>CP136065.1:30297768-32697768 GCA_032622095.1 Siphonodentalium dalli
CACCCATTTTTGCTCGTACCTTCCACCGATCGGTACCGCGAATCTACCAAAGTGTTTGAAAAAGATTCGATTCGAGATTGGATTCGATTTCGAATCATTATCCTGATTCGATTCGAGATTCGATTCGATGTTGAAATTGCCGATTCGTCGGGCCCCTAGGTTGACTGCATGACTGAAATAAAATAATGGATAAAGTTATGTCTTTGGAAGAAACGTCGCAACAATTTCACTCCAGTCCGCGATATTCCACAATGCAGTATGCTATGGAGTTCGAGTACTGTTTTAGAGTTATACCGCCAGGTATAATATTCCTTTAGTTGGCATATTATTGACGCCAAAATCCTCCACTTCCTACTCGGCGTTGGTGGTTGTTCGATGTTTTGTTTTCGTGGGTTCCCACAACATGTTCAATATTATACGTATGCCGTTATTTCTCAATACCTATTTAGGTCAGCTCACACACGGGTCATAAACACTAGTTCGTCCATAGTAAGATGGTGTATGTTTGTAACGCAGACCGCAAGGAAATGTCCTCGTTTATAATAGAATAAACAAAAACAATTGGCACAGAGAACAATCGGAATAGCGAACCTTCGTAATCGAGACAAAACGCCCTACTCGCCAATGAGTGTTTGGCAAAGGCAGCATTAACCCTTTACCCAACAAACCGGCCAAAACCGGCCAAATAAAGCTTCAACAGCCTAAAATATCTTCGGTCTGTCTCAATAGAACCATACAAATATGGATATCATTGGGACCGGCTCCTTGACCACATTGTGATAGTTACAGTTATGCCCTGTGCCAATGCATTCTCTTATATATGCGAGTCGACCATAGGTCGCCTCGCATATATAAGAGAATGCATTGGCCTAAAAATTTTTTTTAACACTTTTTACCATTTTTTCTTACATTCTTTAACAATTTTATAATTTTTAATGTGTTAAGCCAATGCATTCTCTTATATATGCGAGGCGACCTATGGTCGACTCGCATATATAAGAGAATGCATTGGCACAGGGCCCTTCTGTTGGGTAAAGGGTTAATGAACTCCTGTTATATATCCCTGATTGTATATAATTTCATTTCAGCCAGTGCCTCGCCAGAGAACTGTACGTGTCCTGTGCCATGCTACCAGTCATGGTATGAGCATTCGGTGTCGTATTGTGACATGACGTCATCGTTCCTGTCTCGGTACATCATTATATCTGGACTTGCCACGGACCCAGGCTACATAAGGTGATATCGCAAATCGACATGCTTACATATGCACATATATTAAATTAATTGAACGTAAAAAAAATATGTAGTATACATTACGTGCAATAAGGGATAAGATTGGTCGGTAAATACACCAGATATGGACCAGGATTTCATTGTTCTCACATGGATAGATAAACGCTCTTTATCATGACCATATCGTGAATAAAATAATAGGAACGCTCTTTATTGTTCACAAATATGGGGTGCTGATGTTCGCACACTTTATGGCTTGAATAAGTCCATGCGTGTATGCCTGTATGTAGCGAACTGTCGTTATCACCGGAGCCGGATAGTGTTCAGACAAGTCCGTTGCGCGTGCGTTGAAATTTGATTCCAGACACCAGCATTTAGACGGCCGCGATGCGTCAGTTACGTTGTATCCGCTAAAGGAGATTCTATTTTCAACGTAACGTACGTTTAAGTGCCACGGCTGAAGCTGATTTTATGTGTGTGGGGGGGGGGGGGGTAGAAGATGGGGAAAAGTGGCAAGCCGGCAGACGCTGCGGAGCTGCGATATTATAGACCATTCTACTGCTTATGTGGTTGAGTTCTGTATGTCGCCTACATGTATGTGAAAACAAAGCTGAAAGGCAAGGGTTATATATTTCATTCTTCTCCTTGTGCAATTAAAAATATTTAATGTTGTAATTTGTACAATTTCATGAGTATTGAGACACTTACAAATGAGAATTGGAAAGCATTGTATACATTAATGAAATGCAGTGACTCTCGATAGCGAAATCGTTCTCACAATTTTATCGCCGATAGTTGCGTCCAGAATCTGGAAGTAAATATTTACATTTGAGCGTCGGTCAGGCGATGTTTTCTTTGGAGTGGCACGTCGATTTGCTTCAAAATTTCGGCTATGTTAATAGAATGCTACATCCCCCCAGTCGACATGGTGCCTGAATACTAACTTACCAGTTTCACGTACCCGAACAAATGCATAATATGTCTTTAAACGCTGAACTGATGATTTGGTCCTCTCCACAAATGAATAATGAGAATCAACTATTTAGACCAAATATAATATGTATAATAGCGAAAGGACAACGATGCACATATTTTAACATATTGCTAATAAGGGACACAACTATCCTGTTAAGGCCTAAACAAATAATACCTTTGTTTCCGCTAACGAGCTAAAAAATATTAGGGTAGGCTTAACTTTTTTTTTTTTTTAATTTATTTTTTTCAGTATCTTTAAAAATAACTGTATAATACTTGTCAATAACCCAAACTATGCACTTCTTAGCCCCAATCAGGTTAACCCAGATGACAGAGGAACTAGAAACTCCAATTCAGTCTTACATATGCTTTAATATTTACATATATATTAGTCTATATACTAAGATAGTCTTTGATAATCCTAATATTTCCTATATGGTCTGGCGACAACTGGAGTCAGTCCAGCACCACTTCACTGTTCACATATTGGAGTGACCGTCTTGTACCGATCTCTTAAGGATGGCTTCACAACACCACCTTCTCCGCATTCAGTGAAGGATCTAGGTATTTTTTGGGGACACCTGTTTTTGGGCAATGATATGCCGAAGGCATAACCTGAAGGCCTGATCGGAGGAATGTTTGGGAAGGGTGACCCCCTGATGATGGTGGGGGTTCTTCCCCTGGAAATTTTTTGAAAATCCATTGCATTTAGATCTAATCTAAGGCTCTTTGAGTCAGTATTTTGAATTTTACAGAGAGGTCAATTTTATCAAGTTTCTCAAGCATAACTTTGGAACTTTTTATATATGTATGGATTGGAAATGCTTATAAGTTATTGTCAGATATCTTTTGGTTCTATGGATTATGCTTATCGGAAGCCTTATCCTGCTTGAAATTAGACTTGCCATCATCACTCTAATTCATAAATAGGCTATTTTATAAAATTCAAGTGAGACACATACCGTACATAATATACTACATGTACATGTAATACAGAAATCCTACATGTACATGTAGTACAGAAACAATGTACATGTATTAAGATAGTAATGACTATATATGGTACTAATCTCTATGTTAATTTTTCATTTGGTATTATGAGATCCCACTTGATAACCAGGTTGATTTGATCAAATTGTTAATGTTCCTGTGCTGTAATTGATTGAAATACTGAACGCTGAATGATAACATACCGTACCTGAACTCAAATTATTTGAAGTTTTCACAGATGAAAGCTAGATAAAGCCAAACATACTTTACAGTATGATTCCAACTGTTAAACTTAAATCTTTTTGTAAACTTAAATTTCTTATGTCAATATATATAAATATATAATTGTTTTGCATCTTGTTATGATATGAATTGGGACCTAAATTAAAAAAAAAAAAATTAAAATCCAATTTTTTTTTTTTTTTTTTTTTTTTTTTGGTCCAATTTTTTCTTCTTTTTCCAATGGCAATAAAAAGTTTAGGGTCGGCGGTTTAAAATAGGGTCGGTCGGGTTACCGGAAACAAACGTATTTTTTGTTTAGGCCTAAAGTGGGTATTTTACCTTTATAACCATAAATATTTGGGTTTTTAAAGGCGATGTTTTCTTTGGAGTGGCACGTCGATTTGCTTCAAAATTTCGGCTATGTTAATAGAATGCTACATCCCCCCAGTCGACATGGTGCCTGAATACTAACTTACCAGTTTCACGTACCCGAACAAATGCATAATATGTCTTTAA
Source organism: Siphonodentalium dalli (assembly GCA_032622095.1). NCBI lineage: Eukaryota > Metazoa > Mollusca > Scaphopoda > Gadilida > Siphonodentaliidae > Siphonodentalium > Siphonodentalium dalli. The sequence goes on from CP136065.1 coordinate 30,301,705, forward strand.
ACGCTGAACTGATGATTTGGTCCTCTCCACAAATGAATAATGAGAATCAACTATTTAGACCAAATATAATATGTATAATAGCGAAAGGACAACGATGCACATATTTTAACATATTGCTAATAAGGGACACAACTATCCTGTTAAGGCCTAAACAAATAATACCTTTGTTTCCGCTAACGAGCTAAAAAATATTAGGGTAGGCTTAACTTTTTTTTTTTTTTAACTTATTTTTTTCAGTATCTTTAAAAATAACTGTATAATACTTGTCAATAACCCAAACTATGCACTTCTTAGCCCCAATCAGGTTAACCCAGATGACAGAGGAACTAGAAACTCCAATTCAGTCTTACATATGCTTTAATATTTACATATATATTAGTCTATATACTAAGATAGTCTTTGATAATCCTAATATTTCCTATATGGTCTGGCGACAACTGGAGTCAGTCCAGCACCACTTCACTGTTCACATATTGGAGTGACCGTCTTGTACCGATCTCTTAAGGATGGCTTCACAACACCACCTTCTCCGCATTCAGTGAAGGATCTAGGTATTTTTTGGGGACACCTGTTTTTGGGCAATGATATGCCGAAGGCATAACCTGAAGGCCTGATCGGAGGAATGTTTGGGAAGGGTGACCCCCTGATGATGGTGGGGGTTCTTCCCCTGGAAATTTTTTGAAAATCCATTGCATTTAGATCTAATCTAAGGCTCTTTGAGTCAGTATTTAGAATTTTACAGAGAGGTCAATTTTATCAAGTTTCTCAAGCATAACTTTGGAACTTTTTATATATGTATGGATTGGAAATGCTTATAAGTTATTGTCAGATATCTTTTGGTTCTATGGATTATGCTTATCGGAAGCCTTATCCTGCTTGAAATTAGACTTGCCATCATCACTCTAATTCATAAATAGGCTATTTTATAAAATTCAAGTGAGACACATACCGTACATAATATACTACATGTACATGTAATACAGAAATCCTACATGTACATGTAGTACAGAAACAATGTACATGTATTAAGATAGTAATGACTATATATGGTACTAATCTCTATGTTAATTTTTCATTTGGTATTATGAGATCCCACTTGATAACCAGGTTGATTTGATCAAATTGTTAATGTTCCTGTGCTGTAATTGATTGAAATACTGAACGCTGAATGATAACATACCGTACCTGAACTCAAATTATTTGAAGTTTTCACAGATGAAAGCTAGATAAAGCCAAACATACTTTACAGTATGATTCCAACTGTTAAACTTAAATCTTTTTGTAAACTTAAATTTCTTATGTCAATATATATAAATATATAATTGTTTTGCATCTTGTTATGATATGAATTGGGACCTAAATTAAAAAAAAAAAATTTAAAATCCAAATTTTTTTTTTTTGGTCCAATTTTTTCTTCTTTTTCCAATGGCAATGAAAAGTTTAGGGTCGGCGGTTTAAAATAGGGTCGGTCGGGTTACCGGAAACAAACGTATTTTTTGTTTAGGCCTAAAGTGGGTATTTTACCTTTATAACCATAAATATTTGGGTTTTTAAAGGTTTTGTCACTGGTTTTGTTGGCATATTTTTCAGCCAGTGCCGGTGCAGACACAATGAGAGACCCTTTCCCTGCCACAACACATTTAGTAGAATTTACAAGATTTTCTTCAATTTTGGGGGGTGCTAAAATAAGGTTGATGGTAGTGAAGGCCAGTTTGCAAATGGTGAACATGCGACTCAGAATAAGTTATTGAAATCAGCTTGGATAAGTTACCAGTGACCAAGTACCGCAATGCAATTGTTTGTAGCTTCTCCTTGGTATCTTTCTTTTTGATATGTGAAACGACCATATCGAGATGTTCAGTGAAATATTCAGGGGTCACTCTGAGGTAGTTTCGACAACTATCTATCCTCCTGTTCCAGCTCCTTCTTGTAGTGGCTGTCTCTGTATCCATTGTTTGGACCTGAATAGACGATTTCTCCATAGCCGTTTACGGCGTGATCGCCGCATTAATAAAATGTATGCGATTTTTACTTCCCTGTTCACATTGGAAATAACTCACAAGTCACATGCTATCACATGATCTATCAAGTGGATAACTATGCCATACGAGTTTCTCCATTTGAGGATACCCGTACGTTGGCCACGATTTGGCTGCTGCACATAGATTAATCGAGATCGTGTGAAGTTACACTAATGAGTAACGCATACCTTATTTGGCGTGCGTTATGACGCTTCTTGTTTTCAGTCAATAAAAGATGGCGACTGTCTATGGAAAGACGGGAAAATAAACTTACAAAATACATTTATTATATATAGATTTATTTGCAATCTTGCATTTATTCCCAAATTGCACTTATTAGCTACAATTATTAATAGGAAGATCTGCGTTATAACGCAGCGTACGACCCGTGTGAGCACAGCCAACGGATGGTGTCAACGCGTCTGAGCGACCGGTAATAACAAAAGCACGCATATTTTCAGTTTGTCTTCAAATCACCTCGGGCCTTTTTGTGATCAATAGCAACATTTCGTCGAGACATTTATAAAAGAAATTGTTTCGTCCAATAATTTGTTAAGCCTTAAGAGGGAGGTAAAGTGGAAAATTTATTATTTTTCTCCCATAGGGTTTCCATGTTAAAAATTTGAGACAAAATCCTGACTTCATAACTTTTACTACAGAATCTATGAATGTACCTTCATGTAATTCCTGATTCCATCTAGTGACAAGGCGTCGTCGATTTTCGAAAAACGTACCCATTATCGAAATATCACACTTCAAAAAACTTTACGAACAACAGAAATTGGGGAAATTATGTCCGCCATTGGTGGAGTTATCGTTCCTGTGTTGAGAAATGTGCTTATTTTACAATGTTGAAAATCAAACGAACTGACTGTTGTGACAACACAGGGTCCATAACACAATTGGATAATCGTTTGTTGCGTAACACTATTGTTTTCATACGCGATCGCGCCATCGATTACTTACAGTCGGCATCAAGTTTTACGAAAAATCTCGCAGGAATTTCGACGTAAACATAACAAACTATGCAATAAACATATCACTCCGCCGAAATAGTTCGGAATATATATATACGATATTAAGTAATAATATCACATAATACGTAATGTTAATGTCAAATACTTACACCGTATGGCAGAAAAGTTACACCCGGATATTATTCAATGTTGATATCATCTTTCTTGTATGGTTTAAATTACCGACCGCGTGATTGAAATTTGGCGTAGTTACATCTAACGTGGTTGTTGGATGACTTCCGCCTTCCTGGTAAATTCTCCCCGCGAAATAAACATCAATCTAATAAATTGTCAACGTTTGCCCGGTAAGGAATCAATATATTGATACAACATATTATATACGTGTGTGTTAGATACATCAAAAAGTTATTGACGATCGCTTTATTGATCGACACGTACAGCTGAAGATTGCAAAGGGAATTTCTTGTTTATTTTCAGCCGAAATCTAAACTCACGAAGATAGGTAAACAGGAAGTATGAAAAGCTATTTCGCTGTGCATGGTATTTGGGACTGTACATTTTTGCATACATGTATTTTTGATAGTAAAGTGGTGCTCCATAGTTTTCTGAAATAGTTCTTGCAAATGGCTGTCTTTTTGGGCGGTTTGTTTACATATATTAAGTTAAATTCTGGAGTTTTAAGTTTGAAACTAGGAAATCCGCTACGCGTTGTCACTGCATGGGAGTATTAGCTACATGTTGATACCTCCTGTTGGCTATTTGATATTCTTACCAGTGAGTATTTTCATCTCAAAAATTTTGTGTTGTTTTGACGTTCAAATGCATCTTTTTCGGAATGACAAATTTATCGCTTTATCAGATATACTTAATCTTTGATTATTGTAGTATGTCTATGAACAAATATATTTTTGGTCTTTTCAAACAAAAATGCATGAATTTCAACCGGTCGCCATTTCTGGAATTGTGCCACTTTACCTCCCTCTTAAATAAGGACACAACTTCTTATCGATCACAATTATTATCATATTTTAGTATGTAAAAATGTGATTCTTTAAGCGTTTCCCGGGGTTCTGAAATTCAACTGGATTCTCTCTAATTTCCAGGGATAACATAATCGACTTCCGAGTTCACTACGACAGGTTGGTTGTTCAAACCGTGGAGCAAGTTCCAGAGATAACGTTCGAGTCCATTCTCGGTAAGGAAATAACCAAAGAAAACTGCCAAAGTATTGTTGATGTGTAGTGGTGATTCATGAATTTATCTGTTGCGGCTAAACATCCGAAACAAGAAAGCTACTTTGATAACATTTCAGTACTGATTTACCATTTCGTAAGAAGTTTCTTGCATAACAGGGGCGTTCACTGCATTTTAACAATGTGAAACTACAGTGGGATAGTATGAACTCGGAAAGGGAGTATACAGTAATTTGCAAAGCATGGAAATTAGCATTCCACCAAAAATGGGGGTCCGTTAATTTTGTATGTGGATGTTCCTTTCGAATCCCCAAATGAAATCAAAGGTATACTAAATATTCATGGACGAGTAGTTATCCTTTTGGACATGTTCAGATAAGTTCAACAACGTTTGTTGAACTTATCGGAACATTTCCCTCCAATAAATAGGACTGCTTCTGTATTTGCATTATCTGTCGTCTCCATGGTCCTTGAACAGGTGAATGATAGACCATTCCAATGTATTCTGCTATGACTGACTGGGAGAATTTATTATAGAACGGGTTAACCACGTCCCCGAATGAAGCTTACTATACATCGATGTATCAGCTCAATTGGACAACATGAAAATGTATCCCAATAATATGTCACTGAGTTCATATTTACAATCAAACTTAACCGATATGACAACATGTACTCGCGCAAATTGACCTATAGTGTGAACAAGGTACATACTGTGATTACTTGATTATGAAATAAGCAGGTAATGGATTCATATGGAGTTGATGACGCGGGTCACAGTGAACACACCTGTTAAAGAGCGTTCACCTGAAACGTCGTGGATGGGCTTATTTGTGTCATTGTCCGCACATAATCTGCTTGGAATCGCCTCATTATGAGCCGATAATGTGATAAAATTAAACTATTTTCAGCAGATTATCGACTCAAAATTAGGCGATGCTAAGAATATCTACCTAGTCAAAGTTCTATTATAAGCGGATAATGTGCTAATTTTCGGGAGAACAGGCTGGATATGACAGCATGCAGAGAAGTCAAATGCAATTTGCAGTGCTATTAGCATACATATCAAACTTAATTCAGGGTTTGAACAATACGATAATTAAATGTGTGCAACAACTGTCCAATGCAATATTTGAACAGGAGAGAATGTTTCAGTGAGATAAATACTCGCCATTCACTGGGACATGCCTATATAGTTCCCAGTAAACATCGTATGGATACATTATTGAATCGGATAGTGTGATATGAAACACCATATTGTAGCTTCCATGTGAGTCCAGAGCGAATAATGTTGGATAACGCAATTGTTTTCATTAAGTCGAAACAACTATAATCGACAAGTAAATGCAAAAATATATTTTGACATTGTTCTTATCTTCATTATTAATAAAAAATATATTTTGACATTGTTCTTGTTTTCATTATTAATAACTCTCCAATAATGAAATTTCGCATTATTATGTAACGTTAAAGCGTTAAAGTGAAATAATTTTAACCTACTACACTATTTAGCGATGTTTGATGACAAATCAATGTAACAGTTTGGTTGATATTGTTAAAAAATATTCAACACACGCAATTTCGTTGTTGGAACTGTCAATAGTGAATATAAGAACATGAATATACGTGTATCTATTCATGTGCTGTAACAATGGAATGTTATATTATAAGGGATATTTAAAGAGAGTAATCACTCAGTTTATGGGTTGCAGGTAATCTGGGTGGAATGATGGGATTATTCGTCGGAGCCAGCCTACTCTCTGTCGTCCAACTACTTGAATTTGTCATCCTGTTTTTATGGAGTCTGGTGTGCGCCAATCAGCATGCCCCTTCCACGAGAGAGAAACAACAGAATGCGACCGATAAAAGTCAGAGAGGGAGTGAACACGACATACTGACTGCATGAACAAATAGAGCCGATACACGGACAAGCACAATTGTCGACGAGGAATCATATCGCGAATTAAAAAAATACATATAAAAAAGAATTTGAAGTATTCAAGTTTGCCGCGTACTTTGGCACCAATATGATACCAATGGGGTAGAAATAATCATTCTGATATTTAATAAATATTTATGGACATCATGGAAATAAACTTGAAATATATACGTGTTATCATATGCTGTACAGCGAGACTAAATGGTCGTTCTAGAGCTTTTGATGTTATTTTTGTTGTCTTTATGTTGAAAATTTAGATTCAGAAGACATGGTCAAAATTTAGGAAACGTATATTCTGCATCATATCTCCACTTACACCATTATAAGAAACCACGCACTTTTAACCAAGCGACTGATTGTGCTATTGAAATGTGCTACATGTGTTGTGAAATGTTACTAACCATTCATAACAATTCCTCACTTTCACTCTCGTCACCATTGGATCTCACCACTTAAAGGCACGTGCGGCCTTAATTGTCGAAAATATTCATATTTGTTCCAAATACCGTAAACAGAAAAACATTAAAACGCATACAGTTCCGTTCATATATACCATGACCATCGCGTAAACAGCATGTTACCATAAAGACCTACTATATTTTACCTAAGCAAGAGCCTGATTGTGTTACAGAAGACAGCACAATGTTACTGGCTAATCACACACAAATGGCATAAACGCTCTTTATTAGTTCCATATCAGGTATTTACCAACAAAGAACGCTCTTTATGTTTACCATCATAATATAAACAAACACCAGAAAAGTAACTTTTTATGCTTTTGTTTACATAACAATGGTCAAACAAATGACCATAACATACTGTTTATGCGATATTTCTTATTCGTGTACGGACAAAGCCTATCTACATTTTGATGTTCTTTCTGCTTGTGGCGTTTTTGACGGGTGGAGATATTTTCACAGGATACCCACCGCCAAGGCCAACCGTGTCTTTAAAGGCACGTGCGGCCTTAATTGTCGAAAATATTCATATTTGTTCCACACCGTAAACAGAAAAACATTAAAACGCATACAGTTCCGTTCATATATACCATGACCATCGCGTAAACAGCATGTTATCATAAAGACCTACTATATTTTACCTAAGCAAGAGCCTGATTGTGTTACAGAAGACAGCACAATGCTACTGGCTAATCACACACAAATGGCACAAACGCTCTTTATTAGTTCCATATCAGGTATTCACCAACAAAGAACGCTCTTTAAGTTTACCATCATAATATAAACAAACACCAGAAAAGTTACTTTTTATGTTTTTGTTTACATAACAATGGTCAAACAAATGACCATAACATACTGTTTATGCGATATTTCTTATTTGTATACGGACAAAGCCTATCTACATTTTGATGTTCTTTCTGTTTGTGGCGGTTTTTGACGGGTGGATATATTTTCACAGGATACCCACCGCCAAGGCCAACCGTACCTCTAAAACGTTGACTGCCGACCACGAGTTATCTCGTGTTTGCCATTTGTTCACGGGTGCCACCACGAGTTAACTCGTGGTAAAAATGGGGTCCTTTAATTCGACATTTGACTACCGTGCTCCGCGTGACTTTCCTTCCTTCCTCTGTTTCGAACACGTGTAAATATAGAGTTATGCCGCTTACAACGCCACCCACTGGGAACTACATGAGATCGAAGTAGCGTGACACAAATTCTCTGTACTGACGGGTTGCAGAGGCAAGTATATGTGCATTGTCGACCCCCCCCCCCATGCGTTTAGTCTACACTACCGCCCTGTCGTTGGCAGAAAGGTTATTCTTATCACGTATTGAATCTTTCCATGTGCCAGGCGTGATATCGGAGAGTAATTTTCTGGGTGCGGTTTGACGCGTATCGATCAAGAATAGGACCGACATACAGGCCCAGGCCACCCTGTTCATACATGTGATGTGTACTCTAGTAGCTCATGGTGGTTTTGTATGCACTTGTATGTTCAGAGCTAAATTCTTCGTAAATCAACTAATTGAAGGTCCAGGAACAATATTTGGTTGGTAACACATTTCCCATTATGGGTGAAATGGCCACGCCATTTTTGCGCGAAGTACTACCATCCGACGTGGCTATATCTCCAGAACCGTTGGACATAGGAGGTTGCCTTACCACTCAAAATTTACGGAATGGCCACATTATGGGGGTCAGTAATACATTTTCATATCCAAAAGTCAATGGTTTTTAAGATAATTGCCAAAAAATCCATTTTTAAGGGCCCGAACCCAAATTTTGGGGTTCAGCACTTTTATCTGAAAGCTGAGCCCCGAATTAGAATTTTATTGATCTATATCCATCGGTGCCACATAGAGTTATAATTTCTGTACCATTATCGGATGGGATTGACCTTCAAGGAGCTCTTGACCCTGAAAATCCACATTATGGGGGGGGGGGGTCAGTAATACATTTTCATATCCTAAAGTCAGTGGTTTTTAAGATAATTGCCAAAAACCGATTTCAGCATGTTACGCACCACAAGTATACAATACCACACTTTTTAAAGAACTAGCCGCATGCTCTGACCGACTTAAGAGGACAATTGACCACGCACAATGGGATTAGACGATGGAAATTGCTGCTGAGAATGTGTTGACCCCGACACACAACATATGCTCTTCCCGACTTTGAACATGACTTGGAAACTGGTGTGCTTTACCAAAAATCAGGTAACAATTGTGCTCTAATCAACAGAAATGTACAGATTGAACAAAACAGGTTTTCATAATTTGTTATCAACAAAGCTATGAAACATGCTAAACACTTTTACTAAATGGAATGACCAGCTGTTTGCTTCATGCAGCAGCCACATGTTGTGATATTAAAATGGGTATTGCATCTGGGCATAGTAAAAACATGTTGTAATCAGATAAGAGATGACCATATATACCAGTATATATTTCAGAAGTAATCAATTCTTCCAAAAGGACACCTCATCTCACAAAAAGATTTAGGAAATGATGAAATCATCACTATTCAATCAATAGTAGAATCACCCTTTGTCAGTCCCACATTAGTTTTGATTGGCCATGATAGTTGCAGCACTTGCAGGTTGAAGAAGATGAGGGTCTATAATTTCACTAACATAATTCTTCATAATAGCTAATAGCCCTCATAACTTACCATTTTAAAGATATTTCCATTTTCTTTACCACCCCAGGTTAAGTGGTCCTGCTAATTTTATATCATGCTGATGGGTACTACTGGATTGCTATGATGTTTGTAGGTCAAAGCGAATCTGTTAAGAAAGAGTACCATCATTTTACCTAAAGTTGGTTATTTTTGCATTGTTTGGCTAATCCGAGCAATTTGTGCAAAAGTCAGTGTCTGTATGAAACATTCAAGAACATATATATTTCAAAATATTTAATGTGTACGCTGATGTTTGGCAAACAACAGGAATAGTCATCTCAATTATGGCCAGTTTGTGAAAACCAGCAGCCATTATTAAAATATTTCACAATATACATGTTGTTTTTAATGTTTTCTACACAGAGTGGCTTATCCTCGATTTGTTCAGATCGCTTTGCTCTACCTGAGTATCATACCAAATTTATTAGCATCACCACTAAACTTGGGATGAATACTGCCAAATTAATATATTGTAATTGTGATATATAGGGCAGTGGAAAATAATGGTTGAGTTTTTTCTAAATATAATTCTAGTAAAACCTACACAATACCGTCTTGGTTTGATAAGAGTCATGTTTATATAGGAGTATGGACATGCAGTCCACCAGTCTCATGAAAATTAAATGGGCTCTGCACTAGTAACATCTGGGCTTCTGGGACCCATTAATATTGACAAATGCAACACAAATGAAAAATACATAGTAACTTTCCTCAAACATAGATTATAACCTGACAATAATAGTGTTAGAATCAGTGTACATATGTAGGCATGGCCATAGCATGTTTTTTGAAATACTGCAGAGTGCAGACCATAAATTTCACTAAAATATACATGTAGTTACTGCATGTACACCACACTCCTAAAGCGACTGACACACATACATGTACCTGCAGGGTTCACAATATTTGACATGTAAAGTATATATCTATAACATCAACAGTTTACAGTACTTTTACTGACATTTTTGGAGTGGCACATATACATACATAAAACAAATAAGTCAATTTAAAGGGACGAAATGAAAAATAAAATTGTGCAACTATAATGGAGATCTATATTGCATTACAACATCCACGAATCTACAAAAACATCTGACAAAATATGGTGGATGGCCATTTGTGATTAGTCACTGACTTCCATGTCGTTTATGTGTTTTTTCTCATGGCCAGTCTCGTATCATAAGACAAAGTGTTTCTGGGTCAGCAAACCAGTTTCAAATGGGCTGTACTTTATATAATTTAACAGCATTAAATAGTCATTGGTAATGGGATCATTTTTCCTTGATAAGTTGAAACATGAGGGAGTATTGCATAGCATGGCTACCTGCAGAATGTAGATTTGTATGGATTTATATCTGCATATCAACTGATGCTTGTATTTTTCTTCTAACTCACTCTGAACTCACAACGCAACAGGATTGCATTCGGAATTTCAAGCCCATAAAGCTAGACACTTTAGAATCAAGCTTGCCAAATAAGTTTGATGAACCTCACATGAACTCACTCAGTTGAACACAAGGAACGATTGTCAAGTTGGAAGATATTCTGTATGTATGGAAATCCTATATTTTTAATGTGTGGATTTATTATAACTGGGCTAAAATAATCTGAAGGATTATTTTCAGTCTTTATTACTGGATATCACACCAATAACCAATAGACATGCATTTGTTAGTTTTGAACAGGACAATATATTTTAATATTACTGCAACTGCATCTTACTTATGACTTGTTTTCCTACAAACTCCCAAATTTGAACCAGAAACAATTTAGGGCAAATATACATATACGTGTACATATACATATATCAGGACATAAATATAGGCAATCATGCCAGGCTAGCCATTATTTGTTCTAAAATAAGGTACGTGTTAGGGAAATTGTAGAACATTTATACAAAATGGTGGTGCAGCCAATCAAAATTGCTGTGGGACTCAAAAGACACAACCTGCTCGACTACCGAATCATACCGATTGATCGAATTGTAGTAACTCAACATTTACTAAACCTATTTGTGGGCTGAGTATAATTCAATTTAACATTAGAATACCATAAAAACATCCTGTTCTCTCATAAGTTTAAAGAAAATAACACATTGAACTCATTTAGTAGTATATTGACAATGTGATATATGTCATTCCATTTATAACCATTTTGGCAGCCATCTCACATCAAAGGCCATGAAATCTAGATAACAAAAGATGAACTACATCCAATTATATCACCAGGAAACCTTTTTGCAGGAGTTTTAGGTTACAAATCAAATACCCTATAATTGATGATTTCCTCAACATCATTGTTATTGTGAAAATGTCTTTTTTTTCATTCTACGACCAATATATTCCATCCAAAAACCTTATTTTCAGGATCAAGAGCTCCTTGAAGGTCAATCCCATCCGATAATGGTACAGAACATATCAGAAATGATACATGTATGTGGCACCGATGGATATATGTCAATAAAATTCGAAAATTGGGTTTCAGACCCTTAAAATGGATGTTTTTGGGTTTTTGGCAATTATCTTATATACCATTGACTTTTGGATATGAAAATGTATTACTGTCCCCCCCCCCCCCATAATGTGGCCATTCCGCACATTTTGAGTGGTCAGACAACCTCTTATGTCCAACGGTTCTGGAGATATAGTCACGTCGGATGGTAGTACTTCGCGCGCAAAGTGCGTGGCCATTTCACCCATTTCGCCCTCAATGGGAAATGTGTTACCAACCAAATATTGTTCCTGGACCTTCAATTAGTGGATTCATGAAGAGTTTAGCTCTGGACATACAAGTGCATACAAAACCACCATGAGCTACTCTATATAATCTGCTTAGAATCGCCTCATTTTGAGTCCATAATGTGCTGAAAATGAGAGTGTTTTAGTCACATCGACGCATACTGAGGCGATTCTAAGCATATTATGTGCGGACAATGACACAAATAAGCCAACTCACGACTTTCATGGGTACGCTCTTTAGCATGAGTTTGCACTGTGGTCCGCGCCATACAACGAAATAACGGATGAGTCCAATATGTGCTTATTTCAGATTCAAATAATCACGTACCTATTTCACATTATAGGTCGATTATCTGCGCGAGCATATGTTGGATATTGTGCTTGCGTTTCGCCCATAATCAGACCATTTTAATATACATTATGCAAGAATGATTAAGTGGCATATAGGCCACTTATAGAACCAACATATCTTCGCCGAAATACGCACATACTCGACCTATGATGTGAAATGAGGGCAACAGTGAAAACACCTCTTAAAGAGCGTACACCTGATAAGTCAAGAGTTGGCTTATTTGTGTCATTGTCCGCACACAATCTGCTTAGAATCGCATCATGAGTGTGACTAAAATGTTCTCATTTTCAGCACATTATCGACTAAAATGAGGCAATTCTAAGCAGATTATCTACTTAAAACAAGTTTTATCTTAAGCAGACAATGTGTTGGTTTTCGAGAGAACAGGCTGGTAGAACAAGTGGTCTCGTCTACCTCTGGATAATAGACTAACGTTGTTTCTATTATATTTCCTATTTACCAATACATGTATTACCTTGAAATACCGAATATTCATATAGTATTAATGTAATGGAAGGTCAACCATCTAACATGCAATTACTTTGTCACAGAAAGTGAAATTATTGGACAGGCCGTGTATGTATTGTTGCGTTCTATTTTCTGAAAATAGCATGTCAACCATCTAACATGCCATTTCTTTGTCACAGAAAGTGAAATTATTGGACAGGCCGTGTATGTATTGTTGCGTTCTATTTTCTGAAAATAGCATTTCAATAAAATGAGGGGGAAATAGCGAATTTAAATCGGCAGTCAAACGAGAAGAGGGTGAATTCCTTAATATCAGCAAAACTATTAATTTGTGTTTAAAAATGTGTATAGCAATTTGCGTACAATGATAGCAATTTGTGTAAAAGTTATGAGTCATTGCTTATCCCATATACACATTAAGAGTAATCAGATTGAAGAGCAATATGTTTCGTATAAGCTGTCGTGGGCCGACACGTGGAAGTTCGCCTTGACTGGACAGTCGGTTGTCTGTACGCGCGACTCTTTTGAAGTAATGCCTCGGACGACACCATTACCAATGTCGACAGAAAGATGACACGTGTCCTGTACTCGGTGGGTCGTCCCAGACAAGTGGCATCATTGAAGTCGTTAAGTGTTCAACGAGGAAGGACAGTGAGCTCCTGTAAAAGAGAATATAACCAATTGTATTTGAACACGACAAAAATTTGTTAATGGCTAATCGATGCATAACAAGTAGACATGTGAGCATAATCACATATACAAAATAGCAATACAGAGTGACATTCATATAGCTCAGATATGAAAATATTGATATATAAATATAACAGGAATGCAGCTTGACAGTTCTGCAGAGGGACCAGATAGTGAATTCACCCAGCTTAGTAATAACTAAATAAATACTCCTACCTTGTATAGAATAGTTTATTAACCAAAAATAATGGACCATTGAGGTATACGTGCAAAGCATTTGATGTGACATTGCACTAGGATAAACAATTTACATAACAAACAGCATGTAACCAGTCCAGCAGTTAACACACATACTGATAGCATATTAACAGTTTACGTCATTAGTGCAGTGGTATGCTACATCAGCTAAACTGATATTTAATATATATATACAGCTGTTAAGTTATTACTGTTTCGTCTACCTAACACAACTGGATCCTGCAGATAGGATAGGTCCAATGTGTATCCAAAGCAAAAGGGATCATGTTAAAAATCATAATATGGCCAGATAGGCTAAGCAATTATAGGCTATTCTATAGAAAATCCAATTAAATATAAATTAAGAGTATATAATGGCTTGCAAGCCTCAACATTCATAGATTGTAATGAATGAGTAACGATTATGAATAAGGCTTGAATATAGCAACATGGGTGCCTTCCTGCAGGAGGTACAGCAGGAATACTGAAACGGACTGAACTACTTATTATTAGTGGATGGTTGTATCTGAGATAACAGGATTCCAAAACAAAGGGCAGCAGACAAAACAACCGCCATTCACCGAACACCATAGAACATAACGATGATAATCAACCCGTGATATCACAACCTCCTCCATCAACAGGACTGGCATGTTGCTTAAGAGATACTAGTAAGATAACATGGGATAAGCTAGACTATGAAAGATAGAGATGGAGGTAGAGAGATAGAGAACAAGAGGAAAATATACACAATCATATGCTCGGTCTGACAAATCATGCAATCGATTGCCACCAAGGAGCGCACAGGAAAGCAAGCCAAAGCTCACTTATTTCCACTGTGGTTCTTAATGGTAGCCGATCACATGACTGACCAGGACACGACACAAGTGCTCACAAGGTCATAATATTAATAACATACAAAGTCAGATTCCTCAGTACCTAAAATGTTTTATTAAGTGATTCCAAGTGGCCAAAATACAGTTAGGTTCAATATATTTCACATAATTATTCCACACTGTGATCCCTGTGTAGAAAAATCGTTTGTATCCAAATACTCTAACATGAGGCACAGACAATCTAAAATACCCGACCGGAGATTATATTTGCAATGTGTGTTTGAAAATTGGATTCCATCTCTTAGGTAGTTTGGAGCTTTCCCATCTGTGACATTTTTCATGGTCAGTTTTCTTTGGGATACTCTGGATTCAACCGGAAGCCATTTAATGGATTTAAACTCTTCATAATCTATATGTGAATATCTATGACAAACCTGATGAATTTATTTTGGAGAAATTTGTAGTTTATTTCTAGTAGTTGTACTCAAAGAGCTATACCAAATAGAGGATCCATAATCAAGGTGGCATTGAATTAGTGAGTTTGCAAGAAATTTCGTTGTGAAAGGGATTAGAAAGTTAGCCTTTCTATATAAAATTATTCGAGTCGAGCGTACAATCGCCTCATTATGAGTCGATAATGTGACTAAAACGCTCTCATGTGTAGCACATTGTCGACTCAAAATGGGGCGATTCTAAGCAGATTATCTTCCTAAAACAAGTTATAGGGTAACTTATAAGCAGATAATGTGCGGATTTTCGGGAGAAAAGGCTGGAAATTCATAGCACTTGAATGTGTTCCACTATTGTCAGGTTTTTGGGTCCTGTCTGAAAGATATGATGAGAACTATGTTACGGTGTTGTTATCACTGACTATAGCAATTAATTTATCTAATAAGATAGCATGGTTCAGTGCCATGATTTTTGGAGGTCGATAAAGACCATTCCAGTAAGCGACCCTTTATACATGTTACTTCTAATAGAGTCGGTGAGAGAGATAAGGGTAGATTCAGTTGAGAAGCCTGCTCTAAACCCCGATTGATGTTCATATAATAAATAATTATGAGTCAGTTATTCTTCCATTTGTTTATAAACAATTTTCTCTAGAATTTTGGAAGCCAGATTTAAAATGGAGACATGTCTATAATTACCAGATGAAGTTTTTCCGTTTTTCTTATAAATGGGAACCACCCTCGCAACTTTCAAATCGTTAGGAATGATCCCGTGGTGTATTGTCATTTATTTACATATCTATCTGAATACCACATGATCGCATACTTTCCTGGGTGTGTGGTAATTCTCAATTCCAGCACATTTGCTAATCTGTGTCGGGACTATTTTATTGAGCATTTAGACTGGTTCGTGATGTTACTATTTTTAGCAAAATAATTAATTTCAATTCAATTCATATCTGGGAAAAACTCTAAGGTCAAGGAAATGCGGCAGTTTAAAAACAAAATCACGCATTCCCGAACAAACAAATACAAATATCCAATTTAACTTCATGCCAAATGATAGTGATCGTTGGGATTTTTCTCCAAAATAAATAATCGTGTTGACACCAATATTAGCCATCTGAGACCGAGTCCAAAACTTTCAAATCAGTTGAATTAAACACAATTATAACACATTTCCGAAACCAGGGGAAGTATAAACAACATTTGCAGAGTTTGCCGGAAAGCCAGTTTCTACAGTTTCTAGAGCACCTTGAATCGATATACAGGTTCCTTGGATTGTAACTGAAATTAACCCTTTGCGTTGAAAAACAATACTAATGTCAAAATAAATATAGAACCGTCTTCGTGTTTGTTTTTTGTAAAATGATTACCGCACGAGATAGCCGGAGGAGTGATACCACGAGTGTCGTTCCGGCGCTCGTGGTATCACTCCGCCGGCTATCTCGTGCGGTAATCGCTGACAAAAACAAACACGAAAACGGTTCTATCTATTTATGATATGTGTCAAGGGGGAGAAATTACCGAAGCGCCATTTAGAAAAAAACCTTGCTGGTATCAGATCCAAACCAGTAGCCTTGGATGGATCCATATTTAGCAGAATATCGAGGATTGAGATGTAAATATTTACAATTTATGAAAATCAAGAGCGCGATAGCCCACTCCAACCAAAATAGGTTTACAATTAGGCAGTAGAATGTCTACCCAGCAAAATTTAAGTTCGGGATTCTGAATATCCTGCCGATGATTAAATAAGAGGGACTGGTGAATGTAAAGAAAGACACCACCACCATTTCTATTTCTATCATTTCTCATAGTAGTAGTCATCAATAGAAATTTCAGAGTTGTCGACAAAATTATTCAGCCATGTTTCAGAAATAGCAAAAACCGAAGGCTTTGAATTACGACGAAAATCCTAATTTGTTCAATCTTATTCTAAAGACTCTTGACAGTTTAGATGCACATATTTTAATCCATTTCTTTTCAGAGCATTTAGAATCTGAAAAATTGAATCACTGTTGGGAGGAGCTGAAAGAAAAGAACCTTAGCATTAAGATGATCATAATAATCATTGATATTTGGAACATTTGACTCATTTTCAACATTATTTGAGATAGTCATAAGCTTTAATATCATGACATTCATCTTCGAAGTCTTGAGATTTTCCACAAACTTTCAGGTAAATTCGTGATGGTACACATCGATGGCAACAGAAGGAAAGTCGGTTCCATCCTCTCCATGATCGTCGTATACTCCGATCAAGTCATCTCTGAGAATTTCATTGAAGAATGATATAATATATTTTATAATATGCCGTCCGAGTACACAGCGTTGAAAAGTAATCCACTTCATAGCGCACCCTAGCAGAATGTAATCATTTCCGGCCACCAAGAATGCATACCGATAATGGTCGACACTTACATGAACTAGAGGCGTGACTGTCCCAATGGGACTAAGGATACCCACTGTGTTTTTAAAATACTAAAATGTTTCACATGTCAGTAAACATTTAGTTAAAATAATAAAATAACAGTTCCCATTGCAGGTGCACAACCCTAACCATAATCTTAAACCTAATGACCGAATAATGCATTATGCATGTCGCGAAAATGTTCTTAAGTCGAAAAAGGAGAATAACTCCACACAAAAAAGTCGGACAGACATCATAATCGCAGGTGCACAGGTTCCCATCGAACTAAATATCAGTGCCAAGATTCAAAAACATTGACCTATAAATGTAGGAATAAAAGCTTGGACATAATTATGCATGTTGCAAACAAAATTATAAGTCGAAAAAGGGGGATAACTCCACTAAAAAATATCGGGACACACGTTATTATCGCAGAATAATTTTCTGTATGAGGATACAATCAACTCCTACAGTTTTGATCGTAGATATTTGAAACTTCAGAGTATTATTACCCACATATTGGAGATGTGCAACATGTATATATATGACGGAAAAAATATTTCTTTACGGAATGATTAAAGGCACGTGCGGCCTTAATTGTCGAAAATATTCATATTTGTTCCAAACACTGTAAACAGAAAAACATTAAAACGCATGCAGTTTCGTTCATATATACCATGGACCATCGCGTAAATAGCATGTTATCGTAAAGACCAACTATATTTTACCTAAGAAAGAGCCTGATTGTGTTACAGAAGACCGCACAATGCTACTGGCTAATCACACAAATGGCATAAACGCTCTTTAGTAGTTCCATATCAGGAATTCAATAACAAAGAACGCTCTTTATGTTTACCATCATAATATAAACAAACGCCAGAAAAGTAACTTTTTATGCTTTTGTTTACATAACAATGGTCAAATATATGACAATAACATACTGTGTGAGCGATATTTCTTATTTGTATACGGACAAATCTACATTTTGATGTTCTTTCTGTTTGTAGCGGTTTTTGACGGGTGGAGATATTTTCACAGGATACCCACCGCCAAGGCCAACCGTACCTTTAACCCTTGCGACTTAGAACATTTCAAGATTTTTTCTTTAACAAAGCGGCATCAACTTGCCACGTTGTCGGGGGACACTGTGGTCGGCTACCATTTATTTGATTTATTGCCTAAAGTATAAAGTGGTATATTACACTTTAGAAATAACTACAATGGTTAAGGAACTAAACTCACCTAACTGTGAATCCAGCTCATTACATAATACTTCCAAGTGATCACTATCAATCAGTATATAAATATAGCTGCCGTTGTGGTTCGTGGTTGGAAATCGTCTGCCGTGACGTCAGTTCCCGCGCTGCCCAGACCTGGTTCCGGTTTGCGTTTCCCAGTAGGAACTGGCGTCACTGGTGACCTCCCTTGGGCACTCTCAGCAAGCATTTGATTATTTACAATTTAACACATCCGCTATTTTAATTTTGAAGAACTTCCTGAGGGGATGAATTTACAACCAAATGATAACGTGAACATATATGTACATGCATGGCTGACCGGCTAGAACTCGGCTAGTTCCGGATGCCGTAGCAATCTCGTCCATTTTGGACTGTCTTTCGCAGCACCACTTTTGGGGTGGTTTCCAAAATGCTAGCCAGAACCGTGGCGACTTCTCCGATGACAGTTGGTGTCGTGTGAGGTCGACTTGGAGGGGTGCCAAAATGGGGCGCGTCCGACTCAAACAAGAGTAGGCGGTCTGGGCGGATTGCTCTGACAGGCTCCCGTAATACCAAAATATGTGTTTGGTCTGGCGCTTGACCATGATTCCACCAGGGACCCTGCACGTGAAGCAGTGAAGGTGGATAGTCTGACCCTTTGTGGTGTAGCTCACGTCCAGACTATGGATCTGCGAGTGTCCCTCGAACGTGAAGGATTAGCGGCTTAGATGTATCCGTTGCGGCCCTCAGAAGCTCCTCAAAGCAGTCGTCCCTCGACATTGGTTTTGACCGGTCAAGGCCGATTTCTCCCACAGCTGCAACTTCCGGGTGACCGATCAAGTTGGTGAATCGAGCCCTGGCTCCAGGGTTACTATTCCACTTTGCAGCTTTCTTGGGGTGGCATCCAATGGCCACCTTCCAAGAAACATCACGCCGAAGAGATCTCGGATCTGAGAACTCCTCGGGGTTGCAATAAACGCCACATCCAATGACATTTGGACCCGGCGATGGGTCTGGCCAAAGGCTTGCAATGGATGTGTGGCCTTGATCTTGAACGTACTGTTTATGCGATTCAGATGGAAATGGCTGTCTATTCCACCATGTATCACCGGAATTGGATAATACGGGGAGCCACGGTTGTCGTATGCTATCCCCTGCTTGTATGATCCCTTGCGGTGGTATCTGATTCTTGGCCACATTTGTTGGTAGCCCTCGCTCCCTGGACTGCTCTGATCTACCTCGCGATACTGAGGGCTTGCGTTCTTTGTCATGGCCAGATTTGGGGGCCACAGTTGTGGGTCGCCCTCGTTTATCCGAGCAATCCGGCCTACTGTGTGATGCCGATGGTTTGCGGCCTGGGTTAGGTGCAGAGACTGCGGCCGCCACCTTCTGACGTTGTTTCGGCTCTCCTGATGGCCGGTCCGACCGCGGCTGCTTAGCCGTCCTATCCCCCCGGCTGTCGGAGGGACGACGTCTCTTATCAGGGCGTTCAGATGGCCGATGACTCTTTGTAGATTCTCGGTGCCTCTCGACAGGTCGAATAGTGGCCCGAGCGCTCTTTGTTGCCTCGATACCACGTTCCTCTTCCGACGTGAAAGCATTATGGATGATCACAGCCGCCATAATCTGGTCGGGAGCCTCATTGGGGACCATCCCTTCCACGACCTCCCCGCGAGCCCGTGCTACTGCTTTCCTATTACGCTGATCTTTGAATATGCGGTATTTATATATTTGTATCAACCACAAGGATGTAATGGAATCCTCGATCATGGCCCGCTCATCGGCGGACAATTTGTTTAGTATTGCCACTAAAACCTTCCAATGAGCTAAACATGCGATAGAATTTATGGTAGGTGCGATTTGGTGCCCTCCTACGCGAACCTCGATCCCAAGATCTTCCGCAAACAAAGAGAGCGTTTTGCCCATCTCTGCCAGTTGGAAAGATTCCGGTACCGCCGCCCGGTCCGGTGTTTCATCGAGTTTGGCCAATATATCCTGCAACAGTTGGTGTTCGGACCTGCCTTCGGTGCCCAGTCGCACATCTCAAGAGGTCTTGGCGAATCAGGTCCCGGGAAACTTTAGGGATCCGACCTTGTCCTCGACCAGGCTGCCATCAGTGGTGAGGAAGGTGTTTACCCCGTAGGTGACTGCGAACAAGCCCTTTCGCCAGTTGGTGGCAGGACGTGATGGAACAGCGACTCATTGAGACTGTCGTCGATATTGGTGTTTGTTGCCCTGAAACAGAAACGACTGGTTTAATTTGGGACACATGGTCAATGTGCCTGTCCAAATCTTGCAAAACGGCATCAACTGAATGTATTTCTCTGTGGTGAACATGTTATATCATTCACATCAGGTTTGTGGTCTGGGTTATGCCTGTGTGGATTATAATTGTTATGGTCAACGTGCATAGCCTGCAGCTCGGATTCTGGGGTGAACAATGCCAACAGATCACCTTCCCCACATGAAGACCACCAGTATGTGAGCCCAACCATTGTGGTGTGCTCAATGGGGGCCTGAGACCGACTCAAAACCGCCGCCCCCTGGGCATTTGGTTTTCAGTGTTGATGCCAGCAATGCATCAGTTATTGATGACATGCTGGATCCTGAATTTGGGAAGGAGGTTTCGCCATGATCAGTGTCGCTTTGAGAGATTATAGGTTTATCTGGAGACTAACATGTGCTTGCTGCCAACTCCAGTCGGTTGTCGACTGGAGCCAGGTCCTGCGCAACACCCATCGCCATTTCCACCCGGCCGGTTGTCGGCTCATCGGATTCAAGCAGTATAGAATCTGAATCTGCCATATCTGAAAAATAAAAACCTCTTCTAACATTGTGGGCACAGTATTCGTCCATTGATTGTCTGGTCTGGATTCTTTACCTGTTGCAGGTGTAACTCCTACACTCGACTGGGATTCCCCCTGCACTTCTGGATATTCCCTCCCTGAGGAAACTATGGTCACAGTTGCTGCTGCCATCGGACTCATGGGGCTGTTTATCGGAGCCTCTCTTCGGTTCTGGTGTAGGTCATTGTGCCTATCTAGTTTGTCCCTATCTGCCAAGATAGTATCAATTTCTGAGCCGTCCGCCACATGTTGCGATTTAATGAGGCGAATCGGGTGGTTATTGGAGTTAATAAAGCACACTTTGGGCTTATATTTGTGATGTAGAGACGGTAGCATGGAAATGCTATCTAACATCATGGGCTCCAGTATGAAATTTGCCATGGGTGGATTAATGTCACACTGTAGCAACAGTGGATTAATGTCACACTGTAGCAACACCACCGACTGTGGTGGAATTATCGTTCCCTTCGCGATTTTCACTACTTCTGGGTTCCCACTCGTAACAGTAGGCACATCATACTTTCCCAATGATATTGAACCCTTTTGGACAATATTTGCTTGATGTTTCTTCAAGAAATCTATGCCCAGTAACATTGTGTTCTGAATTGGTGCAACATAGACTCTCTCCTCAACTTAGAAACCACCCACATTGATAGATACGGGACCTACTAGACTGCCCATCATCTGACCATCCCTGGCTGCAGTGTTGAACTTCAGGTTCCTTATAATCTTAGGGGTAGGCTGAAGTTCACCGAACATGTTGTCAGACAGTATGGTGACATCCGCGGCAGTGTCAACACCAGCACGAGTTGCTGTGCCTGCCACACTAATATGAATTTCAATAGCTGAATGTGATTTCATCCGCTGAATTATCAATTGAGGTAGGTCATTAAATGATCCATCGGTTGGGTTTATTTGAGCAGAACCCGGGGAACTTTAACGCTGTTCTTTGCCAGATTGCCGATAACCTCTGGGACTATTCTAGTCGTTCCTGGAGTGTCCGAATCCTGATCTCCCCGCCCTGGTGACCTAATAGCCCTGACCCTACTTGGACTATATAATCATCGTCGGTATCTGATGATACTCGACGCACTTCCCGGCGCGTGGACTTTGAACCATTAATAGCAACATATGTATGTTGGTGCCAGCGAATTCGGTTCATCGCCCTTTCCATTGTGATGGGGTTCTCCGTGGCCTAGTGTCGCTACAACCCTGACAGAAACGGAGAATTGACTGCTTGAAGGTGAATTCCGCTGAACATTCCTTGAATGCTCTGGTTCCCAGAGTCAGAACCATCTCAGCCCACTCTTCCACGGTTTGACCTGGCTGTTGACGGGCTTGTTGGAAACGAAGTTGATTCATTTCCGGTAGGTCATGAAACCCAAAACGTGCTTCCAGACCCTCTAACAGTTGAGTTATGTCAGTGCCTGGAATCCGTTTATTTAGGAGCGTGTATTAATCGCTAGCACGACCCCTAAAACACCAACACAATGCCTGTTTGGTTTCTTCGGGGCTCCATTGCTGAGCCTCTGAATATTTGGTAAACTTGAGCTTGAAAGGCTGCCATGGTTCACCACCATCATAAGAAAAACCTTTCGGCAGTCTGGGTTGATGGTGAACCTGCGTGAACTCATTTTTGGTTTAAACGAGGGCAAACCCTAATGTCTCGACTGGCCTCTGGTATTTGGCGAGGCCGCCGCTGTTCATGTGCATTAGACTCATTATGGTGATAGAAATTGTAATTACCTTGTGGCGTTGCACCGGAACCATTGGGGCGGGCCTGAATAACTGGTTGTGGTCCAGTGATGAGCCAGTGTCCTCGAGCACCCTAGTTTACATCATGAACCCTCTCGTGTGAGCGGATTGATGTGAGGGTGTTTGTAACCCTGGTGTCCGAACTCGTTGAAACCTTGGACTAGCTGGTGCATGACTAAAATTTCCATAACCGGTTGCCGGGCCGTGTGATGAACCACGCTGAAATCCAATGCTTGTATTTGTATCTGGACCGTTTTGGCCAGGCTCTTCCATTCTGACATGATAAAAACTCTCCCGTTGTGGTATATTTGTACCTAGTGATTGGTCGAAATCACTCTCTTCATAGCTGTTGCTGAACCGTGCTCGCCTTTTATGAGCACCGGTTTGATTAATATGTTCTGTCATGTATGAGGGGGTTGACTCAGTTTGTTGGCATACCTGGTGGGCTCCAAAATCCATACATGACTCAAACCAAGGCCCTGTAACAAACAATGCTTGCCTCGTCGCCCCTATCACTTGCTCTGTATGTGGAGGTTCTGACCTGATCCAGCCATATTGGTTGGTGCCAAACCCCCTCCCCTCTCCATGTATGACTGGTGAGGGCCTGTATGTTAACCCGTGGCTATCAATTCTCATTGGAATTGTGTGGTTACCCTCGGTTCGTTTTGACCAATGTATCCGGCGTCCTGGTTTCGCGTTGAACCCTGGTACTCATGGTTAACAGGCCGCTCGTCCAACCATGTGCATGTGCAAGTCGATTTGGTGTAACAACGGCGGGTCTGAAACGCCCTGGTTGTAATGATTTTGAAACTAGGGTGGTATTCGTTAGCCCTGCTAATCCCTGTTGATCCAGGGGGTGTCTCTGGGTGGACCTCACCTCCCTGGTGCGGGCGATCGGTAGTTCGGATGTGAGACTGGTACCGGGCCCACTAGATGTGCACCTTGTCTTTGGGTACATTCTACCTTTCTAGTGCGGGGCATGTTGTAGGTCTGAGGGACTGAGTCTGGCGTGCTTGCCAACAAAAACTTGGATCGCACGTCTTGGTTAGATGTTAGCCCATTCACCCGAACTATCTCCAATATGCGTGCACGCTCATAACCAGCATAGGTCAGTGGGTTGCTTCGGTTGTCACCGGCTACCTGCCGTCGCTTAGCATTATGCTCTTGCGACTTGATATTGAGTCGCTGAGTGGTTGGTGGTAAAGTATAAAGTGGTTGGTTATCACCACCCGACGTTGGTGTTTGCACTGCGAAACTGCCCCCATGTTTGGAGAATAATTGGCATAGCTATTCACATTTGAGGAATTGCTATATGGGACGGCAACAGTTGGATATGTGCCGTTCTCTAACTCGGGGTTCCGTTGTTGTCGCCCTTGATCCAGCTGTGGGTATCTGATAACATGATGTTGACTCTCCGCTGCTATTGTAGCTTGCGTTTTACCCGTGGACTGTTCCACCATGTCTGCTCGTGTGTAAGCATGTTGCAACACTGAAGGCTGTGTCAATGACAATTGTGTCACTGTGCAGTGGGCAATGGTTGGTGACCCACATGAAGATTGTGTTACCTCATATAGGGCCTGACATGACGGGTTACCTGGCCGTTGTGGCCCAGTTTGGGGTGACCTGTGTTGGTTAATCTCCTGTCTGTCGATGTACTCCGCCAAAATTTACAGTGGGTGATAGGATGGTGGCAATGTGATCCTCATCATTGTCACTTTCCAGATTTGGGAACGTATTAGCCAGCTCCCACTTTCCACTTACTGATTCCATGACTACTTGCCCATTGTGAGCTGCAGGTACTATATTATCCCTTTGATATTGGGAGGGGTTGTCCTGAATGAGGCTATTATATGGTTTAATTTTCGGATTTGTGGGTGGGGGAGTGATGTCAGTTATCCCAGTGTGTAGTGGCTTGTCTGATCGATGAGTCCGGTTGTCAGACAGACCTGCTGGTCGTTCGAGGTTTGGTTCGATTCGAAACCGCCGTGATGATTCGGTCCGGTTCGAAACCTTAGACGGGATTCGTTTATATCGAACCTTTTCGTTAGTGACAGTCCCGTAAAATCGGCAAGTTTTGCTACCAGGAATTGTTTATTGATTATTTAAAGTACATTAATTGGTTTATACACAACTGTGTGATACTATGATTTTATATTTGAATTGTTTACACTGGACATAATTAATTTGATCATTACTTGGGTTGGTTCACTGGGTGATATTTCGTTGAAGAGGTCTTTTGGCATAATTATTTTATTCCGTTCCCGCTAAACGGTCAGGATAATTAATTGGTAAAACTATTTAGTCTGTCATCAAAGTTCGTTTTATTCCCCATATCATTTTACTAATAGACATAATTATAACTATTAATGAGACAATTTTCAAGTAATGATTATTTATGACTACATAAATACAAATGAACAAGCTTTTATGAACTCCGTAAACTGGCTGAAATTTCCGGGCAGCACTTCTGTGTCTACAATTGGAATCAACCAATCAGTGAGGAGAGGGTGTGGTCATTGTTTGTCAGCACAAATGATTGACATGGTTATGTTACCCGATGTGTATTGTCTTGTGACTGTGTGAAACGCTTTGATCTTTGTCGTGTGTTGTCGCAGAGTTTTGATTGACGGTCGAGTGCTTCGATGTCTTGCTACAATTTAGCTGTCTGTCAATAGTACTGAGTGTGCTCATTACAATAATAATATGCCGTACGGGTACTTAATGTATTTACAAGAAAAAATTCCCACTGCACAGTGTTTATTTGGGACCCTACGTTAATTACTTTTCCGATAAAAAATCGTAAGTCACTTGCAAAAATAGAAAAGATCAGAACATAAAATGCGTAGATTTGAAACCAAAGTCGCAGACGAATAAACATCTCCATTATAAAATAATTCTTTATTATGTAATTATCTTATAGTGTGGATAGGCCCAATGGCCGCAATACTTAAATAACCGTTGATTTTTAGTCGAGTTTTTTCCAAACCTCGACTTATAGTTTGATGAGGGACGGTGGGCGGCGTGTTTTGCTTATAACTCAACCGTTTATTGACGGATTAAAAATGGTGTGTGAGTACATATCCATGCACGTAAGCTGCAGACAAAAAATTGGGTTCGTCCCCACATTTATTACAGAGTTATGGCCCTTTGCCATTTTTCACTGATTTTAGGCTCGTTAGCGCAACAACTTCAACAAACGTTATCTGATTCGATTGAAATTTGGGATATAGGTGTCTCCCAAGAATATCTCGGACGAGTTCGAAAACCGGCCTGGTCCGATAAAATTTTATAGAGTTATGGCCCTTAATTAGTCATTTTTCACGAATTTTCAGCTCGTTAGCGCGATAACTTCAACAAACGTTATCCGATTTGATTGAGATTTGGTATATAGGTGTCTCCCAAGAATATCTCGGACGAGTTCGAAAACCGGCCTGGTCCGATAAAATTTGATAGAGTTATGGCCCTTAATTAGTCATTTTTCACGAATTTTCAGCTCGTTAGCGCGATAACTTCAACAAACGTTATCCGATTTGATTGAAATTTGGTATATAGGTGTCTCCGAAGAATATCTCGGTCGAGTTCGAAAACCGGCCAGGTCCGATAAAATTTGATAGAGTTATGGCCCTTAATTAGTCATTTTTTCACAAATTTTCAGCTCGTTAGCGCGATAATTTAACAAACATCATCCTATTTGATTGAAATTTTGATATATAGGTGTCTCCCAAGAATACCTCGGACGAGTTAGAAAACCGGCCCGGTCCGATAAAATTTGATAGAGTTATGGTCCTTAAGTAGTCATTTTGTACGAATTTTGAGCTCGTTGGCGCGATAACTTCAACAAACGTCATCCGATTCAACTAAAATTTGGTATATAAGTGTCTTCCAATAATATCCTGGATGAGTTCGAAAACCAGCCTGGCCCAATACAATTTGATAGAGTTATGGACCTTAATTAGTCATTTTTCGTGAATTTTTAGCTCGTTAGCGCGATAACTTCAACAAACGTCCTCCGATTTGTTTAAAATTTGGAATAGACATACTTGCCAAGAATATTTCGGACGAGTACGAAAACCAGCCTGGCCCGATCAAATTTGATAGAGTTATGGCCCTTAATTAGTCATTTTTCGATTTTACCTATTAATTAGTCTACCGATACTGATGCACACCAATTGGCGGTAGCCACCGGCGGTAAGCCACCGAAACGAGACACAGCATCTCTGATGCCACCTCTTGTACTATAATAATGTCCACTAACTGTTCTGATTGCCAACTCTATCGTGAGTCTACGACAACACGGTCGTTGTTTGGGTTCGATTCGAAACCGAGACGATGATTCGGTTTCAAAGTTCGGTTCGACCTAAAATCTAAGGTTCGCAGGGCCCTAGCTGGTAGCACGGGATAATCAGTTTCTGAGTCCCGCCCGGGCCTGCACAGATCGATCACTGCACATTGTTCTTGGGACCACCTGAAATGAGGTATTTCCATTAAATCCTCCTCCCCCAAAAATTGTAGCTCCTGTCTCTTCTTCATAATCAGGCTTGCCAATTTCCTCCGTATGTTTGGGATGAGGCACAGTTCCTAAGAACTTGCCGTGTTCACCTTTATTTTTCCATTGCGGATTTATTTGTTGACATACTGGTCAAAAATGGGTGGGCGGTCGAGAATGATGTACCCAATTGTTGCTACACCTGTCTAAACCGCACAACCAGTACATTTCCAAAGGAACCAAATGAAGAAAAGAGAAAAACTAATTTTTCTTTTACAGTGTAATGACATTGTTTTTCAAACACACTGGATTCATACCAATATTTTATACCAATAAAATGTTATGAAATGACGGCACGCCGAAATTCAATTGTTGAATTTCCGAAGTTAAAAATTGTCACAAAATCGTTGAAAGTCACGATTTCCGTGAAAATTACAATATGCTACCTATATTAATCCTATTGAGCATACTAGAATTGAATGAGATTCACAATTGTGCTAAACTGACTCGCTTATCTCAGTGTGTCCGAAAACGGCGAAATTGGGAAATTCCACACAGATAAACAAATGTCGACGAACGCCAGTAAAGTATAAAGTGGTATTTTACACTTTAGAAATAATGACTACAATGGTTAAGGAACTAAACTCACCTAACTGTGAATCCAGCTCATTACGAATACTTCCAGGTGATCATTAACAAACAGTATATAAATATAGCTGCCGCTGTGGTTCGTGGTTGGAAATCGTCTGCCGTGACGTCAGTTTCCGCGCTGCCTAGACCTGGTTCCAGGTTTGCGTTTCCCAGTAGGAACTGGCGTCACGAGTCACATCCCTTGGGCACTCTCGGCAAGCATATGGTTATTTACTATATACACAACGGGCCTACTCATTCTCATTTAGGCATTCTGGAAATATAATAGTTCTCATATTTTGCATTTATTTCTATTGCTTTTTAAAATTAAAATCGTATGTTTGACGAACCTTGTATTGCGTTCGTCTACGTAACTCCGGGGTTGCGATTTTTGCTACAAACCGGAAATAGAGTTACGTCCCCTGATAAACTATATGTGCGGCTAATCATTTGTAAATTTTATGAGATATTCAAAATAATCTGATCTGAAGTAGATTTTTTGTCTCATGACTCGGATGGTCGCCAAAACTTTGCCCCATTCGTTTGGTTTGTATAATTATAGCCTCGTTGTAAGACCGTGCGACTATACGTACGTACGTAAACCATATTAATTATTTGATTTTGTAATGGTCTGGTCTGTATCGTATCCCCAGTACTAGAGTATAGATTAATGATATATATATAAATATGCATATTTGTTTTAAATGGCATCCATATGCATTTCTCTGGAGGATGAACCCCTGATAGTGTGGCATGTTCACAGAATAAAGTAGAAGTACACATTTAGACTGTGCAGCAACGATAACGTGAATGTTTCGACGCAATGCTGCTCTGTAGATATGGGGTGCAAAGTCATAGACGAAAACGGCATCCACCAGAAAGGTCTAATGCCGACGCTTTACAGCCTGCAACCACTTGTTGTATCCCTCCATTGTTTAACGTTCGTCCGTAGTTTTGCACAGGCGACAGTGCGGCAAGAGAAGCTCGCGCGTTGTGCCATCCAACACCATGTGTGTTCAACGATGGCTTTACAACATGCAAGGGCTTTATGCGACAGACAGCGAGCATCTTCGCCATATCGAAACGAACCACGCCCACAGCATACGTCGCCGGAATAAACATTTGTTCGTGCCCGATGCCTGCAAGTGGTAATCAGTTGCCGAATGGCACGTGGTGCTGGTTGTCGTCTCCTGTGGTTGGATTTCATACGTGCGATGAAGTTTTGCTTTCCCTGAATTTGAAGTGATCAGTATGGGCACGTGAAGGTGTGTTGTATCAATAGACGATATGGATATCCATCACAACCAACAATAAGCCATTTTGTTTCGTCCAAACTGGTGTGCTGCATATATGTTTTAGCACGGTGATGGTAGACTGGAATGAACATGTGTTGGTCATCACATGGTCGCCGAGATATGTAGTGGGCGGAGTGGATGAGTGAACCGATAACACGAAAGAGTATGCATCGATCATGTTGATGGAAAATGTGGTTGTCATTTGCAGAATGAGGTCCCCAGAGGGTGAATTTAGTGATGCTACCCAACACAGCGGGGTAGCATCACTAAATTCACCATCTGGGAACCTCATTCTGAAAATGACAGGCTCACTATTTCAAGGCTTGATCATAGCACATTAGCAGGACCACTTGATCACGCGTGAGTCGGAAGGTGACCTGCTTGATGACTGAAGGTTGAGTTTTCGTGTGATTGGTTTCTTACGTTGTTTCTGCGTCACATGGTCTGTCACTATATCGGTTTG
This sequence comes from Siphonodentalium dalli, assembly GCA_032622095.1. Taxonomy (NCBI): domain Eukaryota; kingdom Metazoa; phylum Mollusca; class Scaphopoda; order Gadilida; family Siphonodentaliidae; genus Siphonodentalium; species Siphonodentalium dalli. The sequence goes on from CP136065.1 coordinate 30,331,850, forward strand.
CAGTTGCAGTCTCTCGAATACTTTTGAGATTAGTTTTTCTAGGTATTGGTTGTGGTACTCACGGAAGACTTCCGAATGCTAGTTATGATATGTTAACGTGTTGTGTTGGTGTTCATCAATTTTAGATGTGACAAAGACCGCTGGAACTGCAACTTCATTACTGGGTCAGGCATACAGTACAATATTGTGGTGTCACCCAGCTGTGGCTTGGCATCGGCAAGTGAGCGAACTGCCTCAAGATTGCCACCCATTAACTTGGTAGGGCATTACCCTTAATTAATATCTTACGACAAGCAGGGGGAGGGCGGTCAAAACAATGTACATGTAGTCCAGTGGTGGTTGGTGGTCCATCTACCGTGAATTAAGTATATTACCCAGCTGAAAAGGGTATATATTTATACCTTTTACTTAAAATACGTAGTCAAAATTGCAATAGCTTGGTTTGGCTTCAAAATCCAATATTGGATCCGCCAAATGGATTCATAGAATGCACTAATATTGGCGAGTACCAACACTTGACCACCAGTGACTTCTGGGATTGCAACAGACCATGCTCTCCACAATCCCTACATACGTGCATTATTGATATACTACTATAGTAGATTAGCAGCCACAAGAGCCTGACCAGGTACGAAGAACAGTTGTTATAAAAGCCTGTTAATCATATATCCATATCTGTTATATAATGAAATTAAACGGACATGACTCATTCGAACCTCCAAATGTTGTCTACGTAATTTGGAGGGACGGATAAGATAGGTCGACACATACGCGAAATATCGATATATGTATATACCGGCCTTATGTGGTCTAAAAAACACTTGCCATTTTCCAGCGTTTTCAATTTTTCGCCAAAAGTCAGACAAACGCTCTTTATTTCTACCATATCAGTAAAATACGAACACGGAACTCTCTTTTATCTTCCATGTCGTGTAAATGGCTGTTTTTGTTTGGGTCCCAAACACCGTGATCATAACTGTATACTTCAATGCGTATATTAGGGTTATAGCATGCTCGTAGAAAGGTATTTCTGATAGTTATCAACCTATTTCGATACAGGAAACTATCTGCACAACATTAATATTGCAAACAATTCTGCAATACATTGGATGATTGTGCTATTGCAACTTATCCTCTTGCATATAGGTTCATATTTGACTTAAATATTCACATATTGTCATATTGGGCTTATTTTATGCTAAAACAAGCCCACAGTGAGCTTAACCCAGTTATTCTGTTGAAGGGTCAGGATAGGATAATTTTCTTTTTAAATATACACACATGGAACGGGGGGGGGGGGGTAATAAAAAAAATTGCAGGAAGTTATGCCGTTTTTCTGCATTTCGGTTATCCCCCACCCCCGAAACCTGCAAACAAAATTATATTTTACTTCCAATTTTTTGACACTCATTTCCAAATTTAACTAAAAAACCGCATAAAACCCTACTAATATCACTCATTTGACTGGGAAATTATCTCATTTCGTTAAAATGCCAGTTTAACATGTTTCAGAGGCTGTTTTGTTTTATTTTTTCTAAATTCAGTCAAATATGAAGATTTTTTTCACATATTGGCTGATATGCTTTTATTTTGTCTATCACATACATGTATTTGAGTTTTCAGATGAGTGCGATGAGAGTATGCCAGGTCTACCTGGGTAGTCAAATTCCACACTGCTAAATGGAAATTACTGTAATGCATCGATGTACATGTAGTGGCCACTACAGTAACCCACCAGAAGCTGGTAGGTGCAGACAAAACACTAGTATAACTTACCGTACAATGTACATGTATATGCATCCAATTAAAAAAAAAACAAATACAAAAATTCCCAGCATACCCCCCATCATATCCAGTGAGATATCATTTTTCTCTGCAAACTATTACATGAGAACAGAGCGTGAGGGAATACGACAACGTGAACAATGAGCCCAATGCACTCCGCTGAGCAGCGAAATTCAGGCGAGGAATCATACGCCGGATGTTGAAAACTATTTGCATATTTTGTTAAAAATCCGCAATGTACTTGATATCACGTTATTTCTGACCGCGGGTAGGCAGTGGGTGAAAACAACACATTAACGTACATGTGAATGATGCCTAAAGAGATACGTCACGGATAAGTCCATATCATGATCACATCTCCACAATTAATTAAGCAATGAAGGGAATTATTGATATGAATTTTGTGTTAGGATTGTAATCCATTTCAGAAGACCCCTAGCAGAATTTAATCATTTCTGGCCAATGATAATACAGACCGATAATGAGAATTTAGTCAGTCGCTCAATCAATCTGTGGGAATCTGGGAATTAAGTAAGGGACGTCGTATAACAGATGGGCATGGCTCGTTTAAATCACCTAAGTATGCATTGCCAGTACACAATTTGGAAGGTCCATAAAGGCAGGAAATGTTTCTCTACTTGCTTTAAAGGCCCACTTAGTTTTCGAACCCCCAGATCACATTATATAAAATACATGCCATGTTATATACCATCGAACCCCCAGATTACATTATATAAAATACATGCCATGTTATATACCATCGAACCCCCAGATTACATTATATAAAATACATGCCATGTTATATACCATCGAACCCCCAGATCACATATATAAAATACATGCCATGTTATATACCATCGAGCCCCCAGATCACATATATAAAATACATGCCATGTTATATACCATCGAACCCCCAGATCACATATATAAAATACATGCCATGTTATATACCATCGAGCCCCCAGATCACATATATAAAATACATGCCATGTTATATACCATCGAACCCCCAGATTACATATATAAAATACATGCCATGTTATATACCTTCGAACCCCCCAGATCACATATATAAAATACATGCCATGTTATATACCATCGAACCCCCAGATCACATATATAAAATACATGCCATGTTATATACCATCGAACCCCCAGATTACATTATATAAAATACATGCCATGTTATATACCTTCGAACCCCCCAGATCACATATATAAAATACATGCCATGTTATATACCATCGAACCCCCAGATTACATTATATAAAATACATGCCATGTTATATACCATCGAACCCCCAGATCACATATATAAAATACATGCCATGTTATATACCATCGAACCCCCAGATTACATTATATAAAATACATGCCATGTTATATACCATCGAACCCCCAGATCACATATATAAAATACATGCCATGTTATATACCATCGAACCCCCAGATTACATTATATAAAATACATGCCATGTTATATACCTTCGAACCCCCCAGATCACATATATAAAATACATGCCATGTTATATACCATCGAACCCCCAGATCACATATATAAAATACATGCCATGTTATATACCATCGAACCCCCAGATTACATTATATAAAATACATGCCATGTTATATACCATCGAACCCCCAGATCACATATATAAAATACATGCCATGTTATATACCATCGAACCCCCAGATCACATATATAAAATACATGCCATGTTATATACCATCGAACCCCCAGATTACATTATATAAAATACATGCCATGTTATATACCATCGAACCCCCAGATTACATTATATAAAATACATGCCATGTTATATACCATCGAGCCCCCAGATCACATATATAAAATACATGCCATGTTATATACCATTGAGCCCCCAGATTACATTATATAAAATACATGCCATGTTATATACCATCGAACCCCCAGATCACATATATAAAATACATGCCATGTTATATACCATCGAGCCCCCAGATCACATATATAAAATACATGCCATGTTATATACCATCGAACCCCCAGATTACATATATAAAATACATGCCATGTTATATACCTTCGAACCCCCCAGATCACATATATAAAATACATGCCATGTTATATACCATCGAACCCCCAGATCACATATATAAAACACATGCCATGTTATATACCATCGAACCCCCAGATCACATATATAAAATACATGCCATGTTATATACCATCGAGCCCCCAGATCACATATATAAAATACATGCCATGTTATATACCATCGAACCCCCAGATCACATATATAAAATACATGCCATGTTATATACCATCGAACCCCCAGATCACATATATAAAATACATGCCATGTTATATACCATCGAACCCCCAGATCACATATATAAAATACATGCCATGTTATATACCATTTGAAAGAGGGAGCTCCAAAACATTGTATTATCAACTTACCCAGTCAAATAAACTGTGAACATGTTGTTTTTGTTGAGTTTCCAACGTGTGTTGTGCTTAAGTTTCATCTGGTTTTGTTGTCAAAGTGTACTATTTTCATTGGAGGGGGCGAATAACACTATACTTTAAAGTTATTCCCCTTCCATTGAGAAAACATTTTTAGTTTGAATTCTGTTTTGAAAACCCTGCGCCAAAGCATTCTGTTACATATGCGAGTCATATTGCACACGTGGGAGTCCAATATAAACCCAAGCCTTGTCCTATATTTTACGATAATTACGAAGAGACTTCGGAGTATACAAAATACGCGTGGTGCCGGCTTAACCATGCAATCAGTATTCTCATTGCGTGCTCGCCAATAGGTTATTGAATTCATTTTTAATGCAACAGTAATGTGAAATTATTGCTTCCGTATAGGACAAAGTTGGCGACCTGGATTCAAGTGGTCGATTGATTTGTACAGATCAGCATTAACTCTGTCGATACATGAAGATTTTTTGCACAAAATGAGCGGTTTTCATTATAAAGTTATTATACAATGTTGCGTACAGTATGTGTTTTTCTTGTACGACACGCAGTGTCGAGTCCAATATGACTTTTCACCAAAATCTGGACGAGTACAAGAAAAACTCACACTGTACACAACATTGTATAATGACATTTGTATTATCCGTCTATGTTTATCCAAATTTTGGGAATAAAACATTTGTGGTTATTTTTGGTATTTGTCGGCACTTAATTCTCTATAAAAGCCTGTATTTGATCATCAGAAAGCATGAGTTGGAACAGTTGACACGGAAATGAAAATAAAAACTCAATGCGGAAATGAAATGTCTGCTAAATCCACCCGTGTTGCGCGCGCATCACAATTTCACCGATTCATTTCGCAATGGTTAATTCGTGACGTCACAGAGTCCCGATAAAAAAGTCATATAGCACACTTGGGAGTCCAATATGACATTCGGGAGTCCAATATGACTTTTTCCCGGATTATCATGTGGCGGCTTTTGCCCAATCAGAATAGTGTTAGTTAAGGGATGGATAATAATTATAAATATGATTTTTAAATGTACGGTAAATCTTCTCGTGTGCTAAAGAGGGACTCATCTGCCGGTGCTCTCTGAATTTTCTGTTCAGCGTCTGTTTTCGAATTTTTGGAACAGTTTTTCCTAATTGTGTACTATAATTCGGGAAATAATTTTATATATTTTATTCCCCGATCGATTGGCGTTGTCATTTTAGGAATCGGATAAGGCGTTTGTGAATTATGGCCCTTAGAAGTGAGGAGGTATCTGAAATAGTAAACTCCCTTATTACGTATGTATAATATAAGCGAAGCGGTTTTTAAAGTGACGCGCTCGGTTTAAAATTATTTACATTTAAAATTTACATTTTAGTAATCGTTTTAACGACACGCCCCCGTGATATTCCCTAATATCCTTAAACTGGGTCCTGGATCACATGCCCTTATTGAAGCCGGGATTCAAACTTGAGAGTGGTGGTCGTCTACGCGTGGAGGGTTGATCTTCCAAGAGTTGCGTAACTTCCAACTTCACTAACACTGTATATACCACCTCACAGAATGGCGAATTCGGAAATAATATATTTTCGAGTATAAAAAAAATTAAACGGAAATATCTACATATCGCGAATGAATAATTGGTTTTAGACGTTTTATTACAGGAAGCGAGCTCAATGGAATAATCCTGCGATTCGAATCAGCATTCCTGCTGTCAGATTTCCCGTGACAGATTTCTTTATAAACACGAACCATGCCACTACCAAGATAAGTGAAATACAGTAGAGTTCATTTACAAAGCCCGAGTTGTGAATGAAATACTGAGAATAAATCCCAGATTTCTTCTCAATAATCGACGTCAATTGAACAATCTCACATGTGTCTAAAACTAAATAAACATTTGATGACGAAGGATGCGAAACTGTACTCTGCATGAATATGGTCTGTGGTGTAAGCGACAATTATACGTAGACATACTCGACGAGGGTAAATTGGTATTTCTGAGATTGGTATTCAAGGTTCACTGTGTTTTCTAGGTCGTTCTGCAGACTCGGAGCGCCTCTTGAGTATTCAGTTCAAAAGTAAGAAAATCCGTTACGATAGCACATCATTCATATGAAGACTCATGTGAAGGACAGCTTAGTTACGGATGTATCCTCGATGTCTGCAAAACGTCGGATGCAGCGTACCCTCGTATTGAAGTCTAAATCCACATATGCTGTATAGGCTTCTAATTCCTCGTGTAATAGAATGTCATAATGTTTAGTAATCCACTCTTTTATGGACAGTTCACTTAATAATTTGGTTTCAGTTATTATATAAATAGCTTGCTGATATGTGAAATTGCCAGGCATGATATCTTGTCTCCATTTCCGAGAAAATTATGACGTATGTTATCGGCACTGAGAGAACATCCCTTTAGCTTTTGCCTGAAATACTAGAAATGGCTCCTCCGTAGAACAGCAGAACTGATGTCGCATACAGTCTTTATTGAAATATTCCCCACTCACGAAACGAGCTACTTCGAGCGACTCAAAGCATTATAATGATGATGTTTGAAAAGCTTCGTTACAAATTCCACAAGGATGTTCCCTATCTGAGATAATGGTCATCCGTGATAAATATGACTTAAAGTAGCATTTAATGTCCTTCATTGAGAACGGAAAATGATGTGGATAACAAGAAGAAAGTAGTACATGTTGTAACTCAATGGAAAATGCTTTTAGGAAGCGGAGGGTACCGGTCGTCGCGCGCACTCGGGGGACTCCGACTCTAACATCAAAAGGTTGCAAATACAAATCCGGGGACTATATAGCGAAGAGCTAATTTATTATCCATAATCCAGTTTTATTTGCTTCAGATAGTGGCGCGAATATCTAGAGCCGTGTCTCTTTGGGAGTGCTTTCTTTGCAGTAAACACAATTATGATATAATAATACAGACTCCCTGTGTGTCTAGGGCAATGAATGATATATGGTGCATTCTTCTTAAATGACACCCCTGTCTTCCTGTACTACGATGCATTCACACTGCGTAATACCCAGACGCGCGTTTTGCATAGATAAAAATTAACCATGTCTTCATATACTACGATTCATTCACACTGCATAATGCACAGACGCATGTTTTGCATAGATCCAGAAAAATCAACCAAAACAATATTCAGTGAAAACGCACTGAACATGTGCACCAATTGTGTTCTCTTGGTGTGGAAGGCAGCAGGTAAGGTCTGCGGCCAGATTTATATACCAACATACATTTTAATGGTCACGTGCTATCTTTCTGCGCTGGTTTAAGCTCGGTTGCCATTCTATTTTATTGCCATTAACCTCAATGAACAATATTCTATATCAAATGAAATGTTATATCTACACACATTTAGTTATAGCGCTGTTGGTTTGCGGGGAGCGCACTGCATTTCCGGCGAAAACTTTTGTGGAAGTAGGTGCCAGATATCTGTAATAAAATTTCATTCCGTATTTTCCCCAGACCCCTGCGTTCGCTATAATTTGACACGTAGGACGTGATGGAAATGCATGTTTTACTCAATCTTGGAGAACGTGTTAATAGGTTACATCATCCTCTAACTTCTTCCCCTATACAATGCCTATATTACGTGTTACGCTATGTTTAAGCACTATAATGTGATAATGTTGGGTCATAACAACATAATATACCTCCCACAGGTATTTACCTTGGTGTGTCTATTATAACATCATCCAGTAGTGGTTTCCTCGTAACTACAGTTTTAAATTAACCCGCCCGTTTCGGGAAACTGAGGTTCTGATTGGACGATATTCATGTGGTCATATCTGCGATTGGTTGGTCAATTAGAGCGCTTGATGTATCTGAATCTTACGAAATTGCATATATTCCTTAAACGGCGGTTCAATCTTCTTACCAGGAATCTGGTTATGTCATCTCCACTTAATATTAGAACCCAACACTTTTGTATTGGGGGGAGGGGATTAATATATTCACACAATACATAGAGGATCTACAACGAGTCCCCAGTTTATAACGGAATTTACAAAACGAGTCCAGTAAATTAGGTCTGGACCGAACCTTTGACCTAATTTACTGGACGAGTGTTGTAAATTCCGCTATAAACTGTGGACGAGTTGTAGATTCTATTTATTACATGATTCAAAAACATCGTCAAAACATACTTAAATCAATAAATGGGACGCGAAACTAACATCGGCTTCTATAAGACATGCGATGACGTTTCGCGTAACTATGCGCTATTTGCCCGCGTAAATAAATAGTCCCAGATAAATAATGACTCTTTTGCGTATTTAATGACATAACTTTTCAAAGTCTTCATTCATTATAGTTTGTTGGAAAAATATTGGAAGCCATATTATTTTGAGACGTAGCATACGTAGTAAACAGACGTAGTAAACAGACGACAAACCGGAAGTCAAAGGTCACCTGGCACTATTTCCTGTTATAAAACGAACGTTTAATATCACAATTTATATAATTGTTTTGGTGAATGGAATAAGGGTAGGATCATGTAATAAATAGAGGATCTCACATGAGTTTCTATTTTATACGGAATTTATCAACCGAGTTCACTAAATTCGATTTGAGCCGAGGTTTACCGAGGCTCAAATAGAATTTAGAGGACGAGGTTGATAAATTACGTATAAAATAGGACGAGTGTGAGATAGATACCTTTTATCAAATGATCAAATAAACCCGAAGCAACGCGAAATATTCATCGAAAACAACAATCATACACTACAGCGATCGCAAGTTATTTGAAGAACGCCGTGACGTCATCGCACGCGCTGATATTAAACGTGTCTATTACCGATAATTATGAAACTGCATTTTATGGCCAAATTATGTGATAAAATGCATTACAATATCTAATTCGATTATACTGAAATCAGTCGCATTAACCATTTCTTTACTAAATACTCATTGGCGAGGAGTTCTCGTAGGAAATGTTCAGGTAATAAGTTCAACAAACGACGGTTGTTGATATTATTATCTGAACATTTCCTTCCAATAAATACGACTCCTTCTGCAATGTACTTGAATTGTCTGTCGTCTGCTTATTTTTCCTGAAAACCCCACCAAATGAATTATAGACTATCCCAATGTATACGTTTTAACTGAATTGACAATCCATTTAGTATTGAAAACGTTAATAGATATGACATCAAATCAGAAATGCAGTAGTCCTCCATGATCACGGGTCAAATCGGATCTTTATGATCTGACATTTGCCGGGGTCTGTTGGGCATGGACCATTGAGTTATTTTGTGTGATATTAAGTAAACTAACTCCCTTGTGTGTTTTAAAAATACCATGAGACTACCACCCAAACAGAACCCACTATAAACGTCCAGTATAATCAGATCCGTATTGGTGATAACAGCATCGCGAAATGATTCGTCCGTAATTCGATTGTCGTGGAACACACAGTGCCGAGATACACCAGGTCCACGCATATGCTCGACATGGCTGAGCGCACTAAACGCAGCACAGTCCTAGAGGGCTATGTGCAGAATTCTACAATACATGGACTACAGGAAATATCTAATGGCCGTTCAAAGAGGGGGTAAGTACTCGCATAGATGTATTAACCCTTTATTTACTAAATGGATTCATATATTCAATTAATTCAGCTATACATTGGAATGACCCACTATTCATCTGGAAGGATGTTAAGGATATATCAACAAACGACAGGCGGGTGAACAAATTATACAAGTGGGATTGCTATTTATTGGCGGGAAATGTTCAGAAAATGCCACAAACTTATTATCTGAACATTCCCGAAAAGGACTGCTCGTCATGAGTATTTAGTATAAAAATGGTTAAGGTGGCGCCGAGTTATGTGTGCACTAATGGCCTTGGCAGTTTTCTTTCAAAAACTAAATCGCTCACAAACTAAATGATTATTTGCACAAATAGAGCTCTGAAAGGGGGACTGTTCACTAAATCCGGCCATTTGTTGGGCCATCTTCCTTGATACTCAACAGAATATATGCAACAAATGAATAAATTTGAGCAGGGGTGAGTGCAATATACACTCATGTGCTCTATGTGAACGATGAAAACAGCATGATAATTATAATGACATTAGTTTATGGCTCGAGCCAGTTATTAACACCAACGGTGTATACTGTTCTACAAATTTTAGAAATCTGTTGTCCTATGGGGATTTTATAAATAGATAATTGGGTTTTCCGGTTATTTTGGGACGCGTTAAGTTGAACTGCGACCCCGAGTCCAGTAAAAGCTGTAGTTGGAATGTCCAAGTTCGTGAAAGTTCTATTGACTATGCCGATGATTTGAGAAGCTTTAATGTTTTAGGTTATCGTAGAAAGGCTAATCTGGCCGTGTCAAATTGAGCTATAGCGATGGGATATATCGCAAGACAACACATTTCGGTTTTTCGTGGGGTGTGTTTTCGCTGGATGCTTATAGTTGCAGTATGTAACTATTATGACCGATTTAAATGTGTTCGATGTTTAGGTGTGAACAATGGCTGCGCCATGCACACTTGAAGATTTTATGGCGGGAACACAACTTTTGATCCGCATTTAGAAGCTTTCTGGTTTGGTGAATGAAAACCCACCAGTAATAAGCCGTAGTTTTTTTTTTGCAATAATTTGAAGAATTGGTTGTTTTAACGGAATTCTGAGGCGGTGCATTCATGTAACCAATATATTTTATATTATAATTTATATTTATGGCTAATAATATGATCTTGGGGGCGTTACCGTTTCTGACAATGGTTTTCTTGTTCAATGTTGGTTATACTTATCAGGTTGTAAAACGTGGTTCTGTGTGTATACTTTAGTTTATTAACTCATTCATAGTTCTCTAATTGGATATTTTCTGTTGAGTATATTAAGAGATGCCCCCATACTGGCTGTGTTTAGGAACAGCCCCCCTTTAACTAGTGTGCGAATTGTTCTTTGTACAGATAGTGAGTGTTTAAAGATACGGGCGGCGTTGGCGGTGGGTATGCTGTTAAAATATTCACCGTCAAAAACCGCCATAAACAGAAAGAATAGTAAAATATAGACAAACTTTGTTCTTACACCAATCAGAAATATGGCGTAAACAAAATGTTATTGTCAATTCCCCCCCCCCCGTGTTATGTAAACAAAAGCAAAAAACATTACGTTACCTGGCTTTTGTTAAGATTCGGATATGGTAAACATAAAGAGCGTTATTTGTTATTGTTTTCCTGATATGGAAATAATAAAGAGCGTTTATATCATTTGTGTGTGATTAACCAATAGAATTGCGCTGTGTTATGTAAACAGAAGCACAACTTATGTAACACGAGCAGGCTCTTGTTTACGTACACCATCGTACGTATTGACGACAATATACTATTTGCGCGCCGATTATGTTTGGGATATGAACAAAACTATATATATTTTAACATTCCTTCTGTTGATGGGGATTTGAACAAAAATGAATATTTCTGCAACGAACGCTGCCCGTGCCTTTACGCTATTTTATACAGTTCTTCGAAGACGACATTTTTCTGTTTTTCTAAAACAAAAACAACCAAAATGAATTTATTTGAACTAATGAACAACTGAATGTACTAGGTAGCATACCAGCATTCAGTTTTCGTGATTTGCTGACAGATTAAACTACACTGAATATATTGTCTCTAAAACCTCTACTCAACACGTTGAGTGATAATTTGTTGAACGGTTTGTATTCAGCGGTTGAGTAACGAGTACTCAACGATGACAAATCAGGAAAAATGTTTCGTATTTAATCAACAGGTTGATGAAAATATATAGGAACAATAACTCAATTTAAAGCCCTATTTTGATATTTAATCTACGTTTCAACATTATTTTTGTATCTATAAATGCAACATTGGGATGGGAGGTGGCCGATATATGTACGCAAGAACTTCATACGTTCATCGTCTCATTAAAAAGTAAACATTTGGAAGCAGATGTCCTAATTTCATGGACACCACAAACAATCCAGATATATGTATAAGATTATATCACAGAATAATTTAGCATCTTCCAGAGACAATTATCGGATACAATATCGGGAATTTCACAAATTTCCCGATGTTTCAAATTCTAATTCGGTCGCTGATTCTGGATATATCCAATTAAATTTCGAGAATTCTTCCAAGTATTCTTAGCCAACTCCTTTTCGTAAGTAAGAAAGCTACTTATTTCAGTCAACTGTTAGGCAAAATCAATCGGTTGTTGACCGATTTCATTTCAGTGTTGAGTAATTTCTTTACTCAACTCGTTGAGTAGAAATAGTTTACTCAACGCTTTAGTCAACGTTGCTTTGTGGTATACTTACGCTACAATTGAGTACTTGTTTAGTAAACATTTAGACGAGATTTTCAGTGTACATATAGTTTTAATTAAGGTTAGTGTCTGCTCAAATACGTGTAGTAAAGAAAGCGTTATTTGAACGGACAATACTCATTAGAACTTCTAAATTGTGTCTCTTATTTGGAAGGAGGGATTATATAGGTAACAATAATACACGAACTATAGCGATCTACATGTTTTATATAATCTGGGGAAAAATCATTGTAAATTTCCATTTGTTTTCATTTCTTGTTTATTTTGCACAGACGTTACAATAACGCTCTTTATTACATGAACCGACTCTTATCCCATTCATTAAACCCATTCTATAATAAACATATATAATGGTCATTGTATGACAGGAACTCGTACCAGGTGTACCAAATGTATTAATGTTGCGCAAACATGACCTTTGAATTCCGACTTGTCCTCTGATTGCATACCGTGCGTTATATCGATGTTTGTGACTATTGTTGATTTAGTTTGAACAAATATTTCATCAAATTTACGCCATTAAATACGTCGCAGAGTCTTATTTATCTTGGACTATTGCAAACAACGCAAAGTTTCGTGAAACCTCATTGCAGACCTAATAGAAGCCGCTGTTAGTTTTAAGTCCCATTTATTGATTTAAGTGAGTTTTATGAAGATGTTAATTAGGTTCTGTCCCGACATAACATTTACTGCACTCGTTTTCTAAATTTCGTTTTAAACAAGGGACGAGTTTTATGTCCTCTATTTATTCATACTATCTTATCTCATCAATATATTAACAAGAAAAACGTTCTTTATTGATCTAACCTGAAGAAATGTCGGGATTTTCTAAATTCTATGAGTTGCGTAAGCCACATAAAGACAACATAATGATGATTAACCTATTTATCGATACAGTTTTATTCCCAGAGCCAGAACAGGAATGATAAACTCGAGCACCATTTCGGTCTTCAAAAATAAAACTTAGCGCCAAGGGGTTCCATAATGAAGACGTTGTATAGAGCTTTGTCAAATACAACTAGTAATTCTTTCGTGACATTGCGGTTTGCTATCGGGATCAAATTAGGTCGAAACAAATACCCGAACTGGGAACTTATTTGCCGCGTAGAGACATTATTCAAGTCATACAATTCTTTAGACCCATGCAGTCTTCTTGGTCCACAACAACTTGGGATATCGGTTGGGTTGATGCTGTTTTGGACAGAGTCCCGTCCCGTTACTCTTCTATATGACAGACATTCATTGAAAAGACGTACTACATTTACATGTGGAGCCGGGCACCCACGTGAACCCCTGAATGTTATATAATCAGCTGACATGTCCGCGATTAATTTCTTAGGGTTTGATTGATTTATTGCACTAGTCACATAACAGTGAAACAAGCAAAACGTATATACACTATGTACACAACTTTGGATATCACATTAATCATTGTTCATTTCATATACACATGCATGTTTATATATATACAGCAGTAATTAAATTAGATTACACAATAATATGCGATAAACTTAACAAGTATGATAATTACATGTGTTCACCCATAACAATAAATGATTTCGATTATATAGAATAAGACACCTTCTTAAAGGCACACATTTGGAAGGTAAGGTGTCCGATATTCTTCAATATGATATATAATTTACCGTGATATAAAAAGGTAAAGTAATTGTTTAATATATTGATTACATACATTTTAAGATATAGCGCGACAGGAAAACAAGGCTTTGTTTACTTATACATCTGGTTGCTTTGACATTCAACGGACCTCTGATATGGTTGATATCATGCTTGGGGATGCTCACCTCTATATTCGTATACGCAAAGCGTCAATTTGACATAATCCGAAGGCATACAAAGAAGATAACTCCCTCCCACTATTGTGGGCGTAAAGTATGTTACAGAAGAGTAACGGGACGGTACGATGTCCAAAACAGCATCAACACAACAGGCACCCCAAGCTTCTGTGGACCAAGAAGACTTGGTCATAAAACTCTTCAGCTTGAAACACTAAATACCGTCCCATGTCATTGTATTCCTGGTATATGGTAAAATGAAGAATGCTTGTCTTACTTCTGTGTGGAAAAAATGGAAACAGTTTATACTTTCTATGACTATACAGTGAGTATTTATGGTATTCATCGGTACTCTGTGCACTCATCGGCCTATATTATCCCGCCCAAATCACGTATATACGAATAAACTGGACGTACAAATGATCCACGTCAGTTTAAGATGTATATTGGTAATATGAATATCTTAATAATAAGCCTCTTTCTGGTTTTTTTTTTTTGGATGTATATTGAGCACGGAGAATTTGCGATAAATGATGAGATCAACACAGCGTGTATACTTCACAATCTTATCTGTTAGTTGATCGAGTCTGTTGAGGGAGCTTATATAAAGACCTATTAAACGGATACAAGCACTTGTGTTATCTAGACACCTTCCAACTATTTTACCAACCACAAGAAAAGTGTGTGCCAATCTGGTTTCTTGGCGGTATACAATCAGTACATGCATGCGAAGCTCGATTCTGTTCTGGTGAAGTGAAATATTCGTTGCTGAGCGTCGATAGATGTATTTGCGTATCAGTTTGTTTAAGCATGAGTTAAAAGTTTCTGTTCGATGTTTTAGCATGAGAACGGTTGAACAGATTTGTTTTTTAACGAGTATCCATCGATATCACGCGCTTAACCATTTTGACGTATTATCAGGTTTCGCTGCTTACCAAAGTTGCCAATGTTGTGCATGTTACTTGCCGTATTCCATTTGTATGACAATGGTTGGAATAAACAATCAACCAATCAAATGCATAAATGTAAATAATTCACATTAGAACAAAAAAAAAACAGGTTTTATGTGGCAATACGTTTGGCAAGGGGTGCAGTACGCGTGCGTTAGTCCCATGATTAAATAGTCCGATGATTCAATAGTCCGATGGTTCAATAGTCCGAGGGTTCAGTAGACCGAGGGTTGAATAGTCCGATGGCTCAATAGTCCGATGGCTCAATAGTACGATGGTTCAATAGTCCGAGGGTTCGATAGTCCGAGGGTTCAGTAGTCCGAGGTTTCAATAGTCCGAGGTTTCAATAGCCCGAGGTTCGATAGTCGGTCATACACCTATATATGGGCCCCAACATGCAATTCGCACAATTTATAGTGGCTTGTGATTTTATGATCTCGAGAATGGTGACCGAAATCAGTTCAACACAAAATTATATCTTCTCAACAGCTATATTTATATGTATTATCAGGCTTCGCGCTGCTGCTTACCAAATTGCCATGCGTTGTGGGTCGGTGGTCAAGTTCTAAGCTAGAAAGATGAAATACACCTATGTCGTGAATTATTGAGCGTGTTGATTCATGTTATATTTATTATTTAATACTCCACATTCTGCTTCAAAAGCTTGCAGACGTTTGTATCGGAACGCAATCTTGACTGTGGCGATAACAAAAGAGCATAGATAGGTAATCAGTTAGGATGTCTTTCACGATACGGTAGGACCACGGAAATGATTACAGTATACGAGTATGTGATCTGTGTCGATTTGCCCAATGTCATTTAATTGTGTTGCAAGTCCAGTGTAAAGAAAAAGTATAGCTACCGTGTATATGGAGCAAAAATGAATTTCAATATTTATGCATCTAAACTGGGACAAAGCAGATATGAATCGGTCGATAGCTGTTTCAGTGTTTGCTTATTATTTATCTCTTAGAAGTAAAAACAAAAAAGACATAAATTTCATGAATGAATTTTCATGGCTGTTTAGCTAATAATTATCCTCGTCATGCTAATTTAATTTCACTCCAACAATTTCGACTATTCTAAATGTCAGTAATGTGATCACAGTTCAACCGATTGTAGGAGGTAGAAAACACACTTAATAGGGTCCGGTCATCATGTCGCAATATTATTCACATACAGTAAGCATATCGTATTGAGAATATGGCATCCATGGTGAAATACCAAATTGGTTCTAAAATAAGCAGATAATGGAGTCATGTCCGTTATTTCGTTTTATGGCACGGTCCACAGTAAAAACACATGTTAAAGAGCGCACACATGAAACGTCGTGTGTTGGCTTTTTTGGTGTCAGTGTCAATCACATTAGAATCGCCTCATTACGACTGACTAAAACGCTCTCATTTTCAGCACATTATCGATTCAAAATGAGGCGATTCTAATCAGATTATCTACATAAAACTAGTTCTATTACACGCATATAATGTGCAGGTCTTCGACAGAACAGGCTGGACATACAGCAATCTTCAGTTTCGATCAAGTAGAACTTTCCGGACTACCGTTTAATTACTGTATGAATTCAAGCCATATTACACAAACCAACTGATATTATGTAATTTAATGTCTTGTTTCCATTAAATATGAACCATCCGATTTATCATTATACTCATGAAAAACAATAATACGCTTACCTGGCCAATGAAACATAAAAATAAGTTCTACCGAATCCATTCGACTGAAGCACATGATCGTCACGAAAATGCCAAAAGAACAACAAAACTGATATCATGAGAATAAATCTAAAGAATATTCGAATAAAGGAAAACACTCTTCTGTAATTTGAGTGCACCGAGTTTAGTTCAGAAACCTGAATAAACTTTATCATTTACCATTCTATTCAGTAATTGCAGGCTAGCATCCTTTTGGTGGTCTTTTCATTTTCCTTGATAACTGCATCTTTATCTTTAAAATTATTGACTTGCTTAACTTCATTTTGAGCTGTTTATTGTGGTCCGTTATAAATTGTATGAGCATCAGGGGTGAGGATTCCTATATCAACCTATATGTACTCTGTGTGAAGGTGTTTTCTCTTATTGAGCTGCCACCTCTCTGTATCGTTTATGATTATATTCTCGAGCGATAGCTGCATAGGGTGGGAGAATGTTATTGTTAGTTGTGGAATAATTGTTGTTAATAACTTAATATATGTCTATCAAGCTGTCATCTGTTACGGTTGATAAGTCGTTTATGGAAAAAGCTTAGCTCTCATTCGTTCGTCAAGGTATTCTCCTTTAGAGATTGGAACTAGCTTTGTATTTTAGTCATGGGCTGAATCTTTTTTATCGCTTCTGAATCGCTCTTGTACGCAAGTCTCAGCACTAATAGAGACCTTTTGCAAAATCACGAACACGATTACTGATATGGAAATATCCTGCCAGAATACGGCCAAATTCGATCTTTACTCACGGGGGTTCTAATGTGAGACGATATATACCCCACGCAGTTTAATTATTTGCAGATGTGTCAAGAATGTGCCACCGGTCCTGCTTGGGGACGCTCTGACATTATCCGTGTGGTATATTATAAACGGATAAGAACATGGGATTTTTTACTTTTTCCATCAAATATATGTGTAACTGAATATAGTGGGACATATGCCGTCTCACCAGTTAGCCATCGTAGGTAAATTGTGATGTGTCAAACTTACTAGGACAATATATCGTATCCGTAATCGTAACAGTGATTTTTGCGAAAGGTCTCTATTGTCCCATACAACAAGAGAGATCGAATGGATGTTTCATTGTATTTTCACCCAGATATGTAAAATGTCGAATCAATGTTAGCAGTGTTGGCTGCCACAATACTGGTTTATTCGACAACCGGCCTCTATTTAAACTCGATTAGGCCATCAAATCATCCCACCGTGGGGCTGATAGATCTTCTCATTTACGTGCATGTAAAGTGGACAAATAACAGATTTATGATGTTAAATCGGATAAAACAATTTGAAGTGTTTGGCATATCATCAATCGAATACCAAGTGACGATTCCAGTGTTCTTTCAAATTGAATTCCACACAGTCCATTACATTTCGTTCCCGGATTTCTTCTCAAAATGCAACGTGAACCAAATTAGCAGGCATATTATGCCAAGCGTCTCTATGCCCATGTTAATCAATGTACTCCTACGGTTTACATGATGGAAGATACATGTAGCTTCAATGCGTCATGGTGTCTGGCGATTTATAAACTGATTCGCACCCCTCGACCAATGAAATTGCTTGAATTGCTGAACAATAATCCTTGTATGAATCTGTATTTCTGCGGACCGAAAATATTAATCTGAACAATGGTGTCATTGGAAAACAATCAACGCTCAGGAATTAAACGCTTGCAAACTTGGGGTAGGTGTGAAATCACACCGCGAATATATTGTAAGTGATCACGTGGCGTTGGGATTGGATTGTGAACTCGCTCCAGTGTACAGTGATTTCCAAATGTTTGGCGGGGGGGGGGGGGGGGGGGGGGGTGGTCATTAAAACGAAAATCTTAGAATCTTCAAATATATAGTATTCAAGATGTGATTCGGAATATAGTAGAAGTACAACACAATAATAATCCACAATGCGTTATTGTACATGTCAATTCACAGATCTTAGAACATCACGCACATTAGTTCACCCACTCAGTTTAACCTGTGTCACCTTCCATGTGTACACAAATTCGTCAATGCAGTCCGGAATTTCCACACTCAGTCGTTTGCCGGTTTGACTAACCGTCAAATTATGTCCACCCACACAACACAAAGATGTCTCCTTCGGAATCAAAAGGGTGGGTTCCTCTGCCTTTACCGAACTTTCGGCAGTAACTTTTGTAGGTGGGGGCGCAAGCGCAGCACTTACTTCTAGCTTTCGCTTCACGCTGACTCGTTTGTAGACGTCCACTGCATTCGAACGATGTCCACTGATCGATTTCACAGTTTTGTCATCAAAACCTTGGTCATATAAGGTAGTGACACAAGTAACTTTTCCTGAATGATTTGTGATATTTCTCCCTTCCATACTTATTCCAGAAGAAATAAAAAGAGTTTTCATCATTTTGGATAATGTGTTTTTACCAACCGGTTGCTGTCCAAAACGTGGTTTATTGCCCTCTGATAGTTTCACAAGTGGCTTCCTATAGAATGGTCCATTTTCAGGAATCGAAGATAAATACAATGACATTAACTTTACAAAACATCTGGGGTTTTCTTTCAACTCAAAATGTTCAATCTGTTTTGGTTTCACGCCACGCTGGTTCAAACCACCTTGAACATTTTTGGAACTTCGGCCCTGGAACATTATTTTATTCAGTTCAACTTCTGTGTCAAAGACAACTTTGAATTGTGATGAATCTAAATCACGGTGCTCATCCATAGCTCTCATTCCAAAACACTTGCAGTTATAAAAAAACACTGCATTAAACAGTCCCTGTGCGCTATCCAAGCTAAACGTTCCGGTATCCCAAAATGCAAGTTCGTCCTTGGGTAAAATGGGATCAGCATGTTTCTGGGACACACCTACACCCTCGGCCGTCAACTTTTTCATTCGACAATCAATCGATTTTCTAAAGTTTACAAATGTTGTATCAGTCTTTGAAAACATACTTGTCTCCACGTGACCAACGTTCCGCAGTTCCCGCTGAATGCTGGAGGCAATATTCATGAGGGTAGATGACGGGTAATCACTTCCATCTTTTCTACGAATTTCAGTGATGAATCTTTCTAACCAAAAATCCATAACGGGTAACGGAATTTCATATGTTATTTCCAGAGGCACCAACGAATTCGCCTCTATCATTGTTGTCTCCAGTGAATTTCTATGCTCAGCCCACTCTCGCCAAACGTTTAATCCCCATGACGTTGAGTATCTAGTGTTTCGTGGGACACATTGGCGGTAACGGTTTTGGAGTTCATCGCCATCAACTGGTGCCGCAAATCTGCTATTTGCGGTGGTCGGACTTCCATATGAAGCCATATCAACTGTCGTTAAATCCAAATCGTCCCAATGATTTTCAAGTGAAAAATCGCCAGTTGATAAATCCATTTGAAATAGTCGTGTTATTCCAGTAATCAAACTAAGAAATGATATTGTGAGCGGACTGAAGCGTGATATACTAATATAAGGTGGCAAATTCATTGGGTCAATAGAATGAGTTTCTTTCAAATTGAGTACTCACGGTCGAGTATATAGTGAATATGTCGGTGCTAAATTAACTCTGCTCACATGTGATTGATCTGATAGGTTATCATACGTAATTGATATTTTCAATGACAATCTGTTCCTCGGGGTGCGAATCAGTTCATTAATATGTTATTACCCGCTTGGATGTCTGTACAAGGAATATAGACCTCGGCAGCTCCGCTGCCTTGGTCTATATTCCTTGTACAGACACCCAAGCGGGTAATAACCTATACTAATGGATAACTGCCAGTAAACACCATTCCCGACGGCAAGCGAATGTTTGAGTTGATAATTGAAATTAGCCCATAATTGTGTACAATAATTCAAGTCTCCAATGAATATTTGACATTTGGCAGTTCATCTGACACTACAAAGGACATGCTCAGACAATCAATGATCGAGTAGTTATGTAATTCCCCGCTGAAATTTCGTTATCGGCACTAACCTGAACTATAGCAGGATGTCGCACTAATTGATATTTAGTTGTATAAGAGTTCAACAGCTACATTGATCTATTATTCCATCGCGAAACTATAATAAACAGTTAGACGATACATATCGTAAGTTCGTTTGTTCTATATTTGGTTATTAATGGCTAAGTTAGACGATATATACCGTATGTTCGTTTGTGGCTATTAATGGCTAAGCGAATACGCTTGTGTAGTCTTACTAACAAATCAACGAATCAACTTTCGAACATTCAACAACAGACAATTAAGTGCGAGTTGTGCAGACGCTCGAATTATTGCCGATTGATTGCTCAATAATACAACGCAGAGGCAACTGTCTTAGCCAATACATGAAATTGTTGCAATTGACATTCTTCTGGGTAAAGGAGCTGTTTAAATACTGGGTAAATGGGGTGTTTAATAAGATCTAATGAAATTTGCGAGAGAAAAAAAGGTTCAACAAGAATAATTCGGTTTTCCAACAATATTCCTTTAATGAGGAGGTCAAGTAACCAATTTTGAATTGGCGTTTCCATGTAAATCTCCGCAGCAAAAGTTATATATATTTCTGGGGATGACTTTGTGCGGTATTGAAAACAATACATATTTATCTGGCGGGTCGGCTTAGAATACATTCCATCGGAAAGTTGATGTATTTATTTTTGAATTTTATATTGATTTTTAAAAAAATAGGTCAAGTGTTGTAATTCCAGAAACAAATTCTCAAAAATAACTATAGCAAAAATTGGTAATGTACCAAGCGCAGCCACCAGTTAAACATTGTGTCTGTTTTATGCTATGGCTGCTTTAGTGCCCAGACAACTGCTTCATATATATATAACTGTTGCTGCGGAAATCCCCATTCAAAACTTTGGTCACTTTAGTACTACAAAAATGTTCAGACTTTTGACCTCGAATCTCCTATTCAGAATATTGTTTTCTTTCCATTACCAAATTAGTACTGCCCTTAATTTACCTCATCGCGGTCTTGGCATGACTCAATAGTTAAAAACATACCTTATTGTTTATGTCGCCACCTACAGGTAGGTTTAAGAAATACTCGGAAAATAAACTTTCCAACGATACCTGATCAAGTTGGATGATATAATATCCTAATACCTGGGTTTCAGAGTTCATTTTGGAAAAAATGGCTTGGCGGATCAAGTGAGTTAGGAATAGTGAATCGTATATAATCGTGAATAATGAATCGTCTAAATTGGATAGATCATCTCACTCGTGCATTCTGAATTAAGATGGGTGACGTTAGTCTTGATTGGGAGTTATTAACTCTACTCACTCATGCAGCGAACTCGTGAATTGAGGTAATAACTTCCAATCAAGATTAACGACACCCTTCTTAATTCTGAAGACACTCGTTGAGATGAACTATCCAATACTTAGATAATGATGTCCGAACAAATTAAGATTGGGGAAGTGGTGGAGAGCTGTGCAAAGAACGACAATCCATGGATTAGCGGAGATATTACTCCAAAAGAGGGTTAGTTACCGACTGTAATGCATAGGTGCACGTTTCGTATACATCAAGACAAGAAATGAAAGACAGGTTTAATAAGTAATTTCTTTGGACCTATCACATAGCATCTTCATGGCAATTACAATTTGAACACTTATTAATTGAAGACGAAATCAATGTTTTAAAATAAAGTTGACAATATCAATTCGTTGACAATGTATTTTCTTGTTCCGTCTCATTTGGCACCAATAAGTGCTAGAATGATCACTAATTTCTTAACACAAGCAATTAACCAAATATCTTATTTAAACAACTAGAAATGAGGGGTTCACCTTGGAAACGGATCCGGTAGACCGTATTATAAGTTGTCCGTATAAGACATGGCAATTGCAGCCTTGTCTGGATTCTGGCCCGCCACGACAAATGACGTCACGGCGTCGTGACTGGTTCTCTGCTAACAAACGTGGTCTAATATGAACATATTTATGGATAATAACTGTATATAAATAAATGCTTCAATTGTTCATAATTCCGATAGTAATTCCCCTTACTTTGGAATACCAGTAATCGATAGACACAGTAAAACAAAATTTCGATTACGACATTAATGCTTTACGCCCACCGATCTACTGTGTGACCAAAGAGCTCCCATAAATTCGTATTAGATGACAAGAAAACCATAGTAAGAAATGGTAACGCCCTCAAGATCATATTGTTGGGCATATATATAAATTATAATATAAAATATATCGGTTTCATGAATGACCACCTCAGAATTCCGTTAAAACAACTAATCCTTCAAATTATTACAAAAAACTACGTTTTATCACTGCAGGTTTCTCATTCAGCACACCAGAAAAACAAAAATCTACTAACGGATTAAATACACACCCGATACTTCTGAATACATTTAGTCTACATTCCAAATGAGACATGTCTCATACTTTATCAGCAAAATTAGCTGTTATATTGCATTGTGTTCCCGCCATAAAATCGTCAAGAGTAGCCCAGCTATTGTTCAAAACTAAATATCGAAACAAATTAACGCGGTCATACTGCAACAATGAGACATCCGCGAATACACATCCGAGAAAACCCGAAATGTGTTGTCCTGTGAGATAAGTCCTGATCAGCCTTACTACAATTTTCTAAAATAACTCGCATCGCGTGAAACCTGAAATGTGTTGCCCTGCCAGATATCCCCATCGCCACATTGTCACGGCCAGTTCAGCATAGCAGTAAATACCCATAAGGCGTAATAATTGGTGACTTCACAAAATCAGATATAGTCTATATTCGAGTCCGACTTTGGGTCGTTAATACTTTATATCTTCTTCATCACTTCCTGGCACAGTGTTATGTTGAGCATTATTTTTCTTTTAATATTTTACGATAAAATAATAACAAAAGGGAGGTTAGAATATCCTTTCAGATATCCGTGTTTATTGTCTCAGACAAACGAGACATTTTTACACAACAATTTACGAACGATCGTCTGGTGGCTACTATAGAAGGTCGCTCTCAATACGAATTTGTTCGTCAGAATCAAAGGATAGAATGCAAACAAACCTCAAGTGAATGTCATACCCGACTGAAATACATATACATGTAACACAAGGAAATTTTCATACTTTGGGGATAGCCACGCAGAGCTTTTCATTTTAGAGCGGGACTACCATCCAGTTGTTATATACCCACCATGTAGCAGCATTTCACAAACAGGCCCGTGCTAATATTTAATTGAAAAGTGTTTCTTTTTTATCAAACGTACGGACCTACTGACACATGTTATCCCCCATCAATATTTGAACTGGAATTATTTACAATCAATTACAGTATTATCTGATGATATCTTCTTCAAACTCAATTTGAAACAAACTAAGGGCATGTTCATTAATGTTTTTTTCTTCAAATAAGTTATGTCTGGCAGAAGAGCAAATGTGAGTACAAAGTGCTTCGTCGCTTTTGATAACTAATAGACCGCTACTTCTCGACGGCGTGGTGTTTATGTGGCAGATGACCGTTTGATTGATATATTTAACCCTTCATTAGGTCAATACTCATTGACGGGTAGTTTACTTGTAACATTTTCAGCTTATTATCTGAACATTTCCAAGCAATGAATATGAATCAGTTGCCCTTCTATTATATGCATATCATCTGGTTAACGTCGGTCCAGATTAAGATGTACCACTCTACCGTATAACTTTATAACTGGTGGGGGAATCCATTCAGTACAGCATAGGTTGGTTAAACAGTGAGTTCATTAGTGTATAGCATTTAGGGGGTGACTGTTTGATGGCGGCATACCTCGGGCACCACAAAGGATCGACTTGGTCTTTGGAGATGATTGCCACACGGGATTATATTGTAGAGTATTCCCAGAACTATACACGTAGTGGGGGGTCGACCAATTAAACTCGTCCAGCAACATTGTAACATAGTAATGGGTGCCATCATTGCCACGGGTTAGGGGGGGAACGGTTTCAGCATAAATAAAAACATTTCTGCCTTTGGTAATCAGATCAGAACCAGACGACGTTGCGAGCGTTATATCTCTCAACCCCACTGAATCTACACGATTTGAACATTTACGATAGAGGTACTACGGCCTATAATGTTGATCCTATAATTTATAGTATTCCCTGACAACAGTGACGTTTCAATTGCTTGGGGAGAATCCGCCCAAGTGTTTTGATCCGATTATATCCTTCTGATCCACGTGTCATACAATATAGAAAGGCAGACCAGTGTATCAATAAGCGCATGTACATTGAATGCCAAGCGACCATCAAGTAACCCGGGCTAGCGACATGCTGGGGTAACTAATGAACCATAGGAGAACTGGGAAGTAATCAAAAAGCCCATTTGCAACATCCTGTCAATTCGTCAATGCACAGGGTGTTGCAAATATAAGGCTACCCCACCCTGCCCATCGGGAGAAGAATCAGTGAAGTTATGTAGTCACTGAACAGCTCGACAGGCCGCAGGATACCGGTATATAACCACGAGGGGAAGTATATATATATACAGGCATGGCTCCAAGGTGAGGTCTTACTACTATGTACTTATGGACCCGAACTGAATTGATGAACCACACAGACACATGGACTGGACGTGAAGAAGCCCTCGATAATAAGGACTAGGGAATAATAAATATAATCATAATCGTTATTAAATTATCATCAACTGATATTGCGTTGAAGCTATCTTTCCCCGTATTGGTACACCAGTCATATAAGCTGAAATAATAAGCCATTTCTTAACCCTTTACCCAACAGAACGGCCCTGTGCCAATGCATTCTCTTATATATGCGAGTCGACCATAGGTCGCCTCGCATATATAAGAGAATGCATTGGCTTAACACATTAAAAATTATAAAATTGTTAAAGAATGTAAGAAAAATGGTAAAAAGTGTTAAAAAAAAGTTTATTTTTAGGCCAATGCATTCTCTTATATATGCGAGGCGACCTATGGTCGACTCGCATATATAAGAGAATGCATTGGCATAACTGTAACTATCACAATGTGGTCAAGGAGCCGGTTCCAATGATATCCATATTTGTATGGTTCTATTGAGACAGACCGAAGATATTTTAGGCTGTTGAAACTTTATTTGGCCGGTTTTGGCCGTTTTGTTGGGTAAAGGGTTATAGCATCAACATACACCATAGTGTCTCTTCGTCATTTTCACATCTTAACAATATTTCAACTTCACTCGCGACAAATTTACCGAAAGAAACATCTTTAAAACCAACAGGCTTAGTTACATATTCCATCTGCAAAAAAGGCTGAGGACACATTTGTGGATTAAATATGCATTGGTATGCCTTTCTCTCTAAACCAGAAGTTCTCTTATTTGACCTGTTTTGTGAATGTGCCAAATGTTCTGATAATATCGAACTGTCACTATCTTCTTGTTCGCTGTCTGTGGACAAGTCGTTAAACACATTAAATTTTTTTATTTGCGTTTTTGCGACCGGATCGGATCAGATCAGTATTATCCTAACATGAACTGGTATATGCGTGGCGTATCGTTCATCGATAGCTAGATATTATAATTCAAGTGATGATAAAGGAGAGGGTGCTTCGCCCTTCCCCGCTGGGGTTAATTAATAATTTACGATAACACAAATAAGCCCATATCGGCATTATTTAAATCTGAGTTACGCTCTATATATGAACCTAAATCGACTTACCAGATGGACACTCTTTATAATGGTTTCACAGTTGCCCACGCCATAAAACGGAATAATGTGAATAATAATAATAGGTCCAATATGAACCTATTTTCACGAGGATATGTTGAGCGACATAAAACAATCTTATCTCCGACCAAGCAGAACTTTCAGGACTAACGTCCGTTTATTATATGACTTCAGGCCATATTACCCCAAACCGACTAACAGTATTACCCCAAACCGACTAACAGTATTACCCCAAACCGACTAATAGTATTACCCCAAACCGACTAACAGTATTACCCCAAACCGACTAACAGTATTACCCCAAACCGACTAACAGTATTACCCCAAACCGACTAACAGTATTACCCCAAACCGACTAACAGTATTACCCCAAACCGACTAATAGTATTACCCCAAACCGACTAACAGTATTACCCCAAACCGACTAACAGTATTACCACAAACCGACTAACAGTATTACCCCAAACCGACTAACAGTATTACCCCAAACCGACTAATAGTATTACCCCAAACCGACTAACAGTATTACCCCAAACCGACTAACAGTATTACCCCAAACCGACTAACAGTATTACCACAAACCGACTAATAGTATTACCCCAAACCGACTAACAGTATTACCCCAAACCGACTAATAGTATTACCCCAAACCGACTAACAGTATTACCCCAAACCGACTAATAGTATTACCCCAAACCGACTAACAGTATTACCCCAAACCGACTAATAGTATTACCCCAAACCGACTAATAGTATTACCCCAAACCGACTAATAGTATTACCCCAAACCGACTAATAGTATTACCCCAAACCGACTAACAGTATTACCCCAAACCGACTAACAGTATTACCCCAAACCGACTAACAGTATTACCCCAAACCGACTAACAGTATTACCCCAAACCGACTAATAGTATTACCCCAAACCGACTAACAGCATTACCCCAAACCGACTAATAGTATTACCCCAAACCGACTAACAGTATTACCCCAAACCGACTAACAGTATTACCCCAAACCGACTAATAGTATTACCCCAAACCGACTAACAGTATTACCCCAAACCGACTAATAGTATTACCCCAAACCGACTAACAGTATTACCCCAAACCGACTAACAGTATTACCCCAAACCGACTAACAGTATTACCCCAAACCGACTAACAGTATTACCCCAAACCGACTAATAGTATTACCCCAAACCGACTAATAGTATTACCCCAAACCGACTAATAGTATTACCCCAAACCGACTAATAGTATTACCCCAAACCGACTAATAGTATTACCCCAAACCGACTAACAGTATTACCCCAAACCGACTGATAATATTACCCCAAACCGACTAACAGTATTACCCCAAACCGACTAACAGTATTACCCCAAACCGACTAACAGTATTACCCCAAACCGACTAACAGTATTACCCCAAACCGACTAACAGTATTACCCCAAACCGACTAACAGTATTACCCCAAACCGACTAATAGTATTACCCCAAACCGACTAATAGTATTACCCCAAACCGACTAACAGTATTACCCCAAACCGACTAACAGTATTACCCCAAACCGACTAACAGTATTACCCCAAACCGACTAATAGTATTACCCCAAACCGACTGATAATATTACCCCAAACCGACTAATAGTATTACCCCAAACCGACTATTAGTATTACCCCAAACCGACTGATAATATTACCCCAAACCGACTGATAATATTATCCCGAACCGACCTTTATTATTATCCCAAACCGACTGATAATATTGCCCCAAACCGACTGATATTATTCCCCCAAAACGATTGATATTTTTTACCCCAAACCAACTAATAGTTTTACCCCAAAACGACTGATATTGTTACCTCAACCCGACTGATATTATTGCCCCAAACCGACTGATATTATTAACCCCAAAACGACTGATATTATTACCCCAACCGACTGATAATATTATCCCAAACCGACTGATATTATTAACCCCAAAACGACTGATATTGGTACCTCAACCCGATTGATAGTATTACCCCAAACCGACTGATATTATTACCCCAAACCGACTGATATTATTGCCCCAAACCGACTGATACTATTATCCCAAACCGACTGATATTAGTACACCAAACCGACTGGTATCATCACCCCAAACCAACTTATAATATTATCCCAAACCGACTGACAATATTACCCCAAACCGACTGATAATATTACCCCAAACCGACTGATAATATTACCCCAAACCGACTGATAATATTATCCCAAACCCACTGATAATATTATCCCAAACTGACTGATAATATTACACCAAACCGATTGATAATATTACCCCAAACCGACTGATAATATTACCCCAAACCGACTGATATTATTACCCCAAACCGACGGATAATATTGTCCCAAACCGATTGATATATTTTACCCCAAACAGACTAATAGTATTACCCCAAAACGACTGATATTGTTGCCTCAACCCGACTGATATTATTACCCCAAACCGACTGATATTATTAACCCAAAAACGACTGATATTATTACCCCAAACCGACTGATATTATTACCTCAAACCCACTGGTATAATCACTCCAAACCGACTGACATTATTACCCCAAACCGACTGGTATAATCACCCCAAAACCGACTAATATTATTACCCCAAACCGACTGACATTGATACCCCAACCCGACTGATATTATTACCCCAAACCGACTGATATTATTACCCCAAAACGACTAATATTATTACCCCAAACTGACTGATATTATTACCCCAAACATACTGGTATCATTACCCCAAACCGCCTAATATTATTACCCCAACCCGACTGATATTATTACCCAAAACGACTGATATTATTATCCCAAAACGACTGGTATTTCATTGAAAGTCTTTGTTCCCCATTTAAAATGACCCTTCCGATTTATCAATATAATTACATAAGCCAACCATCCGCTTACATTGCCAATGAAACATGGAACTAATTTCTAGCAAGCAATTCGTAGCACAGATATAATTGTCACGAAAATTCCAACAAAAAACACACAAACTTATATGCAAACTACAAGTCAGAGTTCACTCCCCCGCTACGCTGGAGTGAACACTGCCATCTCGTGCACAGAATGAGAGGACATCACTCATTTTTGTATTTAAGACTTTGTTGGCTGCAATTAATTCTGCTTTATTCTGAGAAATCGAACTCTATATTCATTTGAAAATTGGGTAGATCGAGTAAAGGCAGAATGAATTGGAACTGACAAAACACTGAAATAAAATATGGTAGATTTAATAACGAAAATATACATGATGGCAGCGATTCAGAACAGCGTAGCAACTCTGTCTTGCAGATTGACGTATATGATGAAAATAAATATAAAGAATATTCGAAGACAGTTCTTCAGTATTCGGCGTTTATGGGCAGGGAAATCACAAACGCCATTCTTTGTCGGACTTTGAGCGTAAGACACGCTCGCCGTCGCTGGCCGGGGTTCAAATCCCACCCATCCCACAACCCCCTAAAAACAATTTGCACTGTCACATAATTACACTCTTCTTTAAATTTAGTGCATCGAGTTTAGTCTGGAAATCAAATAAACGTCACCATTCTTCAGTCACTGCACGCTAAAAACCTTCTGGGTGGTTATTTAATTTCCCTTGATGACTGCATCTTTAAAGGTACGGTTGGCCTTGGTGGTGGGTATCCTGTGAAAATATTTCCACCCGTCAAAAACCGCCACAAACAGAAAGAACATCAAAATGTAGACAGACTTTGTCCGTATACAAATAAGAAATATCGCATAAACAGTATGTTATTGTCAAATGTTTGACCATTTTTATGTAAACAAAAGCATAAAAAGTTACTTTTCTGGTGTTTGTTTATATTATGATGGTAAACATAAAGAGCGTTCTTTGTTGGTGAATTCCTGATATGGAACTAATAAAGAGTGTTTATGCCATTTGTGTGTGATTAGCCAGTAGCATTGTGCTGTCTTCTGTAACACAAACAGGCTCTTGCTTAGGTAAAATATAGTAGGTCTTTATGATAACATCCTGTTTACGTGATGGTCATGGTATATATGAACGAACCTGTGTGCGTTTTAATGTTGTTCTGTTTACGGTGATTAGAACAAATATGAATATTTTCGACAACTAAGGCCTCACGTGCCTTTAACATTCATCGTCTGCTTCTTGTGTGATCAGTTATATACTGTATGAATACCAGGGGGAGTCGATACTCTTCTTGAGATACACATAATATGAATTTCCGACGCAGGCAGCGGGTATTTTCCGGGCACGTATGTCGGGGTGGGTGGGTGGTCGATGGGACCAACAAACAATTTTTTCCGCAACTCAAAATATTTTTTCCTGCAAGTTTTTTGACTGTTTTTGCAATGAGTTTGGCTTAAAACACCTTAGAATAAGAGAAATAATGTAATTCTAACTGCTAAACTGACTGCAGGCAGTTATCGTGTTGTATTTTGTTGCAAATGTTGAAATCCAAGATGGCCGCTGGCAGCCATGATTTTTTGGCCGAATGACCCCAAAATGACTCGTTCCTAATTACATGTCAATGTTAACATCCATGACAAATAGTATGTACAGAAATTCATATACAGCGGTTTACAGTGAATTTTCCCCCGCAAATCTGTTTTAGTGTTAAAAGGGGATGGGTGTCAAAAAATGGTCGGAAAAAACTGCCGAAAACGGAAAAAAGTTTGGACGCGGGGTGGGTGGGTCCCAAGAATGGTCGAAAGGTAAAAATCAGCATACGTGCCTGAAATATTTTTCGACCCCCCCCCCTGACTCGGTAGGATGAGGGTTCGTACACCAACCAACTGTGTGAATGTGTTTTTTTCTTATTCCGGGCAAGTAAACGGACAAATGGCATATTAATGAGGCTAATCGGATTTAACAACTTTGAAATGTTTGGCACATCATCAAACGAATGCAAGCTGTCGATTCCACTGTTAAAAGTTGAATGATGCACAGTCCATTACATATCGTTACAGGAATTCTTCTCAAAATACAACATGAACCAAACTAGTAGGTGTATTATACCAAGCGGCTCTATGTTCATGTTAATTAAAGTACTCTGATAAGGTTCACACGATTGAAGCTAGTTGCAATGTAAGTGCGAAGTTCTTCGTGCTTTCCGATGATTGATATACCGCTACCACTGAGAGTAAACACAAGTGTAGACTGCAGACTACTTTTTTGCATACATCACTTTTTCCATGATTATTTGACGTACAGTACTTCGTGCACTACCAAGGACAGTCTCAGATAATTAATGGTCGGGTGTGTAATTCCGCTCTGGATTTCATTATTGACACCAACACGGTCTGTAGTTGAATGCGAGTTTGTATGCAGTCGCTTAAATATTCATCAGTTACATGATTATTATTCCATTACGAAAATATACATATCAATTAGAGACTGATGTCCAAACAAACTAAGAGTGGAGATGTGGTGGAGAGTTATGTACAAAGAACGACAATTCATGGATTACCGGAGATACGGGATGGGAAGTTATATTCCAAACGAGGGTTAGTTACCTACTTTATCTCGATACAGAATATAGAGACGATACATCCAAATTTCGGACTGAAAATTCTTTTTCAATCATAGTTCGTATTCTTTGAAATGCAATTACTGGGAAAAGAATAACAAGGAGGGCGGTGAATGTACACTTCCACACATTTGTGTTCACTGGGCCAGACACACGAGATATTGTGCCTTATTAATCACACCGTTGTACGAATGGTTTACTGAGCGCTAATGTAAAAGAATGTCGCTCCGGATACGGTGTGTTTGACAAAAATCAAAGGATGAAAGCAAACAACCATATTATGAAGGTCACACATACCTTTAAAGGTTACAGGCAACTAATTATATTGAGTTACGCTTCTTGAATTTGTGTAGTCGAGTCAGCATAACAACAAATTCCGGCTGCTGCTTGGTTTATTATATTTTAGGGAAAATTCCCTGGGGGAAACAGAAAATCATGGCGTTTGTTTAGATAGCCGGGAAATGTCGGGTGGGGTCCCGAAGTCATGGAAATGGTCTGGGTATTGTTTATGCTGCTGATGTTTTGCAGTAAATGTGGTAGTTGTGGAAATGCAAGATTATCATTTGTTTAAAGGCACGGCGGCGTTCGTTTGCAGAAATATTCATATTTGTTCAAATCGCCACCAACAGAAGGAATATTAAAATATGTATAGTATTGTTCATATGCCAAACATAATCAGCGCGTAAATAATATATTGTCGTCAAGACGTACGATGGTGGACGTAAACAACAGCCTGCTCGTGTTACATACGTTGTGCTTCTGTTTACATAAACACAGCGGTGCTTCTGTTAACATAAACACAGCGCAATTATATTGGTCAATCACACAAAAATGATATAAACGCTCTTTATTATTTCCATATCAGGAAAACAGTAACAAATAACGCTCTCTATGTTTACCATATCCGGATCTAAACAAAAGCCAGTAAACGTGACGTTTTTTGCTTTTGTTTACATAACAAAGGGAAAACAATTGACAACAACATACTGTTTATGCCATTTTTCTGAATGGTATAAGAACAAAGTCTATCTATATTTTACTATTCTTTCTGTTTGTGGTGGTTTTTGATAGAGCTGAATATTTTAACAGCATACCCACCGCCATCCCCGCCCGTGTCTTTAACATCGAAAAGGGCGCATTTGTTGCCACCGGATGACTTGACCACTTGAAGTTCAGATAGGCTTAGCACATCGCCGGAGTGACTGATAGTCAACACTGTCGCTTGTTTGACCGGGCTACCATACAGTTGATATATGCCCACAACACAACAGCATACAACAAACCGACCCGTGGTTATATTTCAATGAACAGTGTTTCTCGTCATCAAATGTATGTTATAGTTTGAAGATATCATCTTCAAACTCAAATTGAAACAAACTTAGCCCTCGTTGCATTCCACTCAAGGCTGTGCTCGTGTTTATTAATGCATCAAGTAAGTTCTGCTAGGCAGAATATAAGAGCAAGTGTCAGGACAAAGATTTTCATCGCTTCGCGGATAATTAATATACAGCAAATCATTCTTTCGATGGCACGATGCTTATGGGGATGGCAGGAACACAGTATTATGCCAGATTATGCCATCCACCACAATATACGACAGAATTATCCAAAATTGTTATCATTATTATGTAATATGTATGTGTATTGAAATAAAATATCCTATCCTATCCTATGTTGCAGATGACAGATTAAGTTATTTATTTAACCCTTTCTTTACCAAATACTCATTAGCGAGTATTCAGAAATGTTCAGATAATGGGCCGTTTGCTGACCTTATTCTCTGAACATTTCCCACAAATGAATAGGAATCCGGCTGCAGGTGTAGGCCTGATTCGTTATCTCCTGTTTCAACCTGATTTAAACCTACATTGATGGTCCAACCAAACTGGGCACTGGGGGGGGGGGGGGCGTTTGTGGTCGTTCAGTAGCTGGCTGATTCAGTGAAATGAGCATGCAATAAAAATACCCAGTTATCTGGCGGAACACCAGCAGACAGATAGAATGATTATTGGCCCACCCTCAATGGGTGATAATGAATCAATTTTGACATGGGAAAACCAAGCCGCCACACAACCCTATAGACACGACATCATTCGATATCATGTACAGCTCCACCCATGGAAACCGCGGTCCAGAAAAGACGGACTGTCATCTCATGTCTAGCCCCCTAACCGGGTTTAGCTGGATAGTCGGATGATATGGAATATTTGCCGGTTTAAAGGTTATAAAACGCAAAATATAATCGTCGTTTGTACAATCTACAAGTGTACTCGCTTCTCAATTCTAAATATGGACAATCAAAATATGCGCGTAGTCGTAATTATCGATTTTCGCTGTCGATAGAACGCGGTGGTCCACATTTGGCAAGTATGATTATTCAGCGATACAAAATAGAGAAACTACTGCTAAATGTTTCGGGTTTAAGCCACTGAATTAGCTGTACAATGACAGTTTAAACCTAACGGTTTCCTTAAACCAGGCTAAAATCTGACCAAGTATAAAGAGAGTCGATATTACTATCAATAAGGTGGAAAAACAGTTAAATGCATATAAAACGAACCCCCATATTTCGATAATATTCCAAAGATGTATATATAAAATCTATATTAACATAGTGGGCACAATTTATCATCGATAATTTAGCATATTCTCAAGAACGCACAATATGCATAGGACATGTAAGTTCATCACAAAGATACGCCCCATTGATGTGCACTCGTCTAATTATAGAAAAATAACATTTTTGCTGCCTCTCACAGGGGGGAGGGTGTCGAAAAAAAAATTCAGGCACGTATGCTGATTTTTTACTTTCGACCCTTCTTGGGACCCACTCACCCCCGCGTCCAAACATTTTTCCGTTTTGGGCAGTTTTTTCCGACCATTTTTGGACACCCACCACCATTTTAACACTAAAACAGAGATTTGCGGGGGAAAATTCACCGTAAACAGCTGTATATGGATTTCTGTGCATACTATTAGTCATGGATGTTAACATTGACATGTAAATAGGAACGAGTCATTTTGGGGTGATTCGGCCAAAAATAAAACATGGCTGTCAGCGGCCATCTTGGATTTCAAAATTCAATCCATTAGCATGGGCTACAGGCTATACTGTTTGTCTGATCATCATGAAATGTGTCAGTTATGTTAATATTGACATATAGATGTGTTTTAAGCCAAACTCATTGCAAAAACAGTCAAAAAGACTTGCAGGAAATATATTTTTGAGTTGCGGAAAAAAATGTTTGTTGGTCCCATCGACCACCCACCCAACCGACATACGTGCCCAGAAAATCCCCCTGCCTCTCACGGCTATTATCAGCGACGTAGGAGGCGACGATTATGTCTGACCGTAGTTGTTAATTGTAGATTACATAACTCGTGTGGTTGAACACGAATAATTAATGTATTCTATATTTGGGCACTAACACATTACCAATTTGACAGGACATATGCAATATTATTATAAGCCAATCGGGTATTGGGGTATGCGTGGTCATGCACTCCGCGTGGCCGCTATATGTTCAACGTCACCAATACGAGTTTAGCCCCTTGAGTATTTTGACACTATGCGCAATATAAGATATAAAATATTATTTCCGGTACACTAAAGACTTGTGTTTTATCATGAGGGAATGCCTTTGGAAATGAAACCCAACTTACGAACACCTTTTGCTAATTTGCAAGACTGAAACAACTCTCATACTCCGTCACTTTGCTTTTCTATTTCAGATGCGCGTGGATAACATTGATCATTATCATGACGATAGCATTGGTAGCCTCGCTATCATACCAGTTTGATCGGTTTATAAAGTATCCAACGCTCACGAAAGTCGACACAAGGGTATCGAAATCAGTGCCATTCCCGGCTGTGACTATATGTGGATTAAATCAATACAGGAATTTGGAGTTGTCGAACGTTTCTGTCGATTACCGAATCATCGATATTATCCAGGGTATGGGCGAGACCAAGGCTCTTCTACCGATAATTATGGCAGGCGCGCCGATGGCAGGTTATGAGCCAGCTCCAATACCGGGAGATGAAATTGTCAAGATTTTCAATTCTTCTATGCATCGAGTGAATGAGAAAATGTGTACATGGCAAGGTCGTGCGTGTCCAGTGCGTTCCTTGCCAAGGCTGACAGATTATGGAGAGTGTTTGACCTTTAACGGAAATGCCAGCAACCAGTGGGTTACTGCAAAATCTGGAAACGGAGGCGGACTGAGGATAATCGCCGACATTAAACAGAAGTTGTACTATTTCTCCAAGACCGTCCAGATGGGTCTCAAGGTGAATATTAATATCATGAATTCATATAATGATAGTCGACAACATGGCCCAGCTCACACCACCCATAATCAATCAATTGTGTGACGATTCTTTATGCAGAATGCGGTTCGATATGGGCATGCTCAGATTGAAGTATACCATATAAGGAATAAACTAACAACAAACGCTCTGTATTGTTCCACACTGAATGTCCATGACGGAACGCCACCAAACCCCACCCCCACAGGATCCGAATTTTCTAAATTAAATGTTTTGAATGGGTTCTTTCTGTGGCATATAAAGTATGTATAAAGTATGTATAAAGTATGTATAGAGTATGTATAAAGTATGTATACAAGTACTTACACGTAGAGTATTTACCGACATATTTTGTTCCCGGAACCGAACAATGATGTGAAAAATTTGAGTTATGTCCTTCTCCAACCCGACATGGGATATTTATGAATATATATGACTATATATATGACGTCGTGGCCACGAGAATATGAAGTCGTGGCCACGAGAATATGAAGTCGTGGCCACGCGAATATGAAGTCGTGGCCACTTTATTCTCGTGGCCACGACTTCATATTCTCGTGGTCACGACTTTATTCTGGTCGCCACGACTTAGAACAAAAAATTCACATGTCAGTTCCTGGGCTCCATAGATTTTCATATACAATTCCATTTTATTTTTCCATTATCACCCAATATGGGTCACGATCCTATAACCAAAGCCGAATGAATAACAAATACGAATTCGTATATCAACTTTAAAATAAAAGGCCAATATTATAAAATTATTATACAATGTTGTGTACAGTATGTCTTTTTCTTGTACGAGTCCAGGTTGTGGTGAAAAGTAATATTACTTTTCACCACAACCTGGACGAGTACAAGAAAAACTCATACTGTACACAACATTGTATAATGATATTTTTATTATCCATCTGTATGTTTGTCCAAAATTGGGGAATAAAACTCTTGTGGTTATGTTTGGTATTTGTCGGCACTTAATTCTCTATAAAAGCATGTATTTGATCATCAGAAAGCATGATTTGGAACAGTAAACACGGAAATGAAAAAAAAACTCAATGCGGAAGCGAAACGTCGCTAAATCCAGCAGAGTTGCACGCGCATTACAATTTCACCGATCCATTTCGCAATAATTAATTCGTGACGCCACAAAGTCGCGATAAAAAAGTGATATTGCACACTTGGGAGTCCAATATGACATTCGGGAGTCCAATATGACTTTTTCCGGATTATCACGTGGCGGCTTTTGACCAATCGCAAATGGTTTTAGTTAAGGGATGGATAATAACATAAATCAGTTTTAACTTAATCGATCTGAAATGTGTTATGCTCTTATTTTCCGGTGATAACACATGCGACATCTTCATCTTCGCAGGTTATTCTACACGAGCCGGGAGAAGAACCCCTCCCTGAGTCCCGTGGTTTTGTTGTTGGTCCAGGAAAATCAGTCGTGGTGACTATCAAACGGTTTGAGGTGAGTTGGTATCGAACAATGTACACACAATATCGTTGACGGTAAATAACTTGTGGGTTTTACTTGTATTTTATTTTTGTTCTTTTTTGGAAAGGTCAGACTCACACTTTCTATATATTGTAATGATGTTTATGTGACCGTCTGATAAATTTTATTATAGACGTGTTCGGGTGAGTGAAACTGATAAGTTAGAATTCAGGCGCTATGCCAACTAGGGGAATGTAGCATTCTACTAACATCGCCGAAAATCGCAAGCAAATGGACAATACCATGCACTCGTTTGAACTACGCTCAATTGTAAATATTTACTTCTCGATCATGGACGCAGCTATCGGCGATAAACGAACGAAAACGATCTCGCCTTCGAGTCATTGCATTATTAATTAATGTATAGGTTATAACCTGCTTGGGTATCTGTACAAGAAATATAGACAAAGGCGCGTTTAGCGCCGCGGACTGTATTTCTTGTACAGATACACAAGCGGGTTATGACATATTTATGAACCGATTCACAACACCCAAGGGAAACACAATTGAGCCACTTTCAATATGATGCTAACGTATCAATTATTATTCAATCAAAGGTTAATTGAATGTTGTGTGGTATTACATATTTATACCGCACAAGTCAAATGATCGTCGACAGTGGGAGCGCTTGATTCGGGATTATTTATCAACGTCGATAAACATGTTGTCTCCAAATTTAAAGTATCGGTTGTTTATACAAATTCCTCCTGGCGACAATAAACGGTTGCGGATGTTAATGTTATTTTGATCTTGGTTCCCATAATAATGGATTTATCGTTCAGAACTCAGGCGACAATATCCCGATACTGTTCGAACATTCCGACTCCAAAGAGAAACTGTTCCAGATTACAGGAAGTTTGTGCGTTGAAATATCGGCATTCATATGAACAGATTAAAACAAATATGTGGTGTGTAGAACAATCTCAATGTTATTGTTAAAAAATGATTATTGTGGATTATACATTCCAAAGAAATGTGGATTTCGTTCATTTAAATTCCAGTCACCCCATCCAGACAAACCAACAATTATAGAGTCAACAATTGTGTTTCCCATGCACACCCATGCCCGCTATACGAATGGTACGACCCGTGTTTTAACCCGACTGACAGGTGCGAACAGTATCATGTCGTATTGTTATAATTCACACCTTCCGCTCATCTCTCACGTTCAGCTTACTCCAAATTAATGCTAATTTATTGGTGAATGTTAGCTAAAGTCTGCATTTTGGCCCCGGCAAAATATAGATTCATACAAGAAATATTGTTCGTGGATTGGAGCGATCTGATTGGCCGAGGGTTGTGAACCGGTTTATAAATAAGAATGACGGTGTGTTGTCAATTTGAATACAATATATGTAAAAAAAAACTACATTTGAGTAAGATTATTCTCCATTTGATCACCCTACCGGAGTGTTTAACATCACTTTAACTCGATATATAACTGATCACATCGGAGTAACATGGGAGCAAATATAGACTGCATCATCAAGGAATGTCTATAAAGTGAGATACCAGCATCCCAATTCGAAACAATGGGATTGCACGCTTACACTTAGTATGAAGTCGTTCTTTTTTCAAATATTAATCACGTGACCAGAATAACATGTGTGCTCGAGATAGAGAAATGGTAGGCGTTCCGATACTTTGGTACAAAATTATTGATGTTGATCCACTGAGCTGGCCTGTGAAACGGGGGGACGGAGATGCAGCCCAACATATCTGCAGAAGGTCAATACAATATGAATCCTCTATATATAGTGAAGCATCACAGAGATAGACTTATCGAACTTATCTCACAGCAATAATTATCTAGCTGAACCCGACAGATGCGGTGTCTGCAAACCAGAAGCGCAGCTAACGGAAAAGACAACTCCAGCTATACTGTTTGCCTTTTCCTGGTATATGCATTATGTTACGTACACGTGACGACAGCTGAAACATGGTTTTACTTAACTTCAGTAAGTTTATTCGGAGTATATAAGATCTATATACTGATAATTCGAGTATTTATCGACTAGTTTTGTTGATAATGTTTTATTCTCTGATCAAATATAGATATTGAGAAGTACAAGTAGAAAATATATACACAAGAATGAGAATATAACAGCATATGTATAATATATACAAGAACTTCTTGGTGTAAATATAATCAACGCCTTCCTAATGTATTAATAGCATTATCATCGTCATCACCATCATCATCACCATCATCATCATAATCATCATCATCATCATCATATTCAGCACCATCATCGTTATCATTATCATCATATTCATCATCATATCGCAGCAAATCTCTGAGACTATTATTACAACAACATCAACCAAGAATGACGTATACTTTACTTCTGAGGTTCGAACGAGCCATGTCCATTTTATTGACTATCGAATGTTTTCACACTCACTGCTGTGCTAATATTATGTACCTTAATTTGTAGGAAACAAGTTTGGAGCGGCCTTACGTGGCACTAACTGGAGAATATTGCACCAACACAAAGTCCGAGAATTTCCAAAATCCTTCCAAGCGATATTCGTGCTATACCCAAGAAAGTTGTACGAAGGAATGCATTCTCGACCAAATAGAGGAATTGTGTAACTGTAGCAGCTTCCTTCACCCAGGTATAGGTCGAGGCAGTCCGCAAATACTACAACTCTAGCACAAACATCAACATGCATGTAATATGCAGGAGAGTACATGTATATATAAGGATTAACTGTCATGTGGACTGTTTTTATGGAGATGTAACGGTGAGGTAAGTGGACATAACTTGTGTAAAACCCGAAGGGTTTTAAATACAAGTTATGTCCACTTACCTCACCGTTACATCTCCATAAAAATAGTCCACATGACAGTTAATCCTTATATTTATATACATTTAGCGAAAAAGCCACTTTTGTAAATTTATTTAAATCGAAAAGTGTATCGTGACAAGATCAGCACAAAATACCCAATAGCACCCTTGGCAAAAGTTAATAGGAACAATTTCTCTTCACATTGAAACCCGATGATGTATTAAGTCAGTCCTGCGCGAGTCCAAATGCGCCCAAAACATTACGCGTTCGTCTTTCCAAACCTAATGACGTATCGATTGTGTTATTAGCTTGGTGTTATGAGGCGTTGCGCATTCACCGAGAAATAACTGCAACTAGCCACGTGGGCGCCGACCAATCAGAATGCTGGATTTAGTGATGACAACACTTAGTGTGTAAATATAAAACAAATGAAAGTGTGCATACTCCAATCCTTTATTGTGTAGCAATGGAATACATATAGTTATCGTTTCTCATTCATGCATCACATAGTGGCATCACGGAACAGATTGTTTCGACGTTGTTGGCCCAAAGATACTCTTTTGAAGTCAAGTTACACCAATTTGACTTGATGTGGAAATTCCCTAAGCCCAAACATAACACAACATGTGTACTCAAATTTGAGGTTTATAGTCAACATGATCAATATATAAGTGATTTCATCAATCAACATTGCGAGAAGTGTTGGAAATTTCGATCCATTTTAACGACTGATACCCAACCATTTTGTCTTTTAAAATACTGCAAATCGATATACTCTGATGGTTCTTGAAGATTTCCTATTTTTCACACAAAATGTTGGATCAACCGTTATACTTGCGAAGAGTAAATTTTCTATCAGTTTGTTTTTCAGTGTAGACTTTATGTTTGGGTTGCGCCGATTGAAGCTACATCGCATGGGCAAACGTTGTTCCATCTATTATTACACTGCCTATGCTGTATGCTTATTGGGGTTTGTCACTTTTTCAGCTGCCACGCCATAAAATGACATTGTCAGTCTTACGACTGCTGAGGCGACCACACCTGCAAAATGTTGAGTTCAACAAAAGAAAAAAAAGCACAGATGCAGGAATCAAGTTAACTTCCCTTGAATAGATCCGAAGTCTACTTTAGCCTAATCCACAATTAACCTTACCCACAGAGCAACCGGGGACGGGGCGGGGGTCAGGATAACTTAGCAGACTATAGTCAGACGAATAGATAGTACAACTTCTGAAGGATTCCTATTCGTTGGTATGAACATTCCGGATAATACAAGAAGCTGTGGTCGTTGGATGAAGTTAGCCTTCTGTGTACTATGCATTACTTTAATTCGGTATGTCACATTGAGCATCCCGATGTCATTTGATAGATTTATTTGCTTATCTTCAGGTAAGCGACAACCATGCTCCTCCGATGGGATGATGTGCCATATTTATGAACAAGGTAAGTATAGAACTCGCATGTTCATAACTACCACCGACATCCGCGGTCATTATCTTATGCATGAGAGTCTCCCATATTCGCATTTATAAGAGAATGTACTGGCTTACAGGGTCAATGTAAATATTGTTATGCCACTGTACTCTCGTATATATGCGAGGCTCCCTGTGGGATGCTCACATATATAAGATAATGTATTGGAACAGGGTTTGTGCAAATTTTCAGGAGCTCTAGTCATGGAAGAGATAAACCTTCTTTTTGATCCTCTGATTCCCACCGTGTTTGGAGCATCAGATAACAGCTGTATGTTACACTTGACTGGAATATATCTTGACATCGGTATAATTCTTATTTTCAATATTAATAACTCTCCAATAATGATATTTTGCATGTCAAAACCATTTTTATGTGAACACTATTGTAATATTGAACTTACCGGTAAAAGTAAAAATTTGTGCAATAAGATATCAAATTTGAACCAAACCTTGACGCTAAATTTTGGAAAAAAAGTCAAAACTATGACAAATATTCTGAAAATCATAATTCAGACTGAAATATTTGAACTTACTGCACGATTAGCGATGTTTGTTGACAAATCACTGTAACAGTTTTGTTTACATAACAATGGTTGCAACATGCGAAAGTTCGTTACTGGAGAACTATCCAAAATTAGTTTAAGAAGAAAGTTTATCTATCTCTCCGTTTTCTTCTTGGTGATGTTTACATATTTATACCCCCCCCCCCCCGCAACAAAGTCGTTTGTCCGGAGTTTTTCTCAGTCAATTTGTAATCATTTTCCATGAAACTCGACACAGACATCAACCACCATGGGAACCTGTGCACCTGCAATTATGACGTCTTTCGGACTTTTTTTGGTGGAGTTATCCCCCTTTTTCGACTTGGAAAATGTTCGCAACATGTATATATACCAAAATATATCCAATAATTTTCTCTTTTTCAATTTTCCCGGTATCGAAATAGGTCGATCAATACTTGAACGACCTTTCTACGGGCATTGTATGTCATAGAAAGACGCATTGAAATCATAAAAGATACAACTTTGAACACGGCGTTTGTGTCCCAAACAAACAAGCTATGTGCACGACATGGAACAGAAAAGAGAGTTCCGTGTTAGTCAATGCCTGATATGGTAGAAATAAAGAGCGTTTAAAACAGCAGGAAAATGGCGGTGACCGTGGCAAGTATTTTCCAGAGGATATGAAGCCGGCATGTTTCGTGTATTTGTCAACCTATCTTATAACGAACCAAAGCTGGACGCTTTGGTCGTATATAGGCTATATCTGATTTTGTGACGTCACCAATTATTATCTAATACGACACTGCTGTTTTGAATTTTTGCGAGCGCTTTTGTTGCACAGTAGATCGGTGGGCTTAAAGCATTAATGTCGTAATCTGAAATAAACGTGTGCGTCTTTCAATGGCCGGCGTTCCAAATTGAGGGGAGTTACTATCGGAATTATGTACAGTGAAGTTCATTCGTAGCCGCGGTTTACATTTTATTGAGAACATAATTATAACATTATGGACTGTCAAATATTTGCAATGGAGTGG
The DNA here is from genome assembly GCA_032622095.1 of Siphonodentalium dalli. NCBI lineage: Eukaryota > Metazoa > Mollusca > Scaphopoda > Gadilida > Siphonodentaliidae > Siphonodentalium > Siphonodentalium dalli. The sequence continues at coordinate 30,375,704 of CP136065.1, forward strand.
CCTCAAATATAAATGTCGCGTGCTATGAACAAATCTCAATCACTCTGGCTGGGCTGGGGTCAATACTGGAATCGAAATCGAAATTCGTGATGTGTAATCAAAGGTTATTATATCGCGTTTAAATTATCATAATATTACCAATCTGATAATCCTCAGATATCCTTCTATTTTCATGAATCGATAAGAAACACATAAGAAATGAACGGCGGTTTCAATGTGGTCATGGGATTTTTACCGCGAGAAAAATTCAGCAAACTGCATGAACCCCGAAGGGGTTCATGCGGAGTTTGCTGATTTTTTATCGCGGTCAAAACCCATGACCACGTTGAAACCGCCGTTTATTATTTATTTTTATACACTTACGCTCTTTAAAACCATTCTCCAAATATGTCCGTTATTTCGTCAAAAACACTTTTTCAAATATCTCCGTTATTTCGTTTCTAAAAATAATTGCCTATTTCTATATTTCGCTCTATATTTCGCCCTATTTCGCTATTTCGCTGTATTTTCCTATTTCGATTTTTCGTGCTATTTCGCTTTATTTTTATTTTTCGCTTTTTCGTTGTATTTCATATTTTGATAATTCGCTATATTTGACATATTATGGGATATGGGACTATATGATAACCAACATTCTGATAGTCAATCGAACATCTCGTGCCACCCGTTCTCGCGATTAGATGCCACTAGCCATCCAATCGTGAACCTCGATTACATATTGTTTGCTATCAAATCATTGGCGTATTGGCTGACTAGATACTCAAGCAGTCATTAAATACTTATGAACAAAGCAGGAGATACATTCAGGTTATCGCAAATTCGGTCGATGGTGAAAGCTACATGATGACGTTGCTCGTCGAGTTTCGTTGAAATCGACATGATATGACATTTTTATGAATGAAATCGACATGATGAAATCGACAAGCTTCTTAGTATATAGTACACATCTCACTCGGATTGCGCACACGTGCAGCGTCAATAGTATAATGGTTAATTTCAGTAAATACCCCCTCTAGACAACAACAAACAGTCTTGACTTTTGAATACTTTCAGTTTGATGTTGGTAGTTTATATTCTATAATAATTTGTTCAAAAGGAATGGCTTTTAACAGTTTTTTATTTAGGTTTTAAGTCTGAGTCGGTGAGTTCGTAGTCTGTTTGCATTGTGAATCTCTGATTTCTCACATGCCTTGATGTATGATATGATTGACCTAATTTATACACGAAATTGCTATAGAACCCACTCTGTCGATGAACCCTTGTGTATGTATATATGGAGTGTTATATATCATAATCACACTAAGATATAAGGCATAAGTTAATCTTATTTTGATGGGAATACGTATCTACATGTGTGTATGAAGTTATTTTACTATTAAAAAGACACAGATATATCCTAGCTTATGCATGTGTTTTAGCTGTGATTCGTTAATTACGCTAGCGTATGGTCATATTACATCTTTCCAAAATAAGTAGACACAATTTGGAAGCTCGTATGAGCCATGTCCCTTTAAGTATATAAAGAAGATTATTTGACGTATTGGGCGACCTATTTGACCCTGATTGCTGATCGGAATGTAACAAATGCGAGCATAATTTCATGCTTATACCCTCCATGGGGTAGTAATTCCCTGATGACCGTATCACATAAAAGAACTGTTAAATTGTATGCTCTCGTTGTGGTTACAATCACGAACTAGAATGCACTCAGAGAGATGCCAACGTGCGCAAAAATGTAATAAACAATAATTTAAAAAATAATTTCACTGTATTTTACTTAATTTATTTAATTTAATTTAATGTTAGCAAAAAAAGACAATTACCATTTCTCATTTCATCACAGATAAAAGGCAAATTACTATATTAATCATTTAAGTAATTAAAACCAATTCCATGTTGCCGAAAGGATGAGACTTTAATATCGATTACATTTTTTTCAGCGGCATATTTTCATTTTCATTTTCCGATAGTCAAAGTTGACCAAAGGAGCAATTATAAGAAATAATTAATACTATTTGTGTAAATATTGATAGCAGCCAATATGCAACAATAAATATCAATAATTAATCAATAATTAATCAATAACGATCATTTTATGTAATAAATAAACTCTTCAAACGGTGTTTGTGTCAACACATGCGTTTTGTTTTGTGTTACGTCATTCGTCGTATTTGACCCGGAACTCGGCTGAAGGTTAGGCTATCCAGCCTATTGCGTCGAATTACGAAATCTCGTTTTGAATGTCTCTCTTTTCCCGCACGATAAAAAGAGGTCTTCGCACGAACCAAAAATGATAAAACTTCCCAATTATAAGTAAAAATACACAAATGAAGGAGTCTATGTAGGTCCCGAAGGAGTATATAGACTCTTTGATGTAGAGTTCTGATGGAGAAAATGTAGGTCGATCTATTTTTGTCATAACTCTGACGTATTTTGACCTGGGAGAAAAAATCGAAATCGAGGCTCACTACGAGCATGCCAGTTTTAAATATAGAAACAGGGAATCCTGACAAATGGCGATATCGGCGACAAACAAATAATCGAAAACAACACATAAAATAAACATAGCAAAAACGCGGCACAGTAAAAATGTCAGAACGCCACGAAGTTTTACGTCGTTTTTGGTGACGTCATGGAGTGTGACACCAACCTACGAATCTGTCTGATCGCCATACTATTGCGCGAGCGCACGTAAAGACGTTATACTCAATATAGACTGGTTATCCTGTGACGTCGTCGCGAGATTTTCATGACTCCTTTATGAGGAAATTACATTAGGGCGTTTTAACAGTCCATTCATTTTAAAGCAGTTCGGGGGGGGGGCGTTTTAACAGTCCATTCACTTTAAAACAGTGGGGTGGGGGTGGGGTTCATTCTGGTTTATAGGTTTGTCTTACAAAGCGATTTGATATCAAAATGTTTCAAAATGGGGCCGTAGATTCAACATATCCTCGCGCAAATAGGTTCATAATCGACCAATATATTGGACTATTTTATTACGATTTGAGCCCATATATAGTTGACCTATATCCGTTATTCAGTTTTGTGGCGCGGGCCACAATGTAAACACATTGTAAATAGCATTAGTGTACATCTGGTAAGTCGTGAGTTGGTTTATTGGTCTTATTTTCCGCCCATAATGAACTTATAATAATTCATTATGAGTCGATAATGGCACTAAAACACTTTTCAGTTCGTTATCGATTCAAAATGAGGCGATTCTAAGCATTAAATAGGCCACGACCACTTTATATGATAAGTATTATGCAATTGTTATATATAAAAAATCGAGGATTTAATGATTAACTCTGTAAAATTAGAGTAGCTTCCACTACATCGTAATCCACAACCTCACAATCCTACTCGATCCTTAAAGACAAATTATGGACTTGTTCGAGTGCGTGAAACTAATAAGTTAGTACTCCTGAGAAACGTAGCATTCTACAGAAAATTTCAAAGAAATCGACCATACCACTCCATAGAAAACATCGTCTGAATTACGCTCAATTGTAAATATTTACATCCCGATTCGGGACGCAACTATCGGCGATAAACTATCACAAATGATTTCGCCATTGAGAGTCAATGTGTTTATGATATCTAAGAATGGCTGTGTGTGTTGTCAATTTGGATTAATATTTGTTAAAATAACAACTTTGAGCAAGAATATTCTCCCATCACATCACTTTAAAGATGATACGCATTGGCGTAGTTAATGCTGTTAAAATAGTCACATACGTTAAATCTGTCATAAACAGAAAGAATATTATACTGTAGACAAATTTTATTTTTACACCAATCATAAATATTGCGTAAATTGCATGTTGTTGTCATGGTAGTAATCTGTGTTAGCTAAACAAACGCCATGTTTTGTAAACAATCAGTACCTTAATAGTATAGGATAAACATAACACTAAACACCGGGGAGACCAGACTATAAGTGTTGAATTGCTTTATTTTATCATCAAACATAATTTTATGAAATACAGAGTGAAAACGTATACACAGATCTATGTACAGAATATTATTATGACCGTGAACGTTGGTTAGAAATACCACCAAGTTGTTTACAACATACCGGTATAGCGCTCGCTAATGTTCACCTCTCAAAATGTCGGTGTTGAATGGGTCATCGTGAATCACTCTCCAAAAAAAATAATCGCCACGGTGTTGAGTGTTTTGCTTATCGCTCACTATTTGTGTGCTGTGTATAAACAAACGCTCGGCTCACACAAAGTGTGTTTTGTGGATAATATCGCATTCATACTATCGTTATACTACAGTATTGGTATATTCTTGTGGACATGTTCATAATTTGGCAACTGTTATTTCTAAATTATAACCTATAACGAAGGCCATCCGTGTCTGTAAGATATATTTTGTCATTAAAAAAAGGACAAGCCTTCGGGTAGTTCCTGGTAGTTTCATTACATCTCAAAACACACCTTCATGTCGTGCATTACATATACTAGCAAATATGCCCGCCCAACAGATCATCTACTTATTGTTAAGGGGGAGACAGGAAGACAATCTAGCTTGGCTAGACCCATCGCAATGCACAATATGTAAAAATAAAATATCATATCATCCCCAAACAAGCATCACACATATGCGCTTATTGGAAATGGAGCTAGCCTCGTCCTCGATGGACTGCCTAATTCACCATGCACCTGATCGACTGGGCCACTTGGGCCGTTAACGATTATAATTATATACAATTCCAGATTACGTTGACCCTGGCAAATGCACGTGTAGTGTACCGTGTTACCAGTCTTGGTATGAGTATTCCGTTTCTTACTGTGACATGGCGTCTGACTTCTTATCAGAATATATCGTTCAGGCTGGTTTAGCCAAGGACCCAGATTATATAAGGTTAGTGTATCTACCAAATGTTAGAGATGATAATGATGATATATTTATTCCCTCAATATTGAAGATTATCGAATTTTACAAAAAACATATTTACATTTAACATACATAATACAATACCGTACACAAATTTTAATAAAGTTATAAATATAAAAATATTAGATTTTGTTTTAAAAATAGATAGATATTTTTTTTAATAATTATGAGGTATGTACAATTATGATGATTTGATCCATGCACACACACGCGATCACTCGTATATGATTTTATAATCACTTACATACGTATCCACATGCATACAAACATACATACATACATACATATCAAAAATATATATAGAATATCCGTATAGTTTGACGAGATACTAGGTTTATTTTCGCGAGTATGATTCAGAAAATGGGTGACCGAGCTTTAGCGAGGTCCCCCATTTCTGAATCATACGAGCGAAAATGATCCTTGTATCTCGTCAAACTATATGGATATTTTTTTTATCCATCGCCAACTATTGTTTAAAAGTCGTTATAATCAATTACATAAATATAAATATGGAATTAACGGCGAATTTCGTTGGAAAATATTTAAAACAATTACAAGTTTTTCGGTCGGCGAAGTGTTAAAATAAACTCATTAATATTCATAAGGCTGTGACCTGTCAATCCATACGCGAGTGATGAGGTCCCCAACTCACAACTCGACATTGGGCGACGTTACGCTGCCGAGAGTAAGTCCAATCTACCCCACATCAAATAGAGAACAATTATTCGGGGAACCACCCACACTATGCCTTCAGTTGTTGTAATAATAACTGTACAAGTTTGCGTTTTAACATCATTTTCAAAATATCATGAATTCAAGTTTACCAGAAGTTAACATTTCGTTCCACATGTCAGTCTGTTCAAACAATACAAAATGCCACTTCCGTCCGACACAAAATTTAACAATCACAAATTCATTCTTGTGGGGATATTTATTGTTGTGTATATATACATGTTGGATGTGGTGACAGTGTTACTATGAAAAAAACTTTGGAGTGCTGGCTGAACAACATTTTGAAAATTGTTGCTGCTGACACTACTGTTTATTTCTGACAAATGTGCGCTGTTGGAAGAAACACTGGTACTGCACACAGGCAAAGAACTGCTGCTAATGTTACTGCCACAAGTAGGAATACTGATGCTGTTGATAGGAACTGTTGTCGAAGATGGAGCAGACACTGTCGTGGCTGTTGTCGAAGATGGAAATTCAAATCTGAGTGAATCGATAGTGCACATAGCGGTACTTCTATTTTCTGGAGGAGGCACACTAACAGTCGCACTAGGTGTTGGAGGAACAAAATGAGAACGAGACACATTTACACAACTGAGAATGTGCGAACAATGCTCCTGTTGCTTGTTACTGGTGCAAGAATAGTTGTTGATTGATGTCAAATTTCGATGTCCTGAGATGTTTGCTATATCTGTCGCTTCGATGTTATTCTCCCTCAGCTTGCTGACCAAAGTTTTCCTGACACTCGTATTAGTGAAGCGCTTTTCTGTACTGTTTTCTAGGTGAGTAGCCATTAACGGCATGATGTTTTCAAGCTTCATTTCACCCTAATGCTGCTTTCTGAAACATAGGTCATTTTCAGCAGTTACTGGCATCGTCCGCGTAGCAATATAAAATGGATCATCAATGTTGTTGTAACCAAATGGACGCTTTGACGCAACGAATTTGTATACTTGTACTGGATCATGACCATCATTTGTTCCTGTTGCGTACATTCTTGGGGGCACCTCTCTTACATTGCGAACATCTACTCCAGTTCTGGTTTTGGTTTGCCGTTCATTTATTTGTATATATTCGTGCCCATCTTCATCCGTATTAATTTAACGTCAACCCATGCCAAATTTCTGTGTTCTGTTTTCCCACGAAGTCCGAGATGTAAAGTGTTAATGAACCACATGGTGTTTAGTACTGCCTCGGGGCTTGAAATTCCCAACTGCTCACTTTGAAATAATTGACTTATTTCCGAATCGGTCAGTCGATCTGCTTTATGTGGCCTATTGCCACGGCCGGATTTCTTAAGCTGCTTCTGCTTTGCCAAAAGTGACCGTCTGGTAATAAAGCAGTCATCTTTCGCATTCATTATCGTTGTTCCGTATTTGTTTCTTTTTAGGTACAGATCCACACTTGACATGATAAGAGCGAAGAGATGATGGTTCATATTCATCCCCGTTCCTCTTGCGAACACTCAGGAGGAATTTACCCAGGACCATATTCAACTCCGACGATGGGATCTCGTGAAGTTTTCTATATTCACCAGTTCTTGTCAAGTACTGTTCAAGGATGTTCAAATCATATATATATATTTTTTAGTGTATTTCTGTTTTCCTGCTCATGAATGAAGTCATTCAGATTTTGATCGGTGACATCACTAAACCTTTGGAGTGTGGGCATATCAAATTGTTCAGAAATGTTCATATCTGGCAGTGGCACAGTAGGTCTGCTAGGCTCCCTAGAAGGCTCAGTTACATTCAAAACTGGTTCAATTTCAATAATGTTATTACTTGTTACCGGTAGATCAACAGTTTCAAGTAGAACAAGTGTGACATTTTGATTGTTGTTGTTGGAATTTTCTGCAATCTGATCACCATTATCCTCAGACTCAGGTTACGGAGCTGGGAAACATTCTTTCTAAATCTTCTTCAGACATTTCATCGATGAGTCTGATTTTGAAAATCGGATTTGTATATCCCGTTGGTTCTGCCATGTTTACAAATTCATAAAAACTTTATGAAAACGCGTGCGCTTTATTTTGACAGTTCGCAACCACGAGGCAGACGGCATGAATTGTTTACGTTTTGTTATCGAGGCTGGCTTCAAACTCATTGTTTTTACACAATTAATTACTAGCTCTGTATGTTTAATAGCCAATAATTTAGAAATAAATGTTCGATCATACTTTATATTTCATTTTATAACCCGGTTTTAGATACAGTTGGATGAAAACTGGGTCATGTCGCTTAAAATAGAATCGAAGCGAGCGTAGTATTGGATGGCACCTTGTGAACTCTTGCGGGGTCAAGTACTTGTAGTTCCGAGCACATCCCTTTATTTTGATAGTTGAAGTAGCCGTTTTTGCTATATTTTAGCACGTGCTAAAATAAAGCTGTGGTTTATTTTGCAGCCTTTATCTATATAGTAGGCGACAAAGGTGATGGATAAATAGTGGTATCCTATGTTTCTAAAACAACCACCCCTGAATGATGTGTATTGTGTTGGCCACCCCTGAGTGATGTGTATTGTGTTGGCAGAGTTCTGATTTTTGTTACAACATTATCAACTGGTCTCAAAATGTACATGGTCAGTTTCGAAAGTCAAAATACGCCCTAGACCTCCTTGAATCCTAATCACAGTTAACATAGATGGCTTGCTGATGTAATATCCATAACTTAAGCATATCAAAATGTGGACGAGTCGATTTGCATGATATTTTCGGCGATGTCAGTATACAAACCTTGAAATAGGGTGCCTGTCATTTGCAGAATGAGGTCCCCAGATGGTGAATTTAGTGATGCTACCTCGCATAGCGGGCTAGCATCACCAAATTCACCCTCTGTGTACCTCATTCTGCTTACACCTCAGCAGAATGAGGTTCCAAGAGGGTGAATTTGGTGATGCTAGCCCGCTATGCGGGGTAGCATCACTAAATTCACCCTCTGGGAACCCCATTCTGCAAATGACAGATACCCTATTTCAAGGCTTGTCAGTAGAATGCTGCATTCCCCATAGCGCCTGAATACTAACTTATCAGTTTCACGCATCCGAACAAGTCCATAATATGCCTTTAACCTAAAATTCTCAGTGAAAAATACCCGGGTATATCCGGATATTCCCTGGTATATTGACCACCTATATTAGTGTCCACTGTGTTGACTGACGGTGCCGCTATAACTATACTCTGGTCATACATGTAGATTACAGATTGGGAGACCATAAAACAACCAAACCGCCGGACTATTAAATCTCAATCGGATTTGCACCTGCATTTAATGCAAACAAATTGTCAAGTTAATCAGATAAATGAAATCTATCAAACCAAGGGTCAACGGCAAATGTTTATACCACCCTGTTAATGCACACGCAACTCCATTTCCGGATATTATTCTAAACTGCACCTACACGCATAGGTGTCTGGACCTCATTAAAATATCAGTAAATAGTTGTAGTCATTTTGCTGATTAAGTGAGCCAGTGGATGCGTGGCTGTATTCAAAATTAGCCACTTGTTGCTAAATATTCCAACTCAAATCTTTGCTCCGTAATGCGTCTCTAAAATATTTTGAGGCACTATATTACTAACGTTGACCAATCTGAGAAATCAAACTGGACACCGGGAGCTCCGGAGCACTGCAACCGGATCTCAATAATCAGGGACATCTTCAGTAAGAATACAAACAGACAACAAAAGTACTGTATTGTCTGTGTCATTATTAACCATTTATCCAACAGAACGGCCCTGTGCCAATGCATTCTCTTATATACGCGAGTCGACCATAGGTCGCCTCGCATATATTAGAGAATGCATTGGCTTAACACATATTAAAAATGATAAAATTGTCAAAAAATATGTAGAAAAATATTATAAAAATTGTTAAAAAATGTAAGAAAAAATTATAAAATTGTTAAAGAATGTAAGAAAAAATGGTAAAAAGTGTTTTTTTAGGCCAATGCATTCTCTTATATATGCGAGGCGACCTATGGTCGACTCGCATATATAAGAGAATGCATTGGCACAGGGCATAACTGTAACCATCACAATGTGGTCAATGTACCGGTTCCAATGATATCCATATTTGTATGGTGTTAGTGAGACAGACCGAAGATATTTTAGGCTGTTGAAGCTTTATTTGGGCGTTTTTGGCCGTTTTGTTGGGTAAAGGGTTAATTCAGCTACATGCAGATACATGTATACATAGTGCAAGAGAAATATATTTTGTTTTGTATTTTGGGGATGCGTTGTCGAGAAATTGTCATAATAAGGTATTTAGTATGCAAATACTTCAACTTTAATTCATCAACAAAATTCAGTTGGATAATTCTAATGTAAATAGTTAATCAGCATCTACAGCACACTGACCTTTTGGTCGTGTCAAATTGTGTTTCTCAAGGTCGAAGAATTCTCCAGTATATACAGTACACTGTGAATGATCTGTACACTTCCAGCTCTCTGTTTACTTATGCATTTATTTCATTCGGCTGTTATAATGTATTTCTATTTGTTATCTTAGTTAGTTTGTTTATCTTGAATACACGTATATAACTTTCCGCCCTTGTATTAACTTTCCTGATGGACCCAGGTCTTTACGCTTGATGATAAGACGTAGTGTGGAATTTAGACCCTTAGAAGATGGAGGGGTTTAGGGATATTAAAAACACGCCCCCTTTACCCCCCCCCCCCCCACAGACGTCATATCATCATACACTCTGGTTGAAACCTGGGAGTGTGTTCACATCCGGCTGTTTTTTCTCTCCTTGTACTCCTTCCCTGATACCCCCCCCCCAGCGCTAACCCTGATTCGCCAGGTTAGTAGCACTGGGGTGGACCTGGGTAGAAGTACCAGGGTATACTATGGTGGAAGCACTAGGGTATACAAGAAGAGCAAAATAGGCTAGGCGAGAACACACACATGTCCCAAGCGTAGTGTAAACACATGTGTTTATCGGGAAAGGTAATCCAAGAGTGGAAATGCCCGGGTTATCAATGTAGGAAACCATGGTACACCAGGGTGGATGAACCAGGGTTTTACCTGCACATACCAGGGTTTCGCCCAGATATACCCAGGTAAAAATGTGTCTTGATGGTTCGTTAATGTCTGGGTAGATAGATGGATATCCGCGGGTTTTGTCGCATTTACTGGGGTTGATTTACCCGGATAGATGGGTATACCCATATGCATTTGGGAGGAGGATTATTTCTTCAAAATGTTTATATAATGGGTTCATGTATGCAAAGAATGAGATTACATAACCTTATTACAAATTACATAAAGAATGAGATTACATAACCTTATCACAAATTACATAAAGAATGAGATTACATTGACTAATTACAAATTACATAAAGAATGATATTACATAACATTATTACAAATTACATAAAGAATGAGATTACATAACATTATTACAAATTACATAAAGAATGAGATTACATAACATTATTACAAATTACATAAAGAATGAGATTACATTTACATAACCTTATTACAAATTACATAAAGAATGAGATTACATTTACATAACCTTATTACAAATTACATAAAGAATGAGATTACATACCCTTATTGCAAATTACATAAAGAATAAGATTACATAACCTTATTACAAATTACATAAAGAGATTGCATAACCTTATTACCAATTACATAAAGAATGTCGGACTTTTGCGCAGAGGTTAAAGGTACGGTTGGCCTTGGCGGTGGGTATCCTGTGAAAATATTTCCACCCGTCAAAAACCGCCACAAACAGAAAGAACAACAAAATGTAGACAGACCTTGTCCGTATATAAATAAGAAATATCGCATAAACAGTATGTTATTGTCATATTTTTGACCATTGTTATGTAAACAAAAGTATAAAAAGTTACTTTTCTGGTGTTTGTTTATATTATGATGGTAAACATAAAGAGCGTTCTTTGTTGGTGAATTCCTGATATGGAACGAATAAAGAGCGTTTATGCCATTTGTGTGTGATTAGCCAGCAGCATTGTGCTGTCTTCTGTAACACAATCAGGCTCTTGCTTAGGTAAAATATAGTAAATCTTTATGATAACATGCTGTTTACGTGATGGTCATGGTATATATGAACGAAACTGTATGTATTTTAATGTTTTTCTGTTTACGGTGATTGGAACAAATATGAATATTTTCGACAACTAAGGCCGCACGTGCCTTTAAGGAAAACGTTTAAAATGAAAAATAGCTATATTATACGAAGAAGCGAACACACCTTTGTAATATATAGTATATATTTCTCTCCAGTGACAACATCATCGACTTGAGAATTTATTACGACAGACTTGTGGTTCAAAGCGTGGAACAAGTTCCCGAGATAACGATAGAGTCTATTCTAGGTAAGCACCATTATCAGACTTTCTCGAACGAATTGCAGACATATATACGCTTTTAGTGGAAGTGCTTGATGACAAAGGAACGATACCCGAATGGTTTATTGAAGTACAATGCTGTATCAGTTTTAATCAGTGCGGCATTACATAACCGAGATTATCAGCATGGACCTAGTAAGTAAGATGGGCATGTATATTGTGTTGTATATAAACATATAGGTACATTTAATTTCAATGTTTCACAAATAATATATCGCGGTTATTTACTTCTGTACGGGATGACGTAACTTTTCGAGAGATCCTAATTTATTGATTATTCATTGGTGTTTCCTGGCTTGTGCACGATATACTTACGACACCATCGTTTGTTTTTATGACGATTCAGTGACCAATGTCACGATTCAGTGGCTTGATATTTTTTTCAGAATATATAATACGGTCGCTGAATCGTTAAAATGTCGTTGCACCGTTGTTGTAAAGCAACTGAATCGTTAAATTGGTCGCTGAATCGTCAACGCGATTGTGACGTGTTATATATGTATGTTAGGTTTCCGCTCGGCCTATCAGGGATATAGGTACCATAGCCCTTCCCGACACGCCGCTGAAGGTGGTTCGGGCATAGCGTCGAGGGCTCCGGCCGCCCGTCATTCCGCGCGGTATCTTATTTGATATGTTCTATTTTATCTTCAAAATGAACTTCGTCTCGTTAAAGAACATTTTGTCGATTTTATGAAATTTTCTCTACACACTGGGCGGAAATAAGTTTTCCAAGTCCACCAAGGGCCGTAACTCTGGTGGTAATGAATGGACGAAATTCGCATTATGCGTATATCGTTTCCACGAAGCTGAGCTATATACATGTATATATACATACACAATGACAAAGAAATCTGATAATGAACACCCGAGTTATAAGGTGATATGTTGGTATACGGACGGATGGACAGACCAACAATAGGGTGTTAGGGGGCTATATGGTTTACGAGCTTATGTTTGTCCATATTAATAGGCTTCCAAAATTGCACCAACAATATAGGTTTAAGAGCCAGTTTGAATATTTATATTATCTTACCACATTTACAACATATATTATCTCTGTAAACTCTTTTATTAATAATTTAATGTGTATATAGCTATGTGTTATGTAGCTCTCCATTATTGGGTGAAAATAAAGATTATATAATATATATGATTAGGAATGTCCAGGATTAAGCCCTCAATCAGTTTGTCCAGTATGCAAAGACAGTATGAACATCAGACTTTGCCCAGATTTTCGTGGTTTTAGAAAGTTATGTTTGAATGATTTAAAGGCAAGGGCGGCGTTCGTTGCAGAAATATTTATATTTGTTCAAATCGCCATCAACAAAAGGAACACCAAAATATATGCAGTTCCGCTCATATGCCAAACATAATCAGCGCGTAAATAGTATATTGTCGTCAAGACGTACGATGGTGTTCGTAAACAAGTGCCTGCTCGTGTTACAGAAGTTGTCCTTCTGTTTACATAACACAGCGCAATTCTATTGGTTAATCACACACAAATGATATAAACGGTCTTTATTATTTCCATATCAGGAAAACAGTAAACAATTATTTCATGTGCCTTTTGGGAACAGTCAAAATTGTTGTTCCGAGGACTCAGGAATGACTATCGAACTGTTACCCAAGGCCGAAGGCCGAGGACAACAGTTCGATAGTCATTCCTGATACCGAGGGACAACAATTTTGCCTGTTCCCAAAAGACACATGAAATAATTGCTTTGTTACCCAATACATTTACTTGTATAAAATCAGGTCATTGCAAATTAATCACACTCTTTAATAGTGACAGTGACAATGCGGAAATCCGGTATAATTAAAAAAACCAAACCGGAAATTTCCGGAATTGCAAACCATGTAACAGTTCGTTCGGAGCCAGTCAACAGTTCGCTCGGGTCGGTCAACAGTTCATCATGACGTCACGAAAGCTGACCGTGATTGCAAACCGGGCAACAGTTAATTCAGGGCGGGCAACAGTTCGTTGTGGCGTTACGAACGCGAATTTGGGATTAACAAGTAAGCAATTATTTCATGTGTCTTTTGGGAACAGGCAAAATTGTTGTCCCGAGGTATCAGGAATGACTATCGAACTGTTGCCCAAGGCCGAAGGCCGAGGGCAACAGTTCGATAGTCATTCATGATACCGAGGGACAACAATTTTGCCTGTTCCCAAAAGACACATGAAATAATTGCATTGTTACCCAATACATTTACTTGTATATAATCAGCGATTAATTCAAAAATAATTGTGTTGTTTTTCGAGCGTGACAGTGACAATGCGGAAATCCGGTATAATTAAAAAACGAAACCTGAAATTTCCGGAAATAGCCGAAACGTCACGGAAATTGCAAACCATGTAACAGTTCGTTCGGGCCAGTCAACAGTTCGCTCGGAACCAGTCAACAGTTCGCTCGGCTCGGGCAACAGTTCACTCGTGACGTCACGAAAGTTGACCGTGATTGCACACCGGGCAACAGTTCATTCAGGGCGGGCAACAGTTCGTTGTGGCGTTACGAACGCGAATTTGGGGTTAACCAGTTAATTCTAAATCCCAATGATTTACGACGTAAAACTCTATTATTGGGTAACAATTAATTCTAAATCCCAATGATTTACGAAGTAAAACTCTACTATTGGGTAACAATAACAAATAACGCTCTTTATGTTGACCATATCCGGATCTAAACAAAAGCAGGTAACGTAACGTTTTTTTGCTTTTGTTTACATAACAAAGGAAAACAATTGACAATAACATACTGTTTATGCCATATTTCTGATTTGTATAAGAACAAAGTCTGTCTATATTTTACTATTGTTTCTGTTTATGGCGGTTTTTTACGGAGGTGAATATTTTAACAGCATACCCACCGACAACGCCGCCCGTATCTTTAAAGGCTAAAGCTCAGAAACCAAACATTGCCCCTAAATAATGTATATACCAAAGTCCAAACCGCATGGCGCGAGCATTTCAGTTTGTAACTCGGGCACGGACGATCGGATTTAGTTGTGATTTGGTATGGTAATAGCCCAGCATCCGGGAAAGGCTACATACTTTTACGGGGGTCGCCCGTTTAATACTAACAGAGTTGTGACCCTTGTTGGACTTGGTTGAAATTTGTGTCTATACGAACATTTCACGTTGTAACGTGGATCATTCCGATCTTCGCCCGACGTTTGAAGTTAGCAGTTCTCGATCTAAACGTGTCTTGTTGTAGCTAGATCTCAGCAGATGTAAATTAGTTCCTGACAACATTTAGACTTCACACTTCGCACCTGGTCATATTGTATATTCGGAGAACCCAGTAGTCTAGTGGTTAGCGTGTCCGACTTGTCTTCGCTGTCAACACATCGAGATGAGTTCGCAGCCCGTCGGTGGACTATTGAGTTTCTCACAGCTGTGGCTAGGTTTCAAATGTGACCCGCCATATAAAATCCAGTCGTGTCGGGATTGTTTTACCCTGTGCCAATGCATTCTGTTATATATGCGAGTCGACCATAGGTCGCCTCACATATATAAGAGAATGCATTGGCCTAACAATTTTTTACAATTTTAATAATTTTTTCTTGTATTCTTTAACAATTTTATAATTTCACACATACAGAGCCCCAGACAAACATGAGCAGACGACACTCTTCTATGTGCTTCTATATATGTGTGGGGATCCCTGCAGGGTAATGGGTGTTTTTTATTTTATGTCCTAAAAATTGTAAGAAACATTTATTTAAAAAAAATGATAAAAAATTGTTAGGCCAATGCATTCTCTTATATAAGTGAGGCGACCTATGGTCGACTCGCATATATAAGAGAATGCATTGGCACAGGGTAAAACAAATCCCGACTTACGACTGGATTTGATATGGCTAGGTTTCAAATTATATGACTCTAGAGTTATACACTGTTCAAATCTCGCGACTAGTTGTGATCACTGTGCAAGGTCAGTGGTACTATGACAATTTCGTCGCTCTTATCATCTCATTAGGGAGATGGCTTGTTGGCTAAGAGTCAGCCGCTCTATATGCCCTTTCACTAACTCACGGCCATGTTGGATCCACCAGGTCCGGTTCCTTTGTTTTACTTAACTTTCCATATATGGAAGTCATGAATAACACAAAAGCTCCATATATGGAAATGCTACTCCAAAACTTTGACCTGTAGCGCCGAAACCACGGAACCGGGGCTGGATGAATTTATGAAACCACGGAAGAGGACCTGGTGGATCCAAAATGTCCGCGGGTTAGTGATAGGGCATATTGAGGCACCCGTAAAAGGACTCGACATTGCTCAACAAGTGGGTTAATACTGCGTTTCGTTTAGGACCCCTTATGAGAGATTATCGTTATGTAAGCTCCAGTACTATTGATTTCAATACAACTTACGCCAACAACCTGAATATACATGTACATGTTTCATTATAATCAGGGTCTTACCTGTCCCGTCTATATTATTATAACACAATATACCTATACCTGTTTGCATTATAACAACTTAGAATGGACAGGTAAGACCCTACTTAAAGACATTTAACCATATAGCTCAGAAAAAGAGAGCTTTACATAGCTTTAGAAATATTTATGGAATGCTACAATATAGTTACATCTGAAGGGACTCAGACATCATTAATATAAAAGACATTAACAGGATGGTGTCGGGGAAAAAGTATGGGTAACATATGCAAGTACACAACTGGGGCCTCAGTGGGTCAGTCGTTTATGGCTACAACTCCAAGTCGTCTCACCCTCAAGCACTGGCGATGAGGGTTAAAAACCACGTGGACTTTGTAACTCGAAATCGTTATCTGGTGGAGTTTCCAGTAACTCGCCGATGGTCGGTGGTTTGCCACACATGCATGGTCGACGAGTTTATCAGCCATAGAAATCCCTGTTAGATTAGCCATAAGTGTGCGGATTTCCCCCATCACTAACACTGGCAATATTGTGATATGGCCTAAGTTTGCTGAAAGCGACATTACAACCATAATCCATCAATCAATGTTCACAACTCATCAGATCATTTTGGACCCATGTCACACACACATGACTGTAACCTAATTCAAGTGTTCCATATCAACATCTCAATCTAACTATAAAAATAGCTATTAACGTGTTAGATGATCATATTCAAGATGTCGTCTCGAAATTCTCTAATATGACAAACTCTCAGAATAAATGCAGAACTAGATTCATGTGTAATAACACACGTGGACACTGATGATAATGGATCATGGAACAACTGTTAGGCTGCGGTTAAAGGCACGTGAGGCCTTAGTTGTCGAAAATATTCATATTTGTTCCAATCACCGTAAACAGAAAAACATTAAAACGCATACAGTTTCGTTCATATATACCATGACCATCGCGTAAACAGCATGTTATCATAAAGATTTACTATATTTTACCTAAGCAAGAGCCTGATTGTTATAGAGAAGACAGCACAATGCTACTGGCTAATCACACACAAATGGCATAAACGCTCTTTATTCGTTCCATATCAGGAAATCACCAACAAAGAACGCTCTTTATGTTTACCATCATAATATAAACAAACACCAGAAAAGTAACTTTTTATGCTTTTGTTTACATAACAATGGTCAAAAATATGACAATAACATACTGTTTATGCGATATTTCTTTTTTTGTATACGGACAAGGTCTGTCTACATTTTGTTGTGCTTTCTGTTTGTGGCGGTTTTTGACGGGTGGAAATATTTTCACAGGATACCCACCGCCAAGGCCAACCGTACCTTTAATAAATATAGCTGATGAGTAGTTTCGACTTTAAAACAAGATACCAACCATATCGAAAGTGTGAGGATATCTGATCGGTACCAAATAATATTGAACCATGAATATTGCCTGTGTTCCATTTTTATATTCTTTTGCAGGAAACCTGGGCGGAATGATGGGCCTTTTCATCGGCGCGAGTCTTCTATCCGTTATTCAGCTTTTAGAGTTCGGTATTCTCTTTCTCTGGAGTCTTATTTGCCCACGGAAAAAACCTACGGGCGATCAAAACCATACTGACGATAAGGAAGTTACGGACAAAGTTACTCAGATCAGTGCTTTATGACCACAATAACATGGCCAAGTCAATTAAAAATAATGTACAGCGGTTTCAATGTGGTCATGGGGTTTTGACTGCGAGACAAAAACGATGTTTGCTAATTGTTTATTGCGGACAAAGCCCAAGACAATATTGAAACATCTTTTATTACTTTACATGAATACACATACATGTATACACATTGTAAATTACGAATTTTAAGTTTTATACCATTATCTCAATTAATTAATAGTGATTGTGTTACGTTTCTGGTGATTTTCGTCATTTTTGGAAAAAATGTTTCATGACTTGCAGTCCAGAACAAAGCCAGCTCTTCACAAACTTAAGTTATACATGTATGGTAGGGACTATATCTGTACAACCTTGTGTCACTGTAGTCTGAGTGTTGAAGTTCTGTGTGTATTTAAATTATTCCATTATTGTTTTACACTTGTTTTACCTGTTACCCATGTTATTTATGATGAATAAAATTTATATTAAAACACATCTATTTAGAATCAAATCCGAGTGAAACAACATGTGTACATGCCTGTGACAAGGTAGCGAAACATCTTTCGGGGTCTTCAGGGAAAGGTGGCTTTGATAATGCTAACTTTAATGAATACACATCTGTTCCTCCATGTGCAATAGTGTTGCTATATATTTGATGGAGAGCCATTCATTTAAAGACATGTTGGGCTTATTTCAGTGAATGGAACTGATGAGTTAGTACCGGACATTATACCAACCAGAATGATGCAATCCACTAATATTTTCGAATTTCTAACCAATTCAATAGTACCATTTAAGAAAACACATTGTTTGAATTACGAGTTCTTAATATTTACTCCTCAATTCCGGACGAATAATTCGCCAATAAATAATTTCACGATAGTCGCTACATATAATCCGTAAGAATAGTGTTTTGTACTTCAAATTTAACTATAATGTATGAAAACAATCGGTTTGAGAACAATTATTTCCCGTTGCCACTCAATCACCCTAGCGGACAGTTGCACATCACTTAAACAGATCGTTAAAATAAACGTACACTTTTGTAGCCCAAGCTGATTGTTCCCCATAGGTAAATTACTTCCTGTAACGTTCTTAACACTTTACAATAATGCATCAACTGTTGTCTATGGATTCATATGTATGAGTCTACAATTATGTAGTACATTTCTATATCGTTATATCGTGATGGTTGAAAGCTTCGGGAAGAGTGTTAGTCTATCAATGGAATAACAAATGGCGGTTCCACTGTATTTATTTTCAAATTGAATTCAACACGGTCCACTACATGTGGTTCCCGATTTAATTTAAGTGCAATTTGAGACAAACTATAGAGGATGTATTCTTCCAAGCATAGTGAATTTGAAGTTCATGTTAATGAATGTACTCTGATATGGTTAACCCTTTACCCAACAGAAGGGCCCTGTGCCAATGCATTCTCTTATATATGCGAGTCGACCATAGGTCGCCTCGCATATATACGAGAATGCATTGGCTTAACACATTAAAAATTATAAAATTGTTAAAGAATGTAAGAAAAAATGGTAAAAAGTGTTAAAAAAAGATTTTAAAAGGCCAATGCATTCTATTATATATGCGAGGCGACCTATGGTCGACTCGCATATATAAGAGAATGCATTGGCACAGGGCATAACTGTAACTATCACAATGTGGTCAAGGAGCCGGTTCCAATGATATCCATATTTGTATGGTTCTATTGAGACAGACCGAAGATATTTTAGGCTGTTGAAGCTTTATTTGGCCGGTTTTGGCCGTTTTGTTGGGTAAAGGGTTAACACGAAGTAAGGCCGCTGCAATTTCAGTGGTTAATTATGTTTGATTATTAATAACCTACGAGTAAACGCCAATGGTCGACTCGCATATATAAGAGAATGCATTGGCTTAACACATTAAAAATTATAAAATTGTTAAAGAATGTAAGAAAAAATGGTAAAAAGTGTTAAAAAAAGATTTTTTTTAGGCCAATGCATTCTCTTATATATGCGAGGCGACCTATGGTCGACTCGCATATATAAGAGAATGCATTGGCACAGGGCATAACTGTAACTATCACAATGTGGTCAAGGAGCCGGTTCCAATGATATCCATATTTGTATGGTTCTATTTAGACAGACCGAGGATATTTTAGGCTGTTGAAGCTTTATTTGGCCGGTTTTGGCCGTTTTGTTGGGTAAAGGGTTAACACGAAGTAAGGCCGCTGCAATTTCAGTGGTTAATTATGTTTGATTATTAAGAACCTACGAGTAAACGCCAATGTGGACGGCAGATTATGTATGTTGCAAATTAATGTCTGAGTGGTCGATTAAATTGTGATCATAATTGTGGACAGTTCCTCCCTGATGAATAGTGGACGTACCTGGTACACTACAACGTACAGCTTCATATACAATCAATAATCGTGTGTGTGTGAAGCTTGTGATTTCATTATCGAAACTAACCAGAAATATAGCAAGAGATCGCTCGTCGCATGCGGTTGCTTTAAATTTTAAGTTACACAATATATTATTCCATTGAGAAACTATAGCCAACAGTTATATCACTGATGTCTAAACCAACAAGTAGCAGCGAAGTGGTGAAGAGCTACGTAGAAAGAGCGACAATACATGGATTACCTGAAATAAAGGATGGCAAGTTATACTCAAAAAGAGGGTTAGTTACTAACTTTAAAACCTAGACGCACGTTTTGCATAGATGAAGGCAAAAACATGTCATTAACGAATTTCTCTGGGCATATCCAGCAAAACACTCTTGAGTTTCAGTGTATTTATCAGTTGAGCAGTTATTAAAAGAACACCACGTGAATGGATTTTAAAACATTTCAGATATCAACACAATTATTTTATTATTTGCCTCGTTAGCCACCAATAACTGTTAGAATAATGAATTATTCCACAACACAAGCAGATCACTACATATGTTATTATCTTGGCTCTATGAGAGGGAGCTACGTTTGCGCCACGATGTTGAGCTAGCTGTTTAGTTTAAACATATTTTATTTTAACCAATATAATGTACAAAATCCACGGTATGATGATGAAAGATATTGATGGTTATAATGGGATTTGGCAGTAAGCATATAGACAGAACACAACGCGCATCTTAATCGAGACTCTTTTATCGAATGAGTTGCGGATGGCGCAAGGATATATTTCGCGAGAGCGTAGCTCGAGCGAAATATAACTTTGCGCCTTCTGCAACGAGTTCGATAAAAGATTAGAGATTATGATGCAAGTTGTGTTCTGTATTTATTATACACCGTTCAGTCAGATAAGTTCAACCCATGAATATAACCTTCATTGTTACTATAGCTACCTTTATTGTGATTTAAGTCTGACAAATAACCAGTAATTATGGGGGGATCACCAGAAGCGGCTGATCGACGTAATGTACGTCATCGTTCTTGGCGACAACGTCAACAAGAATAGTTCCGGCTTGTATTCCACTAGAGGTATACACTAATATGTATTCAATGGCTGGGAATACATGGCTGGGAATACATGTGACTCACGTCAATTGGTGTGGAATAAAGTGCCCATCTTAAGCCATCTCCTACACACATGACATATTGAATGGTGACCTTTTCATACAGACAAAAATAGAATGTACATTTCGATGTATATGAATGTATATAGCTCAATGAAATTACTGTTGTTATTGTTAATTATAATGTGCCTGACAGCCCCCCCCCCCTCCAATCGTAGCAGGTTTGGCAGGGTACTTTGGGATCGATATTACACACTTAATTTAATTTTGATTTTAATTTGTTTCCATAAATAGCCTAAGGTCGTATACATCAGGTATGTGCATAATATGGCTTCAATCTGCCAGAGTTAGTTCTATATATTTCTGAATGTTGGCGAATATCTCGAATGTTTTTGGATAAGGGAAGTGATTTTGAACCTTCTAAGCTCGGCTTCAAAAACTGGGCAATAGTGCAAGAAGTGTGATACTGTTTCAACTTCACCACATATACAATATTGATTGTCTAGTACATGATTGCGATATAAGTCGTAGTTCAGATTGCTACACCCTAGCCGTAGTCGACAATGGAAAATTTGACTTCGTCTTGTGTAAGCAAATTCCATGTAACAGGGGCTCACGACGAGGTCAGTATTAAGAAAAGATTTGAAGTCCGATATGGTTTCACAGTCCTCGATAGACTCCGATGTAGCAATATATTCAAGAACTTTCCAACCTCTATGCAGAACGGATTTCAGAGGGGCGTCGGTTGCTCAATAACCACATTCGAGCTACAGGAAGCCTGTGCGTATGCAGAATGCAACGGGTCTCGAGTATATGCTGCGTTCCTTGATTCAAAGAAAGCCTTTGATCGCGTTTGGCATGAAGGGCTCATCTATAAATTATCTCAAAAAGGTGTAACGGGCGCTATGCTCAGAGTCATTTCAAACATGTACTCAGATGTACAGAGCCATGTTCTCTGTAATGGGATAACATCGGAAGCCTTCATGGTGGAGCAAGGAACAAGGCAAGGAGGGGTAATGTCGCCCTTCTTGTATCTTGTCTTTATTGATGAACTTGTGGAATCCCTGTCAGATACACGTGATGGCGTTCACATTAGCTCTATTTCATGTTCGTCCCCTACGACGGCTGATGACATAACTATTCTCTCATTCACAGACGGAGGTCTCCGTAGACTCCACAACATATGTCACCTATATAGTTTAAAGTGGCGCTTCGAGTTCTCACACGAGAAAAGCAAAGTTGTTGTAATTGGCACCTCCCAATGCCGGCGTCACACTGAGGATAGACCATGGGAGCTCGGACCCAGACATATCGCCAAAGTAGAAGAAGTCTCTCATCTGGGTATTATTCAGAGCTCGTCTGGTAAACAGAATCCGAAAGTTGAGAAGGCTACTGATATGCTACGCAAAGTATTCTTCTCAGCTTGTCGCTCACCTGTTACAACCGAGTTCTCTCCTTTAACCAACCTAAAGATTCTTAAACATATCGTTATTCCCAAAGCTCTTTATGGCTGTGAATCATGGTGGGATTTGTCACATACGCAATATACCATGATAGAACGCGCTTATCGCATGTGTGTTAAGAATTTACAGCGCATTCCGAAACGCAGTAATACAATATTATCCCTATCACTACTCGGACTTCTCCCTATAGAGTACGAAATTCATCGGAGAAAATTATTGTTTCTTGGAACACTGATTAACTTACCACGGAATCACAGAGCAGCTCTGGATGTATTCCTATTCAATTATCACGGTAATCGAATATACGGTCGCCCGATGACAGGATTTCTAAAAGATATATCTGATACTCTCCATAAATTCAACTTATACCATTATCTTCCATCTTTTACGGAAACGGGTTTCTTCCCTACCCAGTCCACTTGGAAGAAAATTGTCAGAGATTGTCTCTCTGCTCACTACTCACGCGAAGTGAGTCAGCGTGGTCAGAGAGACGATTCTCTATCTTTTCTCTTCAAGGTAAAACCCGACAACCAGTCACTGTGGAAACTTTGGCAACTCTCTCGAGAAGAACCTGAGTATTTTCCAATTTGTATCAAGATGGCCAATATTTTGACCAAAACCACGTATGACAATGACGCTGAATGCAATCGCTGCAACCAAACATATTCAAATTTCTTGTTTCATAGATATCTCGAATGTACATCTGAGTTTGCACAGATGGTACGGAACACATTTTGGTATTCACTGATTGACATATTTGGAATTGAAACTTTTACCTTTCTTGACAGCATGAATAGCGATACATTCCTTGCGTTTTGCCTAGGAGGGTGTATCCCAATGCAAATTGAACTGATTTGTGATGAATATCGTCTTTTCAAACGATGTGTGAGGTTTATTTTCATCCTGTGTTCTGACTAAGTTTTATGATATCGGATACTTCACTATATATTTGTCTTAAAAATCTTGTCTTGCAGTATATCATTCCCACAATGAATTTCTCAAGTTAAATTATATTGCATGTGTATATATGTCTTCATGTAACTTTTGTATATATAAATATTGTACCATAATGGTCTCCATATTTGGAGGAATAAACATATCTCTCTCTCTCTCTCTAGTACATGATTGCGATATAAGTCGTAGTTCAGATTGCTACACCCTAGCCGTAGTCGACAATGGAAAATTTGACTTCGTCTTGTGTAAGCAAATTCCATGTAACAGGGGCTCACGACGAGGTCAGTATTAAGAAAAGATTTGAAGTCCGATATGGTTTCACAGTTTTTGGCCTTCGGTAGTAGATCATTCCATAGACTCACAGCTGTAGGTAAAAAGGATTTTTTATATGATTCAGTATTACAAAAAACCGGTTTCATGTCTTTAGTTCTGAATTCGTAATTTGTTAGACTCCCTGATATAGGGGGAACATATATGTATAGGTATAGGTGGGTGCTGACTTTTCACCATTTTGAAAAATTGGATTAGCTTGGTTTTTCGGCGTCGATTCGTAAGTGTCTTCCATCCAGTTTCGTGGAGCAAGCCCTCTTTACTACAACTTCTTGTCGCGCCAGTTACGATTCTTGCGGCTTCGTATTGGATTTCTTCTAATTCATTAGCTTCTTCGTTGCTGCAGTTGTCCCAAACGGAGGAGGCATACTCCAGGACAGGACGAATATATGATAAATATATTCTTTCTAGCGACCTCCTGTCAAGGTTAAATTTATGCCTCCTGAGCAGGGACAGCCTACTATAAGCTCGTTTTTCAATATCTGCGATATGGTCTTTCCATTTACCATCGGAACTAAAGGTTAGACTTAGGCGTTTATGTGTAGCTACTTCGCATATTGATTGATTTGCCATTTTGAGATGGGGTGGCTAGGTTTAATTTCTGTCCTGCTCACTAAGAGGGATTCAGTTTTTGATGGGTTAAATTTAACGAGCCATTTGTTAGACCAATCGTGTATTTTCGATGTACGTCAGCAGCCAGGATGGGATCTTCTACTGCTAGATAAAGGGAGGTGTCGTTGTTTAATGACATGATTAACTTATTGAGGGTTTAATGTCGTTTTAGCCGCTATACCATATCACAAACAAGAATAGAATCAGGTAGGCAAAAAGAGCGTAGATAAACCAGGCGTTGGATTAGATTAAAACCATGAGCTATATGCAGATAAAAGCACCCAAGAGAATATTATTCCGCTTGGAATCAGGAAGATATATTCAAGAACTGACTATTGCGCAAGCATAATATAAAACGCATAGAATTAGTACAAGCATACATAATTAATAGCACGAAACTACAAGGGCTGCATATCGAGATATGTAACGTAGTTTCTAACAACATATGTTGCCTTGACAAGGTATTTATAGTATTTGATAAATCGCGCATGAGCCTTTATCAATGCGTCGAGCTGTCCACGGGGTAGTAACTGCTCCGCGGTATAGACTCCGATGTCGATTTTGGTCCAGTTTACTATCGATCCGTGTCTAGTTTTACACAAAAGGCGGCATTTACGATCATGTCGGTGAGTATTCCCCTAAATCCGCATAAAGACATCGTTTTCAAACTATTCGCATGGGGAAACAGACAATAAATACTACAAGTTTAAAACAATAACAATTCAGGCGAAACAATTCCAGAAACAAGACGTGTCTGCGACTTGGAAGTTAATATTGAAACCGAAAGTAAAACAAGAATGCACGGGTCAAGGTCACGTGGAATTCTCAAAATTTTAATACTGTATTAAAGCAAATTCCAATTATTAACTACACTTTCATGTTCACTTCTGTTTTTAAATCAAATATACTTCTTGGTACAGAGAAAATTAATAATTCAAGTGTTTCTGCCAATATTTGTGAACTTTACTCTCGATTATTGTCAATCAATCAGCAAGCCTGTCAAAATGTACTGCCAGTCCCAGACACGTCTTGTTTTTGGAATTCGTTTGATGAATAAAGTTGAAGAATTGGGCACAAACACATCGGATGAAATAAAAAGGTATGGATGGCTTCGAAATGACTTGCGGAACATATATGAGCATTTATAGGTTATGTCATCGTGTTTAAGTACACGTTCGCGACAAATTGTTGCTCGAAAATATTGATTTTATAACTAGGTCAAAGGCCACTGAGCGGACAGGTAGATCGACGACCCGATTTCTTCGTTAGCCTTGGCTAGTTTCCGATATATCTCGACCTCGATTCGTTCAATTTCGCCGAGTCATATGTTAAATGAACGGGAATTTTATTGCCACTAAGATACACCTGAGGATAATTTGGCTGCAATTATCGATTTCTAGAATTTATTTGGGTTTTATTGTGGGTGTGGTTTTAGCCAAAAGCGATCATTATAACCTTTACACTGGTATAGTCTATATTGGTATTTTAGTAATGTTCCCCAGGGGCCTGTGATAAGCACCGCTGACCTCAGACGCCTACTTAAAGGGGGACTAATATATTGCATGATCAATGAAGAGCGATTATCATCAGCTCAGAAGATATGTCGGAAATTGGGTGCACATATATAAATGACATGGCACGGGGACTGTTTCGGGATATGTGATGTTGACCTCAAATGACTTAAATTGGCAATTAGCAATAAGAAGCGTTGATTATCAGCTTAAAATATGGGTGGTAACTTTATCCGGAGAGTGTTCTGCAACCGACGCTGTTCATACCAAGTGAATACTAATTATTTAAAATTACTTGAAGACACGGAGTACAATTTTGACGGGCAACCCACTAGTACTAATATAAACATCACAATCCTCGGCATGAAACGAAGAACATGGCAATATATAGCTAATATTAAAAATACAGCACTGAAATAAAATCATAAATACTATACTAAATGTCAAAAAAAGAAAGTTGCTCTATGTATTAAACTCGTGATTATATCTACTGACCAAACAGACCTAACATCAGATTTCGAACAAATTCAAATTGTCATTTAAATTTCAGCATCACTATTATGCTACATAAATAAACACACTGCACGTGTACATGAGTAACGGTTACATCTTTCCCCAATACAATTATTTGGTTATGTCCAATCTTCCATATTACTTCAAATAAACATTTTGTATGTCCACGACATCTTATCTGGTGATACCAGGTGCACATAAAGTGTGTGACTGTGTGATAGCCCCTCCACTCCCTTGTAATATCTGATGCTAATGTGTGTGTGATATTTCGTGCATGTTTTGTACTCAATAAACAAATAAAAATAAAAAAGATGTGTTACATTCTCATTTAGATTACAGTGCTTACATTAGTAGTTTGAGTGTTGTAAATCAGAAATACAAAGTGGATATTATGAACCTAAAATAAATCCTATTAGAAGTCCATGACCGGACCATTTTCACGAGAATAGGCTGGTGGGGGAATACGATTCGAGAACGTGTATGTATATTCCAATTGGCCATTTGGAAGAATCTTCAACTCCTATACTTCGCTTTTCTATTTCAGATGCGCGTGGATAACATTAATCGTTATCATGACGATAGCATTGGTAGCCTCGCTATCATACCAGTTTGATAGGTTTATAAAGTATCCAACGCTCACGAAAGTCGACACAAGGGTATCGAAATCAGTGCCATTCCCGGCTGTGACTATATGTGGATTAAATCAATACAGGAATTTGGAGTTGTCTAACGTTTCTGTCGACGAACGAATCATCAAAATCATCCAAGATATCGGCGAGACCAAGGACCTTCTACCGATGATTGTTAGTGATTCAGTTATGGCCCGGGACCAGATTAATTTACCTATTCCAGGAGATGACGTTGCTAATATTATAAATTCTTCTATGCATCGAGTGGTCGAAAAAATTTGCACTTGGAAAGGCCAGCAGTGTCTGGGGATTTCCGTGCCGAGGCTGACAGATTATGGAGAGTGCTTGACCTTTAACGGAAATGCCAGCAACCAGTGGGTTACTTCAAAATCTGGAAACGGAGGCGGACTGAGGATAATTGCCGACATTCAACAGAAATTGTACTATTTCTCCAAGACCGTTCAGATGGGTCTCAAGGTGAATATTATTATAATTAATTATACCCCACGTATCGGGGAAACAATGGGTTGGGGTATATTTAACTGACATTGTCCGTCCGTCTGTTCATCCCTTGTTCGTTAGAACAGATATCTCACCTGAGGTGTATTGGGTCTCATTTACAGATTGCCTTGAGGTTAACAACATAATAGCATATGGTGCGAGATTCAAACATCTCTGTGGACATATTTGAAAACATCGTGATCCATCAATAAAGGGGGCAATTTGTGGATAAAAAATACACCATCCTGGACTTTGCTACCGTGAATCTTTGACAAGATCATCTGTTATAAATAGTTACCATTTTCGCGAATTATTATTTCAAGACGTCTCGCCTTGCTATATATATATATATATATATATATATATATATTTACACACTAAGTGTTGTCATCACTAAATCCAGCATTCTGATTGGTCGGCGCCCACGTGGCTAGTTGCAGTTATTTCTCGGTGAATGCGCAACGCCTAATAACACCAAGCTAATAACACCATCGATACGTCATTAGGTTTGGAAAGACAAACGCGTAATGCTTTGGGCGCATTTTGACTCGCGCAGGATTGACTTTATACATAATCGGGTTTCAACAT
This sequence comes from Siphonodentalium dalli, assembly GCA_032622095.1. NCBI lineage: Eukaryota > Metazoa > Mollusca > Scaphopoda > Gadilida > Siphonodentaliidae > Siphonodentalium > Siphonodentalium dalli. The sequence goes on from CP136065.1 coordinate 30,404,373, forward strand.
GAAGAGAAAGTGTTCCTATTAACTTTTAGCCAAGGGTGCTATTGGGTATTTTGGGCTGATCTTGTCACGATACACTTTTCGATTTAAATATATTTACAAAAGTGGCTTTATCGCTAAATGTATATAAATATAAGGATTAACTGTCATGTGGACTATTTTTATGGAGATGTAACGGTGAGGTAAGTGAACATAACTTGTATGTAAAACCCTTCGGGTTTTACACAAGTTATGTCCACTTACCTCACCGTTACATCTCCATAAAAACAGTCCACATGACAGTTAATCCTTATATCAAATAACTTACAGTGTGATAAATTCACATAAACATTCTGGAGACCCATGTCCGTTTTGCAAACAAATATAATAAATATATATGTAATCTTGACTGCATCGCTAAAGGTGCACTATCAAATATTATTATGCCCATTAGATAGGACGAGACATAGTGCGTGAAAAAGGTATACATGTATATTACCTGGTTGCAAAAATGAATGTTGATTACTTTAATCACTGTAACAAATGATATTCATCCTGTTGAACATATTTATTGTGACCAAAGTATAGATTGATTACATGGAAGTTTAGGATTACGATTAGAAATGCACAGGTGGTAGGGCACAAGTTATGGAACGTAGTATTTATTGGAGCCCATCTTCCATGGAAAACAGATGCTAGTGAACGCGATCATGAATAAATAGAATAAATCACTGCATGTTCTCCCGATAATTCGGATATTATCTGCCTATAATAGAACTTGATTTTAGGTAGATAATCTGCTGAGAATCGCTTTCTTTTGAGTCGATAATATGCTTAAAAAGATAGCATTTAGTCACATTATCGACTAATTACGAGGATTTTTTAATCTGATTATGCGCGCACAATGACACAAATAGGCCAACCACTTTTCAGATGTACGCTCTTTATATTGTGTTTTCACTGTGGCCCGCGCAAATAAATGATATAATGAGCATGACTCGATTATCTCCTTATTTCAGTCAAATAATCACATTACGTAACAATTTCACTTAAAGATACGGGCGGTGTTGGCGGTGGGTATGCTGTTAAAATATTCACCTCCGTCAAAAACTGCCATAAAAAGAAAGAATAGTAAAATATAGACAGACTTTGTTCTTATACCAATCAGAAATATGGCATAAACAGTATGTTATTGTCAATTGTTTTCCTTTGTTATGTAAACAAAAGCAAAAAACGTTACGTTACCTGGCTTTTATTTAGATACGGATATGTTAAACATAAAGAGCGTTATTTGTTACTGTTTTCCTGATATGGAAATAATAAAGAGCGTTTATATCATTTTTGTGTGATTAACCAATAGAATTGCGCTGTGTTATGCAAACAGAAGCACAACTTATGTAACACAAGCAGGCTCTTGTTTACGTACATCATCGTACCCCTTGACGACGATATACTATTTACGTGCTGATTATGGTATGTGCGTATTTGCGCGAGGATTTGTTGAATCACTTGATTTAACTGGTGACGTGATACTATTCATTCGAGGCAGGGACTATTTTGCAGGGACTATTTTGTTTATTATATTCCACTATAAACATCTGATTTACCCGAAATCCGAGTACCACCATGATACATAAATAACGCATAAATTTCAATACGGCGTATGACCACATCAGTCATTAATGTTATAAACATGTTCATGAAAAATGTTGGTGTTGGAGTAAATACACAGGGTAGGTATGAAAATATAACCTCCATAAGCAAGCCACGTTCATGAACCCTATACCCAAAAACATGCTTCTCAAGATTGACCAGGCATGGGGCTGACTTTGGTCAGAGTTTGCAACAGTTGAACATTTTACATCCCGAATATAGGTTGAAATTTTTTTCAAGTTCGTTTTACCAGCCAATATTTAGTATAGAATTTGTGTTAGATCAAAAGTCGCATGTTTATATGGTGGCAATATATGTAAAATAGTACAGGGATGACAATCTTTCTCTTTGAAGATTATTCTACACGAACCTGGAGAAGAACCACTCCCTGAGTCACGCGGTTTTGTCGTCGGCCCCGGAAAATCAGCCGTGGTGACGATAAAAAGGTTTGAGGTGAGTCCAGAAATCACTGCGAAATAGTAGTCATATAAATTTAAAGTGTAATTATTACGGATGACTTCTAACACATGTTTATTTTAATTGTTTTTTTTATTATTTACTATTTTTTGTTTAGGAAAGTGGAAATCTTCACTTTTAATGCAACGATGATTCTGTCTGATCGCCGTGGACCGCATTTTTCAGTCAATACCAGAATGTTGAAAACTAAAGACGTTTCAATTGCAGTTTATGAAATATATTCTTAGATTGAAAAGCTGCACATCAACGTGTATAGTATAAGGAAAAACTGGCGTATTCCAATTACAACGGAAACAGAGATACGAATGATATTCTTTTGGGCAAAATTGGTTACGTCACGATTATCTAAGATGTCTCGAGTATTATATCAATATCTTCTGAAACGTTCAGTAGACGAGGATAATTTCCAGGGATGGGTTATATTCTAACCAAATGCGGTCTTACATCTCTATGGTCCACGTAAATTTATTGAAGTAAAACGTAAATGCGGAATTAAAACATATTCAAAGATCAAATAATTAAGATAATTATTTATTTAAATTGCCAACAGAAAATGCCCTGACATTGGTTAGATGATCAAATATCCATTTACCAATCGTAAAGGGGTCGTGGAATGATATACCGTTGTGTAAAAATGTAATCAAAATGTAGTTCGTGGTGATGAGTTCATGTACCATTATATTATGGTATTTGAATCTTTGCAGTCTGAACGCCGATATTTACTTCCCAACTCGATAACCCCTGTGTTAAATACTTTCAATTTCATGTAATGAATGCAAAGTGGTGAAATCATTATACCCAGGAAACTGAATCAATGAATTCGGAAAATGTTGGATTCACACCGCCAATCGAAGCGACAACTATTCCATAACCGCCTATCGAAGCGACAACTATTCCATAATGAGATATTTACACCAATACCATCAATCAATTTGTTATATACATGTAACATGTATTATGTTCTTCGTATATAAGTGATACACAATATACAACTTATTACAAGATGTTTGGGTCCCAAACCAAAAACAACTATTTGCACAGCATGGAACAGAAAGAGCGTTCCGTGTTAGTCGGTCCTGATATGATAGAAATAAAGACCGTTTATTTCACTTCTGTGCGAACAATTGAAAACAGCTGGGAAATGGCTGTGACCATGAAAGTATTTCTCAGAACATATGAAGCCAGTATATCAATGAATATCGATAATGTGCTTCTGAATGATTGACTCAGTGTTTCAGCCAATCTGTAAGCATATCTTTTTTGCAGACTGAACATTGCCAACTTTAAATTTTCCAACTGCCCTTTTATTTAAGCTGAAAATATTCCATGTGCGTCTGGTCCCAACCAATGGTAATACCGTATGGGGAGAACATTTTAGTTTCCCAACATTCACGAAACTCTTCTATGGCAGAATCTCATAAAGGGAATCGGCATACCGATCAATGGAGACGCAAACAAAAACTCTGGAGATTTAAAAGTATGCCTCAAGATAGGCAACAGTCCAACAACTGATTTCACCCCAAATTGATGGTTCCATTTTGTTCTGCGCGTGCTATGCACCGTTTTATAATCACAGGAAACAAGCTTGGGGTGGCCTTATGTGGCATTAACTGGAGAATATTGCAGCAATACAAAGTCCGAGAGTTTCCAAAATCCCGCAAAGCGATATCCATATTATACAAAAGAAAGCTGTATGAAGGAGTGCATTCTCGACCAAATAGAGGAAATGTGTGACTGCAGCAGCTTCCTCCACCCAGGTATGAATACAAATTAAACCGCTTCTATGTGACCCGCCATATCAAATCCAGTCGTAAGTCGGGATTTTTGTTACCCTGTGCCAATGCATTCTCTTATATATGCGAGTCGACCATAGGTCGCCTCGCATATATAAGAGAATGCATTGGCCTAACAATTTTTTATAATTTTTTTTAAATAAATGTTTCTTACAATTTTTAGGACATAAAATAAAAAAACATCCATTACCCTGCAGGGAGCCCACACATATATAGAAGCATATAGAAGAGTGTCGTCTGCTCGTGTTTGTCTGGGGCTCTGTATGGGTGAAATTATAAAATTGTTAAAGAATACAAGAAAAAATTATTAAAATTGTAAAAAATTGTTAGGCCAATGCATTCTCTTATATATGCGAGGCGACCTATGGTCGACTCGCATATATAAGAGAATGCATTGGCACAGGGTAAAAAAAATCCCGACTTACGACTGGATTTGATATGGCGGGTCACATATTACAACATAAGCTAATCTACAAGCACATAACGTGCGGGACATCACACTGAATAACAAACTTGTAGGAATTCTACTCTCAATGATTATAGTTTGATTCAATCCTTATGTATTTAGCTATGCAATAGTTGTTGTTTCTCATCCGTGAATTACATACTCGCACCACGTTTTACGTTGGTGGCATGTCACATGACACGAAATGGAGTTGCGGACGACGAAGATGCTCTAATTGTTACATCACACAAATTATGTCGTCAACCTAATCAACATCAAAGTGATGTCCTCTGAATTGCAAAGAAAATTGGAAATCTCGAATGACACGAACGACTGATATACCCCACCAAATTGTCCATTAAAAATACTGCTAGTCTATATTATCTGGTGATTCTTGAATATTTCCAATGTATAAAAAAATACTGTAGGATTAGACTGTTGGATCGAGTTAATTATTCAATTTATCCGTACAAGAGATCGCAGATGTCTCATTTCATTCAGTTTCGTTAGTTACGATAAACCGCCAGCGAGAGCATCACATTTCTGCACATTCTGCGTATAATATCAGGCCTAACCGCGGAAATATATAACATGACGATTTGCCATTGGTCGTGAATACTGTGCCTCCTGGTTTGTATTATCCGGTCATATTTCCCATTTCCCAGGATGGCCAAGAAATAGACGTTGACGAACCCCGAAGACAATCAGTTTGCGAATTCCATATTCGTCTTCCAAAGTGATCTCACAGATCTCACATGAAGAGGAAGTTTCCGTATCTGGGCAAGTTTTACGGAAACTTCCTCTTCATGTGAGATCTGTGAGATCACTTTGGAAGACGAATATGAATTCGCAAACTGATTGTCTTCGGGGCTCGTCAAAGTCTATTTCTTGGCCATCCTGGGAAATAGGACCGGATAATTCAAACCGGGAGGCACAGTATTCACGACACACTCGGACAAGCCAGGGCGGGCCCGGGCAGCCCAAATGTATATTGATAACTAATGGTAGCGAGGCACTTACTAAAGGTATACTGTGAAGATTGACTCGCCATCTTGTTCACGACCGGCTTCATTAACCCCTTAAATGACGCTATGCACCAGAAGAACACAGGATAGCCCGGGCAAACCCATGGGCCCATGGACAATATAACATGATGCCTTATGGTAGTGGGACATATACTAAGTATAGGTTGCGAACATTTATTTGCTGTGTCATCCACCGCCGGTTTTATTAACCCTTTAAATTCCGATATTGGCCAAATAGACAAGTAACACAATTTTTCACTTTATAACTAAAGTATGACATTTTGCACATATGTAAATATTTACATAATAATTGATATTAGGTATGGCATCACGCTGAAATTTCACTTTAAGCCCTCTTTTACGGGATTTCCCGAATTTAAAGAGCGTTTCATAATTATATAATTTACTAAACGTCGCAATTACTCTTACCATGGAATATGCAATTAGAAATTAGACATATACAGTAAGTATGACTCTGCGTAATATGTTGATACAAATTTAGGCCAAAATTGGAACCCCCGTCCAAGATGGCCATCAAAATGGCAGCCGTAAGTGGAAAATTTGACATTTTTTCTCTAATATATTCTATATCAGTTTCAGCTGTTTGGAACTGGTTGAGAATATGACTTTATTTTTGTGATGTCCATGTTAACTGATCATTGTAGCAATGACATATGTCATTAATGGGGTTCCGTCCCCTTGAAATCCATAAAAAAAATCGATTTTTACAGAATTCAGTATAAAATTTTACCAAAATTATAAATTTTATCCCAGTCACATTTCAACAAGAAATGAGCAGAACTGCACAATGTAAACGATGCATTACTTGTGACAATATTAACCCAATGGAATCAAAATTGTCACTTTGGCTAAAAATGGCTGTCAAAATGGCGGCCAAAATATGAAAAATGGTAAATATGGTGCCAGTGTGCCATACAATCGCTTGTAAAAAAAGTTGTGGTTGATGTATAAAATTGGATATTATGTCGAATACTAACATTTATGATGCATCTTTGTTATGCCCCTCAGTTCATTTTCAGAGTTCTGCTCATTTCCGTTAACACGTGGCCAGAATACCATAAGAAGTTTTCGGCAAAATTACATTCTGCATCATTTAAAATGGAAATGGCATGCCCGATGAGGTAAAGGGACAACGAGAATAGAATATTTAGGTGCCAGTTGATTAATTAGCATGTTTAATAACAAAGAGAATCACAATTTGCTACCTTTACAGAAGAGTAGAGAATAATGTTCGGGAAATATTTGAAAATATCAACTTTTCTATCAAATGTTGTGGACATTTTGCAAGCCATCTTGAGTATTTTTTTCTAAACACACCTCAATGTGATGCATTTAAGACGGATTAAATCAATAAATACCAAAGATAGTTCCAAATAGTCCAAGTCTGATAGGTTAGAATTTTGAGAGAAAATTCCAATATTTTATTAATGTAATCGTAACACTTAACAAAGATGCACCATACAGGTTAGTATTCAATGTACTTACGACTTAGTAACCAATTTTATACATCAACCACAACTTTTTTACAAGCGATTGTATGGCACACTGGGACCATATTTACCATTTTCCATATTTTGGCAGCCATTTTGACAGCCATTTTAGCCAACGTGACAATTTTGTTTCCATTTGGTTAATATTGTCACAAGTAATGGTATGCATCACTTACATTGTGCAGTTCTGTTCATTTCTTGTTGAAATGTGACTATGATAAAATTTATGATTTTTGGTGAATTTCTTTTCTGAATTCTGTAAAAATCGATTTTTTAAGGATTTCAAGGGGGATGGAACCCCATGAATGACATATTTCATTGCTACAATGATCAGTTAACATGAACATCACAAAATAAAGTAAAAATTTTTTTATCAACCAGTTCTAAACAGCTGAAACTAATATAGAATATATTAGTGAAACAATGTCAAATTTTCCATTTACGGGTGCCATTTTGATGGCCATCTTGGACGGGGAGTTCCAATTTTAGCTTAAAATGTATCAATATATCTCGCAGAGTCATACTTACTGTATATGCCTAATTTTTAATTGCATATTCCATGGTAAGAGTAATTGCGACATTTAGTAAATTATATAATTATGAAACGCTCTTTAAGTTTGGGAAATCCCTTAAAAGAGGGCTTAAAGTGAAATTTCAGCGTGATTCCACACCTGATATCAATTATTATGTGAATATGTAGATATATGCAAAATTTCATACTTTAATCATAAAGTGAACAATTTTGTTACTGGTCTATTCCACTATTTGGCCAATATCGGAATTTAAAGGGTTAATACAACCGGCGGTGGACGACACAGCAAATAAACGTTCGCAACCTATACTTAGTATGCATCCCACTACCATAATACATCATATTATATTGTATATGGGCCCATGGGGCTGCCCGGGCTTGTCCGGGCTCTCCTGTGTTCTTCTGGTGCATAGCGTCATTTAAGGGGTTAATGAAACCGGTCGTGAACGAGATGGCGAGTCAATCTTCACAGTATACCTTTAGTAAGTGCCTTGCTACCATTAGTCATCAATATATACTCTGATCGGGTCCATGTGTGCCCGGACTCTCCTGGGTTCTTTTAGTCAATATCGGCATTTAAAGGGTTAATAAACCCGCCAGTGAATGAGACAGCAAGTCAATTTCCATAGTGTATGCTTATGTTGTATCCTACTACCACAAGCCATCACATTACACTGTCCGGGAGCCATGGGGCTGCCCGTGCCCGCCCGTGCGTGTCCGGGCTTGCCCGGGCAGTAATTAGTCACACCACTTAGCCGACATTGAACCAGCTCCGGCGTCGCATGATGTTTATGGTGGCCTAATGTGTCATGCTTGTTACGAACTGAGTCCCCGGACCGTCCAAACTGTGTCAATTCTGTACATGTTATGCACGTGTGGGTGGCAGTAAGACAGACTGTTGGACCAAGCCTACCCTTCTCAGTACATTGTTAAATATAAGGATCCGCTTAGGTTTTGTAGAGTACCAAAAATGCGTCTCAGTGCCAAAGCGTTTGGTATTAGAATCATACAATGGTATTTTACAGTCTGAATACCAAAGATCGCTCGATACAAAATTGACAACTCAAGCTGATTGGGTGTGGCGATCACGTGGTCCCCGATAAATGTTCACACTGAAAATGGAAAAAAACATGGAGGCATCGGATGATATTGTCTTATTTACAATGCATATTCAACGGAGAAAACAACATACATGTAATAGCCGGCTTACATATGTTATGTTAGATCCGTCCTCGGCATCGGCTTACACACTTTATAGCGTAAAACTAAGTATGTCCAGATGCAGCATCAAGACATGTGTGACAATCATTCTCAAGGATTCGGCCATTTCCGCTTGGCTAGGAAATTACCTCTTCCATAATTGGAAACCATATTCGCGAAATGCTACAATATATGGCTCTGGTGAGCAGGCAATGCCATTGACTCGTTGACGCATAGATGCGAATGGAGAATAATTTACTCACTATGGTTGTACCAAACTTGATCATACATTAAATACATTAAACTATCTTTGTGTGAGCTGAGCGTTTGTTTATATACTGGTATAGCACATAGGAAGTGTACGATAAGCAAAATTTGAACACCGTGGCGATTTTTTTGGGAGTGATTCCCGGCGACCCATTCAACACCGAAATATTGTGGCGAGGATTAGTGAACGCTATAACGGTATATAGCAAACAACATGGTGTCAGTTTTAATTAACCAAAGTTCATTAGTGGGGTCTTCCCATTGTTGAGTATTTTGCTTATCGCACACTATTTACGTACTGTGCAACAGCTTCTGGAACAGAATTTGGCTTTGTTCACATAACACAGCGTACGAAATTGGCAATGAATATTATTACGCGATATTTATGATGGGTATAAAGAAAGGTACGAGCAAACCACAACATTGATCTATAATGGTCTGATCAGGCTTTAACAGACCGATCGGTCTTCCCGGCAGAGTGCTCACTGTTGTAAGAGAGGGAACTCTAAATTGTTTGATAATTGAAATATGTTGGTTTGAATAATTGTATGTTTATTTTGAGTATTCTCAGAAATAATTAATTGGTGTCTTGCAAAAACGAAATCAGAATTAATTTTGTTTAAGTATTGGTTGAAAGATAAAAATAGAGTGACTCCCCTTATCCCAGATACATGCTGGCTGTGAAAGACCGATCGGTCTATTTTAACCTGATCGGGCTACTGTATATCGATCGGTCTATTATAGATTGATAAGTTGTTCAGCCAGACCTGACACGATGACTGATTCATAATATTTATACGGTTCAAGCCCGTTGTGACAACGCATAACAGTATATCTGAGATAAATCGCACCATTGCTATTAATCGCAAACTTTTATGATAAATCGCCAAGTATTTAGCGATTTATCACAAAATATATTTGCAATTTAACGCACTTGTTTTGTGATTTAGCGCAAGTAATTTGTTGTTCGCAAAGGTTTGCGATTTATTGCAAAGTACATGTAGTTTGCTATTTATCGGGCTATTATAGATTGATTGGTTGTTCACCCAGACCAGTTTAAGATGTTTAATTTAATTTTACTTTAATTACACACATTTAGAAATTTGGCCGATTATTATTATAATCCACGTGTAACGAACAGGTCAGAGTAATCATGAAATCGAGGTATTAAACCTTGAATTAAGTACAAAAACACGATCGATGTTCTGTGCTAATAAAATGATTATAATGCGGATTATTTCATTTTGCACTGTGCAACGCAGTCCAGGTAACTGAAAACATGATATCCAAGAACATCGATCGGGGTTTTGTACTTTAATCGATGTTTAAACGCCGTGGTATTATTTGGAATGTAGCATACCACATCGTTAAATTTGCCGTCGAAAATAAAATGTTTCCTAATTTCGAGGGCTTGGTACCTGGGCAGATTCTCCACATAGTACCTATATATTTGGTACTCTAGAGTACCAAACATCTAAGCGCTATGCATAGTACCAATATATTTGGTACCACAGAGTACTCGAACGGGTATTCCAGAGTACATGTCTTGATATATGGTACCAAAGAGTACATGGACTGGACACCAGAGTACCTGGACATTTGGTTATCTGGAGTACCATCAATGTGTGTTACCCCAGAGTTCCATGTTTGGTACTCCAGTGTACCATATATATTTGGTACTCTGGGGTACCAAACATCTAAGTACTATGCAATGTACCTAGATATTTGGAACTTCAGAGTACCCGAACAGGTACTCCAGTGTACATGTCTTGATCCGTGGTACTCCATAGTACCTGGACAGGTGGTACACTAGAGTACCAACAATATTTTTTAACCCGGAGTTCCATGTCTTGTACTCGAGAGGACCATATTTGGTACTCCAGAGTACCAACAATTCGGTACTACCCACGGTACAAGTTCAATACATACGTAGGTACTCAGGAGTACCTATTGTTTTAAGTGTATTATTTATTAATTGATTTAATTATTTCGCACGCAAGAAGACAGAGAAGTTCGAAAATGTGATGAAACGAAAATAAAAATAAATCAGTTTGCTATTGACAGCCACGATTCGTATTGAGCATCCGTCAGTAATATAGATTCGATTTCTTGTCTTCAGGGAAACGACCACCTTGCTCCTCAGACGGGATGATGTGCCACATTGAAAGAGAAAGTAAGTATGACATTCATGTTCATGTTTAAAGCCATCGGAGTTTTTTTTTTGCCTTACTCAAGTCTGTAAAATGACATATTATCATCTCCGATATATCGCCAAAGTGCGGAGTGTAATCGACCTTAAAACGGCAGAGCAATAGGTCCATGCATTTATTATCAGCAGGCTGGATTATTGAAACTCATCACTATACGGCGCAAGCAAGTTCTTATTGACAAACTTCAAATAGTTCAAAATTGTGCAGCTAAAATGATTACACGCCCACAGAAATTTGATCACATTTCCCAGGTTCTTGAAAGTCTGCATTGGCTACTCATCAGGCATATATTTAAAAATGTTACTAATTGTGTACAAAACCTAGTATAAATTAGTAAAATCTTGCCTGGCTGAATTTATTGCACACTATGAACCGGTCTATCCTCGGAGGTCCGGATATGCGTATAATCTTGTACCGAGCACTGGTGACCTCACAACTGTCGGCGATCGGGCATTTTCGGTAGCTGGGCCATTATTTGTAACCAACTATACTAGATATTTCTGAAATTAAATCGGCCCTCGAGACTGATGTTTACCAAATTGCTTTTCCATGTGAAGCCCGAGAGTACCCCGATGAATTCGTGGCTCAAACTTGCATTATTATATTATTATTATTATTATTATGTTTATTCGACTTTTGTCCACTCTCAAGGAGGATATATGTAGGTTTGTATTGAGTGTCAGTTAAAACCGTAACAATACAACATAAACTGTCTTCATAGATGTTACCTTTCTGAGGGTTCTCGATGTTCCAAGTAGGGCTGTTTTTTGTAAGTGTCAAACCGATAGTGTTGCTGGTATTAGTTTGAGCCAGTTAGACAAGTGTTTGCTTATAGCGCCTGTTGCTCCGATGACAATTGGAACTATAGTCGTCTTCAAATCCCACATTCTGCTCACTTCTATCTGCAGGTCAACATATTTTTTTAACCTTCTCGGTTTCTTTCTGTACAACATTGTAATCACTGGGGATGGCTATATCTAACAGCAGACACGTTCCATCGTCTCGGGTTTTAACGATTATGTCTGGTCTGTTACACGATATAGTGCGGTCTGTATGGACCTGCGTATCCCACAAGATCGTGGTGTTGCCCTTAGTTGTTACAGGTGGTGGACGATGTTCATACCACGCCTTATCTGTGGTGAAGTTCACAAAGGCGTCAATGAACATACCGAGCAATGTTGTTATGTCGCTCGAGGTAGTCAGTCGGGGCGAGCAGCGGACATGCTGATATGATGTGCTCAACCGTCTCAAGATGCTTGTGACACACCCGACAAGTAGGGTTGACTTTCTGTTTCATTCATAATACTTGGTCTTAATTGCTTGGTCTTGTGCAGCTATTATATGAGTTTCTGTTTCAGCTTTAAAGTCATTATTATTATTATTATTATTATTATTATTATTCAAGCCGACCATTTCATTCTATCATTCTGTAAGAAGTACAACCGCTTCGTGTCATATTTATCATTATATTCGGTAAATGATAATACTTTTCGCAAGCCTCTCACGGAGAGGGGGTGTAACAATTTGTAGTAAAGTATGTCGTTTTTTTTCATCTGGCCATTTTGGTGATCCACCACCATGAGATCTGCAATAAATGTTTTGACATCCAACCAATCAGTTTTAAATTTTCTTATCAGTTAACGTCATTATTATCTACACATATCCAGCGGGCACTCGTCAATGAGTATTTAGTAAAGATGGGTTAACTGCTTAATCCAGCTCATCAACTAGGTCACAGAAGCGATTGTTCTCTTTATTTCCAGATGAAGTTGATCCTAACAATTGTACGTGTCCTGTACCGTGTTACCAGTCGTGGTATGAGTATTCCGTTTCTTACTGCGACATGGCGTCTGACTTCATATCAACCTACATCGTTGGTGCTGGTTTGGCCACGGACCCCGATTATATAAGGTTAGCATAACTTCCAAATTTCGTTTCCTTGTTTTCCGAAATGACCAATCCTAAATGATTCTTAGTGTTGACTGAGTTCTGAGTTTGTCTGAAGAACGATTCATAATCGTCAGTCCTAACATGCTTCGTCATGGTAATTGCGCTCTTTTGTAACTTACGAAAAATAATCGCAGATAAAAAATATATGACGTACCTTATACGTATGCTGCATAAAAAGACTTGCCCCCACATCCAGTTTTAACTAGCAATCTGATTGGCTACAATGCCACGTTTAAATCACCGTGTCCCCCGACACACTTGACAGTGTTATATAAGAGAAATTGAGTGAAACATTCGGGTTATATGAGCACGTGAAACATCGGGGGTATATGAACCTTGAACTTGCAGTTTCCACCAATCGTGACATTGCTCTCGCACGCCGAGTTTGATGTCACCTGACGCCGGATCCTTAGGTCGGCTACTGAATTATTCTTATTGGTGTGAATTATTCAGAGAACTTGTGAAAAACACACTTAAATTAAGGAGACATGGCTATTTTTGTGGGGACAAAATCGTTATATCCGGCAACATCGAGGGGTACATGGAGATTTAATACCTGGATGTCTCTTTTTCAATCAAAATCGACATCCAGGTATTAAATCTCCATGTACCCCCGATGTTTGCCTAAGATAGCTAATATTAACCGACATCATGGAAATGCATGCCTTGTTATTAACGTTCTGCATAGGATACACCCTCTTTAGTTCGAATAATGTCTTGAAATTCCCAATGTGGAACACTCTTGTATGTTCAAAGCAGAAGAAAACAGGGACTTGTTCTTTCTTGCGATAACTATTATGACTTCAATAAGCCGTTTAGACATATATGGTGATTACATGCACGTAAGTACTTGCATTCCATGTACTTCTCAATATGTTTGGTCACCGAAATGTGACACAAGGGATAAACTGGGATATGACCTCAGCATCCACAGTGTATAGCTTATACTGTACGAACAGAGCGATAACTCTAAAGGTAATATGAAACCGCATGGATTTATTTAATAAACGGATGGATTTTTTGTAGGGTACCTACATGTATCATCATCGCTATCGTTTGAACCCCACTATATGTCAGATTTTGGTGCAGAAAAAAAATACGACGCATTTGTAACCAGTTACTGGGTTACATGTGCGCCCTATTTTATTGTTGACATTTGCAGCTACATTAGGAAGTCCAAACAGTAACGAGTCGTGTGTCAGCTCAGACCAGTAACCCGGTTACAAATGCGCCCCATTTTTTTGGCCATGCTTTTTGTTTCACCCGCGTGTTTTTGCGGTTACAGTTACATATGGAAGTCGTTTTAAAAATGCGACGTGTTTTTGCGGTTACGGTTACATTTGGAAGTCGTTTTAAAAATGCGACGTGTTTTTGCGATTACGGTTACAAATTATTAGCAGAGAATAACTCCAACTAGAAAACAGTGGTTCTGTTAATTGCTGCGACATTGGTGGGTCCTGTCGTATTGCAATTCTGATGCTGTTAAGAACAAGCACCGTTATTATCTCAAAAATTATCTTTTGCGGTGTTTGGCTAATCTGGACGAATCGAAGAAAAGCCAGTGGGTATATGAAACATTCAATAACAACCGATATAATTTAAAACAGTTGAAAAATGGCCGCGCTGGTGCTTGCAAAACGCCAGAAATAGCCATTTTGATTTTGTAAAAACCATCACCTTCATTATTAAAATATTTCATATTTCTGAATGATTTAATTACATGTCTTTTCCTCGATTCGTTAATAAATGACAACTTTAGATAAAACACGACACTTTTTCTTAACAACATAATTTTGACCTACCAGCATTACAGCGGTTTAACAGGACCCAACATCATAACAAATTAGTTTGACCGGGTGGTTTACTGCAACATATCATCGTACGCGCATAATGTAGCTATACAGTGAAATAGGTACATACTGTTATTATTTTACTATGAAATAAGCAGATAATGGAGTCATACCCGTTATTTCGTTTCATGGCGCGGGCCACAGTAAAACACATGTTAAAGAGCGTACTTCTGTAAAATCGTGAGTTGCCATATTTGTGTCATTGTCCGCACATAATCTGCTTAGAGTCGTTTCATTATGAGTCGATAATGTGACTAAGACTATCTCATTTTCAGTTCATTATCGAGTCAAAGCAGATTATCGACCTAAATCAAATTATATCATAAGCCGACAATGGGCGAGTTTAATATGTTAGGCTCCCTGAGTAGAATTCATCCAGGGAATAAAACACTCATTTACGAGGAAGGCCTGTTACTACTTCAAAACTAAAATGAAATTGGTTAAGTTCGATTCTCGAATGCTCACCCATGTTCACAAATACAGCAAGTAAACTAGAACACGGTGACAATTCGCAGCCTGTTCTCCTGAAAATAAGCTCTTGTTGAATTTATTTCAAAAACACCAATAAGCCCATATCGGTATTATCTGTTTTGAGCAATATTTTATGTATTTAACATACGAATGTATTTAACATACGAGCTTTCGGGTTTCCCCTTCCTCATGTATATATGCATATATACGGTACCTGAGGAAGAGGAAGCCCGAAAGCTCGTATGTTAAATAAAATAGGTCTTAAAGGGTTTTACTCTTCATATTTATTAATTATCAGCAGACTTATACGGCTAAGAAGAAATTATATATATATATATATATATATATATATATATATATATATATATATATCCCTAATAACACACAGCTATATGGGTCGTTTTCTAAATAGACTCGGCCGAATTCTGGTCCCTGGTCTAGACCAGGGTTTCGTGTAAACTATAGTCTAGATCAGGCCGAAACCACGGTGATCGCCATGTTTTACCCAGCTTCGAGGCGACTAAGCTGGGATTATTGGTCAGCACTGGTATTCTCGTCTTTTTGAAACTCAGGTTTACGTAAACCAAGGTTTGCTTTCTTGTTGTCATTCAAGCCTGTGTCGGTCTGTTCATAATTCGAACCACGTAGAAGTTCTGGTAACAGAAACATATGTATGTTTTGGAAGCATTTATCGTTATGTTAACCAAATAGGAATTGTGTTTTATTGATATGCCGTGTAGAAGAAAGATTATAATTATATATGAACTGGACAAAATGCAATATAATCGATAATTATGTGTGTTATAGGTAATAGTCTACAACTGAGACCTAGTACCCCCCTGGTCTGAGATTTTTGTATAAACCGAGACTTGAACCTGAGACGAGAATACCTTTTTCTGTTTTCGCAGTAACGATACAGATTGATAATTTGATTGTAAATCATGCGTGCGTTTATCTGGCTTTACAGTGGAGTTTTATTTATAACACCCTTGCCTTGTTTGAAAGCATATTACCGTTAGATGGATTAAGTCAGATTTTCGTGCTATTATTTCTAATATGTTATCGATGGGTTTGGTTGACACGGATAAATAGGGAATGATAGTAGTTTTGCAATCGGAACGTAATCCGCTAGATGCGGGTGTCTTTCGTTCCGTGTTTCTGAAATGAATTGAGGTCGGAGCTAGTTTTTATAGTACTAATTCATCATTTGAGAATAAATTATTGCTGGATATACAATATAACAGCAAAAACTCTCAAAATTATATTAAGTCAGAACGAAAAATTGTGGTTCAAAATAAGGAAATGTCCGATTAAATTGAATTAAATTAAATTAAATGCATGGGACCCCTGCTCTTTATTAATGATTTATTTGGTCCAGTTTCATAAGCCTTGACATTTCAAATTGGTTTATTTGTCATAATTTATTTTTAAACACGGATTTGGAAAAAAATACATGGCAATGGAAATATCTACTACTGCTATCGGGAGTGTGATACAACGCACCCATCTGGATTTTTTCCGATACCCGCCCCCCCCCCCCCCCGTTGTGACATTACATTTTCTGGAAAATAATTTTCAATATCTTCAATAACGGCGATAGTTATTTAAAATCTTTCTAAATGTTCAACTTATTGCAAATTCCCAAGTCCGCGAAATTACATTGCACGTGTCATCCCCTCACCCCAATGAATTGTTCAAAATTTCCAACAAGTACCTGACTATTTCCAGTTGTTGGAAATTCCCACCTGATATTCCTATAATAATGGTTCGAAATGTTTTCAAGAGCTGAATGTAATTTATGTGTAATATTTTGACGCAAAGTTGAACAATATATAGTTGGTTCTTGATCTGAACAAACAATATTTTACACCATACATTGATTGTAAATGATGCCGGTGGTCCCGTCGGTAGAATGCTCGGGGCATTATGCCGCCATTTGCCATCTAGTGTTGACGAAGCTGGTTCGAATGCCGACAAGCGCGGATTCGCGATCCACTCTAAGTGAGGATAATCTGATTCGTGTATCTGGGCAAGTTTGTCGGTCCCTTTCTGGGGTCGGTATTTCTACACACAGCGGACTGTTTCTCGGTGAAATTTACTCTCTGCGTAGACTTTCCTCCTCCCGTAAAACTGACAACGTCGTGACATCCGCATATGGGGTGAGAAATCCGCACCACCCATGCCCGTGATCCCTTTCGAGCGGCGACGGCATGCCGATAGCGCTATAGGAATCACTGAACTAAATGGTTTCCCATAGGCGACAGTGTTAACGTTTCGGCCAATTTAACTGAATTGAAGCCTGCAGGCCATACCAGTGATGTTTACCCAGCTAGATTGACACCAGTTGATCACGAAAATGCAAGAAAAATCATAGGTCATGTGTTTACTTTTTAAAATAAATCCCCAAGTGTACGACAGGGCTATCCCACAGCCAAATTTGATCTGGAAAAACCCAGATCTACAACAGCTTGTTAAATACATTTGCCGCTCACAAAAATCCGTTCCCCCATTCACTCACCAGTTTAAATTATTTAGATATTATGTACAAATCAAATAAACGCGATGTCGTCCTTTAATAACGTGACGCATGTATCAGGTGAAGGTCATTCTTCAGTTACCTTCACCATTAGCATTCCACGGTGTACTCGCTCCCCGACTCTAGAACACATTTAGCTCCCTGATTCCTATATATATATGTATATGTGTGAAACACAGCGTTTCTTATAGTATTTTATCAAAATATAGACCTTACTGAAATCAAAAATGGATTATATCGAGCAGTAGTGGTTTATTTTTCCAATATGAGGCATCCTGAAAATTAGTGTCAATCCTCAAAATAAAGCCAAAAAAATTAGCTTTTTTTTCAATTTTACTAGCTAATGCATCTTGTATAACTGAAGTATGTCCTTATATACCATAATATTACTAAATTGAAGAGGAAATGTTAATATACATTTTGAGAGGGATATATTGTCCAATTTTAAACCCTTTTCATGCAGAATTTGGCAATTTATAATAAATATTTACCAAAATTAACAGCAAATAAAAATAAAAAATATTTTAATAACAATGTAAAGCAACCATAAGTCAATTTAAATATCGAAACATTATGATACAACATCAGACACAGCTTCAGGGATGAAATTTTACCAGATGGCAGGGCATACTGTCTGTTTAACAAAGCTGCCATGACAGTTTTGCACGACAGTAACTCTAGTGGTGATGCCATCACCCCCCCCCCCCCAGACTTGGGGTGGGGCTACGGTCCCAGATAAGGCTACTGGGTGCCGGAAAAGCTTAATTGGTCAAATGACACCTTTTCCCAATTGGGGGGGGGGGGGGGGGTTAACACTCCTCAGAATTGTGGGGAGGGAGGCTTTAGACCCCTGACCCCCTAATGGTACCTGACATCCATGCAAAATTACCAGATTTATCACTTTCTTTACTATCTACATACGAATCCATGCGTTTCTTCTTTAAATCTGTCCAAAATGTGGTCATTATCATTTGAAAATAAGAAAATATGGAATTAACAACTCATCATGGCGAGACGTGAATTTTCGTAAAATTCAAATTTTTCTTATAGGAATCACTGAACTAAATGGTTTCCCATAGGCGACAGTGTTAACGTTTCGGCCAAATTCACTGAATTGAAGCCTGCAGGCCATACCAGTGATGTTTACCCAGCTAGATTGACACCAGTTGATCACGAAAATGCAAGAAAAATCATAGGTCATGTGTTTACTTTTTAAAATAAATCCCCAAGTGTACGACAGGGCTATCCCACAGCCAAATTTGATCTGGAAAAACCCAGATCTACAACAGCTTGTTAAATACATTTGCCGCTCACAAAACTCCGTTCCCCCATTCACTCACCAGTTTAAATTATTTAGATATTATGTACAAATCAAATAAACGCGATGTCGTCCTTTAATAACGTGACGCATGTATCAGGTGAAGGTCATTCTTCAGTTACCTTCACCTTTAGCGGTGTACTCGCTCCCCGACTCTAGAACACATTTAGCTCCCTGATTCCTATACAACACGGATATAAGCCGCTTTCACGTGCTCAGGTTTGGTGACACCAACACACCAATCTCGATGCAGCGCTCAGCACGCTTTTGTCCATAGATTGTCATTGATTGTCGTTGATTGTACAACAATGCGCCGATCCCAGCTTGCGACCAGGTGGTTTCGCGAAACCAAGTCCTGACATGGAACATCGTGATTATTAGGGTGGTCCAGACCTGAGACCAGAATTCAGCCGACTATGATTCCAAAGAGGATGTGACCCCCCAGCCCACCAAAGTAGACTTATCAGGGGAAAAGTTATACGACGAAATTACTGTCGGAGTTTGTGACGCTAAACTGGCCAGTCTGTTACACTAATGCACACGTAGGCTGTGTAGACATCTATCGTTTTGTGAACGGTTCTACTAAACAAAACCACATAATGCGACGCATGTTAATTCAACATAATACGGTATTTCCGTTGTCCATTTTTCGACTTGAAAATCGCTATATATAGACTGCCGCTTCACGAGATATACAGCTGACTCACAATTCCACAGGATGGGAGATTCTAACCTGACTGTTCATGAGACCACATACACAGGGAATAAACGGCATCATTGTGACGTATGTGGGGAATGGTTCAGCCGATCGGGCAGCTTGGCGAGACATAAGAGAATCCACACTGGAGATAAGCCTTATTGGTGTGATATATGCGGGAAATCATTTAATCGGTCGAGCAATTTGGTGACACATAAGAGAATCCACACAGGTGATAAAGCCTACTGTTGTGATATATGCGGGAAATCATTTAATCGGTCGAGCAATTTGGTGACACATAAGAGAATTCACACTGGAGATAAGCCTTACCGATGTGATATATGCGGCAAATCATTTAAACAATCGAGCAATTTGGTGACACATAAGAGAATTCACACTGGAGATAAGCCTTATTGGTGTGATATATGCGGGAAATCATTTAATCGATCGAGCGTCTTGGTGACGCATAAGAGAATCCACACTGGAGATAAGCCTTATTGGTGTGATATATGCGGGAAATCATTTAATCGATCGAGCGTCTTGGTGACGCATAAGAGAATCCACACTGGAGATAAGCCTTATTGGTGTGATATATGCGGGAAATCATTTAAACAATCGAGCGTCTTGGTGACGCATAAGAGAATCCACACAGGTGATAAACCCTACTGCTGTGATATATGCGGGAAATCATTTAGTCGATCGAGCACCTTGGTGACACATAAGAGAATTCACACTGGAGATAATCCTTAGCGTTGTGAGATATGCGGGAAATCATTTAAACAATCGAGCGTCTTGGTGACGCATAAGAGAATCCACATTGGAGATAAGCCATACTGTTGTGATATATGCGGGAAATCATTTAATACATCGAGCAGCTTGGTGAGACATAAGAGAATCCACACCGGAGATAAGCCCTACTGTTGTGATATATGCGAGAAATCATTTAAACAATCGAGCGTCTTGGTGACGCATAAGAGAATCCACACCGGAGATAAGCCTTATTGGTGTGATATATGCGGGAAATCATTTAATCGATCGAGCACCTTGGTGACACATAAGAGAATTCACACTGGAGATAATCCTTACCGTTGTGATATATGCGGGAAATCATTTAAACAATCGAGCGTCTTGGTGACACACAAGCGAATTCACACTGGAGATAAGCCTTACCATTGTGATATATGCGGGAAATCATTTAAAAGATCAAGCGTTTTGGTGACGCATAAGAGAATCCACACCGGAGATAAGCCATAATGTTGTGATATATGCGGGAAATCATTTAATCGTCCGAGCGACTTGGTGACATATAACATAATCCACACCGGAGATAAGCCTTACCGTTGTGATATATGCGGGATATCATTTAAACGATGGAGCGTCTTGATTACGCATAAGAGAAAACACACGGTAGATAAGGCATACTGTTGTAATATATGCGGGATATCATTTAATCGATCGAGCGACTTGGTGAAACATACGAGAATCCACCCTGGAGATAAGCCTTACCATTGTGATATATGCGGGAAATCGTTTAATACATCGACAATGTGGTGACATACAAGCGAATCCACACTGGAGATAAGCCTTACCATTGTGATATATGCGGGACATCATTTAATATATCGAGCAGCTTGGTGAGACATAACAGAATCCACACCGGAGATAAGCCTTACCGTTGTGATATATGCGGGATATCATTTAAACGATGGAGCGTCTTGTTTACGCATAAGAGAATACACACAGGAGTAAGCCATACTGTTGTGATATATGCGGGAAATCGTTTAATACATCGACAATGTGGTGACATACAAGCGAATCCACACCGGAGATAAGCCTTACCGTTGTGATATATGCGGGATATCATTTAAACGATGGAGCGTCTTGTTTGCGCATAAGAGAATACACACAGGAGATAAGCCATACTGTTGTGATATATGCGGGAAATCGTTTAATACATCGACAATGTGGTGACATACAAGCGAATCCACACGGGAGATAAACCTCACACTTGTGATATATGCAAGGACTAATTTAATCATTCGAGCGATTTGTTGAAACATAAGATAATCCACACAGGAGATAAACCTTAACATTGAATGTAATATATGCAAGGAATTATTAAATCGATCGAATTCATTGGCAAATAAGAGAATCCACACCGGAGATAAACCTTACTTTAACATTGTGATTTATGCGAGGCAGCTTGGTGAGACATAAGAGAATCCACACTGTATATAAGCCTTACCATTGTGATATATGTGACCCGCCTTAAAAAATCCAGTTTTTTTATCATATTTTTAAATAAATGTTTCTTACAATTTTTAGGACATAAAATAAAAAACATCCATTAGCCGGCAGGGAGCCCCACACATATATAGAAGCATATAGAAGAGTGTCGTCTGCTCATGTTTGTCTGGGGCTCTGTATGAGTGAAATTGAATACAAGAAAAAATTATTAAAATTGTAAAAAATTGTTAGGCCAATGCATTCTCTTATATATGCGAGGCGACCTATGGTCGACTCGAATATATAAGAGAATGCATTGGCACAGGGTAAAAAAAATCCCGACTTACGACTGGATTTGATATGGCGGGTCACATATGCAAGGAATCATTTAATACATCGAGCTCATTGGCGTGCCACAAGCGAATCCACACATGATAATTTCCATAGATGTTTCCTTCATTGATACGTTATATATTCCCAAATCGCCAAAATGTTTGAAGGAGAGTTATAGCTTTGGTATGTCGCTTGTCTTGACGTATTTGTAGTTGCTGGTTACCCATTCAACGGAGACATGCGAACGTGTCTAATCCACCGTGACGACATGCGACCGTACACGTACATTGTCGGGTGTAACTAGTACAAGTAACAAAGAGTGAGTTTGCTCTTAATAATAAACTGATTGATTAACATGCTGCCCTACTATACATTTTGCATATGTGCCATTCCCATTGCAAACGCGTTAATTAAAATGGTAATGTTACTTGTGAATTACGCTATTTCTCGTGACGTCATTGACGTTGCGTCGCTTACTGATCTAGACTGAAATTTCGATGGTTGATCTTTCTCCACGAGGGGACTTTCATGCATTAATTATGGGTGGTTTGGTAATTCATTTTGTCGAACCATATTGATGCAGAAGTGTACTAAATAGAATACTCAAACAGTTCGAGAAATGCTTTCAATAATTGACTAGAGGCGAGAGACGTTTATGTAAGAAAACGCGCACTCATTTTCTACCGACATCTCTCGCCTCTCGTGAATTATTTAACGTAATTCTCAGAATCAATTGGGAACTCTCTATATATTTAACTAGTACACGTAACAAAGAGTTAGTTTTTGTTTCCCAATAAACTTATTGACTGACATAATACTCATTGTAGACTGTAATGTGGATGTCAATGTCATGTCGTTCTTAATATTAGAACAATACGTCGTGTGTGTATGGGACAGCGCCCCAAATAGTCAGGCACTGACTTGGTAAAAGGACTTGCATATTCAAGTCAGACGTCGCAGCTGAATGGCTTTGGCGACTAGCTAACTTCTTAGAATACAATTAATTTTGATAATCAAGCATAAAAGATATTAAACTTAGCTATTTTATAATCTATGTTAACTCATATATATCACCAAGTGTGCATAATTCTTTTACGATTTAATCCAAAACTGAAGTCGTAGTAAAGCACAAGTTTACCCTGCTTTAAAATGGCTGAATAAAGCTGACCTAAACACCACGTAACTGCCATATCAGTGTCGTGAACGAAAATTCAAGCATGTCAAGAAACATGTTTCATTTACATTACTAGCACCCCGGATGAGTTCAAATTTCAGTTAACACACTGTGCCTGTGTTACTAACTTGAATATATCAGAGTACAAACATTACGCATGCCAATATATACTATATTTCACTGGATCACATTTGTTATTCATAGGATGATTCACGATAATGAAATTTGCGGTAGTAGTAAGAAAGACTTTGTATGCATACACTGTGAAGAAATTCCGTAAAACTTTACGGCATAAAATGCCGGCAGCAATAATACCGTTTGAAACTGCCGAAAACTTTACGGTAAATCCATTTAGATAATTCAACGGTAAATTCCGTTATTTCCCTTATGATTTTGACATAGAGTAAAGTGGGGTAATGTGGACACTGCGGGGGATATGGACACCCCCATCATTCGGCCTGATTTGTTTTGGGTTGTGAATTTCGCCATTCAATTTGCATGTACAAACCTAGTGCATTTCCCACTAAAAATAAGACAAGACACTCATGCTAATGGGGTCGTTGTCGTAATGTTTTATATATATATATACATAGGTACACCAGTCTCGCGTAGTGTCATGTGACAGGGGTCATTGTCGTAGTGTTTTCTACATAAATGCACACGTTTTGATATTTTGTGTAAGTTTATTTTCTTCCGTTCATCGACCAAACATTGGCAAACAACCATACAGTTCTTTCCGTCCCTGTTTAATACTAAGAAAAATATGCGACCGATGACCAATCTTATTGCAGTTTCGATAATTGTGATAAAATAATGCCTTTATCAGAACTTCGGAAGAAAAATAGTTATGAATTGAAGCAGACGGCAATTATTTACGGTAACGTTTCAATCTCGCGCCGACTGAGAACTGGTGTGCATTTATGTACATAAATGCACACGGTGTGCATTTATGTATAAAACGTTACGACAACGACCCCATTAGCGACACTCATAACTTCATAAGTCGACCTGGCTAGATCATTTATAAGTGGCATTGTGGCTGCCCAATGCTAAATACATGTGCAGGTGTAAATGGGAACTCATGTTTCGGCAACTGATTTTTCGGCACTTTGCACCTGCTAATTTTCGGACCAACGAAATTATGATTGAAGACTAAATTTGTTTTGTTTTTTTCTTTATTTCAATGAAATGTGATAAAACATGTAACATGGTAACAAAAACAAACACTTGGTGGAACTAATGGTAACGACCATGAAAACATAACGAGCACAAGTCATACAATGCTAAGGAACGAACACTGAACGGAATAGCACAACATGTTATGAACATGCATGTAGCAATGTCTCTAGGTTTGGATATACAAGCCGACAGAACCATTTATGAGTGAAGTCGCAGAAGTCGAGCATCTGCTGCATTCAATATCGCATCTACTGGGATGTGTAAACACGGTTTATTATGTACTACCGAATCATAACAACAAACGGCGAATATAAACGCAAAATCAAAGACAATATAACAATAACATGATTTTTGAGTGAGTTATGGTTTATTATTACCACTTTGTAGGGCGTTCTCTAGGCCATTGATAACATTTTTCTGGGCGTTCCAAATAGCGTATTGTTACCAAAACACCGGGGCGCGTGTCGATAATGAAAAGCTCTGTTCATTATGGGTCCGCGGCCCGGCAACTGCCCGGAAGTTAAATCTCGTTTATTATCACGCGAGTTACGTTCCTTCAAAATCAGACTTACCTTGTTTATTTCAAGAAAATAATGGGAAAATGTACCGTATTTTCTTCACAGTCACACTGTAGTGTAGTGGTTTAATATTTATGATTGGAAATCACGCTATATGGTTGAATTATTGTCTCAAGCGTAAACATGTATGAATAACTTTAGCTGTCAAACTATCACCGTTGGTCACTCGTCATCAAGTTCAATGGTGGTTTTTTTTATTTAGATATTTTTGGAAACATCTCTCTCTCTCTCTCTTAATCTACTTCATTATTCCACTGGGTCAAATGTTCAAATATGTGGTAATAATAGCAATAACATGATCGTGTCGGACATTATGGTTTATTAGCGGCCCTCTGGAATGAATAACATCCCTCGGGCCGCTAATAGGCTCTTGGGTTGTTAATCATTCCTGCCGGGCCGTTAAAAAACCATAATGCCCTCAAAAATCATGTTATTGTTATATTAACGGCCCTCTGGAATGATTAATAGCCCGAGACGAAGTCGAGGGCCGCTAATAAACCGAGGGCTGTTAATCATTCCAGAGGGCCGTTAATAAACAATAATGCCCGATCATGTTATTACTATTATTATCACCTCAGATTTGGACATTTAACCCAACGACAGCGGAACAATGAAATAGATTAAGAAAGATGTTTCCAAGCACATAATGTGAACACTATATTTTCCATAGTTTATGGTTTTGTG
Source organism: Siphonodentalium dalli (assembly GCA_032622095.1). Taxonomy (NCBI): domain Eukaryota; kingdom Metazoa; phylum Mollusca; class Scaphopoda; order Gadilida; family Siphonodentaliidae; genus Siphonodentalium; species Siphonodentalium dalli. The sequence continues at coordinate 30,430,458 of CP136065.1, forward strand.
ATTGGAAATCACGCCATAGTGTTGAATTATTGTAAACCTGAATTTACCACATTTTGTAATAGTGCATATTTTTCGCTCTAGTGACAACATCATTGACTTGAGGATTTATTATGACAGACTTTTGGTTCAAAGCGTGGAACAAGTTCCTGAGATAACGATAGAATCCATTGTAGGTAAGAATCATTATTAACATTCTCGAACTCATTGCAGACATAAACGCGTTCTGCATGTGGATGTACATGACAAAGGAAATCTCCTTAGTGAACGTTCAGACGACCACGATACAATCGTGGAAAGATTTCCGCCGTAGGAAGTAACTGATAATTAGACTGCGCATGCTCACGACAAGATCGCAAATCAAAAAATAATATCAAGCACTGTTTGATTTTAGAAGTGAAATCGTGGAGTATCCTTGGTTCATCTACTTGCGACGCAATCGCAGTCGTGTGTGCGTAAAAATCGTAGCTAAAAAGATTGGAGGGTAGTGAATCACATGCTTACGAACAATCCCGATTCCTCCACTTACGATTGAATCGTGGTCGTCTGAACGTTCACTTACTAGTTCTACGTGTATTCTATACCACAAAACCACACACAATGTGTGAAAAATTGTGATTCTGGTGTTTAAAATTAATTTCCTTTGAATAAGATGGTGACCAATGTTGCACTGAAACTGGAAATATCCCGCGCTATAACCAGAACCGGTTACCGGGGAGATTATCTATATCTATATTTGCGAATGTCTGTCTGTCTGTCTGTCTGTCTGTCTGTCTGTCTGTCTGTCTGTGTTCTATAGAAATTCACAGGGGACCATCTAGATGATGCCAAAGGGGTCTACTAGGAGTAGCTTTTTACGAGAAAGATAATGGTCGGGGTTAGAATTTTCTAAAGTGACACCGTTGTTGTCAGGGGCAGAAAAGGGGGAGGGGCAGAAAAAAAATTGTCGCCGATTCCCACCAAACTTATATATAATAATCCCCATGATATGAGGAATCTAATGGTGTGGTTTAAATATGGCAAAAGTCGCGCCGTTCGCGTCAGGGGTTCCCAGAAGAGGGAGGGGCAGATTTTTTTCTGTCGCCGATTTCCACCAAACTTATATATAATCATCCCCATGATATGAAAAAACCAACGGTGTGGTTTAAAAGTGGCGTCGTTCGAGTCAGGTATGCACGGAAGGGGAGAGGGGCACCAAAATTGAAAAACAAATTTTAGCGCCGATCTCCACCAAATTGATATATATTCTTCTTCATGATATAAGGGATCTAATTGTGCGATTTAACAACACCAAACCCATGATATGAAAAAACCAACGGTGTGGTTTAAAGTGGCGTCGTTCGAGTCAGGGATGCACGGAAGGGGAGAGGGGCACCAAAATTGAAAAACTAATTTTAGCGCCGATCTCCACCAAATTGATATATATTCTTCTTCATTATACAAGAAATCAAATTGTGCGCTTTAACAACGCCAAATTGTTGTCTTTTGGTTGAGAGATTGGGAGGGGGTGGGCACTAAAGTCGCCGATTGCCACCACACTTATACAAAATCATCCCCATGGTATGAGGAGTCTAATGGTGTTGCTTATATATGTCAAATGTGGCCTCATTCGAGTCAGGGTTGCATTGAAAGGGACAGGGGCACCAAAATTGATGCACAATTTTTTTGCGCCAATTTCCACCAAATTGATACACGTTCTTATCCAAGATACGAGGAATCTAATCGTGTGATTTAAAGACGCCATAGTGGTGCTGTTTGTTTGAGAGATGGGGGGGGTGGATTGGCACCAAATTTGATATAAAAAAATTGTTTAGTCGCCGATAATCACCAAACTTATAAACAACCATCTCCATGATATCAGGAGTATAATCGCGTGGTTTAAGGATGTCATAAGTTCGGCCATTCGAGTCAGTGGTGTATAGAGATGAGAGGGACACAACAAATTATATCGATATGTTTAGTGCCGATTTCCACCAGATTGATACATATTCTTCTCTGTGATACGAGGAATCTTATCGTGTCGTTTAGATACACCAAATTTGTGCCCTATGGGTGAGAGATATGGGGACCTTAAATTTGATATGAATTTGTATACTCGCCAATTTTCACCAATTTCATATATATGGATCTCTAATCTATAGTGAGTCTTAGTGTGTGCAGCTTTAGACTGAAATGGGGACGGGAGGGTCACTAAGACTGATACAAAATAGTTTTAGTGCTAATTACCATCACATTCAGACACGTTCTTCTCAAATGATACAAGAAATCAAATCGTGCTGTCTGTATTTCTGTCTGTCTGTCTTTCTGTCTGTCTGCGTGCGTTCTATATATCTTCACGCGGTACAATCGAGATGGCACCAAGGCTTTCTAAGAGGGGTAACTGTTTATAAGGAAGATAACGGTGCGGGTAAATTTTTTCTAAAATGACGCTGTTGGTGTCAGGCGAAGAAAAGGGGGAGGTCTGCAAAATTAAAAATATATCGTGAAATAGTTTTGTCGCCGATTTCCACCAAACGAATACATAATCACCTTCGCAACATGGCGTTGTTCGAGTCAACGTTGCATCAACAATTGATTTAATAAACTATTTTTAGCCCAGATTTCCACCAAATTGATATATTATTCTTCTCTATGATACGAGGAATATCATCGTGTGATTTAAAGACGTCAAATTGCTGTCGGTTGGGTGAGAGATATGGGTCATAACTATTCTCAGAATTTGTTTAGTTGCTGATTACCACCAAACATATATATAATCATCGGCAGTATATCATGCATCCGTGAGTCTAATGGGAGTGGTTTAAATATGTCAAAAGAGGCAAACGCTGGTACAAATTTATTTGGCACCAATTTCCACCGAATTCATTCACGTTTTTCTCTAATAACATACCATGAATTAAATCACATTTGGTGTTGTTTGCGTCGCGGGTGGCGAGCGGATATGCACTATCATTGATAAGATTGCTATTCGCCTTTATCCACATATAAGTTATATACAGTCACCCAGGCATGTCCATATCATTTTAAGTAGTTTTGGACGTTCACATTTCACAATCCCGACATATGGTGACCCACTTAAATCACTTGAACAATTATATCTTCTTAACGGTCATAGTTATATGGGAATAGCAATCAGGGCTTTCACAAAATGAGCTAGCAAAAAGAGATACATAGAAGAAGCATTAAACGTATATTTATCATTCTATTGAAGAGATACATATATTCGTGCAAACTGAGAGACCCCGAACCGTCAGAGGATTGTATATATATTATAACAAAATTGAGTCTGTTCCATTCAATACAGTTTCCACAAAAAAGTTACAATTTGTCAAGAGATATGGAAGGCCTGTTCAAAAATAGTGGTCACAGTGTGCAGTCAAATATAGTTTCTTCTGATATACAAGAAAATGCAGTTAGTAGCATAATACTTTTCAGGAGCCTCCCAATACTGTACATCTGACAAGGGTTTTATAACAGACTCCTCGACTGACATAAACAACTCAAAATCTCGCTCTCTGCCTGGCACATGTAGCTAATATTTATGCGCATCAACATTTCGTTTAAACTGAGAATATTTAGCCAATATATAGCACCATGAACAGAGGAGCATCTGGAAATTTCTTTGAAACATCTGTATCTTCATCGAGATAGCCAGGTGTCCTCGAGAACTTAGTCCAACCCACTAAATTGATTGATATATCTCAATATTTAAAACCCAATTATCATCTTTTATCGAACTAATGTGTTTATGATGTTCATGTATCATATAACGTCTAATGTATACGCAGTTGTAAATAAATACATACTTCATTATTGTTGAAACGGATTAATCGCGACAAACAGAATGACAATTGACAAGGTGAGCCACTACTTATATCCCATGACTGTAATAATCATGTTTTATGATGCTATTTGAATATACAATTTATGAGAAAACGTATAACACTTTTAAGCAAGAGCATTCTCTATCCCCAACAAATATCCACAGCATACAGATGGTTTCTCATCGCATTAACCTGGGCAACGCCGGGTAACCCTGCTAGTATATAATATAATCGATATATATAAAAGAATATGATTATGTCTGTTCATGATTTTTCTCCCAGACCCCTGGACCGATTTCAACCAAATTTGGTGACATAACTCGGGGTACCCCACCCCGGTGGATGTTATAACATTAGTTTTTTTAAACTAATTTTTTTTTTATTAAATTAAAATGATTAAACGATCAAAATGTGCCCGAAGCTCGCAAATAGGGACAGCCGTTGAATAAAAGCTCCCATGGGAGCCGTCTAAGATATAAATTTGCGCGAAACACAAAGGCGCAGGTGCGAGCACAGCGAGAGTGTGGTGCTAGGCGAAGGCAAATGAACATTAGCGCATATCAACTACCATATTGAACATGCCATATGAATGCACCGTGTATATCCGACACCGGAAATTGCGCAGGAATTTTGTCGTCTTGATAGTATACCACCGTTGAAATTTGGTAAAGCCCTCACTGAATCTGTTCGCAATACAATGGCCTTGATGTATCATCGACGACGAGTTGAACAGTTCAATGTTTAATAACATTGCCTTTCTGCACAGGAAAATATCAATCATGAGATCTAAAACGCCCCTAATTTAATACACCCTCTTACTTTTTTCTCGAGTCATCAATGATTTCGTGAAGAAATTATGTCATTAAAGAACGGAGTGGCATTTTGTTGGGTACTTTTCGGAGCATTCGCAAACAATCAGACTTAACGTTATGCCAGTGTACGGCAAATTGAAAACCACAATATATTTACTGTGGTGCAAATTGGTGCTGTCGCCACCGAGAAATAAATAACTTTGTAGCCCAAGTATCGATAAATACTGTGTTGTTATCCAGAAGCAAGACAAATAAACGATATAAATACGATTGGCTGACTGTTTTTAAGATGAAATAACTAGTGCCTGGTCAGGGTGAAAAGCAACTTATGACAAAGTTGGGACTTAAGATGGTCTTATGTTCAAACTTCAGCCATATGTTCGTTTCACAGACAATGGCTTAACATAAGATGGTCATAACTTTAAGTCTGGTGGTATGTGTCATAAGATAATCGTGAAGTTAAGACCAAAATGTTAGTCGGATAGATGGATGGAGTCTATGTATATGTATATGACTGTAAATAACTGTAACTGAAACAGCTCTTGCCAACAAGGAGGGATGTATGGTACCAGGGGATATTCCAAAAAAAATTAAGTAATTAATAACCCTCTGACAAGGTCAGTGGCTCTAAATTGCCCCCGGTATACACGGGCAGGATAATAACATAATCCTCCCACGATAATCTTGGATCATAAACAAATGTATTACATTTGCATCACATTTTTTATTAACTGAGAATTAAAAAAATTTGCATAGTATATAGTATATATACACGGCAGACGGGCACATCGGTGGCCCATACAAGCAGAGAGCTGTGAACTAGCTCTTCAAGTTTTGTTAAAGATATGGGCGGCGTTGGTGGTGGGTATGCTGTTAAAATATTCACCTCCGTCAAAAACCGCCATAAACAGAAATAATAGTAAAATATAAACAGACTTTGTTTTATACCAATCATAAATATGGCATAAACAGTATGTTATTGTCATTTTTTCCCTTAAACAAAGGCAAAAAACGTTACGTTACCTGGCTTTTGTTTAGATCCGGATATGGTAAACATAAAGAGCGTTATTTTTTACGGTTCTCCTGATAATAAAGTGCGTTTGTATCATTTGTTTGTGATTAACCAATATAATTGCGCCGTGTTATGTAAACAGAAGGAAAACTTCTGTATCACGAGCAGGCTCTTGTTTACGAACACCATCGTACGTCTTGATGACAATATACTATTTACGCGCTGATTATGTTTGTCATATGAGCAAAACTGTATGTTTTTAAATATTCCCTCTATTTCTGCAACGAACGCCGCCCGTGCCTTTAATTGTAAACATTTTTTATTATAATTCATCGCTTTGGGTTTTTTCCACCAAAACATCGAGATCAAAATTGTCGTTCTAAGTAGACCTGCCGTGATTTCGTAGTTCACATACAGTTTATTATTTAACCCAGGTTATTTTGTAGTAGTCCATGGGCTGGTAGGACCCCTCGTACACTCACCACTACTTAACTTCTTCGGTATTTTCGTGTACCCTAATGTATATTGTTAAGGAAAAATGATGTTAACAGCAAATATATTTGGTCATAGTGTACCGACTGGGTCAAAGTTTAGTTCTACTCAGTATCCATTTTTTCCTGATTGACTTTGCCACTCAAAATGACTAAGCCAAAATGACAGCCAAATTATGGAAAATGGTAGTTATTGCCCCGGTGTGCCCAGCAATCGCTTACAAGTTCTGGTTGATGAATAAAATAAACTAATATGGCTTCTATACATTGAATACGAACATTGCCGATTCTTCCTGGTTAAGTAACCACTAACATTAACAGAAATATTGGAGTTTTCTCTCACAAACTTGACATCAAAATCGGCCAAAATATACTTTTCATGTTTGAACCATTTTGTCCAAGTAAAATCGAACTATCTTTGGTATCAAAATGTGTCACACTGAGGTGTTTTTAGACAAAATTGGTCAAGATGGCTTTCAATATGGCAACCAAATTTGGTAAAAAGTTGAGATTTTACATATATCTCGAACATTATTCTCTGCTGTTCCGAAAAGGTAGTTGTGACTTTTTTGAGGGACCGGAAGGGGTTGGGATCCACAGAATGGCATTTTATTTGACAATTTTTCGTCACTATTTTTAAAATGTGCAGGTATATTTATCCCGCATGCTACCCTCCGAACGAACGCCGGCCGTACACTGTCCTAATTGATTGTATATATATTATCCCAGAAAATTCGAAATAAAATCAATATTATTTGATAGAAGCGTTTCGGGACTGGAAGATTAGATTCATATCTATTATGTTATACCAAGTAACTATATAACACCTGTTATATGAAGAGATAGACCACCTTTATTCAATACTTAGTCACTGTGAATCAAACTGCAGATGTATGGTTCAAAACGAAATAATTTGGGGATGGCCCAACACTAAGAGTGTCTTTAATGTACTAATTGGTCTGGTGGATTAAATCAAGATAAATCAGGTTCGTCGGCTGTTCCACATTATGAATGTGCAAACTTTAATGTATTCGAATAATCTTGTGACATCTTACAGAACAAATTGTGGCAAGATTGTAACTTCAATGCGCGTATGTGGTTGTTGAAACGAAATGCTGCACAACTTCCATTCGGGAAAGAATGCACTTCTGTATAAAGGCGACACAGTGAACCATCGCTGACAATACATGTATTTTAACAAAACACGCATTGTATGTCAGATTATAACGTGTTCCGTGGGGTATAGCTCCAATTGTTGACATTTCGGAATCCATTTATTCCGCTGGCTCGCCGATGGGTTTATAAGTTCAATCTCGGCAGTAAACAATGACATTTCCCGCCATTGTTAAGCTATAACTTTTGCTAACTATTAGTAGTTAGAACGGGAGAAAAAAATCGAAGTCGGACAATGTGAATTTGCTTTGTGTAGTTTATTCCACATTGATTTGTGCAGATGAATGCTGGTAGCTTCTAATGCTTGCTTACAAATCATAAGTCAAATGATGCTTCCAACGATAATATAGGCGCATCGTTTATTAGCTCAAACTTTTATTGATTATAATAATGTGATACATTGATGGAAAGAGCTCTAAGAGCTCAAGTTAAGTTGAGCTATTCCCATGGGTTGGCGTCGGTCGTCCGTCCGTCGGGAATTTCCCGCGGCACACGCTACAGGCCACATCCCCCATCCGATCATCACCAAACTTAATACTGATATTTGTGGTGACCGCTAGATGGTATCCATAGAGACTATGATGTTGAGACTATCTAAATTCATCATCCGGAAACCAAAAGCGAACGGAGGGACGGACGGACAGACGCACCGACATACGGGCATACCAATACAATAATACGCCCCGTTTCTTCGGGGTGACCTCTAGATGGGAGCCATAGATTATTTCCGAAATTCGTTAAAATCATGACCGCCAGCAGACATCTTAGATTTCAAATTTGAATCGGCACAGCCTGCTACACGCATTTATCGGAGGAATATTTGATAATTTAGAGTCAGGTTTATGACCACCTCTAGATGGGAGCTATCAAATTAGAACGATTTTCGATAAAAAGAATGGCCGCCGGCAACTAAATTCTTTGGCACACCGTATACAGACCACTTCCCTTGATCGACCACCACCAAGCTTCAAAAGGATCTTCAGATTGGAGCTATCGATTTTCCAAAAATTTCGTTAAATAACATGGCTATCAGCACCCATCTTGGATTTCAAATATGAATCTATTGGCACACCCTGTATCCCGCATTTATCGGAAAAGTATTTTTAAACCTTACATGCGTGTTTATGATCATTTCTTGATGGCAGCTATCGAATTGGGGATTTTTTATCTTTGCATAGCTAAATCCTTACGCACACCATACAGACCACATTCTTCATATGACCGTCGCCCATGCTTCATATGGATCTTCTGAGTAACCACTAGATGGGATCGAAAATGTTTTAAAAAGTCATAGCAGCCAGCAGCTATCTTGGATTTCACATGGTTTCGGCACATCTTGCCTTTTCAATAGCTTGGAGTCACTCCAAGCTATTGAAAAGGCAAGATGTGCCGAAACCGGTATAGCTGTTTGTACATACATGTAATAAATATTCAACAATGAACGGATACCTTTCTTAATTTTCAAACTATTCCATTCTTCACGTCAGCAGTCACCTACCTCAGAGGAGTTTCTTCATTATTTTATATATATATATATATATATATATATATATATATATATATATATATATATATATATATATATATATTTAATACCTCCTCTGGAGAGTCAGCTTATATACACTGTACACGTATGTTTTGACTTCTTTTCTTCGTTCTATTGATTTCTCAGCATAAAATTGACGCCTCCCAAGTTGAGCTGCAATGTCCGACACTTTCATATAAACGAAATATGGAGTACTGTGCATATATTAGTGAGAGGAAGGTATTCTAAGTGATTATAGCACTTGTCCTCCAATCCCTTTTGTCAGAAATCAAATTATGAACAAATAAAATATGTTTAAACAATATATTAATAATTATAAATATAGAGCTCTACTTGTTAGTATTCCATGACTGTTGACAATTAATAAAGAGCGTTTAGCTTGAGTTATGTACTGCATGCTTGAACAGTTGTTGGAAATATTCGATTGCCTTGACTTCGATGCTCCAAAGGGACTTATAATGTATTCGACCTAAATAATACAAGTAACCCGAAAGAAATTAACACATGTCATGGTATATTCTAGGGTAAAGGTTCACCTCCAAACTTACGACGTATAATTCCATTTAATAACTGAATACCTATCGCGAGACATCGTACCTAGGAATCACACACAGAACCAATATGTTCTTCTCATAGTTGTAACAATGGACGCGAGCCAGTTTAAATGCTCGGGAACTCAACTTCCCACTTAAGATGTTTATTTTATGAAACGCGTCCCTGAAATGGCAAAGCAAAATCATAAGATCTACCTTACATCTTAGATTAAGTCCATCGTAAGATCATCTTAACCCTTTACCCAACAGAAGGGCCCTGTGCCAATGCATTCTCTTATATATGCGAGTCGACCATAGGTCGCTTCGCATATATAAGAGAATGCATTGGCTTAACACATTAAAAATTATAAAATTGTTAAAGAATGTAAGAAAAAATGGTAAAAAGTGTTAAAAAAAGATTTATTTTAGGCCAATGCATTCTCTTATATATGCGAGGCGACCTATGGTCGACTCGCATATATAAGAGAATGCATTGGCACAGGGCATAACTGTAACTATCACAATGTGGTCAAGGAGCCGGTTCCAATGATATCCATATTTGTATGGTTCTATTGAGACAGACCGAAGATATTTTAGGCTGTTGAAGCTTTATTTGGCCGGTTATGGCCGGTTTGTTGGGTAAAGGATTAATACAGTGTTTTGTGAAACTGGGCCCTGGCATCACGAATGTGTCTATATATATATAAGATTGGTGGAAATCAGCAACACAAATTGTTTTACAATCATTGCTGTCCTCCACTAACTCGCGTCGTCCAACCGGACACCATGGAATTGGCACTTTAAACCTCATGATTGTATTCATTGTATCACAGATATGTGCGGGGCAAACTGTATGACATCAAATCGGTATACAAGCTAGCGGTTACTTTGCGGAGAACATTGTTGTTTAACCACACCGTTACCTACCGCTAAACTTGTATCATATACGCATGTAAACACAAGTCTGTGACATATGAATACAATGACTCACTGTCCAGTTGCTTTGGGGAGAACATTATTTAACAACTGCGATGGGTAAAAATCCCCTAATGTGGCACCCTGTTTGCCGGGGTGCATCCCATGAGGTTTGGTGTAGGAATTCTGCTATTTCTGTCAATTGTTTCTGTCAATAATTTGGTGAACCTCCCCGACCACATCCCTGCGTGCTGATGCCAGCACTCAGGCAGACAACAGCCAGACCAACACCATTCATTATCACAAGCAACACAACTTGACGTCAGCGATATAATTCCTTTCCCTGAACATGTATCACTTGTATTGGAAACGTCTACTGCAGATGCACCCGTTGCTCCCGAACAATCAATTCAAGTTGAACCAATTACTACAACACAATCTAATCGTGTTGATGATATTGCTCCACAACAAAACTCGTCTGTTGCTTCGAAACAAAAATCACTCCAAAGTTTCGACTCTCAGAAAGAGAGGTACACGTTTGAGCTTTTAAAGTTTGACCAGATGCTTGACGAAAAACGATTAATTCTAAAAGACACCAACAGTATTTGTGGATTGAAGAAGCTGTAGGTTGGGCGAAGGATGACATTCTGTCTCACCCTCCCGGTCGTCAGCTTGATGCATTGATAAACGTTGATGCAACAAATATTATAAATACCTTGTCAATGCAACATCTGATGTTAGAAACTCTATAGTTCGATGTGCATCGTTGGTAATTTTTTCTATTCATTTGTTATTTATTATGTATTCTTGTATTAATGTTTCCGTTTTATAGTATGCTTGCACACTAGTCAGTTCTTGAATTTATATTCCTGACTCCAAGTGGAATCATTTACTCTTGAGTGCTTTTATATGCAAATAGCTCATTGTTTTAATATAATCCACTGTCTGAGCTATCTACACAGTTCCTTCGCTGGGATTTTGTTTTATACCTGATTCGGTTCTTGGTCGTGATCTGGCCTGAAGACGTTAAACCTTCAATCGTTAAAACGTCAATCAATTAAAACGTCAATTAAAACGTTAAAACGTCAATCAATCAATCGTATTGACGTGTAATGATATGAATCATATTGTTTAACCAGTTATCTGCCTGTAATTGACATATATTTATTTCGACTTGCACTAACAAATCAGGCGAATTGCAATTTGCACGACAGCACTTCTGCAATTTGCCGTACACCAGATAATAATTTCTGTTGGCAAAAATATTAACAAAAGAAGCCGAACAACTCACGTTTTGGTGCTACATAAGCCATTTTAGACCTTTCGGGTGTCGTTACGTTACGATACGTGGAATTTCATATAATTCCTTTCCCTGAACATGTATCACTTGTATTGGAAACGTCTACTGCAGATGCACCCGTTGCTCCCGAACAATCAATTCAAGTTGAACCAATTACTACAACACAATCTAATCGTGTTGATGATATTGCTCCACAACAAAACTCGTCTGTTGCTTCGAAACAAAAATCACTCCAAAGTTTCGACTCTCAGAAAGAGAGGTACACGTTTGAGCTTTTAAAGTTTGACCAGATGCTTGACGAAAAACGATTAATTCTAAAAGACACCAACAGTATTTGTGGATTGAAGAAGCTGTAGGTTGGGCGAAGGATGACATTCTGTCTCACCCTCCCGGTCGTCAGCTTGATGCATTGATAAACGTTGATGCAACAAATATTATAAATACCTTGTCAATGCAACATCTGATGTTAGAAACTCTATAGTTCGATGTGCATCGTTGGTAATTTTTTCTATTCATTTGTTATTTATTATGTATTCTTGTATTAATGTTTCCGTTTTATAGTATGCTTGCACACTAGTCAGTTCTTGAATTTATATTCCTGACTCCAAGTGGAATCATTTACTCTTGAGTGCTTTTATATGCAAATAGCTCATTGTTTTAATATAATCCACTGTCTGAGCTATCTACACAGTTCCTTCGCTGGGATTTTGTTTTATACCTGATTCGGTTCTTGGTCGTGATCTGGCCTGAAGACGTTAAACCTTCAATCGTTAAAACGTCAATCAATTAAAACGTCAATTAAAACGTTAAAACGTCAATCAATCAATCGTATTGACGTGTAATGATATGAATCATATTGTTTAACCAGTTATCTGCCTGTAATTGACATATATTTATTTCGACTTGCACTAACAAATCAGGCGAATTGCAATTTGCACGACAGCACTTCTGCAATTTGCCGTACACCAGATAATAATTTCTGTTGGCAAAAATATTAACAAAAGAAGCCGAACAACTCACGTTTTGGTGCTACATAAGCCATTTTAGACCTTTCGGGTGTCGTTACGTTACGATACGTGGAATTTCAAATAATAATCGTAATTTCTTAAGACGTACTTTATTTCCAGGATGTATACTTTGTAGAAGTATAGCATACTCGTCAGTTATTCCGAGTGATTTGATGTTCGTAACTTGTCCTCGTATTTAGATATAATCAACAATATGTGAAACATATCGCAATTTAATGTAAACAAATGAAACAATTGCCGGTGTCGGATATATATGGTGGAATTGCCCCTGTTACGTTTTATATTCTTTTGCAGGCAACGTAGGCGGAATGTTGGGCCTCTTCGTTGGCGCGAGTCTTCTCTCAATTATTCAGCTTTTAGAGTTCGCTATTCTCTTTCTCTGGAGTATGTGTTCATGCAAAAAACTTTCGGGCGGTACAATACAACATGCTGATAAGGAGCCAACGTAACAAGTTACTCAGATCAGCGTCCTATGGCCAAGAAAACAAGGGCGTGGCTAAGTAACGAAGAAAATAACATCGGACAATACAAAGCTCAAAACCGTATTTAACCACCGATTATTATTTACACATGAATACTGTCATTATTGGTAAAACAATGCTATGACTATCAATGATAAAAGAGTCCACATTTGCTCCACCTCGAGCTATGGTAGGAACTGGAATCGTGTTTCCCTGTAGTATGCGTCTTGAAGTTTTATGTATATGATTCCATTACTATTTACACATGTTGCCAATGTTGTACATGCTGAATATGAATATATTAAAAAACATCTTTCTAACATCCCGTTCGAGTGAAATAACTGTACGTGTAGGTCTACTTGTGACTAATATAGCGAAACATTTTCCACGATATTCAGCTAAAGGTTGCTTTGATAATTTTAAATGAATACCTATATATTCCTCTCTAATTTAATCATCAGCAACTGTCAATTCACGAAATCCTGCCCAAAAAATAGTTGTCACTTAGTTATCCATTAAGATTATCTCTCATAAATGGGCACATATCACAACGTTTCACACTAGGTCGAGGCTGTCGGCAGGGCGATCCTATATCTCCGTACATTTTTTTGATTTGCGCAGAAATCCTAGCTCTCATGATTAGAAATAATAAAAAAAAGCAAAGGAATTACCCTCGATGGTTTTGAATTTAAGTTAACGCAGTACGCAGACGACACGACACTTATTCTAGACGGTTCCGAAAGTAGTCTGAGTGAGGCCTATTCCACCCTAAATGCCTTTGCTAAAATATCGGGACTCAATCTCAATGCGAGTAAGTGTCAGGCGTCGTGGATTGGATCCATGGTGGGGCGGCAAGAAAATATATGTCCGGACCTGCATCTCACATTTGCTGACTCATTTAATCTTCTTGGAATCAACTTTAATACTACTTTAAACAAAATGTCGATTAATTTTGAAAATAAGCTGAATGAAATTAAACGATTAACAGAAACATAGAATCATCGACTCCTTACCCCATTTGGTCGTATAACAGTTATAAAATCCATCATTATCCCCAAATTAACTCGCCTATTCATCGCATTGCCTAACCCCAACAACAATTTCATGACCAAACTCGAAAAAATACTATTCAATTTTCTCTGGAATTCCAAGCGGGACCGAGTAAAAAGAAAACTCGTCTGTCAAGACCACTCTCACGGTGGAATGAAAATGGTAGATGTAAACAATTTCCTCATGTCAATGAAAATAACTTGGGTGAGACGATTGTTATTGAAAAGTTCAAAACGGACACCCCTAACCGACCTTCCTATCACCAAAGACCACCTATTTCTGACATACAACCATGCTTTTCTAAAAAACAAAGCTAATGTCGTGAAAAATCCTTTCTGGCATGACGTACTACTGGCTTTTGCAAATATGTTAGAAAAAAATCAGAAACAAAATCGATTTCAGGCATGCACTATTTGGAACAACCCCGATATAAAACTGGAAGGACACACCATTAATTTTTTTTCATGGCGAAAAAAAGGAATTATATATGTAAATGACTTGTTTCAAAGATGTGGCATATTACACACAGAACAATCTTTATTCGAATGTTATCATATACGTACAGATTTTCTGACAATGAACAGCATCTGGAAACAAATAATAGCTATGGCACAAAAGCTCAACCAACCCTTATTTCGTATTGAAAGCCCTTTCCTTCCAAGTAATTTTGTTATCCCATTGAACAATACTTATGGTGGACAGGACTTCTAAAAAAATTTAAATTCAATGAATATCGTACCAAAATCCCATTCAAAATGGCAGGCTGAATTTGAGGATAATGACATTCAATGGGAAAACTACAACCGGCTTGCTTTCACCACGACGCCTGACACGAAAAATGTGGTGGTTACAATATAGAATTAATCATAGAATACTTTCCACAAAGAAATTTCTTAAAATGGTCAACCTAGAACAAAATGATTTATGTAATCGCTGCGGCACAACATCTGAAGATATATCCCATATTTTTTGGGACTGTCCGCTTGTAAAAAACTTTATAAATGATGTTACTATTTGGTGCAAATCAAATGGTATCGCCTTGTTAGGGTGGATACACACATGCATGTAATCTATGTAAATATCGTGTATTTGGAGTTTTACATGGATCATACACACCGTGTAATATGTGTCCGCTGACAACCCAATCATTGCGACTGTGTTTGACCACAGTGAGTTAAACTCTGAACCGCTGAAGAGCCGTTGACTGGGACAAAGTCGTCAGGCCGCCTAAAATAATTATTCGCGCGATAACTCAAATGGTCGACGTTCTGTTTATATCATTGTCAGTCTTCTATTGATGTTAATACCAGTGATGGTCTCTTCCCCAACGCATGGGGCTATGACCCCCAACATGCACGGGGAGCTATATTATCCCAGAAGCTACCGAATTCACCATTGCATATTTCCTCGACGGGGGTGTGCATGCAGCACCCTGAGTCCTGACACCCTGCTTTATAAATATCGTAGTCATGTCTGTCGTGTCTGTTTTCTACGAGTGATTAATCTAATATGCAGCAATTTATGCTATTCATATAATTATTAACATATTATACAGCTTTAAATTTGAATGCATGGTGTTGCTGTTTGTCTTCATTCGGCGAAAGGGTTGCCTAGCTACGAGTTCCCAACTACGTCACCTTTCCTCTCTTGTGTTATACAGTTATACATGTATATACTCAAAATTTACAACTATGGAATATTTAAGTAAAACATTATATTGTAATTCTTGCCCAGATAATCGCGGCTGATACATTGAATTAACTCCCTTAGTTATTGGAAGCTTTCGAGAACCAGCCCCTCCCCCAATCATGGATTATGGTCGAAAATGTTATAATTCAAGCTTGTGACAGTTAGGAGCTTGTTCAACCTTTGGCTTGAGAAACATATATATAAGTGGGGGGTGTCACTCTTTTTAATTTCAACGCTGTACCTGCATTATTTTTTGGCGCTATAATGAATATTTGCAATCCCAATTGAATTAATGTTATCACATGAGCTCGCTCTCAAATTATCAGAGAAATCTCAACAAGCCGGTATCATCATATAAAATAATTCTGCATATTTTATTTTTGTTTTGGATAACCCTGTTTCCAAGAAATGACAGAAACAAATCAAGTATAAAATCGACCAGCTCTAATCCACTTTTCGAAATGAATTATAACTCGTGAAAAACAGCAATATATATCAGACAAGAATTACCCATTTCGGCATCCATGGAAGAAGACATGTTTATGATTGGCCTGAAATTTCTTGATGGCAGTTTGTTTGATAATGGCTTATAACTACTCACTGGTGAAATTGACCTCTCGCGCGCAGGTGATTAATTTTGTCAATTATTGGTGTGGCCATGTAAAATACATGTATTTTACATACAGACATTACATGCATGTGTGTATCCACCCTTAGCCACAAGAAAGATTGCAATTCTTGGATCCCTATCAATGGGCGGTAACTGTATGATGAATCTGTTTTGGCTACTGATAAAACAATACATATATAAAACTAAATTTAATCCTGATATGTTATCACTAAAATCCTTTCTATCAGAACTACAATCTAGATATTTACAGGAGAAATTGTTGGCACAGTGCCAAATGAAATTACCCTCTTTTGAGAAAAACTGGTTTTTAATCATTGAAGCTCTTAACAAAACGTCAGAAGCAAACAAACCATGGTGTATTAAAATATCGTTCCCACCAAAACTCAAGTTTACCTCTCAAACTCACACGTATTGACCAGAGGAATAAGTGCCGAAAAACCGCCGAGTTGATCCACCAGAAAGGGAAAACATTTATTTCAACATCAATCAAAATCCCATTATACTCAGCAAAGAGCTATATATACACAATTAATATATTATAAGCATTGAACCTACCGATATTAGCTCTTTGACTAAACCTATGTCTAACATAGCTTGCGGGGCCCATACCAGAAACCTGTATAATTATAAACTTGATTTAAACAATATTTATTTATTAGCCCCAATATTACATTTATGATGAACAACATTTAGATGATGGAAACATGAGTAGAATAGAAAAGGGGAAGAGGATTTAGCAGCAAGCAGATATGTGCTTTTGTTGAGCTATCTCCTCAGACAAGTAGAAAAATTGTAGAAATCAAGAAAGATCGAGCGAATGGCAAGTGGTCGAGTTAGAGAAACAATAGGTTTAAGAAGTGATGGTATATTAATATTATGATGTACAGACGAGTTTACAATAAGTGTTGAAATGATAAATAAGCTTATGTGGATAATAATGAGAGGGGTGTATTCACAAGGAATACGAGACAGAGATAGGTGAAGCGATAGAAATAAAGAGCTTGTATGTGAAAGAAAAGTCGGTACCACTGTTATGAACATTTTTAGACTAACTTGTGGAAAGAATTATTTTGAAAATGAATTGTTTTGAAAATAAATGTGGAAACTAAATATGGAAACTAAATATGAAAACTAAATATGAAAACTCCATGGGTTATCGTTGCTATGCCGTTGAATTGTTAGTGTATTGTTTGAAACGACCGCTTTTTTGAATGAAGTATTGCGTAACTCTGAATATTTCATTATTTATTTCAGATGATAGCAATGGTATGCCTTTGAGTAAGATCTTGGTAGTTAAGAAAGTCGGGTCAATATTTGAGAATGAGTCAGACCTGAGTTGAGTATATCTTTGACAGAATAATAGAAAGTGTTCAGCGCTTTCTACATCCCCGCATACACATTTGTCACAATCGCGTAAATTATTTTCACGAAGGTCACGATTTAGATTACTACACTTGAGTCTTAAACGGGCATGCAATATTTGGGTTTCGCGATTTAAACAATAATCAAAATGTTGGACTTTCAATGAATTTCTCCGTTTTTCTATATCTAGTCGTGACTTGAATATCTCTAAAGACTTTGCGCTTTTAGTTTCGGGTGTTAACTCATTCCACAGGCGAGTAGCAGATGGAAGGAATGTGTTCATATATGCCGAGTTGTCAGCTTGCGGAGGTCTTAAGTCGTTTCTCCTAAAATGATATCTCTGGGAACCCGGGGTATCGGTATTGATCATGTTGTATAAATAGGATGGTGATGATCTAACATACATTTTATAAAACTGATGTAGTTTAAATTTTTTTCTCCTTTCTGCTAATGTTTCCCACCCAAGTTCAGATAGAAGGTCGCTATTGTTAGTGCTACGCGTGGCTCCTGAAACAATCCTTGCTGCTTCAAATTGAATTTTTTCAAGTCGTGTGCTCAATTCACATGTACAATTGTCCCATACTGGTGCAGCATATTCTATGATTGGACGAATGTAAGAGAAATATATTTTTTGAATTATAAACTTGTCGCGATGAGTGAAAGAGCATGTGAGCGAAAGGATGTATGCAAGTTACTGATAGACTGGGGATGAAAGAGTTAGTGTGGGATCTGTTTTTGCAAATCTTGTTACAATATTTATATACATTTAATCTTGATCAATAAAAACTTTTAAAAAAAAAGAAAGAAAAAAAAGAAGATTATTTCTCAATAACCGGAAAGGACATTTTCCAGCTAGCACACGTGTTTGGCACGATACTAGCAATTGAGGATTGCAATTGATCGACCACCGAAAATTATCAAAATGCAGTTGTTTGTTGGTTGCAAGGAATGTGTAATTTGTAAACATTAAACATTTGTGACTAAAACTGGGATTAAGTTATCAGAAACAACTGTTCTTACAATTAAGGTCATGAGTTGTAACCGAAAAGTTTGAAGACAAATTCGCTTTAACGCGCGTTATAGTATGTGTCTTCAAGTGTTTCAGTTATAACTACATTACCTTAATCGAAATCCTCATTGAGTGATCATTGAACGTATATTGTGTGCTTATTTCAGTGGATCAAACGGTGAGTATCAAGACTTGAACAAATGTTGCAACCAACTAATTTTGTGGAAATTTCGAACCAATTCGATCGTCAACGAGAGACACTGAATATATGTATAATCCATCAGAATAGCGTTTTTTCTGCCAAAGTGGACATAACACGGCCCACTTTTTATTTTCGAACCCCCAGATCACATACATATGCCATATTATTATCCACCCCTTAACTAACACTATTTCTGATTGGGAAAAAGCCGCCACGTGATAATCCTGGAAAAAGTCATATTGGACTCCCGAATGTCATATTGTACTCTCAAGTGTGCAATATGACTTTTTATAGGGACTATCTGACGTCACGAATTAACTCTATTGCGAAATGAATCGGTGAGATTGTGATGCGCGCGTAACACTGGTGGATTTAGCAGACGTTTCACTTCCGCATTGAGTTTTTTGTCACTTCCGTGTTTACTGTTACAAATCACGTTTTCTGATGATCAATTACATGCTTTTATAGAGAATTAAGTCACGACAATTCCCAAAAATTGGATAAGGGTGCATTTACATTGCTATAGAACTGTACACAGATCTACACGCAGACTAGTGTAAACGGGTTGATATAGAAATGCACACAGAATGAATACGGTATTAGTTCGTGTGAGCAAAAATCGTGTCCGCTATACGTCACGGTCAACGCCGAATCATTGTGACAGGCAAATCTGTTTTGATTAATTGTTACTCGGGCTTGGCGAATGTGTTTTAGCGTTCGTTGTCATTTCAACCCGTGTATTTCGAATATTGAACACGTACAGGGACGTGGCAACTTTGGTCAACATTTTCAACAGTTGGAAATTTCATACCTGACACAACATTAGTTGTAATTTCCAAACCAACAATAGGTTTAAAATTATCTTGTAGTTTGATTTTCAAACATTATATTGGGGGGTATTGTTTTCGTACCAATATTTGCATAATTTCCTACTTTTTATCAAAATTTTGGGCTGGAATGGCCATCAGCTGGAAGTTTTCCAACCTTATGGGGGCGGGTGTCAGGTTGGAAATGTCCAACACTTGGAAAGATTGTGTCCTGGTCCCTCCCAGTGGCCAGTCAAAAACTGCTAGTTAATTTAAGAAAAAAATATTGTCCTACATTTGGTCAACATTGCCATTGGAATTGTCATCAGTTGGAATTTCTACTACATTTGGTAAAATAAAGGGTGTTGTAGGGTGGATACCCATTTCATACAGATCCAAAATGGCCACCGCCCAGATGGTGTCAAACAGGAGACCTATAGATTTATAGATGATCACCTGAAATCCTAAATATTGGTGGAATCGCCATCTAAAGCTGTATGGGTGCTCTCTAGCCCCTCTATTTGTGCACACGGTTGTTTGTTGTGTATTCCTATGCGATTTTCATTCTTTCTTCGAACCATTATCAAGTGGTATAAGGATACACTTTAAATACATGCGGCACATACCAAATCGCTGTTGTCTGCTGATAGTTGATCCAGTTTTATGTCTGGCCTAAATTGATACGACTCGTAATGAATTGTCAATTACCAGAGTGCTGATCAGCGCGCGTTCACTATTAGTATTTATGTTGTGATCACAGTAATGCTCGACACGTGACTTCATACAGATCTGTATACAGTTCTATATCAGTGTAAATGTACAGATGGATAATAAAAATGTCATTATACAATGTTGTGTACAGTATTTTTTTTTTCTTGTACTCGTCCTGGTCGTGGTGAAAAAGTCATATTGGACTCGACACTGCGTGTCCAATATGACTTTTCACCACACCCTGGACTGTACATGAGAAACACATATTGTACACAGCATTGTATAATAACTTTATATTATATACCATTTGAAAGAGGAAGCTCCAAAACAATGTGTTATCAAGTTATCCGGTGTAATAAACTGTGAACCTGTTTTTGTTGAGTTACCGACGTGTTTTGTCATCCAGATTGTAGTAAAAGGTGTATTATTTCCAATGGAAGGGGCATAACACTATATTTAAAATATAAAAAATATTGAAAATACATCTTTAGTTTGGATTCTGTAATTACTTCCAGTTATATTCCGGTACATATTTCCACATCGGAGCATGTTTGTTTCGAACGACTTCGAACGATGAAGTCTCATAAGTTACGTGTCTGTAAAGTGATTCGAATCGAATTTGATTATTAGCTGATTACCTGACCAGAAACATAACGTTTAGTGACCACCTCACTCTCAAAATATGGGCGATACAGAATAAAGAGCTGTCGAGAACAAACATAGTCACATGAAATTTGACAAAAAACACACTCATCTCCATATAGGATTCGATAAGATACAAAAAACTCTTCTTTTTATGGCGCGGAATCATGAAGCAGCCCAGCCAACCAAGGGGTCGAATTCGTACAGCAGCGACCGATCTTGGACGAAGTAATTGTAAATAAATGTCTGACTCCAGATTTAACATGTAATGTTGATTTCAGTACTGGCAACATTACAAAATCACACTCATCAGTTTAAATTAGTCACATCTGATAAATATATACTTATAGTAGTTGAAGGTTATAAGTTGGCAGGAATTGAATATTAACACATTATAGACTCATTAGAGCATGAGTCTATAAAGGTATCATCATTCAATTCCTGTCATCATATAACTTGATCAAGACTCATACGGCTTTTCATATACATCATCATAGTTGAAGGTTGTACGATTGATTTCATACTTACCGGTGTTCATTAATATTAACCGAACGTGATAAATTTCTCAAAAGTCGAAAAGAAAATTCTCAGGGAATTTCTTGATCTGTTCCTGTGCAGTCTAAATAAATGCATTATTGTGAAATACACCAGAGAACCTGGTAACTTTATTTCTGATGTAGTTCTCAAACCTACGCAGACTGGGCAACATCGATACATTTTAAATATAAAGGAATTAAATAAGTTCATAACAAAAACAATTCAAAATTCAGAGTTTGGAAACTTGCATAAACTTGATGTATCGAAATTTCGTTGTGACCAATACTGATTTATCATATGCTTAATTAGTATTATGAAACCGAACGAGGACTCGGTGGTATATAGTGGAGACCTTTGTACGTCCGTCATTCATTCCGTCCGTCCTTCAGTCGGGGGGGGGGGGGTCCTCCCGTCCGTCCGTAACAAACATTTCACAACATTCACAACACAGCTCAAATAACGAGTCCATTTTGGATGTCATTTTGTATGCCGGTTGACCAGCATTGTGGAAAGGATCTCCATTTAGTGCAGGTTTTGTCCGCACTTTTGCCAAAGTCATGGCCCTTTGCTGGACTTAGTGTAAAACGCATCAACGCGTCCATAACAAACATTATGCTGTGGATGTCTTTATTATTGGATTTCGTTGTCCATTGGCATGGTGATGCCACAGGTTGAGGGACAGAATATCCACATACTACGGGTTTTGTCCATTAATTTTTACCAGAGTTGCGGCCCTTGTTTGACTTGGAAATTTTTGAATTTGTTGTGTCAGAAAGAACATTTCAGCATGTGACGTGAGCAAGGATCATATAATTCCGTTGTGCTTCGGTATGTTGATTGCACAGCTGGTGGGATACCGACTTACTACAGGTTTCGTCCATTCAGCTTAACCAGAGTTACAGCCCTTTTTGACTTCGGAATTTTTTTCTGTCTCTGTTTGAACATTTCAGCTTGTACCTTCGGTATGGATCATCGGATTTGGTTGTGTTTTGGCGTATTGATAGCACAGTTTAAGGGGAAAGGATATCCACTTCTTCTTGGATTGAGCAAAACAAAAATAAAAATGAATTTCCACCCATTGCCCACTCTATAAACTGAGCGTCGGGGGCACATGCCACGCTTGGCGTTGAACTTGTTCTGTTGGCTTTCGGGAGGATAGAAGATCACTAAAATTAAAGACTCGTTTTAATTAAAGTGTTAAGAAGAATTAATTTTGGAACGTAAAGAACTAATTATACTGCTTAGGCAGTGGTCCGGTTTGAGTAGAGAGGCAAATGTGGAAAGTGTGATATGTCGACATGTCAATATCAAAAATATAAAGATGTTCAATGATCCAATGTAAGTGATAAGTGCTTCATGATTTCTGATGATTAATATGTTGTTGACGGTAGATTATTCATGTTGCAGATGAATGTTTGAATGGTCGATTAAATTGTAAACAAAACTTCCCTGGTAACGCTTTGACGTGCCTCGTTCACTATAATGGACAGACTCGGTCAATGAACGCTCGGGTATGTAATACAGATCGGGATTTCATTATCGGCATTAACCAAGACTACATGATCGCGCGCCATATGCAGTTGCTTAAAAGTTCAACAGTTGCACAGTATATTATCCCATTGCGAAACTATAACCAATAGTTGTATACTGATGTCCGGACATACTAGGAGTGGAGAAGTGGTGGCGAGCTATGTACAAAGAGCGACAATTCACGGACTACCGGAGATACGGGATGGGAAGTTATATTCCAAAAGAGGGTTAGTTACCAACTGCAATGTATAGGCGTACGTTTTGTTTCAATCAAGTAAAGAACTGAAAGGTATGCTTAAAGGCACGGGCGGCGTTCGTTGCAGAAATATTCATATTTGTTCAAATCGCCATCAACAGGAGGAATATTAAAAATATATATAGTTTTGTTCATATGCCAAATATAATCAGCGCGTAAATAGTATATTGTCGTCAAGACGTACGAAGGTGCACGTAAACAAGAACCTGATCGAGTTACAAAAGTGTCGCTTCTGTTTACATAACAGAACGCAATTCTATTGGTTAATCACACACAAATGATATAAACACTCTTTATTATTTCCATATCAGGAAAACAGTAAAAAATAACGCTCTTTATGTTTACCATATCCGGATCTAAATAAAAGCCAGGACAAGTAACGTTTTTTGCTTTTGTTTACATAACAAAGGAAAAGCATTTGACGATAACATACTGTTTATACCATATTTCTGATTGAAAAACAACAAAGTCTGTCTATATTTTACTATTCTGTCTGTTTATGGCGGGTTTTGACGGAGATGAATAATTTAACAGCATACCATCGCCAACGCCGCCCGTATCTTTAATAAGGAATTTATTTGAACCTATCACATATCATCTTCATGGCAATTACAATTTGAACACTTATTAATTGAAGACAAAATCAATGTTTTTAAAGTAAAAACCATTTGACAAATATCAAATCTTTGACAATTTCATAACACAAGCACATTACCAAATATATTATTATCTTGGCTCGGTGAGAGGGTGCTTCACTTGTGTTATAATGTTGAGTTATTTTTTTAATAGCAGCCACATATATTTCAGCACAAATAACAACACTGTTTATATGCATGATGTCGTAGGATGTCATTGGTCGTAATTATTATTCACGCACATATAACCGAGATGTTGAGAATAATGTTCACTATATTCTTGTGACATAGTTGCCAAAATAACATTCCATCGGGGCACAGGATACAAGGTCCGGATGGGTGGGTGTATATAAGATTTTTCCAATGCCATGTAACTTTTTTTCCAAACCCATGTTTAAAGATAAATTATAACTACTAAACTGATTTTAAATGTACAGGCTTATAAATGGGCCAATATATAGCATCAACCAAACCAATAGATAGGGGCTCCTAAGTTAAATTTTACGCAATAATTGTTCTTTTATAAGGCGATATCATGGGATTGGTTTCACTTCTTACAAGGAAAAAATTGAACTGACAAAATAACAGATTTTTCATCAGTTATTGTTGTTTTTGACACTCAATAATCGCTGCGATGCCAACATCAGCTCATTTAATTCGTACGGTACTTTAACTTAATTGTACGAATATTGAAATATAAACATATTTCTTGTATTATTGTAAATATGATGTTCATCATTGTGTAAATGGGACATTTTTGCATTACTTATATACCGATATAATGAAAAGCTAAGTAATTGAACATTACGAAACAAGTAATCATCTTTCAGGAGATAAGATTTTATTTAGGGATTACTGTTCCTGTCGCTTGTAGGAATCACGGAACTAAATGGTTTCCCATAGGCGACAGTGTTAACGTTTCGGCCAAATTCACTGAATTGAAGCCTGCAGGCCATATCAGTGATGTTTACCCGGCTAGATTGACACCAGTTGATCACGAAAATGGTAGAAAAATCATAGGTCATGTGTTTACTTTTTAAAATAAATCCCCAAGTGTACGACAGGGCTATCCCACAGCCAAATTTGATCTGGACAAATCCAGAACTACAGCAGCTAGTTAAATAAATTTCCCGCTCACAAAAATCCATTCCCCCATTCATTCAACAGTTTAAATTATTTAGATATGATGTACAAATCAAATAAACTCGATGTCATCCTTTAATAACGTGTCGCATGTATCAGGTGAAGGTCATTCTTCAGTTACCTTCACCTTTCACGGTGTACTCGTTCACCGAATCTAGAACACATTTAGCTCACTGGTTCCTGTAGTGAGCTCCATTACCCACTCCCCAACCGTACTGCCCTTATCGATGTGTTCTTCAATTACTTGTTATTGGTTAATGGAACAGACTTCAGATGCAATAGGATATTATTAATACAGAGATTGGGCGACCAGTTAGTCACCTAGCCGGGGCTAGTCAAAGCGTGAGCGATTACGTTGTTGTGCATATACACATGTGTCGCATATATACTGCGGGGAAATAATTTCTGACAAGTTTAGTTAATGAGTGTTTGTTATTTTCTGGAGCTTTTGATTAAGCTTACATGATGGGCATTTCTTCCTGATGGTTATTTAAAACATTTCAGTGATTTCACACCATTTGTCTGCCTTATCATGCTATTTTCAACGTTTTTCATCATACTTTATTGGTGGGACCCAAATTGCCCTTGGAAAAAAATTGTGTTGGAGCGGTGGGTGTCCGAGATCTGAACGGAAAAACTTGCGTTCCCGCGGTGATGGGTCCCACAAATTAAAAAAAAAAAAAAGTTCAACCTTGTATCCTGAAGTTTTTTCCTCCCTCCCTGTTTCCATAGCAACAGTGTGTTATTTCTGAGAAATCTGGACAATGATACAATTTTGGAGTATTTTTGTAATATTTTATGAGATTTTGGTATATACTAGAAGGTGACCCGACTTCGTCCGGGTTTGACCTTGAATTGTCTATTTTGAAGGCCAAGGTCAAGTGGGGTCACGATTTGACCCGTCCAAAACACAGTGCCCGAACAAACGTACCCGACAAAAGTACCCGTCGAAATCCATCCGGTTTTACCCGATTTGACCTTGAATTGACCATTTTGAAGGTCAGGTGGGGTCAAACACCAACACCCCAAAAATGGTGGAAATCGGCCCAGCAGATACCGGGAAATCGGCCCAGCGGATACCTAGATACCCTATGCATCAAATTTCGTCCGTAAAAATCCGCCAGTTTAACCCGATTTGATTTCCACTCAAGTATATAAACGCGCCTCATATACACACGCTCATTAATTATCAAGTTTCAACGTAAAGATAAATTACCATCGGTGCCCGAGATATCGCCAAGACGTCTGAAACAGTCAAATGCATCGGCCGGTTAAGCGTTAACGTGATCTAACGTTATGACCTCTAACGACGTCATAGAAGTTACGCATTGTTTTTATCCTGATGGAAGATAGTACCACTTCTTCTTGATAATTGAGGCAGATAACTAAAACGGATACATACGCATTATATATCGTTGGAAAGAGGAAACACGAAAGATTCTCACAGTGTCATTATTATGACTGGCATTTTATTATTCGCGCTGTTTCGAATCGATTTGTAAGCACCGAACTCAAATGAAAGTCCCGTAACACAGCGTAAAAACAGATTTGACCTCGGCACGTGAAAAGTTGACCTCGGATCTGAAAATCAATAGGCCTATGTTACTCCTGACCCGAAAATACCCCCACATACCAAGTTTCATCGAAATCGGGTCGGCCGTTTTCGAGTTCATCGATTACACACACACAAACAAACAAACAGATCTTCCAAAATATACAATAGATTGAGATACGTTTGTTCCTCATGACGGACAACTAGTGTTCAACTTGAGGGTCAAGGTAATCGAGACAGGCCAAGGCCATTGTAAAAAAGGCTGTTTTATTACTTTCATCACTACTATTTATCTTGATGGTGACCAATCTAGTACTGTCAAATGGTAGAGATCATAGGGATCATAACCTTTATTTTGACCCATACCTCATATCCATAGAGTGAGTATTGTTCGTGTGATAGCTTGTACGAAATACTTGACCTACCACTAATGCCAATGCCAACCCCTAAAATCAGAGATTGATCGTACCAGACAATTAAACAATGCACACACAATTAGTGGGATGGATAGAGAACAAAATAGTGAATTGTATGGCAAAGGCTCCAAATTTGGTAACATAGATGTACACCGTTGCTATGACATTTTAGTAATTTCGCCTGTTTTTTTTACCCAATTCTACCCAGTAACTTAACGGAAAGCTGCTCGCTATCTATTTGTATTTGACACGTATCAGGCCATTTGAGCGGAAATCCTCTTATGTAATATGTGTCACCAGTTCTGCCTCGCATGACCTTTGTCATCAACTTATCAGCCAATGGTGATGATGTCGATGATGATTACGATGCTGATGGTGGTGATGATGATGACGATGAATATGATACCTACAAAGTAGAAACATGAAAGAAACATCACAAGTTTGTGAGGAGAACCTGAATTTGATGTCCCAAACGAGATCGATGAATTTCTGGTGAACTTTTTCGTAACGGTTTGCACAACACAGGAGACTAGTTTGATGTGTCATATGATGAAAAGAATATCGACCTGATGATTATATATGCCAGCGTTCAGTATGTCAATGAAAGCTTACAAAACAACGATTGAAAAGTGTAGGGCTTCCGGTAAAAGTCACATCACGCACCACTAACTTACCTCACATGAAGCCATATAACAATCTACATGAATGCAACATTAACCCTACAACAACAGATCGTTTGGTCAACAAGGTATTCTTCGAAATCGGCCTGTATAGCTGTCGCCGAGGCAGAGAATATCGCCGTGAAACCTTCTGAATTTGAGGCAAAATTGACCACGAAGGGAGAAAATACGTGCACAAGGTAATATGATGTGCCGGTGGGGGTACCTATATAAATACGTGCACAAGGTAATATGATGTGCCAGTGGGGGTACCTATATAAATACGTGCACAAGGTAATGTGATGTGCCAGTGGGGGTACCTATATAAATACGTGCACAAGGTAATATGATGTGCCAGTGGGGGTACCTATATAAATACGTGCACAAGGTAATATGATGTGCCAGTGGGGGTACCTATATAAATACGTGCACAAGGTAATGTGATGTGCCGGTGGGGGTACCTATATAAATACGTGCACAAGGTAATATGATGTGCCAGTGGGGGTACCTATATAAATACGTGCACAAGGTAATGTGATGTGCCAGTGGGGGTACCTATATAAATACGTGCACAAGGTAATATGATGTGCCAGTGGGGGTACCTATATAAATACGTGCACAAGGTAATGTGATGTTCCGATGGGGGTACCTATATAAATACGTGCACAAGGTAATGTGATGTTCCGATGGGGGTACCTATATAAATACGTGCACAATGTAATGTGATGTGCCGGTGGGGGTACCTATATAAATACGTGCACAAGGTAATGTGATGTTCCGATGGGGGTACCTATATACATGTACTAAATAGTACGAGCGGAAACCTGACATACATATATATACCCAACTGTTGTTGTAAAATATAGAGATCCGGGGGGGCTGGGAACACCACATAATACAAGGGTAAACCTGTCTTCGGTAACATGGACAAAGGTGATCATTATCTAGGTACACATTCCGAAGCGCCACACGGTAATGTGGTGTGCCGGTGGGGGTACCTATTTAACCTTTTACCCAACAAACCGGCCACAACCGGCCAAATAAAGCTTCAACAGCCTAAAATATCTTCGGTCTGTCTCAATAGAACCATACAAATATGGATATCATTGGAACCGCCTCCTTGACCACATTGTGAGAGTTACAGTTATGCCCTGTGCCAATGCATTCTCTTATATATGCGAGTCGACCATAGGTCGCCTCGCATATATAAGAGAATGCATTGGCCTAAAAAAAATCATTTTTTAACACTTTTTACCATTTTTTCTTACATTCTTTAACAATTTTATAATTTGTAATGTGTTAAGCCAATGCATTCTCTTATATATGCGAGGCGACCTATGGTCGACTCGCATATATAAGAGAATGCATTGGCACAGGGCCCTTCTGTTGGGTAAAGGGTTAAATGTACTAAATAGTACGAGCGGAAACATGACATACATATATATATACCCCATTGCCAATGCCACGCGTGAAACTAAATGTTCCCAATTTACACATAGTAGCGTCTTACTACCAAATGAAGTGCCAGATCATGTACCACTGGTCAACTGACTACATAATTACCATATTATTAATATGCATAAGCCAGTTGGTAGGTATACCTGCATCTGTATCGGATTGGTAGCGGTAGCTGATGATGTGACCTTTGACCTGGTTCACCTGACCTATATACATATAGACTAGCTTGTAAGTACCTGTATAATCGTATCTGTATCGGATTGGTAGCGGTAGCTGATACTGTGACCTTCGACCTCTTTCACGACTTGACATTGCTGGTTACGGATAGGCTCGTATGCATGTTATTAGCTGGACTTACAGTGGCGCACAACGACCAGATATGACATCACTGAATGAATGAGTAACATGTTAAACAAGACATCTGACGAGCAGTGGATAGGGCGGATCGTCGACACTGCATGGCTGGATGACGACATCAATATTCACATGTAAGCTGATGGACGTAGTATATCTGGGCTGTCTATAGACCTGACATTACCTGAGCGTCACCAACTGGCGGACTGGAATATAACTTACAATATGTGCGTGATAAATACAACACCCAAATCCATCTGAGTTGACCAGTCTAACAAGAGTAGAGACCAGTATAAAATGTTATGATCTATTTACTATGACCAGAATAACATTGTACATTTAAAGCTATGCAACAATATGAACAATTTGTACGCACTATATTACGGGACCAAATATTGCACAAAGCAGTGATGGAATACCTGTGAATGACTTCAATTAGTGCGATTACTGGAAGTATAGAACTAAGCGTTACTCCATAGTCAGTTCTATTGTACCAACATTTACATATGAAAATTCGCATTATATAATATGATTGACAAGCATATACTTTAGTAATTGAGCTATCTGTGAGGAATAAGAACATGACCTGGATAAACCTGCTATGTGTGTCTGCTCGTGGAATGGTACTGCAGCATTTACTGATAAAGTATGGGCGTGGTACGTGTACTGGATGGTGGATGCATAATGTGCATGCGGGTTCACCTGTATAACTAGGCCTCAACCAAGTGATGGACATCAATGTGTCAACAGGCAGCACTGGAAATGTTTCACCTGGGATGGGCATAATACCGAACTTCGGCAAAGCAATCTAACAAGTGGTGATGAGTGGTTGTATGGTTGGTTCTGTCTTGATACGCATTGTACGAGGTCTGCATATGAATTGGATTGCCTGAATATATCTGCATCTGATCGGAACTGTATATGATTATTCCATCTGCCATAATCTGACCAATGTGTTCTGGAAGTGAAGCTGAACTGTACATGTGATGCATGCATCTCTGTCTGTAATTATAAGAGTAATTTCAAATCTACCCAATTTCTCGAATATTTCTCTGATGATTGTGTGGAGAAGAATGAAACGCTGCCTTTGGACCGTGCACTGCGTGTTTTAGCATTTTCTAAATTATAATTATGAACGCACGTTATTTATTGGTCGCAGTAGTAATAGTTCGTATCTAATGGTGTAGCATTTCGTTGATAACCGGACATGATTAACACGGGCCCGTAAGCCTAAATACATAGTACTAATTGATCCGGGTATTGGATATAACTTCAGTAACAATTTCCACCCTTCCTCGTAAACACTGTACAGACTAATGCGTTGTTATAACCGCATTATAAATAATCTAGAACAGGTGAATCACTGAACGTCGGGTTAGTTCTATTGTAGACATCCACATGAACTGTTCGTTCTCCACGCTGAATATATAATATTATTTTCACATTATGGTTGCATTTAATGCATTTCCGCCATGACATGACAACAATCGAACACAACACACCTGTATATATGTGTCCCAACAGACATTTTTTAGTTTACTAGAAGGGTTACCCGGCGTTGCCCAGGTTAAAGTGATGTGAAACCTTCTGTGGATATTTGGTGGGAATAGAGAATACTCTTGCTCTCAACGTGTTACACGTATTCTCATAAATTGTATATCCAAATGGCATCACAAAACATGACTCTTACAAATGTAATATAAGTAGTGGCTCACCTTGTCAGGTCGGAGCGATTATCATTTTGTTTATCGCGTTTAATCCGTCCCACCAATAAAGAATTATTTATTTATTTACAACTGCGTATACTTCAGACGTTATAGCATGAAACATGAACATCATAAACACATTAGTTCGAAAAAATAAAAGACGACAATTGTGTTTCACATAGAGATGTAGCAATCAATCAATCAATCAATCAATCAATCAATCAATCTAGTTTATCATATCTTAATGAATATACAGATGTTTTAAAGATATGTCCATGTGCTCCTCTGTTCTGGTGCTATATACTGGCTAATCATTTTCAGTTTAAAAGAATTGATATTATGCATGTATAGCAGCTACATGTGTCCGATACAGCGATATTTTGAGTTGTTTATGTTAGGCGATGAGTCTGTTAAAAAAAATGAAAGAAATCCTCTGTATCGGGCAGATATACCCTTGTCAGATGTCAATATTGGAGGATCCTGAAAAGTCATGTGCTACGGACTTCATTTTCCTTTATCTCAGAAGTAACCATATTTGACTGCACAATGTGCCCACTATTTTTGAACAGGCCTGCTCTACATTTCCATATCTCTTGGCAATTGTAACTATTTTTGTGGAAACTATATTGAATGGGACAGACCCAATCGTGTTATAATATATACATGAGCCATTATAATATGCTATCCTCTGACGATTCAAGGTCCCTCAGTTTGAATGAATATATGTATCTCTTAAATAGATTGATATAAATATACTTTTAATGCTTTATTCTATGTATCTGTGTTGCTAGATCATCATAGGAATGCCCTGATTTCCATCCCCATATAAATATGACAGTTGAGAAGATATAATTGTTCAAGTGACTTAATTCGGTCACCATTTGTCGAGATTGTGAAATTGAAACGCCAAAAACTCCTTAGAACGACATGGAGATGGCCTGGGAGATGACTATATATAACTTTGTTGGATATCGGCGAATTGAACAATCTTATAAATGCTAGTGAATCTCCTCTCACCATCCATGACCCAAATGACCCTAAATGTGATTTAAATAATCATATCATTAGAGAAGAACGTGCATGAATTTGGTGGAATCGGTGCTAAATATATTTGTATCAACTTTGGTGCAACTCCCCTCATGCATGACTTGAACCGCGCCACTTTTGTCATATTTAAACCACGTCTATTAGACTCATGCATGCATTATATAATGGAGATGATTATATATAAGTTTGGTGGTAATCGGCAACTAAACAAATTCTTATCATAGTTATTAACCCCATCTCTCAACCAAACGGCACCAATTTCACACGTTTATATTCCTCGTACCACGGAGGAGAATAATATATCAATTTGATCGAAATCTGTGCTAAAATGTACCCCTCCCCTGACACCAACAACGTCACTGTAGAACATTTATCCCGCACCATTATCTTACTCGTAAAAAGTTACCCCTGTTAGACCGCCTTGGTGCCATCTCGATCGTACCCTTAAAGATATATATATATAGACAGATATTCGCAAATATTTGATTCATTGTATCATTTGAGAAGAACGTGTTATAGTTTGATGGTAATTGGCACAAAACATATTTTAAAAAGTTTTTGGTGACCCTCCCGTCCCTGTTTCGGACTCAATCGGCGAAGAATAGGTATCAATCAGGTGAAAATCGGCGCTAAACATATTGTTTATCAATGTTTGTGTCCCTCTCACCCTCTAGGCACCCCTGACTCGAATGGCCCCACTTTGACATCTTTAAACCACACAATTAGACTCCTGATATCATGGAGATTATTATTTGTAAGTTTGGTGCTAATCCGCGACTAAACAAATTTTTATCAAATTTAGTGATCACCCCACCCCCATCTCTCACCAAAGCAGCACCAATATGATGTCTTAAAAATCACACGATTAGATTCCTCATATCATGGATAAGAATGTGTATCAATTTGGTGGAAATTGACGCTAAAAATATTGTGTATCAATTTAGGTGCCCCTCTCCCTTTCAGTGCACCCCTGACTAGAATGACTCCACTTTTGACAGCTTTAAGCCACGCCATTAGACACCTCATACCATGGGGATGAATTTGTATAAGTTTCGTGGCAATCGGCGACTAAACCAATTCTTATCAGATTTAGTACCCCCCCCCCCACCGCCCCCCAAATCTCTCATCACAACGACACCAATTTGGCGTTTTTAAATCACACAATAAGATTCCTTGTATCATGGAGAAGATCTCAGAAGAATGTGCATCAATTTGGTGGAATTCGGCGCTAAATTATTTTGATCAATTTTGGTGCCCCTCTCCCCCTCCGGACATCCCTGACGCGAACGGCACGACTTTTGGCATATTTAAACCACACCATTAGATTCCTCACATTATGGGGATGATTATATATAAGTTTGGTGGCAATCGGCGACAAATTTGTTTCTGCCCCTCCCCCTTTTCTGCCCCTGACAACAACGGCGTCACTTTAGAAAATTCTAACACTCGCCATTATCTTTCTCGTAAAAAGTTACCCCTATTAGACCCCATTTGTGCCATCTAGGTGGTCCCCTGTGAATTTCTATAGAACACAGACAGACAGACAGACATTCGCAAATATAGATATAGATAGATGAACTTAGAGCTATCTCTCTTGGTTTTCAAGCTTGTAGTGAGGTTTTTAATTTTCTGTGCTGAATTTTTGAGCGTTTGCAATGGCCGATTATCCTGTTTTGCATGCATGTTACTTTAAACATATTTTATTTGTATATCGAATAATACAAAAGGGATTGGGGGCAAGTTACAAAACATACTTTGCCCCTCTCCCTGTTTACAATAATTTTATTCATACAAATTTGCATGCATGTTCACTGCTGGTTGTTCAGGACTAATGAAATGAATTAATGAGTGCATGTAATATATAAACAGAACGACACGAGTGTGTGAATGGTGTTATCAATAAGGAACGAGTGTCAGCGCGGAAAGATAGAACGAAAGATACAGCCTCGATTTCTATCCTTCCGCGATGGCACACGTGCCGTATTGACAAGCCCATTCACAAAGGTGTCGTTCTGTGCTTATTACACGTCAGCGGTCCTATAATCCATTAATTGAAAACAAAATAGATTCTCAAAGTTCATTCAGAAACATAGAGGGCTTTTATTGTCATGTGCGATGATACTTTTAGTTTATAGGTCCGGTTTCATGATCGAGGCGAAATTGTATACGTCGTGTGGTCTCGATGTCGTCCGATGCCATACTGTGTGAAATCACAATAAAAATACGAACAAACTGGTTCTAAGAGTACGTGTGTAATAAATAGAGAGTAATGAATTGATTGTACTCTGACGTGAAATAAGAGGCATGGACGGTGCACAAACACGAGAGCTCATTGCGCTCGAGTGTTTTACAAAATAGTCCCTGCCTGGAATTAATTATTTCACCGTCACCAGTCAATCAAGTGATTTTTCTGTTTATTATATACCACTATATAAACATCTGATGTACCATAAATATGTATAATGCCGCCACTATACCCAAGACGCATACGATTGTGCGCATAAATCCATACTCGCTAGTTGAAGTGATATAATTCACTCGTGAAATTATAGTTGATAATTTCCATGAGAACAAGGTAAATCACACAAAGGAATATGGAAGCAAATAGGTGAAAAGTCTTCTTAATGTCAGATATCGAATTAGCATCACGCTATTTGATGGGTAATTTTCACAATCACCATTGAAATTGCATTACGTTGATAACAAGGTAGGTTCTGGACAATATGTGGATCACAATGTTTCTATCCAGAAATATTTTACATAAATATTGCAAGTAGGGACAAGTGACTTCAGATGGAATACTCTGAGAACACTATTCCTCCTTCGATCAACAACAAGATAAAGGCCATGTATACTTGCATTGTTCAATATGTTTTTGATATGGATTGTACAGCTTTAGAT
The DNA here is from genome assembly GCA_032622095.1 of Siphonodentalium dalli. Classification (NCBI taxonomy): domain Eukaryota; kingdom Metazoa; phylum Mollusca; class Scaphopoda; order Gadilida; family Siphonodentaliidae; genus Siphonodentalium; species Siphonodentalium dalli. The sequence continues at coordinate 30,465,846 of CP136065.1, forward strand.
GTCTAGAAAAGTCTGCCATTATATGATACAGACATTGATACTACAGTACCAGCAAACACAACAATGCTTAATTACTACCTACTGTTTAAGAGTCCCCACAGGAGGAGAGTCAATCAAGCATTAGTTTATAAATTTACATCAACTGATTGAACCAGTTATGATCTGGGAAGTTCCAACTGTTAATAATTTCTGCCGCTAATATTTTCAAGAAATATCAGCCAATAACCATGTGTTTGAAGTTCATTACCTTTCCTAACACTAACAGATTCCAATGGCCGTGGTAAATTATTGCATGATAATAATTGAGAATGAAAATAGGAACCTATGTACCCGCTGTATTTGATTTTGTTCAACTTATGTCTAGGTTAAGATGAAAGAGGAACCTTTATGCTCTATGTAAAACTCTGGGTTATGTCATACCTACAATATTCACAAATCAATAATCAGAACTCTTATTCTAACAAAGAAATGTTGCATCTCAAACATTAACAGCAAATACAAAAAAGAAGAAAGTGGGTAGATTTAAATTTAGAAACAAATATGAACATCAACAGTGATTACAACAAACGTATTACAATGTCAGTAATACGGTTCAATGACAGCAATATAGTAATATAATTATGTTACACCACATGTACACACACACATCTCCACACGAACTTACGCTTGCCCAACACACTAGGTACCTATTTTGTGTTTAGGAAAGACGAAGCCTTCACAATACGAGTGACCTTGCTCAAGGGTCACAACTTGGTGCGACATTTGAATGTGGTACTCTATACTGCCACATCGTCTAATCCGACACTGTTAAATTAGTTATGATACCATTGGAATGTGTCTTCAATTAATATCGTGACTCATTTTGTCATCTTTTAATCGAATTGAAGAGGAATGCTTTTAAACATTATTATGTGGAAAATTATAATCATTTCTTAATTATCAATTGTTCTGAATATCAGGAAAGACAGAAACTTAACACAAACTGCACGAAAAGTTGCGTTTATTTTTCAATAAACTAGATTAAAACCAGATGTAAATTCCGAGATTTATGAAATTTACGGTAGCCATAAAATTTTCATCTAGTTTCTTTTCAATTTTCCGAAGAATAAACTTCCATGTAATTACAGTCAATAAACTAGAAGTTAGAAGTTTATTTTCAAAAAAACTTCGAAAGTTGATGGCATTTTCTGAGCCAATAAATTTCCAATGTAATCTTAAAACATCCAATAAACTCGAATTTAGAAGTTTATTTAAAAAACAAACTTTGAAGTTTGATGACATTTTCCGAGCCAATTAATTCCCTATTTAATCTTCACACACCCAATATACTCATCCATTTATTCCGCATTGATTGGTAAGATCGCACAAAATGCAACTACTAGATGAAGAACGATACGCTCTCTCCAAATGGATGTCAGTAGTCTAACAAATACCGTATATTCACCCTTCCATTCCACGTAATATTGATAAGAACAATGCAACTGTCGGCTAAATTGCGATACACTCAATACAGATATTTGCAGTGCAAAGAGCGTGCTCACCCTTCCATTCCACACATATTGGCACGTAACATGCCACTGCAGATAAGGAGCGCTTGATTCTCTCGGAACAGATGTTTCTGGTCTGGCAAAGAGTGTGTTCACCCTTCCATTTTATATATATTGGTAAGACTTAGTGTCATGCAATGGAACTGCCAGATACAGATCGAAACACTCTCTCAATGAAATGTATGCAGTCTGGCAAAGGGCGTGTTGGTCACCCTTCCATTCTACATATATTAGTAACATGCAACTGTCAGATAAAGAGCGATACACCTATCCAACAGATGTCTGCGGTCTGGCAAAGGGCGCGATTGTCCGCCCTTCCATTCTTAGTAATATCCTGCAACTTACAACAGTTACTGTCAAATAAAGACCGATACGCTATACCAAAAAAGATATATGCAGTCTGGCAAAGGACCTTTTCATCCTTCCATTGCACATATATTAAGTAAGTATCATGCAACATGCAACTGTCAGATAAAGAGCGATGCTTTTTATTATAACATAATTATCATGCTTTATACTAGTCAAGATGTAGTATGATAAATAGCATGTCTCATATTCCATTTCGCAGTGATGATAAGTATCATGCAACATACAACTTTGACATATTCATCTTATATATCTCATAACACGTGGGCCAGTTAAATCCATAATAGTCACCAATGCCAATGACGTACATTTGCATAACATTGTTATATGTAGGTATTGTAAGATATTTATCTTAAAGTAGAATGAATATTCCTATAGATAATACACGAGAAGGTCACGCACAATGTTCTAAAATATGGTGCATGTATGTGTATTGGACGGACAAATTTAACTTAAGTTGTTGATTTTAGGACCGACAATAACACTCCAATAATCTGTTTTCCGTGGTACACCTGTGGAATACAAAATTTAAGTATTTAGTATTAAATTATGGTAACAAGTCCAGGCTAAAAATTAAACTGCGATGATGCAGACCTGTGGAATAAATAACATATATATGCGTTCAGGGTGAAACCATTATTCATTATCCACAATGATATAAACACAAACACTAGCATTTAGTATACGGAAACATAAAACATTTGATAACACGTATTATTTACATACTTCATAATACAAAAGAGTAGAATGATACGACATTAGATCACAATAAATTAATATTCGATTTACATAAGCAGACGCCATGGTCCCTATCATTAGTATGTGCATAAAATACATAATGCGTACCATAAGTATGTGTCTGAAATACATTATATATTATTCACGAGTTCTATGTTGTGTCCCGTCAAGGGTACCGACTTCACATGTAAACTTTCGAAAAAATGCCTGACGTGTCACTTTAACAATAATAATTGTTGCGTTGGACCAATGGGAAGGACACCTCATGCCCTTGGTATACATGTATAACTAGCAAAAATAAAAAATAAATGTGAGCAACAGTTAGCTGACATATTAAAGGGACATATCGGTTTCGAATCCCATTCCGAAAATATAATGTGTCAGTCTTGTGATATTAACGATTACATCCTACATAGACGTACGGGTCCCGAATGTGTTCGGGTGAGGTGGGTGGGTGGGGGGGGGGGGGGGGGGGGGCGGAGGGGTGGGGGTGTGAGATTGTTTTCCGATTTTCTTGGGAGGATACATAATTACTATTAACATAGTTTTTGTAATATGTCACAATATATTCAAACGAGCCAAAAGTTTTATATCATTCGGACAGAGATGGGAAAGATACTCTAATTAACCAAATTTCCCAGGATCACCATTAAACGGACATGGCTCAATCGAACCTCCAAATTTTTGTCTACGTAATTTGGAGGGACGGATAAGATAGGTCGATAAATACACGAAATATTGATATACCTGTTTCATATGCTTTGAAAAACACTTGCCAAATCATCCGATTTATACAAATAAAACTTAGAATGGATACCAATTGTGACTAATTCTTATATCAAACGAACATGTGCGATTGTCCCCAAAACCAACGACAGTAATACTGAGTATAAAACTGTTTGTATGGATGTCATTAACTCCAGTGCTGGACTGATAATTTGTCTACAAAATGCGAGATCAGTTAACAACAAGTCAATGAAACTTCACAACCTGATTTTGGAAAATAAAGCAGATGTGATGGCAATCACTGAAACTTGGTTAAAGGGTGTGGATAGTGCTGTGCATGGAGAGCTGTGTCCACCGGGATATGACATTTCTTGTGAATCCAGAATCTCCGCCGGGGGCGGAGTTGCGGTGATATCGAAGTCAAACTTAAAGGTACGGATGTGTACTGTTACCAAATTTACGAACCTTGAATATATGAAAGTTACCTTCCCTGGACCAAACAAACCTGTATCTCTAATCGTCATATATCGACCTCCTCCAAAAACTACAAATAAACTCACAGTAGCGGGATTCTTTGAAGATTTTGAGGATCTAATTGATGATTTGATTACATCGCCTGATCAGTTAATAATTATCGGTGACTTCAATTTCCACATGGCCAATATTGATAGCAATACAGATGCTAACACGTTTTCCAAATTGTTATTTCGTACAAACATGAAACAACATGTGGTAGGTGCTACTCATCGCGGAGGCCATACGCTGGATCTTGTTATTACCAGGGTTGATGATGATTCAGTTACCGGAGTCGATGTATTTGATGGTGGTATCTCTGACCACCGAGGAGTTTCTTTTTGTGTGCCGGCTACGGAAAATGAGGGAAAGTCTCGAGACTTAGTATCCGGACATATAAAGACATAAATGTCATCGAATATCAGCATGATCTTATGATGTCGATAATATTCCGTCACCGAGATGTGTGAGTTTCGCAGATGGTAAAACTTTACAACGAACCTCTATCTGCATTGATTGATCGTCATGCTCCGCTGTGTAACAAATCCGTGGTGACCGTGAAATCGTCTCCCTGGATGACATCTGAAATTCATGAAGCTATACGATGTATGCGGAAGTATGAACGTTTATGGAGATCCAGTAAACTCACTGTTCATCGCGAGTTGTACTGCAGTCAGAGCAATGTTGTGAATCGACTTTCAGAAATTGCCAGAAAAGATTATTTCTCCAATAAAATTACTGAGCGTGCTAAGGATCAAAAAGATGTGTTTCAAATTATTTCCAAACTTTTAAATACACGCAAGTCAAAAGTTCTACCAACATCTGCGTCGGATGAAGCATTGTCAAATGACTTCGTTAAATTCTTCAAAAACAAAATTGATGAAATACAGTCTTCATTTCGGATATCAGATAGGATAGGATAGGATAATTTATTTACAATATACATGAATTATACAATGGCAGAAATACATAATAAGTTAAAGCAGTATATTGTCGGGGGTAGCCTAGCCCTATCGGGCTGTCTCCCTGCTACCCCCTAAAACTGGTATCAGTATAAATAATAGAATAGATGCTTGTATCCATATCCACGCGCACGTACATACTATAATCATAAATAAAACTTTGTAGAATCCAGTACTTAGGGCATATCAAAAACAAGTATTGGTGTGGTTGTGAGCCAATCCAGACGAATTATAAGATCGAAAATGTATTATCTCTCCATATGAATGTTTTGAACTGTTCAGATTTTCTAAACATATGACAGTTTCGGTTCCAGTTCCAGTTCCATGGGTTTATTAGGAACAAATCAGTTTAGTTTGTTGTTGCTACAACGGATTCAGGCGAGAGATACCACCATCTTTAGTTCGGTAAACACAATGAGGATCTATAAAGATCGCCGGAAAGTCTCTTTGTTGAGTGAGGTTTTGGGATAATTCAGATTAACAATATTACATATATGTAACGTCATATGTATGTCTAGCGGTATAGGGTCATAGCCACGTTATAGAGTAATCATAATATAATATACGGTAGCATCTATGATGTATGGTAGTGTATGTGCATGCTAGGAACGAGAATGCGATGTGTGTAATACTGCGTGTAATGTGAACGAGACTACAGTGAAAGACATATGCATTCTATCTTCCTTTGAACCGACAACTATAGAGGAAGTGACAAAACTGGTGAAGAAACTACCTCCTAAATCGTGTTCACAAGATCCGGTGCCGTCCAGTCTTCTTAAGGGTTGTATTGACACCATAGCCCCGATGCTCACAGAAATAATAAACGCGTCTATGTCGGAGGGTGTATTTCCCGACAGTCTGAAACACGCTATAGTGACGCCAATTCTAAAGAAACCATCACTCCGGTGTGACTAATTACCGCCCGGGGACCGCCCGGGACCGCCCGGGGACCGCCCGGGCGGCCCAACGAGCCCGTGGACACAATATCTCGACGGTATAACGTAGCGACATGCCACATGAGGGCAACATAGAAAAATTTACTCGCTCGCTCGTCTCCGGCCGGTCATATTAACCCCACACATGCCGATATTGGCTAAAAGAGCCTGGGTGATTACTGGTGTCTTCGTGTGTGTTCAGACTGATTATTTTGGTGATTCTCGGTAGTGCAATAAGTGCAATACACCTGAGTGTTAATTCCATGTATTGACTCGTTGACGCGTCCACGGCCGATGTTATTAACCCCTCAAATTCCGGTAAAATAGTGTATAAACAAAAGAACCTTGGATCCGCCCGGGACCGCCCGGGCGGCCCCATGGGCCCGTGAACACTATATCTCGACGTTATAACATAGCGACATACCCCACGAGGTCAACATACAAAATGTTACTCCCTCGCTCGACCCCGGCCGGCGTTATTAACCCCTCAAAATCCGATAAAATGGTAAATAGACAAAAAGAACATTAGGACCGCCCGGGACCGCCCGGGTGGCTCCACGTGCCCGTGGACACAATATCTCGACGTTATAACGTAGCGACATACCCCATGAGGTCAACCTAGAAAATGTTACTCGCTCGCTCGACCCCGGCCGGTGTTATTAACCCCTCAAAATCCAACAAAATGGTTTATAAACAAAAATAACATTGGGACCGCCCGGGACCGCCCGGGTGGCCCCACGTGCCCGTGGACACAATATCTCGACGTTATAACGTAGCGACATACCACACGAGGTCAACCTACAAAATGTTACTCGCTCGCTCGACCCCGGCCGGTGTTATTAACCCCTCAAAATCCGACAAAATGGTATATAGACAAAAAGAACATTGGGACCGCCCAGGACCGCCCGGGTGGCCCCACGTACCCGTGGACACAATATCTCGACGTTATAACGTAGCGACATACCCCATGAGGTCAACCTAGAAAATGTTACTCGCTCGCTCGACCCCGGCCGGTGTTATTAACCCCCCAAAATCCAACAAAATGGTTTATAAACAAAAATAACATTGGGACCGCCCGGAACCGCCCGGGAGGCCCCATGGGCCCGTGGACACTATATCTCGACGTTATAACGTAGCGACATACCCCACGAGGTCAACCTAAAAAATGGTACTCGCTCGCTCGACTCCGGCCGGTGTTATTAACCCCTCAACATCCGATAAAATGGTATATAAACAAAAATAACATTGGGACCGCCCGGGACCGCCCGGGAGGCCCCATGGGATCGTGGACACTATATCTCGACGTTATAACGTAGCGACATACCCCATGAGGTCAACCTAGAAAATGGTACTCGCTCGCTCGACCCCGGCCGGTGTTATTAACCCCTCAAAATGGTAAATAGACAAAAAGAACATTAGGACCGCCCGGGACCGCCCGAGTGGCCCCACATGCCCGTGGACACAATATCTCGACGTTATAAAGTAGCGACATACCCCACGAGGACAACCTATAAAATGTTACTCGCTCGCTCGACTCCGGCCGGTGTTATTAACCCCTCAAAATCCGATAAAATGGTATATAAACAAAAAGAACATTGGGACCGCCCGAAACCGCCCGGGAGGCCCCATGGGCCCGTGGACACTATATATCGACGTTATAACGTAGCGACATACCCCATGAGGTCAACCTAGAAAATGTTACTCGCTCGCTCGACCCCGGCCGGTGTTATTAACCCCTCAAAATCCGACAAAATGGTATATAGACAAAAAGAACATTGGGACCGCCCGGGACCGCCCGGGTGGCCCCACGTGCCCGTGGACACAATATCTCGACGTTATAACGTAGCGACATACCCCATGAGGTCAACCTAGAAAATGTTACTCGCTCGCTCGACCCCGGCCGGTGTTATTAACCCCTCAAAATCCAACAAAATGGTTTATAAACAAAAATAACATTGGGACCGCCCGGGACCGCCCGGGTGGCCCCACGTGCCCGTGGACACAATATCTCGACGTTATAACGTAGCGACATACCCCACGAGGTCAACCTACAAAATGTTACTCGCTCGCTCGACTCCGGCCGGTGTTATTAACCCCTCAAAATCCGATAAAATGGTATATAAACAAAAAGAACATTGGGACCGCCCGAAACCGCCCGGGAGGCACCATGGGCCCGTGGACACTATATCTCGACGTTATAACATAGCGACATACCCCACGAGGTCAACCTACAAAATGTTGCTTGCTCGCTCGACTCCGGCCGGTGTTATTAACCCCTCAAAATCCAACAAAATGGTATATAGACAAAAAGAACATTGGGACCGTCCGGGACCGCCCGGGTGGCCCCACGTGCCCGTGGACACCATATCTCGACGTTATAACGGAGCGACATACCCCATGAGGTCAACCTAGAAAATGTTACTCGCTCGCTCGACCCCGGCCGGTGTTATTAACCCCTCAAAATCCAACAAAATGGTTTATAAACAAAAATAACATTGGGACCGCCCGGGACCGCCCGCGTGGCCCCACGTGCCCGTGGACACAATATCTCGACGTTATAACGTAGCGACATACCCCACGAGGTCAACCTACAAAATGTTACTCGCTCGCTCGACTCCGGCCGGTGTTATTAACCCCTCAAAATCCGATAAAATGGTATATAAACAAAAATAACATTGGGACCGCCCGAAACCGCCCGGGAGGCACCATGGGCCCGTGGACACTATATCTCGACGTTATAACATAGCGACATACCCCACGAGGTCAACCTACAAAATGTTGCTTGCTCGCTCGACTCCGGCCGGTGTTATTAACCCCTCAAAATCCGACAAAATGGTATATAGACAAAAAGAACATTGGGACCGCCCGGGACCGCCCGGGTGGCCCCACGTGCCCGTGGACACAATATATCGACGTTATAACGTAGCGACATACCCCATGAAGTCAACCTAGAAAATGTTACTCGCTCGCTCGACCCCGGCCGGTGTTATTAACCCCTCAAAATCCAACAAAATGGTTTATAAACAAAAATAACATTGGGACCGCCCGGGACCGTCCGGGACCGCCCGGGAGGCCCCATGGGCCCGTGGACACTATATCTCGACGTTATAACGTAGCGACATACCCCATGAGGTCAACCTAGAAAATGTTACTCGCTCGCTCGACCCCGGCCGGTGTTATTAACCCCTCAAAATCCGATAAAATGGTATATAAACAATAAGAACATTGGGACCGCCCGGGAGGCCCCATGGGCCCGTGGACACTATATCTCGACGTTATAACGTAGCGACATACCCCACGAGGTCAACCTACAAAATGGTACTCGCTCGCTCGACTCCGGCCGGTGTTATTAACCCCTCAACATCCGATAAAATGGTATATAAACAAAAAGAACATTGGGACCGCCCGGGACCGCCCGGGACCGCACGGGAGGCCCCATGGGCCCGTGGAGACTATATCTCGACGTTATAACGTAGCGGCATACCCCACGAGGTCAACCTACAAAATAGTACTCGCTCGCTCGACTCCGGCCGGTGTTATTAACCCCTCAAAATCCGATAAAATGGTATATAAACAAAAAGAACATTGGGACCGCCCGGGACCGCCCGGGAGGCCCCATGGGCCCGTGGACACTATATCTCGACGTTATAACGTAGCGACATACCCCATGAGGTCAACCTAGAAAATGTTACTCGCTCGCTCGACCCCGGCCGGTGTTATTAACCCCTCAAAATCCGATAAAATGGTATATAAACAATAAGAACATTGGGACCGCCCGGGACCGCCCGGGAGGCTCCATGGGCCCGTGGACACTATATCTCGACGTTATAACGTAGCGACATACCCCATGAGGTCAACCTAGAAAATGTTACTCGCTCGCTCGACCCCGGCCGGTGTTATTAACCCCTCAAAATCCGATAAAATGGTATATAAACAATAAGAACATTGGGACCGCCCGGGACCGCCCGGGAGGCCCCATGGGCCCGTGGACACTATATCTCGACGTTATAACGTAGCGACATACCCCACGAGGTCAACCTACAAAATGGTACTCGCTCGCTCGACTCCGGCCGGTGTTATTAACCCCTCAACATCCGATAAAATGGTATATAAACAAAAAGAACATTGGGACCGCCCGGGACCGCCCGGGACCGCCCGGGAGGCCCCATGGGCCCGTGGACACTATATCTCGACGTTATAACGTAGCGACATACCCCACGAGGTCAACCTACAAAATGGTATTCGCTCGCTCGACTCCGGCCGGTGTTATTAACCCCTCAAAATCCGATAAAATGGTATATAAACAAAAAGAACATTGGGACCGCCCGGGACCGCCCGGGAGGCCCCATGGGCCCGTGGACACTATATCTCGACGTTATAACGTAGCGACATACCCCACGAGGTCAACCTACAAAATGGTACTCGCTCGCTCGACCCCGGCCGGTGTTATTAACCCCTCAACATCCGATAAAATGGTATATAAACAAAAAGAACATTGGGACCGCCCGGGACCGCCCGGGAGGCCCCATGGGCCCGTGGACACTATATCTCGACATTATAACGTAGCGACATACCCCACGAGGTCAACCTAGAAAATCTTACTCGCTCACTCGACTCCGGTCGGTATTATTAACCCCTAAAAATCCAATATTGGATAAGAGGGCACGGACAGCTCGGTGTCTTCTTTTGATTTCAAACAGCATATTTTGATGATGCATGGTAGTGCAATACCACCTGATAGTGACTTCCAGATATTGACTCGCTGACGCGTCAACACAAAATACCGTATCACCATAAATATTCGGCTCTACATGATCGTAAATATCGCAATTTTCTTGAATGTTTTCAATAAAAATTAATAACTTTACACCTATAATTTTTATATTTTGACACGAGCGGGTGTAATTGTGTTGATTTCGACAGCAACTGAAGAGAGCCGCGGCAGCTGTTTGAATGTGTTGATATCAATTAGCAGTAAAACGGTATCGCAATTGTTATATTGTATACATTAACCACTTCACAATAATCAGAAGACATATTGGCGGATTTAAACCGAAACTGTGTTTTCATAACACTTGGGGAAGACGAACAGGTAATCTCGTGACAACAGCGGAGATTTGCGATGAGGTTTCCGTGTTTTTATTGCAATCGAAAATGGTCGTAATCCCAAAATCTTCTTGGTGCTAGACAATAACGATCAAGATGACGAAGAGAGTATTTGTGATATTGGAAACCCGTGTACTTAATTTGCTTACCGACCAATCACACGATATTACGTTATGGGGTAGATTATATATAATCGTGTGTGAATTAAAAATAAAATATCGGTATCATGATACCCAAGCCAGAAAAAGACCGCGCCATTCCCAACAACTATCGACCCATCAGCCTCCTCCAATGTACCGGGAAACTATTCGAAAGAATTATCAGCAGCCGACTACGAGAGCACCTTGAATCCTCCAACTTCTTCAACCCGTGGCAGCGTGGCTACCGACAAGGCAAAGAAGGCATGGAACACATCGTTCGACTAGCTGAAGACGCCCGACTATCCCTTGGCAAAAACTGGTTAACAGCTGCAGTATTTCTTGACGTTGAGAAGGCCTTCGATTCCGTATGGCACGACGGCCTAAGATACAAGTTCAGCCAGCTCAACATCGCCCGAAAATACACACGACTAGTATCCTCTTTCCTACAAGATCGTCAACTCAGCGTCCGCATCAACAACGACACATCCAGCCCAGTATTCCTACGCGCCGGAACCCCACAAGGATCAGTACTCAGCCCACTCCTCTTCCTGATATACGCCAATGACATACCCACCAACCCAAGAAACAACGTAGAAATCTCACAATTCGCCGACGACCTAGGACTCTGAACAACACACAAAAACCCCAGGATCCTACAAAAACGATTACAAAAGACCCTCGACGACTTATCAACATGGTGCTCTAGATGGAGAATAAAACTCAACGCCAAGAAAACCCAACTCATCATATTCCACCAGAGAAAAACAACACAGACTATCAACATCAAGATAGACAACGAGACCGTTCAACCATCCAACCAAGCCATCCTACTAGGAATCACCCTTGACCAACGAATGACCTTCGCCGCGCACATCAAAAAAGTCGCTGACAAAGCCAGAAAAAGAACAAACCTGCTAAGTTGTCTCAGAGGTACCGACTGGGGAACCAACAGCCAGACCATCATCAACCTCTTCAAACTATACGTCCGCCCAGTAATGGAGTATGGCGCACCCATCATAACAGCAGCCTCCAACAGCTCAATCGAAACCCTGCAGAAAGTCCAAAACAAAGCTCTCCGCATCGCTCTACATCAGCCAATCTTCACACCAATCCAAGCCCTCCACGACGCAGCAGACATACCTACGATGAAACAACGACTAACCGACCTCAGAAACCAGACCCTCGCCAGAATCGACAACAGCCCTCTCATCCAAGAACTCCATCTACGAAACCAGCTGCTCTCCACCAAAAAGACCAAGTCCATCCTAGAAATCGACAACACCGACAGACCCATCTAGATCCCATACAACCGTCAACCAAGCCAACCAACAGCCAAATCCAACAGCCTCGACTCCTCCACCACGCTTCCACTGCTTTGCCTCCAAATACAACAGCCTCAACAACCGATTTTCATCGAAGAATTAAAGAAAGGGTGAAGGGAAATGCACAATGCATTCCGACCATCCTAACCGGCCTGCGGCCGGAAACTACACACACACAAAAATAAAATATAACAAACCGTGGGGTGAAGGAGAAGATCACTCGATCTTTTCGACCATCCCGGGCGCTTCGCGCCTATCTACTCACTTTATTTTTATAAATAAAATATAATTTTAAATATCTTAAAATCATGCGACCACGTATTCGATTCACGCTTCCATCCATGGTGCTGTATCCGTGTTCCGTCTGCTCTACTGAAGCTGAAGGTGAGTCAATATATTTTATATGACCATATTACATATTATATATTTTCTTTATTTGCTCCACATATGGAGAGTATGATGACCTCCATCACCGGGAATAATGTTTTCAGTCCTTGCCCAAAAGGTCGTGGGTTGGGTTGCAATATGGGGAGGTACTTTGACCATGCAGGAAAATCATATTATACATGTCCAGTTGACATCAGATGTCTTAAAAGGGCACTAATTATTAATAAAATAAAAACATTAATTATATAACCAAAATTGTTGAAATCTAATCGGTGAAAATTGAAACATGTGGGTAAAATTGGCCCATGGCGTGTCAAGAGAAAAGGGCACTAAGTATTGGTAAAATAAAATAATTAAATTTATAACCAAATTTTTTGCAATCTGATCGGTGAGAATTGAAACATGTGGGTAAAATTAGCCCACAGCGTGTCAAGAGTTATAGATGCTGTTGACTTCAGACGACTTAAAGGGGCAAATACGATCAATAAACGCTCTGTATTGGTCATAATATGATAATATTCCAGGCATGTATAAATTGGTGCGTTAGATTAGACTAGTCGAACCTTAAATAGTGACTTTTCAATTTCTATAAGTGGAGATAGACCTGCGAACAAATATATGTGATCTGATTTGGTTTGTGGGGGGGGGGGGGGGGGTAACGTCCCCCCCCCCCGAACGCGGCCAGTGGCGGGCTAACCTGCTAGTCTATCTCATATATATTTTGAAGACCTCTGTCTGTATGTTTGTTTGTCTGTCTGTCATTAATACAAATCTACGATTCTTGACCGATCGGGACGAAACTTGGTACGTGAGTGTAGTTTGACCAGGCGGTGGTCGTTGTCGTATTGGCGAGCCCGTGCGACGCCCGTGCAGCGCATGCGCAGACGAGATCTCGGAAACGGGCGGAGCTATCGACTTGAAATTTGCTATGTGAATGTATCTTGCCCCGGATACGAATTTTATCGGGTCGCCGAGCCCGTGCGACGCCAGCTTCGCGCATGCGCAGACGAGATCTCGGAAACGGGTGGAGCTATCGACTTGAAATTTGGTATGTGAATGTATCTTGCCCCGGATACGAATTTTATCGGGTCGCCGAGCCCGTGCGACGCCAGCTTCGCGCATGCGCAGACCAGATATCGGAAACGGGTAGAGCTATCGACTTGAAATTTGGTTTTCAGACCAGATCTCGGAAGCGGGTGGAGCTTTCGACTTGAAATTTGTTTTTTGAATAGCCCGGACAACGTCGGGCTCATCGGCTAGTACTATATATTTTGAGACTTCGTATATATATGTGTCCTCGATAGAATTGAAAACGGCTGATATTGTGTCCACGGACACGTGGGGCCACCCGGGCGGTCCCGGGCGGTCCTAATGTTCTTTTTGTCTATTTACCATTTTATCGGATTTTGAGGGGTTAATAACGCCGGCCGGGGTCGAGCGAGGGAGTAACATTTTGTAGGTTGACCTCGTGGGGTATGTCGCTATGTTATAACGTCGAGATATAGTGTCCACGGGCCCATAGTGCCTCCCGGGCGGTTTCGGGCGGTCCCAATGTTCTTTTTGTTTATATACCATTTTATCGGATTTTGAGGGGTTAATAACACCGGCCGGAGTCGAGCGAGCGAGTAACATTTTGTAGGTTGACCTCGTGGGGTATGTCGCTACGTTATAACGTTGAGATATTGTGTCCACGGGCACGTGGGGCCACCCGGGCGGTCCCAATGTTCTTTTTGTCTATATACCATTTAGTCGGATTTTGAGGGGTTAATAACACCGGCCGGGGTCGAGCGAGCGAGTAACATTTTCTAGGTTGACCTCATGGGGTATGTCGCTACGATATAACGTCGAGATATTGTGTCCACGGGCACGTGGGGCCACCCGGGTGGTCCCGGGCGGTCCCAATGTTCTTTTTGTTTATATACCATTTTGTCGGATTTTGAGGGGTTAATAACACCGGCCGGAGTCGAGCGAGCAAGCAACATTGTGTAGGTTGACCTCGTGGGGTATGTCGCTATGTTATAACGTCGAGATATAGTGTCCACGGGCCCATGGTGCCTCCCGGGCGGTTTCGGGCGGTCCCAATGTTCTTTTTGTTTATATACCATTTTATCGGATTTTGAGGGGTTAATAACACCGGCCGGAGTCGAGCGAGCGAGTAACATTTTGTAGGTTGACCTCGTGGGGTATGTCGCTACGTTATAACGTCGAGATATTGTGTCCACGGGCACGTGGGGCCACCCGGGCGGTCCCGGGCGGTCCCAATGTTATTTTTGTTTATAAACCATTTTGTTGGATTTTGAGGGGTTAATAACACCGGCCGGGGTCGAGCGAGCGAGTAACATTTTCTAGGTTGACCTCATGGGGTATGTCGCTATGTTATAACGTCGAGATATTGTGTCCACGGGCACGTGGGGCCACCCGGGCGGTCCCGGGCGGTCCCAATGTTCTTTTTGTCTATATACCATTTTGTCGGATTTTGAGGGGTTAATAACACCGGCCGGAGTCGAGCGAGCAAGCAACATTTTGTAGGTTGACCTCGTGGGGTATGTCGCTATGTTATAACGTCGAGATATAGTGTCCACGGGCCCATGGTGCCTCCCGGGCGGTTTCGGGCGGTCCCAATGTTCTTTTTGTTTATATACCATTTTATCGGATTTTGAGGGGTTAATAACACCTGCCGGAGTCGAGCGAGCGAGTAACATTTTGTAGGTTGACCTCGTGGGGTATGTCGCTACGTTATAACGTCGAGATATTGTGTCCACGGGCACGTGGGGCCACCCGGGCGGTCCCGGGCGGTCCCAATGTTATTTTTGTTTATAAACCATTTTGTTGGATTTTGAGGGGTTAATAACACCGGCCGGGGTCGAGCGAGCGAGTAACATTTTCTAGGTTGACCTCATGGGGTATGTCGCTACGTTATAACGTCGAGATATTGTGTCCACGGGCACGTGGGGCCACCCGGGCGGTCCCGGACGGTCCCAATGTTCTTTTTGTCTATATACCATTTTGTCGGATTTTGAGGGGTTAATAACACCGGCCGGAGTCGAGCGAGCAAGCAACATTTTGTAGGTTGACCTCGTGGGGTATGTCGCTATGTTATAACGTCGAGATATAGTGTCCACGGGCCCATGGTGCCTCCCGGGCGGTTTCGGGCGGTCCCAATGTTCTTTTTGTTTATATACCATTTTATCGGATTTTGAGGGGTTAATAACACCGGCCGGAGTCGAGCGAGCGAGTAACATTTTGTAGGTTGACCTCGTGGGGTATGTCGCTACGTTATAACGTCGAGATATTGTGTCCACGGGCACGTGGGGCCACCCGGGCGGTCCCGGGCGGTCCCAATGTTATTTTTGTTTATAAACCATTTTGTTGGATTTTGAGGGGTTAATAACACCGGCCGGGGTCGAGCGAGCGAGTAACATTTTCTAGGTTGACCTCATGGGGTATGTCGCTACGTTATAACGTCGAGATATTGTGTCCACGGGCACGTGGGGCCACCCGGGCGGTCCCGGGCGGTCCCAATGTTCTTTTTGTCTATATACCATTTTGTCGGATTTTGAGGGGTTAATAACGCCGGCCGGGGTCGAGCGAGGGAGTAACATTTTGTAGGTTGACCTCGTGGGGTATGTCGCTATGTTATAACATCGAGATATAGTGTCCACGGGCCCATGGGGCCGCCCGGGCGGTCCCGGGCGGTTCCAAGGTTCTTTTGTTTATACACTATTTTACCGGAATTTGAGGGGTTAATAACATCGGCCGTGGACGCGTCAACGAGTCAATACATGGAATTAACACTCAGGTGTATTGCACTTATTGCACTACCGAGAATCACCAAAATAATCTGTCTGAACACACACGAAGACACCAGTAATCACCCAGGCTATTTTAGCCAATATCGGCATTTGTGGGGTTAATATGACCGGCCGGAGACGAGCGAGCGAGTAAATTTTTCTATGTTGCCCTCAGGTGGCATGTCGCTACGTTATACCGTCGAGATATTGTGTCCACGGGCTCGTTGGGCCGCCCGGGCGGTCCCCGGGCGGTCCCGGGCGGTCCCCGGGCGGTAATTAGTCACACCCCATCACTCGACCAGGATTTGTTGAAAAACTATCGACCGGTTTCTAACCTGTCTTACCTGTCGAAACTGCTTGAGCGTATTGTTGTCAGACGTCTAAATGCCCATCTAGACAATAACTGTTTGCGAGAAATAGATCAATCAGCATACACCTCGTTTAACAGTGCTGAAACGGCAATTACACGGGTCCAGAACGATATCCTATGTGCCATGGACTCTAAACAATGTGTGATGCTAACTCTACTGGATTTGTCTGCGGAATTTGATACCGTCAATAAAAAAATGTTTTTACGTCGCCTTGAAACACGAATAGGACTATCGGGACCTGCGTTACGGTGGTTGCAGTCTTACCTCAGTAGCAGGACACAATCTGTTAAAATTGGGGAGGTAGAGTCATAGAAAGTTCACCTTGACTGTGGAATCCCACTCGGACCGGTGTTGTTCCTTTGCTATGTTCTTCCGCTTGGCGACATACTACGGAGACATGGACTTATGTTTCACCTATATGCAGATGATTGCCAGATTTATGCAACTTTCTCGTCATCTGATACAGCCACGTGGACGATACAACTAATGTATTTGAGTCATCCATCGCTGACATTCGAAAATGGATGTTTTCCAACAAACTCAAATTGAATGAGGGTAAGACAGAAATTATTGTGATTGGAACTCGACAGCAGCTCAATCTCCTGAAATCTCCATTGGTTTTAAAAATTGATTCCAGTAATATCGCTTCAAGTGATGTTGTCAGAGATTTGGGTGATGTTTTTGATTCAAGCATGAACATGGACGCGCATGTGAATAATGTGTGCCGGACGTGCAACTTTCACCTGAGAAATATCGGAAGGATTCGTAAGTACCTGATCATCTCAGCTACTAGGACATTAGTTCAGGCCCTTGTAAGTTATAAGCTGGACTTTATGAACGCATGTTTATTCGATATTGCTGATTCACTCATTATACAAATTGCAGAGAATCCAAAACACAGCGGCCAGAATTGTAACTCGTACATCCAAGCACGATCATATTACACCTATCTTGAAAGATCTGCATTGGCTGCCTGTGAAATATCGAATTAAATTCAAAATCTTTGTGTTGACTTTCAAGGCGAAATACAATTTTGCCCCCGTATACCTGCAGGAACTTGTTATAGAGAAAACAACTGATGGTAGGGAACTGCGCTCGCATGGCATGAACTTATTAGAAGAGCGCAGAAGTTACAGTCACTCCGGAGATCGTGCTTTTAGTGTTTGCGCTCCATCATTGTGGAACTCTCTGCCTGGTGAAATTCGAGGCTGTTGGGACTTAATGGAGTTTCGTCATCTGTTAAAGACTCATTTCTTTAAATTAGCTTTTGAAACTGACTAACATGCAGCTATTGGTATCGTAATTTGTATTTCTCGACAACTTTTTTTCAGACTCGTGTAAACTATAACTTTGTTGCACATGTGAACATGTATATGGAATTTACGCGTTATAAATGTATTAAATAATAATAATAATAATAATGTTCTCACGGAGTTTATCTTTATAATCTCTATATATAATAACGTACCAATGTCATCATCATACTAATAACTTAGTCCGGAATTACTTTCAATAAGAACTCGATTTAAGGAATTTAAGCAAAAAATATATTTCAAGTTTACCGATCATGGAGTAATCGAGGTTTATTTCGATGTATATATTATGAAAAATTGCAGCATCATCAAATGTACCGAAAATAAACTACAATTTGCAGAAATTGGCGCTTTTATCAATCTCAGTGCCCTAACCCACACGACACCAATTTCGGGTCTTTATACGACACAATTAGATTCCTCGTATATACCATGTAAACAATATATATTAATTTGGTGGAAATCAGCGGTAAAAATAATTTTATCAGTTTTGGTTCCCATTCCCTTTTGACATCTTTAAATCACTTTAGACTCCTCATATTATGGAGACGATCATTTATAAGTTTGGTGGAAATCGGCGTTAAAAATGTAATGCCCCTCCCCTTTTCTGTTCCATGAGCCCGACATCGTCACTTCATAATTTTTTAACTTGCACTATTATCTTCCTCGTGTATAGTCACCCATGTTAGACTCATTTGGAGCTCTCTGTGTGATCTCCGTTAATTTATATAAAGGACAGACATTCGCAAATATAGATATAGATATCATATACTTTGCTTTTCTTTTTCAGACGGGTGTGGATAACACTGGTCGTTGTCATGACGATAGCTTTAATAATCTCGCTATCATACCAGTTTAATAGATTTAGAAAGTACCCAACTTTGACAAAAGTCGACGCACGGGTATCAAAATCAGTGTCTTTCCCGGCTGTAA
Organism: Siphonodentalium dalli; assembly: GCA_032622095.1. Taxonomy (NCBI): domain Eukaryota; kingdom Metazoa; phylum Mollusca; class Scaphopoda; order Gadilida; family Siphonodentaliidae; genus Siphonodentalium; species Siphonodentalium dalli. The sequence goes on from CP136065.1 coordinate 30,484,996, forward strand.
CAATATGTGGATTAAATCAGTACATGAATGTGGAGTCAGCAAACATATCTGTCGATGTCGACCCACGAATCATCAAAATCATGCAATACATCGGCGAGACAAAGGATCTTCTATCTGAAATGTTTAAGTCGAAGGAAGATCCGCCTCCAATTCCGGGAGATGAAATTGTCAAGATTTTCAATTCTTCTATGCATCGAGTGGTCGCAAAAAAGTGCGAATGGAAAGGCCGGGAGTGCAGCTGTCCGGGCATTTTCGTGCCGAGGCTGACAGATTATGGAGAGTGTTTGACCTTTAACGGAAATGCCAGCGACCAGTGGGTTACAGCAATATCTGGAAACGGCGGCGGACTGAGGATAATCGCCGACATTCAACAGAAGTTGTACTATTTTTCCAAGACCGTTCAGATGGGTCTCAAGGTGAATATTAATATAATTAAGTAATAATATACTTATATACTTAATACCCATTTCTCAGGGAAGAATGCAGTGGGTATAGTTGACTGACCTTGTCCGTACGTCAACACGTCCGTTCGTTCGTTAGCAAAGCTACATGTACATCAATTGTGGTTTATTGGATCTCAATTAAATTTGATATGGAGGTTCGTCCTCAGGAGTGTCTCGAAAACGGACCAAATGGCGTTGTTCACTTTATCAGTTCAAGTGTGATCCTTCTTTTCCGACCAACTAATGCCAGTAGCCCAGTATATTGGGCTGATATTCAACTAATGCCAGTAGCCCAGTATATTGGGCTGATATTCAACTATTCAGAGTATTCAAAAACTAAATACTGTCTGAGATAGAAAATATATGATGTTCGCGTGGTAATTCCCATAGGTAATCACATATTATTCTGAAACACAACTCTCCCCATAAAAGTTTGAAAATGAGTGAATCTGACGAGCCAGTGAATCTCATTTATTGTTGTAGTATAGATATAGTGTATATGTAGGGACTGGAATGTGATTATATAGAAGCCAATTGCACTGGCACAGCAAGTGACTTTTCACCTCTCAAGTAAAGAGGGCAGTCGCGGCCATAATTGTGGTTTTGAGTCAACGGTGAAAAACATCTCCACTAATAACCAATTGCACACAGAACAACTGCTGTTGTTCTAATATCATGTCTTAATATTAGAATGTTTCATCGGACCTCTAATATACATGTTTGATATCATCCTGTTTGGACAAGGCTGTTCACTATGTTCATATACGCAAAGCGTCCATTTGATCAAATCCGAGGACATACAAGCACGATTAAGGGCGTAAAGTAGGTTATAGAAGAGTAACTTTTCAAAATGGAGTCAGGCTGCCTGATGTCAACTATTCTGTGTCCCGAGAATATAGTCCTATTGTCATGATACAAACATCCCGGGACAGCGTACGCCCTTGGTATGTCGTAGCCTTCGAATATGATAGTCCGACACCAAAGATTAGACAGAACTTAGGCTTCTTATTTGTTTTGTTCATGTGAATCGGACAGGGCTTACATAGATAATACTACCCATATTGTTTATGTAATATCTTTTCCTTACCAAGCTTCGCGAGAGCAGATTCACAACGGGTGTGTATGTACTGGTGTATATATGTGACTAGCAGGTGGGTCTCAATAATACAGATAATTCAAGTTTCTTATTTGCCAGTTGTTTTAAGTGATCCATACTGTAAAATCTAAGAGTCCAACCGATATCCGATGTTCGTCTGAGCTTTGGATATACAGGGAATAACGATTCTAATTTTCCTCAGATTTTTGTGAATAATGAAAGGCTTCCAGTGATAAACCTACCAGTTTAGTGTGTTATTTTTACCCCAGTCTCTCGCGGTAGCGTATGGACTTATTGTGTATGTGTTGTGCAAGTCACCGTCCTGGTGGTGCTCCATTTTGGGTTATATAGGTGCTCAGACACGTTTAACTTCATATTATTGGGGTGAAGGAGAAGATCACTCGATCTTTTCGACCATCCCGGGCGTTTCGTGCCCAACCACTATCATCTGCTACTTCATATTATAGGGCAACAGACTTGCAGTAGCTATTTTTTATTTTGTTTGATAAGTTCTAATTTGTATTAATATGGCCTACTTGTTATGCCATGTGCAGTTTCTAACAATAGTATTTTTTATGGGAAAAAGTCAATTCCGATCTGCTATTAGATTTTATTGAATAGCATATGTTGTTTTTGTTGTTTTGTTTGTGCTGTTATTGTAAGTGAATGTCTGGAATCTTGAATACATTCTCGGCATATCAGACCAATCAAAACCATATTCGCATGAGGTCAAATCAGTTCATTTTGTGAGGACACCATTATCATTGTTTTGGTTGTGATATAGGAGTATCCGCTTTTTGGAGAACAACTTTTCCGGACCACCATTTATGTTCAGCAATAACAACATCGTTACTGAATTACTAGGGCATGACAGTCGAATGTGTGTTACCATTTTCTTTCAATAGGCTGTCAATAGTAGATGTTATGAAATACAAATGGAGTTATTCCAAACATTTGGCATACAGAGCAAACTGTAGTTACAGACAGCAAATTTTGTGACTCTTCAGTTGCAAATTCATGACAAAAAAAATCGACTTATAATATTTTAAACACTATTTTTGCTAAGTTCTGTATATCCATACATGTTTGGAAAGTATAATCAATTTGGGCCACAACAAAACCATTATCATGTTGGATATTCCTTGACAATGATTTGGTATGGCCAAAGTTTTGCCAAAAGATATTGGCTTGAAACGCTTGAAATTTCGAGAAGAAAAAATCAGTAAGTTTAATTATGTCACTACCGTGATCATTCAATACGACCCAGTGTTCTATGAATTATTCCGTGTGTTTATTGTGTTTTGACATTATCAGAACGAACTCCCGGGAGAGGATTGTTTTGAATTTGTCGTCAATTTATCGAATTATGTTAACGCAAAATATAATAACCAATTTTAGTGAACCGGGCCTATCCACAATAGCAAATCGCACACCAATGAAATATGTACGGTGGGCCACTGAATAAGCAAATAGCAAGAAATCTCTAGGCCTCGGAGTACAGGATCGAATTAAATTTTTGAACTTGTACTTGCGTTATTGTCCGAAAACTGCAACGTCACGCAAATAAATTTCAATGCTATAACGAATGCGGAATGAATAATAATATCAAATCAGCATATCAGCATTAAACAATTCAAGAGTGTGTTAGGTGCATAGTAAGCCTACCGTGACAATACATGGGCGACCATCTTACTCATTGCAGATTATTCTACACGAGCCGGGAGAGGAACCGCTTCCTGAGTCACGTGGTTTTGTCGTCGGCCCAGGAAAATCAGCCGTGGTGACAATCAAAAGGTTTGAGGTGAGTCCAAAAAAATCACTGCGAAATAAATTGTACACAATATGGATGACGCTCAACAGTTCGTTTGTTTGTTTTTTGTTTCATTATAATATATTAGCAGGGCTATACCCGGAGTATCTCAGTTTATAGTGGAACACTCCGTTTGGGAATTATTTTTGATGGGAATAGAGAGTACTCTTGCTCAAAGTAGTTACTGTCCTCAGAAACATTTCGGATGGCTATTATAATTAGCATGTCCGTCCGTCTATCCGTCGTCCACCCGTGTTGTCTGGATCATAACTTGAATATTATCACATGAATCAGAATTCCATGGGATTTTCTATGTAGTTGTCAAAATCCAATTTTATCACGGTCAGATAATTTTTGACGGAGGTGAAGTTCGATTTTGATCATGGCCTGATGATTTTTGACGGAGGTGCAGTTCGATTTTGATCATGGCCTGATGATTGTTGACGGAGATATCAGCCGGAGGAGCTATTCGAGAATATATATATTTATTATCCATCCCTTAACTGACACCATTTCCGATTGGGTAAAAGCCGCCACGTGATAGTCCTGGAAAAAGTCATATTGGACTCCCGAAAGTCATATTGGACTCCCGACTGTACAATATCACGTTTTTATTGGGACTCCGTGACGTCACGAATTAACTCTATAGCGAAATGAATCTGTGAAATTGTGATGCGCGCGCAATATTGATGGATTTTAGCAGACGTTTCACTTCCGTGTTTACTTTTCCAAAATCAAGCTTTCTGATGATCAAAATACAGGCTTTTATAGAGAATTAAGTGCCGACAAATACCAAAAATAATCACAAAAGTTTTATTCCCAAAGTTTGGATAAACATACAGATGGATAATAAAATTGTCATTATACAATGTTGTGTACAGTATGAGTTTTTCTTGTACTCGTACAGGTTGTGGTGAAAAGTCATATTGGACTCGACACTGGCGTGTCTCGTCCAATATGACTTTTCATCACAACCTGGACTCGTACAAGAAAAACACATACTGTACACAACATTGTATAATAACTTTGTAATATTATCACCATGACATGCGGGGTCCAATGCTATGGTTTAAAGATGTCAAAGTGTTGCCGTTCGAATCAGGGGTGGTAATGGCACAGGGGCACCAAACCAATACAAATATATCTGTCGCCGATTCCCATCAAATTTATATTTGTATAATCATCTCCTTAATATGATGAATCTAATCGCCTGGTTTAAATGTTAAGCTGCCAAATTGGTGGCGTTCTATACATAGTCACCTCCATGATGCGAGGTCTCTAATATAGTGTGGATAAAGATGACCAAGTGGCACAGTAGGGGCCATGCATGGGGAGGGAAAGGCAACAACGTTAAAAAATATTAATTTGTTTTCGATTTCTTCCAAATTTAATATATCTATATAGAAATATCAACGGAAAGATGAATTAATGGTGTGATGTCAGGTTTCTAGAGCAGCGCCATCAGAGTCCGTGATTGGGTTAGGGGAGGGCACCAGAATTGGTGTTGTTCAAAGTCGGCAGATGCCCCCGTTGGGTGGAAAACTATATCTACGGGCATCATAATTGACAAAGCCGTGTTGTTTCGGCAATTTCCGTTAAATTGATATTAGGCATCCACACGCAATTGTAAGCGACAGAAAGAAAAATCGCTCACAAAGTAACTGAAATCGTGAAATTTCGAGTTGGGACCGTCACATACAGTAAAGTACATTATTAAGGAACAGATAATAACTTGGAAAAATATCTCTGCGGTATTTTTTCGACTTTTGTAAGGTTCCCTTGTCAAAACCTCAAAAAGTTCCGAGGTTTAGCACTGGTAGAATATGATCTCTACGGGCATTAATCAGAGAGAGATTCATGGCATGATCTAATTAAACTACTACTGATATGAATTACAAATAGATAATAGTGATTATATTTTTTCAGACGGTCCAAAAGACTACGAATCCGTATGTGAGAAAATCGTACTTTTCGAACTTCTTGACACTAACAGTAAGGTACTATCGTGATTATTTCGAAATTGATTAAATTGTTATCAGATCGTAGCTGAGCGCTTTGTGTTTTACAAGATTCTCGTGTTCCAAGGTCCCGGATGAGTAGATTGCCACTGACAGATACATGTGGAAATTAATTCATCTGCTTGGCGATTACAATTTAATGAACCAATACCAGAGTCATCTCCTACCTTGAGGACCAGAGAAATGATCTCGAACTTCTTACAATATGGTGTGTTTTTGAGTTTTGTTGAAAACACGAAACCGTAATCGTAACTACGGAATACGGATATCGGAAATCGTCAACTTATGTAGTATGTTATTGCAGGTGGTAGCCCAGTGGTTAGAGTGGCGGACTTGTAACGGTGTTACTGCACCGGCTTGAGTTCGCGCCCGCCAGATTAAGCGGTGTGTGCGCTATATATAGCCACACGCTGTTTCAAATCTCGCGCCATGTTGTGACCCTTGGGCAAGGTCACTTGTACTGTGCTCGCTTCGTCATACCTAGACGAGAAATAGGGACCTGGTTGTTGGGTAAGTGTAAGCCAAGAGCAATCTTGTGAAGCGCCATTATGGCTGCATGCGTTTAAACATTACTCAACACGGCATTTACTCAACAGCTGGGGTAATAATGTGAAGCGCTTAGGGCCCTCGCGGGGATACGCGCTATATAAGCTACATCATTATCATTATTACCTTAATCGTAATTTTATCAGTTCTGTGTTTCACTATGCATGCGAATCATGTTCATTGTTTATGTCACATGACTAAGCCGATTCCGCAACTCTTTGTAAGAGTTGTTCTTTACCAGAATCAATCAAGACGAGATTTATTCTGGTAGATAACTTTTCGCGTGCTCTGACCGACTCAGAGCACAATTGATCCCACACAATGCAATCAACTGGAAATGTGCCGTTGAGCGTGTTTTGACCACGACGCACATTTGCGATTTGTCTGTTATGAGCTGCGTCTGTCTAACAATGGGATAATCACTGAACAATTCCTTCGCCAGCCTTGGGAATTGGTGTGCTTTACCAAAACTCAGGGAACGATTGCAACAATGGGATTGTGCTCTAAGGCTCGTTACGGTGTGACATGAGCACTCTGCGACATTGTTAAAGAGGAAGTTTTACGGCCAATGACGCAATAATCTACTTGATCACCGTTGAATGCAGATCGACTGCATAGGTTGGCATTTAAATCCTCTAAGAATGTATGTCTTTGTCGTCGTAATTAGCACATAGACAGTAAAGCTCACAACAGAGCAGGTATGCAAAATGGTCAGACCGGATATCTTGTCGTGCGTACAAAGAATAATTGAAGTGCTATTTAACCCTTTACCCAACAGAACGGCCATGTGCCAATGCATTCTCTTATATATGCGAGTCGACAATAGGTCGCCTCGCATATATAAGATAATGCATTGGCTTAACACATATTAAAAATGATAAAATTGTCAAAGAATGTAGAAAAATATTATAATTTTTTTTTTTAAATGTAAGAAAATATTCTAAAATTGTTAAAGAATGTAAGAAAAAATGGTGTTAGGCCAATGCATTCTCTTATATATGCGAGGCGACCTATGGTCGACTCACATATATAAGAGAATGCATGGGCACAGGGCATAACTGTAACCATTACAATGTGGTCAATGAACCGGTTCCAATGATATCCATATTTGTATGGTGTTATTGAGACAGACCGAAGATATTTTAGGCTGTTGAAGCTTTATTCGGGCGTTTTTGGCCGTTTTTTGGGTAAAGGGTTAAGAAAGTCAATAACAAACTCAGCGTAAGTCTCCATTGCGGTTGCTTGCAGCGTGCTGTGAACCGTCGCGGGAGCATCTCGATCTGCCGACAGCTGTTTCCTGGTTACACTGGTGTAAATGTTTTCCATAGGCCTCAGTGCTAACGTTTTAGCGTATACTGTTGGAAATATAAATTTTGGGCCCAAAATTGTCTTTAAATATGAAAAATTGACATTTGGGGAAACTTCATGTCCGTCTAGCAGGGAATTCGCCTTTAAATCTTGTGTTTTCGTAACTAGTGTCAGAACCAAAAACGTCAAACTTCACTACAAATGGTTAATTCCTGTGCCAATGGCTATTTTACCTATGCAAAAGGCACACAAGGCTATTGACCAATCAGGGCCCAGTGTCTATTTTATTATCTCCTATATATTCCTCCCACATCCGCTAGATGTCACTCCGAACCCTATTTACACCAGTGTAACCTAAAGCGATAGCCCGCTTTTTCGTGGAATAATTGTAACTCCCTACATTTCTTCATAATTACACATCAATGGAAAAAAAGTGTTCAAAAACAATATAACTTCTGTGGTTGTTTATTTATCACACACAATTTAACCCCACCCCTTTAACACATTATTCATCAAAAAAGCACAATTTTCCACCACTAGTCATGTTCAGGCCCCATTTTCACACAGTTTTTGGGGTCTGGTGTTGCAAACTTGGATCAGCTATGGAAGACTGTACAATATTATTTCCATGAGAGAACTTCTGGTGACTAAAATATGACATTTTCAGATCTGCAACGGTGATCCAAGATAACTGGATGTGGGTGTATATTGAATAGGTTGAACACAGATATGCCCTCTTTGAACTGCTGAAGCATTTTCTTAAATGTGTCCAAGTTTTAGTGCTATTAACCTTCAAATGGCCATACCCACCAGTGGAAATGACACACTTTTATGATATGTATCTGTATATCACTGGCTTTAAAATCCAAAATACTTGTTAGATTAGCTTCTTATAACAATTGATATGTGTGTCATTGACATGCTCATGTTATGGGTCATTTGCATTATCATGTGACTATTACCACCTTGAACAATTTTGAAAATACCTTGAAAAATCGTACTATTATTTTTGCTGATGTAAGTGAAAGAAGACATCAACAACAAGAATAGCCCCACCATGCATAAGAGATTCATTGGACTGAAAGACCAGGCTGTGAAAAATTACTAAAATACTTAAAAGTGACTCTCAGGAACAAAAATGACAAACAGCTAATATTTTCCCTTTAGGTTACACTGGTGTAAATGTGTTCCATAGTCCTCGGTGCTAACGTTTTAACGTATACTGTTGGCAATATAAATTTGCGTGCGGTTCTTCTTGGTAGCCCCTCCGGTGGTGGTATGTTGCTGGTGAGCTCCAGCATCCGGGTTACCTCCAACAGAGGGTCCTGAAAAGGACCGTGATGGCGTAACCCGGAATTTCAGAAAAAGCTCCACGTGGTTGCCCGACCTGTGTAAAGTCCAGGTCAAGCAGGGAGCCACTTGGAGTGAGCTGAGTACGTGCCTGACTTCACCGGGAACTATAGAAGAGTCCATAATCCGCTGAAGCCAGTAAAGCGATCGCCGAGCGGGCAAAGTCCGGGAGCGCTCAAGCCAGGACGCCCGATTAGGAATTTGGGGACGGGCCTCGGGAGGATTTGAAAGGCCAGTATGCCATTTCCTACAACCCACTGTTGAATGATTTTTACGATAACGAAATGGTATGGACATTTTACATAACACTGAGTGGTGAAAAACTAAATTATCAAGACATATTTTGTTCCGGTTATTTCTTTTTCTTTATTTTTTTTGTGTTTTTCCGTTGACTGTTGTTTCAGAGTCGATGGCTATAGCTTGCTCTTTTTGTTGTGTCTTTGTTTCTCCTGCTTTGTAATATGCTATGGTCTTTTGTGTTCTTGCCATCGACTCCAGAGCACTCTGAACGACTGGGTGGTTCTGCACTGAATAGGTGGAGCCGCTGTTGGAGTTGTTGTTGCTGGTGGTGGAGATGGAGGATACCGAGCTGTGATGGTACTTTACTTTAAACATATTTTAATGTATTTAGAAAAATATACATAGGGATCAGGGCACAAGTTACAAAACTTACAAACTTGCCCCTCTCCTAATACAATCATGGAACATACATAAAAATACATAGCATATATAGCAAACTGTTTATAAAGAAGAGTGCAGTGTGTGTGTGCTGCGGATGTCGGGTTTCCATCTGTATTCCAATCTCGGTTATGAATAAAAAGCTAGAACTCAGTGAGTTGAAAGATGAATAGCGAAATTTACCATACATGGGTTTATTCAAAACGCTCTGTTTTAGCTATAAAAGATTGAGTAATGCGGAAAAGAGTAGTGTTCTTTTGATTTGATATACCTTTTAACCCATATAAGAAATGATTTGCTTCTAATGATTGAAAGCCATTAATACTTAAATTTCGGTAAAAGTCAATTCTCTGATCTACAAATAAAGGGCAAACATGAAAATAGTGATTGGCGTCTTCAATGTCTAAGTTACAGGGGCATATAGGCGAATCTGATATGTGATTATCAAACATATCCGACGGAGATCACTACACTGATTCCGAATTTTACAGTGTATTGTATTAATTTTCCTTTTTCCTGTATAAAAATAAGAGGGTGGTTTTATTATTGGGTCTATAATCCCTAAATTGGCTTTGAAATCGGAAATGGAGGTTGCATTGATTACATACACAGGTAATTTGTTCCATTCCAGAACAACAGATGGGAGAAATGACTGTTTAAAATGCTCAGTGTTAGCGAAATAGGAATAAAATTTATTTGGAAATCTAAGATTATAATCCGATCGTTCTCTGGAGCGTGCCGGTAGGAGATATGTCAGATACAAAGGGGCGTCTTCATTGATAATTCTGTAAATTGCTTGCAAATGGCGATGTTGCCTACGCCTGTGTAGTGTCCGCCAACCTACCTCAAGCCATAACTTGTTAAGTGATACTGAACGATTTAGGCCGGTTACGATTCTAGCGGCGTCTTTATGTATTCGGTCGAGTTTTTCCAATAGGTAATCGGGTGCTGAATCCCATACGACGTCAGCATAATCCAAAATAGGAAGGATATACGCATTGTAAAAAATTTCGAGTGTCTTTCTATCGAGATCGTTTTTAAATTTCCTCAATTGTGATAGTCTAGAAGCAGCTTTGTTTGCTGTGTATTCTATTTGTTTGTTCCATTTTAAATTTAAATATTAGATACGAATACGATTCGCCGTTACAAACAACAGTTTAATCTGTCACTGAATGAACATTAAAATGGCTCACCTGACGACTACACATTTGAAACTATTTCAGGCTGCATGCTGAAACAACACAGCTCGGCAGCAAACTGTCATTTAATTAATACAGACCATAGGCGCGACCCTCGCTCCTTTAATTAATACATACCATAGGACCGACCCTCGCTCCTTTAATTAATACAGACCATATAGGACCGACCCTCGCTCCTTTAATTAATACAGACCATAGGCGCGACCCTCGCTCCTTTGCCGGCGATATTTCTGCAGGCTCGTCGGCAAAGTGAAAATAAGCCGCGGTCGCATCTGTATTCACACAAGTATAATTCGATTTTCATATGAAAATCAATCGATTCATGCAACACAAGATGCTAAGTTTGCCTTGTGGTTTGCAAAATAATATTTACAGGGAATTGTGATATGTTATTCATTTGGATGGACGTTGATAAGGTGACAAAAGACGATTTATGGTCTTTTTTGTTTACCTATGGCCGCTTGTTAAACTTATTATCCGAACATTTACTATGGGTAACTACTGATCAATGATGCTTTCGTATAGAAAGGGTTAGCATAGTATAATTAAATAGTTTAATTAATTAGTTTAATAAACTTTTAAAAGTATTGGGTTTGTCGTAATTTCAGCGGAAATGACATATCACGATGTCACGACCGCACATAGAATAGTTTCACTTTGAAATCACTAAATTGATTGTAGAAACCACCGACATCCGTTAAAGGACTGGTAAACCTGTTCAGATTCACGGATCTGACTAGTGAACATGATATCGAAATACCCGGCGCCACCTACACCCATTCGATGGTATATATACATGTGTGAGAAGGGTCTCCCCACTGGGAAAACGACCTAATGTTAGCATCTACATGTTAATTATCAAGCAGTGAACCTCTTTGTATGAGTTACAACATTTAAATAGCAAAAAATGTTCGAACCATCGTTGGCATCACATCCAATCATCCGCGCTTGATCGAATCGATTACGTCATGTGTCTCCTTAAACGGACATGGCTCATTCGAAACTCCAAATTTTGTCTACGCAATTTGAAGGGACGGATACGATAGGTCGATACATACACGAATTATTGATATACCGGCTTCATGTGGTCTGAAAAAACACTTGCCAGTCAGTCATTTTTCAGCCGTTTTAATTTTTCGCCAAAGACAGACAAACGCTTTTTATTTCTACCATAGCAGGAATAGACTAACACGGAATGTTACATGTAGTGTAGTTGGCTAGGGTTTTTTTGGGTCCCAAACACCGTGTTCATAATTGTATTTTTCATTACTTCAATGCGTCACTTAGGGTTACATGATGCTCATAGAAAGGTAGTTCAGATGTTAATCAACATATTTCGATACCGGGAAAAATTCAAAAGCAAATAATATCTTTTTTTTTTGGAGCTCAAACCGCCATGTGGCTTTAAATGTGAACCACATACCAGATATAAAGAAAATATGTTGAGCATTGATCAAGTTATCATCCAGACAACCCAAAATATTGTGAGAACGTTGTAAAAGGGACATACCCCCCCGGCTTATGAGGGTGGGAAACTCATTTCCAGACTCATATGGAGAAGAGATTAGTTCTGTATGTAACTCCATGTCATGACAAGACTTGAAGCCACCATCGAAGTCGAAAAAGATGCATAACCAAATTTGAAATTGACTTTATTGTGTCTCCTGAAATGTGAACCACATACCAGATATCAAGAAAATTTGATTTCTTAGTTGAAAAAGCTATGTTTCAGGCAATGTTCCTGTTTCGTGTGTGGTAGAACTAACTCGCCAAAGGTTGTATAATGCTTTATTTCAACCTGGAACAGAAAGAAACATTTATAAGTGTAGAGACATAGAAATACCACACGCATGTGACATATTAAATAACAGTAAGCAAACTGCCGATTAGCCATTTGCTTGTGACGTTCGAAACATCAAATCCTCCATTGCACCAACTTCACCACTTGCAGGCGCTGAACAATAATATAGTTGGCAGTAAGAACGCCACTTAGTAACGATCCGATTATTACAGAGAATGTATCTAAATATCACAACATGTACATATGTAGTTCTTCACAACAGACCGAGGATTCATTGACACAACATAAATTGGTGGAAATAACGTGCACACTATAGCGTTCACTGGAACACAAGCCCGAAAGACCGTCTAGATGCACACATTTTGAACACCATACCAAGTTTACGAACGGTTATCTGTTCATTGTCACACAGTGCATGAATAAGCACAAAACATCTAGCGACACTTATCATAATAATCACGCATTGGCGGGATTAGGAATGAGAATATTCAGTAAGTGTGAATGTTTGAAGAAAAGATTGGCGTGTGATCCTACATCATGAATTGTGAAGCAGAAAGTACAATATATATTAACAACGCTTCAAATTCCCGCGCACAACAAGGCTGTCCAAACGCACATACATTTGATGGTACATAACAACATGCAGGTAATGTTTAAGAACGACAATTTAATCTGTCGCCTAGCGATACAGTTCCTTCAAACATTCTACAAAAACACAAGTTTCCTACAATGTTTTTGCAGCGCAAACCGATACTGCGGCAAAGTTGCACCTATAGTTGCACATATCTGATACTCTTTGCGGTTGGACAAAATGTTTGAAGGAATGTTTGAAGCAACATGCGGCATGTTTTCTGCAAAATAAAACTTTGGAAAGGATTATACATTTACCTGCAACATAGTCAACATTTTAACTTGTAAATATTCAACCGGCGATATATTTTTATAACAAATTAAATCTATGCATACAGCGGTTTTGAGTCCAAATTTATGTCTGAGAAATTCGAACGTATACCGGCCCGATTCCAGAGGATCAATATTAAATCGCCTGAGATATCGGAGGAATAACGTTTTATGATAAAATACTTTTTGTGCACTTCAGATTCAGCCATATGTCGATGTTAACCGATCGATGTGTGCCTCTCAATTCTTGATTAAGCGTCTCGGCCACTTTGAAACATTTATTTTTGGCAATTTTCCAGCTGCCATTTTATTTGAGATGAAAAAGATATGAGGTGCGTCTGTTTTCGCACAATTCTATGGCGAGAACATTTCAGTTACCCATTAATCATGAAACATCCGGAAGAACCGCCCAACCATGGAATCCGCAGTGGAGAAGCAAAAAGTTAACCCTGGTTAGTTCAAATTATAGCCCGAGAGAGCTAACCGTCCACAAAATTACTGGAAAGCTGGTTTCACACCCCCTCCCCGAAATTGATAACTCCATGTTCACCGCCCTGTAATTACAGGAAACAAGCTTGGAGTGGCCTTATGTGGCACTGACTGGAGAATATTGCACCAACACAAAGTCTGCGAATTTCCAAAATCCTGCAAAGCGATATCCATACTATACCAAAGAAAGCTGTATGAAGGAGTGCATTCTCGACCAAATAGAGGAAATGTGTGAGTGCTGCAGCTTCCTCCACCCAGGTATGGAATCCAAGTAGACCTAGATATTACGACAAAAAATCACTAAAATACATGTAGCGCGCGGGACATCACACTGAATAACAAAAGTGTAGGAATTCTACTCTCAATGATAATATATTGATCAAAATCCATAATTATGTAGCAACGCAATATTTGTTGTTTCTCTTCTATATATGAATTACATATTTGCATCACGTCATCATATGCATTGCATGAGCATTGGCAATCGTGAACATGAACAACTGATACCTCATCATATTATCCAATTAAAAATCCTGCAACTCTATGGTGTCCGGCATATTGTATGTTGTATCAGACTTTAGTCTTCAAAAGTAGACTGGCAATACTTATGTCCGTTGTCGTACAAGTGTTGTTCGGGTTGCACCCCTGCAGTTATACTGGACAAATTATGTATCAACTGTTGTTATACATGCATGGTGAAATGTTTGGATAATTCAGGAACACTGATCATTGGCACTGTAATTAATGCTTTCACGAGGGCTTCATTATTTAATTTATCCGTACAATATATCGTATACGGCTTGTTATTTCTTGTTATGTGTGACAAACCACCAGTGAGAGAAGCAATGTTCTGCACATACTACCTATATATATTATCCATCCTAAGTGAGGAGTGGTATAAGGTCACCATTTGCTATCGGTCTTGAACACATTGACTAGGTCTCTAGCTTTCCACTAACCTATATTGCCATGTGATGGCCAAGAAATAATACTTTACGAGCCCCATTCATGTACTTCGAATATTTAAATTTAAAGCCTGCCTTCCGAATTTCGGTCAATACGTGCTGCAAATGGTCGATGTACTGGGACCAGATCATATATAAGAGAACACACTGGCCTAACAATTTTACCTTGACCTTGCAAGCCAGTGGAAGCTCTTATATATGCGTTGTTCCCGGTGTGAGATTCGCATATATAAGAGAATGCACTAGCACACTATCTTTAATGCTCCACCACCACCACAGCCCCCGTCGCGAAAGAGTTAATGTACCATGTGCCTTACTTCGGGCCACAAAAACTGTGTCATCTTCTATACATGTTATGCATCCGTCAGTAATAGAGATTCGAATGCTTGTCTTCAGGGAAACGACAACCGTGCTCTTCAGCCGGGATGATGTGCCATATTGGAATTAAAGGTAAGTATATGACATTCCTGTTCATGTTTCCAGCCATCTCGGCCATTCCCTGTCTTATTCAAGCCGACCATTTCATATTCACTTCCTGTAAGAAGCATTACCGACTCATTGTAAATTGTCAATATATATGACAAACTACAGGAGGTGTAATATAATAATTTGTGGTATTGTTAGCCGTTTTTCTCAGCATCTGGCCAATTTTGGGGATCGACCACCCCGAGACATGCGACAAATGTTTTGACATCCACCTGGCTCAGGTAAGATTTAAAGTTCCCTGCTAATTATGTCCATACCCGTGACTAATATTTTTCATCAGGTTCCGCAACTGTTTTAGCTTGACAACATAAATATATAAACAACTATACATATAACTATATAATGAAGCTATGGTAATTGTGCCAAGGTAAGATAGTTCGATAATTCCCAAACTTTCACTTTCGCCTATTCTGTACCATAATGTCTCCCCATAATTTGAATTGGCAAAAAACATCCATATCAGGACAGTATGCATACATAATAACATATAATTGTACATTGTGTATTGAACAGTATATATAATAAATGATATTAATACAAGGTCAAGCTGTATGTGCAATGGATCATCTATTCTGTATTTGTTCATTGATTTATGATACGATGCTCATCACGTGCGGAGAATAATCTTCGGATCATATGACAAATTGAAGTGCATGTATTTGAAACATTGTTGGATAAGATTATGACAAGCTGTTCAGTTTGGGTCGTGCTTTCAAAGTCTGAGAACTGTGTCTTCATAAGGTTTGTGAGCTCGAAACGTTGTGTGTGGTAAGCGCTGCACTCTAAAGGAAAATGTTGTTCGTCTTCAATAGCATTATCGGAACAAAATATACAAAACCCCATATGTTGCGAAACATATTTAATAATCTGAAACACAGACTGCATAAAACGAGTGGATAATCATCTTTTCACATCCATTGACGATTAGAAAATGCTATTTCTCCGATTTCAATGAAAGATTGTTAAGTCGCATATGCTCATATTACAGACAAGATGGTATGTTCACACTATCATGCAATCGTCAGGTTATTATCCCTTAGCGTGATCACAAATCTGCGCTAATTTGGGAATCGAACAATCTTCGCCATCCCCGGAATTCTTAACCCTTTCTCTACCAAATGGATTCTCCTAATCAGTTTTAAAAGTGTACGTTGGAATGGTTTATCATTCATCTGGAGTGATGTTGAAACATAAGAAGAGGACAGACAGCAAAAAGATAAGTGCAGAACGATTATCCATTGTTGGGAAATGTTAAACAAACGACATTATTACCTGAACATTTCCTAAGGGACCTACCCGTCAATGAGTATTTAGTATAGAAATGGTTAGCTGATTAATGCATCTGATCAACTGAACCACGTTGGCCCCATTAACGGCCATTATTCTATACATTTCCAGATGACGTTGACCCTGACAATTGCACGTGTAATGTACCGTGTTACCAGTCGTGGTATGAGTATTCCGTTTCATACTGCGACATGGCGTCTGACTTCATATCAGCCTACATCGTTGATGCTGGCTTGGCCACGGATCCCGATTATATAAGGTTAGTGTAACACTGTAGCTGTCAAAGCACAGAGAGAAAAATCCTGATATTTATGAAACAGCCAGGTATGACAGGAGCGATAACTCTAATATACATATTATATATTGAACAAAGGCAGATCTCGTGAATAGCTGCTATACCTTGCATTTGAGAGGAGATATATAGTCTCCAATGTTAATATGATCGATGCACGGGTGTAAAGAGTAAACCGCCGGTTTTAAAAATGGATCTGCACTCTGTAGTACTCAGCCTGTTCTGCCGCACACTATCTGCTTTTAACATAACTTGTTTTAGATAGATAATCTGCTTAGAATCGGCTCATGTTGAGTCGATAATGTGCTGAAGATGAGAACATTTTAGTCACATTATCGACTCATAATGAAGCGATTCTAAGCAGATTATGTGCGGACAATGACACATATAAGCTCGCTCACGACTTGTCAGGTGTAGGCTCTTTAACAAGTGTTTTCATTGTCGCCCGCGCCATAACACGAAATAACGGGTAAGAGTCCATTATCTGCTTATTTCAGAACAAATAATCACAATATGTACCACTTTCACATTATAGGTCGATTTTGTCCTCATGTCCGCGAGGATATGTTGCGGCACTATATCATGAGAATGTGAGATATCGTACTCTGATCTTGATACCGCAGACAGAGTGGAGGCGGAAAAAAGTTCCAGACACGTAGGCATTTCTTTTGATTTTGACCTATCTTTGGACCCACCACCCTGATTTGTTTTCAAATTTTTCCGGTGTATTTGCAGAGACCCACCCCCTTTTTTGAAGATTTGTGACAAATATCTACACGGTAACAAAACCCTTCAATGTATCACATATGATTTTCGTTATTGATAATATGCAGTGCTTTGTTACACAGTTAGGGACACTTTTCGATGTCAATTGTCTCCCCCAAGTATATGTTCACTAATAACATTTTCACAACCTTTGATGTGAATTTGAATACATGTGCGGCCTCGTTCTGTGCATAGTGAGGAACACCATAAATAAAGATGTCGTTGAACATCAAACAAGTTGATTGAATTGAATAAGCGACATGCCAATCTCGACCGGAAGCGGCGCCATTTTGATATGACGTATTTGTCCCTCATGCTTTTCCAGCGTCGTTATCTATTTTCGATTCGCGATGACTGCGTTTCTGTTATATCTTATTTGTCCCTGTGAGAACAATGGTCCCTGCGTGTTGACAATAATTTGGTGGTTATATTAAAATTGCATCTATAGTACAAGGGGGGTTTAGACAGGAACATAATAATAATAATAATAATAATAATAATAATAATATGATAATATGATTATGTTGAGATGCCTTTGCATTTCAAGCCTATATTCGGTATTAAAATGTACGATTGTCTGTTTCCAAAGCATGAGCTGAATATATTTCTCTCTCATAGAATATAGGAATGGTCGACCACTATTATTCCATGTCGATAATTTCTACTCTGGCTACGCACGTATATATTATATTCCACCCGTTTAAAATGTGTGAACTGTGTTATGTTCTGACGGGGAACGTCATAGCATTCAACAAACAAAGCAGGGAAAATATTTCTTTGTTATATAGTGTACATGTTCCTTAATAATCTATTTCACAGTAGGGGCCATGGTACCCGGAAGAAATTCTACGACTGTAAGGGATGCAAATCTGACTTGGCTATTTGACATATTTCATGCATGCAATCTCGAGCTGGGTCCTACACTTACTGTGGAACATCCTTCAATATCGGTACATAATTATTACCGAGGAACAGGTATTACTCAAGAAATATATTATAGCTGCAATGTTTGTGTCAATGTTATAAACTTCCCTGACAGGACATGAACACGTTCCCATTATTTGAAGTGGTGGATTATGATCTCTATACGGACATAATCAGAGTAGAGATTCATGAAATGCATTTTAGCAATAATGTTGGGGGGGGGGGGGGGGTGAATATGTTTGTTTCGGGGCCGTAAAAATTGGTAATGAAATGTTTTTCCTACACTGAAATTTACTGACGTCCTTTATTTATCTTATATAGACTCATATTTATATCATTTAGAACACATTTAACTCCATGTGGGCCGGGGTCTATATATGGTCTGAGGTTCCAATAGCGGTATAAATGCAAGCATTCTGGCAAATATAACTCGATGTTGCCAAGTTTGTGCTTGCTATATCACTTGATAAAGTGGGGTTGCCTATACATACATGTTTGTCTTATTTCGTTAGTGTACTAGCTGCCACTGTTAACAACATGGGCTACCGTTATACATAGGCATTATCGTGTCTATGTATGTTGTCAGTCATTGGATTTTACCTCATTAAAACTCGATATTGTGGTCAACATTCATGGGAAGATTGTTGGGCAGATCTAAAATTCAAACATGAGTCAGAATGAGTGAAGGTTTTATTGAGTAAGTTATACGTGGCGGCGAAAGAAGGGGTCGAATTGATACCTCTATATTCAATAGATATCTAAGTTAACTAACTTGTTCTTATATATTTTTAACTGGCGATATAATTGTTTTAATTAATAATAAAGGCATGGCCTGACTCAGTTATCATTGTCATGGCACCTCGTTGGCATAATATGACTGAAGGGGTAACTCTCACAAAAAAAGTTGAAATTGTGCTGAAGAGTACACATGTTGTTAACTCTCGTTTTAAATGACATTTAGTTTTCGTGACTGTCATGAGTTCTGTAATTAATTGTTTACGTTCCAATGAACATTAAAATCAATTGAAAACAAATATGATGGCCGCACAAAATCAGAAACACAGTTTAATGAACGGTGTTAGTGCAGACCAGAAATCCAGCACATTACACACCCTGTTTACCCTTCGGCACCTTTTTTGGTGAGAGTGACCCCTTCATCCATACTTTGGCGTTAGTCCCGTAAAACTATTATCCCCGTGTGAGCGACAGGCGTACTATAGACACACGGAGTAATTATAATTATAATGCAAAATATAAACATGGGATTTAATCCATGTTGTACCAACTCGTCCTTCCAGACATCAAACCATAGTTTCTAGTCGCAGACTGACAGGAATCTCTACTCTGACTACGTCCGTATATATAGATATCATAATTCACCAGTTCAAACCATGTTCATGTTCTGACAGGGAATTTTAAAACATTTATAAAAACATTGCAGCTATAATATATTTCTTAGGTAATAACTGTTCCTCGGTAATAATAATGTACCTGTATTCCACAGTAAGTGTAGGTCCCAGCTCGAGATTGCATGCATGAACTATATCAAATTGTTGAGCCAAGTCTGATTTGCATCCCTTACAGTCGTGGAATTTCTTCCGGGTAATCAATGCAATGTTTATTGCGATATCGACTCACAAACGTGGCAAAAAATCATGCAATCTGGAATTGGTACCATGGCCCCTACTGTGAAATAGATTACTCAGGAACAAAGAAAATATATTCCCTGCTTTGTGTGTTGAATGCTATGAATTAGTTCCCCGTCAGAACATAACAACAAAGTTCCCATATTTTAAACGGGTGGAATATAATCTCTACGTGCGTAGCCAGAGTAGATATTAACGACATGGTATAATAGTTGTCGACCATTCCTATATGCTATAAGAGAGAGAAATATATTCAGCACATGCATGCTTTGGAAACAGACAATCGTATATTTTACTACCATATGCAGGCTTATTTATTATTATATTATTATTATGTTCCTGTCTAACCCCCCCCCCCATTGTACTATAGATGCAAGTTTAAAATAACCACCAAATTATTGTCAACACACAGGGACTATTGTTCTCACAAGGACACATAAGATCTAACAGAAACGCAGGGATTGCGAATCGAAAACAGATAACGACGCTGGAAAAGCATGCGGGGACAAATACGTTATATCAAAATGGCGGCGCTTCCGGTCGAGATTGGCAGGTCCATATGGAATCAGGGAGCTAAATGTGTTCTTGAGTCGGGGAGCGAGTACACCGTGGAATACTAAAGGTGAAGGTAACTGAAGAATGACCTTCACCTGCTACATGCGACACGTTATTAAAGGATGACATCGCGTTTATTTGATTTGTACATAATATCTAAATAATTTAAACTGGTGAATGAATGCGGGAATGGATTTTTGTGAGCGGGAAATTTATTTAACTAGCTGCTGTAGTTCTGGATTTTTCCAGATCAAATTTGGCTGTGAGATAGAATTTATTTTAAAAAGTAAACACATGACCTATGATTTTTCTTGCATTTTCGTGATCAACTGGTGTCAATCTAGCTGGGTAAACATAACTGATATGGCCTGCAGGCTTCAATTCAGTGAATTTGGCCGAAACGTTAATACTGTCGCCTATGGGAAACCATTTAGTTCAGTGATTCCTATAAGAAAAATTTGAATTTTACGAAATTTCACGTCTCGCCATGATAAGTTGTTAATTCCATATTTTCAAATGATAATGACCACATATTTGACATATTTAAAGAAGAAACCCATGGATTCGCCTTTAGATAGTAAAGAAAGTGATAAATCTGGGAATTTTGCATGGCCATCAGGTACCATTATGGGGTCAGGGTGTCTAAAGCCCCCCTCCCCACAATTTGGAGGAGTGTTAGCCCCCCCCCCCCCATTGGGAAAAGGTGACAGTTGACCCAATTAAGCTTTTCCGGCACCCAGTAGTCTTATCGGGGACCGTAGCCCTACCCCAAGTCGGGGGGTGATGGCATCACCACTAGAGTTACTGTCGTGCAAAATTGTCATGGCAGGTTTGTTAAACATACAGTATGCCCTGCCATCTGGTAAAATTTATGTTTAGATATTTAAATTGACTTATGGTTGCTTTATATTGCTATTAAAGGCACGTGCGGCCTTAATTTTCGAAAATATTCATATTTGTCCCAAACACCGTAAACAGTAAAACATTAAAACGCATACAGTTCCGTTCATATATACCATGACCATCGCGTGAACAGCATGTTATCATAAAGACCTACTATATTTTACCTAAGCAAGAGCCTGATTGTGTTACAGAAGACAGCACAATGTTACTGGCTAATCACACACAAATGGCATAAACGCTCTTTATTAGTTCCATATCAGGTATTTACCAACAAAGAACGCTCTTTATGTTTACCATCATAATATAAACAAACACCAGAAAAGTTACTTTTTATGCCTTTGTTTACATAACAATGGCCAAACAAATGACCATAACATACTGTTTGTGCGATATTTATTATTTGTATACGGACAAAGTCTATCTACATTTTGATGTTCTTTCTGTTTGGGGTGGTTTTTGACGGGTGGAGATATTTTCACATGATACCCACCGCCAAGGCCAACCGTGTCGTTAAAGTATTTTTTATTTTAATTTTCTGTTAATTTTGGTAAATGTTTATTATAAATTGTCAAATTCTGCATGAAAAGTGTTTAAAATTGGACAAGATATCCCTCTCAAAATATACATTAACATTTCCTCTTCAATTTAGTAATATTATGGTATATAAGGGCAAACTTCAGTTATACGAGATGCATCAGCTAGTAAAATTGAAGAAAAAATAAATATATTTTTTGGCTTTATTTTGAGGATTGACACTAATTTTCAGGATGCCTCATATTGGAAAAATAAACCACTACTGCTCGATATAATCATTTTTGATTTCAGTTAGGTCTATATTTTGATAAAATGCTATAAGAAACTCTGTGTTTCACACATATACATATATACAGGAATCAGGGAGCTAAATGTGTTCTTAAGTCGGGGAGCGAGTACACCGTGGAATACTAAAGGTGAAGCTAACTGAAGAATGACCTTCACCTGCTACATGCGACACGTTATTAAAGGATGACATCGCGTTTATTGGATTTGTACATGATATCTAAATAATTTAAACTGGTGAATGAATGCGGGAATGGATTTTTGTGAGCGGGAAATTTATTTAACTAGCTGCTGTAGTTCTGGGTTTTTCCATATCAAATTTGGCTGTGAGATAGCCCTGTCGTAGACTTGGGAATTTATTTTTAAAAGTAAACACATGACCTATGATTTTTCTTGCATTTTCGTGATCAACTGGTGTCAATCTAGCTGGGTAAACATCACTGGTATAGCCTGCAGGCTTCAATTCAGTGAATTTGGCCGAAATGTTAATACTGTCGCCTATGGGAAACCATTTAGTTCAGTGATTCCATATGCCAGGCCGTGGACGGGAATATTTGTGTTTCTAGTATTCATTTCTGTTAGCATATAATGTGATATAATGTATCTAGTTTAATTTTATTGTTTTCAAATTTCGCAGCAGGTATTGCCAAATTTGTTTTGATTTATTCTGTTCAACTGATAGTTTATTTTATTATGCTTAGTTGTTATGTTTGATTAAAATCATGTTGTTAGAACTGGTCAAGCAATTTGTAAGTCAACCAGAGTCACCGGTGAAGTTTTTAATGACGCAAGTTTTTCGCGTTACAATTGGAACAGTGATGAATTATATCCATCCAACAGAGGGGTTTAGTATGAGTTCTGAAGTGATAACACACTCCTATATAACACTATATGTAGTATATATTTCAATGTGTATTGCCATTCTGGGTAAAAGTGAGCTGACGATGAGCCACCCAACCCCTCCTACGTGTGTGAACTGCTTTCCGTCTCCCCCTGCCGCAGTGACATTTTGCATACATAGCACTCAATATCTCGGAATTGAAAAAGTTCCATAATTGAAATGCAGGAAATTTGGATTATTTGGTTAATATGACGTAGATTCGTACCAGTAAACGATCGCCCCTGTTATTCGCGGTAGTACAAAACACATTTTGCAATTTGTTCAAAACTGTAAAATTAATTATATTCATCCAAATGACATGGCAAGTTATCAAGATATAATCATTACTTACCTATCGATGATAATCAAGCGTACAACGTAATTTGACATTTTTTGTATCTTATTCATGATTTATATAATTTTATTCAAGTGTTCAGGTTATATTCTTTTGCGTTATAACTGTCACTTTATTCGGCTCAGGAGTTACCTCCCCGCTCAGCGGAAAATCAAAATGACGGTATTCGGAGTCGGGGAAAAAAATAATTTGAATTGAAAAATCGGTGACGAGTATTTAGAATTGGAATTTCGAGTCGGAGAACAAACAACCGGCACAAATTCGGAGTCGGAAAATCGCGAACTCTGTTTGAAACACTTAGATCATTCAGTCTACTTGTTGCTTTTAATTTCCAACTATTGGAATTTAAGTCATAAAATTTCTAACTATTGAAATTTATGCTCCTCATTGGGGATGAGACACCACACACCACCTGTCATTACGTCCCTGCGTGAGAGTGACATATCAACTGAGTTGATAAACATGTAAATAATTGACTGATTGCCTTGATGCACTGATGCATGCTATTTTTCCGTGCACACAATAATCTAGGCTTAAATGTCTTCAATTATCATAAATACACGAACTTCATCGCCGACCACCCGTACTGTTAATGTGGACAAATAGAGGACAACGACCATTACCTCATGGTCTGCGATAGACACACATCCGAAAGGACTTTTCCAGTCATTAAATGATACACGTAACTTGACAACCATAAACTTCTTTATGGATCGCCTGATTTAACACCCGAAACAAATGTAAAATTATTCAGAGAAGTACAGAGATAGATCGCAAGGACAAAGCGTTTCGCCAACTAAGTTTGTAAATCGCCACTTTACATGACCCTATGTTAACAGATGTTACGAGAACCATCAATATATAGCAATAACTCGCGCGAGTATCAGTGCCGTTCAGTTCGTTGGTACGAGGTCACCGACTCATCCAAAAACCATAACAACTCATTCTAAAAAACCCTAAACCCTACTTGTGATAACCCATATAACTACTCTAATGTCCTTATTTTCTTATTCTTAACAGACGTATACCGTATTATCGTTATCATTACTGATGATCTATCTCTTCCGAACAATATTTCCATCAGCAACAATAACAACCCACAATTATATGGAACTCTTTCTAACGTGATGCATTATTATTTTCATAAACAAATTGAATAAGAAAACCCCCCAGTTATGTCTCACTTATATGTAATTAAAGGCACGTGCGGCCTTAATTCTCGAAAATATTCATATTTGTTCCAAACACCGTGAACAGAAAAACTTTAAAACACATACAGTTCCGTTCATATATACCATGACCATCGCGTAAACAGCATGTTATCATAAAGACCTACTATATTTTACCTAAGCAAGAGCCTGATTGTGTTAGAGAAGACAGCACAATGATACTGGCTAATCACACACAAATGGCATAAACGCTCTTTATTAGTTCCATATCAGGTATTCACCAACAAAGAACGCTCTTTATGTTTACCATCATAATATAAACAAACACCAGAAAAGTAACTTTTTATGCTTTTGTTTACATAACAATGGTCAAACAAATGACCATAACATACTGTTTATGCGATATTTCTTATTTGTATACGGACAAAGTCTATCTACATTTTGATGTTCTTTCTGTTTGTGGCGGTTCTTGACGGGTGGAGATATTTTCACAGGATACCCACCGCCAAGGCCAACCGTGTCTTAACATATAAATTGTTGTACAAGTTAATGAAAAGAAGTGGAAAGAAGGGAAAAGACATCTATTGGTCGTCTTTGCGACTCAAATAATTATTCTACATCTCTGAGCCAATACAGAACACACAGGGAAGAGACACACCATCACTAACTATACCTGGCCAATATACTTCTTTCTTATGTTATATACACAGTTACACAATGCCATTACCTGACGTACACTGACCCATCCCACCCCGCGAGAGCAATATGCGGCTTTATTACATCATCCTACCCTTATTCCATTCAATAAACCCATTCTATAAGTTGTGATATTAAAAGTTCGTTTAATAACAGGAAATAGTGCCAGGTGACATTTGACTTCCGGTTTGTCGTCTGTTAACACATTTAGTATACGCCATTAAATGCGCCAAAGAGTCTTTATTTATCTGGGACTATTTCTTGACGCGGGCAAACAACGAATAGTTACGTGAAACGTCATCGCATGCCTCACAGAAGCCGAGGTTAGTTTCGCATCCCATTTGTTGATTTAAGTATGTTTTGTCGATGTTTTGGATCATGTAATAAATAGAATCTTCAACTCGTCCCCAGTTTATAGCGGAAATTACAAAACTCGTCCAGTAAATTAGGTCTGGACCTCGCCAAAGGCTCGGTCCAGACCTAATTTACTGGACTCGTTTTGTAAATTCCGCTATAAACTGGAGACTCATTGTAGATCCTCTATATACGAAACGACATTCCTATCTGAATTAAAATGGTATATCTTTCGACATATAAAGCAGACCCATCCCTCTCTCGCTGGGTGGGATGGATAAACACTGATTCCAGGAAGCGACTCATATAAGCCCACACGCTTGGTGTTGAATCTGGTCCATGACGTTATATATATATATATTCTAATGTAATTTCAATTGTATTATTCATGGACAAAAATACTGTATTTTCCTCCCTAGAGACAACATCATTGACTTGAGGATCTATTACGACAAACTTGTGGTTCAAAGTGTGGAACAAGTTCCCGAGATAACGATAGAATCCATTCTAGGTAAGCAATATACACGATTTTTGCGGGTGTGTACGACTGACAAAGGATATACTCCTAAGGCTTTAATAATGACGATGTTATAATAACCTAAATATATTGCCCACCCGTCCACCCTCTCAGAGAGTTTAAATACACATACTGTGTCGCGCATTAAGGGATGTAACATATATGCATATTACCATATTCCGTCATATATTTATTAGTAACATATATTTCAATCCGTCAACTATTTTGAGATAAATGTAATATTATGAGGTCAGTGTTAATATAGTTATTATCTACATTCATCCAATTGACTCCATGATGTCTCCATCGCCAGACTATTTCATGCACGAACAGATTGATTGATTGATTGGATGCTTGACTGAGATTTAACGTCATTTCAGTAGCTACGCCATATCGCGGCCAACACTAGAAACAGGTAGTCAAACAATATTGTTGCGAAGTAACTGTGTGTATACGAAGCAGACAGTGGATGAGACTAAAACAATTAATGATTAATTTATTCATAAGCTGTCATACACGGAATACTATAAAACCATTGGTTGACACACATCTAGCCATTAATGTTATTTCTCGATAACCAAACTATTTCTGCTTTTGAAATGTCAGCACTCACAACAACATCGTGTCATATGACCACGCCTATATACCGGGTGCCTAATTTTACATGAGAACTGTTCGATAATTTCTGCGATATAAACGAGGATGTTGCATAAAACTTAAATCATTACTTAGGTGCATAAGTTACTGGCAATATCAACAAGACTCAAACGAGCTAACATTTACAAAGAAATGAAGTTTCAGAAACTAACAACTCGTGTCACAGTGCAAGCGAAATATTTCTGGAACACCCTCTAGAGTGGAATGACCAGTTAGTTGACCAACGCATGGACACTGTTCACTAGCCAATCAAAAGCGACGAATGTATGGCGCCACTTGATCAGTTGATAGCTGGATGTTTGATTGAGAGCATGGCAGGCTTGGGGCGATTACATGCCAATGTAATCGATTACGATTACAATTACTTTTGATTGACATGATTACGATTACTGATTACATAAAAAGACTCATCCAACGTTGAAATTGATTCAACATTGGATGAGTCTTTTTTGTTGGCAATAATCTCAAAGTGTTATGCGTCTTTTATACATATATCTTCTACTTATGGTGGATCACCTGTAACATGGCGGATTCAATTATAAGAAATAACTAAATAACTCTTTTTTCGATCAGTTTCGATTAGGTTATGAGTTATAACCGAAAAGTTTGAAGACAAATTTACTATAACGGCGATACGCGCGTTATAGAATTTGTCTTCAAACATTTGGGTTATAACTTCATAACCTTAATCGAAACAAGAAGTTATTTCTTAAAAAAGAAGAAATAATTCCAATGATAAGTAACCGGCACAATTGTTTGTGCAAGAGATGTTAACTGGCTCTGAACCAACCACCAATTGTTTTGTCAGACCCCCCCCCGGAAAAGTAGGACAATGTAGGCTGGTCTAAAAATAAGAACTTCCTCACTAATTACTTGTTGAATAACTATGAGAACAATTTAATTTATTTACTGTAAATTTCCAACTAATGTCAATCCCTGATTTCGCCACGTCCATGCCTCTAACATTTCCTTGTGTGAAAAAGGGTACATGTGTGTGTGTGTATGTGTGTGTGGGGGGGGGGGTGTTTTACTACGTTGGTTGTTTCCACGCAATGGCCACACACATTTCCATTATATCTTTCGATTCTTTTGCAGGAAACGTGGGCGGAATGATGGGCCTTTTCATAGGTGCGAGTCTTCTGTCCATTATTCAGCTTTTAGAGTTCGCTATTCTATTTCTTTGGAGTCTCATGTGCTCACGGAAAAAGCCCACGGACGACCAAATACATACTGGCTATAAGGAACATACGGACACATTTACTCAGAACTGCTCTTTATGATCACGGAAACAAGGGCGTGGATAAAATAAATAGTGAGAAATCAATGGCCGTTTCAATGTGGTCATGAGGTTTTATAAGCGAGAAAAAGTTACATTTATATTGTTTATTCTTCTAAACTGTAACATACCGTGTTAAGAAATACAAAAACGTAACGTTGGGCCAGTCTTCTCCCAGCACAATGTACAACATACATAATATACAGTCCACACATTACATTAAACATGATGATATATGACAATGCAGAATATTTTATAACACAAAGGTACATATATGTCATTGAAAGGAGATCGGTCCGCCGATATGACCACAACGTATGCGCCTGTTTGATAATTTTCATCAGAGAAATTGGAATAATGACTAATTATGGGGGAGAATCGTCCCCAACTATTACAGCGAGGAACTAAAGGGAGTAGTCCTCGTCCTACAATTTGGTCCGAACTTGATCATGATGGTGGGGGCTCGGGGGGGGGGGGGGGGGGGGGGCTCAGTATAATGATAAGAGTAATTAGGAACATGTCTCGTTTAACGTACTGTTCAATAAGAGAAGGAACTTACATATGTTGCGCAAAACTATACTGGTCGTCGGATGTTCATCAGTTGAGACATTTTTTGTTGTCGTAGGATTAGTATAATAGTAACTGGCTATATATTTCCGTCTGTCCTGTTCTAATTTATCGCATACTAATATTACATGAAATTCGTCGCCAACTGCATTGTTGCATAGTGTACAAATTCTATCATTCATTCAGTTAACGGTTTGTTATTTATATCATTTAACTATATAAATTACCACTTTGTCTTGTTCTAATCTACGTTACGATATGAAAGATGTAACCACTATCTCGCGACTTCAGTTTGCTGAAGACACAACCTGATATACACCCGGTAATATCACAAACAAATTATTATCAGATATAAGTACAGGAAATAGGAAATTGTGTGAGTGGTGTAGTGTAGTGTAAAATACAAATAAATCCTTCACAATTTAAGTATATTCACCATCACCCTATATATGCACAATATTAACTCGAATGTGGGGAAATTCCGATACAATAATAGAGTATCCATACTTCATAAAACACCGATGCTCATAATAAATAATAATAATGCATAATAGTCACACAGATCCGCTATATAAATATATGGACATTTTGAAAATAAATAAATGTTCTGTGTACCCTGCATTAAACTCTTCTCAGTCGTGATTAGTTTCACGACCAGTCACCGAATTCATTTGAAAATTTCTTCATAATTTAACAAAAATGACATGCAGAAATGCTGTATGCTCATGTCTAGGACACCAGAAAGTGTCTATAATGAAATGTGGAATTCTCTGAACAACACTTAAAAACCTTCCAATTCTAACAATGTTAAAGAAATTATTACCATTGGAACTTTTTACTTCTTATCAGCTAAATTCCAGTGCCTACAGAAGCTGTACTGAATGTCTAACTAAATATTATTCATAACATTTGTATGATATATAGACGACTGTAGAGACAAAGATAAACTTACATGTAAGCTCCGCTCCCAGGAATACCTTATTCCGACCATATAGTCGTACCACATGCACTTCCTATATCTCATAGCAAACTGAGCGATGCACGAACTATATTAGTCTTCTATAGAAACATAGGTTTAGTGTATATTAAGTTATGGACTGTCATAACAAGATTAAATCTGGATAAAATCAATTATTATATTTATGGCATTATTTCACAGGCACGGCATGTAGTAAACAATCACCTTGCTTTATTGTCCACGATAACTCATTATTATAAACTTAAATTGTATTCAGCAATTGTGTATAATGTTTCGAATTATATTTAATCGTTGTCATAGTTTGATATCATTAACTTAGCGTAATTAATCGATCGTCCTTAGGTTATGATTCCGTGATCTCCGGCGATATTTGTCATTATTTGAAAAAATATATTTGTCATTACTTTCAATGCTGAACAAATCCATCTCTATTCCACTGTAAGATATGATAGGAACTACATGTAGAATCATGTGTTATTGTAGTCTAAGTGATGACGTTCCATGTATATGCTTCTATTGTTGTTTTACACGTGTTTCACACATGTTAACCATGTTGTTTATTGTGAATAACATTTATATTAAATACCTCGTTCTATATATACATATACATGTTTTACATCCAAGTTGCGTGAAAAAACACGTAGGCATATACACATAAATAGCGAAACATCTTCATTATTTATTCACGCTCACTGAATTAAGCACATATGAAGCAATGAACACTCATACTGAGTCCATGCCTCCATAATTCTGATATATATATATATTTCCTATGTATTCAATAGTGTTGTAATATGTTCAATAAGTTAAAGCGACTGAATGATCTGAAGGCATTCGCATTGGATTCGTGCGGGGGGGGGGGGGGGGGGGTTGTATAAATGTGTGTAAAACAACTATATCATCAAGAACATGAGAAATAGATTGACAATCTTCTTATTTTAATTATTAATAACTCTCCAATAATTAGATTTCACATGCCAATACCATTGTTACGTAAACATACTATTTCAGTGGAATTACCGATAACAGCAAAATTAGTCAACTAAGATATAACACAGTGTAACCATACTGTGGCGGTAAACATTTAAACAGATTAAAACATTGACAACTATTCTGGAAATCATATTTAAACCAGTTTAGACTAAAATGATTTATCTTACATGTACTACGCGATTAGCGGTGTTTGTTGACAAATCACTGTAACAGTTTTGTTTACATAACAATGGTTTCAACTCGCGAAATTTAGTTATCGGATAACTATCAATAATGAATACAAGAACAAAGAAGTTTATCTAATTCTCCATGTTATTCTCGGTGGTGACGTTTTAACAGACTTTTATATCTTTTTGCACATTTACCCAGTGAGTGCCTTGGTCACCTTTAAGTCGTTTCACGTTAAATTGACTAAAAGTCAGTGTTAAACAAAAATAACATGGATGACCCTTGTCCAGACGCATGGACACGATATACCTTCATTTAAACATCATAGTCTTCAGACTCTGCTACTCTAATTGGTCACGTCTATACCAAGAAAGTACAATAGTAACACCAAGGTGGGATAACATTTCCGATAATTGCGGTAGTTTCCTCTCTGAATCAAACAAACACAAACCCATAAACCCCTCACATAAATAAGCTGCGTACGGAAACTACAGCCAATATAATGTCAATATATGTACGACTTGTTAAAATCATATGATTTCGACTCTGTTCTCGGTTGTAACTCATCTGACAATGTATATGAACTACTTTAGATCGTGCATGATCCAGCTTTTCCGCTCATAACCTGGAATGTACCCAACATATATAAAATGCGAACCATAGATGACAACAGTATTAATGAAATCGTCAATTACAAATAAAAATTATACTCTAATAAACTGAAAGCACATTCAGAACAAATAAAATTGCCTATTTAAATTATCGACAATTATATAATAAACTGATAAGGAAAAGTACTAAACAAAAACAAAAATAAGAATGATATTCACATATGTCATATGTAATTCACATATGTTTGAATATTCACATGTACCTCTTGCAGCGAAACGGGGCGTCATGGTGTCTCTTTACAAAGGAGGTCGAAAACCTAAAGACAGTTTTGATAGCTACCGAGCAATTACCATATTACCTGCAATTTACAAGTTATTTGAGAGAGTTGTCTCTCTTAGACTGGAAACGTACATGCCGTCTTCAATCGCCGTCCATCCGTTACAACACGGTTTCGAAAAAGGGATCAGTTGCGCCATGACATCCTGTTTCGTGCAAGAATGTATTAGTTACGCCAGAGAACAACACAACAAGCTTTACTCATGTCTATTAGACGTGCGTAAAGCTTTCGATTGTGATTGGATCAATGGCCTCTTGTACAAATTATTCCTCAGAGGATTACAAGGCAAAACATGGCTCATCATACGAGATTTATTATCTGGCATAAAATGTTGTATCCGCAACGACGGAACATATTCCGACTGGTTCTCCTTATCTCAAGGAACCAGACAAGGATCCATATTATCACCTCTGTGGTACAAAATATACGCAGACGACCTCCTCCATATTATTGAGAAGTCAAAATTAGGACTTCGTATTCACTCATTGAACTGTTCATCCCCCACACAAGCCGATGATATGATGCTTATTTCGTTATCTCGCCCAGGTCTTATTGGCCTATACGAGTTATGCCTTGAATACAGTTATAAGTGGCGGTTCAGCTATAATTCTTCCAAAACCGTCATAATGGTTTTCAATGAATCCAAACAAGAAGCCGAAAAATGTGCTAGATCGTGGCCATTTGGATCATCTTTTCTCAGCGAAGTTTACTCATATACTCACCTTGGAATTCTTCTGTCCAAATCCCATTTCAATAATAATTTTGTCGATGCCATATGTACAAAATTAAGGGGTACATATTTCGGCCTCTCCGATGTTGGCCTATACCCTGGTGGTATCTCGCCTCAAAGCTCATACAAACTTTACAGAACAATAGTTATTCCTTCAGGGCTATATGGCAGCGAACTTCTCTGGAACCTTAACGCAACTCAAAAAGAGAAGCTTGAGAAGGCCCATAGAGTTTGCATCAAGCATATGCAAGGATTTCCGACGAGGACCCGTACAGTTATCGCACAAGGCTGTCTGGGCTGTTCCTCGCTAGAATCGTGGATTGATCGTCGGAAACTCTCAATATTTGGCGCTTTCTGTAGGCCAAATTACGAGAAAACATCAAAACAATTATTCTTAAGACGCCTATATGATTTTAGTTCAGGTCTTTCAACTGATGAAACATCTTTTATTTGTGACATATGGTGCATTCTATGTAAATATAATATCGAACATCACCTTATTGAATATGCTATTTCCAATAAATTTCCATCGGTCGTGGCGTGGAAACGTTTGGTGCGGTCAGCTGTACAGGAGTTAGATGAACTCGACTGGAATAATCATATCGCCAGCGACTCCTCTTTAGCAGCTTTCCGTACCATTCATCCCACGCTGCGAACGATCGGTATATGGAAACTGTGCTCACAATTTCCGAAGGAAAAATTTGTATTCCTCCTGATTGGTCGCATAATCGCACATACAGCTTTCGGAGAAACTGACACATGCAAACACTGTTTATCGACCTACCCATGTGTAGTACAACATATCTTGTTAGATTGCCCATCATTGCTACATATTCGGAATGACATGTGGTATCACGTCATTGACCAACATGGCATTGAATGTTTCCTTTACCTAGACCAATTACCCCGTTTGCAGCTACTGTCTGCCCTTCTGGGATCGCCACATAGAGATCTCGCTCTGCTCTCAGATAACCACCTTAATTTATCTCGGTTGCTCGTTAGGACAACAGCATTTATGTGGAAACAGTTTCATTTTGATGATGGTTAACTAAAGTGATCAGCGCTCTTTCGGAATATAATGGCGTTATCTTTTTCTTTTTTTCTTCTATTAATACATTTACAGTTAGTTGGTAAATTATCTCAGTCACAGCTTTGGTCAATTCAGTACCATGCACCGTTCCGCCAAACATGTATAATTATATATACTTCAAATTACCCATATCTTCCTGCATGTGTAGGCTGTTTAACAGTTTACGTACGATACATTTTACATAACCTGACTTCAACGGACATCCACGAATCTTAGTATTCTTCCGGATACATGATGGCACAAGCCATACCCATATCTACACGTATGTGTGTGTGCATGTATATATATATATATATATATATATATATATATATATATATATGTGTATGTGTATGTATATGTATGTATATGTATGTATATGTATGTATATGTATGTATATGTATATATGTATGTATGTGTATGTATGTATACATGTGTATGTGTATGTATATGTATATGTATGTGTGTATGTATGCGTATAGTCCGTATATGTATATGTATACATGCATGCGTATGTGTGTATACATATGTATGTGTATATAAATACCATACAACTTTTGCAATTATTCAAACCTTGGAGATATCTCGCTTGCACTTAAGATAACCCTTTTAATTAACATATTGTATAACCGTTTTAAACACAATTTAAAGTCCCGCTTCAGCTCGACGTGAATTATTTCATACTCCTTATTTCCTCATAATGTCCCACATAATATGCTTTGGTGTAGTTAATTCCATGTACATGCACATATGCACTGCATATAAAGGTGCATGACGTTACATAATGTATTCATATATATGCGTGGATGTGTGTGTGAGGGTGGGTGTGTGTGTGTGTGAGGGTGTGTGTGTGTGTGTGTGAGGGTGTGCACGTGCGTGTGAGAGGGTGGAGAGGGTGCGTTCGTGTGTGTTTGTGTGTGTGTGAGGGTGTGTGAGGGTGTGTATGTGTGTGTGTGTGTGAAAGTGTCTATATATGTATAAGTGGATGTATGTGTATATGCATGAAGTGCATATGCAAGTGCGTGATCGAGCGTGTACTCGTGTACTCGTATGTTCGTATCTGTCTCTTTTGGCAGTCAAATTATATAACCATGTATATTGTATAGCCAAATTTTGATGTATTTTTGTTCTCAACTTATTTGTAATGATTTTTTTTTTTTTTTTTTTTTCTTCTTTGTTTTGTTTATATATATGCTCTTCATTGTATGGAGGAATAAAGATATATATATATACTGTGGCGGTAAACATTTAAACAGATTAAAACATTGACAACTATTCTGGAAATCATATTTAAACCAGTTTAGACTAAAATGATTTATCTTACATGTACTACGCGATTAGCGGTGTTTGTTGACAAATCACTGTAACAGTTTTGTTTACATAACAATGGTTTCAACTCGCGAAATTTAGTTATCGGATAACTATCAATAATGAATACAAGAACAAAGAAGTTTATCTAATTCTCCATGTTATTCTCGGTGGTGACGTTTTAACAGACTTTTATATCTTTTTGCACATTTACCCAGTGAGTGCCTTGGTCACCTTTAAGTCGTTTCACGTTAAATTGACTAAAAGTCAGTGTTAAACAAAAATAACATGGATGACCCTTGTCCAGACGCATGGACACGATATACCTTCATTTAAACATCATAGTCTTCAGACTCTGCTACTCTAATTGGTCACGTCTATACCAAGAAAGTACAATAGTAACACCAAGGTGGGATAACATTTCCGATAATTGCGGTAGTTTCCTCTCTGAATCAAACAAACACAAACCCATAAACCCCTCACATAAATAAGCTGCGTACGGAAACTACAGCCAATATAATGTCAATATATGTACGACTTGTTAAAATCATATGATTTCGACTCTGTTCTCGGTTGTAACTCATCTGACAATGTATATGAACTACTTTAGATCGTGCATGATCCAGCTTTTCCGCTCATAACCTGGAATGTACCCAACATATATAAAATGCGAACCATAGATGACAACAGTATTAATGAAATCGTTAATTACAAATAAAAATTATACTCTAATAAACTGAAAGCACATTCAGAACAAATAAAATTGCCTATTTAAATTATCGACAATTATATAATAAACTGATAAGGAAAAGTACTAAACAAAAACAAAAATAAGAATGATATTCACATATGTCATATGTAATTCACATATGTTTGAATATTCACATGTACCTCTTGCAGCGAAACGGGGTGTCATGGTGTCTCTTTACAAAGGAGGTCGAAAACCTAAAGACAGTTTTGATAGCTACCGAGCAATTACCATATTACCTGCAATTTACAAGTTATTTGAGAGAGTTGTCTCTCTTAGACTGGAAACGTACATGCCGTCTTCAATCGCCGTCCATCCGTTACAACACGGTTTCGAAAAAGGGATCAGTTGCGCCATGACATCCTGTTTCGTGCAAGAATGTATTAGTTACGCCAGAGAACAACACAACAAGCTTTACTCATGTCTATTAGACGTGCGTAAAGCTTTCGATTGTGTTTGGATCAATGGCCTCTTGTACAAATTATTCCTCAGAGGATTACAAGGCAAAACATGGCTCATCATACGAGATTTATTATCTGGCATAAAATGTTGTATCCGCAACGACGGAACATATTCCGACTGGTTCTCCTTATCTCAAGGAACCAGACAAGGATCCATATTATCACCTCTGTGGTACAAAATATACGCAGACGACCTCCTCCATATTATTG
The DNA here is from genome assembly GCA_032622095.1 of Siphonodentalium dalli. Taxonomy (NCBI): domain Eukaryota; kingdom Metazoa; phylum Mollusca; class Scaphopoda; order Gadilida; family Siphonodentaliidae; genus Siphonodentalium; species Siphonodentalium dalli. Next base: position 30,521,363 of record CP136065.1, read on the forward strand.
AGAAGTCAAAATTAGGACTTCGTATTCACTCATTGAACTGTTCATCCCCCACACAAGCCGATGATATGATGCTTATTTCGTTATCTCGCCCAGGTCTTATTGGCCTATACGAGTTATGCCTTGAATACAGTTATAAGTGGCGGTTCAGCTATAATTCTTCCAAAACCGTCATAATGGTTTTCAATGAATCCAAACAAGAAGCCGAAAAATGTGCTAGATCGTGGCCATTTGGATCATCTTTTCTCAGCGAAGTTTACTCATATACTCACCTTGGAATTCTTCTGTCCAAATCCCATTTCAATAATAATTTTGTCGATGCCATATGTACAAAATTAAGGGGTACATATTTCGGCCTCTCCGATGTTGGCCTATACCCTGGTGGTATCTCGCCTCAAAGCTCATACAAACTTTACAGAACAATAGTTATTCCTTCAGGGCTATATGGCAGCGAACTTCTCTGGAACCTTAACGCAACTCAAAAAGAGAAGCTTGAGAAGGCCCATAGAGTTTGCATCAAGCATATGCAAGGCTTTCCGACGAGGACCCGTACAGTTATCGCACAAGGCTGTCTGGGCTGTTCCTCGCTAGAATCGTGGATTGATCGTCGGAAACTCTCAATATTTGGCGCTTTCTGTAGGCCAAATTACGAGAAAACATCAAAACAATTATTCTTAAGACGCCTATATGATTTTAGTTCAGGTCTTTCAACTGATGAAACATCTTTTATTTGTGACATATGGTGCATTCTATGTAAATATAATATCGAACATCACCTTATTGAATATGCTATTTCCAATAAATTTCCATCGGTCGTGGCGTGGAAACGTTTGGTGCGGTCAGCTGTACAGGAGTTAGATGAACTCGACTGGAATAATCATATCGCCAGCGACTCCTCTTTAGCAGCTTTCCGTACCATTCATCCCACGCTGCGAACGATCGGTATATGGAAACTGTGCTCACAATTTCCGAAGGAAAAATTTGTATTCCTCCTGATTGGTCGCATAATCGCACATACAGCTTTCGGAGAAACTGACACATGCAAACACTGTTTATCGACCTACCCATGTGTAGTACAACATATCTTGTTAGATTGCCCATCATTGCTACATATTCGGAATGACATGTGGTATCACGTCATTGACCAACATGGCATTGAATGTTTCCTTTACCTAGACCAATTACCCCGTTTGCAGCTACTGTCTGCCCTTCTGGGATCGCCACATAGAGATCTCGCTCTGCTCTCAGATAACCACCTTAATTTATCTCGGTTGCTCGTTAGGACAACAGCATTTATGTGGAAACAGTTTCATTTTGATGATGGTTAACTAAAGTGATCAGCGCTCTTTCGGAATATAATGGCGTTATCTTTTTCTTTTTTTCTTCTATTAATACATTTACAGTTAGTTGGTAAATTATCTCAGTCACAGCTTTGGTCAATTCAGTACCATGCACCGTTCCGCCAAACATGTATAATTATATATACTTCAAATTACCCATATCTTCCTGCATGTGTAGGCTGTTTAACAGTTTACGTACGATACATTTTACATAACCTGACTTCAACGGACATCCACGAATCTTAGTATTCTTCCGGATACATGATGGCACAAGCCATACCCATATCTACACGTATGTGTGTGTGTGCATGTATATATATATATATATATATATATATATATATATATATATGTGTATGTGTATGTATATGTATGTATATGTATGTATATGTATGTATATGTATATATGTATGTATGTGTATGTATGTATACATGTGTATGTGTATGTATATGTATATGTATGTGTGTATGTATGCGTATAGTCCGTATATGTATATGTATACATGCATGCGTATGTGTGTATACATATGTATGTGTATATAAATACCATACAACTTTTGCAATTATTCAAACCTTGGAGATATCTCGCTTGCACTTAAGATAACCCTTTTAATTAACATATTGTATAACCGTTTTAAACACAATTTAAAGTCCCGCTTCAGCTCGACGTGAATTATTTCATACTCCTTATTTCCTCATAATGTCCCACATAATATGCTTTGGTGTAGTTAATTCCATGTACATGCACATATGCACTGCATATAAAGGTGCATGACGTTACATAATGTATTCATATATATGCGTGGATGTGTGTGTGAGGGTGGGTGTGTGTGTGTGTGAGGATGTGTGTGTGTGTGAGGGTGTGCACGTGCGTGTGAGAGGGTGGAGAGGGTGCGTTCGTGTGTGTTTGTGTGTGTGTGAGGGTGTGTGAGGGTGTGTATGTGTGTGTGTGTGTGTGTGTGAAAGTGTCTATATATGTATAAGTGGATGTATGTGTATATGCATGAAGTGCATATGCAAGTGCGTGATCGAGCGTGTACTCGTGTACTCGTATGTTCGTATCTGTCTCTTTTGGCAGTCAAATTATATAACCATGTATATTGTATAGCCAAATTTTGATGTATTTTTGTTCTCAACTTATTTGTAATGATTTTTTTTTTTTTTTTTTTTTTTTCTTCTTTGTTTTGTTTATATATATGCTCTTCATTGTATGGAGGAATAAAGATATATATATATACTGTGGCGGTAAACATTTAAACAGATTAAAACATTGACAACTATTCTGGAAATCATATTTAAACCAGTTTAGACTAAAATGATTTATCTTACATGTACTACGCGATTAGCGGTGTTTGTTGACAAATCACTGTAACAGTTTTGTTTACATAACAATGGTTTCAACTCGCGAAATTTAGTTATCGGATAACTATCAATAATGAATACAAGAACAAAGAAGTTTATCTAATTCTCCATGTTATTCTCGGTGGTGACGTTTTAACAGACTTTTATATCTTTTTGCACATTTACCCAGTGAGTGCCTTGGTCACCTTTAAGTCGTTTCACGTTAAATTGACTAAAAGTCAGTGTTAAACAAAAATAACATGGATGACCCTTGTCCAGACGCATGGACACGATATACCTTCATTTAAACATCATAGTCTTCAGACTCTGCTACTCTAATTGGTCACGTCTATACCAAGAAAGTACAATAGTAACACCAAGGTGGGATAACATTTCCGATAATTGCGGTAGTTTCCTCTCTGAATCAAACAAACACAAACCCATAAACCCCTCACATAAATAAGCTGCGTACGGAAACTACAGCCAATATAATGTCAATATATGTACGACTTGTTAAAATCATATGATTTCGACTCTGTTCTCGGTTGTAACTCATCTGACAATGTATATGAACTACTTTAGATCGTGCATGATCCAGCTTTTCCGCTCATAACCTGGAATGTACCCAACATATATAAAATGCGAACCATAGATGACAACAGTATTAATGAAATCGTCAATTACAAATAAAAATTATACTCTAATAAACTGAAAGCACATTCAGAACAAATAAAATTGCCTATTTAAATTATCGACAATTATATAATAAACTGATAAGGAAAAGTACTAAACAAAAACAAAAATAAGAATGATAAAAAACACATGGATTCTTCGAAATAGGCGAACAACCGATGTCGAAATCGAACCCACATCGATCCAAGAAATTATATTGACATGTTATTCTATGAAAGGGAAAAGGAGTAAAGACCACAACGGTATATCGGCCGTACTAAAATAAATTATTCAAATAATAGCCACAGCACTTAAACATATATTTAATATATCGTTTGAACAGGGAATAGTCCCAATGAAAATGATAATCTCTAAAGTAGTCCTCATTACCAAAATAAATAACTCTAACGAAATAACAATATATCGTCCAATCAGTATCCTGCAATCGTTCTCTAATGTGGTACAAACAAATAATATAAAAACGACCAGTAAATTTTCTTAATGAATATGAAATCTTATAAAAACACCAATATTGATGTATACCAAAAGATCAGGCATCTTCTAGACCATCTCGTTAAAAGTAATGATAAACCGACACAGGATTCCACCTGAGCTGTATATATTGACATATAAAGCGTTCAATACGACCGACCACACCATACTGCTACCAAACTGGACCACTATGACATCAGGGATGTAGCAAATCATGGTGCCATAGTTATTTTTAATGATAGGAGACAATACGTTGACTATAGCGGGAGCACTTCAAGCCTTATGGATACTTCATGTGATGTTCCCCCAAGGTTAAATTCTTGAGCCGATCATTTTCTAAATATGCGTGAATTAAATGGAAAATCAATCAATCGTATGGCGATGACACCACAGTTTTTACAAGCGGTACAGATTGCGAATTAGTACTGAGTTATGTTAATAACAGATTAACCATTGTATCCAATTGGTGCTGCTGTAATATACTTTCAATTGATATTAATAATTGCAATTATATGCTTTTACACCCCCAAAATAATGACAAAAAAGCTATACTTTGAATTAAAGCTAAATAACATTGAACTGGATCGAATAGGGAATCTTTGAGTACGAATCGTTGACACAATTCTTAGGTATCCACATTGATGAGAACTTGTCATTGAAAAAGCACGCATTCTTAATATGCTCAAAAATATTACACGCAATCTACTGCATCAATAAGGTGAAACATGTTGTCCCAATTAAAGCATTGCATACATTGTACTATGCACTGATTCAAAACCACTTAGTTTATGGTGTCTAAATATGGGACATGTTCCGGAAGTCAAGAAAATATTCCTATCACAATAACGAGCATTGCATATAATATGCAACAAAAAGTACAGGAGTCACAAAGATCCACTCTTTAAAAGAGAGAATATCTTGAAAAAATATGATTTACACATTCCCAATTCTTCAAATTTCATGCACTACTGGTATTATAACCACATGTATGCGTTTTGTTGGATGATGTACAATAAACGAGAAAATCATCAGAATCCCTTACTGCTAGAAATACATAGCACTGGATATTCAGGAATACTACCCCATCACGCCCTCCCTACAACATGGAACAACCCGGAAGATGAATATGCATCAAGCCAAAGCAGGCACACATTAAAGAAGCGCTTACATTCAATTTTGATGAGAAATTACCCCGAACACGTACAATGTAAAAAAGGATGCCCCAACTGTTCTCTATAAAATAATACGAACATCCATAGTTATATACTCGACCATGTTCTTCCAACCAACTAGTTCTCGTTCCTGCCATCGCCATAGGCTACCGAACATCATAAAGACTATCATATACCATTATGAGTTATCTGGGGATGACTCTATGTCGATAACCATATATCAACATTAAATATATATTACTTTTAGTTGTAATTCTCCCAAAACACCACTCAACAAAAAGACTAATAATGCCTACATCATCTATAGAACGGGTCCCCAAGCCATATAATAAATACATTTGGAACTACTGAAAGTTAACAACGCGAAAACAGCATTTGCTGTGAGATAATTTAAAATAATTGCTGTATCGAATTATTTGAATCATAATACAACCATGATGATTTTAATGACTAATATAAACGAGACCACAACGCAAATCATCCACATCAAGGTGATGCCTACTTTGTTAATTTCTGACCTGATCATCGCTCTGCCACTTTGTAATAGAGTTGTTTCTCTTCCATCGATCTATACGCACATGTTACAATTGATTGGCCACCACGCTTCATCCGACTCAAACTGGAGGCAGACAATGTGGTACACGGTGGTATTTATACTGTAATCTATATGATATCAACCTAGTTACATTTAAGCTCTGTATGATCACTTATGTTCTCAGTAGATTTGAACTACCATATTCTATAAACGTACATTTACACGCATACATGTACTCGAGCTGTCTATGGAACTTGCATGCAAGACGTTGATTGGTTGAAATAACGTCGTGCAACGTCGCGTGCAGGACCCAAACGTGTTTCCATATTGAATGGTAGCAACCTGCAACTCGCTACCCGATTAACATTGAAAGTGAGCGAGGAGTGCTCTTTTAATCTGCCAGTTGAGTCTAAATATAAGGAATGGATGTAGGTTTTGTTGCATTCCATGGACTGTATGGATGTAAGTTTATTTGACATGCATGTTTATAAATGGGCAGCTTTCGCGTGCCACACAACATATTATACCAGCTTCAATCGATGTTCCATGGAACGCTAACACATCAACATTCATTTCGTGATAGCAACAATTAATATTTATATAATATAATTACTCAAACTGTTAAACAAGTTCTCACTTGGCGTCGTTTTGAGCCAATAAAATATAATTCAAGTCCATAATTATTTAAAGCATGGATGCACACATATCAAAGCTTTCCCTAGACAAACGAAGACTCACACAATGATACTCATATAAAATATTCAGGCCTCAATAAGTCAACGAATACATTGATATATGAACGATATATCGTAGTTATTTATTAACTGCGTTCAAGCTTTCCTATATAATGCCCTTTATTTTTACCATATTATGACGAAACTAGCAGAATTATATCTCTTTCTCTCTGGAGAGAAATGCTGCTTATTTTTTTTCTCTCTCTCTCCCTTTATAATACTGGTTTACGTCGAAGAGAGAGTGCACAATATAACTTGGCTGGCGTACCATTTAACCCTTTACCCAACAGAAGGGCCCTGTGCCAATGCATTCTCTTATATATGCGAGTCGACCATAGGTCGCCTCGCATATATAAGAGAATGCATTGGCTTAACACATTAAAAATTATAAAATTGTTAAAGAATGTAAGAAAAAATGGTAAAAAGTGTTAAAAAAAGATTTTTTTTAGGCCAATGCATTCTCTTATATATGCGAGGCGACCTATGGTCGACTTGCATATATAAGAGAATGCATTGGCACAGGGCATAACTGTAACTATCACAATGTGGTCAACGAGCCGGTTCCAATGATATCCATATTTGTATGGTTCTATTGAGACAGACCGAAGATATTTTAGGCTGTTGAAGCTTTATTTGGCCGATTTTGGCCGGTTTGTTGGGTAAAGGGTTAACCATTTAATTTTGTCGGGAATGGTCGTGTCGACCTGACGACATATTTCGCTCCACGTGCAGATTTCCCTAAAGTATAATGTAAATGTATGTAAATATTTATTATTTTCAATACCGCATCCATTAAGCTACACATATTTGCAACTTTTGATCTTGAGATATTTCATTGATATACCCGCTCAAAAATGGTCACTTACCCTCCAGCAAAATTGTGATATAAAATAGGGCAAACAATAGATTCAGCCACGATAAGAACCACGTGTGCATGTATGTATGCATTCACTGTGTATGTATTCACTATGTATGTATTCAATATGTATGCAATCATTATGTTTGTAAGTATGCACTGTGTATATATTCACTATGGTACACAGCCAATCACTTATGTTTGAACATCTCCCATTTATACAAATCGAGAACAATCGCGTCGAACTGACGACCTAATTAGCTCCACGTTCGGTACAGATTACCCCATTACAATTCCGTGACAAACTCAGTTAAGTCGCATAGTCCCACTAATGTGTGCACTCTCGCTTAAAAGGTTATCACATAATAAACAATATAGTGTCGAAGGAAATGAAGCTAATTCGTCTCTTACGATTGTCGAACCTATTTGATCTATATATCATGACCGTTGTCGCAAAAATATCAGGTTCGCTAATCACAAACCCGTGTTGGTAAAAAGCTAACCTATTGATCACGTGATCCGGTTTAGCCGGGCTTTCATCTCGTGAGATCTTGCGCGGATAGTCAATCTGCAAACGGAACGAGGTATTTTGCTTCCGTAATGCGCTGCCCGTGGGGATAACATGGTGTCGCGCCCCCACAAACAAGCAGCGCTGTCGATAATTCACAATGATTTTCAAATTGTCCGGTGAAGGCGATAATGTACAACGATTATGCACGAACAACAAAGTTGTCAAGATATTTGTAGTCAAACAGGTTATAATAGATCTGTATCCGATTATATGCAGCGGCTTTGAACCACCATTTCAGCGCCAGTTAATAGATTACAAACATGATGCATGTTTAACCCTTTGAGTGCCAGGGGCCGATCTCATCGGCCCTAAACCTACAAAATAAGTCTGTTAAAGAATATAAGAATAAATTATTAAAACTAAAAAAAAAAAATAAAAAAAAAGTTAGGCCAATGCATTCTCTTATATATGCGAGGCGACCTATGGTCGACTCGCATATATAAGAGAATGCATTGGCACAGGGTATATGGGTTGATTCAAAAATCGACCTGGCACTCAAAGGTTTAAACAACATGTTTTTAAAGGGAAACAAAGCCGTCTATGTGGGGGATCCCGAGATATAACATAAATGTCTGCAAAACAACATCACCAACAAGTACGTGAAAAAATTGATGGATTTTTCCATAAATGAGGTTTCACATATAAAAACCATTGTTATGCCAACTTACTGTTGCAATGAAATTACATGTGAAAACCCAATTAGTCCAATAAAATACCAAAGTTTAATAAACATTGGAAAAGGTTAAATCATTGAAAATATTCTTAAAATTCTAAATTATTTGAACTTACTATACACGATTAGCGATGCTTGTTTACCAGGATTTTAGATTATATCCCACTGGAGTTGATTGGTTTCTACGTGTATTGGAACTATTTCGTGATCCATGTATATGCATGGTCTGGTGGCCACAACAACGATATATCCAAATAAACTAAAAAACAGCTCTGCTGTACGTTCATACATACGCAAATTTGCCAGGCATTCTGTTACAGGCATTTCGTATTGAAAGCTACAAGGTGTAAGGAACCGAATGCAAAAATGCTTGGAAAATGCATCTGTACCACAGCTAACTACATTATAAGTAAAAGCTATATGTAGTTCCAACAGTACGATGTTATCGAAGTTTGCCTGTAAATATCTTGCAATTATCTCTCAAGAATAAATGATACAGGTAATTTAAGGCAAAGTATTGTATCACCGTTACATATGGAACTACCGAAATGTTACTCCTCATATCGTTAGCTTTGGTAAATATGCACCATAGGTACATAGTTTTCTATGAGAAAATGCTCTCAAATAATGTCGTGCAAACTTGCCATTGTTTGAATTCCTTACCAAAATTGGTGGCTATCCCCTGAGCATTAAAGGCACGGGCGGCGTTCGTTGCAGAAATATTCATATTTGTTCAAATCGCCATCAACAGAAAGAATATTAAAATATATATATAGTTTTGTTCATATGCCAATCATAATCAGCGCGTATATAGTATATTGTCGCCAAGACGTAAGATGGTGAACATAAACAAGAGCCTGCTCGTGTTACAGAAGTTGTGCTTCTGTTTACAAAACACAGCGCAATTCTATTGGTTAATCATACACAAATGATATTAACGCTCTTTATTATTTCCATATCAGGAAAACAGTAACAAATAACGCTCATTATGTTTACCATATCCGGATCTAAACAAAAGCCAGGAAAAGTAACGTTTTTTCCTTTGTTTATGCCCTATTTCTGATTGGTGTAAGAACAAAGAAACAAAGTCTGTCTATATTTTACTATTCTTTCTGTTTATGGGTGTTTTTGACGGGGTTGAATATTTTAACGGCATACACACCGCCAACGTCGCCCGTATCTTTAAATGTAAAATGCGTATGTTGAACTACTGCAGGAGGCGAGTTCTTTATGGTAAATGCTCGCAAGTCGTGCAAAAGTTGTACCATTTACATGTATTATTGCACATCAAAGATTCTGCAAAAACCAATAAGCGAGCGACTTGGCTCTCGTGCATTAAGGGGTTAAACGACTCTACTGGGCAAAAACACGTATATCGAGAATAGATTTAAAGATTATTTTATCCAAAAATAGTGGGTCGACATCGATAGTTCACCAATCGGTCGATTCTATCGGAACTTTAAAAGTGAATTTGGTTTTGAGACGTATTTTAAAAGTTTACCTCGCGATTTATCACACATCATAATGCGATTGAGGACAATCATAGACCAGGAGGCGAAACTATCAGATGGGAAAAGCAAGCAAGCGTACGTTATGTGGGCAGACAGACGCAAACGACGAATATCATATCACATCCATTTGCAAAAGCATAGTGGGGCCAGGCAGACATATATACCGCGATGCTTCTGGGAGGAACCTGCTAGATGGAATGTTTTACATTATACTATACAGTGTATTAGCGTCCCCCAATCCAGAAATATAGAAAGGCTCAGGCATTTTGATTATGATCGGACTGAGTAAGATCTAATAAGAAGTAAGTTGTTTGGTGCGAAATAACGATGACGATAATTATTATGATGGATATGACCAGTGCTGTTAATGATGTTGCGATTGTTGATGATGATGATGATGCTATCGGTGATGATGGTGAGATGACGGTGTTGATGATTACGATGATCATCATGATGTTCATCATCATGCTGATGATGGTAATGATGCTGATGATGATGGTGGTGGGTAATGCGACGATGCTGACAATGATTATGGCGATGAGGAAGATAATGATAATGATGACAACGACGATGATGATAACGACGATGATGATATATACGCTGGTGACCCTACAGCATTAGTATAATTTATTCCACGCCCATTGACATGAGACACATGTATGCAACGGAATTCCAGCCAATGAATACATATTATTGTTTACCTCTAATGGAATACATGGCAGAACTATTTATGTTGACGTTATCGCCAATAAATATGACATACATGACGTCAACGATACGCTCCGGGTGATTCCTCGATCATTACTGGTTATTCATCAGACTTAAATCACAATAATGATAATGTTAATCATGGAGCTTATATAGCGCGTATCCCCGCGAGGGCCCGCGAGGGCTTCACATTATTACCCCAGCTGTTGAGCAATCCTTAAACGCATGCTGCCATAATGGTGCTACACAAGATTGCTCTTGGCTTACACTTACCCAACAACCAGATCCCGATTTCTCGTCTAGGTACGACGAAGCGAGCACAGTACAAGTGACCTTGCCCAAGGGTCACAACTGGCGCGAGATTTGAAACAGCGTGTGGCTATATATAGAACAAACACACCGCTTAATCTGGCCAAGCCATTGTTGTGGAGACGATAGTCCACCGGCCGGGCGCGAACTCACGCCGGTGCAGTAACATAAGTCCGACACTCTAACCACTGGGATACCACAATAGAGGTAGCTATAGGTTTAATGGAGGTGACAGTCATTGATTGAGCTTATCTGACACAACCGTGTAGAGTAAATACAGACAACAACTTGCATCATAATCTCGAATCTTTTATCGAACTCGTTGCGGACGGCGCATAGTTACATTTCGCTCTCGAAACGCTCTCGCGAAATATATCCATGCGACACCCGCAACTTATTCGATACAAGATTATCGATTAAGATGCGCGTTATGTTCTCTCTATGTAAATACATGTAGTGTAGATATGTTTGTCAACTGTAACGCGTGTTAACTCACGATTGAGTTCATTGAAGCATTCCATTCTACAATTGTCACATTTGCTGCATGGGTTGTGGCACAATTGCAGCAACCCTTGCCACACAGTTGCAGCAACCGATGTTCTTGAAAAGCTTTACCATGCAAAACCTTGCCACAACCTTGCCATATCTTGCAACTTAGGTTGCTGTAAATATTTATGCAAAGCATGCTACTGCAAACAATTGTTTACTACAATTCAATATACAATTGTTGCTGCATTTTTTAGCATGAGATTCAGCTGCAAACATTGGCGATGAATGGTAGGAATCTACCCTAAATTCTTGTGCATGAAGTTTATAAATTAACGTAACATAAAGACCGATGATAGTCAGCGCGTTGTCTTGAAATTCGCGCCACATATTCTTGAGCATGTGTGCTTTGCGCCGCAGATTCTTGAGAATGCGCGCTCACCTTTGAACAAAAGTTAACCTGATCGCACTTCCTTCGTGTTCATTGTTACAGATGCGACCCTTGGCAGCTACTTCCGGTATTTGGAGACCCAGTCTTCTCAAAGAGGAAGTTAGTTCATCGATCAGCCAATCAAATATTTATTCTGAATAAAGGAACCTTATAGACCAATCGATCGCTCCGTTACATCGGGGAAGGTATATAATGTTGTGTACTTAAGCCCACTGTTCCGAACTATGAGTTTGAAGTACTCGTGCCACTACGCGCAAGACCACGTCTCGTGCATGGTTCATGCTCACGAGACGCCTTGTAGCTCTTAAATCCACATTCACTGTCTGTAATCGATATGGGTTACAAGCACATATGAACCCATTTTCTCTTGTGACATTCGCCATGCCACACAGCGCATGATGCATTCTTCCAAATAGCAAACCAAATATAATTCGAAACTTGTGTAAATATATTTGCCACATCAACTAAAGAGCTAAATGCTCTCCTGTGTAATTATTATCTTGTGTAGTTATATTATCTGTGTAATTATTATCTTATCTTGAACGTCTGAGGTTGCGAGCAATGATATGTTTTGAATCTATGTTTATGCATATTTATATACATACTTAAAACCATGTATTTGGTAGAAGAATTAAAATGAATCTGAATTACATGTATAAACTTCAAATTTACCCGCTTACCAGGCGATTTGAAGACAATAACATAAGATGCAATCAAAACAATTGAATGGTAACACATATATCACCAAACATCAAAACAGAAATCGTCGAAAATAATACGAGGGAATGAGCATCACAACAACGAAATATAAAAAAAAACAAGTACCTTAGCAACATTGTAATTTCTCATGATGTTCATTCAATTGTTTGAAAGTGATTCAGACATATGTTATTGTCTGTTGCCTTTGATTTTGGCTGGTATTGAAGGAAACTGATTTTCATAACTGAATATTTTTGTGATATTTGCGATAAAGGTTGCCATGGAAACCAAATTGCTTTACCGCAACGAACAAATTATACGTAAGAAAAAACTGAATACTGTGCATTGGGAATGTTGAAGGCTCTGTTTTTAACCATTTGGAGGAACATCTCTATTTTCCTTAGCGTCCACGAATTCGTCTGTATTTGTTGACTTGAAACGTCAAGCGTAACTGTTGGTCGCCATGCATTGTTTTAGTTGATGAGATGATGACGGCTTGTTAAAATAGTTCCGGCTCTTAATTAAATAGGTAAAATAGTCACGTGGATAGGGTGAGACAGTTGGTCACGTTTGGTTTAAGACAGGGAAATCTCACACAGCTATCTCACGGGATGCCTGTGTTAAAATGTGTTGGAGCGGGAGAAATCGATATCTCACTCGTATCAATCCGCGCTAAAAGTAAAAGTGATTCGGTCTTTGATGGAAGACTGTATTAAAAAAAACCCTGAGTGTTCAGGTTAAAAAAATGTAATATGTTATCAATTAAAGTTGTTTGTTAAACATACTATTATGTTATCCACGTTATCCCTCAACCAATGCAAGCTGTCTGAAAAATGGAACAATTTTTATATGCACAAGCTCATTAATTACCATGTCTGTGCTGGCTATACAATTTGCACTTTTACTCTTCTTTCGAGCTGAGCCATGGGCCAACTGAGCGGAGCATATAGTAAACATAACATCTACACTTTTTGGTTGGATATAGTATTTATCTCATTCATGATAACAAAAATGAATTTCCACTTGTGGAGACTCATTTTTTGTGTGTTATCACTTATGAGATAATTCCCATATCCAACCAAAAAGTGTATAGATCCTCTATTTATTAGAATATTAAAACACATGCAATCACATTTAATCCACCACACATTTCCCTGTTTTAATTTTCAAAAATCGAATCTTGTATTAAAGTGTTTAGCAGTGTCCCTGGCTTTCCACGCCCCCAGCAAAGAAGGGGCTGCGTTGTAATATACCATATGCAGATAATAAGTTCAACAAACGACCGTTTGTTGGACTTAATATCTGCACATTCCCCAAGGGATCTACTCGTCAATGAATATTAAATACAGCGAGGGTTAAACTGCTATCATCTTATATCTACATTGCTATAGTATACTGTTCAGTTCTAAAGTTTTAACCATCATATGTATATAGAGGATCTCCAACGAGTTATGTTGGGATATAAGATTTTATGTAATGAGTATGATAACATTTTTATATCCCAATATAATGAGTTGAAGATCTTGTAAAAAGAACTAGAGCTTTATGCCTTGTTAACAAATATAATCATTAAAAGAAGCCGCAAAATGCAGTCATTTACAGCGTTAGCCGAGGCGCTTCACAACTGTGTACGGCAGTATTGCGACGGAAATTATAGTCCCCCAATTAGCCTCTTCGTTTTTCTGTCTATTTTCGTTAGTGCAACGAAGTTGGTCAAAAATTTAACCTTTTATAAAATACTTTGAAAGTATTTCCTTTTGATATGACAACATATTTGTCTACATATCACAATGGGTGGAATTGATGCAAAATGGTTTATTGGTCACACATCGATCTTAACAATAAAAAGACAAGAACACTCTGGTTGTTTTGATCAACGAGCGGATGAGGCTGAACTTATAGAAATTGATTAACCCTTGAGCATTTCAGTATAAAACCCAACGACGGTGTAATCTGACTGCAGATATCGGTCCATGCGGACTAGATGGCTCATACTGTAAATATCCGCTTATTTCGTCTTACATCCTATAGAACATTAGCATCTCCGTGACGTAGAAGCCCCCATAATGCTCGTTATCCTGATTTAGGATAATATGTCTGTCCCAGGAAGCTCATTACGTCTCCGTGTACTGACGAGTAACATAACGAGATGTCGCGATCGTGGCCCTCATAACATAACGAGGTGTCGCGGCGCTGGGCCACGCTCGAGAAGCATGTAAAATCCCCGCTACCCTATAGATAACATAACCAGACTAGTTGACCGCGCGCACAAGGAAAACTCAAATACACCCACGTCCCAAGACGCACATAGTGAGATGTCGCGCTATAGATGGCCACAACCACAAAAGAACAATCAAACCTCCACTAACCTCGACAAACTAAATGTCGCCTATAGTGCGCCACAAAACCAAGGAAAAATCATACATCCACGACCATATATAAACACAACGAGATTTCGCACTTGTGTGTCACGCATGTACGCACAATGATCAGACATCCACGGTGCAAGAAGTACATAACGAGATGTCGCGCTAGACGGGCAAACGCACCAAGGACATGTCAAACCTCCAAGATCCAAGACTCACACAATGAGGTGTCGCGCTGGCGGACTACGGGCAGAAAGGGACACAATCACGAAGGAGAAATAAAAAATCCACAACCCTATATGAACACAACGAGATTTCGCGGTTGTTGGTCACACACAATGCTCAGACATCCACGATGCAAGACGAACATAACTAGATGTAGCGCTGATGGACCACGCACACAAAGACAAATGAAAACCTCCACGATCAAGGACGAACAAAACGAGATGTCGCGCTAGTGGGCAAGGCACACAAAGGAGAACTCAACCCCCCACGACTTAGATTCATATAACAAAATGTCGCATTAGTGGGTCATGAGCACGCGGAAAACTCAAACATTCACGTTCCAAGACGCATACAACAAGAAGGCCACACTCAATAAGAATACAAATCAAACATTCACTATCCTAGACACACCTAACGAGATGTTACGTTAGTAGGCCACACTCAACAAGAATACAAATCAAACATCACTATCCTAGACACACATAACGAGATGTTACGCCAGTATAGGCCACACTCAACAAGAATACAAATCAAACATTCACTATCCTAGACACACACAACGAGATGTTACGCCAGTATAGGCCACACTCAACAAGAATACAAATCAAACATTCACTATCCTAGACACACACAACGAGATGTTACGCTAGTAGGACACACTCAACAAGAATACAAATCAAACATTCACTATCCTAGACACACCTAACGAGATGTTACGTTAGTAGGCCACACTCAACAAGAATACAAATCAAACATCACTATCCTAGACACACATAACGAGATGTTACGCCAGTATAGGCCACACTCAACAAGAATACAAATCAAACATTCACTATCCTAGACACACACAACGATATGTTACGCCAGTAGGCCACACTCAACAAGAATACAAATCAAACATCACTATCATAGACACACCTAACGAGATGTTACGCCAGTATAGGCCACACTCAACAAGAATACAAATCAAACATTCACTATCCTAGACACACACAACGAGATGTTACGCTAGTAGGACACACTCAACAAGAATACAAATCAAACATTCACTATCCTAGACATACACAACGAGATGTTACGCCAGTAGGCCACACTCAACAAGAATACAAATCAAACATTCACTACCCTAGACGCACATAACGAGATGTCGCGCTACTGGTCATGCTCAACAAGAATACAAACCAAACTTTCACGAAACTAGACGCACATAACGAGATGTCGCGCTACTGGGTCATTCTCAACAAGAATACAAATCAAACTTTCACGAAACTAGACGCACATAACGAGATGTCGCGCTACTGGGTCATGCTCAAAACGAATACAAATCAAACTTTCACGATCCTATAGACACACAAAACGAGACGTCGCGCTAGTGAGCCACGCGCATAAAGGAAAACGCCAATCTACCACCCAAGACACCAGCTTAACATGTTTAGTCTCATCACTGCGAATATTGGAAAAAACTCCTGGGAGACTGTTTCGAAATATCAGGATTCTCTTGGCACGCACAATTTTAATTGGCTGCATGAGATCATACACTATAGTTAAGTGGTCCTGCTAATTTGCTATGATCTTAGTTAGTTGGTTGAATGTCTGTGATGCTAGCTGATAGGTCAAACCGATGATGGTAAGTAAAGGTACCGCCATGTTTGTCTTCTTAGTATATACTAGCTGATGTGACCGACTTCGTCCGGGCTATTAGGGATTTCTTTGTGATCGCCTCCGTTTGGGCAGAATATACAGCGTCTGGACAAAATATTGTTCGATCGATCCATATACATGTCTATATGAGCGTATATGACCGAGGTCAAGGTCAAGTTCAAGGACACGGTTGCACGTGAAATTGGACCCGCCCATATTGTTCCCGGGATCAAAGTAGGCCTACACACCAAATTTAAATTGGATCGGTCGAGGTCCAGAAACATGCCCATATGAGCGTATATGAGCGAGGTCAAGGTCAAGGACACGGTGAAATTAGACTTGAGTTGATTGCCCTGGGGAAATGTTCTATGACTGTAAGCAACGTAAATCAAAATCGGCTCACAAAAATCGCCTATAAATCGTGTAATCTCCAGCTGGTACCTTCACCTAGTGCAAAATACATTATTAAGGAGCATATATTTACTATAGGAAATATATTACCCGCGTTATTGTTTCAATGGTATAAAGTTACCCTTCATAAGATAAATATGTTCAAGTTCCCAGTGCATGAACTGATCTCTACGGGCCAAGCCAGAGTAGATATGCATGACGCTATATATTAACCGGGCGCCCGTGTTGACGGTTAACTCCTCGAGGTTAGTCCGGAATATAGTTGAACAATGGCCACAGGAACAATTACTGTCACAGAAGACTGTAGATACATTCATAGCTAACATGCATAATAGTGTATAGTATTGTTGCAATTACGTGTCCATAGAATATATGACCCTATTAAGATAAGGAAACAATTTTCCGGATAGCGTGATCAAATAATTAGATAATAGGTCGCTGTAAGGAACTCTCGTTGTGTTTCGACAATGTTCTTTCATATTCTGCCAATATTAGATCCTGGAAGCTATGCTTCGTGACTCAATTGATCCCGTGGTTGCTGATCATGGGTAGATATGTATTCAGGCGATGTCGTAAAAATTCGCGCTGTAATGTACGTGGCCTCGAATATGCCATGATCTGCCTATGTAAACATGAATCGTGATTATGCACACGCGGGGACATTAACCGAGTTTAAGTGTGACATTTCCTATTTGGCATTAAATATGTTAAAACAATTTTCACTTACTAGGCGAATGAAACATGACGCTTTGCAACGAATCGTTTTTTTTATGAACACCCTTAAAAGATGGTCTATCTCTTCCCAGAAAGTTGTATATAGATTCTGGGGTAAAAATAATAGATATGAATCGATGAAACCGAAAAGGTTTCTATATATATCAATTAATATATGTTTTTAGAATTTCTTATCACATCCGCGGGAAAACGTTCAGAGCGTATCAAACGCTAAACAATATTAAAAAGGAGAACTCCATCTTCTTAGCAACCTCAATCATTCGTGATGTTCTCAAAATTCTCAAAAATACAACCTCACAATCTATCGCAAATGTCCTGGATACTCCAACGAAAAAACAAACAAATGAAAGCGCTTGCTAAATGTGCTTTGCAAGAGTATTACTAACACGTATGGCTGCAGAAAACTCTGACTCTATCGTCCACATAATATCAGGGTGATATAGGCTAGAAACTAGAGATTATATGCATGGCCAAAATACCAATATATAATACCTTATATAATATCCGCCAATCGGTCTATGAAAAAGTCAGTTATACGGCGTAAATTGCATTTATAACTTACTGCGAATAACCGTCTTATTTTTCTTCTGAAAAATTTGGAGATCTCCCTCGTGAAACTGACTTTCATTGTTTAGCACAGTTTACTGCCGGATTTCGTAACCAATCAATCATAAATTCCGTAACCAGGTGGTCATTATTTTCACATGGTATGAGCAACTTCTGTCAACACAATGCGCATCTGTTTAAAATGTGTTTTGGATCCTATTTCACTTAAATTCTGGACAATTGTGGATATTGGATTATATTTAAATGGATTATTTCGACACGACGCGATTAATAGATAAGGGTCTTGATAAAATATTAACTGTTTTATAATTAAAAGCGATTAGTACATGACTCGATTATAATTAGTAACTCAATATAGGGAAGGAAGATGTAACTGACCCAAGAGTTCAAAATTTAACTAACTAGACCTCATGCGCGAGCATCTATTGGAACAAAAATACATTCCCTTAGGTTGAACTCTCAGCAGGACTACTTTCAACAAGAAAAACATAGTCAGAAATGGTAACGCCCTCAAGATCATATTATTAGGCATATATTCGCAAACCAGTGTATACGTTATAAAATCAAATGAGTATACATCAATTTAGGCTCAACATTGTAAACAAGAAAATCATAGTCAGAAATGGTAACGCCATCAAGATCATATTATTAGGCATATATCAATTATGATATAAAATATATTGGTTTCATGAATGCACCACCTCAGAATTCCGTTAAAACAATTAATCTTTAAAATTATTACAACGACTATGGCTTATCACTGAAGGTTTCTTATTGACCACACCTACCAAGAAGCCTCCTAATCGGATTAAATACATCCCCAATACTTTAGTCTCAAACATTCCAACTGAGACATTCTTCATCAGCAATCTTAGCTGTTATATTAGGCACTGTGTTCCCGAAATAAAATTTTCAATAGTGGTCCAGCCATTGTTCACAACTAAATATCGAAAGCAATTAACGCGGTAATTAAAGTTACATACTGCAACAATGGGACATCCGCTCCGCGAAGTTTCAACCGCGAATACATACATCCTGCAAATGTCTAACCGGTACGCAATATAGCGAGTACGTAATTAATCAAAGTTACACTATAGCTCCTATGACATCGCCAGATTAGCCTCGCAGTATATACAAGAAAACCATAGTCAGAAATGGTAACGCCACCAAGATCATATTATTATTAGCCATAAATATAAATTATAATATAAAATATATTGGTTACATGAATGCACCGCCTCAGAATTCCGTTAAAACAACTAATCCTTCAAATTATTACAAAAAACTACGGCTTATTACTGCATGTTTCTCATTCACCACACCAGAAAGCTTCTAAATGTGGAACAAAAATCGGAGGTATTGTGTTCCCGCTAAGAGTGCATGGCCCAGCCATTGTTCATACCTAAACGTCGAAAGCAATTAACGCGGTCATAATGGTTACATACTGCAACTATAAGACATCCAGCGAATGCACACCCCACGAAAACCCGAAATGTGTTGTCCTGCGAGAGATCCCATCGCTATAGCTCAATTTGACAAGGCCAGATTAGCCTTTCTACAATATCCTAAAACAATAAAGATTTTCAAATAATCGGCATAGTCAATAGAACTTTCACGAACTTGGACATTCCAACAACAGCTTTTACCGGCCTCGGGGTCGCAGTACAACTTTAACGCGTCCCAAAATAACCGCATTCGGGGTAGCACTAAAGCTTTTAAAGCGACCCAATATATTTATAAAACCTACATCGGTCCACGTCTTTCTAATATTTGGCCAACAGTATACACCGGTGGCGTTAATAACTCCACGGATCTTCAGCTAACTCAGTTTGTCTCAAGAGACTAAATCCATGAAATTATACATGTCTGCATTTATCTCAAGGTTCAAATAACACTATCACTATAATGTCTACGCCTTTCTATCCATCTCACTCAACTCGTATCTTAGTTCTCCTTTTGGGCTGGTGCTCTCTAAGTGAACAACAGGTCATGGGGGTAATACAAGTTCAATACATTACATTATAGTTCTCTCTCTATATATTTTCATCTATAAAACATCTCATCACATGCAGCAACTCCAATAATAAACAATCTGTCAACTATAGATAGCTCATGCAACTCGTTGACTCATAGACAAACTCGTACATGTTCATGTTCATGTAGACTCTACAAACATAAATATACACGTCCTAATTTCTAGATTAAGGGAAGAGGTATACCTCCCAACATACAGATAAAATACACCCTAACACAATCGTACTACTAGTTATATAGAATAACCTATACACATAAGGGATATATTAATGCTCCTGCCAGAGACTTTCAACAAACTACTACTACTTGAAGTTTCACAAACACAAAGTATAGATGAATATGTAATAACACCATAAATATGCCATTAAATGTGGATTGATTATAGTTTACCATATTACAAAGTGAACTATCCATAATTATAAAAAGGACCTATTCCAATTATGGAGAATCACAAGTGGATCTATATTGACGACAATAGGAAAAATGGGTTAAAATATATAACATGGAAACGAACATAAAAGTACAACATTGAACATACCAAAACGATGAATTTTGAGTCTGGATGTCTCCTTGTACTTGTAGAATATATTTATAAACATTCTTAGAACTTTAATTCCATTATTTACTGGTTTATATTATAATTTGTTGACTACACTGCACCTAGATTTCAACATCAAAGCAAGCTGACATTTCGCGGGTAAACAAGAAATCTCAATCTAACTATATTTGGCTATGTTGGGCTGACTTAGGTTTCAGCGCGAAACTAAATACTAAAGCAATACCATTTGTTTATGAGGGATAGTGGAGTGCAGTTAAGATTAATTACGGACTAATTAAATGTTAAAGAGTTAGTAAGACATGCACATGCAGATATTATTAAAATCCTACATTTGATGTATTATTTACCTTTACGTGTAAATATATCACCGCCACATTTACACCCTAGAGGGCGTAATAATACACCCTGAAATATGTTTTCTCGTAGCTATGAATATGATATCGTGCAGTTGTGTTATCTCGACAAACGAGTTCGACGGTGACCAGTATTGACAGTTTATTCTCAATTGATTCGTAATTGATGTATCTGCTAATAGCGTCTATATCCGACTACGACTTATGTGCCTTGTCAATTGGGGCCATAATTGATTATTGAACCATAATACTACTTCCCTAGATCGTGCCATTGATATATACGTTGACTACGCCCGTAAAGATCGTATTCCACCAGGTCAAAACCTGGCAACGTTTTGAATATCTGACGGTGGACTTGATTACGTTGAAAAAATAACACAGCCAATTTGGCGATAAACATGAAGTGATTCTACCCTAAATCTTGTAATCTGGAGCTGGACCTTCAACTGATGTGAAATACATTATTAAAAAAACACAAATAAACCAATTTCGGCATTATATATGTGTTTGACCCTCTATATGAACCTAAATCGACACATCGAAGTAACCAAATATACAGTATAATTTAGAACAGTGGAAAAATATCATATATTTCAGAATACATGTATTATATTTTGCTCGTAATCACTGGGGCTCAACGATTCCTCGAGGATCGGATCTAACAGGTTCAAAATCGGATCTAAAAGGACTTCGATTCCGACTCAAACAAGATTTTATTGCCAAAATGGCGGCTTTTGTATGAAAATAGACAAAAAATATCTGAAAATGGTAAGTATGAGCACTATATTGCCTATTGGCCTGGCATTTAATTAGTGAAATTCGATGGTAGTAACCCGAAGAACCTGTATATGACGTCTGGCAAAGATCTATGTCATTTATGCGCCTTAATTACGCTGAGATCAGTCAAAATCGATGGGGAAAAACATAGCACCGATGTTCAAGTCATATTGTTGAATGGGTATAAATATGTATGGTAATAAAGTCCTATGCATAATATGTTACTACTGTTCGAGTGCATATTGAAACAAAAATGAATTCAATTAGTCGTGAGTTTTTTTTTTAAACACTAATTTTAAAAGTATAACATCGGCTCCGACCCTTATTTTGATATATTCCGACCCCAATCTGTAGAAATTGATCGGCTCCGACTCTAACACACATTAGTTAATTCTTTTTCTGGAAATTGTTGAAATGTCTCATTGGCCATGGGTGTCAGATTCTTACCGTTTTCATTTAAAATAACCCATTTTCTGGTCGCTAGAATACCTGACACTATAAATTGTGTTTTTGATCACATTTATCTTTAAGATAGTGTGTTCATAACTTGGAAGATCTGACATTTTTGTGGCTGGCCTATTAACCACATAATCTAAGGATATCTAATGATACCATTGTACATATGCGTTCCATTTATGCTATCATAGGTGGCGACTAACGAAGACTTGCCTATCTTCTGTTGGGTAGTAGACATTTCCAAATAAGAGTGCATTTACCTAATAATATAGTCAGTTTAAAATGTAAAATAAACCACACGAAAATGTCCGAAGTAATTTTAACCGGGGTATATATGCTGCACCACAAAATTGATTTTGGTAAAAACTTATACTATTAATATATTCCGTGGTATTTGTGATAAATGTACATCTTATTAACTTCATAAACAATCCGATTCTTTGTTTTGTATTGAATGTGCGGGAACACATGTGGCACAACTTTACGGAAGCTTCATAATCTCCTGATACACACGCTGATTCGGATGGTAAACTTCGTGACGCTTTAAATGGCGTGTGTAGTTACTTATATTTTGTGGAATAGGTACAAATTCCACTACACTGGTGCATTTCACTTTGTTTGGTAACTGGGGTAGAGGCAGCAATGTGGACCGGTTTGAAGAAATGTCAGTCTCAATTTCTTCACGTTCAGCCGCATCCAATGACACGGACAACTCCAACAAAAGCAAGGAATACTCGAAAGTTATTAGAGATCCCGTAACGCCTGGATATATTCTGAAAGTATAAATAATTCAGTTTACATGTAACAATGTTACAATAAGATCACGTATGCTATTGCGTATAGTCACAATTATACTGCACGGTGGCATTTGGGTCGTAAACATAGTGCGAACGTATCTGGTGATCATGTAAGGGTCGGAGTATTTGAAACCTGTTAGATCCTGATCCGAACCACCAAATCACCGATGAGTCGGAGTATTTTTCGTCATATTTCTTATACATCGTAATTACTGGGTCAATAACTAAAATTATGGGCTTATTTTGATATGTGATAAACACTAAATTCATTCAGAACCCATTCTGTGCGATTTGACATATACAAAAGTTAATAACAAGTCGGGAGATGCACGTTAAATTATCAATGGGAAATGCATACAAAAAAGCACGTGCTCGAGTTTGAAGTCAAACAACCATTTACACCTTTGTTTTGGGTCATTGTCATTGATTGTGTCATATCCTGAACCAAGATACATTGAAGTATACACGTTATAACTCACCTTTCTGTCATTTTACTTTTTCTTTTGCGGGTTAAAAACTTCTGGAACATTTAACAAGTCGGAATGGGGTCGGAGTCGATCAAATTGGGGCCGGAGTAAAAATCTGTTAGATCCGATCCTCGAGGAATCGTTGAGCCCCAGTGGTAATACTATAACTCTCTCGTCGTGTTGATTTCGAAACTTGAACTTTGAGCTACGATTATTCGAAAATAATGGGGTGGGGTCTGGGGTCAGGTCACATACATGTAACAATTCCGGTCATCTAATGCATGGACTGCTCAGCAGTGACTCATGATGAGTTACTGTTTGACGGCCTATGACCCAGATGGCTGACAAAGCCAATAAGATAGAAACATTGAACATGAAAGCAAAATCTAACTGGGAAAAGAATATTATGAATAATCAATAAAGACACCACCTGTGAATGCTAAAGATAGTGACATGGCTGATATAAGCATCCTGCTTTCTGCCAAATCCCATTCTCTAATAAAATTGTCTTTATGTTATATTTGAACCATTATCTTGTTAATTCATGTGCATGATTTAGATAATAAATATGTTTAAAAAAAAATCGACATATCAGATATACGCTCTGTGTGTGTACATTGTGGCCTGCTCCATAAAACGGAATAATTTGCATAAATCAAATTTGGGCTTATTTCAAAATCAATTAAGTCAATGTGAACCTGTGTGAATAGTTAGGTCAATCCAATATTAACCTATTTGCACGAGGATTTGTTGACTGTAAATGCTTTCAAACTGCACGAGGTGTTGTATTTTAACACTTTCAGTTATAGGTACTGAGAACGAATTCACGACGGATTCAAAGAAAATCCGAATGGACACGAAGATAGTTTTATTGTAACAACGATGCTTTGATGGTTCATGTGACTGTTGCGGTTGACCTATTTAGATAATGTTCACGCATTACACATATAAAGGGCTTCCTGTTTAAGGATTTGCCCATATAGCCGAGATAGTTAAGTCGTGAATACCATCATCGCAGCCAAAGCTATATACGAGAATGGCGCGGGTTCTAACACCAACATGGGCCGAAACCGGGACCATTCCGATCGAAACATGGCCATTTCGACATAAGAAATAAGAATTTGTTCACGTTCACTGAAGCAAGCACACTGAAGCAATTAACATTCATACTGAGTCCGTGCCTCCATAAATATGATTACTATGTATAATACCACCAGACCAGCTGTATCAAGTATTAACCCTTTACCCAACAGAACGGCCCTGCGCCAATGCTTTCTCTTATATATGCGAGTCGACCATAGGTCGCCTCGCATATTTAAGAGAATGCATTGGCTTAACACATATTAATATTATAAAAAATGTTAAAAAATTATAAAATTGTTAAAGAATGTAGGAAAAAATGGTAAAAAGTGTTAAAAAAGATTTTTTTTAGGCCAATGCATTCTCTTATATATGCGAGGCGACCTATGGTCGACTCGCATATATAAGAGAATGCATTGGCACAGGGCATAACTGTAACCATCACAGTGTGGTCAATGAACCGGTTCCAATGATATCCATATTTGTATGGTGTTATTGAGACAGACCGAAGATATTTTAGGCTGTTGAAGCTTTATTTGGGCGTTTTTGGCCGCTTTGTTGGGTAAAGGGTTAACAGAAGTTATATGCATATAATTACAACTAATTTCGCTTTGACTAAAATGCGTGCATTTGATTGGTCAAGGCCCTTAGATGCGCTTGGTAGCGACAATATCTATCAGTGGAGGGAAGTGTCGTTTCCCGCATCACTGGGGGTAGTGATACCTTAAAAAGTTCGCAAACCAAGTCGAATATCCATGGGGCGAATTTACCCGGATTTTTATTTTGTCCACCAATCAAATCTCAAGAAATCACTTCCGTTTCTAGTGGTAACGCAAGACGCCAAATATCAGCGAAAAATTATCGACGATTAAACAGCAAAATAGTACATTAATTTATTTGTGGATAAAAGAATGTATTACATAACTATTCCACCATTAGTATTAGCATTTATCCAGCTTCGTGCCAATAATAATATGACATGGCAGTGGTCATGAGAGCATAGAATGCACCTTTGTAGCGACTGTTTACTTTTCGAGTCGCCGGAGACCACAAGTTCGGTGGCGAAGTTTGGGAACACCGCTTCGGAATCGCTATCGAATCGGACTGCCTTTATGACAATACATGTTCTAGAATCGTTTTAAATAAGTGAAATTTTACACCAGCAAGTACAGTTTAATAGTTTACGGGTGTGGTCTCTTGCTTTTGTGTAGCTGGAATGTCGGAAACAGCGATCGAATTGTGTGTGTTCATTTCTAACTTCCGGTCGGTCGCCCAATTTATTCTCGACCCAATTTCCCATTTCGGTTAAAAGAGCAGCTGAGTCCAGACACAAATATCACTTGGGTATTATTACTATTTTAGTGTTTTTAATATAGTTTCTTTAAAAAGAACTTGTTTAATCACCAACTAATATGCGGATTGTCGTAATTATAAGCAATCAACGTCGTTTTCGATGCATCTGTCGGCGTCACGGTATAGAAGTGTCGGATGCCGAACTACATACTTTGTATAATTTCGCTTCGCGAAATTATACAGTATGTAATTCGGCATCCGACACTTCTATACGCCGACAGATGCATCGAAAACGACGTTGATTGCATATATACTCTGAAAATGAAAAACATTCCGAAGTCATACAAATTGTATCAACTTTTTTTCAATATTCGGAACGGAAATGAGAAAACCGATCTTATCTTACCATAGATTAACTAACAAGTAACACTATTGTGACAGTGCTATTTTATATACCAAAACAGTATATGCCTTTATTAGATGCTACACATGTATACTAACTAAGTTATTATACCTAACTCACTGGTATACATTTTATAGCTGCATTATCATTTCATTCCGCGTACTTGGTCCATTTCATTCCATTTCGCGCTATTCCGTTCTTTACACTTCCCATCCCCAGCCGCATACCTGTTCTGCATTTCGCTATTTCATATTCTTAACTTAGCCCAATTCCTTGTCCACTGAGTCTACTCTGTCTATGTTAGCGCCCAATCTGAGATCTAACTGTCTGATACTAAGGTGTCTCAGCCAATCACAGGTAACTTTATTCGCCGCGCTTTTCAGTTGATAATTAGCGTTCGATGCGACAACATCGTTCCGTCGTGACACACTCAGTGTAAGTGTACATTCTTCTATGCCTGAAGAATGTTACAGTTATAAAGTATAAGATGAATACTACGTTATGACATCTTGACCTATGTTCCTACGATATGGTATGTGATATTCTGTTATATGTTTTTTAACCATTATTATATCTTTATTTTAATACTATTGTCTTCGGTTTGTAAGTTTAGAATTACATCACATTTGCAATATATATTTGCCCAATAGTTTAGAGATGTTGGAAATCGCACACTGCGTTCATAATCTACCTTTTATACTAGCATGTAGGTTTTATTTCTAACTGTTCGTCACAGTTAGGATTGTGTCAAAATAGTTGTTTATATCGACAATAGGGAAGTTGGTTTATTGACACAATCACATTTCACATATTTATTAATATCCATTCTGGATATATATTTTGGTAGCAACTACAACCTATGTATTTGTTCACCAGGGTCCTTTTTCTAGTTGGACATCTCTCGATTGATGTTGGATGTTCGGTGTTGTGATGTTGCTGTCAAGCTGTCTGTATATATGTATGTGATGTCATCCATGTGTCTTGTGATGTTGGATTGTGTTCCGTTTGGTTTAGCATAAGTATCGAATAAATGCATGATGAAGACTTCTAAAGGTATGCTCAGCTTTCTATAGACCCTGCCAGATGTTAAGACTCAGAGCCCCATAAATGTTTGTGATATAGCGACATGGTTCACTTAAGACCCACCCCTGTGCTCTACCACAATGGCGCCCATTCGTATAGCTATAGCTCTGATTATAGTGTGGAACTTTGAAATTGGAGTGAAAATTGGAACTTTGTAGAAATTCGTGTTTTCGTGCTTCAAAAACTGTGAAAAAATGACAATCAGGATTTCTGGAGATATTCAGCGTTGGAGTGGAAGAGACAATACGATTTGAAAAGTTTTATGCTTAAAAAGTCATAAAAACATAAATTCTGTTGAAAATTTGATAAATTTTCATGTTATTCAGTGAAATTTGTAAACACATTGTTTTGGTGTGGCTGTATTCCTTTAATATTATAATTGTGTCTAAATTTTTGTATTGTCAGCTCTGTTTAGTCGTTTTTAGCGTTTGGGCAAAGTCCAAAGTTTAAATTCGATTTATTATCTGCCAATATTTTGTGGTCCGGATTTTGGTAAATTGAAACCCGGTAAAGTTGTGTTTTCCGGAATTTGGTAGTCCGTGGTTTCGTTTTCGTTTCGTCACCGGATCACATTTTCTATTGATCAGAACAAAGTAAACAAATAAACACGTGTATAGTCTATTTTCAAATCTTCTGATCAAGTAGCATTTAAAGGCACGTGAGGCCTTAGTTGTCGAAAATATTCATATTTGTTCCAATCACCGTAAACAGAAAAACATTAAAACGCATACAGTTTCGTTCATATATACCATGACCATCGCGTAAACAGCATGTTATCATAAAGATTTACTATATTTTACCTAAGCAAGAGCCTGATTGTGTTATAGAAGACAGCACAATGCTGCTGGCTAATCACACACAAATTACATAAACGCTCTTTATTCGTTCCATATCAGGAATTCACCAACAAAGAACGCTCTTTATGTTTACCATCATAATATAAACAAACACCAGAAAAGTAACTTTTATGCTTTTGTTTACATAACAATGGTCAAAAATATGACAATAACATACTGTTTATGCGATATTTCTTATTTGTATACAGACAAGGTCTGTCTACATTTTGTTGTTCTTTCTGTTTGTGGCGGTTTTTGACGGGTGGAAATATTTTCACAGGATACCCACCGCCAAGGCCAACCGTACCTTTAAAAGCTTATAATTAGCTTTTAGGTAACTATAGGTGTAGTTAGGTATATAATATATCAGTCCAGCCACACATTATGTATTGTATGCTGTCAAAGTTTATTCTTTGACTGAAATATTGTCATAAAGTGACATCTGTTGATAAATGCATACATGTAGGCCAAATGTCAGCTTGTGAATTGCATGGTGAATTTCATTGCAAATTATCGAAGATTTTCTGAAACCGAAGTTGGTCGAGAATATTTAAAATTTCTTGACATTCAGTCGTCACTTTGTTGTGACATTGTGATAAATACCTTTTGTCTCCAACATTATGCAATGCAATTCTGACTTTGCATTAATAAGTTAGTAGTTTTCAGACCCGGTGTTGGACAAATTGTCCCAACTAGTTCTGGTAGTACAAGCAGGTGTTGTCATCTTGGTTTGTTGATAGTCGTGACATGGTAAGTTGGTGTCGGAGTCTGCAGTTGTCGGAGTCTCAGGTTAACGGTGAGTCAACCCTGACCCCTCCCCTGCCACACCCTCTTTCCCACTAAATTTTTTTTGTGAGCCAAGTACGCATCGCGCTTGCTTTCATCTCATTTCATCAGATATGTGCTTGAGTTAAATTCTTCGCCACACTAATTAGGTGGAAGTTAACTTAACCAAACTAATTAGTAGCAGTTGTCGGCAAGAAAACTTATAAATTTTCAGCCAGTCCACACTTAGCATGCAAGCGGAAGTGAAATTTGTGTTCAAATTTTCAGACGACGGTGAATTTATAGTGCGACAATAGGTGGTTGTAAAAATCTTTATTGATTTTCAGTGACGGTGAATTGTGATTTGAGAATTTTGTAGTTGACGGTGGAGTATATAGCTCGAAAATAGGTGATTTTTCAGAGCAAGTTCGGAAAATAATTTTTCGAATCAACTTTCAGTTGAAGGTGAACTTTAATGTTCATATGTGTTGTTGCGTCAACACGTGAATGATTATATTTCAGTTTTGTCGCCGGACGGCACAATTAACTTGAAATTAGGTGAATTGTTGGTGACGTCGTGGAAAATTAATTTATTTTTCCATTGTTGAGTTGTAGTTTGTGATTGATCAGGTTAGATCTGACTTTGAAATTTTTTCAGTTGACGTCAGATAGTGAGCGGAAATAGGTGACTTGAATATTTAATCGCAGATTAATTTTGAATTTTGATGCGATTTGTAGGTATTCGCTTGGTAGTTAAATTGTAGGTGACTTACAGTGTTCTGATTTACAGCAAACTTGAGAAATTTTTATATTTCAGAAATTTTCTTACGTAGTTGGACTTGAGAATTTTTCTTGAATTAAATTTTTCCGCAGAATTGTTTTTTTCCGCAGGTTTAATTTTGTTTTTCAGTGATTTCTGAGTTGGTTTGCAGAAAATACTTAGGTTTTTCTGTATAAATTTCAGCGCGTCGGTTTTTCAGATATTGAGTTTAGTCTATTTTCACTTGACGTTTTCAGCGTTCAGCAAGGTTATTACTTTGACCTTTACACACTTAGTGATTTTTTTCTCCGAATTCTTTTGTAGGTTTCGACTTTGAATCATTTTTTATTCCAGTTAGTTAAAGCGACACTTGTTTTTTTTTTTAAGAGATATTTCTTAGAATTTGTAGGTCGATCGTGGTTGAAATAGTTTCAAATTTTTCCTAGCTATTTGCGAGTTAGTGAAAGATGGCGTCACAGATTTCAGAGGAAGTTATGTTGAAGATACAGGCTGAGATATTGGAATTGACAGTTCGGATAGAGGAGTTGAAGAGAAATAGTGAAAATAGTTATGATAATAATTACAGCAATGATGATTATTACAGAAATGATAATTATAACAGTGGTTATAACTCTTACTCCAGACGGCGTGCACAGAGATATGGGAATAGAAATCACAGAAGGCAGTATACGGAGAGAAGCGATAATGTTCAATATTTTCAGAAGGAGGCAAATAATGTTTCAGATGTGAGAAATGATTATAGTAATCCCACAAATGATAGATTACAAGGAGAGTATGTATCTGGTAGATACACCGGATGTTGGAAATGTGGTGATTTGACGCATACAGCGTTTGGTTGTAGGAAAGGTGGATACTATCGCTACTATGATAGAGATAAATTTTTTCGTCCACAGGATAGATCCCGGAGATATATTAACAAATCACAATTTGTTAATGATTCCAGTAAGGAACATTGTATAAATGGAAATGCTACGGAGTCAGATATTATTGTTTCAGGTTACAATACTAAGGCACTTGTTGATACAGGTTCGACTTGCTCCACAATTTGCGAGCAATTTTACAGCACTTTCTTGAAACATATTCCTTTGCAGCCCTTGTCTGTTATACTTAATATAGAGTGTGCTGATGGCAAGAAACTTCCTTATCTTGGATACATTCAGTGTCCTATTACAGTTCCTTCCTTAGGACAAGATTCCGGCAAAGAGTTCATTTTTCTTGTAGTGCCAAACGGTTCTTATAACATGTCAGTACCAGTTTTACTAGGAACTAATATTCTTTCAGAACTCATGCAGTTGTGCAAAGATGCACATGGTAACAGGTTTTTACAGAATGCAAACTTGTCATCATCTTGGTTTATGGCATTCAGATGCATGATTTCTAGAGAGAAAGAACTTGCTAAACACATCTTTGTTCTAGGTCATGTAAAGTCTGCTGAGAATACTCATGTTATTCTCCATCCTAATACTAAGAAAGTTGTTACTGGTTTTATTGATCACAAGATTCCTTACCAACCCACATGTGCTATTTTGCAGCCTCTCCCAGATGATGAGCGGTTCAAATTTTTAGAGATAGGTCCATATATTGTGAAATATGATTTCAAGAGCACTGATACTGTTGATGTTCACTTGTCAAATATTTCTTCTAGGACTATTAGTATAGCACCCAACTCTGTTATTTGTCAGGTACAGCCAGTCTCTGTTGAGCAAGATATTGAAACCTTCCCAGGTTCAGAGACTACCTCTTCATTTCTTGATAAAATTACTATTGATGTTTCTTCTTTTGATGATGTAAAGGATATATCTGTTGCATTGAATCTCATCAAAGAGTTTTCAGATGTTTTTTCACAGCATGATCTTGACTTAGGTTTTTACAGTGCAGTTAAGCATAGGATCGACATGTATGATTCTACACCTTTCAAGGATCGTCCGAGACTTTTACCTCCTAGCATGATTGATGAAGTGAGAAATCATCTTCACCAGTTGTTAGCTGCCGGCATTATACGCCGATCTCACAGTCCATATTCTTCTAATGTTGTTTTAGTTAGGAAGAAGGGTTCAAATGACCTTTGTATGTGTACAGATTTTAGAATTTTAAATAAACGCACTATTCCAGATAATTATGCACTCCCTAGGCCTGAAGACCTTTTTGATTACTTAGCAGGTGCCAAGTACTACTCAGTTCTCGACCTCAAATCTGGTTTTCATCAATTGGAAATTGCAGAGGAGCACAAGGAGAGAACAGCTTTTACTGTCGGAGGTCTAGGTTTCTATGAATATAATAGACTTGCATTTGGTTTGAACAATAGTCCTTCTAGCTTTCAGAGAATGATGGAAGACTGCCTCGATGGTCTTAACAGGAATATATGTAATATTTATGTTGATGACGTCATTGTATGGTCAAAATCAGTTCCGGAGATGTTGGAACGACTTAGACTTGTTTTTGACAGGCTCAGAGAATGTGGTTTGAAACTGGCTCCAGCTAAGTGTAAATTTTTCATGCGCCGTGTCTCATATGTAGGCCATGTTGTTTCAGAGAAAGGTATTGAGACGGATCCTGCGAAAGTTGACAAAATTGTCAACTGGCCAGTTCCCAAGAACTCTGATCAATTGCGATCGTTTCTTGGCTTTGCAGGTTACTACAGAAAATATTGTCCTAATTTTTCCAGGATTGCTAAGCCCTTGACAGATTTACTTCCCCCTACAAATACAAAGAAGCCAAAGAACAAGGTTAAATCCTCTTTTACAGGGAAATGGAAATGGGAGCATGAGCAGCAGTCTGCATTTGATACTTTGAAAGATCGTCTTTCTAATCCCCCCATTTTAGGTTACCCCGATTACAGCAGGCCCTTTGAAGTCCATACTGATGCGTCCCTTCATGGTTTAGGTTGTGTCCTTTACCAAGAGATCGATGGCGTGAAGAGAGTTATTGTATATGGCAGCCGAGGAACCACAGAAGCAGAAAAGAATTATCCGGCTCATAAGTTAGAATTTTTAGCTTTAAAGGCACGTGAGGCCTTAGTTGTCGAAAATATTCATATTTGTTCTAATCACCGTAAACAGAAAAACATTAAAACGCATACAGTTTCGTTCATATATACCATGACCATCACGTAAACAGCATGTTATCATAAAGACCTACTATATTTTACCTAAGCAAGAGCCTGATTGTGTTACAGAAGACAGCACAGTGCTACTGGCTAATCACACACAAATGGCATAAACGCTCTTTATTAGTTCCATATCAGGAATTCACCAACAATAACGCTCTTTATGTTTACCATCATAATATAAACAAACACCAGAAACGTAACTTTTTATGCTTTTGTTTACATAACAATAGTCTAACATTTGACAATAACATACTGTTTATGTGATATTTCTTATTTGTATACGGACAAAGTCTGTCTACACTTTGATGTTCTTTCTGTTTGTGGCGGTTTTTGACGGGTGGAAATATTTTCACAGGATACCCACCGCCAAGGCCAACCGTACCTTTAAAGTGGGCAGTTACAGAAAAGTTTTATGACTATTTATATGGTAATTATTTTGTAGTGTATACTGATAACAATCTTTTAACATATGTTTTACCTTCAGCCAAATTAGATGCTACTGGACAGAGATGGTTATCAGCCTTAGGTTCTTTTAAATTTGATATTGTTTACAGACCCGGTAAATCTAATACCGATGCAGATGCCTTATCTAGGTTGGATACACCTTCTTCAGATATTATTACAAATAATTCAGTGCAAGTTATTTGTAATTCATTACAGGTTCAGCAACCTTTTGTTGAAAGTTTATGTTGCAGCACTGATGTTTTAAATTCTGTTCAAGATGATGTAGGTCATGATCTTGATGAAATGAATTATAGGGATTGGAGAAGATTGCAGGAAAGAGATGATGTATTGTCCGTATGGTTATCAGCCGTGAGAAGAAATAGTTGCCCAAAGAGAAAGTCCCTTCCCCCTTCTAAGCTTCATTCAGCATTTTTAAGACATTTTTCTAAGCTTAGGTTGCAGCGAGGAGTTCTTTATAGAGAGTCCACTTTTAATGGTAAAACCACCACTCAGCTTGTTTTACCACATTCACAGATTTCTTTTGTTCTAAAATCATTACATAATGATATAGGACATCCAGGTCGTGACAGAACAGTTTCACTTGTGAAAGAAAGATTTTATTTTCCAGGTATCGACAGTGCTGTCGATGATTGGATAAAACATTGCCATAGATGTTTACAAGTGAAAACTAATCCGAATTTCAGAGCTCCTTTGGTATCCATTACTACTTCTCAACCTCTTGAACTTGTTTGTATTGATTTTCTTACTCTTGATTGTTCTAAAGGTGGTTACCAATATGTTCTTGTTATGACAGATCATTTTACTAAATATGCACAGGCTTATCCTACAAGGAACATGACTGCAAAGACTACTGCTGATGTATTGTTTAACAATTTCTTTATTCATTATGGTTATCCTCAACGTATCCATAGTGATCAAGGTGCTAATTTTGAATCTCAACTTATTTCTGAACTTTGTCAGCTTTGCAGCATCAAGAAGTCCCGAACTACTCCTTATCATCCGATGGGGAATGGTGTTACAGAGCGATTTAATCGCACACTTATTAGTATGTTAGGTACTCTTAATCATGACCAGAAACATGACTGGAAATCACATATAGGTCCTCTTGTTCATGCTTACAATTGTACTAGGCATGAAACTACTGGTTTTGCTCCTTTTCAGTTGATGTTCGGAAGAGAACCACGGTTACCTCTTGATGTTTTATTCGGTCTGAATAAACCTGATTCTGATCAAACTTCTTATTGTGATTATGTTTCAGACCTTAGACAGAGACTTTCTGATTTTTACAGATTAGCATCCAAATCTATGTCTGGTGCTCAGAGTAGTAATGCCAAATATTATAATCGAAAGCTTCGTGGTGCAACTATACATGTAGGTGACAGAGTCTTAGTAAAGACATTAGCTTTCGAAGGCAGACATAAATTGGCAGATAAATATGATTCTGAAGTATACACTGTTAAATCCCAACCCAATTCTGAAATTCCTGTTTTTAATTTAGAAGATGACAGTGGAAAGCAAAGAACTTTACATAGGAACCACTTGTTGCCTATTGGTTCTTTACCCTTTGAGATTCCAGATGACGACACATCCCTTAAATCTCCTCTTGAACAGAGAGATGCTGAAGTCCCAATTGTGGATCCTCTCATCCCACCTGTACGGCCCCCAGAGCCTAAGGTGCGGAAACGTCATATTCCAGGTACTGGTAGTGATACTTCACGTGATGAAGTTCGTGATAACCATATTAATGGTTCAGACCATATAGATGGTTCAGATGAAGAGTCGGTGATTTGTTTTGTTCCACAGGGCGTTGCAGGTTTAAAATCTGCTCCTAATGCAGTGGACAGTTCAGCTCCATCTCGTCAGGGTGACGACTTTCCTGCGAGATTGGAAGCTGGTGGTATTTCTTCTTCCTGTGGTGACGACCACACTCAAATAGATGAGTTCAGGGAAGTTAGAACTGATGTCGGTGATGACAGTAATATTGTTGATATTTCAGCTACACAGGATTCGACAGGTCAACTTGAACTTCGTTCCACAGGTGATAGCAATGATGAGGCTGATGAGAATAATGATGATGAAGTTGTTGATATTGTCCGTGTACCTTTAGCATCTATTGCAGAAGATACTGTTGTTGTTGATGGTAATGTTGATGGTGCGAAAGCGAATGTTTCAGGTGATGATGCCTCAAGTAGTAGTCAAAATGGAGATAGAGAAAGAATTTCTCTTTCAGATTCCAGACCGAAGCCAGTACCTAGGACATCTAGTAGAACAAAGAAGCCTCCATCATGGATGGGTGACTATATATCTAATACCATCCAGCCCATTTCAGATGGAAAAGATGAGTATAAGAATCAGCTTTTGCGTAAGCTGATGCAAGATCAGATTTGCACCAAGGTTTCTCCAGATGTTTTCCAATCTATTCTGAAAACTATCTTGGATGAATAAGATTTTATTTTCAGTTCAGTTCACTTATATTCAGTGATTCCATATTAATGATATGTCAGTTTCAATGATGTGTGTATACATTGGACATGTGCATTGTCCTGCCGTGTTAGTTGTTTTTAATATTGATTCGTTTATAAATTATGTATTGATATTATGTATTGTTAGGTCTTACTTATCATCTTCGTACGATCAGAGATATTTCCAGTTATTCCAGCTGACGATCCAGTGTAGAGCTACGACTCATATGAGGTACCAGTTATCAAGGAATTCTATTTTTTTTTGTTATATACTCTGTGAGATGATAAAGTGTTCCTTTCTATATATGATTATGATTTTAACATATTTGTGTTGATTGTTGTGTATTCATGATTGAAGTTCTCAGATAGAACAGCCAGTGTGAATCATTGATGATTTCATTTCAGCGGTATTGTGTGATATAGTCACATTGTTTACTGTCTACGCCAGATAGTGAAGAGTCAGTTCAGAACTGTCGATTAAGTTGCAGTTATATAATGCTGATATTTGATTTCAGTTTTGAAGATAGGTCGGTGTCAAGGTTATCTCTGTGTATGAGAAACTTATAGATGATAATTTTCCATTATCAGTTGCAGAGTTTGAAAGTCATGTCTATTAGCGACATTTCCTTTCAGTATTTGTTTAAATGACTAGGGAGTCATTTTGTCAACAGAGGGGAGAGTGTGACAGTGCTATTTTATATACCAAAACAGTATATGCCTTTATTAGATGCTACACATGTATACTAACTAAGTTATTATACCTAACTCACTGGTATACATTGTATAGCTGCATTATCATTTCAGTCCGCGTACTTGGTCCATTTCATTCCATTTCGCGCTATTCCGTTCTTTACACTTCCCGTCCCCAGCCGCATACCTGTTCTGCATTTCGCTATTCATATTCTTAACTTAGCCCAATTCCTTGTCCACTGAGTCTACTCTGTCTATGTTAGCGCCCAATCTGAGATCTAACTGTCTGATACTAAGGTGTCTCAGCCAATCACAGGTAACTTTATTCGCCGCGCTTTTCAGTTGATAATTAGCGTTCGATGCGACACCATCGTTCCGTCGTGACACACTCAGTGTAAGCGTACATTCTTCTATGCCTGAAGAATGTTACAGTTATAAAGTATAAGATGAATACTACGTTATGACATCTTGACCTATGTTCCTACCAGTGTTCACGCTGTCGGTAGCCAAATTAGCCAATGGCTAATATTTTTCGAATTTGGCTAATAAAAATTTCATTTGGCTAAACTTTTGGCTAAACTTTTTTTGAACCCAAATGGAGATTAAAAGCATGGAGTCAGAAAGCTAATTAATAAAAGCGCTCAATAGATCGACATTCGAAGACGAAGTTAGGTGACGAAAGTATTTCATTATTTTCGTACTTATGAAATATCGTACAAAGGGAAACCCGATCGACAACTCTATCAACCAAGCGATCACAAAGTGATATGCAATCATCTTTAGTTTTCACAAGACGGACATTCAAAGACGCATGGACATTAAACCGACCGTGGTTGAATTATGACAATGTGAAGAAAGCAATGTTTTGTAAAGTGCATTGACGCCGGTATATAAGCAATTTGTTCGTAAAAGGCTGTTTTAATCTGGAGAAAGATTACGTCACTATGCACGGAGCAGCAAAAGGTCATTATTAATTTTTACATTTAATCCCATAATCCCCCATTCAGCCCATTGTCTGTCTGGTCACTCACGGCGCACCAGCACAATGCATGTTTATGATGACATTGTATTTATGACGGTCGAGGTTTATGAGCACCAAGTGTAAGACAATAGTTTAATCAGCCAAATGTGAATCACGACAGATATTTTGTGGCCATTTGTCGTCAATACCGATACAGTCAAAATAATATGCATGCTTTTATGACAGATTGTAATTTGATAATGGCGTAACAATATTAAGTTATTAGTTTCCAGATATCACTTAGATATTTTCGCAAGGATAAATATTTAATGATTTAAAAAAAGATATTGATATAAAACAAAAAAATAATGACATTAAGAGGGACAATCCCGGGTTATCCCCCCCCCCCAAATCACTCTGTCACATAAAGATTAATAATTTTTTAATAAATGATATATATAAAAATACTTCTAGTTCATCAACATTATTTAAATTATTGTGTATTTTACCTGTGTCTGTTAGATTTTACGTTTTAGTCATTAATTGTGAACCGACCAGAAAACGATGATTTAATTTGGCCATTTTTTTTTTTAATTTGGCCAAAAAACATTTGGGTAATTTTTTTTTCAATTGGCTAATAAAATTTTCATTTGGCTAAACGTTTGGCTAAAGTTTTTTTCGGTCCAGCGTGAACACTGGTTCCTACGATATGGTATGTGATATTCTGTTATATGTTTTTTAACCATTATTATATCTTTATTTTAATACTATTGTCTTCGGTTTGTAAGTTTAGAATTACATCACATTTGCAATATATATTTGCCCAATAGTTTAGAGATGTTGGAAATCGCACACTGCGTTCATAATCTACCTTTTATACTAGCATGTAGGTTTTATTTCTAACTGTTCGTCACAGTTAGGATTGTGTCAAAATAGTTGTTTATATCGACAATAGGGAAGTTGGTTTATTGACACAATCACATTTCACATATTTATTAATATCCATTCCGGATATATATTTTGGTAGAAACTACAACCTATGTATTTGTTCACCGGGGTCCTTTTTCTAGTTGGACATCTCTCGATTGATGTTGGATGTTCGGTGTTGTGATGTTGCTGTCAAGCTGTCTGTATAGATGTATGTGATGTCATCCATGTGTCTTGTGATGTTGGATTGTGTTCCGTTTGGTTTAGCATAATTATCGAATAAATGCATGATGAAGACTTCTAAAGGTATGCTCAGCTTTCTATAGACCCTGCCAGATGTTAAGACTCAGAGCCCCATAAATGTTTGTGATATAGCGACATGGTTCACTTAAGACCCACCCTGTACTCTACCACACTATTTTATTGTTGATTTTATAAGTGGAAGAACTCTCCTCTCAGTGACATATAAACCACTTTAAACGTTCATGTATATTCAACGTATTGATCGACCTACTTTTAGCCCCGGAATCGGAACGGAATGAGACCAAAGCGAGTATTCATATAGTATATGTATAATCTATAATGTGAGGTTTAAAACCCCCATGGACCTTTGAACGAACATCATGATTACTTATCACATCAACTGAAAACAGCAACTCGCTCTTACTCCTTTAACAGATGACGGATTACCATAAATGTCCGTGATGGTGGACGGTCGATCGCCTAAATTCCAGCTATTTTACAGATATGGATTGGCTGCCATAAGTAGGTCGGATATTATCGGTGCTCTG
Source organism: Siphonodentalium dalli (assembly GCA_032622095.1). NCBI lineage: Eukaryota > Metazoa > Mollusca > Scaphopoda > Gadilida > Siphonodentaliidae > Siphonodentalium > Siphonodentalium dalli. Next base: position 30,560,944 of record CP136065.1, read on the forward strand.
TTATCTTAGCTAGAGAGTAATAATCAGAAAGATGAGTAGTATCGGTCCCCCGGGCCCAATCAAAGGCCGGCTGGCTCGAGTGTCCAATTATAGGCCGGAAAGTACATTCCTCTTGGGTGAAATATGAATTGGCTCTCGTGCTCAACAGCAACTGGTTTCATGGAAGGATGCTATCTTATACTGAATTACTAATGTTCATCTTGTTTACTGAGACAGCGGCAATAAATATGCTGATAAAGACGCACACAACATCGTGCGGACTATTGTATACATGCGCTCAGATATAAGGGCATGGTGACAGGGTGGGTTCAAGGTGCTTGAACAACATCGGTTGGAAATCTCAAACACAAGATAGGTTGATATTGTTTGAATAGTTAGATATTCCAACAAGTATTCAGTGGGAAATGTTTGTCTAATTTTGGACCAAAAGGTCATCAATTGGAAAATTTCCAAACCATAGGGGGTGTCGGGTTGGACATTATGGGGGGGGGGGGGGGGGTGAAGATGAAATTTCCAGGACATGGCATTTGGGTCTTGTTCAGGACAGGAGGCGATTTCTACACAAAACGGAGACCATGTAGTCACGCTAGAACATATCGAATGTAACTAATTAGTAATTAAGTAAATTGTTATTAATAATCAACAAAAGTCTTGATATACTTATCAGATAATAAGACGGACAGGTAAAAGAGGGGACTTTTAGGGAGGTATACATTGCGAGCGACACAAGAAGTATCGACATGTTTTTTGATGCAGACACAAGCAATATCAATCAGGCAGTGTTTAAAATATGGACATGCTATTCTACCGCTAGCGGCAGTATAAGAATGTCGATGCAAACGTGACGTCATCAAAACACCACATCCTCTTATGTCCCCGCATGCAGGTCTAAGTGACGCATTCGTCATCTCTGGTTTAAACCTAGTCCAGCGAGACCAGTGGTTTAGAAGTAGTTTCTCTGTATCGTCGAGACAATTATTCGTACTTGCCTAATGCGGACCAACGGGCTCTACCGACAGCTAAACTCGATAATTACGACAGCGAGGATATTTTGCTTAGAAATTTATAAGCGAGAAGTACTCTTACCTGTAAAGTGTGTGGGATATTTTTTTTTTGTAAATCATATAATTCGACGGTCCAGCTAAACTCCGTTTATGGAGATGACGAATCCGTCTTTTATTAACCGCGGTTTACGTGGGCGGTGCTATGCATAATTAGCGCGCGCCGCGTGTATACTGTTCTACAAACTCTTGAAAGCTGTGGTCCGATGGGCATTTTATTTATAGATAATTGGTTTTTCCGGTTTAAAAGTCGAACTGCGCGATCAGGAGTCCAAGTCCGGTAAAGGGTGTAGTTGGGAATTTCAATTTAGTTTATTGTCCTTTACATTATTAAGTCAATAATGTTGATTTTTGGTTTGTGACAAGCTATGTCAATTACCAATAAAAGAAATTAAAAAGATAATCTGTAAGACTTATATTTTAACTTTTATAGATATGTTTCGTTCTGAAGCCCACTGATGGTTGTGGTCGGAGACGGCCGAGTCGGCCGTCGGTTCGTTAATTAGGTGCTGGTTGTTATTGTTATTTTAACGGAATTCTGAGTTGTTCATTCGCGAAACCAATATAATATATATTCTATAATTACAAGCATGGGTATATAATATATGATCTTGAGCGCGTTACCATTTCTGACATTGGTTTTCTTGTATTGCTTGGTGGCGTTTTTATAAGGTGAGAGTGGCGTGTATATAAGGTGTGAGTGGCGTGTATATAAGGTGTGAGTGGCGTGTATATAAGGTGAGAGTGGCGTGTATATAAGGTGAGAGTGGCGTGTATATAAGGTGAGAGTGGCGTGTATATAAGATGAGAGTGGCGTTTTTATAAGGTGAGAGTGGCGTGTATATAAGGTGAGAGTGGCGTGTATATAAGGTGAGAGTGGCGTGTATATAAGGTGAGAGTGGCGTGTATATAAGGTGAGAGTGGCGTGTATATAAGGTGAGAGTGGCGTGTATATAAGGTGAGAGTGGCGTGTATATAAGGTGAGAGTGGCGTGTATATAAGGTGTGAGTGGCGTGTATATAAGGTGAGAGTGGCGTGTATATAAGGTGAGAGTGGCGGATTGCAGCCATATGGAACAAATGTGTTCCAGAGTCGGGGAGCGAGTGCACCGTGGAATGCTTGAGGTGAAGGTAACTGAAGAGTGGCCTTCACCTGATAGATGTGACACGTTATTAAAAGATGAAATCTTATTTATTTGATTTGTACATCATATCTAAACAATTTAAACTGGTGAATTAATGGCGGAATGGATTTTCGTGAGTGAGACATTTATTTAACTAGCTGCTGTAGTTCTGGGTTTTTCCAGATAAAATTTGGCTGTGGGATAGCCCTGCCATATTTTAAAAAGTAAACACATGACCTATGATTTTTCTTCCATTTTCGTGACCAACTAGTGTCAATCTAGCTGGATAAAAATCACTGGAGTTGCCTGCAGGCTTCAATTCAGTGAATTAGGCCGAAACTTTAACACTGTCGTCTATGTGAAACTATTTAATTCAGTGATTCTATATGGTACTATCATGTCACAATTGATTCATTCTCACGGAGTGCATTGCTTGTTCGCTTGATTGCGTGCTCATCTCATAGACTCTGTTAGCCACCGAACGACCACAAACGCCCACTTAGACCCGGTTTAGTTGCACCATCAATGTACGTTTAACCAGGGTTAAACTCGAATGTTTAAACTGGAGATGACGTATCCGGCCTCTAAGACTACTCATTTGGAAGATCGTTAGGCAGCCCATTCAAGAGTGCAGCGGGTGGCCAACCATTAATACTGAGACCAATGCAAAAATGTTTGTTTTTTAATGAAGAATGAGTGGATATGATGTGGTAAATCTCTATCGGGTATAGGCGTCGCATTGACAACATAACTGGCGATTATCGTGGCTTCAGATCAAAGAACATCAAAGATCGCTGGTCTTATTTGCGCCAACAGGCTTCGATTGGCAGCGATTTTATAGACACTTTATGCATTGTGCGACTGTAATCTCCTCGATCCAGTACTCGTATCATGAAAGGGTTTTATTGAATCCGCAGAAATAAAACAGAGACTTTATATCATAGTCGTATCGATAATCGCTTAAGTTCACATTCCCTTGCCGTCTACTTGTCGAGTATACTGAGGATTTGTGTTGTGTGGTTAAACACAGCTGAGCATATCAAATAATTGGGTGACTGACTGATTAACCCCGAAGGTGTTATATGCATCATCATATACTGTCCAACTGTGTCGCTGAATCACAGCTAACATATATAGTCTCAACTATATCACAAGTGGTCCTGCTAATGTGCTATGGTGTTGATGGGTCCTGTTGATTTGCTTTGATGTTGCTAGGCCAACTGATATTGTTAAGAAAAAGTACCGTTATCTAGGGAAAGCTATGATGTGTATCAAACAATCAGCAACATATGTATTGCGAAATATGTTAATACTGGTTGCATTAACCCTTTACCCAACAAACCGGCCAAATAAAGCTTCAACAGCCTAAAATATCTTCGGTCTGTCTCAATAGAACCATACAAATATGGATATCATTGGAACCGGCTCCTTGACCACATTGTGATATTTACAGTTATGCCCTGTGCCAATGCATTCTCTTATATATGCGAGTCGACCATAGGTCGCCTCGCATATATAAGAGAATGCATTGGCCTAAAAAAATCTTTTTTTAACACTTTTTACCATTTTTTCTTACATTCTTTAACAATTTTATAATTTGTAATGTGTTAAGCCAATGCATTCTCTTATATATGCGAGGCGACCTATGGTCGACTCGCATATATAAGAGAATGCATTGGCACAGGGCCCTTCTGTTGGGTAAAGGGTTAGTTGTGGCAAATCGACTGTAATCAAGATGGCTATTGACGTCGTTTTGCATGCAAACACCATCGCAGCCATTATTGGATTTAAACAAAAAATATGTTCTTGGATCAGGGGGGGGGGGGGGGGGAAATTTCCGGCACGTATGCCGGGGTGGGTGGGTGGTCAATGCCACCAACAAGCAATTTTTTCCGCAACTAAAACAAAAATTTCCTGCTTGTTTTTTAGTGTTTTGGCAATGAGTTGGGCTTCAAAACCACTTTGAATGAGAGAAATAATGTAATTCTAACTGGTAAACTGACTGCAAGCAGTTATCGTGTTGTATTTTGTTGCAAATTTTGAAATCCAAGATGGCCACTGGCAGCCATGTTTTTTTGGCCGAATGACCTCAAAATGACTCATTCCTATTTACATGTCCATGTTAACATCCATGTTAAATAGTATGCACAGAAATTCATATACAGCTGTTTACAGTGAATTTCCCCCCGCAAATCTCTGTTTTAGTGTTAAAAGGGGGGTGGGTGTCAAAAAATGGTCGGAAAAAACTGCCGAAAACGGAAAAAAAATTGGCGGTGGGGGTGGGTGGGTACAAAAAATGATCAAAAGGGAAAAAATGCCATACGTGCCTGAATTTTTTTTTTTCCGACCCCCCCCCCTGCTTGGATGGCTTTTTTCTCAAATCGCTCGGATTAACCAAACATTGCGAAAATGGCAACTTTAGAAAAAAACGGTACTTTTTTATAACGGCATCAGGTCATCTTTACGAGAAGACAGCTCGTATCCGGGGCAGGCGTTCTATGTAACCGCGACTTTTGAAACAACAACAATAACAACCGAGAATGCTGCTGATGTTGTTTCTATAGTTATTGTGGTTATTACTAATATGACGACGATGCATTAGGCTGTTGGTGTGATATGATGGTGATGCTGATGATGTTGTTGGTGTGATATATATGATGGTGATGTTTGAGGCGGCAATGATAAAGGGGATAATAATAATTATGACGATATATGTATATCATCCGGAGGGTCCATGTATATATTATATCTATTTTTCTATTTTATCTTTTGTAAATATGTCTCTTTGTCATTATCCTGTATTTTTATGGAGCAGAGAATAAAGCATACAACATGTGTATATGGGTTTGGTTTGTGGAAACATTCTGTTGGTGACAAAATAAAATTCAGTTATATGCTACTGAGATACAACAACAGGAATATTGCAGGACGACCAGTGGTATGTTTTCCCCAGTAAAAAAACCTGCAGTTATTATCAATTACATTTATATTGGACATCCCAAGGTGCCATTCCGATCGTAAAATGGCCAATTCGATAAAAAATGATATTTTTTCCCACACATGTATACACATGACGCTATGAGCACATTATAGTAGGCCAGTGCTTCCATCCATTCTGAGGTATATATCGTAACATAGTCATTTCGAAAAACGATGATAAAAGTGTAAAACGAAGTACACTTACGATTAATAGACCAGCCTGCATTAAACGTAATGAAGTTTTCACTAATTCCAGTTCGAAAATAATAAGAAACCTTGCCAGTTTCAGTAAACAGGTCATGCCAGTATTTAAAACGGACATGGCTCACTCGAACCTCCAATTTGTTTTTCTACGTAATTTGTAGCGACGGATACGATATGTCGATAAATAAACGAACAATTGATATACCGGCTTCATATGCTCTGAAAAAACACTTGCCAAAGTCACAGCTATTTTTCAGCCGTTTTCAACTTTTCGCCAGAAGTCAGACAAACTATCTTTATTGCTACCATATCAGGAATAAACTACCACGAAACGCTCTTTTATGTTCCATGTCGTGCAGTGGCTGTTTTGAGTTTGGGACCCAAACACTGTATTCACAGTTGTATTTTTCATTATTTCAGTGCGACTTTTTGGGTTACTTAATGCTCGTAGAAGGGTAGTTCAGATATTTATCGACCTATTTCGATACTGAGTAAAATTCAAAAGCGAATAATATTATGTGCATTTTGGAGCGCAATCCGCTATGTGGCTTTAAAAGCCCCCTGAGGCTCAACATCATTTTTGCCATTTAATCAAACTACTTTTCTGTCAGGTTTATGGCCAAACTCAAAATACAATATAAATTAATGTGAAGCTGTTCATATTTATTAATTAAGTTATATTTATATTTAATTCATATAAATTTATTGATGTCTCAGATCGCATGCGCACTGAACATTGCATTAAGCACCAATATAATTGGTACGCACAATTCCACCCTCTCTGTTATATCAAGTATGATTACTGGAGACAATAACGTGATGATAAATGAAATTGTTGGTGCATATAGGAAGCAACTAACGCATCATACTGAGACAGTTCATCCATCAATAATGATATATTTATACCATTTGGTAGCTAAATACTCGCTGATATGTCAGCCTCTTCTCACGAAAACCCGCACATTAACTGCTTATAATTTATATTAGGTCGATAATCTGCTTAGATTCGCCTCATTTTTAGTATTGAACTGAAAATGGAAGCGTTTTAGTCACAATATCGACTTCATTACTGGCTCATTGTGTGCGGACAATGACACAAATAAGCCAACTCACGACTTATCAGGTGTAGGCTCTTTAACAAGTGTTTTCACTGTGGCCCGCACCAAAAAAAAAAAATACAGAATAACGGATATGAGTCCATTTCAGTCAGACATTCGACTTCGAAATTTTGAAATGAGGATCATGAAAATAAGCACATATTGAACTATAATACATATTGAAGCCCATATCGGCATATTTTTTTTTACGCTTTATATGAACCTAAATCGACTTACCAGAGAAGAACATATGTGAATATATAGGTCCAATATGAACCTATTGCACGAGGAAATGTTGGTATAAGATGGAATGTTTTCGATAGATAATGGGGGGGGGGGTCTCCACGCGGTCTCTCCTCAACACCAATTAAGATACAGCACACGCGCGCACACACACGTAGACACTCCATACACCCACACAATTTTCAACAATTGGCAATTCTTGAGTTCGATCTGATAGTTTGATATTTCAACCAATATTTAGTGTGATATTTGTTGTTTTTGAACCAAAAGTGGAAGATATTTCTATGTTTTTCTTAAGTGCTAGTCCAGCCTGTTAGTTGACCTTATTTAAAACACACAAATAAATTAGCACATATCGGAATTATTTGAAACTAAATTACGCCCTATATGACTTTCCACAATGAAGTACGCTCTTTATAATGTGTTTCCTCTGTGGCCCGCGCCATAAAACGTAATAGTATAAGTCCACTATGGACTTATTTAAAAACACAAATAAATTAGCACATATCGGAATTATTTGAAACTGAATTACGCCCTATATGACTTTCCACAATGAAGTACGCTCTTTATAATGTGTTTCCTCTGTGGCCATAAAACGTAACAGAATCAAATAAGTTCAATGTGAACATATCTTTACGAGGTTTGTTGGACAATCATTTGGAAATGGCCAAGCATATGGGGTCTTAGTTTAGAATTATCTTCCAACAGGACATGGATATATCGGTCTGTTTCAATGGTGTGCAGTAAGATATTTCATGGCGGACGTCCCCACAGCAGACCCCTAGATCATGCCATGAATCTCTACTCTGTTTAACGCCCGTAGAGATCACATTCCGCCAGTAAAAAATTGGGAACTTCTTTTTATAACATTGGACAAACAAGACAGCGAATATATTTCTTTGTTTATATTTGTTCATCGGTAATCAACTTCAAAGTATGTGTGATCCCAGCTCGAAAATGCTTGCTTTTTATGACTTTAGTGAGCCGATATCGCAAAAAACATTGAATTAATTACCCTGGAGAAATCACATGATTGTAAGTGGCGCATAGCAAACTCGCCCATAGTCCATTAAAGGTACGGTTGGCCTTGGCGGTGGGTATCCTGTGAAAATATTTCCACCCGTCAAAAACCGCCACAAACAGAAAGAACATCAAAATGTAGACAGACTTTGTCCGTATACAAATAAGAAATATCACATAAACAGTATGTTATTGTCAAATGTTTGACTATTGTTATGTAAACAAAAGCATAAAAAGTTACTTTTCTGATGTTTGTTTATATTATGATGGTAAACATAAAGAGCGTTCTTTGTTGGTGAATTCCTGATATGGAACTAATAAAGAGCGTTTATGCCATTTGTGTGTGATTAGCCAGTAGCACTGTGCTGTCTTCTGTAACACAATCAGGCTCTTGCTTAGGTAAAATATAGTAGGTCTTTATGATAACATGCTGTTTACGTGATGGTCATGGTATATATGAACGAAACTGTATGCGTTTTAATGTTTTTCTGTTTACGGTGATTAGAACAAATATGAATATTTTCGACAACTAAGGCCTCACGTGCCTTTAATGTGATGTGAAACACTCCGGTAGGTGGTCAAATAGAAATGGAGAAGAAGCATGTTCAAAGTAGTTATTTTACAAATATTGTATTTAAATTGACAACACACGGCGTCATTCTTATATATTAATGAAATGCAGCGACTGCCGATGACGAAATCGTTTACGTTAGTGTATCGCCGATAGAAGCGTCCCGGTTCGAGTAGTAAATATTTACAATTTAGCGTAGTTCAGACAAAGTTTTCTATGGAGTGAGATGGTCGATTTGCTTGTAATTTTCGGTGATGTTAGTAGAATGCTACAATCGTCCAGTTGGCGTAGCACCTGAATACTAACTTTTCAGTTTCACACACCCGAACAAGTACATAATATGTCTTTAAATAATGTAATCTCGATCTGGGACTGTCGCCCACTGATGGATAAACTATTAAGCAACAAGTATTAACAAAGAAATATATTTCCCGCATTATTTATTGATTTTATAAGGTTCCCTATCAAAACTTCAAAAAGTTCCCAGGTTTTGTACTTGTTGAATATGATCACTACGGGTGTTAGACAGAGTTGAGATTCATGGCATGATATAGGCAGAGCCCTAGCAACGACCCTGTTCCCTGATGGACAGGGACCTATATATCAATTGAACCAAACCAAACCTCAGCCAAAAAAAAAAAAAGGTTGAGGATATCATAGCTCATCAAAAAATCTTGATGCGACACAAGCGATGTTTACTATAACTAAGTGCAACACTTAGACGTGTGCAGAAGATAATACCCCGGAGGTCTACGTGCGATTTTGACATCATTGTCAATACTCCGGTTTCTTTGATTTGATCAACATGATTGGAGTTTTATTGAAACAATAGATTGTACGGGCTATGTTCTGAATGCAATTACTCAGAAACTCCGGGCGTAAGGTCTCCGATAGAATTGATTTTTGGTATCTTCTGGAGGCATCATCCATAACAGTCGGAGAAATCATGTTTACCACGCAGTATATAACCGATCGGCGATATTGACAGAAAAGTCACTTTCAGTTTCCTATACTACAATGTGAACCAATTCGGATTTATAGGTCGAAGGTTCTGGCGCTTGTTTGTATAGAATTAACCACATCGGAAGGGTTTTATGGAGATAACCTGTTGCGTGCGAAGTCGCCACGGCTCCAATGATGAAATGTGACATGCACAAAACCCATATCGATATAGATCTTAAACCGGTGGCATTAACCCTTCATGTACTAAATAATCATAGTTCCATTATAAAACATGTTCATATAATAACCATCGTCGTTTAAATGAACTCCTTAACCCTTTAATGTCTGGTGCGTCCTGAATGAATTTTTACGAAAACCCTGTGCCAATGCATTCTCTTATGTATGCGAATCGACCATATAGGTCGCTTCGCATATATAAGAGAATGCATTGGCTTAACAATATTTACCTTGATCTTGTAAGCCAGTGCATTCTTTTATATATGCGAGGCGACCTATGGTCGACTCGCATATATAAGAGAATGCACTGGCACAGGGTCTTTAGTCACTTTCAGTTTCCTGTACTACAACGTGAACCAATTCGGATTTCTAGGTCGAAGGTTCTGGCGCTTGTTTGTATAGAATTAACCACATCTGGAGGGTTTTATGGAGATAACCTGCTGCGTGCGAAGTCGCCACGGCTCCAATGATGAAATGTGACATGCACAAAACCCATATCGATATAGATCTTAAACCGGTGGCATTAACCCTTAATGTACTAAATAATGATAGTTCCTTTATAAAAACATGTTCAGATAATAACCATCGTCGTTTAAATGAACTCCTTAACCCTTTCATGACTGGAGCGTCCTGAATTATTTTTTTTTACGAAAACCCTTTGCCAATGCATTCTCGTATATATGTGCGAGTCGACCATATGTCGCCTCGTATATATAAGAGAATGCATTGGCTTGACAATACCTTGATCTTGCAAGCCAGTGCATTCTCTTATATATTCGAGGCGACCTATGGTCGACCCGCATATATAAGAGAATGCACTGGCACAGGATCTTTATTATTAACAATATTTACATTTATCTTGTAAGCCAGTGCATTCTCTTATATATGCGAGCCGACCTATGTCTGTATGTCGTATGCCAATATCGTAATGGAAATACTTTACATTTAATATTTTAAAGGTACTCAATCCGATCATCAAGATACAACAACAACATTTTTTCAAAATACGCTTTAGTTATCAGAATCCATAAATTGCAACAAAATAATGCTAACCACTGTCAACTATGGCATAAAATTTCCCAAAACGTGTTATTTATCCACATTTTATTCAACGAAATTTGGCCGTATTACCACTTGTTTTTAGAGTTATCCATCTTCATCCGAAATTTTGACCGAGACCATCCTTATGACGGCGTGTTTCTGGGCCACAAATAATTGAAATAACAAACTTCAATAATCGATATCTGATCACTCTATGCTGTGATGGGTGGGTTCCTCGACTCGAATCAAATATTTTATTATCCCCGAAGCCAAAGAAATAGTAATTTAGGAGCGTTAAATCGGATTGAGTACCTTTAATATAACATGGCTTCTGGTGTTTACACTTTCGCGTGTGTACGGCAAGTGATGGCAGTGTGGCACGCGGTGTGGCATTAGAGTGGATCTCAGGAATGTCGTGGCTGGAGGGTCTCCGTTTGGGAGGGGGTGGGGCTGCCCACCTTGGAATATCCAACTGCACCACAATCCCTTGAAGCAGAAGTTTCCATTTGCACCCCGTTGGGTTTTTATTTTGGATGGCATAGCTTATTCTGAGTTGAGCAATAGTCTTATGGTTACTAGCCAGAGGGAGGAACATAATCCACTGGGCCGACCATGTTTCGAGCCGATCGTGGTTCGGTCAGGCGTGAGAAAATTTTACAATCTGAACATGAAAGTCGCAAAATCCTATCACCTAGACTAGCGACTAAACAAATTTTCATCCTGACCCCCACTAATGCTGAAACTTTTCCAACTGATGTCCATTTCAGTCCACAATTTTCACCAACATTAGGAAATATTTTCTTAAGTTAATTAGCTGGTTTGACTGGCCACGGGGGAGGAACCAGCTCAAAGCTGTCCAATTATTGGAAATGTCCAACCGCACACCCCATAAGGTTGGAAAACTCCAACTGATGGCCATTTCAGTTAAATTGTGACCAAAAGTAGGAAAATATGCAACTGTTGGTCTAAAAACAAATTCCCCATTAACAAATTGTTGGAAAGTCAAACTTTAAGAACAATGTCAACCTTTTGTTGGTGTGAACTTTCCATGTTGTGTTAGGTATGAAATTAAAATTTTGAAAATGTTGACCAATGTTGGGGGGATTAGACACACCCAAACCTCCCACTGTCGCCACCTGGTGGACCTTAATTGCTCTATTGCATCTGGTGTAAATATTAATATAGTGAATTTAGCAGGGTCCTATGTATATTAATATATGGCTATATATCTAAGTTGTACGGTCCGACTTGACACCAAATTAGTCGACAGTACCTTGGCTAAATTTCATTAACACCACTCGCATCATACAGTCATCGCTTATGTCCACAAACGCATCAGTTTTATGCTGAAAACGAGTATAAAAGAACACCACAGGGAACGCTCTTTAGTATCTACCGCTTTAGGCAAACGAAAGCATGAACGCTCTATGTGAGTGACGATCATTGGAATATTGGCTAGCCTGACTAAATTCAGAACATGCTATACCTTCCTCTTTTGAAATTCTGACCATAAAAACATCTTAGTAATTGGCTTATGGGTTGGATCTAATTATGTTCTTATATCCCAATTGTATATGATGGAATCAAATTGGGTGGGGTATATGCATCGTTAATTACCCTTTCAGTGCCAAGTCTAAGAGCTCTTTCCATCAATGTATCACATTATTATAATCAATAAATTTGAAAATGATCAAGGAAATATGGGTTGATACAAAAATCGGATTTGGCACTGAAAGGGTTAATTATGGTTATTTTCGGCTGATCAAACAAAGATCGTGTATATTATGTTCTTCTAAATAGTTATTATCGTCGTATAATTAATATCCCATCTGTTTTCAATCCTGCGTTTTGTGTTCCAGAATGAGAACCGTTACTAAGTTAATATTACTTATAGGCGTAGCTCTTTGTCTGTACGTTACATGCTATATACAATATATTATCTTAAAGCTATAAACTAACTAATCATAGCTTCCTAGAAATGAGTTTGAGTCTCATGTCTCCGCCAATTAGTTGTGTTTTGATTAACAAATGTAAGTGTAATATGTAGACGTCTATAAACCACACACGTGTAAAACAAATCCGCTGAATAATATTGGAACAACTTTCATTGTTACACAACCATAACACAATAGGTCTATCTTAAAGCCACATGGTGGTTTGCGCTCCAAAATACACATAATAGTATTCGCTTTTGAATTTTTCTCGAATATCGAAATAGGTCGATAAATACCCGAACTATTTTTCTACGAGCATTATGTAACTCAAAAAAGACGCATTGAAGTAATGAAAATACAACTGTGAATATACGTTGTTTGGGTCCCAAACACAATACATCCCTTTGCACGACATGGAACAGATAAGGGCGTTCCGTGATAGTCTAGTCCTGATATGGTAGCAATCAAGAGCGTTTTTCTGACTAAAAAATGGCTGTGACTTTGGCAAGTGTTTAAAAAATTGGAGGTTCGAATGAGCCATATCCAATTAATCTAGGCATGTATATATGTTACAGTAAATCAGTGAAATTTACACTTATTTACTGAAATCTGACCAGTAAGAATGTGTAAAATCAATTAACAAATTTCAGTGATTACACGTAATCCCTAGCCACTTTTAGTGATTTCATTAAATCCCTGACACATTCAGTAATTATGTGTAACCACGGACCATGTTTAGTGGTTTCATGTAATCCCTAGGGATTTCGCGTAATTACTAATTTCACTGATTTACTGTAACATATATATGTCAAGTTAAGGTGGATCAGAGTTGGTTGGTTTCAACATTGATGGTTATGACAAATGTTTCAACAACTCAATCTTCCACAATTGAAGCTACATCCTTGAATTTATAGATTTAACGAAAAACTAGAGTACTTATCTAGTAATGTATGTTTAGTTTGTGAACAAAGGTTCTATTCAAGCAATGTTGTAACATAGCGAATATATTTGAACTTATAAACCAGTGAGTTTACTAGATTGCAGTACTAGCGTTTTGACTTTTTGTGTGATTTTAAAAAGGATTCCACTGCACTTTGATTTAAATTAATTTTTAGAAATATATGGTTCTTTTAAAAATCATGTTATATAATTAACGTAATGTGAAACACTACGGCAGGGTGAGAAATTAGAAATGGAGAATAATCTTGCTCAAAGTAGTTATTTTTACGAATATTAATCCAAATTGACAACACACACCGTCATCTTATATATTAATTAAATGCAATGACGCTAGATGGCGAAATCGTTTGCATTAGTTTATCGCCGATTGTTGCGTCCCGAATTGAGATGTAAATATTTACAATTTCTTGTCTTTTTAGCGTAGTTCAGACGATGTTTTCTATGGAGTGGTATGGTCGATTTCTCTGAAATTTTCGGTGATGTTAGTAGAATGCTACATTCCCCAGGTTGGCATAGAGCCTGAGAACTAACTTGTAAGTTTATCACACTCGAACAAGTCCTCTTAATATGTCTTTAAGAGATATGAATTATCTCCCTCTGAAATCGAAGGATGGCCAGCTTATTATACAAGCAAATTTGTGGACTCAATTCCTTCAAATGTCCAGTTGTGAAGTAATGATATTTCTGCGAAGTTGGTCACCTCACGCCAACTTAATCTCCTGCATTGTTCCGATGCGTAGATAAATACACAGAACGTCACGGGTGTGTTAATGGGTTTGTAGATACGACACGAGTGTTAGCGCGGAAGGATAGAACGAGGTATATCCTTCCGCAAGTGCCATATGAACAAACCCACTAACACACGCGTCGTTCTGTGTTTATTACACACTACCATTCTTAGAATACGTGGATTAAAATACAGGATTACAAGGTTTATTTAGGCACATACAGGGATTGTGCTGTCATGTGTGATGATGCTTTTATTTTATAGTTCCGGTTTCATGGTTAACCCTTTACCCAACAAACCGGCCAAAACCGGCCAAATAAAGCTTCAACAGCCTAAAATATCTTCGGTCTGTCTCAATAGAACCATACACATATGGATATCATTGGAACCGGCTCCTTGATCACATTGTGATAGTTACAGGTATGCCCTGTGCCAATGCATTCTCTTATATATTCGAGTCGACCATATGTCGCCTCGCATATATAAGAGAATGCATTGGCCTAAAAAAAAACTTTTTTAACACTTTTTACCATTTTTTCTTACATTCTTTAACAATTTTATAATTTGTAATGTGTTAAGCCAATGCATTCTCTTATATATGCGAGGCGACCTATGGTCGACTTGCATATATAAGAGAATGCATTGGCACAGGGCCCTTCTGTTGGGTAAAGGGTTAAGGCAAACGTCATACGTGTCATCGAGATGCGCATGTAACGTAGGGATGTGTAAGTATGTAACAGCAACAACATCGCATTAGAACAGTCGTGTAATAATTGCAGGTATACATGTATTGTATACGGGTGTGGGCCCAAATCAAACTCCACGCAGATTCCTCTACGTTAGCACTGCGATATAGCACTGCCACAAGGATGGTATACTTTGCGGACCGTTACATCTATTTTTACATATCATCGGAACTATATTTAGTCACCTATTATCTTATTTTGACCACCAAAAGTGTACAATAATGGTAATTTTTTCGGTATTGGTAAGGACAATATGAACTGAGCCAGACATAGACAAATTTTAATCCGAAAACATAAGAACTAACAACACGTAAGAAATCCTTACCAAATGTCCTTATATTATAGCAGTGATATCTCAGCGGAGCGATGGGAGATAACTCTACCTGGAGTTTGGGACCAAATCTGACAGACTATTGCGAAATAAATGGATTGAACCGGATTGAACTGGGAAAACACTCTTGGTCGTAGACAAATAATGTTATGTGAAGGACAATTTCCCCGAAATGTCGGCATATTTGGTGAATTTGGCAGGATTAATTCCAGCGTTTCTCTCGCTGGCGTCATGTCATTGTTTATTCCTAGACATGGTTGTCACTCCTGGCGGCACAAATAAAATTGAATGTCAGATAATCCATTGTGTCGAGCCGAAAGTGTGCACCAGACAATGAACTGCATCTTGTAAAATCAGATTCGGTTTTCGTCAGACAGCACTCATTTCAATTTGCTGTGGCACCAATGGCATAGCATTGATATCAATTCCTCAAATTCACATTGCTTAATTATACATTTCTTTAGGGGTGATGGGTATAATAGAGATTTTAAAGTGGTTCTGGGCAGTCTCTTTTATAGGCCGACGATAATCTTATCCGACATATAGATCATTTCTGTATTGATTGAATTCCCTTCATTCCATTTGTCATGGCTCAGACTGAGCGGTTTGGCGGGTCATTTGTGCCGCTATATTATCGTTAAAGATCCACTTAATTTTCGAATTCCCAGATCATATTATATAAAAACATATTCCATAGTATATACCGCTTGAAATAGAAAGCTCCAAAAACAGTGTATTATCAACTTACCCGGTCGAATAAAATGTGAACATGTTGTTTTTGTCAAGGTACCGACGTGTGTTCTGTGCCTTATTTCGACCCGATCTGTACTGCGAGTCTAATATTCTAAATGGAAAGGTGACAACTTTATCTCTTAGTTGTGAATTATGGGGTAAATAACAGGGGATGTCTTGAGGTGAATCTAAGAATATCTATCACTTGGTGGACACTCACAGGCCACAGCTGTTCCGTATTCTGGTGGAATATATTTATTTTGGTTCCCCTTGCAAATGGTATATACTATAAAGTTATTATACAATGTTGTGTACAGTATGTGTTGTTCTTGTACGAGTCCAGGTTGTGGTGAAAGTCATATTGGACGAGACACGCCAGTGTCGAGTCCAATATGACTTTTCATCACAACTTGGACGAGTACAAGAAAAACGCATACTGTACACAACATTGTATAATGACATTTTTATTATCCATCTGTATGTTTATCCAAATTTTGGGAATAAAACTTTTGTTGTTATTTATGTTATTTGTCCGCACTTAATTCTCTATAAAATCCTGTAACCGGTTTACTGGTCGCAGCTAACGTACGAGTAAACGTTGAATAGACTTTGAACAAAATCGACTTGGAAAAAAATGCACGACGTATTTGTAACCCAGTAACTGGTTACAATTGCGTCGTATTTTTTTTCTGCACCAAAATCTGACATATATGGAATTTCTTGGAAAGGATGTGGTGCATTAACTGATGCATTAGGCGAATAGTTTACCGATGAATGGGGTGGGGTTTAAAAACCATGACTTAATTCAATTGATTGCCAGTCGCTGTCTACTATCAAATACATATACCAACTTATATCCAATGACAACACTATTGCATAATGAGACTTCGACCTTAAAAGGTACACATCTGCCATTTAAGGTCGATGTACGGTGATAATGCGTCTCTGTGCAGATTACACTGTTTTGATTGATTGAAATGTCACATAAACGGTCAATCATCAAACTTATTGAAAGGACGGGTTTACTGGCGAACACAATTTATGATAAATAACTCTACATTAAGCTACCACATACCTTAACCCTTCCATGACTGGAGCTTCCTGAAATTTTGCGAAAACCCTGTGCCAATGCATTTTCTTACATAAGAAAATACATTGGCCTAAAAATATTTACCTTGCCCTTGTAATCAAGTGCATTCTCTTATATATGCGAAGCTCCGTATGTGATGCTTGCATATATAACAGAAAGCACTGGTACATGATATGTAATGCTGCAACAGAGCAGCTCCCGTCATGAAAGAGTTAAAAGTCGTCACAACTAGATTCAGATGGGATATGACATATATTTTCAGAGCATTGCTCATGGTTCCGTCATAGATATATCTCCCTAATAGAATAGGCCGTTTATAGCTTATTTATTTCATCATTGATATTCATAGAAACATTTACTAGCCACATGAGGACCACGATAAAGCGTGATGTGAATCAATCCTCTGAAGTATTGATATACACATGCGTGAGTGAGTTTATACCGCCGAAGGACCGGGATAGCACAGTTAAAGCTCATACTATAGTGTCTTATGAGGGGGACCACCCCACCCATCCTGGCATCCGCATCCGGCTTAAAATGTGGGTGGCATCTGGAATACTCCATAAAAGAGGGTGGCATCCGGAATACTATTCATACCAATTTAACGCATTTTTGCCAAACGTTATTAGCTAAAACAACGCATTAGTAGTATCATATGTGTAATTCATTCTATATATATGACCATATATACTCATATTATGCCCAAAAATCCTCAAGAAATCTGTTGAACTTGATATGTCGCCGACTCCATGTTGATCTGCTTGGTATGACTGGTATATGTAAATTTACTTCTTCGTCTGAGTCAATCTCGCCTGCAAAAATGAACACTGAGATAAGAAAAACATCCATGTGTAAACTTAATACCAAAAGCACACGGATGCCAATCAACCCAACGACAAGCTGATATATTATTTTGAAGAAGTCTGATCGCAACAGTATACTGTCGAGATCTTATCTACATGTATATGGTACACACCATATATAAGTCTACTATATATATGGTATACACCATCTATAAGTCTACTTTAACATCAAGTCATAGACATATATAAGTCATTATTCTCATATATATACAGGCATAATTATCCGTGTATATTATCCATTATTATGCCACAATTTTGAATTTGACTCAATCGAAATACAATATTGGACTTACACATTCAATACAATAGAATAATCAAATTTTCAAATAAAACTTACGTAACATTATTAAAATAAAGTATTCAAGAGATGCGAATTTCATGGGTCAGAAGAGTATACCACAAAATATAGTTAAGTGTAATACCTGATTCATCCGGCTCATTACCTTGATGCCCTTCTGTACAAACACTGTCCTCTTGATTATCCAAGGAGGTGGGACCAGAACACTGAAATAATTCACCGTTCTGTTAAACCATTCATAGGATTCGTACAATCTATTACAGACACATTCCTAATCAAAATAACGAAAACACATTTTAGGTTGTGCCATAATTATAACACTGTATTGCAGACATGTTCAATATGGATCACCCATAATTATAACACTGTATTGCAGACATGTTCAATATGGATCACCCATAATTATAACACTGTATTGCAGACATGTTCAATGTGGATCACCCATAATTATAACACTGTATTGCAGACATGTTCAATATGGATCACCCATAATTATAACACTGTATTGCAGACATGTTCAATATGGATCACCCATAATTATAACACTGTATTGAAGACATGTTCAATATGGATCACCCATAATTATAACACTGTATTGCAGACATGTTCAATATTGATCACCCATAATTATAACACTGTATTGCAGACATGTTCAATATGGATCACCCATAATTATAACACTGTATTGCAGACATGTTCAATATGGATCACCCATAATTATAACACTGTATTGCAGACATGTTCAATGTGGATCACCCATAATTATAACACTGTATTGCAGACATGTTCAATATGGATCACCCATAATTATAACACTGTATTGCAGACATGTTCAATGTGGATCACTCAGACTAATGTTAACCCTTTACCCAACAAACCGGCCAAAACCGGCCAAATAAAGCTTCAACAGCCTAAAATATCTTCAGTCTGTCTCAATAGAACCATACAAATATGGATATCATTGGAACCGGCTCCTTGGCCACATTGTGATAGTTACAGTTATGCCCTGTGCCAATGCATTCTCTTATATATGCGAGTCGACCATAGGTCGCCTCGCATATATAAGAGAATGCATTGGCCTAAAACAAATCTTTTTTTAACACTTTTTACCATTTTTTCTTACATTCTTTAACAATTTTATAATTTTTAATGTGTTAAGCCAATGCATTCTCTTATATATGCGAGGCGACCTATGGTCGACTCGCATATATAAGAGAATGCATTGGCACAGGGCCCTTCTGTTGGGTAAAGGGTTAATAATAAAATATTTGCATAATTTGATTTTAATTAAACTGAGAACGTCGCAAATTACCAACACTTTAACATGAATTGTTTTTTACAGATGTGAGCATTATGTTTGTAATCGACTTCAGAGAGCTTTCTATGCGTCTACAGGTTAAACTAAATACTTTTTTCTGAGCAGAATTAATTTCAATTTCAACCTATATGCTTCAGAGGTGATCTGACTCTGGCATGTCATTTGTGAAGTTACTTGTGCTTTTAACACAATACCAGCTCAAAAAATAATGACATATTTTATATAACAGTAGCTTACTGTAGAGGAGTGTGGAGAAATTGATGTTGTTTGCAGAATCTCTTGATACATCACATGGTTGGATTCAGGAGTCTGATAGTTGTTATAGTAGTTGATGGGCAACGTTCCCGGTTTGTCTTTCGCGAAGGTGTTCCGAACCGTATTTTGGCGAACTTTCTTATACCATGGTCCATTCTCCACTGTTGCATCAATTTCTTTTCATCCGCTGTCAAATGCACAGAATCCGGAACTTCAAGTTTCTCCATTCTGATGGCCATATGCCCGTCGGGTGTAGTGTAGTAGATTTTCCTACCAGTGAAAGACCGGAAGTCTGCTTCGGTCATTTTTTTCATACTTTCGTGTAGAAGTCTTCCAAATTGTTGGCTGACTTCTAGAACACCTGGCATGTCTGTTTTCATCCGCAGTGTCGAAAAAAGATGTTCACACACTAACGTGAGTAATGCTGATAATTCGATGGAATATTCTCTTGATGTTGAATTGACTATTTTTTGCAGCTGCTTCAGACCGTCCAATATCATCTGAACGCTGTTCACGGGATTTGTTGCATATTAAAATACATGCTCAACTGTGTGTATTTCGGGTGGGAATATGAAAACAAAATCCTGAAATTACAACAATTTCCCCGCAGAATCACCATACAAATTGCCCGATTTTCTTCGTAATTTTCCCAAAAATACCCGAATTTCAAACTTGCAAAATATCTTGGGAGGACTACAGTCATCCGAGGCCCATGACCCGTACGGATAATTTATAATTATTCATATGTCAATCATATACATGTTTATATATACGTTAATAACCCAATTAAATTCCATATTGTCCTATAATTATGTAACAATGTGCTTAGCCATCACATGCAATTGTGACAATTCTATTTTGTTCCAAGCATATCTTCAATTCCACAATGTCCTATGTCGCTAGTACATTATTCAATTAATTCCAGTTCAAAGTGGAACTAAGGCTGTAATGCTTAAAATGAGATGTGACAACCTGGAAGTTAAATACATTGAATTTCAACTACAACGGACAGAAAAGAATGCCTGATATCTCCTCGAGAACTGCCTGATATCTTCTCGAGAAACTGAAAATACGAACTTCCCGTTTCCACCATATTGGTATCGTTGAAACCATTCTGGTTTCAACGATACCAATATCTCATTTTCACCAAAAAGGTCACTTAGGACAACCTGGAAATCAAGTCGCGTATTGTTGTCATTGTTTCTATTGACGCGGGACTATTGTGAAATGCCGTCGTTCGACGGGTAGGAAAATTAAATATGTGACGACCATAGTTAATTATGAATGCAAAAAACAACAATAAATAATATCTGTCATTGTAATTTCTGCATCCGGAATACGAAATATACAGGTTTCGGCATCCGGCGTACTGACATTCGGCATCCGGAATACTCTTTATTGTGTCAGCTTTTGCAATTAGCCAATCAGCGTCGATATATAGTGACGGTATATGAACCCATATTAGGTCGGTGACCTAATATGAAATCAATATTAGGTGCTTATCCGCCATCTTGTTTTTTCAGAAATGGCGAATATTTTTGGTGTATGTTGACGCCAAGAAACGGGATATTTGTCGGAAATCATTTTCTGTGAATTTAAAGAAATTATTATAGTACCATGTACCAAAACCTGCATGCGATATATTTGAGGAAATCTAAAGACTCATACATTAACTATCAAACTCAACAAGTTGTCCTACTTCTTGTAATTAGCCATTGACTCAATGCGTTGACGCCCAATGCCCATGACGCGTCACTGTGACGTTACATTATTATAAGTTAATGCAATAATGGCCATAGACGACACATTAATCTTACCAAATTTCAATATACTACAGCGACGATTAATTAAAGGGATATCAGCTGGGATGTGCTGGATTTTGTCCACTGGCATAATAAATACGTTACGGGACGCTTAGTGGTCGGATATGGTGTCATGTGAGGCTCAGCGAGATCAATATTAGGCTCGACCTACGGCCTCGCCTAATATTGATCTAACTTCGCCTCACATGACACCATATCCGACCACTAAGCGTCCCGAAACTTATAATATTAACCCCGGAATCCGGCGTACGAAAATGGGGTGGTCCCCCTCTTGTATTGCAGCCCGTTATGCTAAAAATAAGCTCATACTGAACTTATTTAAATTTGAATTACGCTCCACATGAACCTAAATCCATTTACCAGATTGCGCTCTTTATAATGTGTTTTCACTGTGGCTCGCGCATAAAAACGGAATAATGTGTATATGTCCACTATGAGCTTATTTCAGAATCAAATAAGTCCAATATGAACCAAATTGAATGTCAATATTTAGGTCCAAAATGAACTTATGTAAATATTTAGGTCACATATGAACCTATTTGCGCAAGGATATGTTGCTTATTTCCACTCTGGTCTCCTGGGTCCGTCAACTCGAATTTGACCAGGTAACTTGGCCATTTCCCCGTGCCTTCTTTGCTACGCAGGATTGTTTAAAGCTAATCAATCCGATCAGACGGTCCCCATTCCATCAAGATACAACAACAACAATAACAACAACAACATTTCTTAAAAAAATAATCGATTTATTGCAACAAAATAATGCTAACCACTGTCAACTATAGTATCAAATTTCCCAAAACTTGATATTTATCAACATTTTGTTCAACAAAATATGGCCGTATTATCACTAAAGTGGCACGAAATTTGACCGTATTACCGCAATTTTGTCCGAGACCCTCCGCTTGACCACGTGTTTCTTGGCCACATATTATATCTCGAGAAATAACAAACTTCAAAAATCGATATCTGATCACTCTGAGATTTGATGGGTGGGTTCCTCGACTCGAATCAAATATTTTTTTTATCCCCGAAGCCAAAGAAATAGTAATTTAGGAGCGTATGATCGGATTGAATATAGGCTTACTGGCTTAACCCTTTGAACCCTGACGCCCAACCACGACCGACACCCTGACCCTGGGCTCCTCGTGGGATTTTCCTTTAAATTGTATAGTGTCTTGTTGGATGATGTTGGTTATGTTCAATTTGTGACACAGGTATGAATCTGTACAAGTCCCCCCATTGATCACTGATCATTATAAAATCGGGAGACTTTGCCACGCGGCAGCGTCTTGGTAACGGTTGCTAGGCAACTACCCCGAATTGACTGGAAAAGGCAATTATAGCATGGTATGTCATAACTCAATGCCAGTGATTGCGTTTTTTGATGACGATAATACCCTAATGTGAAATTTGAGATATATCCGACAAGAATTTAAGAGAGATTGAATGAAATTAAGTATTTAAGGTAGCAGCGGTTGCCGATCAAGCACCACAAATGAACGGATGACACTACTGCACTAACCATTAAGTGGTAGTGTTCCCTTAATTTATACAATATCTAGTCGCATAATGCTTTATATGTTCAATGGGGGCACCTGTTTGAAACTGCATACATATGTATGTTATGCAAGGACCATTCTATGATCATTAAAATATAAGGACACTTTGCCACCCAATCTCTCCTTAGCAGCGGTTACCAGACAACTACCCGGCATTAGCAAGAAACTGGCACTGCAATTATGATGCAGCTATATGTCCTATATATAACACCACATTTCGCTTAAAACGCATGTTTTGTCATTTACAACCTATGTTCTGCGCATGCGCATATATTCCTACCCGATACTATAGCTGGTAGACATTCCATATACACACCCTGATCACCGCCGATGTCTGTGGGGCCATTTAAACATATATTAGTGGGTATGTCGGGCATAAGTACTATTTATTTCGCATTTCGCTGCTCTGCGCATGCGCGAAGAAATCAACTTGATATGCGATCGAGGCCCTTCACCATATAAATATAATTTGAACAGGCTTTTTATATTTGATATATAAATAGAGTTTAGACGTCGATTTGTTATTGAACTATAAACACGTGGCGGTCGTTATAATGGCCGGTTCAGCGGCCGGTATACCGGCCGCTAGGGTATTTGGAGGTTCACGCAGCGGCCGGTTTTCCGGCCGCTGGGGTTCAAAGGGTTAATAATTTGGGTTTCTATATGTTCTTTTTAAGAGCATGGACTGTGTAAATAAAGACACTAGTAACAAGAATGACATATCATTGATCAATGTGTTATGTATTGAGTACACTGTGCATGCAGTACACGTATACATTATACCTGATATTACTCAGAATATGCTTGAGGAACGAATACGGGTAACATGCATTCAAATTCCAAGGAGTCACAAGTTATAACTCACACACTGGTAACAAGTATGCATGCTGAATGATTGTTATATTGCTAAAGCTGTCCTCAGAAAGACATGGAGGTTTGACATTACTAATAGACTAGTGACCATGAAGATATGGTTGTTGTAACATACCAGTCTGAACTTGAATGAAATGCTTTGCCTTCAATTTCATATATGCATTCATGTAATGAGCATTACTGGAATGTATTTACTCAATGACTGTATTATCTTGTAACATTGACATTATACATTTTATGCTACGTACCTTGCATGACAAATTTAAATAAACTGATTAATATACTGCTATGAGAGGAACTTAATTTATAAGTGCAATTTCCCCTTGAACATTTAACATAATAATAATAATAAAAAACATGTTTAACGTATATACATATCAACAAGTCAACCATACATTGAGTGAAGGGCACTACATTTTTTTAAAAGCTCAACTAATGTAAAACATAATAGAATCAGAGTCGGAAAAAACAATTTGTACAATTCCGGAATTGGAAAATCGGTGACGAATATTTAGAATTGGAATTCCTAGTCGGAAAATAAACAACCGGCACAAATTCGGAGTCGGAAAATCGCGAACTCTGATTGAAACACTCAGATCATTCGATTTACTTGTTACTTTTGATTTCCAACTACGGGAATTTGAGCCATGAAATTTCCAACTATTGACAATTACGGACCTCATTGGGTTGAGATACCCTCACACCCCTGTCGGTACGTGCCTGCTTACACCTTTTATTTGGAGCCTGCTTTGTTCTCGGAGTACGAGCAAACATTTTGTGTGCTCCTGATAGTTACGCCGGCATAAGTTAGTGGTATTTCAGAACTCAGAATTGTACGAAATACACAAATATTTGCCTCTGCTTGGCTGGATTATGTTAACACTGTCTGATTTCGGTTTGTTTGTGAGGTGGGCACGATGCTAATTTGCGAAAACCTCCGATGGCTAGTACAAACATTGATATTTTCCTTGATTCCAGTTTCATTGTATGTTTGTGTCCACTGTCATCAGAAGTTGTCTAAAGACTAAAATAGCAGGTACTGTGTGTGTGCTGGTATACTGTGTGTCGCTGGTACTGTGTGTGTGCGCTGGTATACTGTGTGTCGCTCGTACTGTGTGTGTGCGCTGGTATACTGTGTGTCGCAGGTACCGTGTGTGCGCGCTGGTATACTGTGTGTCACTGGTACTGTGTGTGTGCGCTGATATACTCTGTGTCGCTGGTACTGTGTATGTGCGCTGGTATACTGTGTGTCGCAGGTACTGTGAGGGTGCGTTGGTATACTGTGTGTCGCTGGTACTGTGTATGTGCGCTGGTATACTGTGTGTCGCAGGTACCGTGTGTGTGCGCGCTGGTATACTGTGTGTCGCTGGTACTGTGTGTGTGCGCTGGTATACTGTGTGTCGCTGGTACTGTGTGTGTGAGCTGGTATACTGTGTGTCGCTGGTACTTTGTGCAGAGGTACCTTTCTCAGTGCATGGATAAGTGAGAGTCTTCGCCATTTCAGTTTTGACACTGTCACCTGTCGTGCCATAATTGTACATTCGGACACATCCATTCATATTCAGATAATGAACTGACCGAAAATAAAGACGAAACAATATCCATGGTTCAAACATTGTTGAAAAAGAGGAGTATATGTACTCAAACTCACTCGAAATTATTAGAACCAACACCTCACAATACGGAAACGCATTCTTTGTTCGTTATTGAAGAGTATGTGTAACAGCCTGGATAACATCACGCCGGAGAAACATCTAATATAACAGCATTATCCTCCACCACGTAAGATACATGTAGAATCGGAAGGCTCCGCACAGAACAAGATAAAGATACGGAATGTACAAGATCAATCGCTCATGATGCATCATATTAATCAATTTGCATCAATGATGTGTGGCTATGAGTTGAGGAAGTCATCGCCCAGTTACGGAGTCTGCTGTTATTGAATGTTTATATGTGACTATGAGTTCAGGAAGTCATCGCCAAGTTACGGAGTCTGCTGTTATTGAAGGTTTCTACCAAAATTGTCTGCGACGCACTACTACTGAGTGAGAGTGTTGTGATATACAATGAATCATGCAGTTACAAGTTGCTATTACAATGCTTTTGTTTACTACAACTACAGCTAAGCTCTAATTAATCAACACCTTTAACAAGGTTATAGGCCGTTAATTACCGCGGTTATACCGCGGTATCACCGCGTTTGCGAACAGTTGACATGCGTTATCCGACTGTAATCTTACTGCGGTACTATACATGTAGTTGGTACATCAGAGTACCTGGGCAGGTTATGCACATATGACATGGATATATGATACTCCAGCGTATCATGTCAGATACACCAGGGTACTTGACAGGTACTCCACGTAGTACCTGGATATTTGTTACTCCAGATAATACCAGATTACCCGAGGACGGGTACTCCAGCGTACCTGGACAGGTATTCCAGGGTACACGAACAGGCACTCTGCGGATTACCTGGACAGGCACACCATAGTACCAATATTTTGGTACTCCACACGGGAACAAGTATAGTACATACGTAGGCACACCGGTGTACCTGGGGTTTTAAGAGTGCACTTAACCGCAACGCCGTGCGTGTGTGAGTATATCGGATGGGTCCCATCTCATTCTCATGTCATGGATCGATCACCAAATTGTCTCCGCATATCGGAGAGTCTCTGTATAAAGGCGAGCATATTCGCCATGGAATACTCGACATTCTATAACTATCCACCAATCAATAGATTGATATAAAGGAAATCATATGAGCCAATATGACATATATTCCCAGACAGAGATTGTACCGTGAATGAACCAATCAGACGACATTTTACCTAGAGTTATGCACGTCTCATTCTCACACATACAGATTACGTATCACAATATTATATGAACTGTTAGTAAGTGAATCAGCCATTCGGCCATATACGACGTAGTTTTATTAGTGGTGGTAAGACCGCGTATAGATGGTTAATTTCGCTGTGATATTACCATCAGCTGGAAAGTGACAAACAAGTTTGTGGACATTTATTGGAGAATTATTTTCAAAATATATAGGCATATTTAGGATCACATCTGGATGGGAGCTATCGAATTTGAACGATTTCTGTTTAAATACCAACGTCCATCTTGGATTTTACTCTTTGCGTGACTAACTCCTTTGACACACCCTGCAGGCCACATCCCCCAAACGAAAGTCACCAATCTTTATACGGTTGTTCGGAGTGTTCTCTATAGATGACTGCCATAAAAGTTTTCCGAAATTCGTTAATAAACATGGCTGCCAGAAGCCATCTTGGATCTCACATCTGAATATATCGACACAACCTGCAGTCCAGCTGTATTGGAAACATGTTTGAAATGAAACATATTTCATCTACATTATTCAACCCCTTCACTAAACGTGTTTGACGGTCCTCATTCTTCCTCAATTTACCGACTGTTCAGTATAAAATTAGCGCCGTTCGAAGTGCAGCTACAGTGTCATTGATAATTTCGTTTATTGAACGTTTTGAAAGCTTTAAGTTCGCAAACACAACGCAGTGGGAGTGCAACAGAACGACACGAGTGTGCCATCGCGGAAGGATATAACTTGATGATGCTCCCCGTGTTTTTATCCTTCCGCTCTAGCACACGTTCCATACGGACAAACCCATTAACACACGTGTCGTTCTGTCGTCCTAGAATTCGTGAATTAAAATAAACAGATTTACAAGCTTTATTCAGGTGACATACATGGCTTGTTTTGACATGTTTGATGATGCTTTATTTTATAGTTCCGGTTTCATGGTTGAGGCGAACGTCATTTACGTCGTGTAACGTCAACGGGATACGCATGGAACGCGTGTGGCATAGGAGTTGTAAATACGGCACAGCAAGATCACTATAATTCTATAAAATAAATACTGTTTATACACGCTAGTTCCTTAATTACAATGTTCTTCTGTTCCATATTTACAAATCCGTATGGAATACGTTCCATATAAACTGACATTCGCATCCCGCTGACGTCACACGACTTAAAGGTACGGTTGGCCTTGGCGGTGGGTATCCTGTGAAAATATTTCCACCCATCAAAAACCGCCACAAACAGAAAGAACATCAAAATGTAGACAGACTTTGTCCGTATACAAATAAGAAATATCGCATAAACAGTATGTTATTGTCATTTGTTTGACCATTGTTATGTAAACAAAAGCATAAAAAGTTACTTTTCTGGTGTTTGTTTATATTATAATGGTAAACATAAAGAGCGTTCTTTGTTGCTGAATTCCTGATATGGAACTAATAAAGAGCGTTTATATCATTTGTGTGTGATTAGCCAGTGACACTGTGCTGTCTTCTGTAACACAATCAGGCTCTTTTTATGTAAAATATAGTAAGTCTTTATGATAGCATGCTGTTTACGCGATGGTCATGGTATATATGAACGAAACTGTATGTGTTTTAATGTTTGTCTGTTTACGGTGTTTGGAACAAATATGAATATTTTCGACAATTAAGGCCAACCGTGCCTTTAAATAACGTTCCCCACAACCAATGAAACGGAAACTAAAAAACAAAATCATCATCACACATCACAATTGAAGCACTGTATGTGCCTGGATTAACCTTGTAAGTCTGTTTTTTTTAATTAACTAATTCCAGGACGAGTGGCGTTTAATAAACACCGAACGGAATGTGTGTTCATGGGTTCAATTATAGATCTAAAATAATTGCGACGCAACGGAAATATCACATTTAGCAATTGATATTATTTGTTTTATTAAACATCATTTGAGGCAGTTTTGTAAATATAATTCTTCGTGTAACTTAGTCACTATATGGATAAGGTCAGAGTTCGTTAGTCATAGTTACTTGCGAAAATGTATGGGTAAATGACTACAAATGCTTGTGACAAACCTCAAGTTAGTCATATTGACCGTATGTTTTTCTCAGTAATATATACGGTTATAAATATGGTATACTAACAGGCAGCCGTGTTTCGAAAGCAAAGTCATTCGTTGATGTTAAAAAATATGTGTAGATGCTGTTACCGCCCCCACACAGACACCGGACACACCTACTTGTTAAGTGTATCTTAAATACTGTTCTATGAATTTGTCTCTTTGCGGCGAACGTGACTATTAACGAAAACAACGGATATACATGTAGTTATAGTTAGAGTGGTTGTTCCTATTTCTTAGTATGGCTTTAAAGTGGGATTGTACACTAAATCCGGCCATTTATGGGACCATCTCCTTTTATAATAAACACAATATATGCAACAAATGAATGAATTTGAGCCATAAGATAGTGCAAAATGCACTCATTTGCTCTATGAACGATACAAACAACATGGTAATTATAATGAAAATGAGTTAATGACTCGAGACATATATTCTGTTGAGTATAAAAGGAGATTGTCCGATAAATGACCGGATGTTGTGTACCGTACACCTTTAATCCCGCAGGGCAGGTATGGTCATTGATTTTTTATGACATTTTATCGATACAAGCTGTTCCTTTGCTTAACACAATAGCCGTATACCTATACTGTATAATAGGATCGAGGGCCAGGTAGACTTTACCACACAGGCATGCAGCTTGAACCCAAACACAACGGGTGGTTTATAGAAAATACACAATTTTCACTCACCATTGCAAGCTATCGTTCCTTGCTATGAATGGAAATCCACTCTAAAAGTATATATATATAAGTCTGTTAAAACATCATCACTATGAGGAAAATGGAGAAATATATAAACTGTGTTCTTATATTTATTATTGATAGTTCTCCAATAATGACATTTCGCGTTTTAAATCCATTATTATGTAAGCAAAACTGTTATAGTGATTTGTAAAAAATCATCACTAATCATGTAGTAAATTCAAATATTTTAATCTGAATATGATTTTCGCAATATTATTCAATGTTTTGACATTTTTCCAATGTTTACTGACAAGTTTTGACTAAACTTAGTTATCTGTTGGACTTTTATCGGTAATTCCACTGTAACAGCAATGTTTACATAGCAATGGTTTTGACATGCGAGATTGCATTATTGGAGAAATATTTTAATAAAGAAAATAATGAGCTTGTTGATGATACATGTTGTACACACTTTATGTTTTTCCCTCATTTGCTCACTGCGAGTGGCTTGAATCCCTTGGCTTGAAACCAGGCCACGGTAAACTACTCTCCAACTGCACGCCCCTGTATGGTGCATGGTGCATTGGCCAGTCACAATCCGTCTAATCCTGATAGACGCATATTTGTGATCGACGCAAAGGGATGGTAATGAGGGTATCAATATCGAAAAAATGACCATTATTGCAAACTTTTGGTGGTCAAAATAAGATAATAGATGACCAAATATAGTTCCGACGATACGTAAAAATAGATGTATCGTTCCGCAAAGTATCATCATTCCGGCAGTGATCTATCGCAGTGATACCATAGAGGGCGCTGCAGTGATCTATCGCAGTGATACCATAGAGGGCGCTGCGTGGATTTGTGCAGCCTCGACATACACACGTGGACTCAAACTCATTCGCGGTTCATTTGTTCAGTCGCCATTGATTTCATGTACGCATGCATGTGTGAATCCTGTTGCAAGGAAGTAATAGGCGATAACCTAACAATAGCTATCAATAAGTTAACAATATGTCCATCGGCCACATGTGTTCACCCATAACAATAAATCAGGGATGGTGTAATTGCAATTGAATAAATCCAATGTCTTGCTACATAGTTATATACAGCATGCCACATTCTTAAAACAGATGTCTTTATATTATGAAGGCAGAGGGAACAGTGGATATTTTTCTCAATCGTTGTGTTTTACCATAAGTAATCGTGGACATGACACCACATGACTGAATATATAGTAACTATTTATACCATAATTGTGTATGTTAGTGTGTGTATAATACCTATTTTGTAAATTTCAGCGAATGGGAATATCAAGTGACTGATGGCTTATAAACAGGCTGACGCCACGAAGTAAACGTATGCGTCACTACGCGTGACGCAAGGTCCTTATAGCTTCGAGTTTGTGTCATTCGGCGAGGATACACATCAACAGTAAACAGCGGAGTAGTTGAATTCGCGAAACAAATACAAAATTATTATGGCATAAATAAAATACTAATGTAGCCGGGAGTACATTTTCACCACTCGCGGTGACAATTTGGTATTCGCGGCTACTATGGGTGTATTCTATATATCTATATAAATGTAAGCTAAAAATAATTTAAAGTGTATAAAAGATAAAAAAAACAAACATGCCTGGTTAGCACCCCATACATCCGGACATGCTCGTAGCGGAAGACATGCTCGTAGCGGAATAACCACATGGCACGCGATTTGCACATCGTCTTTAGTTGTCGTAAGTTATTTAATAAAAACACGGTTTATTTTCCATGATTTTTAAAACGTTAACAGCGATAATCGATCTACAGAAATGAGCGGTTGTGGTTTCCGCAATTTGCATATTTCTGTTCGATAATCGAGTTTTATACGAAAATTATGACCTGCAATACTTACTCGATATAAGTTTTATCAAATTTTAATGAATCTTTGTATTGACACATTATATAACATACAGTCTCTCAAATTATGATATCTTAGCTTCAAAATGAACTGGACATGTTTGCGATGTCAATCATATTAGTGCCCGAATTTTTTTTTTCCATGGAGGCACTCACTTGATTTTGGGCATGTCTATAGCAAACGTAAAACCACTGCTATAGACATAGCATATTTTCTTGCTATGACATACATATATGGTTATTTTTTACTATGGAAAATGTAAAACATGACTGAAAATGTTGTTTATTATATTAAGGGAATATCCGGGGAAACAGCAATATATACAAAGACTATATTGTCTGGGCTGTTACCACAGAAATGCAAATTTTGCCACAATTTTTGGCCTAATTTCCCGGTAAAATAGGATTAAACTGCATCCATGTTTAAAGAAGTTTGATGTACAGTTGGGTAAATTATAGTCACAACTAGTATCACCACGATCAACCACAGGTATGTGTCGGTTTCGGTGCAACATGTGTCTAACCGTGAACGGTGTGCAAATCGCGGGCCATGTGGTTATTCCGCTACGAGCATGTCTTCCGCTACGAGCATATCCGGATGCATGGGGTGGTTAGGGCACATGTCGATTTATTAACACTCAATCGTTTGTCGATTACAAGAAAGTTCATTCAAATATGCTTACAGTTATTGATTTCATCATTATATCTCACAGGAAGACACACACATGCACGAAAGTGTCGAACTAATTTAAGGTTTGTGTGACTATGCTATATTGATAAGATATTGCCAGAGAAGTTCGAAGAAAAATATTCTGACATCCATTCGATAAGGCATGTCAATTATTCCGATAGTGGTCTTTATTGATATAATTTTGGCATGACTGGATATTTACGTAATACCGATTTATTGTGGTTAGAAAGAGTGATGAAATCCTAACATTATTTGATGTGTAAGCCACTTCTAATGACTGTCAAGTGCATGATGGTGTTCAAGAGTCACGCCTCTAACATTAGTAAGTCCGGGTCTTGAAAGCGATATAAACATATATGTGACCCGCCATATCAAATCCAGTCGGAAGTCGGGATTTTTTTTACCCTGTGCCAATGCATTCTCTTATATATGCGAGTCGACCATAGGTCGCCTCGCATATCTAAAAGAATGCATTGGCTTAACAATTTTTTATCATGTTTTTTAAATAAATGTTTCTTACAATTTTTAGGACATAAAATAAAAAAACATCCATTACCCTGCAGGGAGCCCCACACATATATAGAAGCACATAGAAGAGTGTCGTCTGCTCATGTTTGTCTGGGGCTCTGTATGGGTGAAATTATAAAATTGTTAAAGAATACAAGAACAAATTATTAAAATTGTAAAAAATTGTTAGGCCAATGCATTCTCTTATATATGCGAGGCGACCTATGGTCGACTCGCATATATAAGAGAATGCATTGGCACAGGGTAAAAAAATCCCGACTTCCGACTGGATTTGATATGGCGGGTCACATATGACCGATTCGATATCTCCAGTTGACAATGGATTAAACCTACATTGACGGTCTAGCCAAACCGGGTCTAAGGGGCGTTTATGGTCTTTTCAGTCGCTAGCGGATTCGGTGAGATTACCATGCAATCAAACTACCCAGTTATAAGCGGGCCACATTTAAAGACATATTATGCACTTGTGTGGTTGCGTGGAATTGATAAGTTAGTACGCAGGCGTTATGCCAACATGAGGAATGCAGCATTCTACTAACATCGCTGAAAATCTCTAAGAAATCGACCATAGCACTCAATAGAAGCTCCATCATCTGAACTACGCCCAATTGTAAATATTTACATCTCGATTCGGGACGCAACTATCGGCGATAATCTAACACAAATTATTTCGCCGTCGAGAGTCATTGCATTTAATTAATATATAAGAATGGCGGTGTATATCGTCAATTCGGATCAATAATCATAAGAAATAACTATTTTGAGCAATATTATTCTCCATTTCTATTTGATCACCCTATCGGAGTGTTTCAAATCACTTTAAGCAGTCCGGTATAATGGTTATTGGCATGATACCAATTATCACGAACAAGCGCATGCTTATCAACCGTCGTGTGGCAATGAATCAATTGTGACATGATAATACCAAGCCATCACTCAAATCTTATAGACATTTCCGCCACACTTGGGATTATGTATAACCACGGTTCAGACAAGACGCATTCGTCATCTCATTCGTCTAGTCTCCATTAGACCGAGTTTAGCTGGACCGTCGAATGATATAGTTTAGGTGCCGGTTTAAGGCTATGAAATGCCCAAAAAAAAAAAAAAAAAAAAAAAAAAAATTATCGCAACTGACAACAAACTTATCCCCATGCACTTTATAGGTGTGACCATTTCTCGATTATAAATTTCAAATACAAAAACAGTAATGCCCTAAATAATCGACTGTTTAACCATAGCAGAATTATGGGTAATGTTGCAGGAATTAGTCGGAAATATGGCTTGTTGCCATTCATCGGAAATTGTCGACTTTCGCTGTCGATAGAACGCGGCGGGGTCCGCGATAGGCAAAGTATGATTATATTGCTCGACGATGTAGAGACACTACAGCTGTCTCGGGTTTAAACCACTGATTTAGCTGTCATACCTATAGAGAGGTTTAGGTTGACCAGGTTTAAATCGGAGATGACGAATCCAGCCTCTATGTTTAACACCACGAGAAGTGTTGTTTATGACGGTCTGGAACAGAATATATATATTGCATGCTGTACTCGGGGTTACTGATATTGTGGTACCATTGTGGCTTTTGATAAAAACCATAAAGCATAAAAGAACACTTAAGCTAGAGAAAATGTTCAGTCAAGTCCATAATTCATGTGATCTAAAGGGACATTTTATGTACAATTAAATTGACATTAATAATTTTGTTTGAACATTTTGTAATCTGGTGATAATGTTCAGCTAATGGCTTTGTAAAACAAATACTTCATGAAACATATTGGCTGCGGACACACGTACCACAGTAGCTATGGCATAGTAGGTGTGACAATTTATTATGGTGGAGTTTGGGGACAATTGGGGGTGTGTCTTTTTACCGGATTCCGGATCCCGGATTTCGACCCGGATTTAGGTGTCATTTTACCGGATTTCGACCCGGATTCGGGTATGAATTTCATGCTTGTTTTATCACACATTTAACCCATTAACAGCCGTTTCTGACACGATTAAACCAATATAGGGCTGTCGTGCTCATTCAACCCGATTAATCGTATTTAAAGGTACATATCGTGCCCGGATCAGCATACTTCTTATTTTTTCATATAGACACGGCGGTTGGATTGATTTTACGTGATCATGATGGCATTTAAGGGAACACACCATGTCCGGATCCGAATTAATTATCTCGTAATTATTGATCATATTTAAAGGTAAATATCATGTCCGGATCCGGTTTTTTTCTCTCTCTTTTTTTCCATATAAATTATCGTCTTTTTGATATATTAAATGTCACGTGGAACAAAGTTATAAGTTGATTTTGAGACGTTATACTAGGCTGTTGTATTGATTTCACGGAATGATTATCGCATTTAAAGGTACACACCATGTGCGGAACCGAATTAATTTCCACGTATTTACTGATAATATTTAAAGGTACAGATTATGCCGGATCCGGATTTTGCTTCTTATAAAGTAATGCTTATTTAATACAATAAATGTAAGCTGAGTCGCGTGAAACTAGGTTATAGATGTTGATGTTAAGATCAGATCATTCCCGGATTCGGATACGAATAGTTCTTTTCTATTTCATATAAATAGTCAAGTATTTAATACATTAAAAGGCAGCTGAGCCACGTGGAACTCAGTTTATTTGGAAACGGTGAACATGGCGCTTGGATTGATTTCACGCGAGAATGAGCCCATTTACAGACAAACTTTATGCCCGGATCTGGATCCGGATTTTATGTGTCTTTTTCTAATTTCGACCCGAACCCTGATCTCAATTTTATGTTTATTATAACCCATGTTTAACACATTAAAAGACATTTCAGACCCGCGAAAACATGGCACAGGTTACGTTTAACAGTAATATCATTGGGATTGAAATAAATTGACTTGCTTTTGTGAAGATTTTTTTTTCTCCAGCCCACAAAAAAACCTGGTGCAGTTTAAAGGTACGGTTGGCCTTGGTGGTGGGTATCCTGTGAAAATATTTCCACCCGTCAAAAACCGCCACGAACAGAAAGAACATTAAAATATAGACAGACTGTGTCCGTATACAAATAAGAAATATCGCATAAACAGTATGTTATTGTCATATGTGTGACCATTGTTATGTAAACAAAAGCATAAAAAGTTACTTTTCTGGTGTTTGTTTATATTATGATGGTAAACATAAAGAGCGTTCTTTGTTGGTGAATTCCTTATATGGAACTAATAAAGAGCGTTTATGCCATTTGTGTGTGATTAGCCAGTAGCATTGTGCTGTCTTCCGTAACACAATCAGGCTCTTGCTTAGGTAAAATATAGTAGGTCTTTATGATAACATGCTGTTTACGCGATGGTCATGGTATATATGGACGAAACTGTATGCGTTTTATTGTTTTCCTGTTTACGGTTATTGGAACAAATATGAATATTTTCGACAACTAAGGCCTCACGTGCCTTTAAATGGTTTATTGTTTTTGTTCGATTATAAACGATTATATTTGTGATACTAGTAGTATTACTATTGTAAATTCGACATTTAAGCCGGATTAAGTGAGATAGATGTACGACTTGTATTAAGCGTTTTATGTCACGACGCCCGAATCGTTATAAAAACACGGATAGCATATTGCTGATTGATTGTTTATTTAACTCAATGTCACAATTAAGTGGCGAATACAGAGTATTAAATAATTAACAATACATATATTTACAAAAGGGGGCCACTGTTGTCTGGCTTGCCATTTTTCTATGGCAGAGGTGCATATTTGTACTATCATCATCATCGTCATCATCTTCATCATCATCATCATCATCATCATCATCATCACCATCATCATCATCATCATCATCATCATCATCGTCGTCGTCGTCATCATCATCATCATCACCACCACCATTATCATCATCGTCGTCAACATCATCATCATAATGATCATCATCATCATCATTATCATCATCGTAATCATCATCATAATCGTCATCATAATCATCATCATCACCATCATCATCATCATAATCATCATCATCACCGTCACCATTATCATCATCATCGTCACCATCATCATCATCCTCATAATCATCATCATCGTCGTCGTCGTCGTCGTTTCATCCTCATATTCATCTTCATCATCATCATCATCATCGTCGTCTTCAGTATCATCATCATCATCATCATCATCACCAGCATCGTCTTCATCGACGTCATCGTCGTCGTCATAGTCGCCACAATCACCACCACCATCATCATCATCATCATCATTACCATCATCATAACATCATCGTCATATTCATCGCCATCATCATCGTTATCATGATAATCAAAATCTTCATCATCGTCGTCGCCGTCGTCATCATCGTCGTTATTGCCATCATTGTCGTCGTCGTCGTCATCACTATCATCATCTCAAGCATATATATCATCATCATAATCATCGTCCCCACCATCATTATCATCATCACCATCATCGTGATTATCGCCATCAGACATCATCGCCATACTAATCATCTTCACCACCACTGTCATTTTCGTCATCATTATCAACATCATTATCGTCGGTTTCGTTATAATCATCGGCAGCATCACCATCAACATCATCATCATCGCCATTCGAAACAGTATCATCATTACCACCATCACCACATGCAGTTATTGTCATACTCCATATATATCGCATTTTCGCTATTTCTGTCGTAATATATGTCATCACCGTAATCATGGTAAGCAGATGAAGTTATAAATTGCCGCTGTAAATTAGTTAATTCCTATCAATAATCTTACAACCCAACTTCACAAAGATTGCAAACTGCTTTAGAACATTCGGGTCAGCACTCGTGAGTAATTTCACTAATTTAGTTTCAGTTGGTTCCGTATGGTAAGTTTTGGGCAAATATTTTCGTCTTAAATGTGTGAGTTCCGTGCATTCTAGTGCAAAGTGTAATTCGTCGCCTATCGCCGTCTTGCATTGCTGGCAGAAATTTGTATTCTTATTTTCTTTTTGGTTTTACCCCACCTTACCCTTTCAATCTGCAGTCTATGATTAGCAGTGCGTATCTTAACAATATATGTCATCAAACTGTTTGTCGTAATAGTCATATATATATGCTTCCATTCCGAAATTCTTGTTAAGCAGCCCATAGAACTTTCCGCGATCTGATGACTCAATCGTGTTCTTCCATTGTTATAATAAACATAAAATTGAGATCAGGGTTCGGGTCGAAATTAGAAAAAGACACATAAAATCCGGATCCAGATCCGCGATCTGTAAATGGGCTCATTCTCGCGTGAAATCAATCCAAGCGCCATGTTCACCGTTTCCAAATAAACTGAGTTCCGCGTGGCTCAGCTGCCATTTAATGTATTAAATACTTGACTATTTATATGAAATAGAAAAGAACTATTCGTATCCGA
The DNA here is from genome assembly GCA_032622095.1 of Siphonodentalium dalli. Taxonomy (NCBI): domain Eukaryota; kingdom Metazoa; phylum Mollusca; class Scaphopoda; order Gadilida; family Siphonodentaliidae; genus Siphonodentalium; species Siphonodentalium dalli. The sequence goes on from CP136065.1 coordinate 30,599,124, forward strand.
ATCCGGGAATGATCTGATCTAAACATCAACATCTATAACCTAGTTTCACGCGACTCAGCTTACATTTATTGTATTAAATAAGCATTACTTTATAAGAAGCAAAATCCGGATCCGGGCATAATCTGTACCTTTAAATATTATCAGTAAATACGTGGAAATTAATTCGGTTCCGCACATGGTGTGTACCTTTAAATGCGATAATCATTCCGTGAAATCAATCCAACAGCCTAGTATAACGTCTCAAAATCAACTTATAACTTTGTTCCACCTGACATTTAATATATCAAAAAGACGATAATTTATATGGCAAAAAAGAAGAGAGAAAAAAACCGGATCCGGACATGATATCTACCTTTAAATGTGATCAATAATTACGAGATAATTAATTCGGATCCGGACATGGTGTGTTCCCTTAAATGCCATCATGATCACGTAAAATGAATCCAACCGCCGTGTCTATATGAAAAAAATAAGAAGTATGCTGATCCGGGCACGATATGTACCTTTAAATACGATTAATCGGGTTGAATGAGCACGACAGCCCTATATTGGTTTAATCGTGTCAGAAACGGCTTTTAATGGGTTAAATGTGTGATAAAACAAGCATGAAATTCATACCCGAATCCGGGTCGAAATCCGGTAAAAAGACACCTAAATCCGGGTCGAAATCCGGGATCCGGAATCCGGAATCCGGTAAAAAGACACACCCGACAATGGGTCGTCACAATGAATATGCCATAGCTAGCTATGTCGCCCGCTGCATATTCGCACAATGAGTCTTCCAAAGTTCGTTATGACCAACCCTTTTCTTGTTTTGGTCCTTGTGTATATTGTTCGATTTGTTTCTTCCAGATACTTTCTTTCAGCTGCATTTCTCCCAAAATTTCCGACACAGGTTCATAGGCCCACATGATAATGTTAGCGGAATTATGCGTAGAACTAAACGTCGCAAAATTAAAAACGCAATTGGGGAATTGTCTTAATACCCATGAAATTAATATAAGTAGTGAGAGCATATCAATAAAATACTATACGTGCATGATATCTGAGTGAATGAGGGATTGCCACAGACAAACATAATTATGGACGATCGATCGTGCAATTATATATATCGTTGAGAATACAATGTAGCAAAACGTAATGAGCAGAGATCAACGTTGGTGAAACGCAATAGGTTAATTGGTCCAGTCAACTCATTGTGCGGAAACTCAGCAAGCAACATAGCTTGCTATGGCACATAATTATTGTCACACAATTGTCACCAAACTCCACCATAATAAATTGTCACACCTACTATGCCATCGCTACTGTGGTACGTGTGTCCGCAGCCATTATTGCTGCGACTAGAGGTATCGGACCATGAATACATCTTTAAATTCATCCGCCATCCTTTACGTTTATATATAATATATCATGGGCAGCAGGAAGCCGATCAACCATGGTCATGCTGCTCCTGCACAATGCGTATCGACAGTGTTTAAAATCATATTTGTGAAATATGATGTTGGGTTATGCCCCTTGTATCGAATTCACAAAACGATGGTATCCAGATTTACCTGTTATAGTTGAATATAACTATAATAGTTGAACTCAGGATGTGTCTCACCTGATAAATTTCGTGAAAATATTATTTTTAGATAGTTATGTTATGTGTGGGGTTAGGTGGGGAACGATACACAGTAACATCCGAAATTAGAGTGAAACTTGATCAAGGTGACATGCTTCATAATTCGATACAAAATCAGCGGTGCGAATAGACTAACACTGGCTTAACCACAGATGCGCGTTTGGCAAAAAAATCCTGGTATTTCTAAATGGATTTTCTGTCAGGAATTTATGTGTGAAATTTGACACAAGCGATTATTGTGATACAATATTTAAGAACCATCGAACAATTTGTTATTTTCATTTACTTCACTTCCATGGCATGGAAAATATTTAAAATGTAACAAGAACTTCTGTAAATTAGATTTGTTTCAAACATGCAGATCATATATCCATGATATCACGTCTGAAGATCATGAGAAGAGACTTAATTTTTCTTGATTCATGAAATTTTATGATTATTTTCACTTAGAAAGACAACTACCCACAAATAATTTTCATGTTGTTCAATGCAAAATTGGGCTGAGATGAGTTCTGGGTCATGGCTTCTTAACCAAGGTAAAGCTGACCACAATATCTCTTAATACTGTGGCTAATTTATGTTGATTGCTCCTTGCTTGAGTGGACCACACTGCATATCAAAGGTGTTTTCATTGGGCTGGAATATTTGTGACTGCTTTATTCTTCATTATAATATATGGGGGTATGTATGGAATACTACTAGGGCCACTTCCTAATGGCGCTTTCGCGCGCGCCGAAAGCGACAAAAATGCGCCATTAGTAACGCGCCGAAAGCGACAAAATATGCACTTTTTGTCGCTTTCGGTGCACTTTTTGTCGCTTTCGGTGCTTTCGGCGCGCGCCGAAAGCGACAAAATGTGCGATATTAGCGGCGCGCCGAAAGCGACAAAATGTGCGCCGTAATGGCGCACATTTTGTCGCTTTCGGCGCGTTACTAATGGCGCACTTTTATCGCTTTCGGGGCGCGCCGAAAGCGCCATTAGGCAAACTATTAGGTCCATTCCCGAATGGCGCACGCCGGAAGCGACAACAAATGCGCCATTAGGGTATGTTTCGGCGCGCGCCGAAAGCACCGAAAGCGATAAAAGTGCACTTTTTGTCGCTTTCGGCGCACTCTTTGTCGCTTTCGGCGCGTTACTAATGGCGCACTTTTTGTCGCCATTACGAAGTGGCCCTAATAGTATTCCATAGGTATGACACTATATTATGCAATTAAAAATCTAACTCCACATGATAATACAAATGAAGCCTCCTCTCGTGTAGCCAAGACAATAAGTTGTTTGGTGATTGGAGTGTTGTCTAAAATTATTAATTATTTTAGCAGTTCTTTGTACCGAAAGGGATAGCAAAGAACATAATATGTTCAACCTCCCAAATGTATTATAATCCATTGTCACCTCTTAATAATTGCTCAGATTCTGCTGCAAACAATGAAGATGATGATATGTGAAATTCAAGATTTTTCGCCAGATAGATCCAGAGAAATACCTTGTTGAAAATCTCTTGCCATATTTGGCTGTATTTATGCAAAACGTGCATCTCCATCTTAACAAACTATAACTAAGACATACCCGGAGTTGACCCAATTTGAGGTCAAAACAAACTACCGTGTTATCAACACTTTAACAGCCATTTACTCCTGATCGAACTTCAGTAAATATAGTGAATTATATCGAGACCCGTAGTGGTATCAATTGGTACCGGTCCATTCTGTCTGGAAAGTAAGTTATTTCGATGAAATTAGATGAAATAACATGCATTGTGTGATGTGTGTGACACGCTTTGCACAATAGTAACTGATATTGAAGTACATGCTGCAGATACAAATTTACGTGCATACACAGCTCTAATTTATAACCCCTGAGTCAGTAAATAAAACATCGAAATGGCGATATATAAACAACCACATGTGTTTTGTCGATATCAAGAGAACCTTTGCATAGTTGCAGAAACGGCCGTTTCATTACGCCCATACTATGGGTGTTTACTGATTTGCTGTTCTGGTCGTGCCAATGGAGCGATGGTGATATTTGGCAGGACAACACATATCGAGTTTCACGCGATGCGAGTTATTTTAGGAAATTGTAGTAAGGCTGATCTGACCATGTCAATGGAGCTTTGGAGCGATGTGGATATCCCGCAGGACAACACATTTCTGGTTTTCGCGGAGCTATCTTCGCGGATGCCTCATTGCTGCAGTTTGAAACTTTTATGACAGCGTTAATTGCTTTCGATATTTAAGTATGACAATGGCTGGGCCATTCTTGAAGATTTTATTGCGGGAACGCAATGCAAAATATAACAACTAACTTTGCTGATGAAGTATGTCTCAGTTGGCATGCATAATAAAGGTCGTATTGCGAAGTATTTGGCGTGTATTGAATTCGAATAGAGGTTTTTGGTCCGCATTTAGAGGCTACCTGGTGTGGTAAACGAGAAACCTGCAGTAATAAGCCGTAGTTGGCAGTAGTTGTAACATTTTGAATGATTAGTTGTTTTAACGTGAAATGACATAGAGCATTCATGATACCAATATATTTTATATTATAATTTCTACATGTATATATGCCTAATAATATGATCTTGAGGACGATACCATTTCTGACTATGGTTTCTTGTTACGCTGTGCGATAATGGTCATAATTGGGTCTGATATTTGAACTATTATGACTGGCAGAACGCACGGTGTCTCATGGGGATAGTCTATACTCGATTTATCATCCGATAATAATATTCCCAAAACAGTGTCGACTTGATTAGGCCATATCCATCACAAGCCAGTGATTCTATGTGGTCTCTCGAGGACCTTGTCTCTGTTGAATGTTTAATTCGATTTCGGTGTGTGATATATGGTAGATAAAGAAAATCAATTCTGTCGCTGCCTTTTAATACAGCCAGAATCTTAAGTGCCATAGTATAGTGGTTGTATCACATACAACTCTATGCGTATACATCCGAGTAAACGCTGATTTAATTCGGCACCACGCGCTGAAAAGAAGCAAACTAGCGTAAGACGCCTATGTTATTAATTCGATCTCACGGGCTATCAGAATTACACAAAGCTGAACCTATTAGCGATATGAAACCGTATTGTTTCCATGGAGACGCGTGCCCCGATTGGAAACATGTCGTTTTCAATCTCAGCCTAATTTGCATTATTCAATCTCTGGCCTCCAAAAGTTCGAGAACATTTAGTGCGCAATATTTCTTAGAATATCCTGATTCATCTAAGTAGTCCACGGTGCGCTGTTAACATATGTTGCGAGAACGCTAGCGCGCCAACTTACTCCACTATACGCGGAAGGAATATAAACGTCGGGTTCAGGGCGATACACAGTGGAAGTGAACACACTCCAAGGAGATCAATAAACGAAGTATAGCGAGAAGGAATATTCAGCCGGCTCCATTCTGCGGCCTGCTAGTGCCAATCCGCACGCTGATCGATACGCGGGGTCTGGATTTAAATGAGAATCGACACCTAGCCTTCTACAAAACGCTCATTCTCCCCTACACCACTCCGACGGCCAGAGTGATATCATCATTACCACGCCGCTCAGCCGCGCGTCCGGACGTATTCTGCTGGAAACATCGCTAAACTGTCATAGGAACAACACAGATATGTAATGGTGTATGTGTTCATGTTTTCGTCTTGCGGGACCTTGCGTGAGGACTGATTGAATTCCTCGCATACATAATCTCTGTGATCGTATATTGAACATAGGGCTGTGATCCGTCTCGGAATGATTTGATCTGCTCAGATCTCTGAACTTTTAACATTACACCTGCGGGACTTTTGAGAACACACCATGACGGACATAAATTCCTCGACTTTTCCGGACATAGTGGAACTTAATGTCGGGGGTGTGTTCTACACCACTTCTTACTCAACCCTCACCAAAGACCAAAGTTCGTTGCTCGGCCAAATCTTTGGCGGAAATGAGAAAAATAAAATATTTAAAGACGCAAAAGGGAAATACTTTATCGACAGAGACGGCGTCTTGTTCCGATACATACTGGATTACTTGAGGAACTTAAAACTCGTTTTACCCGAGAATTTCCACGAACGGGACCGACTGAGACAAGAAGCTGAATATTTCCAGATTCCAAACCTTGTCAAAGCCGTTTCAGGGGCGATTTCGGTATCAAAAGCTTTGGAAGCAATTCCGGATACCACGTGCAACGGAAGTTGCGTTCGTCCAACTGGAAAACCCCCGGGGTTTATAATCGTCGGCTACAGGGGCACATTCGCCTTCGGGAGAGATGGCCTGGCTGATGTGAAATTCAGAAAGCTGAGCCGCATCATCGTTTGTGGAAAAGTATCGCTATGTAGGGAAGTATTCCGCGAAACGCTCAATGAGAGTAGGGACCCCGACCGCGGAGAACATGACCGATACACGTGTAGATTCTTCTTGAAGCACACGTTCATTGAGCAAGCATTCGACATGCTTCTGGACGAGGGATTCCGATTGGCTGGATCAGCCGGAAGTGGTACAAACAGTGCAGGTGATGTAAAACCTGGAATGGACACGGAAGAGGCTAAATGGCAACATTATAACGAATTCGTCTTTGAGAGGAGATAAGAAGGCGTCATATTGCGTGTTACCATGGATTTCGTTTCACCTATGAATATTTGAAAACAAATTCTTGAGGAAGAACTGGTTCATTGTTTGTGCAATATTGGATATAAATTCCACGGGGTAGTTAACATTTCCACTGCACTTACAAGTAGATATATTTAATCTAGATAATGTACAATATTTCGCTATTTTTTCGTTTCCTCATGTGAATGAAGTAAATGCAAAATTTGTTCGTGAGGTATTTTCCGGATTACAATGTGAATCATTTATGATACGAATGGAGTTTTAGGGATATAAAGTTTTGCTTTCAACGTAAGTACTCATTTACTTGCCCAGACAGTTATGTAATCTCCTATAGCTCCTGGAACAGACAGCTCCGTTCACTGCCCTGCTACCATTAACGGCGTAAAGCTTACTGCAAAGACGACGTTGCGGAGTATATGCATAGCACTGGTGTCCGTCTATTGCCCATATATTACCACATTTGACTCGTTCACACTATGACATTTACATCTAGACGTATAGCCAAAGGCAAGATAATAGCTATAGGTCTGCCGTCCAGCAAACGACGCTATCAGTATAGCCAGACAATGGGACGAAAGTGGGATTTCTTATATATTTCTTACGACAGCCAACATGCCCAGCAATAAGTGAGCCGACGTTAATTGGTATCCTTGAATCTCAGACTACTCTTCCAATATATATAGAAAATAACTGCACAGGAATCTATGTTCGTCTTCTGGAAATTGATTGGCCTAGTCATATTGTTGCTAAGAGTTTGAAACAAACATCAAACATGTTTGCAAACGTCCAAACAAATAACTAGTCCACACTATTCAACTGAACCGCGGCCTCTGCATGCAAACGGAGCCCTCTCGTTTATCCGTCCAATTTGGCTTTTTGACGAAGTATGAACATTGATAATTCTATAATCGTTTCTAATAAAATTACCATGGGCAGAAATATAGTTATCGGTAAGAGGTTCATTCGGCAATGTCCAATACGGCTGGGAACAATCATAAATATAACCTGGAACATCTCATGGTATGGATAAATAGTCCAGATATGGGTTGTGTTTGTGTTATTTCTTGAAGAGGACTGTATCAAAAACTATCACTGACGCATATTGGTTTATATTACATGTCAATAAAACAAAACTGGTGCATTATCCACCCCTATGCGTTGATGCACGCTATATTTTCAACGTTAACACTTTCTGTAATATGGATTTTCCCCAGTCAGTTAAAAAGTGTACATCGGAATGGTGTATTGTTCATTTGGAGGGGTATTAAGGTGGTAAAAGCAGACGACAGATAAATAAAAGTGCAGAAGGGTCCCTATTTATTGAGGGAAATGTTTAAATATTAAGTTCAACTACAACCTATCGTTTGTTGAACTGATTATCTAAACATTTCCTATGGATAACTATCAATCAATGATAATTTAGTATAGAAAGCGTTAAAATGCGGGATAGCGTCACTAAATTCACCCTCTGTGGACCTCCTTCTGCAAATGACAGGCACATAAAATCAGGCTTGTTTATATTTCGTTAAAAGCCAAATTGCACCAATAGTCCTAGATGTACAATACCGAGAGCCTGCCAGTTAGTTTGAGAGCAGGCGACACTTCTGCGCAATGTAAAATCTGTTTCTGTAAAAAAACACATCAGTTCAATAATGTGTAACCGGTTCCGCACACGTATGGAGGAATGGAACACCGTCGTTTGAAAATGGCTGCGTAAATAACGCTTGACTAGACAACGCATATTAAACACGAAATTCAATGTATCTCCATAAGGATAAGACGTGGATACAATGTGAATATGCAGGGCATGACGATTGTGTGTAATAAACAAGAACTGCATCTATGTGTAATTGGCCGACACTTTATGACATTTTTTCCGACCGCCAAAGGATAACACCCGAGGTTGTCCACATATCCTGCACTATCGCAATTGTCACATAAACATACCACAAGTAACACACGTATGAACCGTGTGTTGTTGTCTGAATCATGCATGTTTAAGTAATCCTGTTAATTTGTTATGATGCCGCTGGGACGCATGTGGGTCCTGCTTAATTGATGGCACGGCAATACTGTTGTTAAGGAAAAGTCATTTTCTAAAGTTATCATTTTGGAGGAATTGAGCTAATCTGAACTAATCGAGGAAACGCCAGTATATGTATTAATCTTTTATAAACATCTAAATTGTAAACATAGTTTAATTATGGCGGGTTCGGTTGATGTAAACCAATAATAATTACGACTCCTTAACCACAGCATAATTATTGGTAACTTTTCAGGATTTAGTCGGAAATGTGGCTTGTTGCCAATCATCGGAAAGCTCTTAGTGAGAGCTTTGCGATGAATGGCAATAAGCCATATTCCGACTAAATCCTTAAAAATTACCCATAATTCTGCTGTGGTTAGGGAGTCAATTTGCTGACACCAGCGCAGACGTTAAGAAATATAGTTAAAAATAATCTGCTCTATAGAATGTTTCATAAAGCCACTGGCTTTTTCACAAATCGGTCGGATGTAATAGTCAAACACACTGGATAATAACAACTTTAGATCAATTAGCGATAATGTTTCTTAAGAGCATAAAGTTATCTGCCAGCATCATAACAATTTAGCAGAACCCAATAGCAGCAAAGCAAGTCAGCATGACACAATAGCATCGTAATCTATTAGCAGGACTACTTAGCCATGGGTGTGAATGACGTGGACATTATGCTATGTATGCTTTGCTCGGTGCAGAAACGTTTGCACAACAAAACAACACGGATATGATTGAAATTATGCTTTAACACATTCTGTACTGAATGGATTCTCCCATCCAATTACCCCAGTACACACCGGAACGGTCTATTATTCATTTGGGTGGGTGTTCAGTCGATACAAGCAGACGACATACAGAAAAACAGATAATACAAGACTTTGAAGAGCAGAATGACTCTTATACATTGGTGGAAATTGTTTAGAAAATAAGTTAAATAACTGTTTGTTGAACTTATTATCTGCACATTTCCTAAGATAACTACTCATCAGTGAGTGCCAGTATAGCAAAGAGTTAACCGTAGTATATATAGGTACATTCGTCGTTTTATATATCGCATTATACAGTTGAAATGCACTCTACATCAGTTATTACCTCGGTCATTCGGCACTTGACACCATTGTCACTCGCATCCTCAAACGAGGAAGCAATCCCAGCTACAAGGAATTCGTGCTCATATCAAGGGTAACACGCTGAGTATATCTATCGACACCGGAATCAGGTACTCCCGTAACGCAAGCGTTGTGCGAATCCATAACAATGCGAACAACCTTGTTCAATGGTCACAACTATAGGCGCAAGGTTTGAACAGTGTAAAACTGTACATCCAGACTCCACTAACGTAGCCCATGTTATGAAGCTCAGCAAACCGTAGCGAGCTCATAACCTAGAAGTTACCACAGTTACATGTACATGATTCCCTTTCATTCGTATCAAGACATAACAAAACATTGGAGCGAGCATGGGGGAGAAGCTAATCGTTAATAGGTTGGTTGATGTAACATGTGTTATAATCATTTCTTTACTAAATTGATTATCCCATTGAGTTATAAAAGTATACATTGAAATGGTTTATTATTCTGTTTATTCATCTGGATGATGTTTAGGAAATATAGACAGACGGTGGATACTATACGTGCAGAAAGGTTCCTATTATATGGTGGGAAATGTTCAGATATTAAAGGCACGTGAGGCCTTAGTTGTCGAAAATATTCATATTTGTTCCAATAACCGTAAACAGGAAAACATTAAAACGCATACAGTTTCGTCCATATATACCATGACCATCGCGTAAACAGCATGTTATCATAAAGACCTACTATATTTTACCTAAGCAAGAGCCTGATTGTGTTACAGAAGACAGCACAATGCTACTGGCTAATCACACACAAATGGCACAAACGCTCTTTATTAGTTCCATATAAGGAATTCACCAACAAAGAACGCTCTTTATGTTTACCATCATAATATAAACAAACACCAGAAAAGTAACTTTTTATGCTTTTGTTTACATAACAATGGTCAAACATATGACAATAACATACTGTGTATGCGATATTTCTTATTTGTATACAGACAAAGTCTGTCTATATTTTAATGTTCTTTCTGTTTGTGGCGGTTTTTGACGGGTGGAAATATTTTCACAGGATACCCACCGCCAAGGCCAACCGTACCTTTAAGTTAAGCCGATTGTTGAACTTATTATCTGAACATTGAGTATTTTGTCAAATAAAAAAAAAGGCTGACAACTTAGTTTCGAGAAAATCACATATTCTGACTATAACACACCCATGGAATTTAACAAGTGCCATAAAGAACGGACTAAACGCACTTTCGGTCGAATCCAACATAGGACCCCTCCCCACTATTATTTAGCTCAGTAATATGGGGCGTTATTCACAAGGTACGTGCTTATTATTCAAACGATTCTTTGTGCGAATCACCAGAAGCTTGTCTAGGAACAGAGTGTCAAAATGCACGGATTCGATCGTCCCTTCGACCCTTGTCCATTAATTTATAATGTCTCCAATAATAATTAGGTAACTTAAATGGACCAAGGCCTTCGAAGTAGGTTCATGCGATATGGCATAAATTAACAATAACAATCAACAGAACGTACACGAAACTATACATTGACTGTGTTCTTGAAGGGATAATGTACTCAAATGTTGTTGTTGGTTTCTATAGTCTCTGAGTCGTAGAATAAGGTAATCAGATTTCCATTACTTGAAAGTCTGTAAAGTACGAAGTAATGTTACGGAAGGCAGATTAGCCGGAAAGCGAACACACACCAATTGTCGTTGTCGAGTAATTTTTTGACAGTTTTCAAGCAAATGTATAAAATAAATGTTATATTGCATTAAGACTAGTCCCATATACTCATTTAAGTCATTATATAGTCACTAGTCAGTGAGTGGCTTGAGTTTACGCCCCATATCAATATATTTTTGTACACGATCATGTGTGCCACGTGTTGCCTAATCCATTATCCGTGAATTATTTTGATTACGTCTTGTACACGGAAATTCGTAATTTAATTTATGGCTCCATCCATAATTTAAATTGATATCAAATTATACTTTGATTTCAAGATAACCTATTAACCTGAACGCTTACAGAATACATCTTCGACTCAAATTATTTAGTGTTGTATATATTATCGATATTAGATCGTTGTTATCACCGGGAATGTATTGAAAATGGCGTATAGTACCCCTTTAACTTCATTACTAACAAGTCACAAAGGAATCACCGATACAAGTCAAAGTATTCCTATAAGATAATCAACACTTGACTGTGAGCATTGGAAAAGGTCAAAGTATTGAAAATTATTCTGAAATTATCTCCTTTATACCATTATTGCCTGTCTAATATAGTGAATACATTTCCGCTTTACACCCCACTGTGTGTATACATAATCATACTATGAGTAAACATTGATACTGTGTGTGTGAAATTGTGTTAGCAAGTACTCACACAAGGACCGTGGCTAGTGGGTCTATTTTGGGGGTGTTCAACTTGAAATTTCAAACATCACCCACTTCATTAGACCAAACTCCCAAATTCGCACCACATTGGGTTGAAATTTACCAAGTGATCAATTAATCATTTAACCTTTTGGAAATAACACCGCCATAAAGGTTGTAGCTTGTTAAATCGATCAGTCTAAATTTGGAACGGAATGCGACTGTTGGTCCAATAACATTCCCCACTAATTAATGGTTAGAAATCAAAGAAAGAGAACAGTTTCAACCTATTTTGAATGCGAAATTTCCAACTAAATATATGGTGTCAGGCATGACATTTGCAGCTGTTGAACATAGGTGGGTTGCGACATACTGGAGTTTATGCCATGCTGTTATCGTTATATTTTTATCTATCACATCGATCCCCCGTTATACCATTATAAAAGGCCATTACACATTTCCTTATCTCTCAGCTATGAATAGGCGCGTCATTCCCGGCAAATTAGTTCCATATCACTTGGCATCGAACCAACAAAATAACCGCGCGTCTTTGCATTTATTCGGGCGGATTAATACTAGTTCGAAAAGCCGCACATGACACCAACACCAGACAATGCAAACTGATTGCGTTGTTCATCATTGCATTAACGAAAATAGACACAAAACACAAAGAGGCATATTGGGGGACTATATATTTCCGGCGCCAGCCCCAGAGCGCGCAGTACTGTCGTATATGGTTGTGAAACGTCTCAGCCAACGCTGCAAATGAATGCATTTTGCAGCTTCTTTTAAGGATTTTGATTTCTTAACAAGATATAAAACTCTAGTTGTTTTCATGTGATTATTCAAGATTTTCAACTCGTTATGTTGGGATGTTAGATTTTATGAAACTCATTTGATAAATTTGATTCACAACTCGTCCACGACTCGTTGTGAATGAAATTTATCGAATGAGTTTCATAAAATCTTATATCCCAACAGATCATCTATATATTGCGTATGTTAACCAGTATTCATGCGAGGTTGATGCCATGTTGTTATGAGTCAGACTCTTTGAAAGCCGAACTAATAAACTCTAAAGATGAACTGAACTATTCTAGACCTTTGCTTATAATAGTAACCATCTGGAATGTGTAGGTCACGTTGTAAAATAGTTAAACTATACAGCACATCCCATCCCGATGTTGAAAACATATATCACTTGCTTCTAACATATAAGATATTTACAAAAACAAACACGAAGGCGGTTCTATCTATTTATTTACACGATCCAAAACCTCGATAAAACCTACTTAAATCAACAATGGTACGTGAAAACTAACATCGGGTTCTATAAGGCCTGCGATGACGTTTCACGAACCTATGCATTGTTTGCCCGCTTAAAGACATAGTCCCAGAAAAATAAAGACTTATTCACGCATTTAATGGAGTATATTTAATGAAATAACTTTTCAATCTCTTCAATCTTAGAGTTTGTTGGAAAAATAATGGAAACCATAGTATTTTGAGACATTGTATACGGAATGTAAGCAGACGATAAACCAAAGGTCAAATGGTCACCTGGCACTATTTCCTGTTATGAAACGAACGTTTAATATCACAATTTATAGACTGTATTTATTGAATGCAATAAGGGTAGGATCATGTGATAAATTGTTGTATTGAAAAAGTAGATGTTTAAGAGTATAGATAATTAGTAACCACTATGTAGGTGTGTGGGAGTATTGATTACTAGTAACCACTATGTAGGTGTGTAAGAGTATAGATTACTAGTAACCGCGTTATTATTGAGTCCTGCCATATATCGGAAGACTAATTTCTGGCAAATGTCAATTGTCTAAAAACTTATGTAATTACATAAATCTCACTGCGAATGTAAATAGTGAGGTAATTGCACTTTATATAAGTAGCTGTTCGTTCAAATATTGGCACACTGCAGTCATATACGACAGACACACTGACCATAGTGTGGACGTACCTTTGGACATGGAGGGTTAAGACTTTGAACGAATTGAGCGAATATTCGGCATGAGACTAGATCACCCCTGGTTAAGTTGTCCTGCTAATTTTCTATGATGAACAAAACAAAAATGAAGGTACATTTTTCGTAACAGCCACAACATCAGTTTGCCCTACCAGAATCATAGCAAATGAGAAGGACCACTTAACCAAGAGTGTACCTGGTAACAGGTACCTCCATTATTAGTCAGTCGGATCTGTCGTTGTGGTTATTATAAATATTCTGAAGACGACGAACATGGACTACCCCACACGAACGGGAAATTAATATTATAATTTATGATTTGAAGTTCTCTTTCTTATATGCGACCCGCCATATCAAAATCCAGTCGTAAGTCGGGATTTTTTTTACACTGTGCCAATGCATTCTCTTATATATGCGAGTCGACCATAGGTCGCCTCGCATATATAAGAGAATGCATTGGCCTAACAATTTTTTACAATTTTAATAATTTTTTCTTGTATTCTTTAACAATTTTATAATTTCACCCATACAGAGCCCCAGACAAACATGAGCAGACGACACTCTTCTATATGCTTCTATATATGTGTGGGGCTCCCTGTAGGGTAATGAATGTTTTTTTTATTTTATGTCCTAAAAATTGTAAGAAACATTTATTTAAAAAAAAAAAAAAACATTGTTAGGCCAATGCATTCTCTTATATACGCGAGGCGACATATGGTCGACTCCCATATATAAGAGAATGAATTGGCACAGGGTAAACAAATCCCGACTTACGACTGGATTTGATATGGCGGGTCACATATACTTTATTATGAGAAGATTGACACGAAAGTTTCACAGTGATTGCTTTAACACATGTATAATCAATAATAGCAATTCAACAACAAATCTTAAAATGAATCGTTCAGATCCGCATAAAGATCATCATCATAATGTGATAAAGGAACATAGCTGATTAGCTCTTTAATAATTCCCAATGGAATGATAAATTATTTACCTATAGCCATATCAAATTCATGGAGGCACTGACTCAGTATGAGTGACAATTGCTTCGTTTTTAAAATGTCCATCATGTTAACAATAATACACCCTGACTGAATCATCATCACAAAAGTGTTAGATATTGTCATTTGTATTCTGTTATCATTACGTCTTATAAACGGAATACTTTTGAAGGGCAGCCGTTCTGTATTTTCTTTAATTCTATGCGGAGTTTATAGTGTATTCCAGTTTACTATTTTCCTGGTTGATGTAAATCTTTGAGCGGCCATCTTTTTTTTATACATATATCCTTGTTGTATGTTATAGCGTCATCAATCATTTTTTCTCTGCTCTTTCGACTTTAGTAGTATCTTCACTGGACGGTTTTTATCATCATTTTTCTTACCAAGTCTATAAAATGAAACTACGTCGCTCTCTTCGCACGTTGTCACTTTTGGTAGATTCCGTAATACTTCCAAGTCATCGTGATTTGAATTGTGCTGTCTCTGTAGTTCTGGAATTATATTATTGTCTTTTATTTCAATAGAGTTGTTATGTGCCAGATAAGTTGTTCTTAACTTGTCTTTTATTTATTCTTCTAAGTTTACCTCTATTTTTTCACTGTCTTGTTTCTGTTGTTCCGACAATTTAGTTTGCCTTTCTCCAAATTCTTTCAGCTCTTCAAGTTCTGTTTGTATTTTTTAGAGCATTCAATTGTGTGTGCCACATCTCTCTGTTGATTGTTTCTATTTTCATTTATACGCATCCATATAATACGACACTATACCGCCTCAGTTAATATTACTATTATTATTATTATTATATTTACATTTAAAGAACGCATTCTACAATATTTAGTTTCAATGCGCTTTACAGTCATATTAAGAACACAACATAAAATACATACAGGTGATTTTAAATACAAAAAGTATACAACTAGGATAAGACAATACTAGGTTAAAAAAAATAAAAAGTAAAACAACGAAACAGTGAGACTAGATTTAAAAAATACAGTACAGGTTTCTAATAAAACGACAGAATAAAAATAAGATAAATGGTGCTCGTTCTAAAAATAGTTAATTAATCCAGTTTAAAACACAATTTAAATAAGTGCGTCTTAAGAGATTTTTTAAAACCAGAAACAGTGTCTGCTCTCCGAGTATCAAGTGGGAGCGAATTCCAAATGTTAGTCGCTGTTTGTTGGAAGCACATCTCACCATATCTGCTATTTGGTTTGCCGGTCAGAAATCTAAGATCGCAACCACTTGTCATCGACCTTGTGGATGCGCCACGACCACAGGACTTCAGTTTAAACATGGAGGAGATATAGCTTGGACATTCTCCCCTCAAAGCCTTGAATACGATTAGTGCACATTTAAATTTCACTCTATATTCGAATGTCATTATGTGAAGTGAACAGAGAACAGTTGTAATGTGATCGTATTTCCATAAGTTCTGAATAAGGCGTGCACAATTGTTAATGGTCAGGTCAATTCGCGTGATGTTTTCCGTCGTGAGGTGTGTCATGATGGAATTAAGTCTGTCTATACGGGCTAACACCAAGGAGATCACGGCATGCTTAATTGTACTATGTGTAAGATAGCAACGGACTCTGCGTATAGTTCTAAGATAAAAACAACATGTTCTCACTAAGTTTGAAACCATAGAATTCATTGACATCCTTGTATCGAAAAAGGCTCCGAGATTCCTGAGCGCCGAACAAGATTTGATTTTCGAACCGTGCAAATTGATTTCAAAAAGCTCACTGTGATCGCCGTTGACAAGCTGCGATAGTGATTTCAACGAGTGTTTAGTTCCAATAACCATGAATTCCGATTTATCGTCATTCAGCTTTAATTTATTGACTTGCATCCACTGTCTAATATCCACAAAACACTCTTCAAGTTTATGTTTGGCTTCTATATAAGATGGTAAGTTGTTGCGAGGAAATTCAATATAGATCTGAGTGTCATCAGCATAGAAATGAAAATCAACATCATGCCTCGATAGAATTTCACTCAGTGGTGCAGTGTATACTAAAAATAGCAGTGGCCCAATAATCTATCCTTGCGGGACACCGACACTTAGTTCCACACATTCTGAGAACGATTCCCCGATCAGTACCTTCTGTTTCCTGTTCGCCAGATACGACCTGAACCAGTCCAGTGCTGTTCCGCGGACTCCGATGAAATCATGCATACGTGCAATTAGAATAGAGTGATCGCAGGTGTCAAATGCTGCACTCAAATCTAACAGCAGAAGTAAGACACAGTTACCGCGATCAATATCATTTTTGACTCGTAACAGCGCCGTCTCACACGAATGGAATTTCCGATAAGCTGACTGAAAGTTTTGAAACAATTCATTCTTGTTCATGTGTTCAATTAATTTTTGACTAACTATTTTCTCAAAAACTTTAGAAACGAACGATAAATTACTGACAGGTCGATAGTTTTTCAAAATGTCTGGGTCCAAAGTAGATTTCTTAAGTACAGGGGATACAACAGCTGTCTTCATATCATCTGGAACTACACCAGAAGAGAGTGATGTATTAATTATCCGCGTGAACACTGGACCTACACAGTCAATCAAACCCTCGGATTTGAGAAAACTGGTCGGAATTGGATCTAAACAGCAGGATTTGTTTTTCAGTTTGAGGATCACACCAATAACAACACCTTCGGAAACCTGGTCCATTTTTTCAAGAGTGTTGTTGCAAACATAGATGTTGCTGGTGTTAGTCTTCGCGTCAGGAACTGTCATGCGAATCATGTTAACTTTCTCATCAAAATAGATTACAAACTTATTTGCCAGATCTATCTGTGAAGTATGCGAAGGTAGTTGTGATGTTTCAGTTTTTGTTAACATGTTGAGACAATCAAACATCTTGCTTTGAGAAGCCTGTGCTAGTTGGCTCTCAAAGTAAGATTGTTTTGCACTATGGACCAATTTAACCACCTTCTTCAAGCAAACAATCAGAGTATTTATATTCTCTGGAGTTGGGTGGCGTGAATAATTTACAGTCAGTTTTCGTCGGGCCCTTTTCTCTTGTAGGATGGTGTCATTGAACCACGGATTTAGACGTCTACTGACACTCACTTGTTTTAATGGGACACAATCGTCTAGTCCTTCTATGATGCAACTGTTGTAACCATTAACATCGAGCACAAGCGAAAGGTTTGGTGCCAAACGTTCAACTAAAGATGGAATGTCTAATGCCTTGAAATTTCTCCTCATTATAATCCGTTTAGTCCGATCCTTTATACTCGAATCAAACAACAGCTTGCATTCAACTGCATGGTGGTCTGAATTGAAAAATGACCGTTCAAGTATATTCACTTCAGATATTATTTCCCGATGAGATGATATTATGTGGTCAAGGGTGTGCCCCACGTGCGGCGATGTACTGTTGCACGCGTGCATCCACGGACATATTGTTCCAGATCGTACATATCGAGCAGTCGTATGTACTTAGCAACATTATAATCAGATTTGACGTCATACAATATATTTATATCGCCAATGATTATGAACGGCGTTGGAAGGCTTCTATAGTGGCATATAAGTTTTTCAAATTGTAAAATAAATTTCGCAATCGTTGATCCTCCGACCTTGTCAGGTGGTCTGTACATCACGATCACCCTCAAGCCGCTCCCAATAACTTTGCTACGGGGTTCACACAATACATAAATGTGTTCGAATTCATCGTATATGTCTTCTACCTCCCGCTGAGCAAGAATGTTTTCAGTGTGAATGAGACCTACGCCTCCTCCTCGAACATTTCCACAACGAGAACGAAAAATCGCTTTATAGCCAGGCGGACAAACAGCCGCAGCGGTGGGACTTTCTTCGCCTTCAAGCAACCAGGTCTCACAGACACCAAGAAGTTGAAATCTATTTGATTCGATAAACTCATTCCGCTCAACGGTTTTATTTACTAGAGATCGCGTATTGAGTGTTCCGAGTTTCATTTCCGGTATTTGAATAGAACTTAGGTTGGAAACGTTAAAGGCACGTGAGGCCTTAGTTGTCGAAAATATTCATATTTGTTCTAATCACCGTAAACAGAAAAACATTAAAACGCATACAGTTTCGTTCATATATACCATGACCATCACGTAAACAGCATGTTATCATAAAGATATACTATATTTTACCTAAGCAAGAGCCTGATTGTGTTACAGAAGACAGCACAGTGCTACTGGCTAATCACACACAAATGGCATAAACGCTCTTTATTAGTTCCATATCAGGAATTCACCAACAAAAACGCTCTTTATGTTTACCATCATAATATAAACAAACACCAGAAACGTAACTTTTTATGCTTTTGTTTACATAACAATAGTCTAACATTTGACAATAACATACAGTTTATGTGATATTTCTTATTTGTATACGGACAAAGTCTGTCTACACTTTGATGTTCTTTCTGTTTGTGGCGGTTTTTGACGGGTGGAAATATTTTCACAGGATACCCACCGCCAAGGCCAACCGTACCTTTAACACCGGGTTGCTCAATACGACTTCTCCTGTCCGATGACAACAACCTGGATATCATGTATTGTATCGCTAGGCTCGAATAAAGTTTTACACCGATATTAATCCAGTAGCCTAAATTTCATCAGAACTTTAATTGTCTGACAACTTAAATTATTGAAAAGACCAGCCATTCCGTGCCTGATGGACATCAATTCTGAGCTAGTGTATGTGTACATGATGACTTATTTTCTCACACTGCGTCTATTTATAGCACACAAGTGATCATCCTTATGATAATGACCAGTTATTTCTGACAGCTACTTAGAAATGCAGGTTTATAGCCGATGGTAGTTCTATTGGGCGATGATATAAAACACGCAGATAGACGTTTTCAGCAAACAAAAACTTTGGAAATTTGGCAGTCCACAAGTCTATGACTGTTTTTTTGCGTCGGAATAGAATAGTCATTCCTTCTGAGGTCAATGGTATGCGTCATTGAGATGAACCAAAGACATAACACACGTCTCTCCTGAAAAGTTCTACACTCTTATCCGATGACTCTTTAGTGGGCGTCGATAACTTGGACCAATAAAAATGTTACACAGTACGGAAACCGTGCTTATGATCATAAAAAATAGGTCACAATTCCTCGAGAAATTGCCTTTAAAAGTCAACAATTCAACCTCTCGGTATCCGATCACATCCAGATGGTGCAACAGAAAGTTAACTGAATCTGTGTGAACTAATACTATGCGCACAGAAAAACGTTACATCGGAGAAATTTCAGATAATATCAAGAGCATAAAATAATGTGGCCGCACGGCCGGTAATATAAAACGTATACTTGACTTTACTCAAGTTGATAAGTCCTCGTGTCAACCCCAGAAATAACATAGTTAGCCTCTCCCGGTCTCAGAACAATAACATAATTATTTACGCCGACTCGTATCGAAACCTGGATAACCCATCTATTTTTAGTACAGCTTTTACGTTATTATTAACGGAAAATTTGATTGGCCGGCTAAATACGTAGCTTGGAAAACCCATTCTATATATTAGCTTGGAAAACCCATTTATTTTTATGCACCAGAGGTCTGCTGAATCAAATTATGTTAGCTTTTAACGCAGCAACTCCAATGTGGACGCCAAGATCAAGTAGGGTACATTTTAGAATAGAAAACATTGCAGAACTTTACAGGAGTGGCTAAAAATATTACTATTAGAGCATTATATACAGTAAATAAAACTTTACCTGTGAGCGAAATTGGAAATATGTGATACTTGTCCCAATTGAAATCTTACTTTGTGGGCATGCACACTGCAAGATTTGCAGTTGAACAATTTCCACAAATAAAAGTAAATTCTGATTTGTGATATCTCTATCAAATATGTTTTGTTGAGAAACCCAAATATTACGCCTCATAAAATGACTTTATGCTTATGTTTTAAAGTGAGTGTTTGAATTTTGAAATGTCGCAAAATAACCTTGTATCACACAGCTGTGTTTGACTATGACTGTATCCATGGAAGCCATGCAGTGGACATTCACGAATAACCTCTTTATCAATCCTGATTGGGATTTGGACCAGTGTGTTAAACAGTATACCTGGTTGGCCGAGTGACCCTGACCCACTGTATAAACAAGACAACTACAGTCATTGTCAATTCCAGTTGTTTACTTTCTGGTTGACGTACAACAGTACTCATATGCTCACTTTGGATCATGGAAATTTAATATTGTTATACCATAAACTGTCGATTTTCTCAACAAAACATTTCTTATGGAGTTATCCTGAATCAATATATGCTTTCATGTGTGGAGCTTCTCTGAGCGTTAAAGATACGGGCGGCGTTGGCGGTGGGTATGCTGTTAAAATATTCACCTCCGTCAAAAACCGCCATAAACAGAAATAATAGTAAAATATAGACAGACCTTGTTCTTCTACCAATCAGAAATATGGCATAAACAGTATATTGTTGTCAAATGTTTTTCCTTTGTTATGTAAACAAAAGCAAAAAACGTTACAGAACCTGGCTTTTGTTTAGATCCGGATATGGTAAACATAAAGAGCGTTATCTGTATAGTCTTATTGACTACATACATGTATGATATATTAACTTGTTTTCTGTCAATTTTGTAATGTCTTTCCAATTCTTCTTCCAGTTTGAACATTTGGCAAACATGTCCCATAAGTACAAATTAAAGGCACGTGAGGCCTTAGTTGTCGAAAATATTCACATTTGTTCCAATCACCGTAAACAAAAAAACATTAAAACGCATACAGTTTCGTTCATATAATACCATGACAGCATGTTATCATAAAGATTTACTATATTTTACCTAAGCAAGAGCCTGATTGTGTTACAGAAGACAACACAATGCTGCTGGCTAATCACACACAAATGGCATAAACGCTCTTTATTCGTTCCATATCAGGAATTCATCCACAAAGAACGCTCTTTATGTTTACCATCATAATATAAACAAACACCAGAAAAGTAACTTTTTAGGCTTCTGTTTACATAACAATGGTCGAAAATATGACAATAACATACTGTTTATGCGATATATCTTATTTGTATACGGACAAAGTCTGTCTACATTTTGTTGTTCTTTCTGTGTGTGGCGGTTTTTGACGGGTGGAAATATTTTCACAGGATACCCACCGCCAAGGCCAACCGTACCTTTAAGACTGCAGTAGTTAAACCTCTTGTTGTTAATAAATGTTAATCTGCTTCGTTTTCAAATCGATGAGAAGTAAGCTTCGTCAAATTATTTTATTTATGTGATAGTCATTAGTATGATATGTTTGGAGGTTAATGTATATTGATATAATACATCCGGATATTAGCGTCAAGGGTGAACATAATTCGCGGACAGTAATCAAAACCCGGAAACTGTTGAGGGTACTCGGGCGCATGTGCATGCATATCTGAATGTCAATCACTTCCGATTCTAAAGTGGATTAATTGGCATCACGTAGAAATTCAAACCTGAGTGGGAGGACAATAACACGCACATATGCAGGGACGTAGACAGAAGGACATTTTCGTGGAGGGATGGTTACCCCTTGTTAAATGGTTCTGTTAATTTGCAATGGTGCTGGTGTGTCATGCTTAATTTTATTTGATGCTGGTGGGGCAAACCGATGTTGTTTAGAGTGAAAGTATCGTTATTTTGCTTTTGCGGCCTTTGGCTCAATCTGAATGAATCGAGGAAAAGCCATTATCTTAAATGCGTGCATTTGATTGGCCAATGCCCTTAGATACGCTTGGTAGCGACAATCTCTATCAGTCGAGGGAAATGTCGTTTCCCGCATCACAACGCGCAGTGATACTTTAAGAAATTGGGCGACATGCACAAACGATCGCCCCACATCATGACGTCATTTCCTAAACGCGTACATAGTTACCATGCCGTAAAAACAAAATTACTGATCAGTGAAACTATGAAATGCGATAATTTAGTTGGGGTTAAAGGAATGTGAGAAATTATACAGTATGTAATTCGGCATCAGACACTTCTGTACACCGGCAGATGCATTGAAAACGACGTTGATTGCATATATATAAATAGTCAAGAACATTATATCTGGTACATATTTGCCTGTCTGTCTCTAATATAGCAATTAACGGGGGACCATCTAAAGAGCTCCAAATGGGCCTAAATTTTTACGATGAAGATAACGGTGCGGAGTCAGGGATGGAACATTGAAGGGACACCTGGATAAAACTGTTTTGTCGCCGATTTTCACCAAACGTACATATAGTAGTAGCCATGATATGGTAATCCTATGGGATCAGTGGGGTGCGGTGCCAACATTATTAAAAACTGTTTGTATTGGGTCGTCGAACTCTATCAAATTTATAAATCTCCATAGTTGTGGTGCCATATCTTAACTTCCTTGTATCGTATGTCTAACCTAATCAGTTTAACAATTCGAGAGCAGTAGCTTCCCCGGTACAACTTAGCCGCGACCTCATAATTGAGCAGGAACGTGAATGCATGGTTTGGAGGTTTCACACCCCAAATCTGGTCCATATATGGACGAATCGAGGAAAATCCAAATTAGGAGTACATCAGGACCTACCAGCATCATAATAAATTATCAGCACCACTTAACCAGTGATAATATTATAGAATGCATTATAGAACGCGGATGTGAACAGCATCCTGAACATGGATCTAGTTTTAGTTCGTGGGAAGGCGGACGTCACTCGAGATCAAATTAAGTCTGACTGAAGTGCTGGCAGCCGTGACAAGGAACGCATCACGTGATGTGTCTCAAGACACTCGACCTGACCGAAATTGTATCTGAGTGTCAATTCCTCGAACTGGTTACTGTCGCCGAGTGCGCTAGTGTTATTTAACTGGTTACTGTCGCCGAGTGCTAGTGTTATTTCCGTAACTGTGGGTGTACGCTCGTCATCGTGCGTAATAATATGGAAAACTACAATCGTGAATCAGAAGTAAATATCCCTATATGACGGGGGCTGCACTGGTGTATTATTAAAGATCATGTGCCAGTGCATTCTCTTATATATGCGAGGCTTCTTGTAGGAGACTCGTTTAATATAAGATGATTCACTGGCTTGCAAGGTTAATGTAAATATTGTTGGGCCAATGCATTCTCTGATATATGATTGGGAGACTCGCATATATAAGAACATGCATTGGCACAGGGTTTTCGAAAAATTTCAGGAAGCTCCAGTCATGGAAGGGTTAAAGAACAACATCGTTGTATTAAAGGGGCTTCCCGATTCAGTATGTAATAGCCATAGGAAGTTACAATAGTAGACAGGTTTAACAAACTCACGGTTTGTAGTTACGACTACGTTAGCTATTCGTTCTCGTAACATTTATGTCGAGCCAATAATTCGTTTCTCGACAACACATGAATAATTAATTTTGCCCAAACTGCCCATTGAGGCTTTCGCTACGTATGATTTTCCATATTAAGGACAACGATTACCATTCTATTTTATTATGTCAATTGATGATAGTTGTCGGCGTGGTTCATTGTCATCGGGAGACCTTATATTCGATTACCGTGATAATTGAATAGGAATACATCTCTCTCTCTATCTTATGGTTGTTATGGCTTCGTGGTTACAGTTAGAATAATGTGCGCATAATTTGGTGACGTAGTGCCCTACCTGTAATCGTAGCTGATATCCATGAATTTGCGAAACATTTCTAATAATTGCAACAACCATCAAACCATAAACTTTTGGCGCTTGATGTGGACATTCTTATTATCATCTATAAATCTGATATACACTTCAATACACTATACCATTTAACTCTTTCTTTACTGAATGGATTCTCCCAGTCAGTTATACAAGTACATATTGGAAAAGTCTATCGTTAATTGGGGGGGGGGGGGGGGTGTTAATGTATTAACAGCAGACAGCAGACAGAAAAACAAACAGTACAAGAGCAGAATGATTCATATTCGTTGGTGGGAAATGTTCAGATAATAACATTTGTTGAACGTATTATCTTAACACTTCCTAAGGGAACAATTTGTCAATGAATATTTAGTACCGAAAGGGTTAACTTAGCCATAAATACCATTACTGTCTAACAGTTCTGAGAATAAAATATGTTTGGACTAAACACAGACAACATTCTCACCATTCTATAGCCACGTTGTGGCTATAGTAACATGTGACCCCAATGTATTTAGTTTAAATAGCAAACTATATGTCAAAGTGCCGTACGCCTTCTCCGAAATAGCCATTACAAATATTTGGCACCTCATCTGTTAAATAAAATCATCGGCACTCCTGTTTGCGCTTTTATGTGACATACTTAGACATGTGTTTATGTTTTTGAAAAATCCGTTTCGGATTAACATTTAGCGTAATAATTGGTTGCAAAGTTTGTCGAGACTGCTTGTATGCAACTTAACATTAACAACCCTGGGTTCAATTTTCTTCCCACAAGTCCATTCGACAAGAGCGATAGATGATGACTATATATGCACACAGAATCAGAGCCTCATTGACACAGGCAACATTCTCACAATTCCAATTACGTTGCGTCCCACTGGTTATCAGTGACCCCCAATGAATTTAGTTTTAAATAGTAAACTCTAAATGTTCAACAACTACCTATACTCTGCAATCGCCAAAAGTTAATGTTTCAACGCCAAAATGACACATGCATTTCTGTGTCATTATTACGCTGAGAAATAAGTTTTTGAAAAATCAGTTTCGGATTAACATTCAAAGTGCGTAACAATAGTAAATTTAATGCGATGGCTTCTATGCATCTCACACTGGCAACTCTGGATTCAATTTTATTCCCACAAGTACATTCGACAAGGGCGATAAATCATGGCTATCCATGCACAGGCGACCATACTAGGTTACTCTTGTGTAAATAGGGTTCGGAGTGACATGTAATATATAGGAGAGAATAAAATAGACACTGGGCCCTGATTGGTCAATAGCCTTGTGTGTTCTTTTTGCATAAAACAAAATCGTCACACCTCTTCCCTATGATTTCCCATAGGTAAAATAGCCATTGGCACAGGAATTAACCCTTTGCAGTGAAGTTTGAATTTTTTGGTGTGGTCTAAAATATGACAGTATTTTGTTATGTAGTTCTGACACTAGTTTCGAAAACACAAGATTTAAAGGCGAATTCCCTGCTAGACGGACATGACTTTTTTGCGTAAAATGTTTCCCCAAATGTCAATTTTTCAGATTTAAAGAAACTTTTGGATCCAAAATTTATATTGCCAACAGTATACGCAAAAACGTTAGCACTGAGGCCTGTGGAAAACATTTAAACCAGTGTAACCACTAGCTGGAAGCACACATGATCACTCACTGAATAACACGGCATGTACGTGAACGTATATATAGCTGAGATATGCCCTGACATATTCACGTCCTCCCGTAACGCCCACATTCGAATTCAGTGTTTTAACGCAGGTTTTAAATGAAGTTGCTAGTTGAACATGATTATGTGCGGAAAATCAATCGAAATGTTAATAGGTCATGCGACATTTGCCTCATTCTGAACAATTCACGCGGGAATTACCTCCTCGCGTGATCCCATATCGTCTGTCACAATCTGACTCGCATAGCAGCCATAAATATTTAAAGCATAAAAAGGGAAAAGTACTGGGACTGTGAGAATTGGACACCGAAGAGGCTATTCCGGATTCTTGTCTTTCGTATGGATCTCATAAATTAGTGAAAGCAGCATCGCACTGGCAGAAGCTGTCGCGTCACGCGATATCGCCATCCCTTAACGTGTGGAGTCACAACTAGCTCTTATCTCCAGAACTCCATGACTGATAAATCACGTGATCACGACTGACAAAAGACGTGACATTCTGAACAATGACGACGTCAACTGTCCCCAACTTTAGACGATGTCAACAAACAGACAGAATAAAACCCACTTAATTCCAAAATTTATCACACAAAAGTATAACAATAAATAGCCGTTTGTGAGAAATTGCATGGAAACTAGCCAGCTAACTAACATACATGTACGTGATGGCAGAAGCAGTGAAATGCATGGGATGCTCAACAGTCAGAAGGGCTTTGGCCTTCTATATGTGTCAGACAATGGCTATTATGGAGCTATAGTCCATACATGCCCCCTGCTCAATGTGACATAATCCCACCTATAAACCTACACCACCACCTGATCCAGGGACCATATATAATGTTATAATATCAATATTCATATAAGTAAGATGCAGACCCGAATATCAGCGCTCGGTTCCTTCACATCATCACATGTTACTTCCAACAGTGACTATATCACACAATGAAGTCAGCTACCCAAATATGGTCATGGATTATGACAATAACGGAGGAACCAATCCTGAGTTGTATTACCAAACACCTCATTAAGTATTCACCCGAATACTATATAAGTAGCTTCAATTCCCCAATATATTATGCATGTCCGGTTGCACCTCGGAGCCTCTACCCTATAGCGGCTCAACTACTATGGCACTCGGGTCATCGGTCTGCGGCATTTGTATATATCGAGTGTGTATTATTCACGACCTGTTGAATATTCATACTTGTCCCCACATCCTGTTGTAACTAGCATTCTGATTGGCTACAACGCTACGTCTAAGTCACCATGCCCCCCGTCACCCTTGACAGTGGGGTATAAGAGTACGTGTGTGAAACATCGGGTGAAGGAGAAGATCACTCGATCTTTTCGACCATCCTGGGCGCTTCGCGCCCATCTACTCTCTTGTGTGCGAAACATCGGAGGTGTATGAGGACGTGAAACATCGGGGGTATATGAATGACCCTTGAACTTGCAGTTTCCACTATTCGTGACGTTGCTCTACCACGTCGAGTTTGATGCCACCTGACAC
Organism: Siphonodentalium dalli; assembly: GCA_032622095.1. Lineage (NCBI taxonomy): Eukaryota > Metazoa > Mollusca > Scaphopoda > Gadilida > Siphonodentaliidae > Siphonodentalium > Siphonodentalium dalli. The sequence continues at coordinate 30,626,663 of CP136065.1, forward strand.
CGGATTCATAGGTCGGCTACTGATGCATCCGTATTTGTGCGAATTAATTTGAGAATCTATGAAAAACACGCTTAAATTAGGGAGACATGACTATTGTTGTGTGGACAAAATCGTTAGCTCCGGCAAAATCGTGGGGTCCATGGAGATTTACATGTAAAACCAGGATATCTCGTTTTGAAACCATCGGCTCCGCCTCGTGGTTCAAAATCAACATCCAGGTATTAAATCCCCATGTTCCCACGATATTGCCGAAGATAACTAATAATATATATGTGTTACTTTACCTCACATCAACAGCTCCTGCTTCAGAAGCTCATTCCTCAGAACGCCACGTGACTTGCAGTACACCGCGAGCAAATACATCTATGAGTTAATCATTTTATATTTAAGAATATACAACGCCCCAGATTACACCATTTACATAATATCTCAAGCAGACTCAAACCTGTGCACATGGCGTGCATTAAGAGCGCGTGTACAGTGCATGAGGTGTATCAATTTCCATGATGATAAGACAATAAAAGTCAGTTTGATTGATACCCGGGGTTGTGTAAATCTTGGCGATGCGTTCGTAATGGGTCTGGGTGTTGAGAGTTTTACAGGCATGAAGAAAAGCAACAAACAGAACATGCGGAAATAGTCAGACATTGCTTTATGTTGACTACTTGATTGACGTTGTTAACAGTTAGGCATAATATAGCCACGTTTCGTCGACTAACGCCTCCGTGTGACCAGCAACATGGCGATGCACTTGCCATATATGTAACTCAGAATTGGCAAATATACATACATGTTACATGTACCCGACATGTATGGATTGTTTGGTTAAATGGCTCATTATAGAACCAATTTTTTTTCTACGTAATTTGGAGCGACATATACGATATGTCGATAAATAGACAAACTATTGATATACCGGCTCCATATGCTCTGAAAAACACTTTCCAAAGTCACAGCCATTTTTCAGCCGTTTTCAACTTTTCGCCAAAAGACAGACAAACGTTCTTTATTGCTACCACAGCAGGAATTGACTAGAACGGAACGCTGTTTTCTGTTCTATGTCGCGTCAATGGCTGTTTTGTGTTTGGGGCCCAAACACCGTATTCACAGTTGTATTTTTCATTACATCAATGCGTCTTTTTGGGTTACGTAATGCTCGTAGAACGGTAATTCAGATATTTATCGACCTATTTCGATACTGAGAAAAATTAAAAAGCGAATAATATTATGTGTATTTTGGAGCACAAACCGCCATGTGGCTTTATTTTGCGACTTCATCGTCGTTTCAGCCGTTACGTAATATAACGACGTTGTCAGGCCTACGAGTGACGGACATACCGGGGGGGGGGGGGGGTAATTTTACGGGGAATTATTTCACATGCATAGGAACCGCCGACACCCCAGCTTAACAACCCAAGCAGGGTTTTTTTTTCAAACATATAAATTGTCATGTATAATGAATGTATTAATACATAAATATAAGGGATTGCAGGACAAGTTCTGGAAACTTAGGTCGACCTCCGCTCCCTACAACAAATATAAATTCAAACACAAATGAACAGAGTAATACTTATAAACAGGTTTTGTTAAGGCGGGCATGAGGTGTCAAATGTGTATAATAATTCGAACTTGGTTAAGTTTGATTTTCGTAAAAGAATCGAAGAACGATGACGGGGTTTTTATACATATTACGGAATATTTGGATGGGGCATGACTATAGGGGGTTATTAAATAGAAATTAGGGGTGTTGTCACGTTGAGGGCAACTATAGTCGGGAGGGTTCGATCGTGTTACAATGTGTGTAGGGTAATATAGGCTGTGTGTGGGACATGTCAAGGGGTCAAACGTATTGATGGATTAACGGGAGGTCATTCGCAACAATATCAGGTCATCGTGCTCGCAATACATGTTACCAACTGCGCAACCCGGGACACCCCTAAACAGATGTCTCTGGTTTTATTTATTCAGAACCATCGTGAACGGCTGACATAGACATCTGAGCCTGCCTTCACAACATACCGAACATATGTGCCTTGCTCGGATATTAAGGAAGTTTCGAACACAACATTGTATTCACGAAAATTCGGAATATCACAAACCGACAGGCAGGTTTTTTTTTTGTGTGGCATGCAGATAACAAGAATGGGTTCGATAATGCATGGTCATCATATTAATGTCCCTGCAGATGAATCACATGTGAAGAGCCATTATAATTATATGTCATTAGTGTGTGGCCATGGGGTTACATAAGTACCGAACACTTTGAAAACCGAGGAAAGATAATGCAAAGATAAAAAAAATCGATTGCATATCGATTACAAGCGCCTGACTTTTGTGCATGTGCGTGATATGCAGAAAATAGTCCAGTCGGAAGTCGGGATTTTTTTACCCTGTGCCAATGCATTCTCTTATATATGCGAGTCGACCATAGGTCGCCTCGCATATATAAGACAATGCATTGGCCTAACAATTTTTTACAATTTTAATAATTTTTCTTGTATTCTTTAACAATTTTATAATTTCACCCATACAGAGCCCCAGACAAACATGAGCAGACGACACTCTTCTATATGCTTCTATATATGCGTGGGGCTCCCTGCAGGGTAATGAATGTTTTTTATTTTATGTCCTAAAAATTGTAAGAAACATTTATTTAAAAAAAATGATAAAAAATTGTTAGGCCAATGCATTCTCTTATATATGCGAGGCGACCTATGGACGACTCGCATATATAAGAGAATGCATTGGCACAGGGTAAAAAAATCCCGACTTACGACTGGATTTGATATGGCGGGACTATAGTGCATGTGCGTGATATGCAGAAAATGGGTTTGTAGTGGATTGCGTACTCGACATATAATCGTGTCTGACAAAAGACGTTTTGAGTGAGAGCTGCCGAGATCCTGATTGGAATGTTCTGAAACCGGTGCAATTTAATTTAATCGTATTTCCGTCTACTATATATACGTGACTCCCACTGCTTTAGCCGCTGTAAATAGCTAATATTGAATAATTTCTTACACACTCTGGTACATAATAAACTATGTGAAGCATCCCTATTTTACCCGGAACGTGTTTGAACTCGGAGCATGCACTGTTTACATAAGTATAAACCACCGACATGCACCGCTTTTGAGCTATACTATAGAAAATTACATAACACAAAATACCAGTACCGGTTTACTATGCATGTGTCAAGATACACCGTCAATATCATGTGGAACACCCCAGACATATATATATATATATATTGTACCACAAACGGTATACCATGGAACATCCCAGATGATATATCGTAATACGCTGTTGGTTACACTGGTGTAAATGTTTTCCATAGGCCTCAGTGCTAACTGATGGCAATATAAATTTCGGGTCCAAAATTTTCTTTAAATCTGAAAAATTTACATTTGGGGAAACTTTCTACGCAAAAAAATCATGTCCGTCTAACAGGGAATTCGTCTTTAAATCTTGTGTTTTCGTAACTAGTGTCAGAACCGCATTAAAATACTGTCATATTTTAGACCACACCAAAAAATTCAAACTTCACTACAAAGGGTTAATTCCTGTGCCAATGGCTATTTTATGGGAAATCATAGGGAAGAGGTGTGATGATTTTTTTTACTCCCTTTTATGCAAAAAGCACACAAGGCTATTGACCAATCAGGGTCCAGTGTATATTTTATTCTCTCCTCTATATTCTTCTCCTCCCGCATCCGCTAGATGTCACTCCGAACCCTGTGTAACCTGTTGAATGCCCCAGGCGGTATATCGTACATGGCATGTGGTATACCACAAATGGTATACCACGAATGCCATGTGGTACATGGTATAGATGCCCTGGGGTACAGACGGTACACCGCATGTAACATGCCGTATCGCATTTAGGGCACATGGTATATCGTGAATGCCGTATTATATACTCCCGATGGTATACGGTTTTTGCCAAGTTGGAATACTGTACACGCCTTATGGTATACATGTATTCCAGAAGAAATAACACACAAACAAGGAAGAACACGAAGACCGCATATCTTCTCCAATTCAATGACACAGCATACCCTTTCGCAGACGCGCAATGAGTTCCAGTAAGTTTAGAATTTAAATATTTACATTTCCCGTCCGTGTTAAATTAAATCCTGTCCGGTTATTGGTCAACTGCCAATTGGGTCACCATATCCCAATTAAAGGCACGGGCATCGTTCGTTGTAGAAATATTCATATTTGTTCAAATCGCCATCAACAGAAGGAATATTAAAATATATATAGTTTTGTTCATATGCCAAACATAATCAGCACGTAAATAGTATGTTGTCGTCAAGACGTACGATGGTGTACGTAAACAAGAGCTGCTCGTGTTACAGAAGTTGTGCTTCTGTTTACATAACACATCGCAATTCTAGTGGTTAATCACACACAAATGATATAAACGCTCTTTATTATTTCCATATCAGGAAAACAGTAACATATAACGCTCTTTATGTTTACCATATCCGGATCTAAACAAAAGCCAGGTATCGTAACGTTTTTTGCTTTTGTTTACATAACAAAGGAAACAAAATTGACAATAACATACTGTTTATGCCATATTTCTGATTGGTGTAAGAACAAGGTCTGTGTATATTTTACTATTATTTCTGTTTATGGCGGTTTTTGATGGAGGTGAATATTTTAACAGCATACCCGACGCCAACGCCGCCCGTATCTTTAACACAAAGATCGTAACACGAACACGTCAGAAATGGCTGACCGGCATGATCTGACCTAATCTCACTATAAGCGTTCAGCAGACTATATGGGCGTGCTTTTCTTGCCGAGTTGCCAGTTTGAAGCCAGTTATTTGTATCGATCACTTTATCGTTGCTAAGTGTTTGGAAATACTATAGTGTGCTGATTTAATGTGATGCGTAGACTAGTATACAAAAAATCGGCAGATTTTGTGAAAATAAATAAGAATACACTCAGCTTTTTATGGGAATAAATCAACATAAGCTGTATAATTATAAGAAATGAATGTAGTGACAAATATACATGGTATGTGTGATATTTGGGGGTATGACACTGTGGTCGTTGGGACACATTTAGTGAGAACCGATTCGTGGTTTACACGATGTACCACAAGGACCACAGCGCCGTATCCCACAATAACACACACATCCACTTCATTAATTTCTTAAACAACATTCTGTCTTCATCCAACATAATGGGTAGAACGTCGACACAATGTTGTACTATGTATTGGTACAATTGACGCTAATACGATCACTATTGCTCACCAATTGATAACAATTTTATAATGATAAAGGCCTAATTATCGTAAAGCATATTGTTTGCTTATTGACAATATTCCGAGATCTTCAATAATGCTCTTCGCATCAAGAAGAGAAGTGCATCTGTTACAGTATGAGTTATTGTGGTAGATTGACGGTAACATGATGTGACATTTATGGCTTGGAAACAACGAGGTTGAACATAGGCTCCAAGCCGTCAATATCACACCATGTTACCGTCAATCACCACAATAACGCATATGTTCTCAACAGTCCTGGTAATTCATAGCAATATTTCATTTATTCCGAAGAATAGTCAGCAGAAAATATCAAAATCTCCTATTGCTCTCGCCATAACATTGTTCAACGTAAATAGCGTCATGAAAAAAGCAGGTCAGCGAGACATGATGAAATGGTTGTCTTGGTTTCTCTGACATTTATGTTGACTGCTTAAGACGTAACATGAGACATGTTTCGCAGCTCTCTGATCAACCAAAGACGCTGTTTCTTGCTGGATGCGTAACATTAGTATGTCAACGGAGAAGGATGCAAGTGTGGATAGTCGAGCTTACACCGTTTAGTATACGACCGATGCCACTGAAATGAAAATATGGCGGAAACATGGTTGACACACAATCATATAATGGTAATGTATACAACAGGTATAGTGTTATTTATTACATATATATTGTGTGTGAACAGTTGTTTTCAGCCAATTATGTCAATCTACAAACCGATCCACACAATATTCAACATGGGTGATCATGCCCCCGGACTGGACTGGTAGTCCAGGCACATAAGGTTTCACTAGTGTAAAAAATCGGGGAAAACTGATTTTTTCAGGGATCAATAAGAACATGTTTATGAACAACGTGGCAAAAGTCCCCTAAAATCCGAGTTGAGCTTTTTGAGATATCTTGATTTTTCGGAATGGTTCAAATTCTGAAGCATCTCCATCAGGCCATATGGGAATGCAGTCATGTGTAGATCAATTAATTCCAAATTCATAATACATTGACATAAATACAAACAATGCTTAGCCGTGAACCATATAAGTTGAATTGAAGTCCCAAAATAGCCGCCAAAAAGGCCAAAATAGAATGAAATTTACATTTTATGCATCATTGAATAGCTAGTCCCATAAGAGTGACAACACGCTCGAAATATGTGAGGAAGAATGATTGCAGAGAATAAGAGAAACATTTTATCGGGTATGTGCGAATTATCTCTAATATATATCGCGAGAGATATAGCGAAAAGCAAGGTCTCATAAAATGGTTAAATCTGGACTTTTTGACCGCAAAGAAACGGGAGAATAAGGCAAATTTTTCTGCACTATTTATCTTGAATCGTGTGATATATATGTACACTACACTGTAAAATGAAATTTAATAGCGAAGAATTGATTCTGTGACCTTTCATAGAAGCCGAAATATATGTGCTCATAGCAGTATCACTAATGTGACCGGTCATCGTTTCTTTTGATATATACACCATCAAACCTTTCGAAATACACTGCTATAGAGCAGTATGAGAGATATTCATAGAGTAATGGGTGAATTGTGTAGATTATATTCTCCGTGTCTTAAAATATTAGTAATTTTTGCCTAAGAATAAGTAATAAATCACGAATATTTCGCTGTTATCACAAGAATGCATGGTGGTATACTATGAAAGCAATTTATCAAAACACAAAGGAGTACCATATACTTTCTTTTAAAAAATCTAAACTTGACCAAAATTGCCCACATACTCTGTGACAGAGACTGTCTTTATACCTGGAAATAATATTTGGTTATATTCACCAAGGTCACATATACGCGAAGGGTACTATGTTTTCTGCAACCGCATTACCGTGTGTATCCCTTCTCCCTAATGTTACACATATCTGCTGAACTAACAACCATAACTAGCAACATTGAGTCAATGTTCAACGCTGAAATAACAGCTTTAAACGATGATCACCTGATATTTTGCACAAGTTCATGGGTGGTTTTGGCAAGATATTTTCAAACAACAAAATACGGAAAACTAATATTGTACATTGCGTAATAGCATATTCCAGTTGCAAGTTGCCGACTGAAGTAAGTTGAACAAATTGTTTACTAAGAGACCGGTTTGGAAGCAGCACGAAAATTAGTCGTATATCAAATGTACGATGTGCTGTCTATTTGATCTGGTGTGATGCAGTGCTAATCTTTTGAAGAGGTGGCGGTTTCTTTGCAATATAATAAGAATTGCAACATACGTGTGTGGTTTATTATCATGTACAGTGATGAACAATCCGGAAATGTAACTACTATTTATACCGCAAGGATATGCACTTAAGTTTCTGCGTTCCATTCAATAATTTATCATCACGCCGAACGAAACTACCATACATTGTGTGGCGAAACATTACTTCGTATGTTGCATGCCCGAAATTATTATTTTTGGCCCCGACTGTAAACAGAAAACCCGAAATTTTAAAGACGTAATTCATTGGGTTTGACCTGCGTTGCAATGGCCGATAAATCCTCCACATGGGCCTGTTTTAATGAACTGTGTACCTTTGAAGATATTTAACAACAGACTTGTATATTGTTAATACGTATTTTACCTACTAGGTGGTTATATAATAAGTTGCCATCATTTCGGCTTAGCTTGGTGGTTGCGGCCATTTTGACAGCCATTTCATGACCGCGTTTGTAGTATTCTGATCGTGTCACTATATTCGCTCTCGTACTCATATTTCACATATACTGGTATAACTTAGTAATGCATATGACTAGCTTAGACAAAATAGAATATCAAAATACGACCAGATCGTTGACAACCAGATTCGGGGGTAGGGTTATGTTTTTACAAGTTTTGACAACTTATGATGTGCGTACTCGCTAGTTCTGCCTATTATAGCGACGGGGTGGTGTCTGTGCAGTTTTTAAAATAGATAGCTTGCGCCTATGTTTTGAGAAGCCTGAGAAATCCGACATCGAATACATCAGTTTGTCTTCAAAATCGTCAGTATTTTGGCTCAGTGTTTTATTTCATATCTATATATGCGAAATTCATTCGATGTTTCCTTTTGAATGGGTGTCGTTGGTTCGAGAATTGTATATCGAACAATATTGAGTGCTTTTTGTATACGTTTCGGCTGAAAAATTGTTACAACATCCAATTATTTCCATCATTGTGAAAAATATTGTTTTGTTTAATTATATGGAAAAAATGATGTAACTCAGAAAGCTCAAATCGGATTTTAGGGGAATGTTCGTGACGCGTCCGCGATGTTATGGCCAAAATAATATAAAAAAATCAGCTTTCCCCGATTTATTTCCTTACTTTTCCACTTCCATGTCTAATGTGCCTGGACTATGGCTTTGTTGCGTCCCGTTGCTACCACTGAATTGAATTGTACAACGCAAACAATCTGACGTCACCTTGATGTGTAAACAAACGAATTCAATATGGACTCCATGGACATGTTGCATGTCCAAATTTAAATCTTAAGGAAATTTTCACAAAAATAATATACGTTCATCAAATATTGTCATGCAGTAACGCTGAAATGGTCACTGTCAACCCCTTTCGTTCAGTTGGGTACCCAGCTTTTTTTAAATTTTACACAAAACGTGATTTAATTAGTGATTCCCGTTAGTTGTTTTCGAAATGAATCTGTTAAATATGTGAATACTATGCAAGTTTATATTATATATATTCGTCACGATGCTTGTATACAATAGCGGAGAAGAGTTGTAGGCATAGCCCTGCAAACTGCTTTCATAAATTTTATATAAGCTGGGTACCCAACTGAAAGAAAGGGGGTGACAGTGACGCAGAAAGGGTCAGGTTACTACGTTTCCAACTGTTTGTGAACAAAGACAAGGACCAGTCTATCGCGTGAAAATCGACAACTGTATAACTGTCTAATTCATGGAAGTAAAAGTACATTTTAATGAATAATTTTCGTCTCAAAGTTGATATAACTGCTTAGTGAACGAAAGTTGCTATATAACTTCCGTCTGTCCTTTTTTTTGCGACTCTCGTGTCTGTTTATTGGCGAGCACTCAATATTTATTGTTGAATTAACTGGTTCCTGGTCGAAATCTGCAAACATCTGAAAAGTATAGTAACCTGACCCCCGAGTGACAGTGCCCATTTCAGCGTCAGTAATTATAGCCAGTAGCAGACACAGGAAATGTGTGTTACTAACTCTCGCATAAGAGACAAAAGTCAGGATTTTCCATCAATACAAGTAAATTATATTCAAACATTCGGCACACCATACAGCCCGTATTTATGGCCATATCATTTTTAAATTTGGCAGGCACAATTGTGATGACATGTAGATGGGAGCTATCGAATTGGAACAAATTTCGATGAAAAACATGGACGCAGGCAGCCATCTTGGATTTTACTAATTGAATAATCATTTGACACACCCTACAGACCACATCCCTCATCCGATCATCACCAAACATCGGATGGATCTTCGGGGTGACCTCTAGATTGAGCCTCCTATTTTGACCGAAATATGTTAAAAACATGGCCGCCAGCAGCCATCTTGGATTTCGAAAATTTCAATCCATCGCCACACCCTGCAGCCCGCATTTATTTGAGAATTTATTTGAAAATTTACAGGCATGTTTAGAATCATCTCTAGACAGGAGTTATCAAATTTGAAAAAATTATAGATTGAAAACATGGCCACCGGCAGCCGTCTTGGATTTTACTCTCTGAATTACTGTTAATCCTTTGGCAGACCCTACAGACCACATTCATCATCTGATGATCACCAATCTTCAAATGGATCTTCGGGGTGACCTCTAGATGGGAACCTCCTATTTTGACCGAAATTCGTTGAAAAGAAAAATATGGCCGCCACCAGCCATCTTGGAATTTACTCTTTGTGTGACTAAATCCTTTGGCGCACCCTACAGACCACATGTCATCCCTCATCCGATCGTCACTAAACTTCAAATGGATTTTCGGGTTGACCTCTAGTTTATTTTCCTTCTTCATCATTCTATTCATTGCTCAGCAAAATCTCCATCCCAAGTTGAGCTCATTGACACTTTCATTGTTTTATTTCAACTTCTTTCACAATGTCAATGTTATAAATTTACCACGGAAGTGTATGCTGTTCATCGGTTGGTTTAAATTTTTTATATAACGTTTATTTCCCGTTCCACACAAGCTTAAACGTGGTGTGAACAGTGAATACGCCCATGTGTATCATATGTTGTTTGCAAACACCGTGTTCATAGTTGTATTTTTCATTACTTCAAATAATGATGGCAGAATTTAGTATATAAATGGTTAACCCTTTACCCAACAGAACGGCCCTGTGCCAATGCATTCTCTTATATATGCGAGTCGACCATAGGTCGCCTCGCATATATAAGAGAATGCATTGGCTTAACACATTAAAAATTATAAAATTGTTAAAGAATGTAAGAAAAAAATGGTAAAAAGTGTTAGGCCAATGCATTCTCTTATATATGCGAGGCGACCTATGGTCGACTCGCATATATAAGAGAATGCATTGGCACAGGGCATAACTGTAACCATCACAATGTGGTCAAGGAGCCGGTTCCAATGATATCCATATTTGTATGGTTCTATTGAGACAGACCGAAGATATTTTAGGCTGTTGAAGCTTGTTTTGGCCGGTTTGTTGGGTAAAGGGTTAATGTATTCATTGATACACTAAATACTCACTGACGAGTAGTCCCCTTATGACATGTTCAGATAATAAGTACAGCAAACTTCCATAGTTAAAATTATTATCTGAACTCAAGAGTAATTCCATAATAAAAACTATCATTATAAAAGAGTTCTGCCTATATAATCAGTTGAAATAGTACAATAGAGTGAATTTGGTTTGGACGGGTTTACATTAAAGGGGTAATGTAACAAAATCCTGCCATTGTTAGTGTAAACATATTTTATTGCATAATAATATCGCAACGGGATTGAGACACAAGTTTTACAACTTACAAATGGTCTCTCTCCCCACATAATTGTATTACACAAAATGAACATAAAATATAATCACACACAAACATTATAATTCATATGTACAACATCTTTTCACTTATAATAATATAATGATATAATCCCGAGTATGACAATAACGGTGGATATTTCTCTTTATGGGGGGGGGGGGGTGGTTCGTCCCGTGGGTCGGTGGCTCAGACGAGTCTTCGCATTCTATATATGTAGTGATAATACAACATGTTACATTTGAAGCGTAGGTTTGCACATCAATGTGTTTACTAAAATTTGAACCGCGATGTCGAGGTTATGTATAATTGAACAGCCCTAAATATGTTCCGGTTTTGTGTACTATTCAGGTTAGTATCTCCAAGGAGGAGTTTCTCGAGATTAATAGTTAGTACACCAATGGTAGCGAGTTGGTGAAACAACAAACATCGTTGATCTGTGTAAAATGGACAAACAAAAAAATAACGATTTGCTTCTTCGGCCGGGTGACCACAACGACAGCTTGGGTTGTCCGATATGAAGTTAGAAAATTTGTCACCGTTTAAATCGCTACAGTAATTTCGAAGTTTGCAATGAATGATGTTTATCTCGCGATTTCCGAAATTAAAATAGTCTGGTGGCACAAGAACTGGATCAGTCGTTAGGTATTTTGTTTTAAAAATACTAATGGAAGATGATTCTTTTATTTTATTTGACAGGGTATTCCATTCCCTAGTTGTATTTGGGAAAAATGTGTGTTCAAAATGGACAGTTCTTTTGAATGTGTATGGAGGAAAACTTGTTTTATCTCTAAAATCATATCTAGCAGCTGATTCGGGGCGGGTGGGTAAGAGATTGTTGAGATATTTAGGGGTCTTGTTATTCGTTATTCTGTACATGATATTCATTCTATGAGATTTCCTTCTGTTTGTTAACGTTTGCCACCCCAATTCTACTAGCAAGTTTTTCACAGGAACGGATCGCGTGAGACCTGTAACAATTCGACCCGCGTTCGCTTGGATGCGATCTAATTTTGAAATTACATTTGCTGGGGCGGAGTCCCAGACAACGTCAGCGTAATCCATCAGGGGCAATATGTACGCTCGATAAATTGTGTCTAAGGTTTTCCTATTTAAAGAAAATTTCAATTGTCTTAAATATGCAAGGCGGCCATATATTTTCTTTGATAACTCATTGATATGTTTGTCCCAGTTTAGGTCACTCTGTATATTCAAGCCAAGGTGTTTGTGTGATTCTACTTGGGTTATAGGTTCACCACTGAGAAAAAGATGTATGTCAGGCTGGGCACCGGTATAAGAGAATGTCATGGACTTAGTTTTACTACTATTGAATTTTACTAGCCATTGATTTGACCATTTATCTATGGCTTTAAGATCAGTATTTACACCGTCCTCAAGGTCATGGAGACTTCCGTTGCTAGCAGTGAGGCAAGTATCATCCGCATACATTCTAGTGAAAGATTTAATATTTTCAGCGAGATCATTAATATATACCAAGAATAAGAAAGGGCCAAGAATAGATCCCTGGGGACACCAGCGAGTATCTTTTTATATTCTGAAGACGTGTTATTTACCATCACCCTTTGTTTTCGATCTGAGAGATAGTCATTAATGAAAGCAAGAAGTGGTCCGGAAATTTCACATCGTTCAAGTTTATATACCAGTCCCTCGTGCCAGACCCTCTCGAATGCCTTAGATATATCACAAAATACAGCACATGTATGCAGTTTATTCTCGAGGGCCTGGCTAAGGGAATGGTTAAGTTCTAACAGTTGGAATATAGTTGAATGCCCAGGAAGGAAACCCGATTGGAAATCGTAAAAGAAGCCTTTGGTCTCGAAATGCTTAAAAAGATATTTAAGAACAACTTTTTCAAAAACTTTCGCCAGTGTCGGCAGTAAAGAAATCGGTCTGTAATTCTTAGGATTTGAGCGATCGTCATTTTTAAATATTGGAATCACATTAGCTTTTTTCCATTCATCGGGGAATTTACACTCTTTGAGACATAATTCGAAAATAATTTTTAGGGGCTGAACGATGGCATATTTTGTTTCAAGAAGCATTCTTGCACTTATTCCATCGTGACCGTGTGCCTTGTTAGGTTTAAGAGATGAAATAGCTTCCAATATATCTTCCGTCTTTACAGGCACATTACTAATGGTGGGGGGAGGTACAGCCTTGAGAAGTGATAATGGCGGCAACCGGAGTAGACTTTTCCTTACTTTAACTTAAGTGATTGAGGCGCTGATCAGATACAAATGTCCAGATAAGTTATCCGAGTCCATTGTGATGTAGTATTATATACTATAACTGCAAATATCAGTAAAATCAGACCGCTCGCACCAAGTAGCCTATTCTCGTGGTACTGAAAATGGCCGATTCTGCCGAAAATAGCACACCAAATATGAACAATGAATCAATTCAACACACCCCTACAGTTAGCTCGGAAACAAACATTACAGTTGATGAATTAGAGAAGTTAATCCAGGACAAAAAACGAAAAAACAGAACTGACATCTCGCCTTATGAATTGAGACAACTCAGACAAAGGAAAGACTCCGATGACTACAAGGATGATCCCATTTTTGCATATTCAACTTTTGGGAAAGAAATAAAGGCCATGGTAGAGGAAGGTGTGTGTAATGCCATAGACAAGGTAGTGAAAACACTAGCTGAAACTGTAACAAAATCCGTAAATAACTCTATGCAAGTACATGATGAAAAAATGAGACACCTAGAAAATGAACTAAAAAGAGAGAAGGACAGAAATACAAAACTGGAGAAAAGACTAGACGCTCTTGAAAAGAGTACGGAAGTAAAGTTCGAGCAATATGAACAGCATGGCAGAGGAAACAGTCTGAGATTTTTAAATTTTCCCATACCAAATGGAACAAAGGATTTGCGAAACTTTGACTCAAGCACTGAAGTGATAAAATTCTGTGACAAATTCTTAGGTATCAAAATTCTGCCAGAAGACATCGACAAATCGCACCCCCTGTCTGACAAAATTCTAACAAAAAGCCGTGGGTCACAGATGCAAAATGGAAATGGAAACAATGGAACCGCTTACAACTTTGTAAATATAATTGTTCGCTTTTCAAGATTTGACACCAAGAAAATTCTCTTTGCGGCAAAAAAACTGTTGAAATCAAAATCAAAGGTATTAATCGTTGAAGACCTAACACCAAAGAGGCAATCCATAATGAAAGATCTTGCTGACCTCAGAAAAACAGGAGCTTTACACTCCTTTTGGACTCAGAATGGCAAAATATACTTTAAACTAACCGAACAAATGAGAGGCATGCAGATAAATATGGATGAAGAAATAAAACCCCAGCTTCCCACTCATCCACCTGAATTTGATGAGCCAGAAATGGGCTCTTAAAAACAGTATTCCAAAAGATGCAGCCATTGTGCTACTGAAGCACCTCCATATTTATGAACTATAAATTTTGTTTAATGTATATATGTAATTTATATGCTGACCCACCTCGGCATATCATAAACTGCAAATTTAACAAACTATTATTACTGTATGCTATTCCGCCATGTCGTATCACTACCCTCTACGATCTCAGCAGACAGACTAAACTAAAGCTTTCTCTTTGTCTGCAAACAAAAATCAAATTCAATCACTTTCTGATGCACTCTCTTCCAATTGAAAATCATGAACAAATGTGTATACGTGTATACATATGCACTTGCATGCATGTGTATATGTATAAGTGTATATGTATGTTTACGTTTGTATGTATATGTATATATATATATATGTATGCTCATGCTCATAAAGAAAAAGCTATGTGCGCAACACTGACAGTTGTCCTAAATATATATTTTTTATGACCTGTGCCAATATAATAAGTGTCATAAGGCACCAAACACATGCTACCCCCCACTCCCAATATGATATATACAAAGGGAGTACAAATTATAAAATTAACAGACCCTTTTAGCTTATCGACAAAGCAAAATAGGTAAATGGTGAAAAAGAAATTACACCCCCCCCGAATATGCAAAGGTATGGATCACCTTGTGCACATTTACAGTATACTCCCCATTTTCCAATTAAGACATGGACATGCACAATCAGGTAAATGCTAGAAATGTAACATTGAAAGCCTGCTCCTAGTTAGCAATGCCCTACTCAAAATCTCAAATATGATGCATCGTTTCTGATGTTATTGTTTTTGTTTTGTTCCTACAATAACAACTTCTTCTGTTATTCTGTATTACGAGTGTCGTGGGGAAGAAATACATACAAATCATCTGCAAGCTACTATAATATAGAATATAATGTTTATGAAATTTGTTATAATTTTCTATTTATTGTATGCTGTTAAATCATGTGGCATCTACTTTGTTATGTGCCAAATTGTTCTGATGAGAGTTATTTGTACCTGTATTATGATAAGTATATGGAAACCTAACCTTTGTATGCACATCCAAGATTCAGACCCGACATCTGTTAGATAATGCTGGCCAAATGTTTCATGACTTACAGTACATCTGTACTTTTATCTTCTCTTAAATTATGGAGATATCTAATCTATATCCACAATGAAAGATTACAATTATTCATCTAGCATGGTTTTAACTAAAAAAAAATAATATTAATATTGATATTGAATCATTGATATCATATTGATACTGATATTTCATATCAAATAAAATTTATAGCAACAATTTCCTGATTAATGAAGACAGGCCATCAGTCAAATGTTGTTTCTGCTAAACTGTGGTTGCATTAGTTCCACAGTTGCTTCATATCTAACTAATGCTGAGGAGTTTTTCATGGAGGTCCCCTATCGGAGTTGATTGCTTGATCTCCCCCTTAATGGTACATATTCATATAACCAAGTGATATATGAGTGCCATCTCGAGTAATACATGGACTGATATTTTGACGGGATACCATAACAACAAAAAACAAAACAAAACTTAAATTAATAAAAAAAAAATAATAATAAATAAACATATCATAACAGATATGAAGAATTGTCGCTTTAACACGAAACATTATTCTAAACAAGTATACAACTGGACTATGATACTAGCTCACCAAAACCAACTTCCAACAACCAGGAATTCAATTCAATATTACAAAGGTTTTGGTTTCCATATATTGCTATTGCTATAAATTTCAGGATACTCGCCAAACTTGTGCTGAGAAATCCTAAATTTGTAAAGAATTGAAGTTATTAAGCAATCGCCATATCGTAAGATCATGCTTTAAACTGACTTTGAAACTATATTACCGTATAGCACTCCAAAAACAAAAAACAAACAAACAAAAAACATTTAAAAAACTTTTAGCAAAGACCCATGAATCATAATACATAACTTAAACATTCACAATAATTTTGTTTTGATCAATACTGTACTGTACTGATTTGACCCCGATATGATGCACTGAATATAGCCAATGCCAATGGACTGAGATAACGTTCTTTCCAGATAAAATTAAGAATCAGAACATTGCTCTTAGAGGCTAGATGGTCGAACTAAATTCTAACCATCGTTCACAAACGAAAATACAACTATATATGTTAAATATTCCTGAACCAAAAACCAAACATATTTCTCCTCCATCGCGTGGCTGGCCGCTGGCTGCATCTCCTTGACCTTTCACGTCACTTTGCACAGCATCTTAACTAACAGAAGATGGAAGCGGACCAATGGTGTCTGACATGGCGCCTTTATCGCGTAGAAACGTATACACATTTTAAACATAGCCTCTCCATATGTGTACTTATCTGTCCTATATAGGTCCGGATAGTTGATAAAACAAAACAAGACTTTTAATGTAAATCTTAGTGAAATTAAAATCTACCGAACTGGAGATAACTCTATTATAAAAATTATACTCATTTTTGATAACAAATTTCACAGAACTTATATAGTTTAAACATTTCCAAAACTGTAATTCTTAAAAAAGTGCACCCCCACAAATAAGATTTAACTTTGACCAACCTGGTTATGTCATTTAAATGTTTGTCTGGTCTTTAAAAGACTAAACTTTTACAGCACTAATTTGCAGTAATCAAAAACACCACACTAGATAGTGAACGTTTTCCAACTAAATCTTCGCGCTGAAAACATTATACAAAATTCCCTATCATCCAGTATCATCGGCTGGGTAGTTAGCCGTATTTCCGATCAAATGATCTACCAAAGCTCCAACGTACAAGTTTATATATATTATGTTTATTTTTGTTATACAATTTTCTTTGTTACACCACCATTCACCAGTCGTTTCAAACCCATCGATGTCATGTTCTATCATTTCATGAAAGTCCGTTCACGACCAGTCACGATCGCAAGCCTATACTACATGTCTAAATTACTATATTATCGATGAATGTACCACTAATGCAGTATAGGCAGGCGATCGGTCTATTCAAAATACGCTGGCGTTCTGGTAACATCAAACTCAACTTTTCAAAACCAACTAATCTGGCATTCGACCCTCGTCGCTGTAGACACCTTGCTGTATTCCTCCTTCTCTCCCTCCTCATCATATTATCAAATGACACAGAAAAGAACCCTGGACCTTTTGAACAAGAAACTCTTTCAGTTTTTCACTACAATATACGAAGTATCAGAAACAAAATATCACACATTGCAGAGGAGATAGATGATTTTGATATCATCTGCTTTAGCGAAACACATCTAAATGCAAACTTTCCCAGTGAAAACATTACCTTATCTAACTGTCAACCTCCAATTCGACTTGATAGGAATGAACGTGGTGGCGGACTCGCCGTATATTTCTCGACTCATATCACCTTTAAATTGCTAGACTTTTTATGTTTTGAAGATGAGATTTTATGGTTTGAGGTGGGAACCAAGCACAAATTTATTCTTTGCGTAACTTACCGTTCAGATAACGAATGTATTGAGACATATTGGAAAAAACTAGATGAAGCGATCGAACGTGCCTTGTCCATAAATTCTTCGCTGGTGATAGTAGGCGATTTAAATTGCGATTTGCTGAAAAGATCAGGTCCTCTTCAGTCAATCATGACAAAATTTACTTTAAAAAATGTCATAAGCGGACCAACTAGAATAGCAGGAAACTCGGAAACTTTATTAGACCCGATCATAATAAGTGACACCATTAAATCAATGAACCCCTCTACTTATGATCTCGGAGTATCAGACCACCTTGCAACGTCGGTTGAAGTGTGTGTCCCAATATATAAACCAAAATCCTACAAACGTTCTGTTTGGAATTATTCAAAGGGCAACTATGAGAGATTAAACATGGAACTCTTCAATATCGACTGGAAACAAATGTTACATACCGAAGCCGACTCGACGCATATAGATAAAATGGTTGACAAATTCACTGAAACCTTCTTAGAGGTCTCCAAAAAACATATCCCATACCATGAGATAACAATCCGAAATCGTGATAAACCCTGGTTTGACGGTATCATCAGAAAACATATCCGAAAACGCGACCGACTGAAAAAACTGGCAGTTCGTAGAAATATGGAGTCTGATTGGAACAAATACAAGTGTGTTCGAAACAAAGTTAACAATTTAAAAAAAGCAGCAAAGGAAAGATACATGAGCGATCTAGACGAAAACTTAAGTGTGAATACTAAACCAAAACAATTCTGGCACACTGTAAAACAACTTCTCAACAATTTTTCGACCGACAATACAATACCTATACTGAAATCAGGTAATACGGATATTGAAGATGAGATTCAAAAGGCAGAACTCCTCAATGAGATATTCACTAAACATGGCACACTAGAAACCAATAAAATGGAGCCCCCGACCTTTGCAGATAGAACCAATAAGTTTTTAAAACAAATTAAAACAAATGAGAAAGAAATATTTGACATTCTAAAATGCCTTCCTGTTAAGAAGGCAAACGGTCCTGATGGGATAAACAATAAATTGCTCAGGGAAACATGCAGCTCCATCAGTAAACCCTTATATTATATTTTTAATAAATCTTTTAAGAGCTGTTGTTTCCCTGTGGCATGGAAAAGAGCAAACATAATACCAATATTTAAAAATGGTGACCGCAGTGATCCAAATAACTATCGCCCCATCTCACTAATAAGCTGTATTGGTAAAATATTAGAAAAAGTGGTATTCAACAAAGTCTTTAATCATTTAAATACAAACAACTTACTATATAAATACCAATCCGGTTTTATACCAGGCCACAGTACCGAACTCCAACTTGTTGAAATTTTTCATAGAATACACCACGCTGTAGACAATGAACAAAGCACGTGTGCTGTTTTCTGTGACATCTCGAAAGCGTTTGACAAAGTATGGCACCAAGGTCTGTTACTCAAATTAAAACACTATGGAATAACAGACAACTTGCATAAATGGTTCACAAATTATCTTGACGGACGGCAACAAAGGGTGCAAATAAATTCTAGCTTTTCTAAATATTCGCCAGTAACAGCAGGGGTCCCCCAGGGGTCCGTAGTCGGCCCGCTGCTATTTTTAATCTATATAAACGATATTGCTGACAACATAGAATCACAAACCAGACTATACGCCGATGACACATGCCTCATAAAATCCGATAGGGACATACAAAGCCTTGAACATAGTGTAAATAACGACATGGAGAAAATAAGAAAGTGGGCGGACACATGGATAGTTAAATTTAATAATTCTAAGACAAAATTACTATTTTTCACAAGTTCTCAAAACCTTGAGAGACCGCTCATAACCTTTGATGGATTGAGACTTGATTACTCTAAACAGCACAGGCATCTAGGCATGGAAATAGATGACGACTTAACATGGGACAGTTATATAGAAAATGTATGTGCCAGAGCTTATGCTAAATTATCCCAACTACGAAGACTCAAGTATCTTTTAAACCGCAAAACTCTTGAAATCCTCTATTTGTCACACGTACGCCCAATCATGGAATATGCAAGTAGTGTCTGGGCTGGAGCACCAGACAAGTTACTCAAACAACTAGATGATGTAGAATATGAAGCCGCACGCATTATAAGTGGCTGTACGAGATCTGTACCTCGCAAACGAATACTAACCGAAATGGGTTGGGAAACACTTTCAGAAAGAAGACAAACAAAAAGACTTTCACTTTTTCATAACATTGTCAATCACAAAGTGCCCAAATATTTAGTTGACTTACTTCCCCCAAAATTCTCCGATATAAGCGACCACGATACTAGATTTGCATCAAACTTTATACATTTTAAACCTAATACAAAAAGAATGGAGTCAACATTCATGCCCACGTGTGTAAAAAATTGGAATGCAACCAAAACTAAGACTCGAGATCTTAACCTACAATGTTATCAAAACACATTTAAACCAGAAATACCCAAACCCCCCAAATATTACAATGTAGGAAAGCGGACTGAAAATATATATCACTGCAGATTACGATGTGAATGTAGCAACCTCCTATCAGATAAGGTTCAAAATTACATTGCAAGTTGCAAAGACTGCTCATGTGGAAATGGAGAAGAAAATGCCTTCCATTATTTCTTTGATTGTTGCCTACATTCGATCCCAAGAATTCGCCTATTGAATAAATTACTTCCTTATAATATTTACT
Source organism: Siphonodentalium dalli (assembly GCA_032622095.1). NCBI lineage: Eukaryota > Metazoa > Mollusca > Scaphopoda > Gadilida > Siphonodentaliidae > Siphonodentalium > Siphonodentalium dalli. The sequence continues at coordinate 30,647,491 of CP136065.1, forward strand.
CACTAAAAATTCTGCTATTTGGAGACCCTGCTCTACCCGATTGCGACAATGAAAAGATTTTCTTAGCTGTACAATCATTCATCCGTGAGACAAAACTAGATGCTATTGACCAAGTCTAGCAAATACATATACAAGCCAGCAAATGACTCAATCAAAGACGACTTCCAAGTAATTCATGTATAAACAAAAGACTGACTCGGGGGCGGGAAACGACCGGTGATATGTACATGTATATAAGTTCAACTTGCCTTTGGTAGTCATGTTGCAATACCATTATTCTTGATTTATTTTTCAGTGTAATAGCAAATGGGAGAGGAGGTACTCATAAGTGAGTAAGCACTTGTCCTCCAATCCCATTGTCTATATAAAAATGTATGTATCATTTCCTATATGTGTTATTGAAATCAGACAAATAAATATGTTTAAACTAAAACTACAGCCTTAATAATGTTTGGTTTGGCGGTGGGCAGCGCGGAGTTGCCGATAAAACTGTCATTTAACAGAGTTGCCTTCGATAAATCGTCGACAATAATTTCATAGGAATCGTTCCCAGTTAGTAACTTAAGCGGGGGTAGGGATCGGTTTTTGGTTCGGTTCAGAATATTATTAACCATTTTCCAAAAATACCTCGGGGAGTCTGCTGATGTTAGATTATGCTGAAGATTGTTTTCAAATTTTTTTCTTGCCTGTTTTTTAATATTATTCAGGGTATTTCGCGCCTTTTTAAAAGTGGTCCAATCAATTAAATTTCCGCTATTAATAGCCTTTTTCCTCAGTTTATCCCGTTTTCTCAGTTGCTTACGAATCTCACCGTTGAACCAGTATTTATCTTTCGGTCTGCCATTGTTGGGACCATCTCCTTTTATACTCAACAGAATATATGCAACAAATGAATGAATTTGAGCCATGGCTTAGGGCATATTACGCTCATTTACCATATGAACAGTACAAACAACATTGTAATTATAATGAAAAGGAATTTATGACCGGAGTCATAAATTCATTTTCGTTATAATTAACATGTTGTTTGCATCGTGCATAGAGCACAAGGGTGTGTTTTGGACTCATCCATGGCTCAAATTCATTCATTTGTTGCATATATTCTGTTGAGTATGAAAGGAGATGTCCCATAAATGGTTGTATTTAGTGTACAGTCCCCTTAAAGAACTACAATGTGTCTTTAAATGAGAGGTGTACCCTCATTTCGATTTTGCGACTTCTAAAATGAGTACTGCATCCGCCGCATAAATGATGCACCATGGGATGTAAGTGTTAGTATATGCGCATCACGGAATGTAAAAGAGAGTATATGAGTACCATGGAATGTAAGATTGTCATTAATACCGATTAATAAGAAAAAACTTTGAGTGCACGTGAGTGCTGACTCGAATACATTGATGATCAATAAATACATAGTAATTGATTAGATAGAAGGGTAGAAATAGCGTAGTGTTGGGAACAAGTGGTGGTTATTTATTTCACGGTGGGATAAGTAGGATACAGCTACCATGGTACGTCGCTGAAAGGTTACGAATAATTGCATCTTCCGCCATAGTAATTGATATGTAATCATAGTCACATGTGTCAGGTGCTACGCCTTACAAATCCATCAGATTGTGGTGAGTTAATGACTCAATGAAATTCAAGAGTAATTCCATAATAAAAAAATATCATTATAGAAGATTTCTGCCGCAGGACACGTTTCGCTATAATCTGTTGAAACAGTAATATCGAAGGACAATGCTCGGCGTGATTTCAATAGCAGGGTTTGGATTTCACAACTCGGCACACCGTACTGCAAAGATCATGATACATTAATACTGGATATCTGTGACGGAAGAAAATTCACACGGAAAAGAGACGGCTATAAAATATTTTAAACGTGGTATCAGTAATTCCAGCAGCGGTGAAATAATTTTGAGAACATAATCTCTAATGTGTGACCAACATATCTTATGAATCAGAATCAGTTTATTGCAAATCTATGATTTAACATGGATCATGCACAAATATATATGCATATATATACAATAGCAGGCAACTATAGTGGCTATAATATTTTACTCATACCACGTCCATAATACCTATTCAATGTATATATCTCAACCCCTCTGGGTTAAAAAGGCACGTCCACTCCCATTTTGTCACCCACATCGAATAATACAGGGGAACAGCCGTTATGTGTACCCCGGCGGTCTCAACAAATGGGATGGGTTTTGAAATGGGGAGTTTCCGCCCAGGCGGGGTGGGGTCTTCAGTGTCTCAAATTTTGAGGATATGGTAAGGTGCTACATGCTTGGGTGAACCTTAATTGGATAGGTAGCGTCAACACTCCAAAAACCACAAAGCTACTGGCTTCCCTCACAGAGAGCATGTTCAAGTATATTCGTCATTTGGTCACGTCTAGAAGATAGATTTATTATAGATTGGAGTGGCACCATATACATACCAAGTATAGTATCTATCGAAATATTAACAAACGACTAGAAGATAGATTTATTATAGATTGGAGTGGCACCATATACATACCAAGTATAATATCTATCGAAATATTAACGAACGACTAGAAGATATATTTATTATAGATTGGAGAGGCACCATATACTTACCAAGTATAATATCTATCGAAATATTAACAAACGAATACAAGATAGATTTATTATAGATTGGAGTGGCACCATATACATACCAAGTATAATATCTATAGAAATATTAACGAACGACTAGAAGATAGATTTATTATAGATTGGAGTGGCACCATATACATACCAAGTATAGTATCTATCGAAATATTAACGAACGACTAGAAGATATATTTATTATAGACTGGAGTGGCACCATATACATACCAAGTATAAAATCTATCGAAATATTAACAAACGACTAGAAGATAGATTTATTATAGATTGGAGAGGCACCATATACATACCAAGTGTAATATCTATAGAAATATTAACGAACGACTAGAAGATAGATTTATTATAGACTGGAGTGGCACCATATACATACCAAGTATAAAATCTATAGAAATATTAACAAACGACTAGAAGATAGATTTATTATCACGTTCAAATGTCAGAATGCCTTTTAACTACAGTCGAATCTCTACGTTGTGATTTTACACATGTGGAACCAAATGGAGCTGCATGGCAAAAGAGTGAATAATACACTAAAGCTGCTTTCACATAGTCCGCTTAAAGACATGTTATGCACTTGTTCGGGTGCGTGAAACTGATTAGTTAGTATTCAGGCGCTATGCCAACTGGAGGAATGTAGAATTCTACTAACATCGCTGAAACTATGAAGCAAATCGACTGTACCACTCCATATATAACATCGTCTGAACTACTCTCAATAGTAAATATTTACCACTCGATTAGGGACGCATCTATTGGCGATAAACTAACGAAAATGATTTCGCCACCGAGAGTCACTGCATTTCATTAATACTGTAAACTTCTTTTAATTCGTGGGGGTCTGTTATTCGTTGATTTCGTGGTTTTGCTCAACCACGAAATCTACAACCAACGAAATATACGAGATGCAAATAAAGATCGGGCATTGTTTGTTTTCGACAAGTCGTAAAATGTATGCAGAAAAACACAGAAGACGAGATGAAACGTAATCTTTTTCGATACAATATCATTCATTCACCGAAACAAAATTGGTATGCTATATCATCTTATCTCGGCTATGATAGTTTGTATAACAATGATCAATGCATTGCATGGTTTCTTTAAAGGGCTATTGGCTTACTATAGTAACCACGTGCATACTACATAATACTATAAATATCTAGGCCAAAGTTTGAAATGAAATTGGTAGCTATTATGGTAAGGATTGCGTGATGTAATTTCAGCGCAGTAATACCTTGGGGTCTAATTTCCCAATAGTACACAACTAATTTTTGTCATGCTGCTATTGTAGGATGTTGCTGTTGATGTGCATAAAATGATATCTTATCCACGAATTCATATACAGTCGAAAAAGCCTTTTGATGACAAACCACGAAAATTGATACCAACGAAATCAAAGGCAATCACAGTATATAAGAATGACCGTGTGTGTTGTCAATTTAGATATAATATTATGTAAAAGTTACTACTTTGAACAAGATTATTCTCCATTTATATTTGATCACCCTACAGCAGTGTTTAACATCACTTTAAATCAACATGGCTCATTCGATCGAGTTTCCAATTTTTTTATATCTAATTTGGAAGAAGGTATGTGGGCGATTCTCCCTTAAATGAACAATTTCGTCCAGAACATTCAGGGAAAAAAAAGTTTGTCACATGCCGATTAATTTTATGTGAGTATGTAGCACAGATATTGGTGACCACGAAAATGACATTTGGCAAAATTATAGGGCAAGGTCAAGGTCAATAAAGGTCGTTCATTACAACATGTGCCAATGACGTTTTTGGGTTGAATCAGGGCAACGTCATTGTCAAATTCGCTCTTTCTCCAAAACTTGTGTTTAATTCGAATATCATGATTAATGGAAACCAAACAAAATTGAACCACTTTGTTGACATGTGTCCTTTAATAGTTGAATTATCGTTATGAGTATATATTGTTTGAGTAGCCGATGATGTATCCGTCCAAACGACGTGTTGCGTAGTTCCGCACGTTGAGACGTCTATTAGATACAGCTATTTGAATATATGTGGTGGAAATTGATGTGCTTTGTGGGCGTGACTTAGAGTTCAAACTCTCTAAGAGGTCAACGAATACAGCGTTCAGATATGATAATTGGAAACAGATTTTGATCGCATAAAAGGCGATTCCTATCAAGTCGGGCATGCCCCGGTCCCTCGTACACTTTGTTTGACGCCAAACGATCGAGGAACTCTGATGTAGACAACGTGAACATACGTCAATCAAAGTCTGTTCCCCAAGGGGTTCGCCAAATTGCAATGATAATTTAGAGTAGAAAACATTGTCGATGGATTTCTCTTACATGTTTCAAGATATTGAACTGAAATTTGGTATTTAGGGGTTTCTCGGTGCGCTCAATCAGATATAATTGTCAGTGAGATATTCTGAAGGTGCAAAATACACTTGGAAAACATTATATTTAACCCTTTCTATACGAAATACTCATTGTCGAGAGTAGTTCCCTATGATCAGAAAATAAGTTCAACAAATGACCATAACTTGTTGAACTTATTATCTGAACATTTCCCACCAAAGAATATGAATAATTCTATACTCTTGTATTATATCTTTTTGTTATGTATGTCGTCTACTGTTATTACACGAACAAGTGAATAATTAACCATTCCGATTTATACTATTATAACTGAATGGGAGAATCATTTCGGTACAGAAAGGTTTAAAAGGTGCAGTAGATAGCACGACGGCAGCATGCAGAGAACGAACTATTTCACATGGAGGCAAGGCCATATATAAGACGCAGATATTGGCATAGATTCGTATTGAAATAAGTTCTTTTAAATGGGCCCACAGTCAAATGAGTATGTCAGTAAAGCCATACAATGGCACGTATCCCAATATAAACACATTGACGAATAAATAGGGCGACGCAGAACCCTATTTTGTCACATCTTTGATCTTTCAACTTAACCAATAATTATGTTGTCTACATCTTTTCAATTGTCATTAATTGTCATTAAACCGTAGATTTTGTTGAGAGTTGTAACATTAGTGGCACATTAAGTAGACCTGTTAGAGTATACGACCTCTGTGAGTATCTCGTTGAATTATTTAAAGTAATTTAGCAGCATCACGGGATTCACGGCTAATTTGAAGCGTGGTATTTGTTCCGTGGTTTCGCGTTTCTGTCACATGTCCCCTGGTGCGACAACACTACCATGAGTATATACCTTAATACAAAGATTATATCTATCTACCAACATTGAGCATAGACTCACTTGGGATCAAAATTCATCAATATCGCCTGTGCATATAAGATGATGCCACATACACAGATCTTTATGTCATATTCGCACCTTTAATATGGTTAATCTCCCGTTTCAATGCGTGGAAAATCACCAAAGACATATGAATATGTGCACACTTTCGAAATCGGACAAACCCTTGAACAGATTCAAATCATATTTAGCATATTACTACTGCAGAATTCCACTTGTCATAATGATTCATCGTGTGTGGTCCTGTTTGTGTGACCTAAGCTGTATAAATTATGCAGTGGTTCTATGCTATATTTGATGAGAATCTGTTCAAGGGTTTGTCCGATTTCGAAATTCGTATATATCTTTGGTGATCTTCCACGATCGATGCGGGAGATACACCTCATCAAAGGTGCGAGTATGGTTTAAAGAACTAGTTATGTGGCATTATCGTATGCACATGGGGTATTGATGAATTTTGATCGCAAGTCTATATGCTCACTAACGGTGCGACAGATATAGACCTTGTATTAAGGTATATACTCATGGAAGTGTTGTCGCATCAGGCGACATTTGATCAAAACGGGGTTATTAATATATATGTCACTTATTGTACTTCTATACGTACCTCATTATGCTCTAGGCCGACTATACTACTATAAGAAATAGAATCTGTTGACGTATACTCCTTATCAGACAGAGGGCCCGCTAGCTGATTAAAATGGGTAGGGTTAGGTTCGTGGACCATGAGTCCAATGTAAGCCGTCCAGCAATGCCAGAACTGGTTGTAATACAGGTAAGCGCAGATTTGTGATCCAACCGAAAGGTAGAGACCAACTGTGTGTATCCGGGCACACTTATCAGTTGCTTTCTGTGATTCTGTGATCTCTGCGTCATGTCCCAGTGAAATTAACCCTCTGTGTGATCTTTTGTCCGAGCCCGGCCACAAAAGGGACAATGTCGTGATATGGCTGACACGCGGTAAACTCCAAGTGAACCAATATATCTATTGATGTTCGCCAACGTGTGCAGGGCCGGTAAAGAATTAACGAAGTGTCCAGTTTGTTTTGGTAATTCAAACTGGGTCAATACTGCGCCGTCTGGACGATGTTATTCACACGACTGATTTTGCATTGGTTTAACTCGCTTGGCACGGCGGTCAAGCTTCACTCTACTCTTGAAGTTTTGCGTTGTATCCCTCCACCCAAACCATGATTGGGAGATGCTTATAATATTTGTAACACTATAATAATATTCATCATTTCATAATGTCTTCTTATTTGTTATATATCACTGACCGTCTGCGAACGATATATATATCGCTACAATTCAGGTTTGTTCATTAAAGGCACGGTTGGCCTTAGTTGTCGAAAATATTCATATTTGTTCCAAACACCGTAAACAGACAAACATTAAAACGCATACAGTTTCGTTCATATATACCACGACCATCGCGTAAACAGCATGCTATCATAAAGACTTACTATATTTTACATTATCAAGAGCCTGATTGTGTTACAGAAGACAACACAGTGTCACTGGCTAATCACACACAAATGATATAAACGCTCTTTATTAGTTCCATATCAGGAATTCAGCAACAAAGAACGCTCTTTATGTTTACCATCATAATATAAACAAACACCAGAAAAGTAACTTTTTATGCCTTTGTTTACATAACAATGGTCAAACAAATGACAATAACATATTGTTTATGCGATATTTCTTATTTGTATACGGACAAAGTCTGTCTACATTTTGATGTTCTTTCTGTTTGTGGCGGTTTTTGATGGGTGGAAATATTTTCACAGGATACCCACCGCCAAGGCCAACCGTGTCTTTAAAGTTTACATATAACATCATGCATTCGTTGTAGTTATTCTATAAATATTTTATGTTCGGTCGAGCTTCAAGCAAGTTAAAACATAAAATATTAAGAGATGGTGTTAGTGTGCTAAGATGCTGGAGTGTGAGGTCCACAACACAGCGACACACGCACTGTATTCTACTGCTGACCAGTGTGACCATACATGGATGGACACTCGCATTCGCTGATTCACAATATTTATATTTGAAATATATATAAGATTGTTATTTGACTATTCGAGGTCAAACCCATTAAAGCGCACAAGAACATCCCTTAATTTGTCACCAATCGTTAGATCAGGGTATTGTTAGGAATCTATAATCCATTAACACTTTCTATACTAAATAAACATTGATGAGTAGTCTTCCCTTAGGAAATGTTATGATAATTAGATCAACAAACGACCATATGTCGTGTGTTGAACTTATTATCTCAAATTTTTCCAAGAACAACAATGAATCCTTCTGATTTGTTATCTTTTCATATGGCTGTTGTCTGTTCATGTTTCCGGAACACCCCTACAAATGAATAATATTGCATTCCCATGTATGTCCCAAACATCGAGTTCGTAGCCTAGACTTTAACAGATGACCTGCGACTTGTGTTTGGGACTCATGTATTTCATAATTCCAGGTGTTATTAGTTAGTATATTTGTACGTAAAGATACGGGTGGCGTTGGCGGTGGGTATGCTGTTATAATATTCACCTCCGTCAAAAACCGCCATAAACAGAAATAATAGTAAAATATAGACATACTTTGTTCTTATAACCAATCAGAAATATGGCATAAACAAAAAGCAAAAAACGTTACAGAACCTGGCTTTTGTTTAGATCCGGATATGGTAAACATAAAGAGCGTTATTTGTTACTGTTTTCCTGATATGGAAATAATAAAGAGAGTTTATATCATTTGTGTGTGATTAACCAATATAATTGCGCTGTGCTGTGTAAACAGAGTCAAAACCTCTGTAACACGAGTTACAGCTCTTGTTTGCGTACACCATCGTACGTCTTGGCGACAATATACTATTTACGCGCTGATTATGTTTGGCATATGAATAATGTATGCCATGTATGCCATGTGTGTCTGTATGTCTCTATGACAAAATAATTAAACCATTTATTTTTGTTATTTTTCGTAACTGAAATTCCACCTTAGATTACTATATTCAGTTTATTCCTTGTAAAGAACTAAAATCATGGACCTTATAATCTGCTCCATTGGCTGGTGAATTATATTTTGGTATACTCAGGGGAAATGATAAAGAATATAACGAGGCTAGTTCATTCCAAAAGACGTTGTGGTAAACATGAGACAATGCATTCATCAACTAATAACAATCGCATATTACCGGGTGGGAGCACTATTATAACTAATGTGTAGAAACGATTACACATCAAATGTGTAAACCCGGTTAATACACATAGCAATGTGTAGTTTTACATACAAATACATTGACCAAGTGCCGTTCTACACATAATGTGTACATTTTATTACGCACACTTGTGTAAGGATGTAGATCGTGCGCATTGCGTGCCTTCAGTTTCACAGTCTGCTACATGACGACGATATTGTGTGAGTATATGTTTTGGAATACAATTTACTGCTGTCTCAATACCCATGTAATTTTGAGTGACGAGAATAAACAAATTGTAGACAAGGAATGTAAGTTCAGAATTCCGACTTGTGAGTATTGTATTAATGATATATGAGGATATTTTTGTTAAAACTTTCATGAAGAATAGTGCTCTTACTCTTGTTTATATGATTGTTGTAATACGTTAATACTAATCACGTGCAACCACGCCACGACCATGGTTTGTTCATTTAAAACGAAAACTCACACATGACAGAGCAAAATATCACGTACCATTGTACGCCATGAAAGTTTTAACATATAAATCTCCATTTGCCATGAATACTATATACCCACAGTTCGGAATACTGAACTTTACATTCTTGTCTACGATATATATGTGTAAGAATTTACACAACATGTGTAAGGCATATGTGTTGATTTTATGCACACCAGTGTGTATACATGTGTATAAATTGACCCATTTTTTGTGTAAAATATGTTTAAGATAAAAAGTTAATAATGGTTGTGTAGCAGGGCTACACGTTGTTTGTAGAAACCCTACACATTAGTCATAAGTGTGTGGGGTGGTGGTATCCCCCATGCAGCCACCTGACTCCCCTGAAATTAGCGTACACACATAATAATAACCTGACTATCGCGCGCGACGAAGCGTTTCAGTCGCTTGCGGTGTGGACATAAAAATCGCGCGCTTTGAGCTGCTACGGACGTTAGAAAACGGCCGTTATAATCGCTCGCTCGCGCCCGGTGTGGAACAACCTTAAGTCTACGCAACATTCATAATACAGGAGTGGCGCCAGGATTTCGTCGACGCAGGGCCTATACGATCCCCCCGACCGGGGGACTATAGTTACCGGGGTGACGATTGCAGATCTCCCCATTGGGTGGGGAACTAACCGTCTGCGACAGGGGGCATAATTTTTCAATATTTGGTATCTTGTTACAGACAAGTTAAAACAAGGTGGAAAATTCTAAATCTACACGAATGCAAGGACGGCACTGACAAAGAGTCAAACACTAAAAGTCCCCCAAAGACCAAAATATACGTTCAAACGCCAAATAATACAATCTGATTCTAAGTGAACTATATAAACCCATGTGATGTTACACGCGGTGTCGAATTAAAACATCTTTGTTTTGTTTCAACAATCATCCCGATAGCATGTCCTGGTACGTTGAACATTTCAAGTCAACGAACTTGCAGGTTTGGAGAATAAATTATAGTTATGGTGATGGGATAGATGGGATTTCCCTAAAGATTGTCGAATTATGAGGTATGCACATTTCTTATTCCAATTTATTACATGATCCTACCCTTATTCCATTCAATACATACCCATTCTATAAATTGTGATATTAAACGTTCGTTTAATAACAGGAAATAGTGCCGGGTGACCTTTGACTTCCGTGCTCTATAGTGTCTCCGTTGTGGGAGGGGGGTGTCCACCTTGGGAAATTCCATCTGCACCACCCACCTTGAATCAGAATCAGACCAAACACAAGTTTTGCATAATTCCATTTTGCACCCCCCCCCCTTTGCACCTCAGTGCTCAGGCCTAATATCCAAATACACACCGCTACGGGCAAGAGACGGCAGACAACGACACACCGGGTCCACCATGTTTGTTCGGCCCGGTGTAAGAAAATTTTCAAAACTATACAAGAAAATCGCAAATCCTAGCATCTAGACTGGCCTCAACTGAAGCTTTCCTAGTGTTGGAAATTTCAAACCTCATACTCCCCCTCAGGTTGGAAATTCTCCAACTGATGACCATTTCAGTCCACAAGTTTGACCAAATGTAGTAAAATATTGTTTTGTTAAACTAATTAGCAGTTTTGTTTTGGCCACGGGGGAGGGACAATGATTTTTTTTTAATCTGAACAAGAAAGTCGCAAAATCCTAGCATCTAGACTAGCCTCAAATCTTCCTAGAGTTGGAAAATTTCCAACTGATGACAATTCCAATGGCAATGTTGAACAAATGTATGACAATATTGTCTTCTTAACTTAATTAACTATAGAACTTTTTGGCTGGCAACGGGGGAGGGACCAGGACGCAATCTTTCCTTGGAAATTTCTAACCTGTCGCCCCCTTAAGGTTGGAAAATTTCCAACGGATGACCATTTCAGCCCAAAAGTTTGACAAAAAATAGGAAAATATGCAAATATTGGTCCAAAAACAATTAATCCCCCCCCCCAATAACTTGTTAGAAAATCAAATTACAAGAACATTTTCAACCTATTGTTGGTGTGAAATTTCCAACTAATGTTTTGGCAGGTATGAAATTTCCAACTGTTGAAAATTTTGACCAAAGTTGGGGGGGGGGGGTGAGACACCCCCAAACCCCCCTGTCGCCACGTCTCTGGCTACGTCTCAAAATACTATGGCTTCCAATATTTTTCCCAATAAACTATGATGAATGAAGAGTTTGAACAGTTATGTCATTAAATATAAGCAATTAAATACGCCAAAGAATCTGTATTTATCTGGTACTATTTCTTTACGCGGGCAAACAACGCATAGTTACGTGAAACGTCACCGCATGCCTTACATAAGCCGATGTTAGTTTCGCGTCTCATTTGTAGATTTAGGTATGTTTTGTCGAGGTTTTGGATCATGTAATAAATAAAATATATAACTCATCCCCAGTTTATAGCGGAATTTACAAAATTCGTCCAGTAAATTTACTGGACTCGGTTTGTAAATTGCGCTATAACGTGGGGACTCGTTGTATATCCTCTATTTCTGCCGTTTCAACGTAGTATTTCGTACATAAATCAAATAAATTGAAATTATACCATCTTATCCTGTATGCATTTTACATGTTATTTCCAATGCTGTCAGTTTCACATCTGCCTCGGACAATATGGTGGTGCAATCCTCGGATATGACGCAATGGCCGATCTACAATAAACTCCAGTCAAGCAATCATTCAATCAATCATCTGGGACATATTACTTATGGAGCTCGTTATATTTGCAATACAGCCAAACCATTATTCATATAATTGTAAAAGGCACACAACAGAATGCAATGGCTAAAATACATTTTAAATATGGTAACACGAAGGGACCTATGACAACCCCTTGGAGAACTCCCTTCCCAGATACCATCATTGGTACGTTTTCTACACCAGAAAATAATAAGATCGGACTCATGGCCCCCTTAGTTTGTTTTGGCGGCCATATATCGACTTTCAAAAGAGAACACGTTTTGACATTTTGTTTTCTGTCAGTCTAGCAATCGTCTCTTGCACAGAGCGTCCATGCTTCCGTCGGACATAAGCGGTAGAAAACGCAGAACGTCATCAATGAAGAACTTTCGTAACCGCTTTTGGTGTAAACAAATTTCAATTTTTTTTTTACACGACTACCACCATACAAGCAATCGCCGGAAAGATGATAAATTCACTCACCAGTCCTCGGCGAGTCTCAACAGTATATAGGTACGCGGCGACAGGAGGTGTGTTGATGTATCAGTTGTTCAGTTGGAAATGTCACGCAAGACACAATATAATCTTGATATTTCAGACCACCCTTTCTGGTACGCGATGATTTTGAAGCTATACCCAGGATTAATACCACTCGAGTCCGATAATTAGTACTCGGGTTTCATATGCCCATTTTAACCGGTATTCGAGATTCAACAGCAAGGCTGGTACGCAGTTTTTATAGCACCCAATAGTTCAAATAGTGGTTATTTCTAAGCCACAATGAAATATGTGTATGCACTTCAGTCTCATACATCTTGATGTGCTGAGGTTACAATCATTACTTCCGAAAATGTGTGGAAATTGCCATATTGGAGTGACATAACCATGACATGTATTCTATATTTTCTTAATCGGTCGGCAGTATTTAGTATATAACGGATTTACTGGTATTATTCAGATTGTGGCTTGTTTCTGTTTGTCTTGACTAAGCCCGGATCACTTGTGGGTTGTCGTTCTGAAAAGAACTTAGCCGCCCGAGAGATTCAGTGTGAGTGATTTTGGTCCTGGCAGAGGATTATGGAGTTAATCCCCTCTGCCGTGGTCGCTGCTTTGGACAGATTGCGTTGTGGATACTTAGCTCGATTCTTCACCAAGATAAGGGAGGCTTCGTGCATCTGTCGGTGGAGTACAGGACCGTAGCAGCTGGAAACCACCAAGAGCACACGGTTCTGCGCATGGATTTCACCACCAGAGCAGGGAAGAAGACAAAGATCCCGTCACATAGACGCAGGGACGCAATTGGAAGGGCTGAGTTGAGAAAGAAGAAGGCAGCTGTTGATCGGTAGGCTGCCCCTTCCCACTCGGCTGAAATGATTGACAGTCACCAGCCGTCTACCACCTACGCTACCGGCAGATATGAGCTATCTGAGAGACGCCCAGATGGCCCCTTCTGCCCGGAGGTCAGAATCAGCGGACCATGGGAGACGCACATCACCCCTGCCGTCGCCGAGGCCAACGGAGGTGGACGCCGATGCCACCCGATGTCCCTGCCGCAGACTGCGTGGTGGCGATGGACACGCTACCACCAAGGACACCGGAGTACCATCACATCCCGGTGTCCTCCATCTCCACAAACCAACAACAGCGGCTCCGTCGTATAAGATGAAGTCTGGACAGCCCTATGTGAGGTACAGAGGGATGCGACCAGAGCACAAGCTGAGCTGGCAGAAGTAGAAGCAATAAACGAACAACGACACCAGGAGGCCACAAGAAATAACAACAACAACAACATCAGGAAAACTAAAAAAGAAAAAAGAAAGATGAAACTCACAAAAAATAGATCATTTTCACCATCACCATCTCAAGCATCATGTAAAACCATGCCCATGACCCCTCCAAAATGTTCTAAATGGGTTGTAGGGGAGGGGTTCCGCCCCTTGCAAATCTTCCCGGGTTCACTCCCAAATCCCCAATACATAAATTCAGATTGCATGGTTGGTGACACCCTTTTCAGAATTAAGGAGTGCATAATAATATGGAATTTCCCTGAAATAGTGCGGCTATCATCGCCAAATTCAACCTCTGGGAGCCTCATTCTACGGAGGGCTCAATTGTTATGGGAGACCTAGGATAAGATTGAAGTTCCCCAGCTGAAGTTGGTGCTGTTCACTCATAAGTCACGTCACATCGATTATGCAATTTATCTTCTGCAAATTAGGGGATATAGAAACTGAACAGAAAGGGAAAAAGTAACCAATTTTTTTTAATTTGATACCATAGATACTTCCCAGAAGATGAGGGCTAAGCCGAATGAGGTCCACAGAGGGCGGATTTAGTGATCTAATTTCTATAGGAACTTATTCACAAAGATTATATTTCTTTTTTAGTTTAGTTTCTCTATATCCCCAAATTTGCAGACGACATATTGCATAATCGAGGTTCTCAATGGGTGTACATCACAATATTCACCATTTGGGAACTTCAATCTGAGTCTATGTCCCCCATAGCAGATGAGTCCTAACCCGAATGATGTAGACAGAGGGTGGATTTGGTGTTACCAGGCCACTGTGCGGGGTAGCGTCACTAAATTCACCATATGGCGACCTCATTCTGCAAATGACAAACACACTATTTCAAGGCTTGGTTGTGTGGTACTGAGCCTGGCGACGAATAGAAAATTATTCTTAGATTCCCAGAACTCGGTATCTAATATCACAATATTAGCAGCATAATTCTGCACATGATCCAAATCCCATGCACTTACAATATACCGCAGCATCGAATCCAATTAACATGGTCTATTATGTCTAACATGGTGCCAATAATCAGTGGGCCAGTATAAAATGTTAAACACGATGGTAATAGTACAGTGATTTAGTGTAGAACAAGCAGTGATTACGAAGCAACTAGACTGTCTTTTTACACGAGCTGTGAGAAAAGGTCACGTCAAATTGCCAATGGGTTATGATCGTTGAACATGATGTCATCGTTATCAGATTTCCATAAATTGTTGTAAAAGCTTTGCCCAACGGCGGTTTCTGATTAAACGTGGTATTTGCGATCACAAGAAAGCGACCAAACGTCGACATTTACGTTTGTTGAGGGCTCGTTCGATAGATTGTTACTCAAGAGTTTTGTAATTGCCGCCAATATCGTGTCTCGTGTCAAGGGACGATCCAATCGAAATACCCGTTACTCTACCACACGGGACGATCCAATCGAAATACCCGTCTCAAGGGACGATCCAATCGAAATACCCGTCTCAAGGGACAGAACACAAAGCGCATTTTAACCCTTTACCCAACAGAACGGCCCTGTGCCAATGCATTCTCTTATATATGCGAGTCGACCATAGGTCGCCTCGCATATATAAGAGAATGCATTGGCTTAACACATATTAAAAATGATAACATTTTCAAAGAATGTAGAAAAATATTATAAAAATTGTTAAAAAATGTAAGAAATTGTTTTTTTTAGGCCAATACATTATCTTATATATGCGAGGCGATCTATGGTCGACTCGCATATATAAGAGAATGCATTGGCACAGGGCCATTCTGTTGGGTAAAGGGTTAAAATGCGCTTTGTGTTCCAATCGATATACCCGCGTACTCTACCACAAGTCAAGTGCTATATATCGTCAATAAACATAATTTGTCGGTCGGTTGATTGCACGAGAGTTTTCCTTGTTTTGCCGCTAGTCATGACGACACGATGTTACGCAGTTGCACTGACCCCAAAATGGAACTACTTGCACTTGCGTCTTGATGTCCTTCCTTTGTGTGAGGAGCACACAATTTGAAATAGGTAGAATGATAGCCTTTTAAACTAGATTGTATACTAATTAACCCTTTACCCAACAGAAGGGCCCTGTGCCAATGCATTCTCTTATATATGCGAGTCGACCATAGGTCGCCTCGCATATATAAGATAATGCATTGGCTTAACACATTAAAAATTATAAAATTGTTAAAGAATGTAAGAACAAATGGTAAAAAGTGTTAAAAAAAGATTTTTTTTTAGGCCAATGCATTCTCTTATATATGCGAGGCGACCTATGGTCGACTCGCATATATAAGAGAATGCATTGGCACAGGGCATAACTGTAACTATCACAATGTGGTCAAGGAGCCGGTTCCAATGATATCCATATGTGTATGGTTCTATTGAGACAGACCGAAGATATTTTAGGCTGTTGAATCTTTATTTGGCCGGTTTTGGCCGGTTTGTTGGGTAAAGGGTTAAAGTCACGGGAGGCCTTAGTTGTCGAAAATATTCATATTTGTTTCAATCACCGTAAACAGAAAAACATTAAAACGCATACAGTTTTGTTCATATATACCATGACCATCGCGTAAACAGCATGCTATCATAAAGACCTACTATATTTTACCTAAGCAAGAGCCTGATTGTGTTACAGAAGGCAGCATAGTGTTACTGACTATTCACACACAAATGAAATAAACGCTCTTTATTCGTCCCATATCAGGAATTCAGCAACAAAGAACGCTCTTAATGTTTACCATAATAATATAAACAAACACCAGGAAAGTAACTTTTTATGCCTTTGTTTACATAACAATGGTCAAACATATGACAATAACATACTGTTTATGCGATATTTCTTAATTGTCTTAATTGTATACGGACAAAGTCTGTCTACATTTTAATATTCTTTCTGTTTGTGGCGGTTTTTGACCGGTGGAAATATTTTCATAGCATACCCACCGCCAAGACCCCCCGTACCTTTAATGTAAATGGACATCTTGTGAGTTGAGTCTGTCGACGATTACCACTTTATTCTTAGGTGCCTAGGACAGCACATCGATAATTAAAATCACAATATCAAAAATAATGTTATGCATGTGATCCAATTCCAATGGACTAGAGTATGACATCAATTCAGACATTATGTACAACAGTGTATTACACACCCATTTGTTTATTTTTGCAAATCGACATATAAAGAGAAATAGGTTCATAATGTGATTATTTGATTCTGATATAAGCAGATAGTGGAGTCATGATCGTTATTTTTGTTTTATCGTGCGGGACACAGTGAAAACACAGGTTATAAGAGCGTACAACTGGAAAGTTGTGATTTTGTTTATAATTATCAATGTGCGCACATAATCTGCTTAGAATCGCCTCACTATGAATCGATAATGTGACTAAAACGTTATCATTTTCAGCATATTATCGACTCAAAATGAGGCACTTCTCAGCAGATTATCAACCTAAAACATGTTCTATTGTAAGCAGATAATGTGCGGATATTGTCGAAAACAGGCTGTAACTACAGCTATATACAGAAGATTTCAAAACGCTCAATAAACATATTTGTCTTATTCTTGAACAATACAAACCGATTACGTTGAGAACGTCATTGATGAACTCAATTAATAACAGAAAATCTCTAGTCTTAGCTAAAGATGAGGTATAGACCAAATAATTCACAATTGTTTCCATTACAATGAAGCAAGATCGATCTAAATTGCAGTATACTATAAGGAAGTGTGCAATAAATATTGAACAATACAGTTGTGCGAACATATTAACCTTATTTCAATCCTTTGTCCTGTCACGAGGTAAAACTCTAACCTACGGACACAATAAACTCGCGTAATAACGTTAACATGTTCACACAGTAATGTGTCGTTCTATTTATGTACTACATGTATGGATGTTATGGCCGTGGCACAGTATAACAGGTTAACATGATGGTAATAGTCTTGAGTCATGTTGTCGTAGAATCATCAGCAGTGACAGCTGGAAGTGATGATTTTTCACAGGAGATATTTTAGTGACAAAGGGTCACGCCAAACTGACAGCGGATTGTTATCGCTGAACTTGATGTCATCACTGTCAGATCGTCATAAAGATTGTAAAAAAAGCTTTGTCCAACTGCGACGTGGCTTGTGATGTCAATGTGGTATTGGATATCACCGGATGTGATAAAACAACATCGCCGTTTACGTTTATTCAAGGGTCGTTCGATATATAGTTATTCAATAGTTTTGTAATTGCCGTAGATATCGTGCCACGGTCTCCAGGGAAGATCCAATCGAAATACCCGTGTATTACCACTAGCCGTAAGCCATCGTTCCTACACATCATTGTTACCACTTGAAGAGTGTTGGGTAATGGGTATACTGCTATCGAAGAGTGTGGGTAATGGGTATACTGCCATCGAAGAGTGTGGGGTAATGGGTATACTGCTAATAGTGTGGGGTAATTGGTATACTGCTAATAGTGTGGGGTAATGGGTATAATGCTAATAGTGTGGGCTAATGGGTATACTGCTAATAGTGTGGGGTAATGGGTATATCCTGCTAATATTGTGTGGTAATGGGTACACTGTTAATAGTGTGGGGTAATGGATACACTGCTAATAGTGTGTGGTAATGGATACACTGCTAATAATGTGGGGTAATGGGTACACTGCTAATATTGTGTGGTAATGGGTACACTGCCAATAGTGTGTGGTAATGGGTACACTGCAAATAGTGTGGGGTAATGGGTACACTGTCAATAGTGTGGGGTAATGGGTACACTGCTAATAGTGTGGGTAATGGGTATCCTGCTAATAGTGTGGGGTAATGGGTACACTGCCAATAGTGTGGGGTAATGGGTACACTGCTAATAGTGTGGGGTAATGGGTACACTGCTAATATTGTGGGGTAATGGGTACACTGCCAATAATGAGGGGTAATGTGTACACTGCTAATAGTGTGGGGTAATGGATTCACTGTCAATTGTGTGGGGTAATGGATACACTGTTAATAGTGTGGGGTAATGGGTATGCTGCCAATAGTGTGGGGTAATGGGTACACTGCTAATATTGTGGGGTAATAGGTACACTGCCAACTGTGTGGGGTAATGTGTACACTGTTAATAGTGTGTGGTAATGGGTACACTGCCAATAGTGTGGGGTAATGGATACACTGCTAATAGTGTGGGGTAATGGTTATACTGCTAATAATGGGTTACATTCGTCTGTGAGTCTGTCCAAGCAATTATCTCAGCCATGGGTTGCCGTATCTGAATTAAATCTGGGATGGAGTTTAGCCAACATGAGTCAAATGACGTTGTCCACATCTTCCTATCTAATGTTATCCATTTTTGTTTATTTGGAAATGATGGGTGCCTGTCCATCCGGGCAGTTATGTCACCATGATTTATCGGATCTCAATGAAAGTAGTAGGTTAGCCATCAAGAGCTTTTTCAAAGAGGGTCCAATAGTAACCACGTTTCTCACGTTTTCAGTTCCAGAATAATTGTTCTGTTTATCTGGGCAGCTATCTTAGCCACATGTTATAAGATCTCAATGGCATTTGGCACATATGTTCACCAACATTAATAGCTTCAACATTTGGGCTCCTTTCTGATGATATTTCCATCTGGCAGCGTGGTGTAACCTCTTGTTGGTTGCAATGGGTTTTGCGTTGTTTTTTGCTAGCCATATCGCCTCGGTGTCCATTGTATTATTATGTTGCTATCATGACACTATTGTTATTATTATGTTGCTATCATGACACCACACCTGCCTCAAGAGAGCTGACCAATATTCGCCAAATACTCGAATCATATCACCCTCCTTTTGCGGGAAACACATAACCGCACTTTTCCGGAATTGATTTAACGTCAACGTGTCGGAGCGGTAGAATGCGCTGTGTACCTATAAGGACGAACCACCAATGCACGTGTACCCCTTTTATGAATAGAATGAATAAAAATATTTCAAAATATCATCTCTGAAAGTTCTAAAAGCTTGTGACAGACGTATGCATGCATACTGCCATGGAAATAACCTTCCCCTGAAAACAGATTCCAGATCGTATCTGCATGTTCATATAGACATGAAAGACACCACGGCGACTGAAAAGGAATTGACTAAATAGACAAAACGTCCCACCTGAGAAAGCTTATCATGGCGCCTGTTGCCGATGTTCATTCCATAATTGAGTAAATGCAAGCATATTATTTGTCTTGGTCACTGCTGTAACGGAAAGCGTGTTCACTAAATATGTGAGCTGTCAAATGGCGTCCAGTTGGAATACTTTTGTTGAATGTATATGTCCTAACCGTGATATTTGTAATCAACTATGCTGTTTCTGAAAGGATCCCCTATTTGGCGTACAGCACTACATGGATACATTGAACATGCCCATTTCAAGACAGTACAATTCAATCGTCTCTTCGAAAGACTGTTTCTTGTGACTCTAATGTCACATTTTTCTCTTACCCCTGATGTGAGACCACAGTCACAGCAACAACCACACTTAGCAGCAACTTGTAAAATAGATGTACATGTACGTCTGTAGGTTTGAGCTCCTTTGTTGATCTTTTGACACCATGTATTCGGGACACCATCCTCCGGACGAAGCCAATATCAAGGCAATACCCTAATACTGTCCGAAGCAATTTATTATATTTATTAGCAGTTGAATGTCAGGTAGAGGTGCTCTTATAAGTTAGGCAACATTGTGTTCCGATCATCTGTGGCCATACACTGATCTGTATTTATATACCATGTGTAATTTATATTATATATAATGGGCCACAATCTTTTCTAAAAACCTTCACATGAAAACATATTCCAGATCGTGTCTGCGTTGTCGAAGGCATGCCCGGCACGACATCGAAATACATACGACTTGATGACACGGACAACACGTTTCATCAGAGTAAGCGTATTATGGCCATTTGCGGGGTATATGGTGTGGCTGTCTGACACGTTTCTATGGACCCGATCTGTGTACATTCCAAACTTTAGAAGATGCAGGTATATTTGTCTTGGCCACTGCAGTAACGACAAGCGCGTTCAGAATATAGGTGAGAACAGTCGATTTGTGTCGCGTTATGAAACTGGTAATGAATGACTGTATCCTAATCATGATGTTTATCTTGGCACTGTTGTAACGGAACATGTCTTCACTATGTAGGTGAGATTGTCGATTTACGTCGAGTTATACAGGTAACACTGCTGTTCCAAATCTATGTTCTACCGAAGATTTTGGAATCACTTGATGATGTTTCTGATGAAAGGGATCTCATGTTGCCGCACCACACTACAGGGAATTCCATGGATATATTGAATATATATTGAGGACCCATGATAAGTACCCAACATTATGCTCCGATCTTGTTTGGCAATATACGCCAGTACCCTTAATAGTTTTATCAAAGATACAATTTCGGAGGAAGCGCATTGTGCTGATCAACATAATGGTAGATCAGTTCTGTGGTAATAGTCGAACCCATGTTCCGACTGATACCCCTCACAACTCTCTGTAAAATGGCCTCCGTTTGAAGGATGTCCCCGTAGTCGAGGTGGTTGGGTCGTGGACAAGATCTTCGCCGTTTGAGCAGGATAGGGTTGGCGCCGGTTCGAGCCCCGTTTAGGTAAATGGTCATTTCGATAAGTGCGAATTTTTTGTTTTAAATTTTTTTTTTAATGCGTTTATTCATTAACTCTTGAATGAATTGGACCAAAAACTCAGGCACAGCCTATTTTATTGGGTCCAGACAGAAAAGGAAAAGAAAAATAGATAAACAAGGACACATGAAAATTTAATGTTGTAAATATCTTGTATCATGGAAATTCTTAATAATCAGTCAGTATGAAGCATCAGTATATGCACTAAATAAAATTAAATAAAACAAGGTTATCCTTAAAGTACTGTTGATGGCAACGAGTAAGAGTTCAGAGTTTTAAGTGTTTCAATGTTCAATTAAAGTTTTGATGTTATAAATGCTATAGATTTGAATGATATAACACAGCCACATGTATCAACCGACAAGTTAAACTGAAGTAGAAAGGATATACTGCAGATATGTTATTTTCATTCTGAGGTTAAAATTTTATTTTACAGCACAGCCACGTGTACTAATCTACACGTATAATGAAAATCAGATATCAGTTGATATGCAATCACAGTCTCTCAGTAGATCCAAAGTAAATATGAAGTGCATTAAATATTGCTGAATTTGTATTAGAATCAACGTGGGATGCTTTGCTAAGAAAATCTTTAATACAAATTTCACAATTTATGTCTTTCAATGTTGATACTAATTTGTTCACGCTCACTGGGGCATGCGTATTTGAAGCTGTGGAAATTCATATTCAGTCCGCGCCTCCATAAATTTCATACATGTATATGTGTTGTGTATAGTGTGCATAGCCTGTCACAATACATATATGCAACAGCGGTCGGATATTCTGGACGTTGGTTGGCATTTCATAGTAGTTCGACGGTTGCTGTCAACCCTATATGGTGTTCGTTTGACAACAAGATGACGAAGCACAGGAATTGTAAATTAGCGTCGTGTTAAAATACTGCTATTCAATTTCTATGTCCTAACCATGATATTTGAAATCAGTTCTTGTTCTAGGCGTTGTGGGACATTCCATCGTTTGAAAAACTTAACCCTAGATCCCAATACTTTCTGAAATTGAAACAATATTCCCAGACAACATAGGCCTGATCATGTCAACGATTTCGAAGGCATGCCCGACACGATGCGACTGCAAAGGATTTGATTAAACAGACAGCACGTTTATCTGAGGAAGCTTATCGTGATGTCCGGTGTGGCGGTCTGACCCGTCTCCCGGGACCCGCTCTCATCAGACGTAGAAATTCCAGGATTTGTCTTGGCCACTGTTGTAACGACGGAAAGCTTGTTCTCTAGACAGTTGATATTTCTAGATTTGCGTCGCGTTGTTATACTGATGTTGAATGTCTATATCCTAACCATGATATTTACAATCAGTTGCATTAATGTTGTCTTAATATTCAAGACGTTGATTGACATTCCGTACATGTTTGGAGTTTCCCCCACTCAGCCCTATATTGTGTTCGTTCGAATTGTTTGTAATAACTCTGCGCTTTCTGATATTGCAAAATCCTTTCCCGGACAAAAGAGGCCAGGTCGTTGGTGTCCTTTCGAAGACATGGCCGACACAGGATTTGATTAAACGGACACGTTTCATTTGAGGAAGCTTATTGTGGCGTCCGGTGTCGATGTCTGACCCGTCTCTCGGGAACCGCTCTCACTAGACGTGTACACTCCAGATCAACTTGATTTCTCTTGGGTAATCACGGCGAACACGTATTTATCCTCAGCGTACAGCGAAGTTGACAAGATCTTCTATAAACCGGTGACCTTTCGCTGAAAACGAACTAGGGCGACTGGCACTAGGATATGATTTTGACTTTTTGGCGAATGGACGAATTCGGAATAAGTGAACCGAGTTATTTCAGTTCAGGGGGACCGGTCGAGACCAGCAACAACCTGTATGACTAATTGAGAGTAATTTGTAATTGGGCCATTTCCCAATGACAAGTAACTGAAAGTAATAAATTACTTCGACAAATAGCATTTAATTCAATTACATTAAATTACTTTCCCAAATGATCATGAGTATCATTTATAGAGGTCATAATAAGATTGTTCGCATTTATCTGTCAGGTTTCACGATGCCGTTGTGCATCAAAATATTGGAATATACCATGTTTTATGTGTATTTATTTCAGTAAATATTTTTTTTAATTTTCTTACATGCATTGCAACTAATGCATACTATTCATGAATAAAATCATTTGAAATAATTATAAATTCTTTGCATTTTCAGTAGATGTAATACCCAACACAATGAAAATACCAATCAGGTTTATTGGACGATCATCCATTGAAATCATGATGAGGACTAAATACAGCTTAATTTTCCTGAATGCAGTATATGACATACTGGTTAATTAGGTCTGCCGACGTACAGTACACTTGCTTTGTTCAGTTAATTAGCTATATTGTCAGTGTGACCTTACATCCATTGTCTCCAGCAGTCACAATAACAATTAATACTAATTGAAGTAGGCCAGCCTCTTTGTTCATATTAGAACCTTTTACTGTCATTCGTTTGTGTTGTGTCACAACTGTATTGCCATTCAGATATACCAGGATCCATAATAAATATATCTCGCGGATATGGGTTTTTACACATTTTCTGAAACGAATGGGTCATTCTACAGATGTGGAATCATTTTGAGTAAGTATTAAATGTGTGGCAGTGCATCGGCGAGAACTAGATTTAGAAAACTGTCCATCTATACATTGGAAGTCACTGGTGTAACATGTTCGAGACTAGCAAGCTATGAATATACTGATTAAATAATCCACACATTTTGGTGTATTTAAATGAGGGCATACAATTAACATGCTTATGGTGAAATCAGTTGAATATGGGAACTCTAATTCGCTGCGGCGGGCAATGAAGTAAGACTGAATTAGTGGAGATGCCAGTTGTTAGTTTTGGCGTATCGATTTAAGATGATTATTAGAAAATGCATTGTTTTGAATGGTGAAATTCTTTGGAAAGGCTAAATCTAAATCGAGCATCTAGTGTTTTTGAGTGGATACCGAAAATTATCTCATTCGTGACCGAGACAAATGTTTATTTTCCCTCGCGACAAGCCGCTCGTGAAATACACTTGTATTGAGATCAGTTTCGGTATCCATTTTAAACACTACCTTTCCTCTATTTATGATCATAATGTATTTTAATGTCTTTAATATCACACCAAATGGTGACATTCATATCACCAATCTAACTACATGTCCACGTGTATTAAAGCTACACTTTGTAGTTATGATCAATATTCACACAAACCTAACTATATGTTCCAATGTATGAAATACTTTTGGTATCACCTGTTTGTGATATTAATATCGCCAACTAAATCTGCACATGTACAGTATATTGTATTTATAATAAAAAGCTAATGTATTTATTCGGTTGAACGTATTTTATTTGCTTGAGAAATGTAACTGCAATATGCCAGGGAACTCAGGTTTATACTTTTCAGAAAGTGTTACATAATGCCGACACGGACGCCAATACCTATATAGAGAAATGGGGAATATTTACAGTATACACAGAAAAGGTGCAAAAAGGATCTACTACAAGGCAAACGGAAACTCGTTGTAGACATGAACATAACAATACCGAAATAAATCATTGATTGATTGAAGGTTTAACGTCGTTTTAGCGTTAGGCCATGTCACGACCAAGAACAGAATCAGGTATTAAAAAGAAGCAACTGTGTAGATCAATCAGACAGTGGATTAGATTAAAACAATGAGTTATGTACAAATAAAAGCACCCAAGAGGAAATTATTCTGCTTGCAGACAGGAATATAATTCAAGAAAAGACTAGTGTGCAAGCATAATATAAAACGCAAAAATTAGTACAAGAATACATACTGGCAAATAAATAAATACAATTACCAAGCTTTTACATCGAAATATGTAAAGTAGTTCATAACATCAGGTTTTGCATTGATAAGGTATCTATAATATTCGCACATGAACATTTATCAATGCGTCAAGCTGACGGTCGGGTGGGTGAGATAGAATGTCATCCTTGACCCAACCGACCACAAATACCGTTTTTTTGTTTTTAAGAGTTAATCGTTTCTCGGCAAGCATCTGGTCAAACTTTGAAAGCTCAAAGATGTATCTCTTTTTCTGACAGTCGAAACGTTTGAGTGACTTTGGCGAGTTTTGTTTCGAAGCGACAGGCGATGTTTGTTTTGGAACAACAGAATCAACTTGCATATGTTGACTTGGAGGAAATTCTCAACTGCAGAAGATGTATCCATTTCCGGCGCTACATGTTCTGGGACAGGAATAATATCAGTCGCCTGATCATGATCAGAAATAGAACATCGTGCACATATAGTTTCTTTACTTTTACAACGTTCCTCGCCATGGCCATACCCCTGACATTTTAAACATCGCAATGGGTTTGGAACATATGTGCTTAAATCCATCTTCATATGTCCAGCCTTCAATGTCGGTGGATGTTCGCACCGATTGGATGTCAGGGGATAACTATTCAAAGCACGGTCTTTTACGGACTTCTGTAACGCCCTGTGGTGCTAACTTTGAACAATATATATGACCATGACCTGATCGGTTGACATACTTTAATTGTCCGGCTGTTTTGCATTTTATCAATCACCAATACAGGTTTCTTGATATTCGGCTCAAACCCCAAGTTCTGAGGATAGATCTCAGCATCAGTGGAACTTAGCGGGTGGTCAATCTTACGTTGTGTTTGTTTTGAGTTGCCATACCAAAATAAGATAATCGACAACCATCCCTGCAGCCACCTAGGACTACATTTCAAATCATGGACGGACCAAAGACTGGTACGTAGCTGAAGCGGTGAACCGTATAGCTACTACATATAGCAGCCTCCCGACGATGAGACCGGCATGAGCATTACACGATTCAAACATTTAAAGTGATGTGAAACACCCCGGTATGATGATCACAATAGAAATTGAGAATAATCTTGTTGACATTAGTAATTTTTAGAATTATAATATCCAAATAGACAACACGCACAGTTATTCATATATATTAATTCAATTCAAGTACTGTCGATGGCGAAGCCGTTTTCGTTAGTTTATCACCGATAGATGCGTCCCGAATCAAATATTTACACTTTAACGTTCTTCAAACGATGTTTTCCATGGAGTGGGATGGTCGATTTGCTTCAAATTTTCGATGATGTTAGTAGAATGTTACATTCCTCAAGTTGGCATAGCGCCCGATTACTAACTTATCAGTTTCACGCATCCTAACACGTACATAAAATGTCTTTAAAGACATGACACGAAAGAAACATCACACACGAAAAACAGAACACACACAACAATACATTAGAAACAAAATAGAACATATGGCAGAAATGTAATCCTAAATACTGTGGAGAGGAGTCACTAGCCGATGGATTGAGCCGGGTCAACTCAAACACCCGTCTTGCAGAGAAGTAGGACCAAAGTGGACCATGAGCTAAGCCGTATCCGCCTTACGTGATACGGCGCCCTAGTATCCCAGTACTCATACACCACACCTCACTGGATGCACCCCACGAAAAACATGGTGTTATGTTAGGGGATTCTTACCACTCGCAGTGGGCGGTAGGCATATTCTACACACACGGGAGGGGGGCGAAATAAATAAACAGTGATTGATTGATTGGGGTTTATTGTTGCTAAGGCCATATCACACACAACTTTGCCAGTTTTAGTGGTGGAGGAAATTTAACAGTGATTTCAATGGCTGATAAACTCGTCGACCGTGGGCGGCAAACAACCGGCCATCGGCGAGTAACTGGCAACTCCACCATATAAAGTCCATGATGGAAACATGTGGATTTGAACATCGCCAGCGCTGGAGGGCGAGACGGCTAACCGACTGAGCCACAGAGACCCCATAAATAAACAGATAAGATATGTTTTAATTGTCTTTGAATAACCATGATAAGTAACAGACAACAATACAAATAATTGACAATTACAAAAGGTAGCCTTGTACCTGTGTACCTTGAGTATCTTCGATTCGTCATGTCTGACGTCTAGTGATCTCCAATATGTACCATTTGCACTTTATTGTGCGATATGCAATGGTCAATGTACCATCTACAATGTACCGATATCGCATTGTAATACCTATCCGTGCGCCTACGGCAATCCCAAATCAATCTATATTTACTACATGTAAATGGATTCATTGATCAGTTATAAACGTATGCATTAGTGTGGTCTATTATTGATTTAGAAGGGTGTTCAGGAAAACACAAGCAGACGGTAAACAGACGTATTCTCATTTATTGGTGGAAAATGTTCACATAATAAGTTGATCAGATTGCCTGTTTTTGTTGAACTTATTATCTGAACATTTCTTTAGGGAACTACTCATCCATAAGTATTTAGTAAAGAAAAGGTTAAATAATATCTACTTGTCTACATATGTAAATCAACACCCGACCGTGGGCAGCACGGACGTAAAATGATACAAGGCCTTCACGGTGGGGTAAATGTGCAAATATTGTAAATGAGTATGCAAACATCACCACCAAGAACATGAAGAAATAGATGTTCTTATATTAATTAGGGAAATTTCTCCAATAACGAACTTTCGCGTGTTAAAACCATTGTTTTGTAAACCAAACTGTTACAGTGATTTGTAAACAAACATCGTAATCGCCTAGTACGTTCGAATATTGTAGATTAAATATTATTTTCATAATATTGTTAAATGCTTTGACAATTTCCAATGTTAATGGCAAGTTCTGATTAAACTTTGGTAGGTTATTTGACTAATTGGACATTAATCGGTAATGCCAATGTATCACTGATTTCGATATGCGATATTTATTTATAATACAGTCATTTTAACCTTTCATGACGTGATTTGCGCTGGTGCAGCATTGATGACCCTCTGGCAGTTCATTCTCCCATAGGGAACCTCGCATATATAACAGAATACAATGGCTTACAAGGTCAAGGTAAATATTGTAAGGGCAATATAAGCGTGGCTCCCTATGTGAGACTCGCAAGGCGCTCATTGATGCGCTTTGGTTGGATTTCTCCCGTTTGAAATAACTTATTCCACGAGTGTCTCAAGACCGTAAGTTGAAAGTAATGAAAATTAGTACTAGTTTTAATAAGACTGCAGAATAAATGGATCAAATAAGATCGGTGGACCCTATTGCACATCCATATAACGCCAATATGAGCTTATTTCAGTCCCGCCAAATAAGTTCAATAAGAGCTTATTTCCGCGAGAACATACTGGCGTCGGCAGTTGATCTCATAGAAGAATTAAAGCTGACAAATATCACACAAAATACGAGATCACAAAAGTAATTAATCTACTGCTACACAAAGTCATCGAACAACAAACAAGACATCTACTATGCAAGTGGTCTTCAAAGAAGGAAACGACCAAGAGGACATTAACCTTTCAACATTCTTTTGTACATGAGACATCACACAAATACAATCAAAACATTAGAAGAAACAATCAGTATTTATGTAGGGTTGTATGTGGTAAAATTATGAAAAAATAATAGATGAAGTTGGCCCAACA
Source organism: Siphonodentalium dalli (assembly GCA_032622095.1). Classification (NCBI taxonomy): domain Eukaryota; kingdom Metazoa; phylum Mollusca; class Scaphopoda; order Gadilida; family Siphonodentaliidae; genus Siphonodentalium; species Siphonodentalium dalli. The sequence continues at coordinate 30,676,711 of CP136065.1, forward strand.
CAGGCTTCATTCAGTCAAAACAGTTGGACTTCTCATCTGACAACACACTGATCAATCAATCCAATTCACAATCAAGTCAAGCATTTCTTCAACCGCGATATTAGCAGATGTATAAGTGGTATCAAAGTCACATAGGCGAGAAACAAAGTGTAAATACAAAAATGACTACCGAATGACACCTTGTTGAACAACCGTCACACATCTTTAGCCGAGTATTCTTTTTCGGTAAGTTATACTCTTTTCCGTGAAATAAGGCCATTTAACTTAGTTGAACCGAATGAAAGTGACAGGGCAACATGCCGTTGCAAACGTCGTAAAAATTTAGATTTCATCACTCAGGAATTGAAACGCCAAAAAATCCTCGACTCAACTAACTTGGAAACCATGACAGTTAACACAATACAACACGTAATATACAAACGATTGTGCCTATAGTAATTGCATACCCTGTAAAGATAACATGTACTCCACAGCAAATACCAATATGTCAGAAAAATCAGCTATCTTCTACCAGTGGGTTACAAAGCAAATACCAAAATACGTCAAATCTTCACAATCAGCAACAGTGGGTGATGCTTAAAAAATCATCAAGAAAGAAATGAAGGTGTCATTGACACTGTTGCTCAACTTGGGAAGGCGTTAATAAGTTTATGCTGAGCAGTCAACAGAACTCCAAGGAAAGAAAGTCACAAAGTTTCAGTAAATGGATTGTATTGGGTAAATGAAATTAAGATTTCAAACATTTCTCCAATAATTGTGGGCTGCAGGGTGACGATGGATTCAAATGTGAAATCCAAGATCGCTCTAGGCGCCCGTGTTTTTTAAAAACAAATTCGGAAGAATTGGACGGCTTTCATCTCGAGGTCACGCCAAACAACCATATGAAGTTTGAATATAGATGGATTAGGGATGTGACATGTAGGATACGACAAAGGATTTTAGTCATGAAAAGAGTAAAAAAAATCCAAGATGGCCGCTGGCAGCCATGTTTGTAAAGAATTTTGGAAAACATCGTTGGCTCCCATCTAGATGTCACCCCGAAGATTCTTATGAAGTTTTGTAACGATCGGATGAGATGTGGCCTGTAGGTTGTGCCGAAGGATTTAGTCATGCAGAGTAAAACCAAGATGGCTGCTGGTGACCATTTTTTAACGAATTTCGGAAATGAACGATGGCTCTCATCTCGAGGTCATCCCGAACAATCATATGAAGTTTGGTGGCGATCAGATTAGGGATGTGGTCTGTAGGGCGTGCCAAAGGATTATCACACAAAGAGTAGGATTCAAGATGGTTGCCGGCGGCCATGTCTTTCACCTAACATCGCTAAAATTCGATAGCTCCCATCTAGGTGATCCTAAGCATACCTGTACATTTTCAACATATTTCTCCAATAAATGCGGGCTGCAGGGTGTGCCGATGGATTAAAATTTGAAATCCAAAATGGCTGCTGGCCATTTTTTATAACGAATTTCAGAAAAAAATCGATGGCTCCCATCTAGAGGTCATCTCGAAGATCCATATGAAGTTTGCTGATGATCGGTTGAGGATGCGGGATGTAGGGTGAGCCAAAGGAAATTGTTGACGGACGAACGGACGCACGGACGATAACCCACGACAATAGCTCAACTTTACAAAGTAAAGATGAGCTAAAATGGTGTCCCCAGTGGCAGAAGTCTTTCGTGACTTCAACATACGTTTAATCATATTCAAGAGACACGTATTTAACATCCGCCATCAATTCACATCATATCGAACAACTCGAGAAACTCTTACTCCAAATTTGTGCATCATACATGTTGGTTTTAGTGATAATTACACTGGGAAGCACTCACTCACAAGAAATACAAGTGGTACATGTTGGCGGCTCGCAACAACAAATTAAACTGCATACCAGCGTGTTATGTACAGTTGGTGATACTATACTATTTATTGCACAATTTCGTCAGCTAACAGTCATGATCTTCGATCAATATGGCGTCATTTAGAACCAGATCTGTCAATGATAAAAGAGAAGTACCCGCTAATAAATGCGCTATTCGTTTTTACAGATGGTAGCTTCTTTCTGCTCTCAACACAAATCGAACATATGGGGTTTCACTTTCACCCAGTATATTGGAACTTCTTTGAATCGGTACATGGAAGGTTGCCCCCGCGATGGTGTAGGGGACTCTTAATCGCAATTCCGCTATACGTGTCTGGCTAGGACAAGATTATCCAGATGCCCTTATGTTTTATCAATAAATTGAAAAGACATGCATTCAACTCTATGTTGAATGATTGATTGATTAAAAGATCGAGGGTTTAACGTCGTTTTATCCGCTAGGCCATATCACGACCAAGAACAGAATTAGGTATAAAAAATATCTGAGTGAAGCAACTGTGTATATAAATCAGGCAGTGGATTTGATTAAAACAATGCAATGATGAGCTATATACAAATAAAAGAACCCATTAGGAATTTTCCAATTGGATATATAAATTCAAGAACTGACTGGTGTGCAATCATACTATAAACCGTATAAAAGTAGTACACGAATAGATAATAGATACCAAGGAGCCACATCGAAATATGTAATGTAGCTTTTAAAATCAGATTTTGCAGTGCTAAGGTACTTATAATATTTGATGAATCGCACATGAGCCCTTACCAATGGGTCAAGCTGATAGTCGAGTGGGTGATACAGAATGTCATCCTTCACCCAACCGACAGCCTCGATCCACACATATTGTTTGTTGCCTTTGAGAGTTAACCGTTTCTCATCAATCATGTGGTCAAATTTTGAAAGCTCAAAGATGAACCTCTCTTTCTGAAAGTCGAAACGTTTGAGTGACTTTGGCGATCTTTGTTTCGAAGCAACGCGCGATTTGTCATTTGGAATAATAGGATCAACTTGCATATATTTTTGTGTCTGATTCTGTGTCTGAGTGCTGGCATCAACACTCTTTTGTAGACACGATTGCTGAGTATGTGACATGTGGAATGGATGGCCGAGGACCAACTATTTTCTTAGCATCTGCATATGAGATACTTCTCAGCTTTACATCGACGAATCTTGAATGCATAGTCCCAAATGGGACATGAGCCATCCATTGCAGCATGTGAACCTTGACAGTTTTAATTTTTTAAAGATTCGTACAATCTTGGTGATCATGACCAGAAACAGAACATCGTGCACATATGGTTTCTTTACGTTTACAATGTTCCTGGCCATGGCCGTACCCCTGCATTTAAAACATCTCAATGGGTTTGGAACAAATGTGCTTAATTCCATCTTCATATACCCAAACTTCAATGTAGGTGGATGTTCGCGCCGGCTGAGGGTAAGAAGATAACTATACAGAGAAACTTTTAGTCCGTCAATAGTCTTTGTAAATATGTAACTCCCTGTGGTGCCAACTCCGCCAATATTTCTGATTCCGAAGAATCAGCTATATCGCGGGTCGCAACACAGCTATGCTACTGTTCAATGTCTAGTGATGAGTAACCACCACTGGTGTCTGTGCAATAGTTGTTAATTGCAGCAGAGCATCAGATTGAACTTTCTTTGAATATTCAATCAAGAGAGAGAAACGTATTGGCCCAGTCCTGATTGGTTTAACATATTTCAATTCTCCAGCAATGATTTGTAGCATTTTATCAATGACAAAGATAGGTCTTTTCACATTTGGATCAAAACCAAGAACCAAGTACCGAGGGAATACCACAGTATCATTGGAACTTGGTGAGTCATAATTCTTACAAACAATACAAAAGCAAAAAATCTACAACTAGCCTAACAGCCGCCGTGGACTACCCTTCGCAATCTGGTCGGGTCAAAGACTAGTACATAGTTGAAGCGGTGACCCGTTTAGCCACTGCATATAGCAGCCTCCCGGTACATCTCCACAGTAAGACATGCTTAAGCACTACATGAGTATACACTCAACAATCACCAGGACGAACACAAAAGAGACAGGAGGTGTCAGAAACATCATTCGTGAAAAAACAATATTTCAAACATCAGACGAGCAATACAACATAAAACAAAAATTGAATCAGAAACACTGTGGAGAGGCGTGACTAGCCGATTGATTGAGCCGGGTCAACTCAACCACCCGTCTTGAAAAGATGTAGGACCAAAGAGGACCATGCGCTAAGTCGAATCCGTAGGTCGATGCCTCAAGTGATACGGCCGCCCTAGTATATCCATGACTCCTACACCACACATCGAGGGATGCACCCACGGCAAACAGGGTGCCAAAATTAGGGGATTTGTACCCCTCGCAATGGGGCTGTAGGCCTATTCTACCCCGGGCCCACACGGGGCTTTTATGTTGAAATTAATGACGCCTGCATAGATTTCTCAAAATTAAATATACCAAAACCTGAAAGGGACACAATATATTTATCAAGTCGTCTCGGCTAATCACAACAAAATACAATATCGCAATATAAGTTGATGCAAAGTCCGATCGGCCAAATTTGATTGAATTAAAATATGAGTCATCTCTGAAATTAAATGTGTGCGCAAGCCATCACCAATTAATGGGTCCACGCGCAGGCATGAACCTAAAGGTTACACTGGTGCAAATGTTTTCCATAGGCCTCAGTGCTAACCTTTTATCGTATACTGTTGGCAATATCAATTTTGGGTATATATAGTTGCCTCATTCCATCCACGATGACGCACACGTCTATGTCAAAACGTGTGTCAATAACTACATTTACTATTGTACTCACATATGTTCTTATTTATATTTGCACCGACTGTAAAATGTACGTCTTGTGGCAATGGCAGTGGCGGGAAACCCACTCTGGAATTATAATTCTCAATAGGTCCCTATTGGAATCACATGACATTAACCCTTTGAACACAGTTTCCCATGGGAGTTGAACTAACTACGTGGAGAATAACAATAGGGACCTTCCAATTTTCCAGACGAAACGGTTCACAGAAAACGCCATCGCTCCCCAAATGTCGTATCATTAAACTCGCTTTCGGGATTAGTACCATTAACAACACTCTTGGTATGCAGCGGTTCCATAGAATTAAACCCCGGCCCTGATAATGGCCAGGTCCACTCAGACAATCACTCCGTCTCTATTTTCCACTTGAACATACGAAGTATCCGAAATAAACTGTTTAAAATATTCGATGAAATCGACGACCATGATATATTATGTTTCACCGAAACCCACATTGACGCAACATTTCCAACAACGAACATACAGCTCGAAGGGTTCTCTGATCCAGTAAGACATGACGGTTCGAGCTATACGGGGGATGTATTGCCGTTTATTTCGCAAATCACCTGATCTTCGAACGTATGCCCTCTCTCGAATTCGATGACTCAGTCCTGTGGTTCAAACTGAGGTGCAGATCTTCAAACTATCTTTTATGTGTGTCATATCGCTCTGACCAATTCTGTCACGAGCGATACTGGGAACTACTTGATCAGTCTATAGCGGATGCATTGGATCTTAATATACCCATGGTTGTAACTGGTGACTGTAATTATAATGCCTTGGACCAATCATCAAAAATCAATGAAATAATCTCCTACTATAGCCTTCGGGATATCATTAAAACTCCAACCAGAGTTACATCGACAACATCGACTCCTCTCGACCCCATCATAGTGAACAGCATTGTCACATCATGTGAATCAGAAGTGATTGACTTCGGCATATCTATCTCAGATCACTATGCGGTAATAGCATATCTGAAATACGAGTATAGCAGTAATGGTCCATATTCTCGATTGGTCAGAAACTACGCAAAAGGCAATTATGAACAAGCAATGGAACTCATCCGCGACCCAGAATGGTTACGCTCCATTGAAATAGCACCTGATATTGACACAGCGACTGAAATGTTTACTTCGAAATTCCTTGAAATTATGGATCAAACTGTTTCTCAATCTAAAATATTGATCAGGACCAAAGACAAACATTGGTTCACATCAGAATTACGATCGATGATTCGAAGAAGAGACAGGCGACGTAAGATTGGGATAAAATCCAAAAAGGACATAGACTGGGCGAAATTCAAAAAAGTACGAACCACGGTCAACAATATGAAAAAGTACGCAAGGGCCCAATACGAGGAACATCTCCAGAATACTGTCAAAGACCAACCTTCCCCAACATATTTTTGGCATAGCATCAACGAAATTATGCAAAACAAACATAAAGACGCTATCCCTCCTCTCATCGATTATGATGGCAATCTTGAAACTGATGATCAAACCAAAGCATCGATGCTTAATAATGCCTTCATTGCTAACTCAATCCTCGACGATTCCTCTTGCAATATACCGGTGTTCACACAAAAATGTAATGATACAATAACTGAAATTGACTTCACTCTTGACGACATCACTTCGGCAATTGCGAGTATGAAACCAAACAAAGCGTCAGGCCATGACGGCATCAGTTAGAATGCTGCAGAAAACAAGCCCAGCTATTGCCATCCCTCTCAGAATTCTATTTAAGAAATCTCTTGAATCGTGCGCATTTCCTAATAAATGGAAACAAGCAAATGTCATTCCTATTTATAAGAAAAACGACAGATCCAACTGCAAAAACTATCGCCCAATATCTCTACTTCCATGCGTCAGCAAGCTCCTGGAGAAAATAGTACTGAAATATTTATCCGCTTATTTCAGTAAGAACAATATACTATTCCAATACCAATCAGGATTTGTATCAGGCCACAGCACCACTTTTCAGCTACTTGAGATATACCACACCCTGTGTCAGGCACTCGATGAGAAGTTAAATACGTCTGCAATTTTCTGCGATATTTCCAAAGCATTCAAATAGGAATTACATTCTCTGACTATCAGACGATATCGGCAGATGTTCCACAAGGATATATCCTCGGACCCTTTCTATTTTTGACTTACATTAACGACCTCGCAACAACGATCCAATCACTCACTCGAATGTACGCGGATGATACTTGCTTCTTTACTGCCCAAACATCACCCGATGATTGTGCTCGCGAACTCTATGATGACCTCGAAAGAGTGAATCGGTGGTTAAAACAATGGATGCTAACCTTTAATGCAGAAAAAACAAAGTCTATGGTATTTTCACTGACCCCCTCTGACGATTCCCTCGATTTATATCTCGACAACGATGCGATTCAACAAGTAACTCTTCACACCCATCTTGGCGTTTCTATCCAATCAAATCTACATTGGGACACCCAAATAAATACTATTTGCTAAAGAGTTGCCAGCAGATTGTCACAACTCAGGAAGATTAAATTCCAAGTAAACCGACAGACGATCGAGATAATGTTCAAAACATATATAGTCCCAATAATGGAATATGGTGACATAATTTGGGATAATGCCCCTGATTGCCTACTCCAAAAGCTCGACCGTCTATATATCGACGGTGGAAGAATAATAACTGGCCTGACCCGATCTGCCTCAGAAGCGAGAGTACTGGGTGAACTTGGATGGCCTCCCCTCAACGAAAGACGTAAATTACATAAAACGCGCATGTGACATAAAATATTGGACAATAAGGCCCCTCCTTACATAACGAAACTTTTGCCTCTTACCGTTGGGGAATCACGTCGATACCCAATTAGAAATCCGTTACGATACGTCAACTATTCCACGAACATAACTCACTTTAAATCAAGTTTCCTCCCAACTATGATTGCTGAATGGAATGTATCGTGCAAAATAACAACTAATGCAAAAAAACTCACAGACCCCACATCAGAACCAACTAAGGACGAAATACTTGCTAATATGTATAATAATTTACGCACTGAAGAGACATCAATAAGACCCCCTTCTCACTATAATGTCGGGCGGAGAACATCAAATAGTTTGCAATGTAGGCTCCGAAACAACTGCAGTGATCTCAACTTCGATAAATTTAAAAATTACATATCCTCAAGCCCGTGTTGCGCCTGCGGTAACCAATGTGAAGACGCAAGCCATTTTTTCTTCGAATATCCTTTCTACACAGAAGCAAGGAACCGTATGTGGACACAACTAGATGAGCATAAAGTGGTCATCACCAGTATTAAAGATATTCTCTTTGGCATACCCGAAAATAGCGACACCTTGAACAGGCGATTATTCGAGACAGTACAATCATTCATCATATCCACAGACCGATTTCAGTAATCATTATTCCATTGACTCCGCCCACTGCCACTGCCATAGCCACAACTACAACATACATGTTTTTGATTGGGAGCCGGTTCCCCTATGTATACATAGCCGATCAGATGGGACACCGTCTCCCACACAAATAACAACAAAACTTTCATCAAATTTCATTCCTGCAAAACCATCGACTTGAATTCATCAGCAGCTGAACACCAGGGGAGAGGAGCTTCACTAAGTTTCGTAACTTGTGCTCCGATCCCCTGTGCACCCACAACATCATCCATATATTCTGTTTGTAAATTATTCCATGTATTTGTGGGTCACAATAAATATGTTCAAACAATCAATTTTGTGTCCAAAATTTTCTTTAAATCTGAAAAATTGACATTTGGGGAAACTTTTTACGCAAAACAATCACGTCCTTCTAGCAGGGAATTCGCATTTAAATCTTGTGTTTTCGTAACTAGTGTCAGAACCGCATAAAAAATACTGTCTTATTTAGACCACACCAAAAAATTCAAACTTCACTACAAAGGGTTAATTCCTGTGCCAATGGCTATTTTACCTATGGGAAATCACAGGGAAGAGGTGTGATGATTTTTTTATGCAAAAAGCACACAAGGCCATTGACCAATCAGGGCCAAGTGTCTATTTTATTATCTGCTATATATCCGCTAGATGTCACTCCAAACCCTATTTACACCAGTGTAACCTAAACATATCAGTAACCCACCAAATTTTGTGAACCCTGTTGAATTTTATGTTGAACATGTCAGGGAATTTTAATGTGTGATATTACATTTATGTGTCATAAATAAAGTACAAGAGCAGCTGACAAGAAGGCGGTATCAAATTGAATTGTTTGATGGCAATTAGACGAAAGAACATATGACAAAAAGCGCATAGATATGAACGGTAAAGGTGACATAATATATCTTTGATACCAGGGCCAACAAAGCAATATGAAGCTCTACGATTTTTTTGTGAGCGTAAAATACCTTTTGATCAACTTGAAAGCTTTGCTGATTAAAACTTAGAACGTTGACACATTGAACTTCTACATTCAATAGGCAAGACGTACATGAACAGGTTAGTTGATATCTATTTTAGCATGAAGTTCCCCAGGAAAAGTGCGTTACTGTGCTTCCTGGATATGTTAGCTTCCAACATTTATTTGAAGATAGCCTTAAAATTCCAACCTTTTAAAGAATTTTGCCCAACCTTTTAAAGAATTTTGCCCTCTAAAAAATCCAATTTTGTGGAATGACCCGACCAACATACGTACACCATTACTTGACATGGATCCGCTCCCTGACATATTATGTTAATTTGTTATATTAATCATATTTTACCTTTTCGTGGAATGGTGTATAAACCAACACAGTCCTGCATTAATTCTATAATATGCCCCATATAAAGGCCCTTTACATGTGTCATATTTACATACATACTACATATAGGCATATACGTCGTGTACGCGTAAGCGGCGTAACTTAACCTGTTTAATACATCATGGTCGGAATGTGAAGCAATATTCTAGGTACTTATACTGCTGCGTATACAGCTTGGCCGATTTTCTTCTCTGGGAAAACGAATCAGGGGAAAGGAACTATTGGACGCCAGACCGTAGACGCCAAATTACATTATAATGGAGCGCTCATCCGTCATATATACATTTAATCTTCTTAACCCCAAATTAAACCTGGAAATTTCCAGATTTTGTCACGTTTGGGGATCAATGTTGACTGATAAATATATGGTATACCCGTATACGGATTATATATACCTCCGAACTTATGGAAATGATAGTTGAATGGCGCGGGCCGCAGTAAAACGCACATTATATTAAGAGCGTGAATCTGGCAAGTTTTGTCGATGAAAAAAACTAGATTAAATAATGCCAATATGGGCTTATTTCGTATGGAAATATGCCCACATTGGACTGCTTAAAACCGCGTTTTATGTCCATATATAGAGCGTATATTGGGGTTCAAATTATGCTAATAGGAGCTTATTTCGCTCACTAAAATACGCCCGCTATGTGCTTATTTTCACGAGAACAGGCTGATCAGGAATGGACTACTCTTTATTTCGGCCAATTTGGCCGGTTACTTCATGTGACTTTTTCATCTGACGTGTGTGTCGGATAATTGATCTGGAGGATTTATGTAAATGTTAGCCCAAACTACATTTCCAAGTAACGATGGTTTTGTTGTTTATTTTGAGGAATAATACCGCGTCAGATGAATTCAGCCCAAATATGTTAACAGTTGTCGTGTCAAACATTCGGCAGTAGGTTAGCGTTATTTAGTATTTGTGGATGTCCTTTAACATGGGAAAATAGACTACTGCGCTTGAACGAGCATGTGAATTTGTCGTTTTTAATGTACAGCAACTTGATAATCAATAACAGAGGCATTCTCTGTCAAATATGGTCGCTCTATTTACGGTATTAATTGCGGAACTTTCTAAAGTAAACTACGCGTAAACGGATACATACGGTAAATTCTAGAATGTGCCGGAATCGGCCTAATCGCCCCAGGGCCAACTCGCCCAGTCGACGTGTGTCAATTCGGTACCTACTATAACATGTACCCGAGTCCGATACGGAATAAAAGATGTATACGGGTGTTATATAGCGTTTGGTCCGTTGTTTCTCAATGAATATTATTGAAATTTGGTGTATATGTCCGGGCTGGGACATGGAATACAACAACGTTTGAATTGTTTTTAAATTTACAAATTTGTTGATTTTATTCAATTTGTTTTCGTTCTGAAAACACACTATAAAGTGTATATAATATAATAACGAACACGAGACATACATAATTTATAAACTGTTAACAAAAGATATCAAATTCAATACATGACAAAGATGACTCAGTGGAGTTTATAAAGTGAACATAAAAACATTGAGGTAAGCATCTTTTTTAAGAAATGCAACTTTATTTAATGATAATAAACACATAAATTAAAATAACAAACATGAGACATACATGATTTATAAACTGTTAACAAAAGATATCAAACTCAATACATGACAAAGATGACTCAGTGAAGTTTATAAAGTGAACATAAAAATATTAAGGTAAGAATCTTTTTAAGCATTACTAAACCGTTTAGAACAGACCACAGTCCACTTCACTCATCCGATCATCACCAAACTTCATATTTATCTTGATATTGATCTATCAGATGAGAGCTATCAAATATTTTTTTAATTTCAAAGGAAAAAATGGTCGCCAGCGGCCATATTGCATTTACGTTATATTTTATCGCGTCATGTCGATATCTAGTATTACTTAGAAATTTCACCTTTCCAGATTCATAATTGCTCCATTGACTGTAACAGATGAAATTATTCCCCTCTTCGGATAGAGTGTCACTGAAACTTTATTTTGTCAGACTGTCTGTATAATCACTGATTATATATGGCAATAATCTGTAATAAGATGTAGCACTATTTTATTTTATATTTACATGCAGTGCTGTTTTTATACATCAATTCTAATCCCCCTAGATCATCATGTGATCGATCATACATCGCGCGAGGACCTGGTTGAATTAAGGGGGGTTTTATGGATCACTTCTGTCCTCAAGCTAGATTATACTTATGACATTTAATGGCATGTTACTAACGTGGAGGGTTAGATATGCTTGAGAAACCACCACTCTTTAATTCACACCAAGTTCTCAGCTGTCATGTTCGGATATTAGAACCCATAGCCATGATATATGGTTTATTTTGTGTATACTAGTAATATAGTTATTTTCAGTACCTTTATATACCAGTACTGTGTATAACAATGCATATAAATTAATCCATGTATACATGTATATTGATTCAACGGATTCAGTGGTTTTGTCCATCAGTCTATCAAATTTGCGGGAAAAACATGGCCACAAGCAGTACATCCTGCTAAATTTCGAATTTGAATCAATTGGCGCACCCTGCAGCCAGCTTTTATTGGAGAACTTTTTCTTATGTGGATATTTTGGGTCACCGCTAGATGTGAGCCATATTTTGTTCTCAAACTGTCCTTGTGAAGACATCACTGCCAGCGGTGATCTTCAATTTTACTATTTTTATGGCTAAATAATTTGGTTGATCCTACAGACGACACCCCGGCCTTGTCCGATCGTCATCAGATTCCACAATTATCTTCTGGATAACCAGGGTGAGAGTAATCTAATTTTCCCGAATTTCGTTAAAAAACATTACCACAGGCAGCAATTTGGTATCTTACTCTTTGATCCTCTTTTGCATGACTGAATTGTTTAGCAACTGTACAGACATATCCCTCATCTGGTTTTTATATACATGTATATCTCTTCATGCGGATAGCCAGTATTACGTAGGTACTCCAACTTTCTGCATTCCTGTCATCATTTGAAATATAAATATTTACCTGATACATGCACCCTTCAAAATTTGTTTCGTCGTATCTATTTTAATGACCCGTATGGTAATATTGATACAGATATATTTGTCAAACATTTCTTTGTACAATATACAGGTATTTAGTTTGTAACTAAATCTAGAAATATATAATAGTAGCTTGTGGACCCCACTTCGTCCGGGATGTTCCCCTCTGATTTTCGGAGAAATGCGCGATTTAACCTTGAATTGACTATTTTAAAGGTGAAGGTCATGTCGGGGTCACAATTTGACCCGTCCAAAACACTCCCCGGACAAAAGTCACGACAAAAGTACCCGTCATTTCCGCCCGGCTTTATACCCGATTTGACCTTGAATTGACAATTTTGAATGTCAAGATCAGGTCATGGTCATGATTTGACCCACCCGAAACACTCCTGGGACAAAAGTAACAGTAGGTATCAAATTTCGTTGAAATACTTCCGTTTTACCAGATTTGACCTTGAATTGATCTTTTTGAATGTCAAAGTCAGGTCGGGATCAATATTTGACCCGTCCAAAATACTCCCTGGAAATAATTACCCCTAGGTATCAAATTTCGTCAAATCTGTCCGGCAGTTTTCCCGGCCATAGCTAACAGACAAACAGACAGACAAATGTCCAAAATATATATTAAACTAGCTGATGTACTCGACTTCGTTCGGGCTAGTTAGGGATTTTTTTTGTGATCGCCTCCATCTGGACAGTACCCAGTATATACAGCGTCTGGCCAAACTATTGTTCAATTGGTCCAGAAACATGCCTATATCAACACGTTCGAGAACATGGTCCCACGTGAAATTGGACCCGTCCATATTGCTCCCGGGATCGAAGTAGTCCTACACACAAATTTTTAATCGGATCGGTCAAGGTCCAGAAACATGCCTATGAGCGAGGTCAAGTTGACACGTTAAATACCAAATTCGAGCAGTGTTAGAGTCTATAACACATACACACATGCATTCACGCATACACATATACATACATACATACAGACAGGTGTTTCAAAATGTATAATCGATAGCTACAACAATTCTATGGTAGATAGTTCACGGCCGACCTGATGCATGCATCTTAGTTTTCTTGTTGTTTAATGCTACAGAAAAATCGAGACCTGTTTGTTTTAAATATACGACTTGAATGCGTGTTTCTGTAACATGTGTCGGAAATGGCATTACATCGGTATCTGTCGGAATGAGAACAGCAGGTGACGTCGGAGAGACATAATATATCGGAACAACAATAGATCTCTCACCCGTTGTCACAAGGTTGGTAACAGAAGAAGCTCATTACGCGCGCCCCGCATGTATACTAATGTAGAGATCCTTGTTTCGCCTGGGCGCATGAGTGTTTTATTTATAGAATGGGAATTTTTGGGAGGATTAGAAGTCGAACTGCGACCGGAGGCCGAGTCCGGTAAAAGGTGTAATTGGGAATTTCAATTCGTTTATTGTCGTTAACATTATGTCAATAATGTTGAGTTTTTGTTTGTGGTAAGCTATGTCAATTACAAATAACAGAAATGAAAGAGATAATTTGTAAGTCTTATATTTCAACTTTTATAGACAGTTTTCGTTCTGCAGCCCACTGGGGGTTGTGGTCGGAGACGGCCGAGTCGGCCGCCGGTTCGTTAATTAGGTGTTGGTTGTTATTGTTATTTTAACCGAATTCTGAGTTGGTCATCCGCAAAACCAATATATTTTATATTCTATAATAACAATCATGGGTATATAATATATGATCTTGAGTGCGTTACCATTTCTGACATTGGTTTTCTTGTGTTGTCTTGGAGCAGCAGGCGAATCACAACACGCATCTGGTATTGATTCAACTGAGCCTTTGGTAGACTGTAACCAATATAAGGCATCGGCACATACATGACCAATTGGAAAAGACAGCTTGACATTTTTGAAGACAGACTAGGTGTTTTCGGATCAAGCGAGACATGTACACGTATCTCTCAGAGGATACATAGCGTTTTCAATCAGATCAGCATCTTGAAGATATACGTCATCGTCTACTATTCGGCTGATTAATTTCCACGACGTTTTAACCCAGAGTTGTTACGTTTTCTCCAATCTCGGCATGCAGGCGTCGAAGGGTGGCATAATTATGTATTGGAAATAGGTAAGACCATCAGCGATTCCCGCATTCCATAGCAGTTCCATAGTTTTGTTGAATAGTCTTTTCCAGTGTACTGTGTCGGTCGGTAGTCACATTGAGAGGAACCGGTTCGAGGGACCAAAATGTCGCGAAGATCGAATGAAAGCGAGACGATCGAAGATATCAGAAGGCACAACTTCACTCAAGCGAAGCATATTTTGAAATCATAGTCAATGGCACACAAAACATGGCCATTACTCAGTTCACTCGCTAAATTGTCGCACCAAGTATCCAGCGTCACGGTCGTAAACCAACTTTTTTCAATTTATTTGCGAGTGTTGTAAACGCTCTTTATTTTGTTACCATAGTAGGGCAGTAGAAACGAGAAACGCTCTTTATTTTTCTACATGGCTGAAGAAAAGTCAGAACGATATTTTCAGAACTACGACAGTAGTTTGTGTAAATTCTGTGACTTTACCAGTCTTTGTTTTAAGTCCATATGGAAGCATTCAACTTACTTCTCGAAATAAATGTCGATCGTTTTATTTTATGCCATTATTGGAAGTATCTGATAGTGCAATAAAATCGCCCAGTTTGGAAGTATAAATGAGGTTACCATGCAATGTTGAATTAAATATTTGCGAATTGTGAAGAACATTAAAAAGCAAACCACAAAGAAGTAAATGTGAGTCTAACGACTTCTGATGGGGTAATTTCTTTTAATTTCAAAGTGTGTGGCTGCCAGCAAAACATAACTCCCCAAAGCAATGGCATTTAATTTATACATGTATGTAATTTAATGTATATTTTGACCATTAACCGCCGGCATAATTATTTAATGTCCTGTTTCAATTGACGGAAACAGACAACATGGCGCCAGATGGCATACTCCTCCGTGCAAAGTATAACACTCTCATTCAAAAACACGCTAACATATCTGCCGTATATCCCAAGATTATGACATCACTGAGATTTCCCCTCTCCGCTTAGCGGACCGCTGACTGCGCTCTGTGGACGGTTTTGTCCAAAAAGTTGTGCGTGCGGATATTTGCGGACGGGTATGTGGAAGCATATGTCCCCTGAGTATTAAGGTAGAAGCACATGTCCCCTGAGTATAAAGGTGGAAGCACATGTACCCTGAGTATTAAGGTGGAAGCACATGTCCCCTGAGTATTAATGTGGAAGCACATGTCCCCTGAGTATTAAGGTGGAAGTACATGTCCCCTGAGTATTAAAGTGGAAGTACATGTCCCCTGAGTATAAAGGTGGAAGCACATGTCCCCTGGTGCGACAACCCCACCGTGAGTATTAAGGTGGAAGCCCGTGTCCCATGAGTATTAAGGTGGAAGCCCACGTCCCCTGAGTATTAAGGTGGAAGCACATGTCCCCTGAGTATTAAGTTGGAAGCACATGTCCCCTGAGTATTAAGGTGGAAGTACATGTCCCCTGAGTATTAAAGTGGAAGTACATATCCCCTGAGTATTAATGTGGAAGCACATGTCCCCTGAGTATTAATGTGGAAGCACATGTCCCCTGAGTATTAAAGTGGAAGTACATATCCCCTGAGTATTAATGTGGAAGCACATGTCCCCTGAGTATTAATGTGGAAGCACATGTCCCCTGAGTATTAAGGTGGAAGCACATGTCCCCTGAGTATTAAGGTGGAAGTACATGTCCCCTGAGTATTAAGGTGGAAGCACATGTCCCCTGAGTATTAAGGTGGAAGTACATGTCCCCTGAGTATTAAAGTGGAAGTACATATCCCCTGAGTATTAATGTGGAAGCACATGTCCCCTGAGTATTAATGTGGAAGCACATGTCCCCTGAGTATTAAAGTGGAAGTACATATCCCCTGAGTATTAATGTGGAAGCACATGTCCCCTGAGTATTAATGTGGAAGCACATGTCCCCTGAGTATTAAGGTGGAAGTACATGTCCCCTGAGTATTAAGGTGGAAGCACATGTCCCCTGAGTATTAAGGTGGAAGCACATGTCCCCTGAGTATTAAAGTGGAAGTACATATCCCCTGAGTATTAATGTGGAAGCACATGTCCCCTGAGTATTAATGTGGAAGCACATGTCCCCTGAGTATTAAAGTGGAAGTACATATCCCCTGAGTATTAATGTGGAAGCACATGTCCCCTGAGTATTAATGTGGAAGCACATGTCCCCTGAGTATTAAGGTGGAAGCACATGTCCCCTGAGTATTAAGGTGGAAGCACATGTCCCCTGAGTATTAAGGTGGAAGTACATGTCCCCTGAGTATTAAGGTGGAAGTACATGTCCCCTGAGTATTAAGGTGGAAGCACATGTCCCCTGAGTATTAAGGTGGAAGTACATATCCCCTGAGTATTAATGTGGAAGCACGTGTCCCCTGAGTATTAACGTGGAAGCACATGTCCCCTGAGTATTAAGGTGGAAGCACATGTCCCCTGAGTATTAAGGTGGAAGCACATGTCCCCTGAGTTTTAAGGTGGAAGCACATGTCACCTGGTGCGACAACCCCACCGTGAGTATTAAGGTGGAAGTCCGTGTCCCATGAGTATTAAGGTGGAAGCATATGTCCCCTGAGTATTAAGGTGGAAGCACATGTCCCCTGAGTATTAAGGTGGAAGCACATGTCCCCTGAGTATTAAGGTGGAAGTACATATCCCCTGAGTATTAATGTGGAAGCACATGTCCCCTGAGTATTAAGGTGGAAGCACATGTCCCCTGAGTATTAAGGTGGAAGCACATGTCCCCTGAGTATTAAGGTGGAAGCACATGTACCCTGAGTATTAAGGTGGAAGCACATGTACCCTGAGTATTAAGGTGGAAGCACATGTCCCCTGAGTATAAAGGTGGAAGCACATGTACCCTGAGTATTAAGGTGGAAGCACATGTCCCCTGAGTATAAAGGTGGAAGCACATGTACCCTGAGTATTAAGGTGGAAGCACATGTCCCCTGAGTATAAAGGTGGAAGCACATGTACCCTGAGTATTAAGGTGGAAGCACATGTCCCCTGAGTATTAAGGTGGAAGCACATGTCACCTGAGTATTAAGGTGGAAGCACATGTCCCCTGAGTATTAAGGTGGAAGCACATGTCCCCTGAGTATTAAGGTGGAAGCACATGTACCCTGAGTATTAAGGTGGAAGCACATGTACCCTGAGTATTAAGGTGGAAGCACATGTCCCCTGAGTATTAAGGTGGAAGCACATGTCACCTGAGTATTAAGGTGGAAGCACATGTCCCCTAAGTATTAAGGTGGAAGCACATGTCCCCTGAGTATTAATGTGGAAGCACATGTCCCCTGAGTATAAAGGTGGAAGCACATGTACCCTGAGTATTAAGGTGGAAGCACATGTACCCTGAGTATTAAGGTGGAAGCACATGTCCCCTGAGTATAAAGGTGGAAGCACATGTACCCTGAGTATTAAGGTGGAAGCACATGTCCCCTGAGTATAAAGGTGGAAGCACATGTACCCTGAGTATTAAGGTGGAAGCACATGTCCCCTGAGTATTAAGGTGGAAGCACATGTCACCTGAGTATTAAGGTGGAAGCACATGTCCCCTGAGTATAAAGGTGGAAGTACATGTCCCCTGAGTATTAAGGTGGAAGCATATGTCCCCTGAGTATTAAGGTGGAAGCACATGTCACCTGAGTATTAAGGTGGAAGCACATGTCCCCTGAGTATTAAGGTGGAAGCACATGTCACCTGAGTATTAAGGTGGAAGCACATGTCCCCTGAGTATTAAGGTGGAAGCACATGTCACCTGAGTATTAAGGTGGAAGCACATGTCCCCTGAGTATTAAGGTGGAAGCACATGTCCCCTGAGTATTAAGGTGGAAGCACATGTCCCCTGAGTATTAAGGTGGAAGCACATGTCCCCTGAGTATTAAGGTGGAAGCACATGTCACCTGAGTATTAAGGTGGAAGCACATGTCCCCTGAGTATTAAGGTGGAAGCACATGTCACCTGAGTATTAAGGTGGAAGCACATGTCCCCTGAGTATTAAGGTGGAAGCACATGTCCCCTGAGTATTAAGGTGGAAGCCCGTGTCACCTGAGTATTAAGGTGGAAGCACATGTCCCCTGAGTATTAAGGTGGAAGTACATGTCCCATGAGTATAAAGGTGGAAGCACATGTCCCCTGAGTATTAAGGTGGAAGCACATGTCCCCTGAGTATTAAGTTGGAAGCACATGTCCCCTGAGTATTAAGGTGTAAGCACATGTCCCCTGAGTATTAAGTTGGAAGCACATGTCCCCTGGTGCGACAACCCCACCAAATTATTACGGTCGATACTCGTGATGGGGTTGTAGCACTAGGGGACATGTGTTTGGACGCCCAAGTTATTAACATTGGCGACCGCATGCGTTAAGCGGACCTATAAATGTGAAAGCAGCTTTATACGTTGTACCGAATGTTTTGCGCATCATTTGACATGTAAATGGTCTCACTTCATCATGCTGACATTAAACGGACACGGCTTACCAAAGTCACAACAATTTTCTCACAGTTTCACGGTAGTGAGACGAGCGCTCATTAGTAATACTGCAGCATACAAGGAATGGACTAATAACTTGTGATTTTGTCATTCTTTGTTAAAAAAAAAAAAAAAAACAATTAAAAAATTAAAAAAAAACCTGTGACTTGAGTGAGTCTTTCTGTGGGGAAACTAAATAATATACACATATTCATTTATATACTCGCATCTACCAATCTGTTTAAATATGTATAGCACACTATACGATGACACCGCGGATAGATGCTGAGCTATAAACACACTTCCTCCTCCCATAGCATCCGCTATAAAACAGCGAGTAACTTCACTCGGTGCCGATGTTTATTTGGGTTATAGAATGTTTTTGCGCAACATTTGACATGCAATTAATCATCCTTCGACGGATGCTAAACGCTGGCATTAATATGATCATAGATATTGGATCGTCGACAGAAAGAGAAAAAGGCTAGTGTTTGATTCAAACGGTGCCAAACCTATTGAGTGCTAAACACATTGCGGCCAGATGTTCTAAACCGCACTATTCCAATCGCGGATATATCAATTTGATAGCAATCATGTGAAAATCGGAGAGTCAAAAGCTATTTTAGGATGCATTGCGTCTGTGCAGTGGAATTATAACAAACCATGGAGTATTTTTCTCATTTCCAATCCATTAATTATTGTGTGGAGCCGAGTGTATTATTTTCCCGTTGGCGTGTGAATGTATGAGATTATATAGTCTGTGTGTGGCAGAGTACCAGCAGCCTATATCTAGAACAATCCGTGCAATCGTCCATATAGCGATCATAATGGAATACTATCGCGAACCTTCTTACGTCTTTACTTTAAACATATTTTAATGTGAAGTATTCAATTTACAAAGTGATTGGGGTATACAAGTTACAGAAACTTACAGAAGACCCCCTCTCCCGACACAAGGTTGAATTACAGTATTTTTACGAGATGACAGCTAGAGTATTTAAAACTGTGGTGTATTACATAACTGAAAATAAAGAAGATAGAAGTTATAATGGTAAGAGTGTGGAGTGAGTGGGTTCCTTTCTAACTTCATTACATAAACAACTGGAACAAGAACGAAATGCACCATTTACCATCGCTAGTGCATAGCCACATGTCGGTTTGCGCTCCAAAATGCTAATACCACCTTACTCGTATTTACGCGCAGTACTATTTTTTTCGCGCACCCGTCGGTGTGCGAATTTAAAGACATATTATGGACTTATTCGGGTGCGTGGAAGTTATAAGTTAGTACTCACGTGCAATACCAACCTGGGGAATATAGCATTCTACTAACATCGCCGAAATTTAAAAGAAATCGACCATATCACTCCATGGAAAATCTTCTGAACTACGCTCATGCAATTGTAAATATTGACATGAGATTCGGGACGCAACTATTGGCGATAAACTAACGCAAATGATTTCGCCATCGAGAGTCATTGCATTTAATCAATACATATGAATGACGATGCGTGTTGTCAATTTGGATTAATAATCGTAAAATTAGCCACTTTGAGCAAGATTATTCTACATTCCTATTTGATCACCCTACCGGAGTGTTTCACATCACTTTAAAAATGAGCGAAAAATAGTACGACTCTGAATTTCAAATATACCACAGGGAAAACAAGAGAGCTATGTTGATGAGTTACACACATTACGAAACGTTGGACACTGAATAGACACTTACGCCTATACATGTAGGCCTATGTTTACATTCGTTCAACCAATAAAAAACATACAAAACAATGCAATACTCAATTACACATCATGGTAACATCGACGATGTTCAAATGCGTGTAGGAAACGCACATATTCTAGATTGCATGTGCACGAAAGCACGTCCCCCATTCACCAGCTGGAGTGACACCGTGATCACACCTATATGTCATCACAACCCGAAAAAATATGTTGATATTTCTGAAGACATTCGCCTTCGCAGTTGTGGTTTTCTGTTTTCGAGTTCATTGCATTGGTGTCTATAACTATTTCAATATCATAATCATGATTTGGAGCATACAAACGTCCATCATCGCAACAAATTGATGATTTAGTTATATTTTACACGATTTAAATCCGCTTTGATCGTGTTTAATATACACATGTATCTTCAGAAACGACTGAGAACTGAAACTGTCATCAGATCCAAGATTTTAACGAATTTTTTGGGTCAGTTTTGAATTCGCGCGAATCAAGTGCGCGAATTCAAACCTGAGCGAAAAATAGTACTGCGCGAATTTAAATACGAGTAAGGTATTCGCTTTTGAATTTTCCCCGGTATTGAAATAGGTCGATAAATACCTGAACTCCCGTTCTACGAGCGTTATATGTCACATAAAGAGCAGTGAAGTCATAAAAATATAAATATACAACTTCAAATGCAATGTACGGGTGCCATTTGTATTCATCGGAATTCTTGACAAACGGAATCTCCCGAAAAGGTACATTATGTTATCTCAAAGGTACTCAATCCGATTCGATGGTCCCCATATCATCAGATTCCAACAACAACAACATGTTTTGAAATGCCGCTTCAGTTATCGGAATCGATTAATTGCCCAAAAATAATGCTAACCACATATGCAGTCAACTATAGTACAAAATTGCCCCAAACTGTTATTTATCAACATTTTGTTCAACGAAATTTTACCGCTTTGTCAAATATCTGACACAAAAAAGCCACTTGATTTTAGAGTTATCCATCTTGATCCGCAATTTGGTCCTAGACGTCTTCTCGTCTTCTGGGCCACCTGAAATTATCGGTGGAGAAAAAAAATAGATTTCATAAATCGATATCTGATCGCTCTGAGCTTTGATGGGTGGTTTTCTCGACTCGAATCAAATATTTTTTACCCCCGGTGCCAAGGAAATAGTAATTTGCGAGCGTTAATTCGGATTAACTTTATAAACAATTGACAAAACTTCTAGTTTCTCTTCGTTTTAATCACCAACATTATATACTACTATAAGCGTTCCAGAGCGACAACAGATCCAGATTTTCTTTCCATGATCTACAGTAGCAATTATACGCGAACCCTGACTAACAGAATTGAACCTAAGATAAACTCAGCCAGCGTAAATAAAGGTACCAAGCTGCATAACTCAGTTTCACAAACTTTCAAAATCTTAGTATAGCCCAATATATTTCAGTTATGAGACGCACACAATCAAATGGTACACATATTTTGTGTTGTCATATTTACAATTAAACTACATGTATGTTTATTATTGATAAAAAACAAGAAAAAATAAATGAACCGACATAAACGAAATGATCTAAAATTTATCGAAAAGTATAGGAAACAAGCGTTATATCGTCGAATTTGTTCGAAAATCTTGCGCATTGGTATGTCTTGAGACACCTCTTACAAACTTACATGTACATTATTTTGTAATTTCAGCGCAGAATGGAGATTGGCGAACATGTTTAGCAATCATCCGTGTAGGTACATTGTATATATTTTTGAGATACCTCTTAATTATATCAATTTATGTATACATAATTTTGAGGTTCAAACGAGCACTGACCGTTTAAATCACGGGTTTACAAGTAGAAATATAGAATATACGCATAGTGTTTCTGAATAACAAATTTAATCCACGAGTGGGATTGGCAATTTACACCACGAGCTTCAGCTATGCGTATATTTTGTTTATGCCACGATCTTTACAATGCGATGGATAAACACTATTCCGTTCAAATTGTATGGAGAAGGTTTAATCCACTCTGCGAAGTTTATGCCACGATCTTTACAATGCAATGGATAACACTTTTTCCGTTCAAATTGCATGGAGAAAGTTTAATCCACTCTGCGAAGTTTAATCAACAGTATTTCGAAACAACAGGTCTTGATTAAATGTAAAATTTAAACAGATATGGCTTTATTTATATAGTAAGATATGCGATCGTGGTATAAACTGAAATAATCGCTTCTCCTCTCCGCCACACTAACATCCATTGATATGTACGCCCGGCGCTGTTCGGATTAGATGCTCATATCTGAATAAATCGTGACCGAATGAATTCGCCCCGGTGATATTATAGGAATACGACTCTTGTGTGTATCCGGTTAGGACCCAATACGACTCTTATGTGTATCCGGTTAGGACCCAGTTAGTGCACTTATACTCGAGACACGGTTCATGTTACAGTTCTCAGTCGCTAGTCGGATTTCACATTAATTCATCATATATGGGTTTTCTGTCGTTTCACGTAATATTATAACAGCATTTTGGTGTCTAATATCATTGCGCCAACTTGTCAGCTACAGAGATATTTAAAAGCAATGGTGCGATCATTCACATTCTCATGATGATATCTTACTGCAAAAACCAGGGTTAGAACCTTCTTTTTTTTTCGTTGATTCTCAACGCACAGGTTTAACTCTTCCATGACTTTGATCTTCCTGAAATTTGTCGAAAACCCTGAGCTGATGCTTTCTCTTATATAAATATGTGAGTCTCACACAGGGAACCTCGCATATACCAGAAAATACGTTGGACTAACAATATTTACCTTGACCTGGTTGGCAAGTTTGGAGTTTGGGATGATACCCGGGAAGATTTGAAAGGGCTGTCAGCCCTCTTCTACAACCCACTTTTGAGTGCTGTAATTCCGCTGAAGAGCGTTTGTAGGGTTTGTGAGTTTGTAAGTAGATTACTATCTGCCCATGCACAGTAGGTGTTTGCCTACTGTGTGTGGAGTGGATGCCACCGCAGCAGGAAGCAAAGCCCCCCCCCATTCCGAACCTGGACCGGCGACGAAGACTTACCTTGTTTTCTTTCATGAGTTTTGTGTGTTGATATATATATATTGTTTTGAGTTATATGAATGGTTGTAATTTAGTGTCCTACTTTGTGCTTGCATTGACACCAGTTGCCTTAGTATCTTGTGTTCCGGGCTTGTACTACGGGCTCAACGCTAGGAAGAGGGTGCATTGCCTGCCGGTTGACTTAAGGTCGGTCGGGGTTCCTCAACGCCTGATGGTGCAATGCCCGCCTTTCACTTCTGTGTAAGTGTCAGAACCCGTTGACCTGGTTGTGTATTACGATCGCGGACCGAGGACGCAGCTGAGGCCAGATCGCATGGGTTACTTAGTGTGTTTTCGGAATGTTTGGCGTGTTAAGTAGTGTTTCCGATTTTCTGTCCCACCCATCCTCCCATAGGCACGGGCCCGGGTGAAAGCATGTATTTGCAAATTTCTTTTGGCAGTGTGTTAGTAGTTTGAAAGAGATAATTATTTGACGGCTTATACTACGGCTACGACAAGCGTTTCTACACCGCCCGGGGACAGCCATCAACGCCACCGGAGCCTTCTAGGGCGTGAGCCCGCTAACCTAGATTTTGATATTGGTGTTAGTCGTGTTTTCTGGTCGGGTTTCTGATTGGTTTGTGAAGTGTGATGATTTTACAAGGTTACCACGTTAGTTGGTTGTTTGAAGGAGATAGTTACTCAATGGCTTATACTACGGTTACGACAAAGCGTTTCTACACCGCCTGGGAACATGTCATCAACGCCCCCGGAGCCATCTAGGGCGTGAGCCCGCTACCCTAAGTTTTGATATTATTGTTAGTCTTGTTAGGCGGTCGATATTGCGGATTTTGCATGTATGTAGGTTAGTACATGATGACTTATTTATACTTATACTACAGGGTGACGTGGCCAATCCACTGTGTCCGCCTGCCATATAGGTCAGTACGCATCTAGAGCCCTTTTGAAAATTATCTGTAGGGATGTCTCATGGAATTTACCTGTTTGGAGTATTGTTCCGTGGGTAGCTGAAATGAGATTTTGTTTATTAGACTTACCATCCATTTGTCTGGACTGTGTTAGTAACCTGGTCGACCTCATGTGTTTATTAAGTTCTTAAGATATAGGCCTATGTATTTGTTTGTTGATTGTTAAGTATTTATTAAATTTGGGCTGTATTGGTGCGACCATTGATGGGGAATATCCCAGCATATCACAGCAAGATCCCTAATCTCGTCGGTCTGGTTTTTATGTTTTGTTTTTGGTCATTTTCCCGAGCTCGAGTTCGTCAATTAAGGTGCTGACTTGTAGTCTGATTAGTCGAGTGTTTGCCGCTAGATTTTGAAGTCTAACGTGGAGCGAGGGTATGTCGGCTGTATTATGTAACGCCCTGATGGGGTTCGTATATTTTCTTGGAGTGCCATTCTCAAGGTTTTGGATTACTTGAAGTTTGTTGAGTGTAGATTTGGGTAGATCGGCGGTTATGGTGGCCCCATAACCCATGATTGGTCGTACAAACTGCTTATAGAGCTTAATTCTAGTTACTGGATTGAGTCCCCATGATGTGTCCCTGACATGGTTAACCAGTGCATTCTCTGATATCTACACAAGAAGCATCGCATATAAGAGAACGCACTGGCACATCATATTTAATGCTCCACCAGTGACCCCCCAAAACGAAATGGTTAAAGGGAGGAACTAGTTGCGTTTTTCTGTTATATGTATGCACTGTTACCATGTTGCTATTGTATCAGATTGCCTAAGTGTTCATGTATTAGGGAGAGCAGTTTAAACTAAGTAACCTGCACTTGTCCCAGATCCCGTTACCATGAACCATGCATGCATCACCCAGCTAGTATAAGTCACCTGGTTTGTAATATAGTCTCGCCTGATGAATACAATTGTTATGTTAGATCATGCCGTGAATATATGTTTTTGCCACGACCGCAAAGATGATATTCCACCAGTTCAAAACCTGGGAACGTTCTGATGGTCTGACGGATAACTTTATAACAGAGGGAAAACAATGCAGGCATGATATGTCTTGGCTAATACATGTTACTTAGTAATGTATTACCAATAGCATTGGTATTACACAGTAGGTGAATGATTTTGAGAAAGATTCTCCAGTGTGCATGATTTTGGCGACGTTTGTGTGCCGATATCACTGTTCATCGCTAACAATCACGAAATTCTCCATTTTAATCAATTCAATGTTGATTGTGAAATGGTCGCCTAAATAACTCCATCACCGAGTACATAACTGACGATGATTCCAGTGATATTTTGTGTTTATTACTACAGACCTACACTTATACTTACATATATACAACTGCTTACTCATGTACATAACTCAAAATTTCAAAATTAACCCTTTCGACGCATCGCGGCCTACGCATACGTTCTGAATTTTAAAATTTGTAAAAACCCAACTATGTACCACGGTCCAATTTTTTACTGAAACTACCGGTATGGGACAATCATGAAACTTAAAAGTTTTAACTTCATACGTATATGCATTTTCCTTATGATGGTGCATGATTCTACGATACTGGTACGCATACGCTTGTCATAAAGTATACTTATATTTTATAAATTTCAAAACACCAAGCATACTTCTGTTATGCTCCTGTTTTTCATTTATCTGACTACCAAATTGTCCAAGTGGCGCTTCGGAATATGTACCAAGATTTTATATACCTTTGTCCCAAACTCCAGGCAGAGTTATCTCCCATCGCTCCGCTGAGATACCACTGCCATAAGGACATTAATTGGTAAGGATTTCTTACGTGTATTTAGTTCTTTAGTTTTTAGTTTTTAGTTCTGTTTTAGGATTAAAATTGTCTATGTCTGGCTCAGTTCATATTGTTCTTATCAATACCGAAAGAATTACCATTATTGCAAACTTTAAAACAAATGTGGTGGTCAAAACAAGATAATAGGTGACTAAATACAGTTCCGCGACGATATGTAAAACTAGATTTATCGTCTGCAAAGTACCATCCTTGTGGCAGTGCTATATCGCAGTGATAACGTAAAGGGCGCTGTATGGAGTTTGCCTTTGTCCATGTTACCGAAGACAGGTTTAACCCTGTATTATGCGGTGTTCTCAGCCCCCCCCCCGATCTCTATATCTGTACAAAAGAAATGGTCGCCTAAATAACATATTTTTGGTCAGGAGCAATCACCTACTGAGAAATACATTATCCAGAAACGGATATTAACCCATTCGATACTAAATAGATTCCCCCATTTCAGTCATAAAAGAATACATTGGAATGGTCTATTATTCATTTGGAGGGTAAGGATATATGAGCAGACGGCAGCTAGACAAAATTATAACAGTGCAGAAAACTTAATACTCATTGGTGGGAAATGTTTAGATAATAAGTTCCACGTTTACTGAAATTATTATCTGAACATATGATAAGGGAACTACACGTCAATGAGTATTTAGTATAGCAAGGGTTAAAGGCACGGGCGGCGTTCGTTGCAGAAATATTCATATTTGTTCAAATCGCCATCAACAGAAGGAATATTAAAATACATATAGTTTTGTTCATATGCCAAACATAATCAGTGCGTAAATATTACATTGTCGCCAAGACGTACGATGTTGTACATAAACAGAACCTGCTCGTGTTACAGAAGTTTTGCTTCTGTTTACATAACACAGCGCAATTCTATTGACTAATCACACACAAATGATATAAACGCTCTTTATTATTTCCATATCAGTAAAACAGTAACAAATAACGCTCTTTATGTTTACCATATCCGGATCTAAACAAAAGCCAGGTTCTGTAACTTTGTTTGCTTTTGTTTACATAACAAAGGAAAACATTTTACAATAACATACTGTTTATGCCATATTTCTGATTGGGAAAGAACAAGGTCTGTCTATATTTTACTATTATTTCTGTTTATGGCGGAGGTGAATATTTTAACAGCATACCCACCGCCAACGTCGCCCGTATCTTTAACTATAAGACATATAACCTGCGTTATTTATTGTTTTAATGTTATAAAGTTCCCCATCGGAACATTAAAACGTTCCCAGGTCTTGAACTGATTGAATATGATCTCCGCTGGCGTGTAGCCAGAGTAGAAGCATGATCTAGCGGCGTAATGACATACATTGCGCTTCCCATATCCCAACACCGACTATGCATTAACGTAAGGTACATTTGAATTGAGATGTCGCATAATATCATAAAGTTTAACATAACGGGATTTCCCGCTACGTGCATATTTAAAAAAAACTGTTGGCGTGCTTCCGTGCGTGGACCTTGTGTGCTTAGTAGAATAATTAGATCGAATATTTATGAATTGCCTAGATGCACTTCCCTGCGCTGGAGAATGACATTTGCGCAATTTTCGAACTAAAATACAATTACGTTAAAAGAAATTTTCCATTTGCAAAAGAAATTGGCATCTGCTTATTCCTGCATTCCGAATGCTGTTGTTGATATTTTATGCCACAGGGTATGGGTCGCGAGTGCCATTCATTAGACGCATCTCAGTTTTCACGAGAACATGACAACCTCACTCCTGGGTTAGATCATCTCGTCGAAATGTCTATTATTGCAGAGTGCCAATCTTGTGGGTTATCAACACTAGAATTGCTTGCATCCATTAGCTGGTGGCAGTTTTCATGTAACCCCTTTCTTTGCGAAATGGATGCTCACATTTGTTAAAAATGTATGCATTGGAATGGAGTGTTATTCATTTGGAGGGATGATCTGTCTATATAAGCAGTCGTCATGCTGACAAACAAATAAACGTGCAGAATATTCCTAATAATTGTATACGTGCAGATGATGCATGTGCTTGCGCAGTGCAGCTGACCATTGCATGACAAGAATGCGTAACTCGGCCCATTTGTTACCATTCAACAATATACATATATACCTGGTCAACAACTCATATCGACAATTCTTTAGGCCACAAATTTTCCCACCAAACTCCAGCATAGCCACTTAAAAACTAAAAACTCCCGACTCGCCGTCTGCAGTTTAAACTCCAGGGTTTAAAGTCCAAATTGAAATGGGCCATTTGCCTCTCAACCACACCAACATGCAGCCATTGATATACACTCGTACCGCTTGGGTTAGAGGCTAATTTCTGAATAAATCGTTACCGAATTATTTCGCCCCGGTGATCTTAGAAATAATACCCCTATTTTTATCCGGTTATCGGACTTACTCGGTTGGTTTATGTTATACGCATACTAATCGGATTACCACGTTGCTCGATCGTGTTCGACCGCTTTGTGGTGCCTCTTCTGGTGGGACCAGTGTCTTCTCCAGATATATTGAACGCGAATTACGGTATTTGCAGTACGGAAATCGATAGTACGAGATTTCACATTGCCATAATGATATATTACTTACAAAACTAGATTTAAACTAGATTTAACCAAACATGTTGTTTTGGCGGACTTTCTTTTTCAACATCGGTGGGGTCGGGACACGAATTACGGTGATAGTATTCACATGCACAGACTAAAACGCGCCCCTTGTGTGCACAACATGACAAAGATTCAGTGCCATATATGCATAATTTTTAACCGCTCGTGTGCAATTTCCATTAGTGTGATACCTATAATACATGTATCATTAACCATTATCAACACACAATGTTGACTCTTTAATTTCACACATGTTTGAAATAACAGTGCATTGTCTGATTTTTATAAAACAATAATGTACTGTTTTTTTTGCAAGTTGATTGGCAACAATGATTTCAGATAAGCTCGGATACATCCATGGACAGGGATAGTCTCATCCGCCAACGTTGGTTAATATGTTCAACAGTTGAAATGTCATGCCTGAATGAGAAACATGTTAAATTGTTCACTGTTCCCATAGCTTGAGTTTCCATCCAATAAATCTGTAAATTATGTCGTTTTTGGACCGAATATGTTCCTACTTTCAGTCGAAATCTTAAACAGAAATGGCTGAAATGTTAAAGGTACTCAATCCGATTCGATGGTTCCCATATCAGATTCCAAAAACAACAACAGCAACATTTTTTGAAATCCCGCGCCTCAGTTATCAGAATCGATTAATTGCCCAAAAACAATGCTAACCACGGTCAACTATATTATAAAATTGCACGAAACGTGCTATTTATCAACATTTTGTTCAACGAAAATTGGCCGGATTGTCAAATATCTAACACCCAAAGCCACCTTTTTAGAGTTCCGAATATTTGCCAGGCCGCCAAAAAATACATATCGGGAAATGACAAACTTAAAAAATCGATATCTGATCACTCTGATCTTTGATGTATGGGTTATACGACTCGAATCAAATGTTGTTTACCGCCGAAGCCAAAAGAAATAGTAATTTGTGAGCGTTAATTTGGATAATGCATCTTTGAGGTGTTTTCGGTTGGAACTTTTCAACCAGTTGGAAAATGTTAAGTATTTGTTGGAGAAAATCAACCCAAGAGGGTGCGAATGAATTGTTCCAGAGTTTGAATGTTTGGCCTGCTAGGGAGGTGGGATTTATTTGAGATTATAAGTTTGACAGCCCCCAAGGGCCCCAACCGAGAACCTTTAGCACGATCATTTCCATGGACACAGCTACATGTATATTACAGACGCAATGAGAGCATTATGTTATGCCGTTTGTATACCGTCATGTGGCCAGCGTGTTCCCATTATAGTATCCGACAATGCATTATTCGAATACATTATCAGCGTTTACTTTTATAAAACGTTAACTGTGATACAAAAGTAAGTATACAAGTTGTGTGTTGTCTGAATTTCCGGTTACCTTATTGTATTCGCATGAAGTCGACAGCCTGCAAATAGTGCATTTGCCATTTTGCAGACTGAGGTCCCAGATGGTGAATTTAGTGATGCTATCCAGCAAGCTGGCTATAGCACCGCCAATGTCATCCTCTGTGGATCTCATTCTGCTTAGGCTTCATCTTCTGGGAAGTTTATATATCCCCTAATTTGCATAATATCCATGTTCAGTCACATGATTCCACGACGCGAAACCCACCCGTTTATATTTATCCGACCAACGTGTCACACCAGGTGTAAACAATAGTCGTTGGCGAGGACAAATTGCAACCACTGATACGCTTAATTGCCTCAATCACAATAAGATATGTCCGCGGAGTCAAATCAAATTATCACACTGTCGGCATAGAGTTGACAGCTCATTCGATTAATGGAATAGTGGATTATTCATCTTCAGCATGCTATACATGTTTGAGATAAAATGTCTAATGACACTATACGTGTATGCGAAACGAGTCAGATAACGTTCGTTGGCAATGACAACACGCGTTACACATTATACGTGCGTGTGCCAAACACCCTCAGTAGTTTAATTGGGGGTCTCTTCCAACATGTTCCGCTCCCCCTAATTCGCCCCATGAGATAACGAACAGCACACTATGTTACCACTTCAATGAGGTTCCGATGGCACTCCGGTTTCCGGTACTTTCACGTTCACTTCCGGTGTGCTTTTCACTCGAACATTAACCCACTTATGCAAATAAACTTGAAACCTCTCGAAAGTCGGTATGTGATTTACGCCATTAGTTAGGTTGACAATTCAGCCTTACTCACATTTCCAAACGAAGTAAACACACTGGTCATTGTCACAATGTGAAATGGTGCAATGATGCTGCTTAATAAGTTTCCTGTAAAGCAGTTTTTCTGATAAAGCAGTTACATATTATATTTTTGAAACTTATAATCAACTAAAATATATGTAATTTACCTTCCATAGTATATATTTGTTAGAGCTTGCACGTTAAACGGATATGGCCCATTCAAGCTTTCAAATGTTTTCTACGCAATTGGAAGGAGTAATAAGATAGGTTGATAAAAGCACGAAATATTGATATACCGGCATCATATGCTCTGAAGAATACTTCACACATTCACAGCCATTTCCCAGCTGTTTTCAGAGTTTCGCACAGAAGTGAAACAAGCAATAGACTAACACGGAACGCTTTTATCTGTTCCATGCCGTGCACACATGCGCACATCGTCGCGTCAGAACTAAAGTGTTCAATCTCCATATTTTCATTTTTGTGGGAAATCGAGTTTAAAGTTTAGACCCCCCCCCCGTTCACATGTTCTCTTTCTGTTTTGAAATATAGTACACAGCGGGTATGATAGCTGGTGTAAAAATACTATTATATCACGAGTTTCGAGACAAAACAGATGATATCTTGGGTGTAATCACAAAAAAAATAAAAGGTCAGCCGACCACAGTATCCCCCGAAAACGTGGCTAGTCGATGCCGCTTTGTTAAAACAAAAGTTCGAAAAGGGTTAATATTACTGCGTAAAAAAATTATTTTCCCGTCATCTATATAATGGTGCACATCT
Organism: Siphonodentalium dalli; assembly: GCA_032622095.1. Taxonomy (NCBI): domain Eukaryota; kingdom Metazoa; phylum Mollusca; class Scaphopoda; order Gadilida; family Siphonodentaliidae; genus Siphonodentalium; species Siphonodentalium dalli. Next base: position 30,708,971 of record CP136065.1, read on the forward strand.
TCAATATGTGGGAAACAATACTCTGAAGTCTCAAATATCTACGATCAAAACTGTAGGAGGAGTTGATTACACCATGAAGGCACCCTCATACAGAAAATTAAAAAAAATGTTGAAATGTCGAAAAGGGTTAATAACTCTGTCAAAAAATTGTTTTCCATCATCTATATACATGTTGCACATCTTCAATATATGGTCAACAATATTCTGAAGTTTCAAATCTCTGGGATGAAAACTGTAGGAGGAGTTGATTACACCATGAAGGTACCCGCATACTGAAAATTATAAAAAATGTTGAAATTTCTAAGTCGAAAAGGGTTAATAACTCCGTCAACAAATAATTTGTCCGTCATCTATATACATGCTGCACATCTTCAATATATGAGCAACAATATTCTGAAGTTTCAAATCTCTGGGATGAAATATGTAGGAGGAGATGATTACACCATGAAGGTACTCAAAGGTGTGACGGACGGACGGACGGACGGCTATACGCACCACAGGTTACTTGTGAGGTGCGATCTTTTGTTTGCATGACTTGTGGGGTGCACCCACAAGTAACGTACGGAAAATCCAATTTTTAAAAATAAATTTTTCGGGGGACAAAAGGAGATGTAAAATTTTGTGTTTTTATTCCGTGCTATAGTGGTTTTCGTGTTTTTCAATCATATGAATGTGCAAAAATCCCAAAATCACTCCATTTTCTTTGTTATTGTAACAAAATAATTATCCTTGAAATAAAATGTTCACACTTAGGAGATAGATAGCATTAATTCCAACTAGTCACTTCGCTGGCACTCTGCCAAGTTCGGGTTCCATTCCTTTCTATTGAATGTCTGAGATACAAAATTTTAGCACTGAAATTTATTTAATCACGTGGTACAAAGTAAATAGATTCGTTGGTCCACAGTGGAGATAGAACAATATAGAACTGTCAAGAAAATGAGTTTTTGAGATGGAACAGATTTACGCTTTACACAGCCTCTTGTTCAAATTTGGTATACGTTATAGAGATATCTGGTGATATTCGGACATATCCGGAGAGGAAATCCCGCACCGAATCGAAAGATACCAATATCTCATTTCCCCACCAAAATGGAGATAGAACAGTTTAGTTCTGACGCGACGATATGCAGAGCATACCTGTACGGGGAGAACTTCTCATATACGTTCAGTCTATATCAAGGTATCGACGGGTCGATGCTACGCGTTGATGCTGCGGTTGCATGCTGCTGCTCGATCTGTCGGCCAACACGACGAGGAGTGCGTGTAGCAGTTCTGGTTAAACCCGACTCGAATAGCTAGGCAATACTATAGGTCTGGAGAAAATCATGCTGTGTTCTATTACCAAAATAGCTCTGTGTCGCTATAATTAACTTCCCATGCGACGCATAATAATAATTATTGTATAATTATTATCCGATGCCTCAACCTGTCGATATTTTTAATTTTAGTTATGTGACAAATCTGCGAATGTAGCCATTCCAGCACTCACCCGAATCACTACATCGTTTTGCTGATACTATGTTGTGATTGGTTTCTGACTGACGTAATGCTTGTTTGTGGTAATATGGACCCCCAAATTCCCCAGACTCAGTACAGCGTGATAGCTGTCGAGTCCGTGTTTAAACCAGAACTGGTGAAGTCTAGATGAACATCCGTTGAGGTCGAGCCTACTAGTAGCTTGGTTCCGGTGGCTACAAACACATCTGTCGTATATAGCCAAATATTCGCCAGTGTTGACTGTGTGCATACAGTACCAAATATAACTCTAATTTCAAATGCCACCAAAGAGCGACACGAGCCACCAGCTCGCGAATCTATTTACATATACGTATACCACTTCAGATTCACATAGCCGAGTCACAACCTGTGGTTTTGTTGTGGCACATGTTTTCACGTACATTCAGAACGAAGATTGCACGTCCAAGTGCAACACGACAGTGAAAAACTGGTAAATGCATGTGAGCAGTATGGCAAGGTTATGACCAACCAACAAGACATCGACGTCCACAAAAACGTATACATGAGAGAATACCACAGTTTGAGTGTAATTTAGGCCACAACACGTTGTGGATGGTACAATACTTGGCCTTCCCATCGTTCGCCAGACATTCTTCTCTTTTCAAAGTTAAAGCTTTCCACCCGGATGGCTGTCTGCGATGTGGATTAGTGCATCTTGAGCATTTTCGAATTCCTTGTTGCAATGGCAGAATCTGTATTTCTGTCGGAAAACAAAAGAGTCGAGGTGAGATACAATTGTCGACACTAAGTCTTGTATATGTGCATTTATAGATAGTTTATTTTAGAATATTCAATATAATTTAATATACATTTTAGCCAGGCTATCGCTTCATTATACGTTTAGCCAGACCAAACTCGCCTCATCATACATATCGAGGTGATTATTTATTATTAATCAACAGTTGATAATATTATACCGTCAAATAATGTAACTCCTGTGATAGTGTTCCTGAAGCTAAAACACAAATATCTTGGAATGCAACATAGAATGCCAGACTACGTGGTTGTCAACGTGTTAACTTCTTGTTGCCACGTCGATCTGGTCGAAGAAAAGAAAAAAACACAATTTGCAGCGTCAGTTACTTCGACCGCTCCGATAATTTTCATTCTGTTGTCAAGAAAATTTGGTCTGAACTTTAGTGTTAGTGACAGATACCGTTCATGTCATTGAATTCTGTGAGATAGAGTCGATGCCAATCAATTCTCACAGGACAGGGATCGGAGCCATCGATCCTCGTTAGATGCCAAGTGAACATTCGTGGCCTGCTGACAAACTGATTTCACAATGAATTGACGTAGTCAATAGAGAAGATAACACTAATACTTACCATTTCCTGCGAACTCCAAGTCGTTTTCGTACAATAAAATCGCCATTTGAAATCGTGTTATATAGATTCGATTTTACAGAAATCTTTGAGTCCCAGTGATATACGAATGTACATTGATTATCTACTACTAGGGTGAGAGTTATATTTAGACAGAAGATGGAGAAACTGTTATATCGATATGTCCCTGTTTCGTCTGTTGCCGATTCACAAATGTTCTTGTCCTACGTTTGGCTGTATATATTTTTAGGACGGGAATTGTTCTCAAAGCACATAGAAAATTTTACTTTGAGGTGATCGGTTCCGCCATTTTGGTTGAAAAAAAAACTGCTCTAAATATAGAAAACCAAAGACTACTAGTAGTCTGTACTAGTACTAGTAAACTGCATCCCGGCTTTAAACTAACAACCTGGATTTACATCATAAAAGGTTTGAATACAATACATATTCAACAGTTATCACCTTACTAAAACAAGCAATAGTTAGGTTTAGCTGATTAATATGATTATAATTACATAGAATATTAGTTCCATGTTTGCGAATTTCATTTTGGGTAACAACTCCCATAATGCATCTGAAAAAATGTTGAAGGAGAGTAAAAACATGAAGGAAATACAAGTAACAACCATATATAGCCAAAGCAGAACAGTCCATCGCCCTCCGCGATGAAAAATTTCTGACTTTGATTTTTACCGGGCTTTTTGCATATGGTTATATGTGAAATCCCGCCGTATTACCCAACAAACCGGCCAAAACCGGCCAAATAAAGCTTCAACAGCCTAAAATATCTTGGGTCTGTCTCAATAGAACCATACAAATATGGGTATCATTGGAACCGGCTCCTTGACCACATTGTGATAGTTACAGTTATGCCCTGTGCCAATGCATTCTCTTATATATGCGAGTCGACCATAGGTCGCCTCGCATATATAAGAGAATGCATTGGCCTAAAAAAAATCTTTTTTTAACACTTTTTACCATTTTTTCTTACATTCTTTAACAATTTTTTTATTTTTAATGTGTTAAGCCAATGCATTCTCTTATATATGCGAGGCGACCTATGGTCGACTCGCATATATAAGAGAATGCATTGGCACATGGCCCTTCTGTTGGGTAAAGGGTTAATGCTTTACATGTTCGTATAATATTGTTTTTTGTGTTGTTTTAGTTTTGTTTTTATTCTGAGTAACAAATAAATTTTAAAACAAATATTTTAGTCTTTAATTGTGAAGCGCCGAGAAAATGAGGATTTAATTTGGCCAAAAACCTTTGGCCAAAGTTTTTTTCATTTGGCTAATCAAATTTTTATTTGGCTAAACTTTTGGCCACAAGATTTTTCGGTCCAGCGCGAACACTGACTACGACCCAGTGGGTGACAGGGTCAGAAATGAAGTATGACTGGTGCGCTCTGGTAGAGATTGACAACGTGTCTGGAGACTGTAACAATGAGATCTAGACCTCTCGTTCTGAAGTCATTATCGTCCATATCTTCTCTGAGAGTGACATATACCATGCTTGTCTGTAGGAACTGTCGCCTGTAGGTTAATTATGACAGCCGTATCCCTGGGTCCTCAAAATTAAATGCACGGAACTGTCATGCATGCCGGATAAATGGTATATTTAATAATTTAATAGGCCCTTAAAAACAAACACATCGTATCAACGTGACGTCCCCAATGTTTTCCCGCTATATACCATCATGGGAATCGGAAGCGATCAATCAAACACGACACGGATGAATATAGAATGTTGACGCGGATATCAGTGCCTTTGATCACCTATATAGGTTTTGCGACAACAACATGTCAATGGATTACCCACATAAATCTTTGATCTCCCTAGAAGTATATAATCATGTGTGGCGGATCAGAATGATATCACCGATAAAATACAGGTAGTTATATGGCTTTTTCTACTAGTTTGCGCCCTGGTGGAATTAAGCATGAAATTACGATCGTGTTTGTTACGATTCAGGGTATTAAAATATAGGTTCGTGAATGGATGATAAATAGTGTTGTATGTGTCCCTGGAATACTTATTAACCTTTCCCTGACTGGAGTTTCCGGAAATTTTGCGAAGACCCTGTGCCAATGCATTCTCCCATAGGGAGCCTCGCATATAAAAGATAATACATTAATTGGCATAACAATATTGACATTGTAAGCCAGTGAATTTTCTTATATATGCGAGGGTCCATATGAAAGACTCGAATATATAAGAGGATGCACTGTCACATGATCTTAACCCTTTACCCAACAGAACGGCCCCGTGCCAATGCATTCTCTTATATATGCGAGTCGACCATAGGTCGCCTCGCATATATAAGAGAATGCATTGGCTTAACATATTAAAAATGATAAAATTTGCAAAGAATGTAGAAAAATATTATAAAAAATTGTTAAAAAATGTAAGAAAAAATTATAAAATTGTTAAAGAATGTAAGGCCAATGCATTCTCTTATATATGTGAGGCGACCTATGGTCGACTCGCATACATAAGAGAATGCATTGGCACAGGGAATAACTGTAACCATCACAATGTGGTCAATGAACCGGTTCCAATGATATCCATATTTGTATGGTGTTATTGAGACAGACCGAAGATATGTTAGGCTGTTGAAGCTTTATTTGGGCGTTTTTGGCCGTTTTGTTGGGTAAAGGGTTAATGATGCACCAGCGCAGCTCTCGTCACGAACCTCAAGCTCCCGTGAAAAGTAAACATTATAACATTTAGAACAATCTGATCCTAATTTTACGTCAGCATGCATGTAACATTAAACGTCATAACATTTAGAATCTGATCTGATCCTAATTTTACGTCAGCATGCATGTAACATTAAACGTCATAACATTTAGAATCTGATCTGATCCTAATTTTACGTCAGTATGCATGTAACATTAAACGTCATAACATTTAGAATCTGATCTGATCCTAATTTTACGTCAGCATGCATGTAACATTAAACGTCATAACATTTAGAATCTGATCTGATCCTAATTTTACGTCAGCATACATGTAACATTAAACGAATATGGCTCATTCAAGCTTCCAAATTTTGGCTACGAAGTTTGCAAGGAAGGAGATATAAGATATGTTGCCAAAAATGCTCTGAAAAATACTTGCCATGGTCAGTCAATTTCCAGCGTTATTAAATTTTTTGAACAGAAGTTAAAACAAGCGCTCTTTATTTCTTCCATATCGGGTACTGAACAACACAAAACGGCCTTTTCTGTTCCACGCCGGGCACGTGTCTGTTAGTGTTTGGGAACCAAACATCGTGTTCAAAGTTGTATTTGTTTATATGTTTATATGTTTATACAGTGCGTCTTTCTGGGACATATAATGCTCGTAGAAATGTAGTTCGTGTTTTACTGATATAGTATAAATAAATAGCGTTTATCTATATATTACAAAAAATGTACAAACGCTGAAACTTTGCTATGACTTTGCAAGCGTTTTAAAGGCACGTGAGGCCTTAGTTGTCGAAAATATTCATATTTGTTCCAATCACCGTAAACAGCATTAAAATACATACAGTTTCGTTCATATATACCATGACTGTCGCGTAAACAGCATGTTATCACAAAGACCTACTATATTTTACCTAAGCAAGAGCCTGATTGTGTTACAGAAGACAGCACAATGCTACTGGCTAATCACACAAAAATGGCTTAAGCGCTCTTTATTTGTTCCATATCAGGAATTCACCAACAAAGAACGCTCTTTATGTTTACCATCATAATATAAACAAACACAAGAAAAGTAACTTGTTATGCTTTTGTTTACATAACAATGGTCAAACAAATGACAATAACATATTGTTTATGCAATATTTTGTATTTGTATACGGACAAAGTCTGTCTAAATTTTGATGTTCTTTCTGTTTGTGGCGGTTTTTGACGGGTGGAAATATTTTTACATGATACCCACCGCCAAGGCCTCCCGTGTCTTTAAGAGTGTATTAATCATGTATATAATTTATTGATCTATCTGATTCCTCCTTCATAATTAAGTATGGAGCTTCTTGAAATTTTGCAAATACCCTGTGCCAATGTATTCTCTTCTATATGCGAGTCCCCCATAAGCAGCCTCGCATATATAAGTTAATACATTGGTCTAACAATATTTAGTCTGACTTTGTCGATCAGTGTATGACCTCATGTCTTCGAAGCTTCCTCATAATGATAAAATGATAATTTTTTGAAAAGAATTTAAGAAAAAATGATAAAAATGATAAAGAATGTAAGAAAAATTTATAAAATTTGTTAGGCCAAAGCATTGTCTTGTATATGCGAGGCGACCTATGGTCAACTCGCATATATAAGAGAATGCATTGGCACAGGTTCTTTAATGCTGCATCAACGCAGTTCCCGTCATGAAAGGGCAAACGTCGACATTGAGTTGAAATGTCGTTTGAGTTCTTTCCCATACATAGCCGGTTAGAGGGTCTCCACATTGTACAACGTTGTTTAACCTATCGAACTGGTTAATTCTACCACCCCAAAGACACTTCATGGTCCAACACAATGTGCGTTATGAATGAGTTCAATATTTTCTGTGGATTCCGCCCCAGATTCGCGAATATCTCGATGTTTTTGTTAGTTGCTGAGGTATACTGTTGCTTCAGCCGCTAATATAGCCAAGTCTATGTTGTAAGCGTTAATATATATTGGATGTTGTGACAATTGGTGACCAGGGTCCGCGCTGGACCGAAATTTACTTTTGCCAAATAATTTTCCAAATAAAAATATGATTTGCCAAATTCTTTTAGAATTTGCCAAATGCTACCATCTTCTGCAACATTTAGTCTTAACGACCTTTGATATCGATAGGAAACTAGTTAGTTAATAATTAGTTTTCATACAATAATAAACCAATCAAAGAACAATAAAATTATAGCAGGGTTGCTTTATCAGAAGGCACAACACAAGAATATTAGCTATGTAGACATCACCACACTGAATATTGGTAATCCCTCCACCCATCGATACTATATATAATTGCTATCAGATTAACTGTATCTTAATAGAGGTGTTAACTTTTCCTAAACCAAATAAAACACCACTAGTTATATTGTAAGAGTTTCCTTGAATTAATGGTATTGATTGACCAATATTTGTCAGCTGTCGAGGAATTAAAAAGTGACTTGCCAAAACGTTTGCCAAATGAAAATATTTTTAGCTAAATGTGAATTATTTTTGCAATTGGCAAATTTGGCAAGTGGCAGCGCAAATCCTGTTGGTGACACGAAAACAACTATCAGCAACCATATATCGTAAGCTAAGTCCTATACTAAATGGACTCCCATTCAGTAATACAAGTATACATTGCAACTGTATATTATTCATCTGGAGGTTTGTTCAGGAAAAATAAGCAGACGACATTTAATAAAAGGGTAGAATGAGTCATATTTATCTGAGGGAAATGTTCAGATAATAAGTTCAACACAATATGATCAGAACATTTCCTAAGGGATAATTACTCATCAATGATTATTTGGTATAGAAATAGTTAACACATGAGACTTGGATGTCGCGTTCGCAGAACAATATATAGCGCCACGTCTCGTGGTTTCCGGCAAGAGACGTGACAGGAATACTGATCCCGGAGGTGACGGATTCACAGCTACCAAGGAACGACTGCTCGACATTTCTTTCTTAGCATACACTATATACATATAGACCGACCCCGGAGTGTTGGCCACTATGTCGAAATGCGATATGGTAGCTCAGACGACAATGTGCACAGCACCTAAGGCCGTCAAAAGCCGCCTGGCGACGGCGAGTTGGTTCTATTCCCAATAGGGGGCGGCTTGTTATCCACACAGAGGGTGGTCACCTGATTTGTTTATTTGTAAATTTTCTAGCTGCCAATGGCGACCGATCGTTTCTTTGTAACGTAATTTAATCATCATTACAGCCATGGGGTCTTGTATATCAGGTCAGATTTGTTAGTTGCTTTGTGTCGGTGATTTCAACGTGAAAGGAATGAGTTTCCAGTGATATTAACCCGCCGTGTGACCTTCCCTCCAGCTGTAAAACTGACGTGATATGGCCTATAGATGATCTGACAACGTCGTGATATGGCTTTTAGATGACGAAACAACAATAAATCCCAACAAACCAAACTTATCAGAACAGAGATGTAAGCACTCTCATGTGAACTAAACGTATAAGAACACTGATGTAAACACACACATGTTTGTGATAGACGTACATGTCCTTTTAACTAAACGATTTATTTCACAACGCCTAAAAAAAAGAAGGAAAAAAAAGGCAATATGTGTTCACTGTCAAGTTCAACATCAGTCTCTTTGAAAAGCCGACGAAAATCATATACCGGATGTACGTCTCTGGAACTCTCTATTAACATTAGTTTCTGTTTTGAATGGATTCCCTCCATTTCATTGGAGAGTGGCGCAGACTACGTGCGATTTCATTGGTTTATGGCATAACAGATCACTTCACAGATCTGAGGTCAATGACGCGTTGACAGTTTGCCCACGCTTTGACAAACTCAACTATTTTTTAAAACCGAATACAGGCGATGTATCCATAACTCATTTTACTCATCGCAATATAGGAGACATCACCTTCGAGTTTTTGTCAGTCAACGATATTCGCGACTGATTATTATTTCGCATCTTGTATTTATAACTATTTTTAAATACTACGATTCTCACAAACATTTACTACGCCAGGAATGCACTCAATATTTTGGAAATGGTTTATTATGTCATGTTGGGAATGCCGCGTCGTCGTAGAAATTAAATATATTAATACTTCTAGAGACGTACATCCGTTAGGATATTCGTCGGCTTTTCAAAGAGACTGTTCGACATATTTTGCTCTGAGTTTGTAAGTAACGTTGTGTCAGACCACGTCACTGTCCATGCGCAATTAAAATGAATCTTACCGCACACGGACACGAAACTACACCACCAATCGTTATGCTATCATCAATTAGGGAAGCGTGGGTTGTTGAATGAAACAAGTTATTTGAAGCCAATACACAAGAAGACCCTTCGATGCGATGGTGTTAAGTTTAATCAATATCCGAGATATGCAACCGCTTTCGCATGCGTCAGACCAAAACTAATTGGGTGTAAGAAAATAGAGACCTTCACAATACGTTGCATGCATGTGCATTTTGTACAACCAGCACATCAATACAATACTGAGCGCAGAGGAAATTTTCATTGTCGCCTGCAGACACATAGGAACAATGAAGGTGGTGTGTATGGTTATACAAAATGCAGGATGCGTACATCAAATAATTTTCCAAAAGCAGTTCGGGGAAAAGTGGTTCAAATCCACATGTTTCCATCATGGATTTAGTAACTCGAAATCGTTATCTGGTGGAGTTGCCATGTTACTCACCGATGGCCTGTGGTTTTCCGCACATGGTCGACGAATTTATCAGCCATATGAAATCACTGTTAGATTAGCCGTAAGTTTGTGGAATTCCTCCAGCACTAAAACTGGCAATGTCGTGATGTGACCTTAGTTGCTGAAAGCTACATTAAACCCCAATTAATCAATCGATCGGGGAAAAGGGGAAAAGAGACATTATGCAGATCTCCTGGAGTAACTAGGTAGACCGATACTCTATCAGAGGTTAGGTACCCCACAACCAAAGTCCACTTGTTTCGCTCACCAAATCGATGGAATGTTTCTTTCGTCTCAACTGTCGACCAGTTCTCTGTAAACCGTCGTTGCGAAACCCCAACAAACTTAATTTGAGACAAACATCCCATCCCTACGTTACTGTTATTCTCCATTCCTGCCAAAAAATGATTCTGATGCTCTAAGCCTTCACCCTGAAGCTTACTTTGCCGACATAGTCCATCCAAATTCTCCACCAATTATGGATTGAGGATATGGCTACATATTATACAGTAGGCCCGGTTTATTATAGTTTATATGACCCAAACACATACATTTTTCCAAGGTGATGGACTCACACGCCCAGTCGCCATCTTACACACGCGAATGCTCACTGTTCATTCAAATCACATGCGTTCGATTGATACAACGAACATACAATCATCCGTCGTTCGAAGACAAATCCTGGCTGACGCTTTGTCAATGCCCAGGTTTCCAGACACACCAATGGACATACCATGGTGTGACACAATGTCATAGTGGTGGAAGACATGACACAATGCAAGATAACTTGAAGAAATACCTATATAATTGTGGGAAGGATTTAATATGCACATGTATTAAACTGTAGGAGGATATACAGCGCATAACACAGATATCGGCCATTTAGACAAGGACAGGAAGGTTGGTAAAATTATTGTTCCGAATTGGATTGACTTGCAAACTTTTCAAAGTGCTGGAAAGGTGGAATAATTGTGTCACTAAATTGAGAAAATTATATAATATCAAAAATACTTTTCTCAAGAATTGAACAACTCGAATGCTGGTTCTTCTAAGACAATTCATCGCGTGGGTTCCCATAATGCTTACTCTGTACATTAACTTCTTACTACCGCATTCTAATTAAAGAATTCCACAAAAGGTATTTCATGAATATTAATCAGTGTCTAATTCTTGAAATCGGTCAAGTCTTCGTCTGATTTTCTCCTTTCGAGCATGCACACTGTAATGTTTACGCATCATATATGAAGGCTGGTTATCACGCGAATATTTATAATTAACCTGAACATTTCCAGGCAATACAAGGTGTAGTAATGCTACATAATCAGGTTGTGATTTATGCATAACTTGAAACAATCATAACAATAGGCATACTGTCCATGCTCAATATGATCGGATGAAATATTACAACACATCCTCGCGCAGATACGATATTCGACTTATAATGTGCAAATAGGTTAATATTGGATTATTTGATTCTGAAATAAGCTGATAATGGACTGATATCCGTTATTATAGCGCGGGCCACAGAGAAAACACATTTTAATGAGCGTATCCCGGATAAGTCGTGAGTTTGTGTCTTTGTCTGCGTCATTATGAGTCGATAATGTGACTAAGATGTTCAATTCAGTTTATTATCGACTCAAAATGACGCGATTATAAGCAGATTATCAACCTAAATCAAATTGTATTATAAGCAGATAATGTGCGGATATTCTGGAGAACAGGCTCGATATTGCTTTAACCCTTTCCGTGCCAAGTCCGATTTTTGTATCAACCCATATTTCCTTGATCATTTTTCAAATTTATTGATTATAATAATGTGATACATTGATGGAAAGAGCTCTTAAATTTATTGATTATAATAATGTGATACATTGATGGAAAGAGCTCTTAGAGCTCTTTCCATCAATGTATCACATTATTATAATCAATAAATTTGAAAAATGATCAAGGAAATATGGGTTGATACAAAAATCGGACTTGTCACTGAAAGGGTTAAAGTGTGCGCTCATATTACGTGACGGCCACATCGGATAATCGAAACACATCTCCCTAAAGTTAGGTAGTTTTTCGGATATTTACGGACAACAAGCCCTGTATTTAAGATATAATGTAAGTCACGGTATATCGTTTTGTTTGTGGCATCTCTGTTCGATATCCCGTGATTTATTGGAAAACTAATGACCGATTGGTAGCACAATAACAACTGTCAGATAAGGGAATTTCAAACTCTCAGCAAGCAGTGAAGCATCATTCAAACCAATCGAATTTCGCTTAATTGAAAGTGTTTCAGTGGTATAATTGCTAACTTATTAAATTTTCATGAAGTCTATCGTTCATCGGGCCGTATATAGCATTAACTTTGATTTTTTCTAACGACCACCTTTCTTACATTGAGCTGGTAAGTACGCCTGTTTCTGTCATCGTACATAGGATACACATTCCCGATGTGACAAGAATCGATAGGCATTGAACGTTCTGCGTTCGTGACGTCACGAACACTGTTGTAATTCATTTACGATAGTTATTACCCCGGGGTCATAGAGAATGGTCCCAGAATATCCTTGTTGGACAAGCATGTTATTTCATTACAGACGACAAGTGACAATTGATTCATTCAGGTTCGATAATGTCGGTCGTGGTGTGTAGAATGCGCGATAGGTATCCCCAGGACACATCTCAACGCATGCGCCCACGTCACAATAATCTTGATTGCAGTTAAGATATTTGCACTTGTTTACTCTGTGACAAGGTCGGTCATATGCAATTAGATTGCAGTGACCCCAGGTGATGCGTTCGACCCATATTTGTTTTTAGTTGTGATGTGGCCGACTAGGCTCCACCACCTCTATCTTCTCATATAGCTGTATGCGTGCAATGGTGAATATACGAATATTGCATTTAATATTAAGAAGACTAAAACATATATACAAAATAGAATATCATCTAACCAATTAGCAATATATATATCCGGAATGGTCTCTGATGGCTCAGTCGATAACGTGCATTGGGCTGGTTCGAATCGCTAATAAGCGCAGGTGTGCACTGATATCCTGGTGAAATTAATCCTATATGTGATCTTTCCTCCAGTCGCAAAATGGACAACGTCGTGATTGATCGAATTATCGGCGCCGAGTTGCCAATTCAGCAGGATACGCCAACATCATATCACTATGTCAGGACCAGTTAATCGGATGTGTAAGACAATAGCTAGGTATAAACGATCTAAATATTTGATCACCGCAGCTCGATTAACTGCAGACCTAATGAAGTACAAATCGCTTTATGGATAACTCTATCTTACTAGTGACCATCAACCAAAGCAAAATGCATTTCATCTACACATTTTACCGCAATTTACAATAGAAATAAACAAATTTAGTATCCAATTATATAAATAATATACCCCATCTTCAGTGTTGTCTGTGTTGTATTCTCAGAAATAGTACGGGTAGTCTTGAAATCGGGTTTAATACGAATTATGTTGTAATTGTGGCCCGGAGGAGATAGACGATCTTTAAACATTTCTATACTATATTGATTTGTCTCACTGGGTTATAAACATATTGGAATGGTCTATTGTTCACCTGGAGTGAGGTTCAGGAAATATAAGCAGACGACAAACAATAGAATGCGCAGAAGGAATCCTATTCATAGGCGGGAAATGTTCAGATAATAAGTTCAACAATGGTCGTCTGTTTGTTGAACTTATTATCTGAACATTTCATATAAGGGATATCACTGTACTCCTAAATGAGCAGTCAGTAAGAAAGGGGTTAATATACGTGTTTAGTAATCAGCATGAGTTGGTCATAAGTCATGACAGTTCTGGCACCATCTGGTTGAACATATATATATATATATATATATATATATATAGGACACAGGTATTATCAAATTATCCTATCATCAATATATTGATTTCATCAAATAACCATAGACAGAATGACAAAGTATACATTGAGTGAAATAATTGAAGAAAATGAATAATAAAATGAGATTTTTGGATGGTTTATTTGACCGGGATATGTATGACAAAGTGGTCGTCTTCCTGCACACACCTGATGCATAAGAAGAGAACCGATCACACTGAATAACCTCAAAATTGACTAATGCTTCTGGGTAGTACTCGTGTTTCTAATTCACAGAAAACACTCACTTGTTTTAACATGTATTAACAAACAAGTTTAACAATATCGGTGGTGTCTAATTGGGACCAATCGAGTTGGGCGATTACGCAACGTTGTGACGTCGATGATATCCGAAACAGAAACAGATATACCCTGGCAACGTGCAACGCATATTGATTCAGTTCAGGTCCGTTGAAATTCCGACAAGTGAATAATTTGCTATCGACGACGTTTTTTATTCTTGGTATATTCTCTTGGCACCCCACGGAGATAAGAATCGCGATCGCTATTGACATTGAACATAACTATGCATGGTCATCGCGATGATCGTGCGAGCGGTAAGTGTGATTACATACATCCCACATTGATCCGTTTCCAGATCCGTGCCGTCTTCGAAACCAATTTGCGAGATACCGGATAATTTTCTTGTCGGGTCCTATTATACAAGAACTTGGCTGAGCCCAGTTAATCTAATTATGAAGTAATGCTGGCTTCCCGTCTGAAAAGTGGCCTCCATTGGAAGCTATGGATGGTCAGACTGTTTACATAATTAACACAATTTCAAGGCTATCCCCATTATTAACTTGACAGGTGCGAGATAATTTTGCTGAATATTATTTGTATGGTAACATTACGTTATACCAATCCGTGGTGTTGGAACTGGTTCGCGCGATCGGGGGTCCACCATGTAGTCTATTTTACACGTGTATTAGCCACAAATTTTATACTGGTGCAAATATGTCGGATAATTTGAACTAATATAATCCCATTAATTATAATCATATATGCGGGTGTGAAATGTTTTTAATGGCATGGCATTACTGTTTCTCTTGAAAAAACATTTTACTTTGATAAGTTGGATGTCGGATTTTAACCCTTTTTTAACTAAATGGATTCTCCAAATCAGTTATACAAGTCACAGTAGAGAGCATCTAGCCAGGATCATTGTGATTATTTCGATACAAAAATGAAGGAACAAATGTTCACGCCCACATGGAGGCACATCCTTATACACTTAGCTGGATACAATGTATATAGAGACTGATATTGTAGCTGCTATACGCTTGCTGTGATGTCGTCATTGTTCGTCTGCCTGGGATGTCCGTTTGTTATGATTCAAACGGGAATATGGATTGGCCCGAGTTGTGTACCCCAGATGTGTACCCGAGATGAGAAGAAACACAGCACACAACAAAGCAGTTTATCCTACTTCGAATTCCCCACTGTGAAACTATACTGACATACGTAATTACTTGTTGCCGAGAATACTTCCAGTTCTGTACTCGGAGAGCTCTGGCATTGATCCCTGACACAAAGGCTTCTACGCCTCAAACAATCGGCAGTACAAATGATATATGTTATATCTAGGAATGGAGCAAGTTTCTGTTGACGTAAACCGGCTAGTGACATTTGTAGTGATTTTTGTTTGTTTAACCCTTTACCCAACAAACCGGCCAAAAACGGCCAAATAAAGCTGCAACAGCCTAAATTATCTTGGGTCTGTCTCAATAAAACCATACAAATATGGATATCATTGGAACCGGCTCCTTGACCACATTGTGATGGTTACAGTTATGCCCTGTGCCAATGCATTCTCTTATATATGCGAGTCGACCATATGTCGCCTCGCATATATAAGAGAATGCATTGGCCTAAAAAAAATCTTTTTTTTAACACTTTTTACCATTTTTTCTTACATTCTTTAACAATTTTATAATTTTTAATGTTTTAAGCCAATGCATTCTCTTATATATGCGAGGCGACCTATGGTCGACTCGCATATATAAGAGAATGCATTGGCACAGGGCCCTTCTGTTGGGTAAAGGGTTAAACATATTTTATTTGTATATCAAAACAATACAAAAGGGATTGGGGACAAGTTACAAAAACTTACTTAGCCCCTCTCCCTGTTTACAATAATTGTATTCATACTACTGTTTTACGTATAAGTACTGTTGTCTTACTCTTCTGTGGTTGGCGTATATCACCCGCTGATCTAAAATCACAAAGCGATGGTAATAAAAAGTCACAATTTTGTATTGAATGTAGCATTGAGTATTTGTGATGGTTAGCTTCCGTCAGAAAGGTCATATGCAGAAACGTCTTAAATGAAGCGTCGAAACGACCAAGTGCCGAAAAACAGGGTTGCGAAACATCCTTGTGCCGGAGCATGTGGCTTTTTGTTAAGTCGGTCTCTCGTTGTGTCCTTTTGGTCCTGTAAAATGTACAAATGTCATTGCGTATATATCAGCGTTAAATTCAGGGATCGGCAATAGATAGACACAAGAAAACCATAATCATAAATGGTAACGCCCTCAAGATCATATTATTAGCCATAAATATAATTTAAAATATATTGGTTACATGAATTCACCGCCTCAGAATTCCATTAAAACAACTAATCCTTCGAATGATTACAAACAACTACGGCTTATTACTGCAGGTTTCTCATTCACCACACCAGAAAGCTTCTAAATGCGGATCAAAAATCGGAGGTATTGTGTTCCCGCCAAGAGTGCATGGTCCAGCCATTGTTCATACCTAAACATCGAAAGCAATTAACGCGGTCATAATTGTATATAAGACTATAAGACATCCAGCGGATACACACCCCACGAAAACCCGAAATGTGTTGTCCTGCGAGAAATCCCATCGCTATAGCCCAATTTGACACGGCCAGATTAGCCTTCCTACAATATTCACAAACAAGATCATATATTATATACCCATGATTTTAATTATAGAATATAAATTATATTGGTTTCGCGAATGACCAACTCAGAATTCCGTTAAAATAACAATAACAACCAGCACTTAATTAACGAACGGCGGCCGACTCGGCCGTCTCCGACCACAATCATCAGTGGGCTGCAGAACGAAAAATATCTATAAAAGTTGAAATATAAGACTTACAAATTATCTTGTAAATTTCTTTTATTGGTAATTGACATAGCTTGTCACAAACCAAAAATCAATATTATTGACATAATAATGTAAAGTACAATAAACGAAATTGAAATTCCCAACTACACCTTTTACCGGTGACCGGCCTCCTGATCGCGCAGTTCGACTTTTAAATAAACCGGAAAAAACAATTTTCTATTTATAAAAGTCCCATTCGCCCACATGTTTCTAATATTTGGCCAACATTATACACGCGGGTGTGCTAATTAATTTTGTTTGATTGGACTATTGTGGGTAAGAACGGAAAAATTGGCAGAGAGATGGGGAGACAGTTAACGAAATATTACATTTCATTTCCCATTTTCCATGTGTTGCTTCAGAGCTTGTGTTTTATGATTTTTATCTCCGATCTTTTAATTTTGGTTATCTTTGGTTGCTGATAATATTAACAGTATCGGCGACTAGCCTCATCCACACGATACCGAGGAATATACGTACACGTATAGTATATAGTTACCAGCAATACCCACGTATAGAAACTCTACACTCCATGCAGAAGCTAGAAGTGGAATTTCTCTGTTGTGTATCGCCATCATATACAAGTACACTATAATGGCTCCGATAAACCATCGCCGTATCTATCTTTCTCTTATCAGAAAATGAAAACAAGGGCCCCATCAAAAAGATACTTGAAATAGAAGGATGATTTAAGCCACAAAAGCCTACACGGATAAATGCCACTGTATTTTAAGCATAGAAACGGCGCATTCTTGGGACCAAATTAACAAATACACGTGCATGGCCATTTTCGTGTGATACTTTCCCAGTGGTTCATGGACAGGTGGTTCGTCTGATATGGTATTTACTTCATGAACAAATTGAGGGACATCTCAATGTGCCTAATCGATATATAGTTATTTCGCAAATATCCTCATGCAAATAGGTTCATATTGTATTTTGTATCTTGTAT
The DNA here is from genome assembly GCA_032622095.1 of Siphonodentalium dalli. Classification (NCBI taxonomy): domain Eukaryota; kingdom Metazoa; phylum Mollusca; class Scaphopoda; order Gadilida; family Siphonodentaliidae; genus Siphonodentalium; species Siphonodentalium dalli. Next base: position 30,727,209 of record CP136065.1, read on the forward strand.
TGGACTTATTAAAAAAAACCATAACAAGCCCATATTGGCGTTATTTTAATCTGAATTACGCTAATTTATATGAACGTAAATGGGGCACGAAAACAGTCGATTCTGAAATAAGTCCATAATGAGCGTATATTCGTTATTCCGTTGAATGCCGCGGGCCGCAATGAAACCACAATATAAAGAGCGTGAATCTGGTAAGTCATGTCGATAAAAAGAAGTTATAGATTAAACAATCACCCCTGGTCAAGTGGTCCTGCTAATGTGCTATGATGCTGGTGGTCCTGCTGAATGCTATGATGCTGTTAGGGCAAACTGATGCTGTTAAGAAAAAGTACCGTTATTTTTTCTAAAGTTGTCATTTTTGTGGTGTTTAGCTAATCCGAGGGATTTGAGAAAAAACATTCAAGAACATATATATTTTTGAAAAAATTGAATAATGGCTGCGCTGGTGTTTGTAAAACGACATGAATAGCCAAATTGATTAGAGTTGATTTCCAACAACTAATACAATTATTATTACAACTATTTCGCAAAATATGTTTCTCGAATATTTGATACAAATAATGGCTTTTCCTTGATATGTTCAGATTATTCGAAAACCACAAAAATGACAACTTTATAAAAAATAACGGTACTTTTTCTTAACAGCATCAGTTTGTCCTAACATCATAGCAATTCAGCAGGACCCAACCGCATCATAGCACATTTGCAGAACCACTTACTCAGGGTGATAATGCCAATATGGGCGTGTTTCGTATGGGGTGCATCAATTACGGATACAGACGTATTTAAATGCTGCAAGTACTAGTTGAAGTTTGTCGGATATCGAACAGATTTGTTTTAAGGAGATTTTGGCGTTAAAATTCCAGGCCATTATAGGATTACATATCAATAAATACTTAATAGAGGGGGCTATTATATATTGTTTAATATATAATCACAACGACAGTGACACAGGTGCATGATCACTATATTAAATCAAGATATATTAAGATTTATATTAAGATTAATTGAGGATTAATATTGACTAAATAAAGGAGATATTTGAAGAGTATTTACCCCCTAACCTCCCCCAAGCCCATCAACCCAACAGGGAAATGTGACTCATGTATGACCAAAGTTGGTCGCTTGTGGTGTTGTAAATTCTTTCATAAAAATCTCCGTTATTTAGTCGGAGTGCTTTCTATATAGAGTTATCACCAGGGTCCCCGCTGGACCGAAATTTACTTTTGCCAAATAATTTGCCAAATGATATTTATATTTGCCAAATTCTTTCAGAATTTGCCAAATGCTATCCCTGATACTATCATTTTTTGCAACATTGAGTCTAATTTATTTCGACTTTTGCTACCGATAGGATAGCAGATAGTTAATAAGTATACTCGCATCTCTACTGCGGTTTAACATATAACAATAAATCAGTCACCAAACAATAACATGATGGAAGGGTTGCCTCATCAGAAGGGCGCATCACAATATGATTAGCTATGTAAAGACCATCACCACACTAAATACTAGTAATCCCTCCAACCATCGGTACTAATACTATTAGATTAACTGCTTCTCAATAGAGGTGTTAACTTCTCCCGAACCTTATAAAACACCACTAAAATAATTATGTTGTAAGAGTTTCCTGAAATGAATGGTATTGATCGACCAATATTTTTCAACTTTCTTGAGGATTTAAAAAGTGACTTGCCAAAACGTTTGCCAATTGAAAATATTGTTTGCCAAATGTGATTTATTTTTGCCATTGGCAAATTTGGCAAGTGGCAGCTTGAAACCTGGTTATCACCCTTCCCGATTAGCGTAGACATGGTTTATTAATCCAATCGATTACTGATTATGATTACCCCAACCCTGGTCTACAGCAGTTCCAAATAAGATTTAATCCTAATTGAAATTGGCTAGCCTATTTATTCATATTAGAATATTTCATTGTCATTCAATTGGATATGTTGAATCACAAGTTTATTGCCATTCATGCTGTATTCAACAATTGTTTGTTGTTATTTGTGTCCACTGCCAGAATTTCCACATTGTACCACTTACAGTATTAGACTATGAGTATCCAATATCCATCCATATGGATATTTGAGTAAAAGTAATCAAACAGTAATCAAAATGTAATCATGATTACAGGTACATGTGAAAGCAATCGAGTATGATTACTTGTAATCAAAACATGTCAGGGTTACTGATTGCAGGTGATTACTCCAAATTGTGTAATCGATTACTTTTATTACGATTACTGATTACGATTACCCCAACACTGTAATCCATACAGGACGGCGCATGATGAATTGTGGTCTGTCAATATCAAGAGCCCACATGGTTCAACGATGGTGGTATATGTATTCACCGGGACACAGTATGCTACGGTCTGTTCATTGGTTATTCGCCTCTAACCGGATAGGAACGCTCGCTGCCAAGTCTTGCCTCCATGCTTAGAGGATGTCTCAGCGGGTGTTATGTAGATAAACACGGAACGGAACTAGAAGAATCATACTTAATTGCAGTGGAGATTCGTTTCGCTATCGAAATCCGGGGTTTGTTTAATCCACTTTGTCAGAGCTCGGTTCTAGGCCAACTAAAATAAAAACAGGCGATAATCGACTGCCAGAGAATGATGGAAGAACAACAATGCTAGTAATATATCTCCGCAGGGCCGATTTGCTTCGCGGAATTAATTCTTTGGTGGGTTGCTCAATCTCTGCAAACATGTGAAGATATCATCTGTCGAATACAGAGGTCGTGTTTGTTCACTGTTGGCATGAATCCCTGTTGATTCATGTGCAAAGAGTATTCCGAGTGGAATCTCAAACATGATTATCCATGATGATTTAAGATATCGCGGAATTACACTCCGGCTCTCGGATAGAAGGCGGAAATAAATATAACGCTGGAGATTTTGCGCAACGTGTTGTGTGTTTGTTTTGTCTTACGGGTTGTTCACGGAACTCATTACTCGGGCATTGCAACAAAAATGTATTCAAGATTCTATAATTAATTGTATACGTCAGGTTTTAAACGAGCACACTATGCTATCTATATAATGCCTTGATCGTCTGTCTAGGAATCAGGGAGCTAAATGTGTTCTAGAGTAGGGGAGCGAGTACACCGTGGAACCCTAAAGGTGAAGGTAACTGAAGAATGACCTTCACCTGATACATGCGACACGTTGTTAAAGGATGACATCGCGTTTATTTGATTTGTACATAATATCTAAATAATTTAAACTGGTGAATGAATGGGGGAATGGATTTTTGTGAGCGGGAAATTTATTTAACTAGCTGCTGTAGTTCGGGATTTTTCCAGATCAAATTTGGCTGTGTGATAGCCCCGTCGTACACTTGGGGATTTATTTTTAAAAGTAAACACATGACCTATGATTTTTCTTGCATTTTCGTGATCAACTGGTGTCAATCTAGCTGGGTAAACATCACTGGTATGGCCTGCAGGCTTCAATTCAGTGAATTTGGCGGAAACGTTAACACTGTCGCCTATGGGAAACCATTTAGTTCAGTGATTCCTATAGGAAAAATATGAATTTTACGAAATTTCACGTCTCGCCATGATAAGTTGTTAATTCCATATTTTCTTATTTTCAAATGATAATGACCACATTTTGGACAGATTTAAAGAAGAAACGCATGGATTCGCCTGTAGATAGTAAAGAAAGTGATAAATCTGGGAATTTTGCATGGACATCAGGTACCATTAGGGGGTCAGGGGGGCTAAAGCCCCCCCTCCCCAAACATTTGAGTAGTGTTAGCCCCCCCCCCATTGGGAAAAGGTGGCAGTTAACCCAATTAAGATTTCCCGGCACCCAGTATCCTTATCGGGGACCGTAGTCCCACCCCAAGTCGGGGGGGGGGGGGGGGGGGGGTGATGGCATCGCCAGTAGTGTTAATGTCGTGCAAAACTGTCATGGCAGGTTTGTTAAACAGACATTATGCCCTGCCATCTGGTCAAATTTCATGCCTGAGATTGTGGCTGATGTTGTATGATTATGTTTAGATATTTAAATTGACTTATAGTTGCTTTATTATGCTATTAAAGTATTTTTTATTTAAATTTTCTGTTAATTTTTGTAAATGTTTATTATAAATTGACAAATTTTGCATGAAAAGGGTTTAAAATTGGACAAGTTATCCCACTCAAAATGTATATTAACATATCCTCTTCAATTTAGTAACAGTATGGTATATAAGGGCATTCTTCAGTTATACGAGATGCATCAGCTAGTAAAATTGAAAAAAAAATCTAAATTTTTTGGCTTTATTTTGAGGATTGACACTAATTTTCAGGATGCCTCATATTGGAAAAATAAACAACTACTGCTCGATATAATCCATTTTTTATTTCAGTAAGGTCTATATTTTGATAAAATACTATAAGAAACGCTGTGTTTCACACATATACATATATATAGGAATCAGGGAGCTAAATGTGTTCTAGAGTAGGGGAGCGAGTACACCGTGGAACCCTAAAGGTGAAGGTAACTGAAGAATGACCTTCACCTGATACATGCGACACGTTGTTAAAGGATGACATCGCGTTTATTTGATTTGTACATAATATCTAAATAATTTAAACTGGTGAATGAATGGGGGAATGGATTTTTGTGAGCGGGAAATTTATTTAACTAGCTGCTGTAGTTCGGGATTTTTCCAGATCAAATTTGGCTGTGTGATAGCCCCGTCGTACACTTGGGGATTTATTTTTAAAAGTAAACACATGACCTATGATTTTTCTTGCATTTTCGTGATCAACTGGTGTCAATCTAGCTGGGTAAACATCACTGGTATGGCCTGCAGGCTTCAATTCAGTGAATTTGGCGGAAACGTTAACACTGTCGCCTATGGGAAACCATTTAGTTCAGTGATTCCTATAGCCGTATGTCGCCCATCGTTTCACTTTTCGTTTCCTGATCATAGTTTGAGTTCAACCTACCAAAATGCGACGAAACTTGTAAAATAACTTTACTGCTACAAACAAAAGATCAAAGTTAATTTCGGTTTCCGATTTGTACCTGGGTTTTTTTGTCTACTTCAAATTGGAACAAAGATAATGACATATTATGCCACGCCTTGTGTTGCTGACACTTGCTGTTATTCAAAACTATGTAAACGATGCCCATAATCCCTCATCAAGGTAATGATTGTCCCTCGCATTGAAACGGGGGTACCTGTAGAAGTATTGTGCTATTATGTGCGTATTTTGACATTCCTCATTACATTTCTTCACACGACAGCACATTACTCTTCTTTGTCCACATTTTCCATGAATCTCGACTGCTTCACGTGCAACGAATATTCTGAGTGGAATCTTAAACACGATTATCCATGATGATTTAAGATATCGTGATATCACCATCCGGCTCTCAGAAAGACGGCGGAAATAAACAAATTACAGGAGACTGTGGTAACTTGTCATTACTTTAGTTCAATTTACCAGTATACAACGAAAACTGTATAATAGCTTATAGTGCCACAAACCACAGATCAAGTTCAATTTCGGTTTCCGTCGCAAATTTTGACCTGGGTTTTTAGAATTTTCTACGTCAATATGAAACAAAGATAAGGATATATTATGCCACGCCTTGTTATTGTTGTTATTCACAAAAGCATTGTAATATATTGTCATGAATCCCGGTTGATTCATCTGCAAAGAGTATTCCGAGTGAAATATCAATACCAAGCCTTGAAATAGGATGTCTGTCATTTGCAGAATGAGGTCGCCATAGGGTGAATTTGGTGATGCTAGCCCGCTATGCGAGGTAGCATAACTAAATTCACCCTCTGGGGACCTCATTCTGCAAATGACAGACACCCTATTTCAAGGCTTGATCAATACCATGATCCACGGTGATTTGACATATCGCGGAATCACCCTCCGGCTCTCAGAAAGAAGGCGGAAATAAATATAATGCCGGAGATTGTGTTCAACGTGGTGTGTGTTTGTTTTGTCTCGTGGATTGTGCATGGTTCTCATTTATCATGCAGTACACACCCTGAATGATTAAAGATGTATTTAACGTATATGAACGGTGCATTCAGCTGCATGATGTAGTTAGTATTCAAGCTCTATGTCAACCGGAAGAATGTAGCATTCTACTAATATCGCCGAATATCTCAAGCAAATCGACCGTATCACTCCATATAAAACACCGTCTGAACCACTCTCAATTGTCAATATTTACTTCTCGATTCGGGATTCGGATGTATGTGCGATAAACAAACGAACACGATTTCGCCATCGGGAGTCACTGCATTTATTAATATATAAGAATGACAGTGCACAGTGTGTTTTCAATTTGGCTATACTATCTGTAAAAAATAAAATACTTTGAGTACGATTATTCTCCATCTCTATATTTGATCACCCGACGTGAGTGTTTCACATCACTTTAATAACATGTACGTTATGCTATTGTTCTTTTTTGTCCAGCTAGACGTCTGGGTGCCAACCCTTTTAATCTTTGTTACCGGATCACACCTAACTTTAGTTCAACTTAACAGGATGCAACCAAATGTGCGATATATGGCTTTACTGCCATATATACAAAAGGCCAAGTTAAATTTCGTTTCCGCCGCTTATGTTGACCTGTGTTTGTTTTGCTCTCTTCAATTTTAACCAAACTGACGTAGATATTATGCAAAGCTATAACGGTACATGCATTTTTGCGAAGTTCAATTTCGGTTTCCGCCGCCGATGTTGACCTGTGTTTTGGTCTTTTCGTGTCAATTTTAAACCAAGCTAATGACATTAGCATACCACGCCCTCCGTTGCCCTCATTCATACATGTAACACAATGTTATTGTGGCACTATCTACACATGTATTTTTGTACTGTTTGGCACGAATCTCTGTTGATAAGCGTGCCAAATTATAGTGGTACCGTTTGTTTACTGTTGACATGAATCCATGTACTCCAACTGGAACCTCAAATAAGATCGTCCATGCTTATTTGGGATAGTGCGGATTTACCGTTCGAGATGTATACTGCATTACTAATGCAGTGCGCGCCCAATCTGGTTGAAAATGTACCAACGGAACTTCTCAGTCTTGGAACATTCGGGCTTTTTAACCCGTTTCATACTAAAGCATCATTGGCGACTATTTATTGCGGGAAATGTTCAGATAATAAGTTCAACGTTTTTTTGAACTTATTATCTAAACATTTCCCTCAATAAATAGGACCCATTATGCACTAGTATTTATCCGTCGTCTGATTTTATCACCTTAAGATCACTCCACAAACAATAAAAGAGAATTCCGATGTACACCTTTAACTGACTAGGAGAATCCATTAACTATATAAAGGGTGAAAGGGGGCCCAGTTGGAAATTTAAAAAATCGAAGACGTTCTATTCACGTCCCTGAAACGACGATAAACACCAATAAATTAAACCAGACAATACAGACGCACACCAGCCCACCAAAGCCGCAATGACACCAAAGCAGATGACAGACCTACATCAGCCCGCCATTCGTCGAAATGGCACCAAACCAAACCATACACGACCGACGTACACCAGCCCGCCATTCGTCACAAGGACACCAAAGCAAACCAGACACGACCGTACAGCAGTCAACCAGTCGTCACAAAGACACCAAACCAAACCAACACGACCGACATGCACCAGCCCACCAGTCGTCACAAGGACACCAAACCAACACGATGATGTACACCAGCAAAGGACACCAAACCATACCAGACACGACCGACATGCACCAGCCCACCAGTCGTCACAGTGACACCAAACCAACACGATGACGTACACCAGCCAAGGACACCAAACCATACCAGACACGACCGACGTACACCAGCCCACCAGTCGTCACAATGACACCAAACCAACACGATCACGTACACCAGCCAAGGACACCAAACCATACCAGACACAACCGACGTACACCAGCCCGCCAGTCGGCAGAAAGTCGCCAACCATCCAGTCGTCACAAGGACACCAAACCAAACCATCACGACCGACATACACCAGCCAGACAGTCGTCACAAGGACACCAAACCAAACGAAAACAGACACGACCGACGTACACCAGCCCACTAGTCGCCACAAGGATACCAAACCAAACCAACACTACCGATGTACACCAGCCAGCCAGTCGTCACAAGGACACCAAACCAAACCATCACTACCGACGTACACCAGCCAAGCAGCCGTCACAAGGACACCAAACCAAACGAATCCAGACACGACCGACGTACACCAGCCCACCAGTCGTCACAAGGACACAAAACCAAACGAATCCAGATACGACCGACGTACACCAGCCCACTAGTCGTCACAAGGACACCAAACCAAACGAATCCAGACACGACCGACGTACACCAGCCCACTAGTCGTCGCAAGAACACCAAAGCAAACCAACACTACCGACGTACAACAGCCCACTAGCCATCACAAGGACACCAAACCAAACGAAACCAGACACGATCGACGCAAACCAGCCCACTAGCCGTCACAAGGACACCAACCCAAACACGACCGACGCACACCAGTCCGCCAGTCGTCACAAGGACACCAAACCAACCCAACACGACCGACGTATACCAGCCCGCCAGTCCTCGCAATGACACCAAACCAACACGACCGATGTGTACTAGCCCACCAGCCGTTGCAAGGACACCAAACCAACATGACCGATGTGTACTAGCCCACCAGCCATCGTAAGGACACCAAACCAACACGACCGATGTGTACTAGCGCGCCAATTGGCACAAGGACCGAATGCGATCCATGAATCTATTGCTCGCAAAATGAATTGGGACAGCAAGGTGGCTGGGATTGGAATTGAATTATGAAAAATACCATGGGGTTTATTAAGTTATCAATACAGTCTGGTAGTTTTCTTGCATTATGGAAATTGACCTCGAACAATACGCTTATAACTTCATAAACTGAATCGAAAAAATGGATTACTTCTTAAATATCTGGTAAATATATAGCAAAAAATCATGTCGAGTAGGCAGAAACGTCGATATTACATCGAAGATACATCCGTTGTATATATCATAATTATATCACTGTAGTACACAGGGTCGTGGGTAGAGGTCTCCGCTCGGGTTTGCCAATATATAATTTTCTGCTGAATCCTCAAACCTTGACACAGAGTATAGCTCTAGTACCACTGTCTGCCTCTTGATACACTGATGCAGTCTCAATGCAATCTTAAAGGCACGTGCGGCCTTAATTGTCGAAAATATTCATATTTGTTACAAACACCGTAAACAGAAAAACAGTAAAACGCATACAGTTCCATTCATATATACCATGACCATCGCGTAAACAGCATGTTATCATAAATACCTAGTATATTTTACCTAGGCAAGAGCCTGATTGTGTTACAGAAGACAGCACAATGCTACTGGCTAATCACACACAAATGGCATAAACGCTCTTTATTAGTTCCATATCAGGTATTCACCAACAAAGAACGCTCTTTATGTTTACCATCATAATATAAACAAACACCAGAAAAGTAACTTTTTACGCTTTTGTTTACATAACAATGGTCAAACATATGACCATAACATACTGTTTATGCGATATTTCTTATTTGTATACGGACAAAGTCTATCTACATTTTGATGTTCTTTCTGTTTGTGGCGGTTTTTGACGGGTGGAGATATTTTCACAGGATACCCACCTCCAAGGCCAACCGTGTCTTTAAGGCACGGGTGGCGTTCGTTGCAGAAATATTTATATTTGTTCAAATCGCCATCAACAGAAGGAACACCAAAATATATACAGTTCCGCTCATATGCCAAACATAATCAGCGCGTAAATAGTTTACTGTCGTCAAGACGTACGATGGTGCACGTAAACACGAGAGAGACTGCTCGTGTTACACGAGACTGCTCGTGTTACAGAAGTTGTGCTTCTGTTTACATAACACAGCGCAATTTATTGGTTAATCACACATAAATGATATAAACGCTCTTTATTAGTTCCATAACAGGAAAACAGTAACAAATAACGCTCTTTATGTTTACCATATCCGGATCTAAACAAAAGCCAGGAAACGTAACGTTTTTTGCTTTTGTTTACATAACAAAGGGGGGAAATTGACAATAACATACTGTTTATGACATATTTCTGATTGGCATAAGAACAAAGTATGTCTATATCTTACTATTCCTTCTGTTTATGGCGGTTTTTGACGGAGGTGAATATTTTAACAGCATACCCACCGACAACGCCGCCCGTATCTTTAATCATAATTGAAGTTGGCTAGCCCATTTATTCGTATTAGAATATGTTACTGTCATTTGCATTTGTTGTATCACATTTATTGTGTAACCATTCATGATGGTACAATGATACACAAGTAACAAAACTAAAAAAAAATCCCACAAATTTTGTAAGGACCTGCGATCACCTATATACATGCACGTTGATTACCACAACCATTGGTACTGTATTCAACACTTGTGTGTTACTATTTGTATAGTATCGTTCATTGCCATATAGGATTAACTTGATAACACATGCAAGCATCTTATAAAAATGACTCCACACACAATTTATCTTGTCAATACAGTAGTTGATTATTATATATTTTTTGCATGCATGTCGTATACATATAGTCTGGCTATAGCAATATACTAAGTTTTTGGCATGTAGTCTATAAACCAATTTTTAGTTAAATTGTCAGTGTAATTGCAATTAATTACTTTGTGTTATGGCAGTAATTTTATTCCACACCCATTGACGTGAGGTACATGTATTCAACGGAATCCAAGCCATTGAATACATAGTAGTGTATACCTCTAGTGGAATACAAGCCGGAACTATTCTTGTTGACGTTGTCGCCAAGAAAGATGACGTACATTACGTCGATCATCCGCTTCCGGTGACCCCCCCCCATAATTACTGGCTATTTGTCAGACTTAAATCACAATAAAGGTGGCTATAGTAACAATGGATATGTCATTGATGGATTGAACTTATCTGACTGAACGGTGTAGAATAAATACAGAACACAACTTGCATCATAATCTCGAATCTTTTATCGAACTCGTTGCGGATGGCGCAAAGTTATATTTCGCTCGAGCTACGCTCTCGCGAAATATATCCTTGCGCCATCCGCAACTCATTCGATAAAAGATTCTCGATTAAGATGCGCGTTGTGTTCTGTCTATGTAATTGAGAGCTTTTTTAAAGTAATTGTAATTAATTACTTTGGGTAAGTAATTGACACATTCCTGAACCAGATTGAAATTCCCAAGTGAAGGAAATTCCATTTGCACCGCCTGGTTGGTTTGAACTGATACCTCAAGCTTCCATTGCTCCCAACTGTTGCAAATTTCCAACCTAAGAGTAATACAATCCTATGTTTAGTTAAGGATTTGTTCTTCTTTTGGGAAAAATCCTTAAAACAAGACATATTATATTGGGAGTATACTTAGAACTTCTAATAGAATAGTCCATCCTATTTCCCAGTATGTTAGAGTTCCCAAGAAACACATGTTCTAGGCATAGAATTGTTTTTTATTAAAACCAAGAAAAGGTTTCTTGATATGAGATATGTTTCCTAGCCTAGAACATTATTTTTGGCAGTGTTTTGGATTCAAATCATCCCCAAAATAACGCATAGAGATATATTGTGCGCGCAATTCTATGACGCAATATGATAAGTGAGCCCCCAGACACTCTGCCAATTGAAATAATGTAGCATTCAGTTAATATAACATTACCGTAAGTTCCAAACACATAGATCGAACCATTTCAGAAAACACTAATAATAATCAACTACAAATAATTGTAAATATATACTCGGGACGAATTCGTCCCTGCTAAACCAACGACATTCATTCCGCCATTGATAGTCACTAAATGTATATCATTTATACCATTCACTTTGTGTGCTGCCAAAATGCATATCAAATTTATGAAAATTACGAGAATATTCCAGGGTGCATGGGTGCAGGTGTCTGAGCACCCAATCGCAGTTTTTTTCAATGCCATGTAAATAGTTTCGAAATACATGTTTAAAGACAAATTATGACTACAAAAATGAAGTAAGTCAAGTACCCATGCGATGCCCATTTAATTATTATAGTAATTTAAATGGTATGAATATGGGAAGATTTTATACAGGTTTGCTGTATTATTGTATGATGTTCACCGTTTTCGATAGGTTTGGAATTTCTGTGACCTCTCATATAGTAAAAAGCTGGGTAAGTGAGCATAACTTGCTCACTATTACAAAACAAATTCCCATTGTGAGTGATTCCTGTTTCTATCGTTGCAGATAATGCATGTATTTTGTCGGTGTATTCTTCAATATTTTATTTGTTATTGGGACAGAGTGCAGATGGAAAACTATAGTTAAAACAGCGACTAGGCAACCATATGGTCATCTATAGGTTGGGGCTAGTCACCATGCAAGTTAGAGAATGTCCTGCTGAATGTGCAAGCACACATTTGTGGCATCTCTCCTGTGATGCTCAGCCTGTTCTCCCGAAAAATCACACATCTGATTATAATAGAACGTGTTTTATGTAGATAATCTGCTTAGAATCGCCTCATTTTGAGTCGATAATGTGCTGAAAATAAGAGCGCTTTAGTCACATTATCGACTCATAATGATGCGATTCTGAGCAGATTGTGTGCGGACAATGACAGAAATAAGCCAACTCACGACTTTTCATGTGTACGCTTTTTAACATGTGTTTTCACTGCGGCCTGTGCCATAAAACGAACTAACGGGTATATGAGCCCATTATAGGTTGCTTATGTGCGTTTTTGCGCGAGGATTTGTTGTGATGCTGAACCTTTGTTGATACACTTAATCAGTGAGTATTTGAAAATGGGTTACCAAGTGCTGTTTTAAAAAAATAATTAGGTTGGTGTCCGCGGTCCGACAAGAAAATACTTTCGTTGCCGGAGTCCTGGAATTTGTTGGATTGGATTGGATTGTTTATTTGCACAACTTAGAACACATAATACAGAGACATAATAATCTGTCCTGATTAATTTTTCCACAGGAGCGGAATGGCCAATGCAGGTCGTCTTCCTGCCGCCCCTTATACACAATAGAGAAAATGTAGATGGCGATCATATTGTTGTGTGACAATCGAGATGTGGCATGAAGGTCAGCTATGATAGAGAAGAATTAGTACACTTTTGGGGTTGTGTTATATTCATCCATTTTGTTCGGGAAGCTATGTTTAAATATTTGTCTATGGATTTGTCCCCTTAATATGTGAGTATTCCATGGTTACGGTCCATATTCCTGACCCCTGGACATAACTTATTCTCCAACCCTGTTTGATCACTCTAGATCTTTGGATGTTATATCCACACATCGGATTATAATAGAGCGTGTTTGATGTAGATAATCACGCTCTTTAGATGGTATATGGCACATGAATGTACTTGAAGTTCCCTGGCGGTTTTGAACCCTTTTGTCGTCCTGCTTTAAGTTGTTCTTGGGTCAAAATATAGATTTGATCAAATATATATCGCCCATATATCTATTATTTGTTGTTCCGGGGGGTGTATAAAAGTAGTCAAATTGTCAGCTCGGATGTGGCACATGTCTGTTGTCAAGTAACACTCTATAATGAGAATGAGACCAGCTTGGGACCACTGTTCAATGACGATTTACAGAAAATACAACACACATACACAACAAGCAGAAAAGTATTAAACGCCAGTGCATTATTATGCATATATCGAAACTGACAAATATCGAATGTAAATCCCTGCCATGATACATGCAGAAAAAAAACCAAAATAAAAGAGAAAACCAAGTGAATATGAACAAGAAATCGATGACTATGTAATACTATGATATGTATGTAAGGAGCAGACTTAAGACTCTGCGAAGATTATTGTTATTTGGACGAGACTCCGTTGTCTCAAGAGGGGAATATATGAACAGATCAAAGGCGAATGATAGAATCCAGTACGATCTAACAGCTATCTGTAATCTTAATGTACCTAATTCACGTTGGGTTCATTTTACGACTGGCATTAAAGCCGGGCGGTGTCAAGTGAACCCGATATATTTTGAACAGCAATTCCCTGGGGTCGTCGAAATCGTCGTTATATATAGTAATCCGTGTAGAACTGGATGGTCACGTTAAGATGTAAGCCGATTTATATCATGATTGAATGAGTAAAATGAAAGATGAACGTATATCTTGCTAGGAATCTCTATTCCACCAGTTTAAAACTTATACACATGTAGGAACATTTTGATGTTCTGACGGGGGAAAAACAATGAACAAACAACTTAAGGAATATATTTCTTGTTACTGATTGTTCGTTAATAATCTATTTCACTGTTGGTGTCGGTCCCAGCTCGAGATTGCATGATGTTTGTGACTTTTGTGAGTCGATATAACAAAAAAGCTCAATAGAGTCACCCAAATCATGGAATCTTCATGCCATGCAAATCAAAATCAGTACTATATACACTGTATATGGTAAACTCGGTACCCAATACACCGAAGGACGCGGGGCTTTCTTGCTTATTTTATTTCAACTTTCTGACTGATTCTGAAACTGCCTATAGAGCAGAGTGCCCTGCCTATTATTAGCTTATGTCAGCTTCCGGTGGATAGGGCATGGTACCTCTTGTCATGGACTCAAGTGTCATTGTGCATCCCCCCTTTACTCACATATGTGGGTCATACAAAGCCAAAAAAGCGCAAGTGTGGGTCATACAAAGCACCTAAAATATGCATTCTCGACCTGGGACTTTCATCCACTGTCAAACACTTTATTAAGGAACAGATAGCAGGTAAGAAATATATTACATGCACCGTAGTTTCAACATTATAGACTTCCCTGTCAGAACATGAACATGTTCCATGCACGTTTTGGACTCGTGTAATATGATCTTAACAGGCCTAAACTAGACAAAGAAGATATTCATGACTTGATCTAGGCGAAACGAAGGTGATCAGGTCGGTAGAATCCTCACTAAAATCCGCTTTTCGCTAGAGGTGAATATATATGCATAAACAAAAGAATGATAATGTTCACAATAATATAAAATGATAATAAAAATAATAATTTATTTTATAGAGCGTAAATCCATTGACATGATTTAAAACGCTTACAATTATAATACAACATGAAGTATGGTAAACAATAAATATGTGACCCGCCATATCAAATCCAGTCGGAAGTCGGGATTGTTTTACCCTGTGCCAATGCATTCTCTTATATATGCGAGTCGACCATATGTCGCCTCGCATATATAAGAGAATGCTTTGGCCTAACAATTTTTTATCATGTTTTTTAAATAAATGTTTCTTACAATTTTTAGGACATAAACAAAACATCCATTACCCTGCAGGGAGCCCCACACATATATAGAAGCACCTAGAAGAGTGTCGTCTGCTTATGTTTGTCTGGGGCTCTGTATGGGTGAAATTATAAAATTGTTAAAGAATACAAGAAAAAATTATTAAAATTGTAAAAAATTGTTAGGCCAATGCATTCTCTTATATATGCGAGGCGACCTATGGTCGACTCGCATATATAAGAGAATGCATTGGCACAGGGTAAAAAAATCCCGACTTCCGACTGGATTTGATATGGCGGGTCACATATATACAAGCAACACAATCTAATTAAAAAAAATCCAGTTAAAATGAGTAAGACAAGGTGAAAAATAAATAAATCTTCATGATATTATGAACGTATACTATATGGTCTTCGTGATATTATGAACGTATACTATAGGGTCTTCATGATATTATGAACGTATACTATAGGGTCTTCGTGATATTATGAACGTATACTATATGGTCTTCGTGATATTATGAACGTATACTATATGGTCTTCGTGATATTATGAACGTATACTATATGGTCTTCGTGATATTATGAACGTATACTATAGGGTCTTCATGATATTATGAACGTATACTATAGGGTCTTCATGATATTATGAACGTATACTATAGGGTCTTCATGATATTATGAACGTATAATATAGGGTCTTCATGATATTATGAACGTATACTATAGGGTCTTCGTGATATTATGAACGTATAATATAGGGTCTTCGTGATATTATGAACGTATACTATAGGGTCTTCATGATATTATGAACGTATACTATAGGGTCTTCATGATATTATGAACGTATACTATAGGGTCTTCATGATATTATGAACGTATACTATAGGGTCTTCATGATATTATGAACGTATACTATAGGGTCTTCATGATATTATGAACGTATACTATAGGGTCTTCATGATATAATGAACGTATACTATAGGGTCTTCGTGATATTATGAACGTATACTATAGGGTCTTCATGATATTATGAACGTATACTATAGGGTCTTCATGATATAATGAACGTATACTATAGGGTTTTCATGATATAATGAACGTATACTATAGGGTCTTCATGATATTATGAACGTATACTATAGGGTCTTCATGATATTATGAATGTATACTATAGGGTCTTCATGATATTATGAACGTATACTATAGGGTCTTCATGATATTATGAACGTATACTATATGGTCTTCATGATATTATGAACGTATACTATAGGGTCTTCATGATATTATGAACGTATACATATATGGTCTTCATGATATTATGAACGTATACTATAGGGTCTTCATGACATTATGAACGTATACTATAGGGTCTTCATGATATTATGAACGTATACTATAGGGTCTTCATGATATTATGAACGTATACTATAGGGTCTTCATGATATTATGAACGTATACTATAGGGTCTTCATGATATTATGAACGTATACTATAGGGTCTTCATGATATTATGAACGTATACTATATGGTCTTTATGATATTATGAACGTATACTATAGGGTCTTCATGATGTTATGAACGTATACTATATGGTCTTCATGATATTATGAACGTATACTATAGGGTCTTCATGATATTATGAACGTATACTATGGGGTCATCATGCTATTATGAACGTATACTATAGGGTCTTCATGATATTATGAACGTATACTATAGGGTCTTCATGATATTATGAACGTATACTATATGGTCTTCATGATATTATGAACGTATACTATAGGGTCTTCATGATATTATGAACGTATAATATAGGGTCCTCGTGATATTATGAACGTATACTATAGGGTCTTCATGATATTATGAACGTATACTATAGGGTCTTCATGATATTATGAACGTATACTATAGGGTCTTCATGATATTATGAACGTATACTATAGGGTCTTCATGGTATTATGAACGTATACTATAGGGTCATCATTATATTATGAACGTATACTATAGGGTCTTCATGATATTATGAACGTATACTATAGGGTCTTCATGATATTATGAACGTATACTATAGGGTCTTCATGATATTATGAACGTATACTATAGGGTGTTCATGATATTATGAACGTATACTATAGGGTCTAAACTTGCTCCGATTTAAAACACAAAATAAAAAATAATAATAAAACAAAAACAAAACAAAAAACAATACTGCAGACTGACGATTAAAACGAGTTTGATGAAGTAACATATAAATAACAATTTCATAATGTCTTTCACTTAGTTTTTGCTAACTGCTATTTGCAATTTAAATATACTTAAAATCACCGTTGCGTCAAATGTACCTGAAAAAGGAACAGCTACTTCCGAGTGAAGGACATGTTACCGTATGCATCGAGTCTTTTTTCCGGCTCGAATCCATTGGAGTCACATACAGAGAACCTTTATACATGAATGCATTGTTAAATATTAGGTAAGGTATCACACGTTGTCCCCCTACCTACATGTATACGACTTACCTCATGTATTCGTGAAATTAAACTAGTCGAATTGGATTGAATTGGTTTGCTATTATAAACGGACATGGTTCATACTAGCATACAAATATGAGATAGATTGGCGAATTCACGAAATATTGATATACCGGCTTCATATGCTTTGAAAAATACTTCTCATGACCACAGCCATTTTCCATTTTTTTTTCAATTTGAAACAAGCGCTTTTTATTTCTACCACACCAGTAATAGACTAACACGGGGCGCTCTTTTCTGTTCCATGCCGTGCAAATGGATGTGTTCTGTTTGAACACAAACATCGTGCATAGTCAAAGTCGTATTTGTAATGACTTCAGAATGGTAGTTCAAGTATTTAACGACCTATAGTCCAGGCACATTAGGCGTGAATGGGGAAAAGTAAGGAAATAAATCCCGGAAAGCTGATTATTTTATATTATTTAGGCCATAACATCGCGGATGCGTCACGAAAAAGTCCCCTAAAATCGGAGTTGAGCTTTCGGAGTTAACCAATTTTTTTCATAAAAAAATAAAAACTTATATATTTTTCACAATCATAGGAATAATGGGATGTTATAACAATTTTTAAGCCGAAACATATACCAAATGTACTCAATATTGTTCAATACACAATTCTCGAACCAGAGATACAAATTCAACGGGGGTATTTGAATGAATTTCGCAGATATGGATATAAAATAACATAATCAGACAATCTGTATAATTCGATGTCAAATTTCTCGGGCTATTCTTTAGGTAGGCGCAAGCAATTTGTTTTAAAAACTGCACAGATGTCACTCCTCCAACATAATATGCGGGATTAGCAACTATACCTATGATAAGTGGTCAATACTTGTAAAAACATAACCCTACCCCCTAAACTGGCTCTTGTCACATTTTGCCCTTCCGCTAGTACAAGTGCTTGTTGTAGAAAACACACCAACTGTGAAAAGGGCGATAAAAGCATGAAACTTGGCACATATGTTCCTTATACGCTACTGATCATTTTCACATGTGGCGTCATTTGCAACAGGCTCTTCTTAGCAACGGTTGCTAGGCAACTACCCGGCATCGGATTAATGCATATGACTGATAGTATACGTGTTCTAACAAACTAAACTACGTCGTATAGCATGTTTATGGTGAACATATTTGTTGTCAGTTTTGACCTGACTGACAAATTGCCATATTACTTACTTACAAGGGGTGGCGGTTGCTAGGGGCGCACACACAATCTAAAAATGCACATATGACTGATATTATGGTAGCTTTAACAAACTAAACTACACCTAATAGCACTTTTGTGTTGAAAGCAATTAGAATAGTTGTTGTTAGTGTTGAGATGGCTGAACAAAATACCATATAATTCTTACTTATATGAGTGGTAACTGTTGCCAGGGTCATACCCGAAATACAAACATGCACATATGACTGATATTATGGTAGTATTAACGTTTTTATGGTGAAAACAATGGCTGAAAAAAATACCATATAATTCTTACTTATATGAGTGGTAACTGTTGCCAGGGTCACACCCGAAATACAAACATGCACATATGCCTGATATTATGGTAGTATTAACGTTTTTATGGTGAAAACAATTATAAATGTTGTTAGTGTGAGTCTAACCAGAATATGGGTACACTTATCCGTTGTGGTCCATCAATTTAGATATCGGGAATTCAATGTGAGAGTTGAAAAGTTGTTGCTTATATTTAATATGAGGCATGGCCATAATAGTTATATAAGCCATAGACCCAGACAGCTAGTTATATAATGTAAGTCACGGACCAACTCTACTACATATGAAGAACATAGCTAGGGTCAGCCACTAATATGTTAGCCATGGCCCTAGCCTACAATAGTTAGGTTAGGAACCCAGGCACATATATACTCACAGGACCCATGTCCATACATATAGGCTATGTACGTAGGATATGTATAGTCCATGAACCAGACCGCTTCATATAACCATACATGTATGATATCTATGATCATGACCATGACACTGTTACATGGTGCAAATAACCAAGTGCCCACAGATAGACCATGTACTAAGATACCATAGACCAAGTCCGATGCACAATAGATTAGTGCACCATTGATTCAGGAACCTATATATGGTATGAACATATGAGACAGTTTTATGACAGCCCAACCTATATATAGATATTGGACCGATGGCCGGGCGATGCCACATAGACGACAGTTAAGGATGGGGGGCCCTTATAAATATCCCATACACATATGGCACTGTAGGTTGGCCATGGACACATATCCATACGTGTAGGCCATGGACCAAGGCCGATATATGTATGCCATATTGAATTATACCCAGGCATAAGCAGGTGTCTGTCTATATGTAGGATATGGACCCACCCCTCGTACGTGGTATATCTACACCAAAGACCCAGGCAAGTTTAAATAGTGTTAATACATAAGTGACTATAATGATGTATGCAGTGATACAGGTGCCTATATGTAGGACATGGACACATGTCCCTAAATAAAAGCTACAGCACCGGCGTTATCAATCATTTCATAGATTCACATATATGCTGGTAGGCCATGGACTGATCCACATATATAGGAGACACATGGACCCCATGCCTACGGGTAAGTCCATGCATGTGCATGGATCCACGTCTCTATACTATATGAATACCGTATACGTACGTCCGTTTTCAGCCATTCGACCAACGCCCTATAGCATGAAGGTCCCTATCGATTGGTCGTGTGCAACACCATAGCTTGGCTATGGACCCAGGCTCATATAGGTAGGAAATTGAGACGGGCCACTATGGACACCGCATGTATCCAGGCTGATTTAGTTATGACTTTATTACAAGACATTTATATGTAAAACATGAACCCATCCCATGAATGTACATGTGCCATGACTATCTAGGTTATAACCACAGCCACGCATACGCTATGGACCCATATGAACACCACATGTAGTGCAAATACACAAGTGTCTATAGTTATGTACACATGACATGTACCCAGGCAAATCAATAGAACGAACCCTAAATAGTATATCATCGGCCCAGGCCCCTTTCTATGACATGGACACAGTAGTTAAGACACGTCATTGTATGCTGTTCCTTAGTAACTGTGGGTTGGTAATGGGCTCATGGCTGCCCATGTAAATGGGTATTGGTCACCGGTTCCAAAGGGTAGTTCATGGTATCTCAATCTGAAATATATAGGCCACGCTCATGTACGAGTTCCTTTAGACGTGTAAATGACTCATGACCATGTATTGACATATATGTAGTTATGGCATGGATATGAAAGAAACACAGTTAGTTCATACCGTATAGCAACTGGTATGCGGATGCTACCACACCGTGATAGAGTGTTCTTCATGGATGCCATTGTCAAATGTAGTGCAAATGTCGGATTCCATGGAGGGGGGTTCAGGAGGTATCGACATAAATGTGGGTCAACATTTTTACATGTCTCATCAAAATGTATTCCAAAAATCGAATCATGGAAGAAACAATAGTAAACTCCACACAGGTATGTGGTTCTGATAAAACTAACTGAATATAGTCTGTCAGTTTAAAGAAGATTTGTGAATGGTAGGTGGTTACCTAGCAACAATGAAACCTCAATACCAATTTGCCACACGAGAATGCGTCAGTCAGTACACAACACAACAACCTTTACTTATGCATTATTGTCAATATAAGCATAATATGGTATATTATGAAACAATTATATCATGCAAATTTCCCAAAACTCATACCATATCATGAAACAGTTATATCAGTTAAATTACCAGAAACTCATACATATGGTATGCTTTCAAATGTGGGTATGTCCATAGCAACCACTACACACCCGTTAGGTAACGAATGTGGCAACTTTACTGCCATGTTCACTCTAACAACAATTATAATAATTGTTTTCAATATAAAAATGTTACATGACGTAGTTTAGTTAGTTAAAACTACCATAATATCAGAGATGTGTGCATTTTTCGATGTCTGGTATGTCCCTAGCAACGCAACCGTTACCAGATATATAGAGTAATTTTAAAGTCGAACCCACACTAACAATAACTATTACAATTGTTTCACCATAAAATTATAATGACGTAGTTTATATTAGTTTGTCAAAACTATCATAATATCAGTCAGCTCGGCATTTTTCGATTTCGGGTATGTCCCTAGCAACCGTTACCACCTCTTTAAGTAAGAACTATGGTAATTTTCCAGCCAGATCTACTCGAACAACAACTAATATTACTTTTACCATAAAAATGCTGCATGACGTAGGTTAGATTGTTAAAACTGACATAATATCAGTCATATTTGTATTTCTTCGATGTGGGATAGTTGCCTAGCAACCGTTGTCAAGGACGGACCTGCCGCGACGTCTATACATCTGAAAATGATTAATAGTGTATAAGGAACCTATGTGCCAAGTTTCATTGTGTTATCACCATTTGTACAATTGTTACGTCAAACGCCAGGACTATTATGTGGTATTTTGCCCTTCAGATACTCAAAGCCATGGGGTACGTTTTAGGGGGTAGTGTTATGTTTCCGGCTATAAAATCTTAAAGATGGTGATGGTTCGATATATCTCATCACTTTCCTGTTCTGAACTAACCACTCTTCTAGTATAATGGTTCATATTTTAGCTCATTGTCGTCTGAATATCTTTACTCGCCCTCTTTTGTTAGGAAAATTTTGAATCACCATGCGATTTATATGCTCTCTTCGCCAATAAATGTCATCACAATTATGGAATATCGACTCTTAGTAAGCTCTAGCACCAATTACGCATATCTATCGACACATGCTTCATGATGGACGGGTATGTGTGAAGATTGAGTCCACAAATTAGCCTACATATGACTGCATTCGCAAATGGTCTAATAGAATTTCGTCAGAAATTGCACCATTGCGAATAATCATGATATCTCAAAAAGCTCAACTCGGATTCTAGGGGACTTTTGCCAAGTTGTTCATAAACATGTTCTTATTAATCACTGAAAAAAATTCAGCTTTCCGGGATTTTTTGCACTAGTGAAACCTAATGTGCCTGGACTACTATTTCGATACCAGGAATAATTCCAAGGGAATATTATTATTTGTATTTTGAAGCGCCAAGTGGCTTTAAAGATATGGACGGCGTTGGCGGTGGGTATGCTGTTAAAATATTCAACTCCGTCAAAAACCGCCATAAACAGAAAGAATAGTAAAATATAGACAGACTTTGTTCTTATACCAATCAGAAATATGGCATAAACAGTATGTTATTGTCAATTTTTTTCCCTTTGTTATGTAAACAAAAGCAAAAATCGTTACGTTTCCTTGCTTTTGTTTAGATCCGGATATGGTAAACATAAAGAGCGTTATTTGTTACCGTTTTCCTGATATGGAAATAACAAAGAGCGTTTATATCATTTGTGTGTGATTAACCAATATAATTTCGCTGTGTTATGTAAACAGAAGCACAACTGCTGTGACACGAGCAGGCTCTTGTTTGCGTTCACCATCGTACGTCTTGACGACAATATACTATTTACGCGCTGATTATGATTGGCATATGAACAACACTATATATATTTTAATATTCCTTCTGTTGATGGCGATTTGAACAAATATGAATATTTCTGCAACGAACGCCGCCCGTGCCTTTAAGGAGGTCAATTGACCAATTGTGACTAGGCATTTCCATGTTTATCTCTGCAGCAAAAGTCACAGAGTTGCAAGTATTTCTGCGTTATTGAAAACAATACATATTTATATGGCTTGCAATTTGTTCCAATAGAAGTTTGATTATTTATTTTTGAATTTTATATTGATGTGTCCAAAGTAGGTAAAACATAGACAATTTACCCAGGCCGCCAGTTAAATGCCATATGTGTTTTACGGCTGCTTTAAATCCCCGACAACTGCTTCATATATATTTCGCTGCATAGAAATCCCCATTCAAAATTGTTCACATGGACCCCACCCCCTTTAGAAGTAAACCTGTGTACACGATTGCAACGAGACTGGAATTGTCTTCAACAGCATGGCAGTGGAATGTGTCGTAATCACCAGGTCGGCAGGATACCAGATTACCAGTGCTTCAATAGATACAATACGAAATGCGCCGTTGAAGTTACAATTGAACTTAATTTCGACGACGTCATATTTTCCAATGATGCTAATAATTCATGAGAGTGCGAACTAAATGACAGATAATTATCGCAATCGCATCAAACCACATTTAAATTCGCGATGGAGATTAATTATATCTGACATAATGCCAATTATAATGCCAACATGTCACATACGTGCATCTTATGCATACACGCTCAAAACTTTCTTCCCAGAGTAGTTGCAGTTGGGGTAGTGGCTCAGTTGGTAATATAAGGGACATAGCTCACTAGTCCGTCATATATAAGCAAATGGCGAAAGCTGATAATTTTGTTTTTGTTATTCGTGTTCCGACCGTCGTTGGGATCGGACGTCCTGACTTGAGCGCTCCCAGACTTTGCCCGGTCGTCTATCGGATTACTTGATTCAGTGGATTATTGATTCTTCTATATTCCCTGCTGAAGTCAGGTGCATACTAATCTCTCTCTTTCCTTGCGGGACACAGGCCATGCAGTATAGCATGAAGCTGTTTTTTTTAAATATCGGGTTACACCATCAATGTCCTGTTCAGGACCAAATGTTGGTCGTCACCCGGTTGCTGGATTACAAAGCAACCCGCCAAAACACGAGGGGCTGCCAAGAGACCTATACAGAACTTCGACTAGTAGAATTTTAGGGTTAGCATCACCGCAGCGTCTGCGGGCTTGCCACTTTTCTCCACTTGCGATTTCCCCCACCTGATAATATGATAAGTTTCACACAATTTCTGAAGTAATGTCCATAGCTTCAACCCATCAAGATGTATTAGAATGAATTACATCAAAGTCTGTCATTTTGGCTAAGAAATAATCAAAATATGAACTATTTGATTATATATATAAACGTTGCGTATATACCAGCCTTGTTGTTCAATCCTGAATACCGGTTAAATGGATATATGAAACCCGGGTACAAGTAAACAGAGGGGTGTAAATCCTGCATAACACTTCAACATCATACGAATCCCGACAGAAAATTGGGGGAGTGACACTCTCCTATATATCCCTCTCATGACGGGAGCTTCCTGAATTTTTGCGAAAACCCTGTGTCATGCATTATCTTATATATGCGAGTCGACCATAGGTCGCCTCGCATATATAAGAGAATGCATTGGCCTAGCAAATTTTCTATTATAATTGTTAAAAAAAATTTTTTAAAGAATGTAAGAAAAAATGATAAAAAAAATTTGTTAGGCCAATGCATTCTCTTATATATGCAAACGACTTGGTCGACTCGCATATATAAGAGAATGCATTGTCACAGGGTCTCACGTACCAGTAAACAGAGGGGTGTATATCCTGCGTACCACTTCAGTATCGCAAGAATCCCGCGTACCAAAACAGTTGGGGGGGGGGGGGGGGCGGTGACACCCTCACTGGGTCTATAGTTCTACATTTCCGTTATAAGTTGACGTATGCTGTTATTGGTGCATGTGTACTTACATTATGTTGCGCCCAGAGACACACACAATGTGCCCTTGGCATATGTTATCAATCAAATTAGTTCGGAGGCTCTGGCATCCAATGTCATCTTTAATTCACTCACAAGTGCATTGCGTTCAATATTAATGTCGTCATTTCCTTCCGGAAATATAATGGGCGGTACAATGAAGTTTATGGTTCGAATTCACGTGATCACGGGTTCTCGCGATTAGATCAATTGACATGGAGCACAACCACAATCTGGTATGTTACTGAATTGTGTAGATCATGCCATGAATCTCTACTCTGGCTAACGCCCGTAGACATCATATTCCCCCAGAACAAAACCTTGAAACTTTTTGAAGTTTTGACAGGGAAATTCGAATTCGAAAATATAACGCGGGGAATACATTTCTTAGTTATTATCTGTTCTCTAATAATGTACTTCACTGTAGGTGAAGGTCCCAACTCGAAATTTCACGATTTAAGTGAATTTTTGAGCGATTTTGCTTTGCGTCCCTTACAATTATGTAATTTCTACTGGGTTATTTATTAATTCACTGTTTATTGCGATATCAGCTCACATACATGTAGTCAGAGAAAAGCATGCAATTTTCAGTTGGGACATTCACCTACAGTGACGAACATTATTAAGGAAGAGATAATAACTAAAAAATCTATTCCCCGCGCTATTTATTTTTAGACTTTATTGAGTTCCCTGTCAAAAGTTCCAAGGTTTTGTACTGGTGGAATATGCATGATCTCTACGGGCGTTAGCCATAGTAGAGATTCATGGCATGATCTATGTATTGTGTTGTCACACTCACAATAAAGGTCATACTCAGCGGTAGGCTGGATGATTGCATGCAAAGCTCACCTGCTTAATTTCTCGAAACAAAAATTGCAGCTGTCCGGATATGGCAAAAAGACGATTGATAGAAAGCACACAAATTCTAGTGACGTAGTACCCTAATAGTAATTCGTATAAGTCAAATATTACGGCGCTGTAAGTTTTATTCATTAAGGAAATAACTTGGGTGTGTTAATTTAACTGGAACATCAATGTACTGCACTTATACATATGTAGAATACACCGACCCCAGGTAAGAAACTGACAAACTTGTCAAGATGTATTGACTGGCCACCCTTTGTCCCGATAACAAGCGAGAAACTTTGTCGTACAGTCCTTGTCTGGCACCGGCTACGCGCAAATTCGTAGTGTGTATGGTCAAAATCGTACGACATTTTGTCGCACCGTCGGCCCTGTGCAGCATCAAATATGTTTTATTCTTTGCGATCGACTCGTGCGATTTATACGAAGTAACCAATAAGATTCAACTATTAATAATATCAGGTGGCGATATAATGCTGCCCAACGTCCTTCAAGTGCAAGTGTATTCGCAGTCAGAGTGGCGGGACGCTTTGGACGGAAGAAGAAAAAGATGCATCGATTGAGGCACGGGCGTCACACCCATGTATTTACAACTACAACCGAATACAAAACCACAACAAAGCGGACATCAACAACTGTGTCTATATCTCATTGTGTTTGGAATGCTATATATATAGCACTACAAAGACTATTCAATATTGGAAATTTCAGCCGATAAAAATTCACAACTACCATGCACTTTAAATAATAATACACTGCATTCATGAGAAAATTGGACCGAACCTGGAACTAATTGGAACACGATCGAGGTGATCACATGACAACAAGATCATATGGTACGATCGCATCGTGCATGCTGTGCGTTAATAAAAATCGCTCTATCGTAATCGACCAAGACTGAAGTCGTAGAATAAAATCGGACCGTGTGCGCCACTCTTACCATACATCGCAATGGTCAGCGACAAAAATTGTACGACAAATATCTGACAGTGTGCGGCCCGCTTACAAAGAAACCCTGTGCCAATGCATGTTCTTATATATGCGAGTCGACCATGGGTTGCATTGGCCTAACAAATGTTATATTATTTTGTATAATTGTTAAAAAATGTAAGAATGATGAACAATTGTTAAAGAATGAAAGAAAAAATGCTAAAGAATGTAAGAAAAAATGATAAAATTGTTGAAGAATGTAAGAAAAAAATATAAAAAATGTTAGGCCAATTTATTCTCTTGTATATGCGAGGCGACCTATGGCCGACTCGCATATATATGAGAATGCATTGGCACAGGGTCTCGCGTACCAGTAAACAGAGGGGTGTATATCCTGCGTACCACTTCAGTATCGCAAGAATCCCGCGTACCAAAACAGTTGGGGCGTTGACACCCTCACTGGGTCTAGTTCTACATTTCAGTTGTAAGTTGACGTATGCTGTTGTTGGTGCATGTGTACTTACATTATGTTGCGTTCAGAGACACACACAACTTGCTCTTGGCATATGTTATCAATCAAATTAGTTCGGAGGCTCTGGCATCCACTGTCATCTTTAATTCACTCACAAGTGCATTGCGTTCAATATTAATGTCGTCATCTCCTTCCGGAAATATAATGAAGTTTATGGTTCGAATTCACGTGATCACGGGTTCTCGCGATTAGTTCAATTGACATGGAGCACAACCACAATCTGGTATGTTACTGAATTGTGTAGATCATGCCATGAATCTCTACTCTGGCTAACGCCCGTAGATATCATATTCCCCCAGAACAAAACCTTGGAACTTTTTGAAGTTTTGACAGGGAACCTTATAAATTCGAAAATATAACGCGGGGAATACATTTCTTAGTTATTATCTGTTCTCTAATAATGTACTTCACTGTAGGTAAAGGTCCCAACTCGAAATTTCACGATTTAAGTGAATTTGTGAGCGATTTTGCTTTGCGTCCCTTACAATTATGTAATTTCTACTGGGTTATTTATTAATTCAATGTTTATTGCAATATCAGCTCACATAGTCAGAGAAAGGCATGCAATTTTCAGTTGGGACATTCACCCACAGTGACGTACATTATTAAGGAAGAGATAATAACTAAGAAATATATTCCCCGCGCTTTTTTTTGTTTAGACTTTATTGGGTTCCCTGTCAAAACTTCAAAAAGTTCCCAGGCTTTTGTACTGGTGGAATATGATCTCTACGGGCGTTAGCCATAGTAGAGATTCATGGCATGATCTATGTATTGTGTTGTCATACTCACAATACTCACAATAAAGGTCATACTCAGCGGTAGGCTGGATGATTGCATGCAAAGCTCACCTGCTTCATTTCTCGAAAAATTGTAGCTGCGCGGATATGGCAAAAAGACGATTGATAGAAAGAACACAAATTCTAGTGACGTAGTACCCTAATAGTAATTCGTATCAGTCAAATATTACGGCGCTGTAAGTTTTATTCATTAAGGAAATAACTTGGGTGTGTTAATTTAACTGGAACATCAATGTACTGCAATTATACATATGTAGAATACACCTACCACAGGTAAGAAACTGACAAAATTGTCAAGATGTATTGACTGGCCACCCTTTGTCCCGATAACAAGCGAGAAACTTTGTCGTACAGTCCTTGTCTGGCACCGGCTACGCGCAAAATCGTAGTGTGTATGGTCAAAATCGTACGACATTTTGTCGCACCGTCGGCCCTGTGCATCATCAAATATGTTTTATTCTTTGCGATCGACTCGTGCGATTTATACGAAGTAACCAATAAGATTCAACTATTAATAATATCAGGTGGTGATATAATGCTGCCCAACGTCCTTCAAGTGCAAGTGTATTCGCAGTCAGAGTGGCGGGACGTTTTGGACGGAAGAAGAAAAAGATGCATCGATTGAGGCACGGGCGTCATACCCATGTATCTACAACTACAACCGAATACAAAACCACAACAAAGCGGACATCAACAACTGTGTCTATATCTCATTGTGTTTGGAATGCTATATATATAGCCCTACAAAGACTATTCAATATTGGAAATTTCAGCCGATAAAAATTCACAACTACCACTTTAAATAATAATACACTGCATTCATGAGAAAATGGGACCGAACCTGGAACTAATTGGAACACGATCGAGGTGATCACATGACAACCAGATCATATGGTACGATCGCATCGTGCATGCTGTGCGTTAATAAAAATCGCTCTATCGTAATCGACCAAGACTGAAGTCGTAGAATAAAATCGGACCGTGTGCGCCACTCTTACCTTACATCGCAATGGTCAGCGACAAAAATTGTACGACAAATATCTGACAGTGTGCGGCCCGCTTACAAAGAAACCCTGTGCCAATGCATTTTCGTATATATGCGAGTCGACCATAGGTTGCATTGGCCTAACAAATTTTATATTATTTTTTATAATTGTTAAAAAATGTAAGAATTTTTTTTTTAAATGATAAAAAATTGTTAATGAATGAAAGAAAAAATTCTAAAGAATGTAAGAAAAAATGATAACAAAAAATGATATAATTGTTAAAGAATATAAGAAAAAAATATAACAAATGTTATGCCAATTCATTTACAGAGGGGTGTAAATCCAGCGTACACAATCAAAGGTCTTATTTGAATCGAACCTTCGTCGCTACATCTTGAAAGCATGTGAACCCATTGGAACGAAGACCTTATGAAAAGAATCAATAACCATATATATTTTAAAAGTATCCTTGCTTTAGTTGCTACATGTATATGGTCTCAATTCACGAGTCAATATTGTTACGAAAGTTGATGTTTTCGTCGCCGTACAGCTGTGGATAGTTTAAACATATTTATTTGTCTAATTTAAATAACACATGATATATAACACATACATATGTTTATACAGACAATGGGATTGGAGTACAAGCGCTGACTCACTTATGGGTACCCCCTCTCCCATATTACACTGAAAAATAAATAATTAGTAATGGCAAGGCAACATGACTACCATGCAAAACAAGTTGAACATATATACATACATATCACCGGTCACCCACATCCCGAGTTAGTCATAAGTTTGTATATGTATTTGTTTAAAGTCGGGTTTGTTTGTTTCGCTTGCTGGCTTGTACGTATAATTATTTGGAAGAGTTAGTCAACAGAATCCTGATTTGTCTCACGTATGAATTACTTTACAGCTACAGCTTGTCACAATCAGGTAGTGCAAAAAGCAAAAAAATTTAATGAATAAATATTGTAAGGATGTAATTTATTTAATAGACGAATTCTTGGGATTGAATGAAGGTGGCAATCAAAGAAATAATAAAAGGCATTCTCTTCACCGTTTTCACATGTGCAGTCTTTTGAATTTGCAATGTGATTTAGGACCTTATCAGATAGCAAGTTGCTACACTGAAATATATTTTTAGTCCGCTTTCCGACAGAGGAGTACTTTGGTGGTTTGAGAATTATGGGTTCCATTTTATTTACATAACATTGGAGGGGAGATCTCGAATCTCAATTTTGGATGCATTCCAGTTTTGTACACACGTGAACATGAATGTAAACTCCATTCGTTTGGAATTTGGTTTAGAATGTATACAGTTTAACGCAAATCTCGTATCGTGGTCACTTATGTCTGAAAATTTCTGTGGATATATGCTGTTTCTTGGAACAAGTGACACAACATGAGTATATAATCACAGCATGCATCTCGGGCGTTTTATCACGAGCATCGTGGCAATAACAAGCCACATGGGTTGAGACAAAATGCATGTGCGCGTTTCTTTGACTCCCAACCGCATGAAGCAAGCACTTTGCTGCCAATCACAGCATCCTCTACACATAGCATTAACTTTAAATCAATTGTAAACGCATAGCCATTGCAGAGATGGTTATTTAAGACATAAATGGGCATCGGAATTTGTTTTGCCACATGCAGCTTTGATTATACACTTCCCGCCTGTCGTTCGTTGGGTATCGATCGGCCGACTGCAGCCATGATTGTGTCATGAGCGCTGCTGGCGACCTCGTCTCCTAAATACTGTTTTTGTGTTATATTGAGCGGATATCGAAGAAAGTTTAATGTAACAACATGTAAGACATCAGTAGACTCCACGTAGCAGCTACTGACCCCCGGTAATATATAGACTGACAAATGTTGCCATTGCTTTGTCTAGATACCTAATCCGCGCTTATTTGGAATGAAACAAACTTCGCCATCTGAACAGCCTTTGAAGTTTTGAGGTCATTTTGTTGCAAATGTTGCAATATTTCGCCGTTGTATATCAGGAAAAAGACTGTAATGCCGTACACGCGATCCGAACGGAGTATCCACAGCGCACACATCACGAACACCGTGGAGATAACAAGCCGCGTGGGTTGAGACAGCGTGCATGTGGGCGTGTCGTTCATTCTCGACCGCACGAAGCAAGCATCATTCTGTCAATCACACCATCGTGTGCAGACACGGATACCCATGCAATCAGAGATTATTATTTAAGAAACACATGGGCATCGGAACTGTCTTTGTGCCATGCAGTGCTCAGCCTGTCTGTCATTGCATGGCTATTGGTCCAACATATGCTCGCGCAAAAATATAGGTCCGCAATCGACAAATATATCGAGTTTGCGATAACCGTCCGACGGGTACGGGTCAATCGGTGAACATCGTTACGGTCACTTGGGTACTTTCAATGCAGCACATAAAGCGATAGCGATGTGGAACGGGTAGATGTGTCCCATTGACTGCTAACCTTTCACTACGATTTTCACATTCAAAGGTTCATGAGTTCCATGAAATTCCAGTCAGCTATGCGTTAACCTGATTATTGCAAGATTTCATGGACAAATATCATTGATAAAGTTGTCAGTTTAAGCTAGGTTTTATGTTTAAATTCTCGAAGCGGCTTCTAGCACTTAAGATAATTTCGGAGGCCGATCTTTTCACTAACAACTTTGTTCACTGCATTAATGACAGGTTGTGGTAGATGAGTAGATTGTGCTATAGACACAGTCTCGACCCATTGCAGGGATGTGGCAATAGATGGTCTCCGTGTTACGAGGGGTGTCCATCTTCGAATTTCTAACTACACCCCTTGAACCACATCAAATTCACAAGTATGCGCGTAAGTCCATTAGTACCCGCTCCCCTTTGGGCTTTTTTCCCAACTAGTCCCTCACAACCACCTGGATGGTAGCATATTCTAAATGAATCAGTAGTCTTTTTGTCACTAGTCTGGGGGTGTTGGCAATAATCCACTGGGTCGACCATGCAGTACAAGAAAATGTGTAGATATGAGCCCGAAAAATCATAATAGCCTAATACCTAGTGCGTTAACGCCATGCAAATTCACCCTGATTTGTTTTTCTTAAATTAATTATCAGTTTCTGACTGGCCACTAGGGAGGGACCGAGACACACCGAATCGACCATAGTTCGGCCCGTTGTGAGAACATTTTGAAATCTGAACATGAAATTTGCTAAATCCTAGCATCCAGACTGGCATCAAGCTTTCCAATTGTTGGATTTTTTTTAGGCCTGACTCCCCCCCCCCCCCCCAAGGTTGGAAAATTTCCAACAGTTTCTGATAGCCATTACAAAAAATAGGAAAATATGCAAATGTTGGTCTAAAAACTACAAATTCCCCACTAATAAATTGTTGGAAAATCAAACTACGAAACAAATTTCAATCTATTGTTGGTGTGCAGTGTTGGCCATTTTACCAAAGTTTGGGGTGAGACACCCCTGTAGTCACGTCCCTGTCTCAACACTTTGTACAAGGGCATCAATATACCGTGGATTTATCCATGTATTGCACATTTGAATACAACCGTTTAGTTACTTTATCGTATGTAGGTGGGGACTGATTTCTCATTTTAATATATATATATTTACCATTTGAACGGACATGGCGCATTTGAACTACAATACTGGTGTATATTATAGAGGGGATAATATAGGTCGCTAAAGACACGAAATACATACACATACTCTACAAAATCTAAGCATAATCAAATCTTGTTTCAGCTTTTTTCTGTGTTTCGCACAGAAGTGAAGCAAACGCTCTTTATTCACTCCGTATAATAACCAGACCAGATCTTTCGATCTGTTGAAAGATTCCAAACCAATGTTTACTTAATATGACTAAATATTCCCCAAACTAAAATAAGGGACAAATTCGGTCTCATATATGACTGAAAGTACATGTAAGACAATATTACACCCTGGGTCTAAAACAATACTTTTTTTTACACCGAATATTGGTTTGAAAATTTAACTATAACATATTTGAGCTATCATAATCTATTTTCTAAATCTGAAAATTCCAACCGATTCATAGTCAACACTCGATCGGTCTATGCTACGAAGATGAGTGAAAGAAAAGCACCAACCCCTTCCAACTGCCGCCTCGTCCTTGTTTTTCGCAACTAAATACCCCGAGGCTCATCAAATCTAAATACTAAATTCCAACAATCCATAACGGTAGGTATAACATCGGTCAATAAAGCGAATGCGAATAACTATATATATCATAATATATTTTTTGTTGCAGTTGGCTCACCATACATTACCAGTCGATGTGATGAATTCTACCCGTAAAATTTGGGATCACAAAACGTATACCGATACGGGTAACTATCCGTACGCGTACCCGTACCGGTTTGGAAAAGCAAACTCGCTAACATTGGATTATTTTATTCTTAAATAAGCGCATAGTGGACTTATATCCGTCTTTACGTTTCATGACGCGGGCCAAAGTGAAAACACATTTTAAAGAGCGTACATCTTGGCAAGTCGTGAATTGGTTCATTACTGTTTTTGTCCGCCCAAAATGAATAAGCCATTATCAGTCGATAATGGCACCACACTCTCAACAAACAATTTTTTCCGCAACTCAAATTATTTCCCCCTGCAAGTCTTTTTGCAATGAGTTTGGCTTAAAACACCTTAGAATGTCAATATTAACATAAATGAAAAATTTCATGATGATCAGACAAACAGTATAGCCTGTAGCCCATGCTAATGGATTGAATTTTGAAATCCAAGATGGCTGCTGGCAGCCTTTTTTTTTGGCCGAATGGCCCTAAAATGACTCGTTCCTATTTACATGTCAATGTTAACATCCATGACAAATAGTATGCACATAAATTCATATACAGCTGTTTACAGTGAATCCCCCCCGCAAATCTCTGTTTAGTGTTAAAAGGGGGGTGGGTGTTCAAAAATGGTCGGGGAAAAACTGTCGAAAACAGAAAAAAATTTGGACGCGGGGGTGGGTGGGTCCCAACAAGGGTCGAAAGGAAAAAAATCAGCATACGTGCCTGAAATGTTTTTCCGACCCCCCCCTCCCCTGGCAGTGAGAAAATTTACCTGGATAATTAGTACACTGCAGTAGAAACCACCTATCCGATCATGCATAAACTGACAAATGTGAACTATTACATGGTTTACCTTCTACATGCGTTGATAACATACAGTACCAGTCAGAAGAAGTGGTATATTGAGGCGCGCCTTTATTGCGATATTGAGCGAGCTTAATTTTGAAAAAGGCGCGATTATAGCGCAATACCAAAAATCTGTCGCGCTTATTATTGCGATATTGAGAGCAGAATATTGCGCTATTAAGCGCGCATAGTCGCAATATTGAGCGCGACAAAATTTCATACAGACCCGATAGTGTTATATGTGTATTAGATAAATACTGTGCATATAGTGTACATATATAACTTTTACAACTCTAGTTATATTCAAATCTAAAACATTGTCTCTGTTCATGCCAAACAATATAGAAGAAGCAATAATTTTCTTTAAATGTCACAATTTTGAGCGCAAGATGTCGCAATATTAAGCCCGCGATAACGAAATATTGCGCTATATTAAACGCAAAATATTGCAAGAATATCGCAAGCGGCGCGCTTAAAACGTTTCCACTTGCAATATTATTGCGATATTGGGTGAGAAAACAGCGCGCTTAATATAGCACTTCTTTGACTGGTACTGTATGCGTTTATATGGGACCGAACAACCTTCGCCATATGAAGAGATGGCATGTGTCACCATATAATGCTTTATACGTTTTACCCACTGAGCCTCATGGTGTTGTAGGCATTGCGATACGGTTTGAGTGCATGGCGAATGGCGTTATACTTTTTTAGGCAAACTTGTTGCGAAAAATTAAATTGTTGTCGCCGTATACCAGGGATATAGTGCCATTCGGCACAAGCCACCCGAAGGAATATTCACAGCGTACATCTCCACCCTTTTTGTAACGAACACACCGTGAACATAACAAGCCATGTGGGTGAGGCGTCATGTATACGGGCGTTTCAATCATTCTAAACCCATACACGATGCAAGCGCTATGCTGAGAACCACAAGGCATCCATTATATCAATTGTAAACGCATACCCACTGCAGAGATGGTTATTTAAGACATAAATGGGCATTGGAACTTGTTTTGCCACATGCTGCTTTGAGAACAAGTCCCGCCTGTCTGTCGTTGGGTATCGATCGGTCGTCTGCAGCCATGTGTAATGAGCGCTGCTGGCGACCTTGTCTCCTAAATACTGTTTTTGTGTTATATTGAGCGGATATCGAGAGGTGACGGAAAACCTGTCCAGAGCCGATGAATAATGTAAATCCAATCGAGAACGCGTCAACGCCAGACGATCGCTCTGTGAAAATCGGCCCACTTCGTGAAGTCCTTCACACAATCATATTCCAGATGAAAAGATGTTCAAGTATGCAAATTACGCAGTGCAGTGCATATTGCTAATTGTGCATTTCGGTCAGGTTGACTAAGCATCTTGTAGCAACCACCAATGGTGCTTATACCTAAGGCATGTGATTGACGTCATTTAATTGTTTCTATATCCGTCAGTGATTTTTCAAGATCGCGGGTATAGATTTTGGAGAAATTGTCACGTGACTTCCGGTTAGAAACCGTGTGGAGATTTTAAAAAACGCGGAATTGGAAATGAAGCATCGCGATAAAAATGAAAGTAACTACCTCACAACTTACGAAGAATTCACATGTGATTTCAGTCTATTAATTTCATTTAGACCAATTTCGTTGGTCAGCTTAGTGAAAACGAAAAATGAAGAAGTCATGACGATAATCCAGACAAGATTTTACAATCACGACACGTCTTGTCAATTTGGCAAGTCGTCTCCGTCGTGACCACTGCATGATGTTACATAAATGTTTCTTAACGTTATGTCGCGTAAAAAAAAGGGCAAATTTGAGGCACGTCATGTGTGGTTGCTCCACTATACGTGTCACGTCCGATTCATATTAATTACCTTACTCGTATTTAAATTCGCGCACTACTATTTTTCGCGCGCACCATCGGTGTGCGAATTTAAAACTGAGCGAAAAATAGTACGACTGCCAAGTTTAATCTAAATCACATAGGAAATACAAGAGGGCTATGTTGCTGAGTTTACATATATTGTGAACGGTTGAGTAGACAATTACGCCTATACATGTATGACCATATTTACATTCGGCCAACCGATATCAAGATCATTGCTCACAATGCCAAGCGACAAATCATGGTAACATAGACATTGTTGAGATGCTTGTATAAGAAATACTAATATTCCAGGTCGCCACAACATTACTATGTATGTAGTTACTAGACTAAGTTTATTGTCCAGACGATGTAAATCCACCGCGATGGTGTTTAATATACACATATACTATCTTCAACAATGACTAAGAACCGAAACTGTCATCAGCTCCAAGATATACGAAAATATCACGGAAATATTACGACAATATTTTTGTCAGTTTTGAATCGCGCAGCTAGGTGCGCGAATTTAAAGTGCGCGAATTCAAAACTGAGCGAAAAATAGTACTGCGCGAATTTTAATACGAGTAAGGTATGTAAGTTGCTCTGAGATGAATAATCACAATGACGAAGATAATGACTAAGTTGTAGTTGTTATTCAGTGGTGACTATATTTTCATAGTCAGCAGTAACTAAGTTTTCTTAGTCCTGGGAATAAGATGACTTGGGGCGTGAGAACGTGTCAACTCCAGACCTGCGTGTTGTACAAAACGCCCCACTTCGTGAATTCATTCACACAATCATATGCCGATTGATATTGCTTTGTGAGATCTTCAGATATGAAAATTACGTTAAGTGCAGATAGTTTAAAATGGCATTATGATCAAGTCTATCTTGGAAAGCGTGTTTGGTGGCTTTTTTGAGTTTATGTATGCATGTATATCACTGACAGAAAAAAGTGGTCACATGACAACTATTTATTAGTCAAATAGTATGTTCAGATTGTGCACTGCTACAAATCGCAAAGGACAGCCGATTTCAAATCGAATCGAATCGGATAAAAGATTCCGAATCGCATCGAATCAAGTCGATTCGGAGGGCCATATCTTCAGAACCCATAGGACTTGGAAACATACATAAATCAAAGTTGCTCCAATGTGAATACTCACAATGACGAAGGTGGAGACAGAGACTAAGCTTTAACTGTCATTCAGTGGTGACCATGCTTTTAGTCAGCACTGACTAAGTTTTCTTTGTCATGGGAATAAGGTGCCTTGTATGGTAGAACTTCCGATCGTTAAAAATCGTCCGACTTCGTGAATATAAATCACGTGTCGATTGAAATTGCTTTGCGAGACGTTCAGATATGTGAATTGCGCGGTTCGGCTAGTTTAGAGTAACATTATGTTAAATGCAATGCTGAGACTAGTGTTTATATCGCTTTTGTGAGTTCCTATATATACATGTAGTGTCTTTATATCGTCAAGCGAAATAATCGTACTTGCCTAATATGGACCCCCGCGTTCTATCGACAGCGAAACTCGATAACTACGAATTCTGCAACCTGCGTATTTTGTAAGCGAGTAGGATGGTTTATGATGCCGTTCTGTTGTTATCGAACGCAAAAGTGGCCAAAATTGCAAAATAGTCATTCCCATACAATTTACAGGCGTGAGCCCTTCTCACATACATAAGTTAAGAACAGGGAAATGCTCGTTATCAGATGTTCACAATCGATAAAATGCGGCGGTTCGCACTAAGCACATACGATTGTTTTACTCGACGATATAGAGACACTATAACTAAACCATGCAGGTGTGGTTGCATCTGGGAAAACTGCCGTCACTAATACCTAAGTCTCCATGAAGTATATAGCCTCTGCTTTTAAGCCGATGTTTTCTTAAAACGGGTTTAAACTCGTGGTGTGGAATCGGATCCATGTGTGTTTTTATTTAATACCATTTTGAAACACCTGCATTCAGCAAAGGTCTTAACAAATTCATGTATTAACGCACGGGTGGTAATAATACAGGACAAAATCTCGTAATGTACATATTATTCGCTCCCTATATATGAGGCAATGGTATGTTGAAGCACACCCACAATGATTATTTGGATGCGTATATTTTATAGATAATGCATGGCCTGGAGTTGACTATGCCACAATAGAGTAGAAATAGTCCACGAGCCGCAGGCGAATCGACTATTCCTCGTTGAGGATCACTATTGTGTCAAAGTCAACGACAAGCCAAGCATTATCTATTATATTACATCGAACATTGGTGTCAATTCTCACACAATTTACTGTGTCTGATTTTGTCACATTTATATTTACCGCGAATTATGGAAATCGGTCACATATTTTACAATTCACGGCAATCTTTTGACGACGACAGGGGAGTATAACTATGTTATTAGTTACAACTAACATAATCTCTTTGTGATTCATGTATTATTTATAAAAAAAATTAAAAAATCGCCGTTAACAACGATATTTCGGAAAAATTTGAAAAGCTGATTTGTTTATCGTTGGTGAAATCGGAAAAGGAAGTTATACCATGCAGTCACTCAAACATTATCACTGTCTGCTTGCCAAGTTAATAAACGGACGAACTAGTTATACGCATTGGATAGATATGGACGGACACTTGTAAGATCAGTAAAATTCATTAATAAATCTAATTATATCCGATATGCAACAAGTAACGTCAATAAGGTTTCAGATTGGCCGTGTGTTCAAGTTCCATTCCGATTGTACAAAATTATTTTGTTACTATAAATAGACACAAAAATAGTATGTGAGTAGGCCAGCTACTGGGGTACTACCGAAAAATAGTATAGCAGTGTGCAGCCAATCAGAACGCGAGAAAGTCGCGTGAGATATAATATCTAACGACAACACACGCTGTCAACACTAATAACTGAGATAATATGAATCGTACGTGACACGTAGTGGAGCAACCACACATGATGTGCCTCAAATTTGCCTTTTTTCGGCGACATAACGCTAAGAATAATTTATGTAACATCATGCAGTAGTCACGACGGAAACGACATGCCACATTGACAAGACGTGTCGTGCATTGTAAAATCTGGATTATCGTCGTGACTTCTTCATTTTTCGTTTTCATTAAGTTGACCAACGAAATTGGTCTAAATGAAATTAATAGACTTAAATCACATGTGAATTCTTCGTAAGGTTTGAAGTAGTTACTTTCATTTTTATCGCGATGCTTCATTTCCTATTCCGCGTTTTTTGCAATCTCCAACGGTTGCTAACCGGAAGTCACGTGACAATTTCTCAAAAATCTATACCCGCGATCTTGACAAAATCACTGATGCATGGATATAGAAAAAATGACATGACGTCATTCACCTGCCTTAGGTATAAGCACCCTTGGTGGTTGCTACAATATGCTTAGTCAACCTGACCGAAATGCACAATTAGCAATATGCACTGCACTGCGTAATTTGCATACCTGAACATCTTTTACTCTCTTGTAATTGTGAACGCGTTAATACCCGTGGCAGCATTTGTGAATTAGTCACATCAATATTCTTGGAAAGAAATCAAAAGTAAACAAATGAGACATCGCGGAACAAGACAACAAGCCAGCTTGTCAGTGGTGGTAACAATGCATTCCATCCCGGAAGTTGTCAGCATAAAAACAATAAGAAACAATGACCAAAGCGTCTTGTCAAGTTATAATTTACACTTCCGGTTTTTAAAAGCGATATTATCAATAACTACGAGATGTGCGGGGCCGTTATTTGGCGTGATTACTTGGAGTAGGTCGGTAAACAATAACGCTTCTACTGGTGCATAACATATATATGATACTTACCGTCTATGGTGTCTTTAAGGCTTTAGTCTGTATAAGAACCGAGTTTTTGACCAAGCTGTAGCGGACATAGAAAAGAAAACAGCCATTCTGCGTCAGACCTGTGCTCATAACCGGAATTCTTCTGAATAACTTTTTACATGGGATACACCAAATTGAAGAGTAATAATATATCTTTTCTACATATTTATGAGGCATTTATGTAAATATTATGTTGGTGTATTTTGAACAAGTTTGTGGACTTTAAAGTAATGCTTTTGTTTCATTTTTTTAAAAGTTTTATACAGTCCTATTGGATTGAATATATATAATTGGGGTGGGGTCGATTTTTTTTCTGGGGACCTGTGATACGACGTATATTGTCTGTGGAATTACCAGGTATATTTGCCAGTGTGTGGCCGTTCCCTATAACTAGCCCCAAATGGAATTAGCAAAATATATTGCGGCAGAACATGAAACAGGCGCCTCTACTCGAACGAATGTGACGCGATGACAGGGTTAAATCGGCGCGGCATTTTATGGTACGCAACTTCCCAAGAGATCGCGATTTTATAGATCAAAGATTAAATCTCGTCCATTGTTGGAGTGCAACACCGTAAAATGTGCTAACGAAACATGCTTATGGTCCATGAACTATCGATCCTGCACCACGATCGCTTGAAAAATTGATGATTAAAGTAGCATTACTTTCATCTAGAGAACACACGCACGGAACTAGTTATAGGTGCTATTGAAATATTTGCATATCAATTGCTCCGATTCCAGTCCAGTTTAAACGACAAGTTCCGCCCTGTTCCGCACTGCTTGGTCGGTGGCGGTCACCGCGTGATTATCTGGATGTTTGCTGCGTTTGAATAATAATTGATAATAGGCGTTGTTAAATTCTTTGATCTGATGTTGATGTTGATGGAAATTGCAGTGGCGTAGTTGCAGGCTAATTCTCGTTTAGAAATGTAACTTCTTCCAAAAGCGTATCACATAATTTCGAGTTAGTAATAATCTCCGTTGAGTATATGTCTAAAAATGGCCTATCTATTTGTGATATATAGTTACCGGGGTATCAAATATTAAATAGGAATCGAAGACTCCTGTCCGGAAATGCTTCTATCGATTAATATTGATTATATTTCGAATATTTTGTTATCTAAAACGTGTGGCTGTTAACTAACGAACAATGCATGGCGGTTACTGTTAACAGAGACCAGCAATTTTATTGTGTAATTTCGTCAGAAATAAACGTTAATTATACTCATTATCGCTTATAACTATGTAATAAAACAATACAAACAATCAATCTGGGACATTTGACATTCGGATGGTAGCTATGGGAGCACTCTAATTATCTCTAGCGCTATATGGCATCGTCTGATTGGTCTGTTCTAAAAATAGAACAATAAAGTGTCCCACTTAATTATCTCATTTTATAATAAAACATTAGAAATAAAATCAATATTAATTGATAGAAGCGTTTCCGCACAAATATTTTCAATTCACATTTATTATTTTATACCCACGAAACTATTTCAAAATTGTTAAATGAAGTGATAATCCATCTTTAAGTGTTATTCGGCGTAGTTATGCGTCGTTACTTATAAACTGCATGTAAACTACTGTCTGCAACTTCAACAATAAGTGATTGAGAATTTCCCGCTCTCATGTAGTCTTGAAATAACTAACACGAATCAATTATTCAGCGATTCGTGGAATCTAATAATTATAATCGCATATATACCCACCGGAGACAAATATTCGATAATACTTCATGTAATGTTATCAGTCAGCAATGCGCAATAGTTAGACAGCCATGTCTATGTGTCGTTATGTGAACGTTGCTTTGGATTATTTTCACATGCTGGTAAAATTGCCGGGGACAAGTTTCAGGCTATTCGTTACATTGGGTTGTCTTTCCCACAGTTTATTAGTAGTAGTCTTTGAAATTACAAAGTATGTAGATATACGATATGGTAAACATTATTCGGTTTGAGCTGTGCAAATGCAACTAGTTATGCGCAGTTTAATCTTGCCTGATATTACTAAATAATTGACGAGTAGTTCCCTTAATAATGGGTCATATAATAAATCATATATAAACTACCGTAGCATTTGAATATTTCCAATCAATGAATATAAATAAGTTTGCACTTTTATGACACGCTTGTTCCTAGAATTGGTAGAGACCTTTCGCAAAATCACGAATACGATTGCGGTTACGGACGATATCCTGCCAGTATACGGCCACAATTCGATATTTACGCGCTAGGATTCTTATGTGTAGATGTGTCAAGGATGTGCCACTGGTCCTGCTTGGGGACGCTCTAACATTATCCGTGTTGTGTATAACACACGGATAAGAACATGGGATCTTAAAGAGACACAGATTACTTTGTCTATCAAATATGTGTGTAACTGAATATAGTGGGGCATATGCCGTCTCACCAAATACCTATCGTAGGTAAATTGTGATGGTGTCCACCTTACTAGGGCTGAAGGGGTCACTCTCACCAAAAAAAGTGCTGAAGGGTACACAGGTTTTGAAAAAGTGCTGAAGGGTACACAGGTTTTGAAATGTCGTTCTAAATGACGTTTAGTTTTCGTATCTGTCATGATATCTGTTAGAGAATAATTGTTTATGTTCCAATGAACATTAAAATTAACTGAAAACAAACTGCTAATGGGCGCCAGACTTTCAGAAACACAGTTTAAGTAACGGTGTTTGTGCCGATCACAACCCATGTGTACCCTTCAGCACATTTCCAAACCCTGTGTACCCTTCAGCACTTTTTTTGTGAGAGTGACCCCTTCAGCATTTCTAGGGCAATATATCCGCAATCGTAATGGTGATTTTGCGAACGGTCTCTATTGTACTTGCTGTGTCGTATTTACAAATCCTTATGTCACACGTGTTCCAAACGCACCCCGTTAACGTCACATGACGCAATCGACGTTCGTCTCAACGATGGACCCGGAACTATAAAAATAACAGCATAATCACACATGACAGAACAAGCCATGTGAGTGCCCGAATCAAGCTTGTGAGTCTGTGCTTTTTTAATTTACGAATTATAAGACGGGTGGTGTGTAATAAACACAGAACGGCACGTTAGCTAATGTATCGATACGACAGCCTCGAGTGCTATCCTTACGCGCTGGTACTCGTGGCGTATCAATGACCAATTAATTACAATTAATTAACAATGTATGATCTATCTTACGCCAGATTATGTATAACCATAACTACGACTTTCCTCAACATGTTTCTTACAAATCTCCTTAGGTCGAGTCAGACGTGGCAAATTTTGATCGAGGATCGTCTAAATATATTTTAGGTTGTCTCGATTGCCCAAATTTCTTCCATTATTTGGACATATTATTTTATTGCAGCATAATGTACATTAAGAACAATTTGAATTGTACAAAATAGAACATAAGCTACATAGGGTTTGGTGACAAGTTATTGCAGCATCTTGAATACGCCTTTCCTCAAAATCAGAAATCCTAAAATTAATGCTGAAACAAATAAAATGGGATAGAAAATAATAAAAAACATATTTGGTGTCCAAACCCATGCATCTTCGTGGTACTATAAGTACTTGTATATCCGACATATATTTTACCCAGACGTATGGCACGTGCTTTATATATATGTCGCTTCCATGTCACAAAGGAACAAAATTACATGCGAGTATGTAAAATCTATAACCGTCACTGCGCGATTGTTTAGATTATCCGTGAACGGCGTCAAGCTTGAATCCTCGAGAGGTACTTTATACACAAACAATGGAAGCGTAAGACAGATGAAGGGTTTTTACATCGACCGCTATCGTTGGCATCGAAATCACGAGAAAAAAACGAGTGGCCATTAGCGAATGTTGGGGTAATTCTGGGCCGAACCCATTAGTATGCACCGTTAATTTGAGCCGTTAGACTGAAGTCTCGGCAGTTTTTGTGTGTGTGCAGGTTTTAGCCTGCAGTTGTAAACGAAAATATTATTAAAATTTGGGAACTGTGACTGAGTTCGCACGTAC
This sequence comes from Siphonodentalium dalli, assembly GCA_032622095.1. NCBI lineage: Eukaryota > Metazoa > Mollusca > Scaphopoda > Gadilida > Siphonodentaliidae > Siphonodentalium > Siphonodentalium dalli. The sequence goes on from CP136065.1 coordinate 30,771,594, forward strand.
ATGTATCTAAATCAGGGGGTGACAATGTTGGACATGAACTAAATATATATATATTGCATATCCGTCTAACGCGAGACTCATGCACTCTTAAAACGTTATTGTTCACGATGAATCTACTTTGTTTCTCGGCATTGTCTTGTATGCGAAACCAAACAATAATAAAAATTGGTTCCTCATTGCTGCCATTAATTTTTATTCTTAATTTGCTTGTTATGGTTTGGCTTGCTGTCTTTTTTACCCTGTGCCAATGCATTCTCTTATATATGCGAGTCGACCATAGGTCGCCTCGCATATATAAGAGAATGCATTGGCCTAACAATTTTTTATCATTTTTTTAAAATAAATGTTTCTTACAAATTTTAGGACATAAAATAAAAAACATCCATTACCCTGCAGTGAGCCCCACACATATATAGAAGCACATAGAAGAGTGTCGTCTGTTCATGTTTGTCTGGGGCTCTGTATGGGTGAAATTATAAAATTGTTAAAGAATACGAGAAAAAATTATTAAATTGTAAAATATTGTTAGGCCAATGCTTTCTCTTATATATGCGAGGCGACCTATGGTCGACTCGCATATATAAGAGAATGCATTGGCACAGGGTAAAAAAATCCCGACTTACGTCAGATCGCATTTAACTCTAAAATGATTTTCAGTAAGTTTTTAGATGCATTGTCTGCATAGAAACAAATGAGTTTGCGAATAGCCTTCGTTGGTACCATACAACGAATTCCAATTCGTCAACCCCGATCTGATCCTCGGAGGGGCCACATACAAATCATGGACATGGGTAACCAAATGGTATCAAGTTACAAACATCTTGCCATTATCAATATCTCTCCCGATTTTCCGAAATGAAAACTAAACACAACATAGAGAAAATACAGAGTTCAATATGTAATCTTATACAGCTGACGGTGTATATCCATTTGATTAAACAAATACCCAGCGAATGGTATCGCCATACAAATTACGTGTTTTAATCCTCAGTATGGTTAACGAACCAGATTGGATTTTCAGTTGTGTTGTTTATGGACATCAAATTACGAACAAACGCTTTGTCTAAAGATTTTGGAAACGCTGCACTGTTAGAAAATACTGCAACGAACGCCGCCCGTGCCTTTAAAGACAGACATGTGACTAATCAGTCTACAACTCCTATATGTGACCCGCCATATCAAATCCAGTCGGAAGTCGGGATTTTTTTTACCCTGTGCCAATGCATTCTCTTATATATGCGAGTCGACCATAGGTCGCCTCGCATATATAAGAGAAAGCATTGGCCTAACAATATTTTACAATTTTAATAATTTTTTCTCGTATTCTTTAACAATTTTATAATTTCACCCATACAGAGCCCCAGACAAACATGAGCAGACGACACTCTTCTATATGCTTCTATATATGTGTGGGGCTCCCTGCAGGGTAATGGATGTTTTTTATTTTATGTCCTAAAAATTGTAAGAAACATTTATTTAAAAAAAATGATAAAAAATTGTTAGGCCAATGCATTTTCTTATATATGCGAGGCGACCTATGGTCGACTCGCATATATAAGAGAATGCATTGGCACAGGGTAAAACAATCGCTGAACGCTGCACTGTTAGAAAATAGTGTCGGTTTGACGGTATCTGACCGTGGTAATCCGACAGTCCCGTTCCGATTCATCAGTTGTACCGTGAATCACTGTTTTTTATCCGCCCTAAAATGGGCTATGTTAAATTTGTGCGTGATTTCAAGTTCACGCCGTCAAAATTTAACAGTATTATCGGTGACCAAATTATATATGGCAGTCACTTCAAGTTCGCTGCCACTTGCCAAATTTGTCAATGGCAAAAATAATTCGCATTTGGCAAAAAATATTTTCATTTGGCAAGTCACTTTTTAATTCCTCAAGAAATTTGAAAAATACTGGTCAATCAATACCATTATTTTCAGGAAACTTTTACAACATAATTATATTAGTGGTGTTTTTATAAGGTTTAGGAAAAGTTAACACCTCTATTAAGATGCAGTTAATCTCATAGCATTAGTAATGATGGTTGGAGGGATTACTAATCCTCCTGTTATGTGCCTTTCTGTTGGAGAAACCCTTCTGCTATTGTATTGTTCGGTGATCGGCTTATTGTTGTATGATAAACCACAATAGAGATGCGAGTATAATTAATTATTAACTAACTGCTTTTCTATCGATATCAAAAGTGGTTCAAACCGCGAGTGTCGAAACATGAGACTTAAGTTGCAGAAAATTATACTATCGGGGATAGCATTTAGCAATTGCTAAAATAATTTGGCAAAATATATTTTCATTTGGCAAATTATTTGGCAAAAGTAAATTTCGGTCCAGCGCGGACCAGGTGGCAGTGTCTCCATACAGTATAACTAAATCTGACACCGCCGATATTTTCCTATTCTATTAAGTGTTTTGTATGCAGTGCAATGCATTCCGGCTGCGTTCTCCGCATGTTCATTCAATGCAATGTATTCCGGCTGCGTCCAGTAATTAAATACGTTATTCCGTAACTCCTTTACATCTATCATTAAAGACACGGTTGGCCTTAATTGTCGAAAATATTCATATTTGTTCCAAACACCGTAAACAGACAAACATTAAAACACATACAGTTTCGTTCATATATACCATGACCATCGCGTAAACAGCATGCTATCATAAAGACTTACTATATTTTACATAAAAAGAGCCTGATTGTGTTACAGAAGACAGCAAAGTGTCACTGGCTAATCACACACAAATGATATAAACGCTCTTTATTAGTTCCATATCAGGAATTCAGCAACAAAGAACGCTCTTTATGTTTACCATCATAATATAAACAAACACCAGAAAAGTAACTTTTTATGCTTTTGTTTACATAACAATGGTCAAACAAATGACAATAACATACTGTTTATGCGATATTTCTTATTTGTATACGGACAAAGTATGTCTACATTTTGATGTTCTTTCTGTTTGTGGCGGTTTTTGATGGGTGGAAATATTTTCACAGGATACCCACCGCCAAGGCCAACCGTACCTTTAAACAAATTCAGGGTCGATTGTCGATCGTGATCACTGTAAATTATTGGATTTTGTTTGTTTTTGTTTGTTTTTGTTTTTGTTTTGTTTAGAAAAAAAAGACCTCTGCAGCGTCGAATAATGTTAAGACTGTCTGACTTCGGTTTCTATGTGAACCGAACAAATCGTAAATATGCGAAAACCGGCTGATGGCTTAATCATTGATATATTGCCTGAGAATGCACCGCATAGACCTAAACCATGCACAGGGCGATTGGTACACCCATCATAAGGATACATTAGAATCAGTTGCATGAGCAAACAAATGATTATATGACAGGTAGAAATATGCAAGCATCATGACATCGATATCTGCCCCGATTTTCCGAAATGAAAACTAAACAAAACACAGAGTTCAGCAGGTAAGGTTATGACGGAGAGTTTATTCACCGACGCTATCCAAATGATCAAACAAATACCCAGCGAACGGTAACCATCCGAAGAACCACAATCGCGGACCTAGTATCGATTCTCATTGTGTTATTAATACAAAAACTGATCCCGTCAGGAAAAGTGTTTGTGGAACGTGAAAATCATATAGAATATTGATTATGATGCTGATAACGCTGGGTTGATGAATGGTTCCGCTGTTATCGGACCATTGCGGGATTAGCCGATACCCTCATCGGGTTAATAAGGTGTGGAGGCATTTTCAAAGAGAAAACTATTGGGCGATACCATCTACACGTTAATTATGGTGGGCGTTTAATTGTAGCCGTAATGTAAATTCAATAGGGCACTTGGGACTAGCTTTCAACCAACACCATTGTCATTTCTTTTTAGATCAAATAGTGATACAGTTTAAAGTGGGAGACTGCATGGTAGTAAGATCGCAGCTAGCGCCACTTAAAGTGACTCATATCCTTCAAACCTGAAATTAATCGAAGCCCTCTTGAGCTTTTGTAAAGTTAATGGAAATCAAACAAGTCATAAATACTATACATTTATTGCATTATTTTGAGGTTGACATGCGGATTTATCAACCCGAGGAAGTTATTACTCACCGAGACCACAGGCCAAGGTGACTACATGTATTAACTAAAACTGTTTTATTATAGGATCTACCGATGTTAGCAAGCTCATTAGGCCTGAAATATACGTACACCTTACTGACCGTGTATATATATGCACAAGGATCCATCGAATGCACAACAGTGTGATTCAACAAGTCAAAATTTAACCAAGGGATTTTCCTGTTAATAACTCACGACGTTGCGTGAGCTTGTTATTAACCCATCATTCCTATTCATATGAACATCCAGCAGATATTGTGATTTATAAACTCCTTTTCCGTATGATTTAGTATGGTTTAGTATGATTTAGTATGGTATTTTTAGAAGAAAGTTTATGATCATATACATGTAATAAACAAAATTATTAAACGGATATATTTGTCTTTCGCATATATACTTTTCAATGTGATAGACATTTTCGCCGCAGAACGAAAAACAATCTCCTAACAATTCAACAAACAAGAGCCTTTCCTGGAAGTTTCCACCTGATGTAAGATAAAAATAATGAGCATTCGTCTCACTACCTTCTGCCATGTCGAATGCAGTTAATATTATTTTACTTCGGTAAGTCGAACTGGGGCATGTTAAGTCCGTGTGCAAATAGTTGGTGTATTAATCTGCATATTTCGATTCCGAGTATACGCTAAAGGTGAGATATTACTTTGCCTTATCTGAGGATTGAACATAAATAGTCGCTTTTAACCAAGTACCTTAAGTTGAAAGTACTTGCTGTTAACGATAGGGAATAAGCATTCTAGTATTTGCGTCTGTCCAGAGTGTTCTGAAAATCCGAAGTCAGATTCAGTATGTCAAAGACAGTTTTCGTTGAAAGCACAGCAAATTGACCAAAATTGACAGGGACCGTGCCAATAAAGTTCTAAAAAGTGTTGCCCAAGTGTTTCGCCAAACCACAGAGGGATATATTAAGCAGCTGATACCTTTGCCTCTGCGACATACACTTCAATCAACGTTTAGAACATGAACGCATAATACGGTGATTATCCGATATAGGCTGCGGACACACGTATCACAGTTGCGATGGCATAGTAGGTGTGACAATTATATATGGTGGAGTTTGGTGACAATTGGTTGTCATAATTAATATGCCATATCGAGCAATGTCGCCCGCTGCATATTCGCATAATGAGTCCGCCAAAGTTCGTTATAATCAGTCTTTTTCTTGTTTTTGCTCCTTGTATAGTTCGCTTTGTTTATTCCAGATACTTTATCGCAGCTGCAGTTCCCCCAACAGTTCCGACACAGCTTAATTGGCCCATGTGATAATATTAGCGGAATTAGGCGGAGAACTAAACGTCGCAAAATAAAAACCGCTATTGGGGAACTGTCTTAATACGCATGAAATTTATATAAGTGGATAAAAATGAATTGAGATCATATCAACAAAACGTACTGCATGCATGATATGTGAGTGAATGAGGGATTGCCACGGTCAAACACAATTCTGGACGATCGATCGTGCAATATATATATATCGTAGAGAACACAATGTAGCAAAACGTAATGATTATAGAGATCAGCCTTTGTGAAACGCCATGGGTTAATTGGTCGAGTCAACTCATTGTGCGGAAACTCAGCGGGCGACACGCTAGCTATGGCACAGAAATATAACGACCAATTGTCACCAAAATTGCACCATAATAAATTGTCACACCTACTATGCCATTGCAACTGTGGTACGTGTGTCCGCAGCCATACTTGCAATCAGCATCATTTGCCAACTTTTGTGATTGAACGAGTTTTGCCGGAGGTGCCTATATATGGCTTTTCGTCTTTCACAACTGAAATAGCTACCACGAAATATATAATCCAGTCCCACCTTTTGCTATATCCCTGCTGTGACGTGATGGATTCATGCTGAGAAGATATAATCCATTGCCCATTATATGCAAGTTGTTACACTTTTCATCGATTATGTCTGTGTTGTCGCGTCACGAATTGTATACACAGATAATACTCGAACAATTACTTTTTGCATTATCCTAAATATTATATCTCCGAAGAAAATAGCGACATCGTGTCTGGTCTGGGATATTACAATCGGTACATTCATCAATAAATTTAACGTACGTGCATGGGATCATGCATATATATAGCTTTGATAACCAGATATCGACCTTGAAAACAAGGGTTTATTTCTACTTACAAATAAGTATATATAAGTAACATATGTTGGTTCATTTTGATTACATATATAACATCTTAGGTGTTTACATGTAATTGCAGTGGAGTGACGTTCGAATGAAATTTGAACGTGGTGCAATACACATGTCATGCTATAGAGGTATATGGTCAAACTTGACAAAATCAGAAAACATTGCATACAATGTGAGCGACTGTTGTATATTCACTGCCTTCGTGTTTCACGGTGGCGAATGATTTTGTTTGTAACTAACATATATACGTGTATACATTAAGGCTACCTGCTGCATGGCGACTACAATTTAATGACACAATTTCAGACTCATCTCCCACGTTGATGGCCAAAGAGACGATCTCGACCTTCTGATATATGGAGTATTTTTTTTTTTTTTTTTATAATTTTGTATTGAGGAAGTAGACATAAAAACAACAAAATGAGACAGACAGACATACGTATAGCACAAGCATTATAGTAACGATACATTGGTACATATTTTATTCTTGCACTCACTTTTGCACGCTCCAAAGTGAATTTCACTTGGGCTACTCTCTCACTGGCGACATTAATACAATCATGCCAGAATCATATAGTTGTTGTGGTGTAGTTTTTGTAAAGAGATAAATAGATTGTTATTCCGTTGGCCATTGGGCGACAAGTTTGCGCATTTATTGAAGAGTGTCATTTATACAGTTATATAAAAAATATAAAGTTTGGCGCAGAGAACGTCGTGCCGGCTTTTTGATGATCAAGTTAAGAAATGATTAATGTAAATTTGAGAGATAGCTCGGGTTTCGGGCTCTATGTATATACTTGTGTTAATCGGGGTATATACATGTATAAAGTTAGTTTTGTTGGGGATATCAGCAAGTCAATCAGTGTTGTCAGTAAATACATTTTCTAAGCCATCGATTTTGAAACTCTTGATATCGCATGTTGCATCTGGATGTGTACTTATCGAATTCATAGCGAGAAATGCTTTTATTGAAAGTTGGATCTGGACAAATTTAGTCCTATATATATTGCTTTAGCACAAGTAGTAAGTAATTTATGATAGAATTCACTTGACAATTTTAGAGTTTTGTTGAACACACAAAATCGTAATCGTAACATCGTAATACGGATATCTCAAATCGTCAGCTGATAGAAAGAATACTAATTCTAAGAACCTTATTCTTCTCAGTATTCTAGTTCGTTATGCGAATCATGTCTGCTGTGTATGTCACACGACCCAGTCGATTCCATTACTCTTTGGCTCGTTACTGTGTGACATGAGCACTCAGCGACATTGTCAAAGAGGAAGTCTTACTGCCAATGACACAAGAATTTAATTGATCACCGTCGACTGCATAGATTGGCCTTTAAGATCCTCTAAGAATGTCTGTTTTTGTCGTCGTAATTAGCACCTAGACAGTAAAGCTCAGGCACAAAGGGCAGGTATGCAAAGAGGTCAGACCGGAAATCTTGTCGTGCGTACAAAGAGTAATTGAAGTGCTATTTGAGAAAGTCAATAACAAACTCAGCGCACGTCTCCATTGCCCTTGCTTGCAGCGTGCTGTGACCTTCCAGCATCGCAGTCGTATCTGTATTCACACAAGTTTAATTCGATTTTCATATGAAAATCAATCGATTCATTGCAACACAAGATGCTAAGTTTGCCTTGTGGTTTGCAGAAAAATATTTACAGTGGAATGATGATCTATTATTCATTTGGATGGATGTTGATAAGGTGACAGACGCAGACGACAGATAAATAAAAGTCCAGAAGGAGCCCTACATATTTATTGAGGGAAATGTTTAGATAATAAGTTCAACAAACGACTTATGGTCTTTTTGTTACCTATTGCCGCTTGTTAAACTTATAATTTGAACATTTCCTAAGGAATAATTACTCATCAATGATGCTTTTGTATAGAAAGGATTAAACTTATTAACTGAACATTTCCTAAGGGATAACTACTCATCAATGATACTTTAGTATAGAAAGGGTTAAACTTATTATCTGAACATTTGCTATGGTATAACCACTCATTAATGATGCTGTAGTATAGAAAGGGTTAAACTTATTATCTGAACATTTCATATGGGATAACTACTCGTCAATGATGCTTTAGTATAGAAAGGGTTAAACTTATTATCTGAACATTTCCTATGGGATAACTACTCATCAATGATGCTTTAGTATAGAAAAGGTTAAACTTATTATCTGAACATTTCCTATGGTATAACCACTCATTAATGATGCTGTAGTATAGAAAGGGTTAAACTTATTATCTGAACATTTCATATGGGATAACTACTCATCAATGATGCTTTAGTATAGAAAAGGTTAAACTTATTATCTGAACATTTCATATGAGATAACTACTCATCAATGATGCTTTAGTATAGAAAGGTTAAACTTATTATCTGAACATTTCATATGGGATAACTACTCATCAATGATGCTTTAGTATAGAAAGGGTTAAACTTATTATCTGAACATTTATTATAGGTAACTACTCGTCAATGATGCATTAGTATAGAACGGGTTAACATAGTATAATTAGATATTTTAATTAATTAGTTTAATAAAAGTATTGGATTTGTCGTAATTTTAGCCGAAATGACATATCACGACGTCACGACCGCAAATATAAGAATAGTTTCACTTTGGAATAACTAAATTGATTGTAGAAACAACCGACATCCGTTAAACGACGGTAAACCTATTCAGATTTACGAATCAACTTACCCTTATGGTGCGTGTGTCAGATAGTACATAAGATAGTAGACTTTGTAGGTTGATGTGTTCCTGGATCTGAGATAATCTGCCATTCCATGTCGAATATAATGATAGGGTTAATTGTATAGTGGCAAGCACAATGTGTAGGACATATATATAATACGATGAATACGAGCGTACACACATAACTAACAGTATCATACCTTAACCCTTTACCCAACAAACCGGCCAAAACCGTCCAAATAAAGCTTCAACAGCCTAAAATATCTTCGGTCTGTCTCAATAGAACCATACAAATATGGATATCATTGGAACCGGTTCTTGACCACATTGTGATAGTTACAGTTATGCCCTGTGCCAATGCATTCTCTTATATATGCGAGTCGACCATAGGTCGCCTCGCATATATAAGAGAATGCATTGGCCTAAAAAAAATCTTTTTTTAACACTTTTTACCATTTTTTCTTACATTCTTTAACAATTTTATAATTTTTAATGTGTTAAGCCAATGCATTCTCTTATATATGCGAGGCGACCTATGGTCGACTCGCATATACAAGAGAATGCATTGGCACAGTGCCCTTCTGTTGGGTAAAGGGTTAATTGTTGATGAATGGTTGGTTGTACTCATTGTACAACCCAGGTATGAACAGAAGAGTAGATTAATCCAGACACAATAGTGTGATATACGCTACATGTATAGTGGACGTATAGATAACATGGGTGTCATGATACCTCAGACCTTATTTTGACACATGATACCTCAGACCTTATTTTGACACATGATACCCCAACTCTTGAAATGAAATAACTACCAATGCTCGAGCGAGAGAGAGAGAGAGAGAGAGAGAGAGGACTCAATAGAACCATACAAATATGGATATCATTGGAACCGGTTCTTGACCACATTGTGATAGTTACAGTTATGCCCTGTGCCAATGCATTCTCTTATATATGCGAGTCGACCATAGGTCGCCTCGCATATATAAGAGAATGCATTGGCCTAAAAAAAATCTTTTTTTAACACTTTTTACCATTTTTTCTTACATTCTTTAACAATTTTATAATTTTTAATGTGTTAAGCCAATGCATTCTCTTATATATGCGAGGCGACCTATGGTCGACTCGCATATATAAGAGAATGCATTGGCACAGTGCCCTTCTGTTGGGTAAAGGGTTAATTGTTGATGAATGGTTGGTTGTACTCATTGTACAACCCAGGTATGAACAGAAGAGTAGATTAATCCAGACACAATAGTGTGATATACGCTACATGTATAGTGGACGTATAGATAACATGGGTGTCATGATACCTCAGACCTTATTTTGACACATGATACCTCAGACCTTATTTTGACACATGATACCCCAACTCTTGAAATGAAATAACTACCAATGCTCGAGCGAGAGAGAGAGAGAATTAGGAATGCATATTGCAGTATACACCTTAGGAATGCATACTCCAGTGTACATCTTAGGAAGGGATAATGCATTATACACGTTAGGAAGGCATAATGAAGTATACACCTTAGGAATGCATAATGTTATATACACCTTAGAAAGGCATAATGCAGTAGACATCTTAGGAACGCATAATGCTATATACACCATATGATGGCATAATGCATATACACCTTAGGAAGGTATAATGCAGTATACATGTTAGGAAGGCATAATGCATTATACAGCTCAGGAAGGCATAATGCAGTATACATTTCATCGGCTGAGCAAATTTAACGAACCTTTACACGAGCACCCAACAGCCAGAGACACTCGCGATGTTTAGTTTGGTGTGTTTGTTCAGTTGTGAGATAACGTCGTTTTATCCGCTATATATAGGCCATATCACGACGAGGACACTCGCTATAGATCTGTGGGTTAAATGTCTACGGGAACAATCAAATTTCAAATATATCAGAGTATTTCTTTGAAAATTAGATTGTGTGGTTGTTATAAATATATCAGATTTTTGGAGGCTCCATATATATGAGTGTTCATTCCTTCAAATGTACTTTCTTCAGCGATCGTAAAAAAATTCTCATTTTTATCGAAATGGCCATGTATCGATCCGAATGGCACATTGAGATACCCGTCAAACCAAACATGAAAATCGTTCCCGGTGTTCCTTTATGTCGGGGATTGACCGCGTCAACATTGTGTAGTAGAAGAAGTCCACACTGCGATGACGCTATCCGCGACTAACCACGTCGAATACGAGGCCATCGTGTAGTAGAAGAAGTCCACACTGCGATGATGCTATCCGCGACTAACCACGTCGAATACGAGGCCATCGTGTAGTAGAAGAAGTCCACACTGCGATGATGCAATCCGCGACTAACCACGTCGAATACGAGGACATCGTATAGTAGAAGAAGTCCACATTGCGATGATGCTATCCGCGACTAACCACGTCGAATACGAGGACATCGTGTAGTAGAAGAAGTCCACACTGCGATGATGCTATCCGCGACTAACCACGTCGAATACGAGGACATCGTGTAGTAGAAGAAGTCCACACTGCGATGATGCTATCCGCGACTAACCACGTCGAATACGAGGACATCGTGTTGTAGAAGAAGTCCACACTGCGATGATGCTATCCGCGACTAACCACGTCGAATACGAGGACATCGTGTAGTAGAAGAAGTCCACACTGCGATGATGCTATCCGCGACTAACCACGTCGAATACGAGGACATCGTGTAGTAGAAGAAGTCCACACTGCGATGATGCTATCCGCGACTAACCACGTCGAATACGAGGACATCGTGTAGTAGAAGAAGTCCACACTGCGATGATGCTATCCGCGACTAACCACGTCGAATACGAGGACATCGTGTAGTAGAAGAAGTCCACACTGCGATGATGCTATCCGCGACTAACCACGTCGAATACGAGGACATCGTGTAGTAGAAGAAGTCCATACTGCGATGATGCTATATATATCCGCGACTAACCACGTCGAATACGAGGACATCATGTAGTAGAATAAGTCCACACTGCGATGATGCTATCCGCGACTAACCACGTCGAATACGAGGACATCGTGTAGTAGAAGAAGTCCACACTGCGATGATGCTATCCGCGACTAACCACATCGAATACGAGGACATCGTGTAGTAGAATAAGTTCACACTGCTATGATGCTATCCGCGTCTAACCACGTCGAATACGAGGACATCATGTAGTAGAATAAGTCCACACTGCGATGATGCTATCCGCGACTAACCACGTCGAATACGAGGACATCGTGTAGTAGAAGAAGTCCACACTGCGATGATGCTATCCGCGACTAACCACGTCGAATACGAGGACATCATGGGAAGGAAGTCATTTCACGGAGAGTTAGTTTAAACAATATTTTATTTGAACTACGGTAAACAGAACAAAATTGCAAACAATACATAAACATGACATATAATTATAAAATGTTCAAAAGACGATTGGGCAACAAGCTTAGGGGCTTTTTTTTAAGTCCTATCCTCGGAAAATAAATGTTACCCCATGTATCTTGGAATAGATACCATAATAAAGTTTAGATGGGGGGTAAGGAAAGGGAAAGGGGGTGCAGGCAGTAATTGAAAAGGGGTAATTGAACTTACCATTAACAGAAGGATAAGATATATCACAGAGAGATAAGAGAGGAATGTACCATGTTAAATTTTTCACCACTTATCGTCACAAGCTGAAGAAAATCTAAATTAAAAACAAATTTGATCACGCTACGACCCAATTGGAGGGAATTTCGAAACGGCGGGTGATCAGGATTATTTACATTACATTAAGGAGCTGTTAAAATAATGTATATAATAAGTGTTTAATAATGACAAAATGTTTATGTACCCTAATTAATTATTCAATTGTCGAGGGCGAGGTGGTTGGGCTAAAAACACGTTCAGTAACTATAATTTAAGAAATTTACATATATAATGTATTACTAATACGCGTGTTTCGGCGTCGACCACCTTATACCCGTTAGATAGAAACGCCCAATACGAATAACGAACTTCTGTACCACATCGAAAACTTTGATGTTCAAATCACGGAGAGTTGGAAAGCATATCATGAGTTCGAATATTGACACAGAACGGATAATTTGGTCTTAAGTTCCCTCTGATCAGACTTCATAGCAACACCGTATTCACTTCATTGAATTGAATATGCATTGGCTTAAGGCGAGGTATATATACATGTACACCATATCTTATCTGTACACTTTATACTTACCCCTGAATCAGATGCCTTGATTGTAATTTCTAAATGGTCGGCACTAAACCTTACAATCCAAACATGACATGAGCGCGACCATATTAATTTTATCAGTTTATATATGGTCTATTTATTCTGGAAGGCCAACGTCGCGTGTATTAGGAATTGTGCTCAAGCGTGTATAAATTATCCTTTAAAGCCTAAGTCAATTATTTTCACTCGTAAATTCATTGCGCCTTTAAACGTAATTCTTGAATCAATTATGTTTAATTTGAAATTAGAGTGGCATTTCTCTGTCAAGCGTGGCCTCAGATTGGTCGAGAGTGGCTAAGTTTAAAATTCGATTCGCCAGCAGAAGCGTACAGTGAACGAGTATCTATAATCCGTATATCAGTATCTTTATCTGTGTTTGATTATGTAAAGCATGCCGGAATCGTTTCTAGTTGATGGAGGAGGATGAAGGGTTTGCTCTACCGATTACCAAATCTGCCAGGTTCAAACATTTATTCACATTTCGCAAAAACAAATTTCAGTTGTCAAAGGTTTTGGCAAGTTACTTTTTATTTCCTGAAGAAAGTTGAAAAATATTGGTCAATCACTACAATTCATTTCAGGAAACTCTGACACCAATTTTAGTAGTGTCTTTAATAAGGTTATAGTTATTGCTGACATGTTATTATGATAGCATTAGTGTCGGCGGTGGCCGTATTACTAGTGTATGGTATAGTGGCGCTTACATAGCTAGTCCAATACGTTTCGATGTGCGCTTCTGATGAAGCAACCAATCTACAATTTATTGTTTGATGATTGGTTTATTGTTGTATACGGTGAACCGCAGCACAAATATAATCTGGCAAATAATATTTTCACATGGCGAACCTTTTAGCAAAACTAAATTTCTGTCCAGCGCGGACCCTGGTGATGGATTTAGAGTGTTGCTGTCGACGCTGCTTCATAATCAGTGTCGGATGCTATCCACCGAAGAGCGGGCAGTCACTGGTGCATGGTCTCACTCAATAGAAGGATTTGTTATTTGGACACTGCTATTAATACTATATATGCAACCATTATAGTCCATTTGCGAAAATAAGGTGCAAGGTCGTCAACAAAAGTATCAACAACTATTTCGGCTGATTACGTTACTTCAACGTGTGTGGTAATTACACCAACATGCACTAGATAGATCCAATAGCTGAGGTGACATATAAATGCTCGAAAACACAGTTGATACTATACATCATTAAGTAAACCCGGTGTTGTGTTGAATGGATTAACTAGCATGGAACCCAAATAGAAACGATTATGTCATAATAAATAGTATTGACTGTTAATGTGTAATAAACATAGAACCGCACATACGTGCGTAGGAGAGAAATTTATCCCACTCTTTTTGTATACCTCAAGTTACAGCATGTACTCGAGCCTGACGACTTTCATCGTAACATTGCGCAAAAATAAACTCATGCGATAACGTTCACCACATTCACACGCATGTGTGGTTATATATATATATATATATATATATATATATACCAACAGACTATCCGATCATGTTTACAAGGATCATATCTACAAGAAACCCGGATCATGTCTACAAGAAAATCGGATCGTGTCTACAATAAACCCGAGAGCACACAAAAAGCAAAGAAACGTGGTCCATATACACGGTGGAAGTGTGGTTAAACAGCCGATTAATTCGTTTTTGAACCGATTTTGTGCAAGTTTCTTGTAGACACGATCCGAGTTTCTTGTAGACATGATCCGAGTTTCTTGTAGACATGATCCGAGTTTCTTGTTGACAGGAATCAGTTTCGTGTAGACACGATCCGAGTTTCTTGTAGATAGGAATCAGTTTCTTGTAAACACGATCCGAGTTTCTTGTAGACACGATCCGAGTTTCTTGTAGACACGATCCGAGATTCTTCTAGACATGATCCGGGTTTCTTGTAGACACGATCCGAGTTTCTTGCAGACAGGAATCAGTTTTTTGTAGACACGATCCGGGTTTCTTGTAGACACGATCCGAGTTTCTTGTAGACACGATCCGTGTTTCTTGTAGACACGATCCAAGTTTCTTGTAGACAGGAATCAGTTTCATGTAGACACGATCCGAGTTGCTTGTAGACACGATCCGAGTTTCTTGTAGACACGATCCGAGTTTCTTTGCAGTTAACACAGTGTTGAGAAGGCCTTGTGTCGAAAGATGTGCCAAATAAGCGTGGTCTATGCAGGGGATTAGAACAGGGGATTAGAATCCTTCCCCGTGAGCTCACATCGCGTATGTAATACGAAAATAGTTAAAATGTATTTACCTGTGTTATTGCAATCATCAACTAGATTGTAAACTGTAATAACACTATTATATGCCAATTATTAATTTCCATCTGCGAAAGTGTTAATGTGTCAGTAAAACGATATCCCATGTGCACTGGTAGGCGATAAATATGAAGCAGGTTAATTGGGCAGGTGGTTCAATCAAACGCTATCAATTATATCCGTCTGGTTTCTCGCTTATTAGACCATCAGACGTGGTAATTACAACAAATCTGGGCGAGAAAAGGCATTAGGGCGGGATTATAGACCCAGTAGATTGGAGATTACATATCTTATTGGGCGAATCTTGGAATCACATAGTGTTATCACGTGCATGTCCCGGGCACATGCCTTGATCACTCAATAATTCCCTGAAATCAATGGCAGACTGAACGCAATGCTCTGTAAAACGGACGGAGAAAGAGTGCATTCGATATCGACAGTCGGTACACTCAGGGATGTGGTGACAGTTGTGGGTGGGACGACTCGTCCCTGTGGCCGACGAACGTATTGCTCTGTAAAATGACAGGAGAGCGAGTGCATTATATAATAATCACACACACTCTATACACTCAAACAATTAGCGCTCGTAAGAATCGGTACAACCACCATACGGTTTACATGAACGTTTCCAAGGTTTATCAAGAAATAACTGCAGCATCCAATGAATAAAAATGAACCGCCTACGACACTTCAAGCCGACCATGTGCACGCACTCGTGCGTTTTTTTTTTTGTTTTTTTTTTTGGGAGACTCTATAGGGATTTGAACAGTATATCCTACTTAAAATTGTTTTATTAGTTTCGAAAAGTTGTTCATGTTATTAATGTTCTATTCAAATGTAATGGTGTATTATCATAACGAATGATCGGATATCGATTGTGGTCATTAGTTTCAACAGGCAGAGTAAATAAATAAAGTTCGTGTGAATTCCTTGTTTAATTACTCTGCCTGTTAAATTCCAATGACCCCAATCGATATTCCAATCATTTCTTATTTGACAGTCGCTGGATTTATATATGATATGTTAGGAGTCAACGTATACGACGATAACGCTGGTTGTGAATTCACACCCATGGTCCGATTCGTCATCTCGGGTTTAAACCTGGTTTTGCATTATTCATTATGAGAATCGTTCGGTTGATTTTCGTGACGGAAATGAGCTGGCAATAATCTGGGGGGGGGGGTAGATTCAAGAGACGCTTGTGCAATCATATTAGACACGAAAGTAAACATTACCAACTGTTATCAAGGTAATCGTGGACTGGAAGAAGTTGAGCGTGTTCTGATGACACCGATGCCGTTACGAAAATCAGCCCGTTATCGGCTTATAATATCGTTTGTTTTAAGTTAATATTCGGTATAGAATCGCATCATTTTGAGTCCATAATGAACTGAACATGAGAGTGTTTTAATGTCATTATCTACTCATAATAACTTATTATAAGTTTATTATGGGCGGACAATAACACGAATAAACAAACTCACGACTTACCAGGTGGACGCTCTTTAATGTGTTTGCACTGTTGGCCACGCCATAAAGTGGAATATATGTCCACTATCGGCTTATTTCAGAATCAAATAATCCAATATGAACATATGTGAACATTATAGGCGATTATAAACCTATTTTGCGAGGGTAATTACAATGGTTAAGTGGATGTGTTATGCGAGCGAGAAGTTTCTTTTCAACTCATGAATACTGCTGAGAACAGGGGGGGGGGGCAGGAAAAAATTTGCATACACAACGCTGAATTTTTTTTTGCAGCACTTTGGACCCCCACCCCCCCTCTTTGTGCAAAAAAAATATTTTTTTCCACTCATGGTTTTGGGACCCCCCCCCCTTTCCAGTCACATTTGAATGAAATTTATCAAGCTGGAGAGCCATTATAGGCAAAAACATCAGGGTGTAGAATGTCCAGTGAAGGTGCTGATGTTGAGAAACAGAGAATGGTTAAATTAGAATGAACATATATAATAATTATCAGTCATTCGTAATTTGACCATTCTGTTTTTTCAAGCATCATCCAACTTTGGTGTACTTTCGCCACCAGTTAAACTCAAATACTAATAAATTATAACTATGAGCACAAGCAATACACTCATGAGATTAAAAACATTTATCATGAAAAACTCAACACAACCAGCTGACACAACCAGTGAAACAACTTTAAAAAAATATTTTATCTAATTATTTATTCCAGACTTTGCACTGGACTTTGTGTAATGTGCATTTATCCTTGAAATGCACTCGTGTTTACTTTATATATATTTTAAAGTTGCTAGTTAAATTGAAGTTGTAAACACACAACACACCGGAAAATTATATGCTGCCCAGGTTGAGAAGGGGTTTTCTAGATAAATGTTTTAGATCTCATTTGAGTGTATTGCTTGTGCTGAGACAGTTCAGATCTTTTTGTTATGCAGTATTTCATAAAGTGTATGTCCTATATATTTCCATTGGAAGTGTGTCCTTATAAGTGTTTTGACTGGTGGTATTAATATAGTTTCCTATGAACGATCCACTCCGATCTTATTGGATTTAATGGAGGCAGATGTAGCAGTGACTTTCTATGCAAAATGTATCAGATATATTCATTTTCATTTTATCATCGATGTCGTTCAACTAACATTTCTAAATTGAATTTTTAAAAACGTTGAAGCTGATTGAAGAATTATTTAAGTTACTTTAAACTCAGGTGAAGTTTCAATTATCGTTGTACAAAGTGACTTACAAAATCTTTATCTAATCTGGATTAAGAAATGAATGAGTTTAACAAGAAACTTTGGTTACATTTTCTGGTACAAAATTACCCAAGTATTTCAGAATCAGAATCAGAATTTTTTAATCTCAAATCGCCGGACGTGTCCGGTATAACAGAGTGTAGTTATGAATACACGTCAATATATACAAATAGATGGTAATGCGGTTGAAAGCAATATATATAGTTCAATAATCATGTGCACGTTCGGGAATGGTGGGATATGGGCGTACGTGATGTGATTTAGTTGGGGGTGGGTGCTTCAAGGTTCGCGTGGTTATGCCACAGGGGGCTCCATTAGGCGGAGGGCGTCTCGGATGAACATACTAAGATTGGTGAGGGTTCTTTTATTTGTGCACGTGAAGAGGGCATTGAGTTTGTGGGCATTTGGGCGCGTGTAGTAGTATGATTTAAGATATTTTCGTCTCAAATCGCATAGTTTTTCACATTTGAGTATGATATGGTATTCATCACCAAGTTCAACGTCGCACAGCGTGCATTTTCGATCGGAGTAGTCTTTTGTTGCCCACGATCCGGATTCGATCGGTAAGTTATGATTTCTTGTACGAAATTTAATCAGACGCCTTACTACTGTTTGGTTTTCTAATGAGAGATATATTTCCTTTGAAAAGTCAGTCTTGATGATTCTGTAGAAGGCACATTTATTGGATTTTACTATATCACCATGCCATGATTGTACAAATGCGTCTTGTATTCGATCTTTGATGAGTCTATTGAAAGATGGTGGGTTGATAGTTGCTTGGTCTATCCAAATAATGGATAGGCCGAGGTTATTTAGGCTTGTTCGTATAAAGTCAATCCAACCATGTCTCCAGTTGTTTGTGCAGTGGTAGCTATACAGTGCATAATAGAGTATAAGTGGGAGTCTATTGCACTGCATGTTCATAAGTTTATTCCAATATGTTAGACATCGTAGTTGTATCTTTTGGCTAATTGGGCATATACCCGTCTCCCCATAAATAAAACATGTATTTGTGGTTTTGCGCAGGTTAAGTGCAAATTTAAGAAACCAGGTTTCTAACTTTTCTAGGCAGGTGGTGTTTTCAAAACCCCATACTTCGGCTCCATATGTCATTATGGGAGTTATTGCTTTTTCGTAAATTTCAAGAACGCTGTCATAGGAGAGGTTATTTTGTCTGGCTTTACTTATGAGTGCGTACATAGCTTTCTTTGCATCTTTACATCTCATGTTTCGTTCCCTGCTAAATGATCCGTTTTTACTAAACCACGTGCCCAAGTATTTGAAGCTATCCACGATCTCAATTTCGTTACCGTTTATTTTGAATGACATTGATTTTCTTTGTTTTGGTTTTCTACCAAGAACCATGATTTTAGTTTTGGAGGCATTGATGCTTAGCTTCCATGTGTCACAGTACGATGCGAAGTGATTTAAGGAATTTTGTAAACCGGAATGGGAGTCTGAGATTAGAGCTGTATCATCAGCGTATATTAATAGGAGTAACTTCATATATACCCCTGTTTCATGGCCATTGATTTTACTTATGTCTATACCCCTACAGTAACAATTTTGTAGGTATTCCTCGATATCGTTGATGTACATGGCGAAAAGTATCGGTGAGAGACAATCACCTTGTTTTAGGCCAATTAGACTTGAGAAAAACCCAGATGACTCATCGGTCATCACACACATCTTTAAATTATGGTACATACTCTTGATAGTATTCAGGATTTTTCCATTTACGCCAAAATGTAGAAGTTTTCTCCAAAGACCTTCTCGCCAAACAGTATCAAAGGCTTGTGAAAAATCGATGAATGCACAAAATAGGGTTTTCTTATTGAGCTTCATTATCTGGGTGAGCGCATGTAGGGAGAATATATGATCAATCGTACTGTATCCTTTGCGAAACCCCGCCTGCGCTTCGGACTGAAGGTTATTAATCTGAAGAAAGCTATTTATGCGATTGCAAATGATACTCGTGAACAGTTTTGACATCGTGCATAGAAGTGTGATTTTCCTGTAATTTTCAGGTTTATCAGGGTCATCTTTCTTATAGATGGGTCGGATCATACCAATCGCCCAGTCATTTGGGATACAGCTTGTTTCTAATATTGTATTGAACAGTTTCTTATAGAAGTATCCTAATTTCTTTATACTATGCTTGATCATTTCATTCGGTATTGAATCGAAACCTGATGCTTTGTCATTTCTAAGGCTCTTTGCTGCATATTCGATTTCGTTAAGGGATATTTCAGCATTCAGAAGCGAATTATCTATAGTATTCGATGGTAAGTATGTGTTCATTAGGACCCCATGCGTATGTTGACCGCTGATTTCGACGGCGATGTCGCGTTCAACTGATTCATAGTACTTCTGAAACTCTGGGGCAGGGGGTGGGGGCCTTTTACAATTTTGTCCATCTAGTTCCCGGATTAGTTTCCAAAATTCTTTGCTTGATTTTCCCTTTAAATTATGTATTTGTTTCCTCAGATTAAGTTTATGTGTTCGCTTACTGTTTTGCTGTGTGCATTTATATGAGCGTCTATTTTCGAGCATACGTGCCTTATTGTGTTCAGAGGGGTAGCGTTTGAAATTTGTTCGCGCCTTTCTATAGTTCGTCCTCGTATGAACGCAATCACACGAGAACCACGGCATACCTGACTGTTTCCTCCTTTTACCGGATTTTGTCGGTTTAGTATTCTTGCGCACTGTATGTTTGTTTGTGGTGTTTGTCGCGTCCATCAGAATAGATTTTAACTTCTCATATGCCGCATTTATGCCTGTTTCTGGGTCGGGATTTGTTAAATCATTTTCAAGTGATATTAATTCATCAGTTTTGATCGCCTCAATCGCACGCGTGAATGCAGCTATTTTAGGTTTATCCCAATTCCGGATCACGACACACTTCGTCGGATTATGTGCCTGTCGGTTAACGGGAGCAGGATTTATGACCGTGACCGTCGTTCTAGTTTTATTCTGAGGGATTATCTTGAGTGAGAGAATTAGTGGTGAGTGAACATCGGATAATAATTCATTAAACGGTTCTACGAGAAATAATTCGATGTTATCGGTAAGCTTTGGGTTACATATTGCATAGTCAATGACACTGTTGTTCCTTGTTGTATAACCACCGTTGTGTTTGATATCTTGTTTTCTACCATTCAAAATGAGCAAGTCATTTTCATGGCATATATGCATAAGTTTAGCCCCTGAGCCGTTTACCTTGATATCAGGATTGAATCGCTTTTTCTTTACGCTTTTAATTGAGTGTATGCGGATTAACCGCTCTGCAAGTGCACTATCATCTAGGGAGCCCGTTCTGGAGTTGAAGTCTCCAGCTATCAGCACGTTATCGTATGATACAAGTTTATCTAATATTGAAATTTGGGTATTGTCAAATGTATTTTCGTTAAAGAATTTTGATGTTTCACAAGGGATGTAAACACTTCCAATAGCGTAAGTATTTCCTTTTCCTTCCTGAAAGAGGCACCATAATATTGTTTTACAATCATCATTGATAATTATGAAATTATTTTTGTGAATATGCTTAACAGCGATACATAGTCCACCTGAACGGATTTTCGAATGTTTTTTCCTGTTTTTGAAACCAAGGATATGAAAATTGTCAATGCAGATCGACGTTGCGTCTATATCATCAGTATTTGTTTCTTGAAACATTAAAATGTCAAACTCGTTAATAAATTCTGAGAACTCGGGGTCTTCTAATCTAGATGATAGCCCACATACATTCAGTGACATAATCTTTAGTTGGAACCCTCCCGGGCATTCCTAGCCCTTGGCTGCCTGCTGCTGTAAATCCATGGGTTGCACTGCATTGTGCATTGACGTTTCATGGCTTTGGAGCAGAGGGCTGCCACTGGGTGCAGTATGTGCCGGGGCTGGTATTCCTAGTGAAGGCTGAGTGGTGGGACTGGCCGCTGGCGGGGGTGCTTGGGCTGTCCGCGGGGGAGTTGGTGGGGGTCGTCGAGGGGGGTCAGACTGGTTGAGAGGGGGTGGGGTTGGGGATTTTCTATGGAAAGAAGGGGGTGGTCTTGTGGGTGAAGGCATTTTAAAAGTTTGGTTATGTCCACTGAAGGTTTGACCTGCTCTGTCTGGTGAGTGAAATGTGGAGTACAATTCATTCCTCTGCTGGTAATTGTCCTTTCCATAACCACGACCTCTTGTCGATCCTCTGCGTCTGCCACGAAAAGTGCGTTGGTTGTGAGTCCCTCCAAATGCTCGCGTCCTTCCTTCAGGTTTTGCACATCTGTAAGGGGGTTGATGTTCAGGGTTAAACAGTTTGTTGTCAATATACAGACGGTCACCCGAGATGGCTGCTTTCTGTCCATCGTTACGTGCTTTCTGTGCAATGGGTTTTAAGATTTCCTGTCTGTATGTATTTACAACTTTTGGGTGGTTTTCATTGATATAGAAATGGGTCCCTCGTAGCGAACCACTTTCCATCTTAACTGCGTCCCTGTCGCTCTGAAGAAAGAATTTTGCAAGAATTGATCTCGGAGATTTGGTGAGATCGTTGTTTTTTCCAATCCTTCTCACAGAATGAAACTTCATTTCCCATCTCAGTTTCAAAGTATTTTGTATGAAGTGGGTCAGTGCCTCCTTCGTGGTGTCAAATTCATTTTCAGCAATGCCAGTGAATATAAGCTCATTTCGCATCACTTTCGTTTCGAGATCAGTTATGGTCTCTATGGCATATTGGGTCCTCTGCTCCACCAAATCGATTTTCGCAGACTTCTGTAGAAGCCTCATCACTTGTTCAGTAATGTTGACTTTGAATTCGAATAAGTCATTCACATCGTTCACGACCTTTTTATTTTTCGACTCCATGAATCCAACCCTTGTTTGAAGATCTCCAACCGCGTACTGCATATCAGAAAGTTTCCTATTTATTTCACTCACTTCGGATTTGACATCTTCAATAGAGTTCACTTTCGTTGTTATGCATTGGAGCATTGATATCACTTTGTCCATTTTTGTATCTGGTGATATACATGCATCATCAAAATATTGAGTGGTCAACCCGATTGGAGCTTGTGTGTACGCCTGTGTTGTTGGTGTGGGATTATAAGAACCCGTTATGAATGTCGGGTCGCCGTAGTATCCGGGGTCGCCGTAGTATCCGTGTGAGCTCATTTGAATTGTTGTACTCTCGGGTGTCATCGCACTATCGCTGACCTTTGACCCACTGCATACATTTCCAGTGTTTTCAGAGGGATTTTGGCACTGGTTCTGTTCGGAATAGGGTGAATCTGCATTTAATACAGTTGATAAGCCTTGATAAATGGCCTCCGGGATTCCAGAGTTCATATTGGGTACGATTTGTATTTCGGTTATACCGTTGCCAATGTCAACAAACTTTGCCGCCATGAATTTCGGTGTGTCACCTACCGGATCGGAATGATAAAGTCCAATATTTTGCGAAATAACAGCAGGATCGTCGAATAGAATCCTATATCCAAACAAGCAGAGGATCAGAATATCGTGTACACATATAATACTGTCCAGGAAACCACATTCACAAGATTTAAACAAGTTTATTCTCAACTATTTTCTCTGTTTGAAAAAAGCGGTTGTTGTCCTCGCGCATGCGCATTCAGACTAGACACTTATCAAACTGTTTCTTGCCTGTTTTACAATATGCAGTGTACGTGGTTAGATGGATCATTTTAATATTAACAATAGCTAAATGGTTGTAGAATAGCGCAAGTGAAAGACAGTCATGTTTTACTAAGAAAATGCTATTGAGACTGATAGAGATCCATGTGAATGTCTGTTCATTAATAATTGGGTACGTAACACTGTAGCACTTTTGTCTTTTATAGTATTAGTAACTTTGTGCCAGAAACATGTTTATAGATTAGAGAACAGGCATGTTCTACATTTATTTTACACATTATTTCAGTTTCATATCAGACTTAATTGGAGAGTTGAATTTCGGTTTGATACCTAGTGGTAATGTGATATTTTATTTTACTTACTGAAGTATATGTGGTTTATTTGTCTTTAGAGTTCATTAAAATATATTTGCATACCAAGTGGTTATCCAACCCAGGTGGGCCAGCGCAGTTAAAAAATTCACAAAGGTTTACTTAGTATTAGAAGGGACCTAATAATCAAAACATTCTGAGGCCAACCTGACCACAGATAACTGTACCTAGTATCTTGTATGTACACTACAGGTGTTATTTAGATCATAACACATCACAACAATCATTATATAGGCTAAACAGCTTGTAATTAGGTCAAAAAGGGCAAAAGAAAAAAATTTGCAAGCACCAGAAAACACCGGAACAAAACGTGTTTTCAGGAGCTGCGACCCCCCCCCCCCCACCCCCGGCCTTGTGTCGGAATTTTTGTGCACGACCCCCCCCCCTGCTGAGAACGGTATATATCAGTAGAAAATGCATAATTATAGTATATCATATAATGTAGCAATACATAATTGTTTATTGTAATAGCTATGAAGTGGGATTGTACTTCTCAGCTATACCATGAATCTTGGCAAGCAAGAAACAAAACCTTGTTTATCAACACAAACAATAGTAAAATTAATTATTTGGCTGTCATTTGGCCTGCTTGTCTCACTGTTAGTTGCGCTGTAACCTTTAATTCCATTTGCATGTTAACACCATTTGAACCTCGTTTAGCTGAAGTTAGTAGGTTTCAATCGTAACTATAATATCTACGGCAGATCAAAATAGAATAGACCCCATAGGTGGGTAATATATTCGTATATGCAGTAGCGTCCCGAATCAAGCTGAAAGTGATAATCGTGAATACCAGGTTCTGAAATATGAATGAAGTTATTCAACAAAGTAGCGCAACAACTGTTGTGTTGAACATATCTATTGTGACCCACAATGTATATATAAATTACACATATTATTATAGACATATATAGTTGTGTGGGCACAGAGGATCGGAGCACAAGTTGCGGAACTTATCAGAGCCACTCTCCTCTGGCATTCGGCTGCTAATAAAAGTATTTAGAGTATTTCAAAATGTATGTTTAAAGTGGCTGCTGCATGCTGTTGCTGTTTGGAGTGGCTATGGTCTCGCGTTAGGGAGTAGGGTAACATTTATGAGAAGCGGTCTGTCGAAGAAATAAATGAATGGACTTTCTCGAAAGGCGCGTATTTATAGTTTCACTATAGTGCGGACTGCCGAACAGGAGATCTTTTTCAGAGACGATAGACACATTACGTTCACCCAACCTTGCCCACATAAGTTCTCTGGAGTCTGCGTACCAAGGACAACGGAAGAAAAAATGGTTAGCGTCTTCCCATGGATGACCACAACTACATGTTGGTTGAGCCGATATGTAATTTTCATGTTTGTCGAAGTTTAGATCACTGCAGTTATTTATGAATCTACAGTGCAGTATGTTTAGTTTCCTCTGACCAGCCCAACCACTTTCATAGCATATGTGGAGTTTTGAGAAATTTCTTTCTATGTATAGGTTATTGACCTCCCAGGACATGTTCATTCAGTTGAAATGAACATCATCGTGCACCAGGCTAGATCCCCGAAAACAGGAAAAGTTGTGTGTCTGGTTCGTGGCTTTCCTCTTTTTCAGCTAATTGATGGTAGCCATACAAAGTGGTTCGCCCAATATACGAACGGTGTCTTGTCATGAACAAAGTAGGCTGGTATGGACCATTCATATTATACAGCAAATTAACATCCCATATTGATTTCTATGATTTTGGCATGTGAACAGTTTAATGAGACAATGCATTGCGTTTGTACATCAGTTCAATATGAAAGTGGTTCTTGAAAATGGTTATGATTGGGCAGCCGGTTGCACTTGACTAGTGATTATTTTGAAGTTTATCGAAATCAATAGAGACTGCGCAACTGCTCTGCATATCCAACCCCGCAGCTTAGATGTCGAAATAATGTGAATGGTGAACGAAATAGATATGAGCCAAAAATAGACGGGCGATACTTATTATAATACTAATTCCCTTGTTTTGACGAACCGTTTCCCACACGGGTGATTGTAGCGATGGTCTTCTGGGGTCATGTCATCATTTTGATTTATTATGTCCAATATACTCTGGAATCCAGGCTCTGAATATTGAATGAAATTATGGGGGAACGCAGTCCACTAACTTCTTACAACATAATGTGAAGCAATAGTTGGAGTTAATAACAGCTCGTGACGTGCCATGTTGATTCTGGTTAGAACGTGATCATGAACCAAAGGAAATGCAGAAATTAAGGAAGTTCAATTAGCACGCGTAACTACGGAGGAGGCCACGATTCACTATACTAATGGCATCTTTCAGATCATACTATATATATCCTAATGCCTCAAACTATTATAATTCTATTCGACTAGGAGTTATAACATCAGTCTGGCTATATTCCATAAATTGTATATATCATGCTGCATTCATGCATCATGATAATCTACCCCAACCAAGTGCTTATATAGATTAACTTCATCAGAACACGGTCATGGTGAGGCTACGAAGAGCTCCATACATTTCCACGTGATAAGCAATCCAGATTGATCAGATAGACCCTATTTTATACAATATTTATTCCTTTAATAATACAGTAACAATAAATATACGTTTAATCGTTGATCTGATTCGATCGACTGTGCAGAAATATGGAAAGGAAACCGGTACTTAGTATGAACTGGTGACAAGGAGTTTAGGCATGAGGCAATCATCAACATTTCTTCTTACGCATATATGTTTGCTAGAATGATAGAAGGGAGTGCCTGATCATTTTGTGTCGATTTTCCATTTCAATCACCCATACAAGTATTTGATTTTACGAAGACTTTTATGGATATTATGTCAGAAAACGTCCATGTAACTTCGACAGACTATCCAACCTCGTTCATTTACCAAGCCTATACCGGCGGTATGGTATCTGGAGAAGTCTGCCCCGCGCGAAGTCGGCCCCATGTGAAGACGACCCCACGCGAAGTCTGCCCCTGAGAAGTCGGCCCCATTAATTAGAAAGGATTAAATCGGCTTAATTTTATTGAGATAGTGTTTATGTTGGCTAATTGTGAGGTCACCAACATAATTTGATTTATTTAGTGCAGTGTTGGTAGGCTAATTGTGACGTCCGCAATGTTTTCTTAGTTGTAATAACAATCTCCTGGTTTTTATTTTCAATTTCAGGCTTCAAAATCCAGCAACTGTTAATACAGTAATCTGATTGAGTCCATCGCTAGACCTTTTAGTATACGAGTAGATATAGTCAATCTGTATCGATATGCAAGAACATATGGCGATCACATGCACCATTTGAGCGTTGGTAGCTGACAGCGCATGAAGTTAACAACTTCACAATAATTCTATCCACATACCATGTTGGTCTCTATTAAAATATTTATATAATATCAGAATCGAGTTTGGCATATGTCCATATACTTAACGTGCTTGAACATGTATTTTGGTTTTATATAGTGAATGGTATCTTCTCATCAAAAGCCCATGTATGATAATGATATGCATATGTGTCATTCTTACACGCTGGGATATATTGCGGAAATATATGTATTTTAATATCAAATTTCGACATTTTCGCCCCATTGGCGGCCATCTCGATTACAATAAATTATTAATAACTCCGGATTATCTTAATCGTACATTCATTAATACATCTAACACCGGGATATCGTTTTCATGTGATGGACATGTTAATTTACGTATACAAATATAATGTTTGGCGAATTTTCACGATGCTTATTTGGACAATAATTGTCATATGAACTCACATTTTGAGTCATTGTGGTAAGACAACTAATAGGAATGTGGCATAACATGGCGATTATTTATTTGAAAGAAATAAATTAGTCCAATGCACCCACCTTCTACATGACAGAAACGTAATTGCGTGAAAGAGGGTAAAATTTGCGTATTATCGTATTTTGGCAGTTGACAGTTTCTGGATCCAATTAGGTGTAAATATCTTATGTAATGATCTTACTCATTTCCATCACCGATTAATTCTAAATTTATATAAGGAAATAGTTAGAAAATATAAAAGTATATTTTGGCGAAAATTCATACCACCTCCTTTAAATCATCGCATTTGGAGAAGACAATCAAGGTTATGATTCAAGAAATCAACTAATGTGATTCCTAAGTGATTTGTGATCAAGATTGGAGAGAATTATATTCCATAATCGTCACCAGTTCGATATAATCGGAAATGATGTAGACGACATGTATGAAAAACCACTAATTTTCCCACTTCCGGTTACCATTTTGGCGGCCATCTCTGATCGAGATGACAATTATTTATATGTAATTATAACATGGCGTCACGCCATGCACTGTACAAAAGGATTGTCATATATTTTATATCACAATTATATTTTTATCATGAAATCCAACAATAGCGAACTTAAGAAAATGAGCATGGCGGCCATCTTTGTGACGTCATAAGACCACCCAGTCGCGACCCCAGGGTGTCTAACAAAAAAAATTCTGAATTAGAGACCATATACTGGCCCATGAACATGGTCTCTATATTTGTTCACGAATTTCCCACGGGAGCCCAAAATCGGACATAAGCGACTCTACTAATAGGTAAGTATCTTACACAGTTACACTGGCTGAAGGAAGTCTGAGGAAGGGGTAACGTGGCCAGAGAGTCTTCGCGGGCGGAGGGACAGGATAAATCTCGGCCACACCGTGAACCAATCCGTGTTCTCAAATTGGTTAATTTTCATTTGCATTCCATTCGAAACTGAGCATGAATTCCAACTCATGACAATTTAAATCAAATTAAACCGTAATCTCCGTATAAAACATCAGCAAATTATTTACTCTAAATGTTGTAGGGAAGTTGAACTATCGTATAACGATCTCAGCCAATTTTGTCTACTATATTCAACTCAACTATATTGAACACCCGAGAAAGACAACTTTTAAGAGTGAGGTGTGTAAAAGCTATTTTATACCGATCGCCTATCTTACTATATAAATAAAGCCGTCTGTTTAAATTTTACATTTAATCAACACCTGTTGATTAAACGTGCCTACTGTTGATTAAACTTCGCAGAGTGGATGAAACTTTCTCCATACAATTTGAACGGAAAAGTGTTTATCCATCGCATTGTAAAGATCGTGGCATAAACTTCGCAGAGTGGATTAAACTTTCTCCATACAATTTGAACGTAAAAGTGTTTATCCATCGCATTGTAAAGATCCTGGCATAAACAAAATATACGCATAGTGTTTCTGAATAACAAATTTAATCCACTCGTGGGATTGGCGATTTACACCACTCGCTGAAGCCCGTGGTGTAAATCGCAAATCCCACTCGTGGATTAAATTTGTTATTCAGAAACACTATGCGTATATTCTATACATAATATTACGGAGATACGACTGAGTAACCTCAACGTCTACAAAGGATGGGTCAATGTTCAATTCAAATTAGCATGTAAGAGCTGTAACATAATAAACCGTCTCTCGAGTAAGTCCGGTCACTGATTCTAAACCGGATCATGTTCTTAAGATCGCCGGAGAGAATTAATTCGGTCACGATTCATCAGACATTAGCCTCTAATCCAAGCTGTATACAAGGCGTATATTAGATAATATTTATACACTTGTAAATTTCCCAGGCTTTCCTTTGCAATCATATGTATAAAATTACTTTGAGTCCATAGTTTGTTTGCAAATGTGCCAGAAATCGAATGCAAAAGTGCTTATAAAATACAATTATGCCAGGCCTAACTACCTGAAAAGTAAAAACTATGAATAGTCCACAAGTGGCGATGCTATCGAATTTTGCCTGTAAATGTCATGCAATTATTTCGCAAGAATCAATAATACAGGTACTTTAACGAAATGTGTTAGTAGCACTGTTACATGTGGAACCAACGAAATTTTACTTCTCATGTCTTTACTTTTGGTAAATATGCAAGTTGCCGTTCATATTCTGGTAACATGTGGTTTTCTATGAGAAAATTCCTGCAAACAATGCCTTGCAAACTTTCTACTGTGAAAATGTACACTCAAAGGCGAAATGTACACTTAAAGGCGAAATATTCACTTAAAGGCGAAATGTACACTCAAAGGCGAAATGTACACTTAAAGGTGCGGTTGGCCTTGGCGGTGGGTATCCTGTGAAAATATTTCCACCCGTCAAAAACCACCACAAACAGAAAGAACATCAAAATGTAGACATACTTTGTCCGTATACAAATAAGAAATATCGCATAAACAGTATGTTATTGTCAAATGTTTGACCATTGTTATGTAAACAAAAGCATAAAAAGTTACTTTTCTGGTGTTTGTTTATATTATGATAGTAAACATAAAGAGCGTTCTTTGTTGGTGAATTCCTGATATGGAACTAATAAAGAGCGTTTATGCCATGTGTGTGTGTGTGATTAGCCAGTAGCATTGTGCTGTCTTCTGTAACACAATCAGGCTCTTGCTTAGGTAAAATATAGTAGGTCTTTATGATAACATGCTGTTTACGTGATTGTCATGGTATATATGAACGAAACTGTATGCGTTTTAATGTTTTTCTGTTTACGGTGATTAGAACAAATATGAATATTTTCGACAACTAAGGCCTCACGTGCCTTTAAAGGCGAAATGTACACTTAAAGGCGAAATTTCTATCTGAATTCCCGGTGTTTAGGCTGGAGATGGCCAATCGAGCCTCTATATTAGTCTGTAATTGAAGCTATCCACCCGTCACTCATGGAATATCTAGGAGACGAATCTCACGTACGAATGGCCCTACATGTTCGTGAAAGGATCGGGTAGTCTGAAAAGCACTCGAAGTTGTTCGAACGCCAAGTCTGTCGATGAAGTCAGTTATTCCAGTTGCTTAAACTTAGATACCCCTGTTTGATGGGTGGAAATTTGCTAATTTGCTATGATGCTGGTGCATCCTCCTGAATTTCTATGATGCTGATAGGGCAAACTGATGCTGTTAAGAAAATGTATTGCGCTGTGTTAGGTTAATACAAGCGATTTGAGTAGAAGCTAGTATCAACCTGAAACATTCATTAAACATATATCTATTTTTAAAACTATTTTAGTCATGGCTTAAATTGTTGTTTGCAAAACGACATGAATAGCCATTTTGATAATGGTTGGTTTGCAACAATCAAAAGTATAATTATTTAAATAGTTTACAAAATATTTGTTTTTTAATGTATTAAAAACAAAATGGCTTCCCTTCGTTCGTTCAGATTAACCAACAGGTCGCGATAACGGTACAATTTCTTGACATCATTTTGCCCCATCAGCACCATCAGCAGGATTACTTAACCCGGGGCTTTAGATACGGGTGGATTTTTATTTGAGTTTTGCCCAGTCTGGTTAGGACGTTATTGTTCAGATCAATAGCCATATTGTTAATATATATGGTGGCACTCTGCCACACCACTTATTTTCGTTTTTAGCCATGTGCTAAATATAATTTTCTGTATACCCTATATAGAACTGCCCAAACTATATAGAGTACCTACTGTCGCGCTCACTGACAACCACAATCATAAAAAATGCATACCTTAATTGTGGGCTCACATCAAAACAGGGACCGTTATAAAAAGTACACGCTTACTGTCGTTCCTTTTCCAACCAATCTATATATGTGTGTATTTATATGACAATGAACCAGAATGTTAATAATTTAATATATTTGCATAGGTATTATATTTGTATTTCACATTCAATGAAATGTATTTGAAAATAAGCTACTTGTATGCTTAAACTAAATCTGGTGGCAAAATTGGGTTCTTGGTCCACAGCACGACTATACATGTATGTCATTCGCCGATTTGTCATCGGACAGTCAATGGTTTTCATTCTGATGAAATGGTACCAGTTTCAATTACACGAGCACGCCAAATATGTTATAACCGAACATGTGTACTGCGGCCATCTATACATAAACCGGTACGTGGTATGATGCAAATGTTGGCAGGGAACACTTAATTTCCGCTCTATAATTGAGGAGTCACGCCGCCGTCTGGTGGATGCTCTATTAATTGGGGACCCAGTCTACGTGGCACTGCCCAACGTCCCTTCAGTCTGCAACCCATCATTTGTCTGCTGAATGTATGACTCATCAGCGGTGGTGGTCAGTTGATGAAATGTTTGGAATGCTTTAATAACTCAATCACGAATTAACATGAACTTAGAGATGAATAGGAAACATATATACACCATTTACAACATAGTCATCGTCAATTTGTTCTCACCATCATCATCTTCATCATCACTATAATCGTCACCAATTCTCTATTATGCTAATCTTCATCACCACCATCATCATCATCATCAACATCACCATCCATTATCATAATCCTGATCATCATCATAATCATCATCTTCTTCTTCGTTGTCATCACCACCGTCAGCACTAGAAGGTTTATCGTCCGCATCATCATCATCATCATCGCCGCCGCTATCATCATCATCCTCAACTATCATCATCAATATCGTCGTCATCAGAACCCGCCACCAGTACGTGTTTCTGTCACCGTCATCCGCATCATCGTCATCATCAACATCAACCTCACCATCAGCATCTCAGTTCTTCACAGCTGATCAGGGGGCCTCGGTGGCTCAGTCGGTTAGGGGTACAACCCCAAGCCGTCTCGCCCTCCATGCAGCGCTGGCTTTGAGGGTTCAAATCACATGTTTTCATCATGGACTTTATAACTCGAAATCGTTATATGGTGGAGTTGCCAGTTACTCGCCGATGGCCGGTGCTTTGCCGCACATGGTCGACGAGTTTATCAGCCATTGAACTCATAGTTAGATTAGCCGTAAGTGTGCGGATTTCCTCCACCACTAAAACTGGCAATGTCGTGATATGGCCTTAGTTTCTGAAAGCGACATTAAAAACCCCAATCAATGTCGCCGATGAATAAAGGCTCTGTCGAAGATCAAAATGTGTATTAATCGCTCATATGGGGCGCATGCCCCTAACACACAAAGGGGTCACAGGTCTCCCGACGCCGAATAAAGTCTCCAGAATGGAGCCTGTATCAGCTAGTAATACATAACAGGTCTGCGACGAGATGTATCAATACATTTTGCAGCGTGATAACGGACCATTAGATCGCTATGTGGAATATTCAGTGTTTCTGCGATGTCGCCGTGCTTTATATAATAATAGCTATATATCATGCGTTGAGTACCCAGTATTCCCAAATTCCCCGGCGATCATACCGTCTGAAGCAGTGACAAATTACGCCTTGTGCCTCTAAAGAGATGACGTCTGGCGCTCCAGTCTTCGTCCTGCCGACCTTTCTCCAATCAACGAACATAACGGCTGGACAGCCCACTAAAGCATGGGCGAATTAAAGCAAGATGGCTTAGAGCATGGTCACTGAAGGAGTATCACTCCGCGTGCTGGATGCATCGATCGGGACGGACCCGTGAGTGTTGGGGAGATTTACGAGTAGTTCCTGCCTGACTCCGCGCTGTTCCAGAACGCCATATCGATCGCACCCCTACATAAGAACGTTCATATGAGCCCGGCGCACGTTATTGCATATAACTCGGCTCATTCAATTAGTCTGAATCTATGTACACTGCGTAAATCTCTACCCTCCTGCGGGCATATGTCGACTGGAAGATGGATACTTATTTGTCGCCTCTACAGTCTCTAAGGCAATTAATGTTCATTTACTCCTTTCTTAAAGCTGATCTATCTCTTTCCGGCAGCACATCCAACAATAACAACAACAACATTTCTACGGAATGTCTTTTCAAGACATGCTTCAATTATTATTATCAAGGATGTTCATTATACTGTTGCGCATATTTCACAAATTTTCTTTAAAGATATAGATTGGCAATACACAATCCTGTTATGTTCTAAAAATAGCCACATTTACTATTCCAGATAATAATTGGAAAATAAATATTCCATAACCAATGACATTTCGTTAGCCTGTTTTCGAGTCACAGCCAATGAGACTTCTGCAGAATAATTTTTTTTCATAATTTTGTTGCATTATGTGTTTCGATAACCGCGGACCCTGTTCGTTATTTTGACTCTCTCATGCGGATTTTGTTTGAACACAGCTTTAAGCTTTCTTATACGATGAATAAAAAAAACCCCTCCCGTTAGCATTAATATGTCGACTGGAAGACGGATAGATATATAGCGTCACTAAGGCCATGAATGTTAATTTACTCCTATCTTAAGACCAAGAACCAAGACCTGCTTTGGAGTCCAAATTATATTCCTTCCACGAAATGGACGCATTGGCCAGTTACCGAGTCCGCCAGGTGTCCTTTTGTAGACATGTAGGCCTGTATTTCAGATGTTGATTATGATGATGACGACGACGAAGATGACGACGATCGGTCATGAGTTGGTGATAATGATGACCCCGACGATGATGATTATAATGACGATGATGGTGATGATGGTGGTGATGGTTCCGCTGCTGACGATGATGGTGAGGACGACGACCAGTCATGAGATGATGATGATGATGATGATGATGGCGATTGCGACGACGATGATGCTGATGGTCATAATGGTAATGATAATTATGTTGCTGATGCTGCTGCTATAATAACGATGATGACGAAGACGATGATGAGATGATGACGATAACGATGGTGATGATGATAGTGATGTTGATGGTGACGATGATGGCGATGTTAATGATGATGACGACGATGATGATAATGATGACGATGTTGATATTTATCAGATGAAGATGATCTTATACATGCAATGTGTATGGGTGTTACCAGGCTTCATGTTAGCCGGTATATCGCTGTGTGTTTATATATATATATTCTACTAGCTGATTAGTCCGGCTTCGTCCGGGCTATTTAGGGATTTCTTTGTGATCGCCTTCGTCTGGGCAGAATATACAGCGTCTGGACAAACTATTGTTCGATCGCTCCAGAAACATGCCTATATGAGCGTATATGAGCGAGGTCGAGGTCAAGGTCAAGGTGACGGACACGGTCGCACGTGCAATTGGACCCGCCCATATTGTTCCCGGGATCAAAGTAGGCCCATACCAAATTTGAGTTGGATCGGTCGAGGTCCAGAAACATGCATATATGATCCTATATGAGCGAGGTCAAGGTCAAGGACACGGTCGCACGTAAAATTGGACCGGCCCATGTTGTTTCCCGTATCAAAGTAGGCCTACGTACAAAATTTGAGTCTGATAGGTCTAGCAGATTACGAGTCTATATAACAGACACATACACACACACAGACAGACAGAAATTCCAAAATATATCTTAGATATATGTGTTTTATGTCATTCCTTCTGACAATATTGTGTATAATAATCTACTTTCTCAGTGTTCACATGTCATATCTTAAATCAGAATATAGCATATATATAAGATATCTGAACCTGTCTACTATCCGAGGACAAGGGACCTTCCGGTGGTAACTAGATGAATATTGCATTCGTCTGTGAGTAAACCATATTATTGAATGGCGTGTGAAAATGACGTGCACCTTTATCAATTGTCTCTCGTCTGACTAATGGTGCGAAATTCCCTTGTTCAATTTGCATAATGATACACGCTGATTTCACGGGCCGTGTATCAATTACTAGGCTCCCCAACGGTTTCGATTGCTTCGGAGAAAGTGGGTGGACACATCGATGCCGATAATCGATTGGTTTTATTCAATCTCAGTTTTCATGTGTTTTTTTTAAATCGGCGCATGTAATTACATTAATGCATTGACGGGCGCATGAGCGTGGTCATACGTGTGTCAAAATGACTAACTGGTTTACATCATTGGTACCACTTGGCCGAATTAAGAACACACCTATGCTATCCACATTCTAATTTTGCTTCTCAGAAACGTGACTGTGATAACATGCCTGCATGTGTCCGATAGTACACAAGATAGTATAGTTATTTCGCCCAATTTGGGCGGTACTCTGATGACTGTTTCTCATCTGGCGTGTGTGTCAGGATAGAGGAGCTGGAGGATTTGTGTAAATGTTAGCCCAAACTACTTTTCCAAGTAACGATGGTTTGTTGTTTATTTTGAGGATTCGTAACACATCAGATGAATTCAGCCCAAATATGTTAACAGTTGCCGTGTATAACATTTGCAGTAGGTTAGCGTTATTTGTTTTTTTGCGGATGTCATTTAACATGGGGAAAATAGACTACTACGTTTGAACGGCATGTGCATTTGTCGTTTTTTAATTATAACAACATGATAATCAATAACAGAGGCAGTCTCTGTCAAATACAGTCGCTCTATTTGCGATACTAATTGGGAAACTTTCTAAATTAAATTACGCGTAAACTAGCGTAAACGGATACCTGCTGCAAATTATAGAAGGTGCCGGAATCGGCCTACTCGCCCCAGGGCTAACTCGCCCCAGTCGACGTGTGCCAACTCGGAATAAAAGGCCGGCTCGGAATAAAAGATGTATACAGGGTGTTATATGGCGTTTGGTCCGTTGTTTCTCAATGAATATTATTGAAATTTGGTGTATATGTCCGGGCTGGGACATGGAATACAATAATAATTGTTTTTAAATTTACAAATGTGTTGATTTTATTCAACTTTTTCGTTCTGAAACACACTATACTCGTCATGTCGATATCTAGTATTACTTAGAAATTTCAGCTTTCCAGATTCATAATCGCTCCATTGACTGTAACAGATGAAATTATCCCCCTCTCCGGATCGAGTGTCACTGAAACTTTATTTTGTTAGACTGCCTGTAGTCACTGATTATATCTGGAAATAATCTGTAATAAGATGTAGCACTGTTTTATTTTATATTTACATTTAGTGCTGTTTTTTATACAACAATTCCACCCAGGCTTCTCAACGGTACGCAGTACCCGTACCGCGTACTCGGACATTTTTTGCGGT
Source organism: Siphonodentalium dalli (assembly GCA_032622095.1). Classification (NCBI taxonomy): domain Eukaryota; kingdom Metazoa; phylum Mollusca; class Scaphopoda; order Gadilida; family Siphonodentaliidae; genus Siphonodentalium; species Siphonodentalium dalli. The sequence goes on from CP136065.1 coordinate 30,808,697, forward strand.
AACGGTGCTGGTGTGCAGATCCGCCGGTACTCGGTACTGTGGTTGCATATATGCACGTTCGTAGATCAGCAGGCTGTCTGGCAAAATACAGTAGTATCAAGTTTCGCTCTTAAACTACACGCGATGCACATCGATCGTGATTGTATTCATGGCGTGAGAGGTCGGTGACGGAAGGGTGGTTCCTGGGTTTTATGTGTCTATTATAACTCTTCAATGGTTGAATTCCAATTCTTTGAAAGCACGGCCTTTTGATATTGTTTTAATCTTTTTAATTATTTTGTGTTGGGAACTTGTGATTGCAACTTATGTTTTTGCCTTTATTTTTGCCCAGTTGTGGCAATTATACAGTTACAATTTCTTATCATGTATTCACCAACGACCCCACCAACAAGTATAGCCCACACGTTTTGATTAATCACATACACACGTACCCGTTCACATGTCGTATCAGTTTGCATATATCAGGTAGACCATTTTGAATTTAAATGGGACTCATAGAACCTCCAGTTATATAATAAAATCGGGAACGAATATCCACGAACCGTGCACAGTGTACATGCAATTTGCTGAATAGACATGATAGTTCATAATTGGTATAGGAACTCGTGGAGAGAAATTGTTGCCTAACTTGACTCATTATTGTTTAGATTTAAAATGGCCGACCGCGCGACTTTGCAAATACATTTAATCTGATTGAATATTGTGAAGTGAAAACCACCGACGTGTGTCGCGTTACTTTCTATCGGTTTATCACACACAGAAGAACAATAAGTTAAAACCACAAAACGTGTGCAACGAATAGTTCTATTTTGGTTGATTGAATTGTCTATGTTGTCATTTACGCATCACTAAACTCTACGGGAAAGTTTGTTAGTATATTCCAAAATGGTATCTAATATCCCGAAATAGTTTCTTTATTCTGATATCAAATTATCATTAGTTCATGTTAATAATAGAGTTCGTGGCTTGTGATTGTCAGCACTGTATTACCTCCAGAAATTCCTAGAACTATAAAATGGCTTGCCAGTACCGGTACAGGAACCACGGTACTAGCAAAGTATCGATACCGGTACCGGCATGTGTGGTACCGGTGGTACTTTGAGAAGCCCGATTCCACCTAGATCATCATGTGATCGACCATACATGGGGTGTGATGACCTGGTTGAAATAAGAGCGGTTTGATGGATCACTTCTGTCTTCGATCTAGATTATACTTATGCTATTTAATGGCATGTTTCTAACGTGGAGGAGTAGATATTCTTGAGACCCCACTACTCTTCAATTCACACCAAGTTCTCAGCTGTCATGTTCGGATATTAGAACCCATAGCCATAATATATGGTTTATTTTGTGTATAATATAGTTATTTTCAGTACCTTTATATACCAGTAGTGTGGATAACAATGCATATATTTGAATCAATTGGCGCACCCTGCAGCCAGCATTTATTGGAGAACTGTTTCTAATATGGATATTTTGGGTCACCACTAGATGGGAGCCATATTTTTTCCTCAAAATTTCCTGGTGAAACATAACTGCCAGCGGTGATCTTGAGTTTTACTATTTTTATGGCTAAATAATTTGGTTGATACTACAGACGACATACATTGTCCGATCGTCACCAGATTCCACAATGATCTTCTGGATAACCAGGATGAGAGTGATTTATTTTTTCCGAATTTCGTTAAAAACATGACCACAGACAGCAATTTTGTATCTTACTCTTTGTATGACTGAATTCTTTTCTTTAGCACCTCTACAGACCACATCCCTCATCTGATAGTCACCAAACTTCATATTGATCTTCGGGGTGACCACTAGATGGGAGCTATCAAATGATTTGAATTTCTTTGGAAAACATGGTCGCCAGCAGAATCTTCTATTTTGCTTTTTATATACATGTATATCTCTTCGTGCGGATAGCCAGTATTACTTGGGTAGTTCAACTTTCCACATTCCTGTCGTCATTTGAAATATAAAAATTTACCTGATACATGTAGTCCAATGAAAATTAACAAGCGTCCATAAATTAAATTTCCCTATGATCTTATTATTCCTCACAATCACATGCACCCTTCAAATTTTTTTTTCGTCGTATCTAATTTTTAATGACACCTATGGTAATATTGATATAGATACGTTTGTCAAACATTTCTTTGTACAATATACAGGTATAAAGTTTGTAACTAAATCTAGAAATATATAATACTAGCAGGTTAGCCCGCCACTGGCGGCGTTGGTCAGAAACATGACATTTGTTTGGCTTTTCAACGAGTTAATTGTGCCTTTTTAATCAAGAGAAATTATGGTACCCGTCCCTAAAAGATTTAAGGTACATCGGGCGGAAAGAACTGACCCGATGAAAAATTGTTGAGCCCGACGTTGTCCGGGCTATTCAAAAACCAAATTTCAAGTCGATAGCTCCACCCGTTTCCGAGATCTCGTCTGCGCATGCGCTGCACGGGCTCGCCAGTACGACAACGACGACCACCTGGTCAAACTACACTCACGTAACAAGTTTCGTCCCGATCGGTCGAGGTGTTGGTATCTGATGCAAAAGACGAAATTGGGAGTGTTGGTTTGTAACCGGGATTTCTGAGAAGCATTATGCCTATATCCACACTAACTACCCCCCCTAAGCCCTGACCTAAGTGTCATACATACTATAACAACGATGTTGTAAGAGTACTATGGCATCCAATAAATCTCCCCGCATAGGAAACCACTCAAAAGTATTGTTCCCGTATATCTCTCTGCAGATCTCCCCGCATATATAGGAAACCACTCAAAAGTATTGTTCCCGTATATCTCTCTGCAGATGCTAATAACGTTGAATGGTAAACAGACGCTCTTTATAGCGATGCGTCAAAAACAAACGCTCATTAAATTATCACTTGATTAACCACCGCAGTGCCGTTTTTTGTGACTGAGATTGGAGCTCTGAGCTTCTCCAAAACGCGACGCCGACGGTGTCCGTGGGTTTTTACACTTATATACGAAATTTGAGCTCAATCTGTCCACGCGTTTTCGATTCCATGAAGTACACATATACACACACACACACATATATATATATGTACGGAGTTCTCAAAATATATAGTATAGAAGAAGACTAGCAGGTTAGCCCGCCACTGGCATGGTTGGTCAGAAACATGACATTTTTAAAATTATTTTGATTTTATTTATTTTATTTTTTTAGAATTTTTTAATATTAATTTAATGTTTTTTTAAATTTAATTAATTATTTTTTTTTAAATTTAATTTTAAATTGTTTTAATTAATTTTAAAAATAATTTTTTTGTTTCTGGCGGAAAAATTGACCCGATGAAATCCCCCCTTCCTAGGAACGACATACAACGCATTGTTTGTTTTTCAATGAGATAATTCGTGGTACCCGTCCTAAACATCCCCGTTCCTAGATTAGTCCCAGAATTGACCCGATGAAACCCCCCCCCCCCCTTCCTAGGAACGTCAGACAACGCATTGTTTGTTTTTCAATGAGTTAATTCATGGTACCCGTCTCCCCGAAAAGAGCGGACAGTCAATTAATCCCGTCGTGAAATCTCTCTGCATAATATTTCGAGCGGTAGCGTTGCGTTGAATTGTAAATAAACGCTGCTTAGATCAATTCTGCCTTTTTAATCGAGATAATTTCATTTCGTCGCGCATCCGTATTTCGGACGCATGGGGTCAGTCGTTTAGCCACGTCGATTGCAATAAAGAGCGTTAATCCTTAACACATCCGAATATGGTCAATATAAAGATCGTTGATGCCTTAACCCCCCCCCCCCCCCCGAAGTGGCGTTTGCGGTGATTTTGATGATTGGTAGTGGAGAATCGGTGCTCAGAGCTTGTCCAAAACGCGACGTGGGCCCCTTCCTAGGAACGACAGACAACGCATTGTTTGTTTTTCAATGAGTTAGTTCATGGTACCCGTCTCCCCGAAAGAGCGGACAGTCAATTAATCCCGTCGTGAAATCTCTCTGCATAATATTTCGAGCGATAGCGTTGCGTTGAATTGTAAACAAACGCTGCTTAGATCAATTCTGTCTTTTTAATCGAGATAATTTCATTTCGTCGCGCATCCGTATTTCGGACGCATGGGGTCAGTCGTTTAGCCACGTCCATTGCAATAAAGAGCGTTAATCCTTAACACCTCCGAATATGCTCAATATAAAGATCGTTGATGCCTTAACCCCCCCTCCCCCCGAAGTGGCGTTTGCGGTGATTTTGATGATTGGGAGTGGAAAATCGGTGCTCAGAGCTTGTCCAAAACGCGACGTGGGCGATCCCCGTGTGTTTTTACACTTATATACGAAATTTGAGCCCAATCCGTCCGTGTTCGATTCCATGAAGTACCCACATACATATATATATATATATATATATATATATATATATATATATATATATATATATATATACACATATACGGAAGTCTCAAATTATATACAAACCAGTATCATTCTGTAGTAAACAATAGTATGATACTCGTCATAGACAATGGCATCATGGTATATCAGACCTTATTTGGACGCATGATACACCATACGTTGGAATAACTGCTCGTGTCGAGAAATACAGAGACTCTCCCACTTAGACCGCTGATCCACCAACTCCTCTGTTCATCTACCTATGCTGTGATTATCGACAGAGAGTTACTTAAGAATATAAAAGTGATCGAATCTCCTGGACTCTTTATTGTTTCCGTACGCGGCCACTCTACCTTCACCACTTGACACTACGGGACACCTGACGTAGAACTGAGCTCGGGGTACTTCCATAGCCAAAATTATTAGACTGGTACCCTCGGAGTAATTATAAAGCAAAATTATTAGACTGGTACCATGGATCTTCTAACATGGTAATTATACTGAAAATGAATAAATAACTGGAGTCATAAAATCGTTTTCATTATAACTACCATGTTGTTTGCATCGCTCATAGAGCACATGAGCGTATTTTGCTCTAATCCATGGCTCAAATTCATTCATTTGTTGAATATATTATGTGGAGTATAAATGGAGATGGTCCCATAATTGGCTGGATTTTGGGTACAGTCCCTTTAATGGCTAAAGGTGTGACTACCAATTGTTTTATAGTATTCCATGGTTTGAAAGCTTATATGATTAAATTATTTCCATATATCGATGCCTATGTATCACAAAATACAAAGATAAATTAGCCAAATTGAATATGCTACTGCATTGCTGCACCATGTATTACGAACTCTAGCCACAAATGTTCACCCAGACACAGCCGTTTCCAACTGTGTGGTTGAATGCATGAATAATTTAATGTAGTCCCTTACACAAGTGATTTAGGGTTGTAAAACATAAACACTATGTACAGCATGACAAAAACAATAACAATAAATGTGCACGTCGCTTTGTTCGGCGGAATAACTGACTGGATATCTTAACTTTGATTTCCAAGAGAAATGTTGAAATGTTCATACTGTCATTTTCTTAAAGGCACGCGCGGCCTTAATTGTCGAAAATATTCATATTTGTTCCAAACACCGGAAACAGAAAAAACAGCAAAACGCATACAGTTCCGTTCAAATATACCATGACCATCGCGTAAACAGCATGTTATCATAAAGACCTACGATATTTTACATAAGCAAGAGCCTGATTGTGTTACAGAAGACAGCACAATGCTACTGGCTAATCACACACAATTGGCATAAACGCTCTTTATTAGTTCCATATCAGGTATTCACCAACAAAGAACGCTCTTTATGTTTACCATCATAATATAAACAAACACCAGAAAAGTTACTTTTTACGCTTTTGTTTGCATAACAATGGTCAAACATATGACCGGTTACGTAGCGTTTTTCCGAAGACCCATAACTCCGAAGGTCCGATTCTCCGAAGGTCAGATTCTCCGACGCCCCGATTCTCCGAAAGCCCATAACTCCGAAGTCCCGATTCTCCGAAATCCCATAACTCCGAAGACCCATAACTCCGAAAGCCCATAACTCCGAAGGCCTATAACTCCGAACGCCCATAACTCCGAAGGTCTATAACTCCGAAGGTCCGATTCTCCGAAGGTCCGATTCTCCGAAGGTCCGATTCTCCGAAGATCATGTTTTATCGCTTATTAAATAGTGTACAGTCCAGTGGCGGGGTCAATGGGGCCCTAGGGAAGACCGCCCCCAAAAAACATGTCAAATGTCATGTAAACGTCAGGAAATCCCTCCTTGGCATTCAAATATTCACAGTGTTCCTGCCCAGGGGAGCCCCCGGACCAACGATTGGGGGCGACCCCTCCCATGTATGCGCTCCCCAAATCAGGCCTTCGTGATATGATTTCGGCATATCATATGCATGATATATCCCCCACATATCCCCCACATATGCTAATTAATGTGCACCCCTAAATGGGAACCCTGGCTCCGCCACTGGTGCACTGTGCACCGGGTATATTATAACGAAACGCTGCAAGAATGTCAGAGTAGCCTAACATGCACATGGGCGACAAGTTCTTCCCCGTTCACCCCTGTACATTTTACTCTGGCATCTCATGGGCCAACGTAACGTTATAGTATCTGGTGTATAGTCAGTGGCGGGCCAGGATTCCCATTTAGGTGGGGCAGTAGGAAAAGTTTGAATATTTTGATGCCCCATGAACGATTTCCGGGCGTTTACATGACATTGGACATGTTTTGGTAGGGGCCCATATTGTCTGAAATAGCAAGTAGAGGTTTAATGGGGGCAGTGGGAATTTTGGGACCCCTTGGCTTCGCCACTGGGCTGTACACTATTTAGTAAACGATAATACCCCGATAAAACAAAATCTTCGGAGAATCGGACTTTCGGAGAATCGGACCTTCGGAGTTATGGGCCGTCGGAGAATCGGGCCTTCGGAGTTATAGGTCTTCGGAGAATCGGCCCTTCGGAGTTATAGGTCTTCGGAGTTATAGGTCTTCGGAGAATCGGCCCTTCGGAGTTATGGTCTTTCGGAGAATCGGATCTTCGGAGTTATCGGCCGTCGGAGAATCGGGTCTTCGGAGTTATGGGCCGTCGGATAATCGGGTCTTCGGAGTTGTGGGCCTTCGTAGTAATAGGTCTTCGGAAAACCGGTCTGACACCCATATGACCATAACATACTGTTTATGCGATATTTCTTATTTGTATACGGACAAAGTCTATCTACATTTTGATGTTCTTTCTGTTTGTGGCGGTTTTTGACGGGTGGAGATATTTTCACAGGATACCCACCACCAAGGCCAACCGTGTCTTTGAAGCCAGTTTTATTAAAAAATCATACTCATTGTAACATGTTCGAATACAATAACGACAAAAGTTCATATATATCTGTTTTTCGTTGTTGCGTCTTGGTAATATATTGGGGTGTTTTGTTACTCCTCATTCAAGCAATGAAGTAGAGACTAAAGGCACGGACGGCGTTCGATTGCAGAAATATTCACATTTGTTCAAATCGCCATCAACAGAAAGAATATTAATATATATATAGTTTTGTTCATATGCCAAACATAATCAGCGCGTAAATAGTATATTGTCGTCAAGACGTACGATGGTGTACGTAAACAATAATATGCTCGTGTTACAGAATTTTTGCTTCTGTTTACAATTCTATTGGTTAATCACACAAACCTGATATAAACGCTCTTTATTATTTCCATATCAGGAAACAGTAACAAATAACGCTCTTTATGTTTACCATATCCGGATCTAAACAAAAGCCAGGTTCTGTAACGTTTTTTGCTTTTGTTTACATAACAAAGGAAAACATTTGACAATACCATACTGTTGATGCCATATTTCTGATTGGTATAAGAACAAAATCTGTCAATATTTTACTATTATTTCTGTTTATGGCAGTTTTTGAACGGAGGTTAATATTTTAACGGCATACCCACCGCCAACGCCGCCCGTCTCTTTAAAATGGATTTTCTGCTATATCGATATATGTTCTTTTGCATCGCCGTCCATCTTAGACCATTCACATGGTATTTGTGGTCCTAAATCTCAAAGTGATGTGAAACACTTCGGTAAGGTGATCAAATAGAAATGGAGAATAATCTTGCTCAAAGTAGTTATATTTATGAATATTAATCCAAATTGACAACACACAGTCATTCTGATATATTAATTAAATGCAATGACTATCGATCGCGAAATCATTTGTGTCTGTTTATCGCCGATAGTTGCGTCCCGAATGCAGATGTAAATAATTACAAGTGAGTGTGGTTCAGGCGATGTTTTCTATGGAGTGGTATGGTCGATTTCTTTTAAATTTTCGGCGATGTTGGTGTAAACAGTATTTATTCCATATTATTCATTATATATTACAACAACAAAAAACAAGACAAATATTAATAGTGATGATAGTAGAATGCTACATTCCACATGTTGGCATAGAGTCTGAGTACAAATGTATCAGTTTCACGCACTCAACAAGTCCATATTATGTCTTTAATAGGTAAGTATATAGATAGGAACGCAGGAAATTAAGATATGTATACCATGTCATATTCTAGCTTCACACAATTATGATGTTCCGAAACTGATTTATCCGGGTTATATGGTAACCAATTCAACAACTTCAAGCATATATGTATTCAGCCAGCATACGTTCTACATATGGAATTTTAAGCTGGCATCGGCCATCCGGCCAATTAAGTTGGTTTGGTGATTTCCTGTTTCTGACACGATCAATTTGCCTACAGAGTAAAGAGGTTTCGATTGGGTTTCGTGCATCATTATCAGTGCAGGATATCGCGAACGTCGCTGCTTATGCAATCGATCGTAGATATCTCTCAGTTATTACAAATGTCTGATCAATTCAAAGACGCTAACAACATAATGCAATTTCCGATTTAACCCTAGACGCTATGGGGAATTATATCTGAGTGAATTTGTTATGCAATTTGAATTTTTAGTAGGAATATCGGCAATAACTTCACACATGCTTTCTTTCCGAGACGATCATTTTTGTCACTTCAATAAGTATTCGCGAGGCATATAGTCTGCTTATAGTCTGTATACTATCAATTAGCCATATATTTTAAACAGTCCAACTGCCTTAGTTTGCAGTATATACACTAGATATTATGCAAAACTTATAAAGTTTGTAAAATCGTGATAATCGACTTTATTTTCATTATTTGCAATTTCCAAATAACGAGTTTTTGCACGTTTAAACCATTGTTATACAAACTCCGATGTCACAGTCCTATCCAGGGATTGGAACTTTGCTACTGGTATCAAGATATCCAACTGTTTGACATTTCCTACCTGACACCCCCCCCCCCCTAAGATTGTAAAATATCCAATTGATGGCCATTTTATGGAGCCCCGGAAGTGACATTCGATTTTCTTTATATAAAATCGTGGCCACGAGAACATGAAGAAAGTCGTGGCCACGAGAATATGAAGTCGTAGCCACGAGACTATGAAGGCTCGTGGCCGCCACTTCATATTCTCGTGGCCACGACTTTGTTCTCGACGCCACGACTTAAACAAAAAACATTCGGATGTCACCTCCGGGGCTCCATATCATTTCACACCAAAATTTGACCAAATGTAGAAAACTATTCTACTGTTGGTCTAAAAAGAACAGATTTCCCACTAATTATTGGTTGAAAATGAAAAAATCAGAACAATTTCAACCTATATGTGGTGTAAAATTCCAAATAATGTTGGTCCCATCAACAAAAACCTGTATTATGCTGAATATTTTACAATGCTTCCAACTTTCAGTAATGTTCACCTTTATGATTTGGTCGTTATATTTGAAAGGGCTAGTGTATTCTCGAAGTGTATTCTCAAGAAGGGCGACGACGATAATGATGATGATGAAGATGGAGGTGACGATAAAGACGTTTTGGAGGTCACTGTATATTTTGTACATAAATACTTTTCGTTATTCTGTCCATCTTTTGTATATAATTTCATTTTCTCAATATCCATTCGTGTTATTTCATTGGATCAGAGAATAAAGCAATTCAAGAAGAAAAAGCAATATAACTGTAACAGATAACAGTCAGAAAATTCGGTAAATTTTACGGCAAAAGCACCCGTGAAATTGGTCTAAATTATCAGACGTGGCCATTACGCTGGAATTTACCGTGGTCCGAGAAAAAACCACCAGCATGTAATCAACACAGCATCGAATCCACAGATGATAGCTCGTGCAAAAAAGTTTCGGTTAGTTTTATATTTGATTTTCTTTTGTTTTCTAGCGCTGAGACAGGGGGGATTTTCCGGGCACGTATGTCGGGGTGGGTGTGTGGTCGATGGGACCAACAAACAATTTTTTCCGCAACTCAAATTTTTTTTCCTGCAAGTCTTTTTGACTGTTTTTGCAATGAGTTTGGATAAAAACACATAAGAATGTCAATATTAACATAAATGAAAAATTTCATGATGAGCAGACAAGCAGTATAGCCTGTAGCCCATGCTAAAGATTGAATTTTGAAATCCAAGATGGCCACTGGCAGCCATGTGTTTTTGTCCGAATGACCCCAAAATGACTCGTTCCTAGTTGCATGTCAATGTTAACATCCATGACAAATAGTATGAACAGAAATGCATATACAGTTGTTTACAGTGAATTTCCCCCGCAAATATATGTTTTAGTGTTAAAATGGGGGTGGGTGTCCAAAAATGGTCGGAAAAAAACTGCCGAAAACGGAAACAAATTTGGACGCGGGGGTGGATGGGTCACAACAAGGGTCGAAAGGAAAAAATCATCATACGTGTCTGAAATTTCCGACCCCCCCCCCCCCCCGGCTGAGATACCATTATATGTTATAACATAAGGTGATGAGTACAGTTACACTAAATGCAATAAGCATTACCAGTTATTTCTTTCCGATAACTATCCGGTTGTGCCCACGGTGTATAACTTTTATTCCAACCAATATGTCGGCGCCCGAGTATCGTACGAAATCTTAAACGTGTTCGATTATAATTCATCTCTGACAGCAAACATGGGAAATGTTGATCAGCAGTCCGGAGAAAGTTCTTTTTTCACTATGAACAGCACAAACCAACAGACCAACTGTGACCAGACTGATTGCTAAATGTGATCGATAAACATTTTTCAAGAACCTGTCTCCGCAACAAACTCTTAAGAAATAGACACTAAGGTATTCCTGTATGGATCAACACAACCTTGAGTACGCTTGGTCAATTTATTGCTGACCTGAAATGTGCTGACCGAGAACTCTCCGACATCTCTCACGTTGCCCCCATGAAGTGTGGTTCACTCCTACCATGTGACTCAGCAATCAAGCTCGGGCTTATAACATTTCCTCAAAATGTAACTCTGTATCCACTGACACAGACATTAGCATCAGTTCCTTCATACAGAAGTATGAACATTTATTCACTTGAGTTGGACAATTAAAGGACTACAAAGTAAAATTACTGTAATAAATTTGTCATTTGCTCGGCGAAGCATTAGACCAACATTTATTTTCCTTGTACATGTACAAATGAACCAGGTGGCTGAGCAAAGTGTGATTGCCTTGACTCTGGAGAGAGTGAGACCTGCTGGAATGCAGCCTGTTCTCCCGAAAACCAGTACATTATTTGCTTATAATAGAATTTTTTTTAGGTAGATAATATGATAAGACTCTCCTCATTTTGAGACGATAATATGCTGAAAATGATACCATTTTAGTCATATTATCGACTCACAATGAGGCGATTCTAAGCAGATTATGTGCGGACACTGACACAAATAAGCCTAATCACGACTTTTCAGGTGTACGCTCTTTGACAGGTGTTTTCATTGTGGCCCGCGCTATAAAACGAAATAACGGTTAAGAGTCCATTATCTGCTTAGTTCAGAATCAAATAATCACATTATGTATCGATTTGTGCATATTTGCGCGAGGATATGTTGCGGAGTAAGTCATTTAGCTATTTTGACGGCAGACATGCAGAACGCATACTTATTTTACTCTCGTTTCTGTTTTACTCGAACTTTTCCTGCAATGTTCTACTCGATATTAATCATAACTGAAGATAGCAGTAGACAGTCCTCCGATTTAACAGAGCCAATAAAGGAACTAATTGGTGGTTTTAAGAGCCAGCATACTGAAATCGCTCAATTGCGACAGGAAATTCCGGGAAATTCGGGCTCAATGGCATCGGAAGTGAAGAAGCTTCAATTTAAAAAAAGATATTGTGGAAAGGAAAAGGAAATAAAATGCAGGTCGGATTTAACGCCGGTCTGTAGAGAATATACAGCAAGCTCTGTGGGCACCTGTTAGTGCCAAACCAGAATATGGCAAGGAATTACTAAAAGAATATTTAACCCAAATAAAGCAACCGAATAAATTGATACAAATTCCAAATACATCGGAGTGTGGTTGGGAGACATTTAGACAATAGCAGAGCAACCCTGTGGCCAGTTATCCAGAATACGAATCCATGGTATTCAAGGCAAATTATCGTACTTTAAAGAAGAGAAAGGACAAGGGAACACACAACTAGGGACATTGGAGCCATTCATAACCCTTTGAGTGCCAGGTCGATTTTTGTATCAACCCATATACCCTGTGCCAATGCATTCTCTTATATATGCGAGTCGACCATAGGTCGCCTCGCATATATAAGAGAATGCATTGGCCAAACAATTATTTTTTTATTTTTTTTATTTTTTTACAATATTTTACAATTTTAATAATTTATTCTTATATTCTTTAACAGACTTATTTTGTAGGTTTAGGGCCGATGAGATCGGCCCCTGACACTCAAAGGGTTAATCCAATACCAGTGGTCACGCCTCGACCTCTGATGGTAGATGGAGCAGTCACATGAAACAGGCAGAATCGCAGATCGCAACCAATTACTGACCCTCTTGGGTTTACTACAGGTATGATTTTCGAAATGTGCTGCTGTCTATGTCAGCGCTATCGCCGAGTCCATGCTAGAATATTAGCCAGATTGGTTGTGCAGAGTATTGCTATGGCGCCAGTCATCGGTAACATTGCACACATTTTTTTCTCGGAATTTGAGTATCGATATTGTCTCAGCAACTGGTTTACTTATATGAATATATCACACAGTAATGTTTAATCGTTGGAATTTTTGAAGGAAAATATCACGCCAGTCAATTGTAAATATACGACAAACAGTCATGTAGGTTCAAAAGTTGTATTTATTTGCACCGCCCGGGTATGGGGGTTATAGAGTTGCGACTGTTCAAGGCGTCGCCCATGGTATGTGGTCATTGCTGTAGCTGAGAGTGTGAAGTCATCCACTTGGCGATATTTGTCTGCCGTTTCGCGAGTGTTGGCGTCATTTGCAGGTCATATGCAATTCAGGAGTCTTAGATGGTTCACAGATAACATGGAAGTATATTCCATCGAGACAAAATGTTCCGTGCAAGACGAATTGCAGAAAGTTGCCCTCAATATTTTTAGTTTTTGCGGGTGGTACACTATCACCAAATACGGGTTCCTTGCCCTGTAAGATGTTTGGAACTCTGTATCGCGTCTCTAAAACATCAAATAACAACGGATTGTATACATTGTATGTGCTTCGCACATAGCTTATGCAAGTTTTTTTTGTAGTATGAACTGCTACACCTATGTTATTTGGATATACAATTTGATACTACACAGGTAACTCTCTTCATAGAGCATAGTAAGACTGATCGGTACCGGGGCGGTGTGCGGATACTTATCGCTTGGATTGGGACAACACTATATGTCCCGTTAAGAATTTGGAATGTTATTTGCAGTGGGCTAAATTTCCGGAGGACTTTGATGGTTATATCTTCTGCACATCTTCGTCTGCGCGGCATTATAAACCGAGACCGGCGAACAGGCCTATTTCGCACACAATTCTTCGGGAGTTATTGCTGAGTCCGTTCGGACCACATGTTCCGGATATTACCAATTATGGTTTGCATAGCTTGAAGGCAGGGGTGCGCTGGCTGCTGCACAAAATGGCGTATCCGATCGATTATTCAAACGACATGGTCGTTTATGCAGCGATTGCAAGTTCATTTGAGTGTATCCTCGAGTTTAGGTTTATAGTTCATATTTCCTCCACCACTAAAACTGGCAAAGTCGTTATATAGCATTAGTTGTGGAGCTCCGTGGTCCAGTGGTTAGCGTGTCGGACTTGTATTCGCTGTAAACACATCGATATGGGTTCGCAGCGCGTCGCCGGCCATTAAGTCTCCACATATATAGCAGTGGCTTGGCCGCTTTGAGCCGTTGTCATACTGATGAGTATCAGAGCATTTTCTGATCAAACTAGAGCAGCGCCTGCAATGGCTGCAGCCGGTTCATTGGTTGGCTTGTACAAATGTCTGGGGTAATATTGTACCAAGCGTGTTAGAGCAAGTAATTGGTTAATCGCTATATAAAACTGATCATTATTATTATATTAGTTGCTGAAAGCGACATTAAACCCCAATCAATTAATCAACTAAGACCGAAGTGACTATACAAACATGGGGCCTCTGAATACTCAGACTCGGTTGTAACTAGACAACTGATGAGGGTTTATGCTCGGGTTTAACCCTTTCTGTACTGAATGGATTCTCCCATTCAGTTACAACAGCGTACATTGCAACGGTCTATGTTTATTTTGGAGGGGTGTTCTATGTAATAAAGCAGACGACAGACTCAATTGTCCTTTTCTTGAACTTATTATCTGAACATTTCCAAATGGAACGCGTCAATGAGTATTCACTTTATAGAAAGGGTTACACTGGAGATAAGAATCGGGTCATAACATCAAATGGAACACAGATATGGATCGCAGCTTGATCCATGATTTGAAAAAACTTCGGCCCACAAAGCGGTCCTCAAGGGATGGGTCGGGGTTTTCTCTTTCCTGCAATTTCCTGTGGAAGTGACAGTAACAGTTTCACAGTATAAAGGCGGGGGTAATTGCGAAGTGATATTATATGTTCAGTGCTTCGAGGATTTAATGGGTGCTAACTTTCATCAGACTTTAATGCTATTATATGGAAGAAGCCTGCGATCTCCTGAATAACATCCGTAATACTGTGCGGCTTTTTCATGGTTCGTCGTATAATCTGAGATTGGATTTCCAGTCTCTTGGGGTGCCTCATCGGTACACGAGGACGATTGAACGATCGTATTAGGTTTAAGCTTATAATTTAAACCTTGTTCGGCTTCGACGCGTTCCCAATATCGAAATAGCTTGATACGGCTAAGTAATAAAATACCGTGATCAATTCACAGACGCTATCAACAGAATTGAATTTGTTTTTAAGCGACCTACGGCACTCACAGTGGGTGAATGTGCAAACAATATAATTATATAATGTTATGATTATAGTCTGTACGTGTGCGTGGATATGAAATACAAGCCATCTATTCTATTATTCTCAGCTGAAGATATCACTCTGCTCGAGATGGTGGAGCACGACTAATTTCTTCCGCGCCTAGCAAAATCGGGTACAAAATGAGTGTAATGAAAAAATACGATATACAAATAGTAACTAATTACTGTTGAGTATTATCACGGACAATTCCAATGTACTTAAGAGATTACTGACTTCCGAAACTACGTGAAACCAAGATATAATTATCGCTGTTTCCTAATTTCGTTGTACGGCATGGCCTCATCAGTTTCCACGATTTCAGAATCTAACGAAATGGCACAGGATAATACTATAAAAGCGACTATGTCAGCACAAGCTGCATCATTTATTCCTAGTCAATCTAATGACTGTCCCCAAGATGTTAAAAAGAGAAAGTCAAAAGATGAAATTTCACCCTTCGAGATCCGGTCACTCAGACGTAGAGGATCAGTCGAGGACCTGCAATCATGTGATTATCTACTTGACTGTGACTACGATAGTGATCCAACCATTGTATTATCACAAGGCAGAGGGAGACCTCGTCGTCAACAAAAAGTTGGTACCAAAAAGCAACCAACTCTAACAGAACTAATTGATCATGCCATAACCTCTGAAAATTTTGTGAACCGTTGCTTCCAAAGATCGAAACTACAATAACTAGCAAAGTAGGAGCTGACATAGTTGAACTAGTGAATGAAGGTGTTCAGGGGGGCAGTAGAGGACGTGCTGAAAAAACTGCCAGAAACCGTTGAAACAGCAGTCAAGACTGCAATGCAATCAACATCAAGTAAAATTTGAAAGTCTTGAATAGCAAGTTGGTGAAACATATACAGGAAATTGAGGTGGCTCAACTTTCAACCAAAGATGCCGTTGAAGATGCCGAACAGCATGGACGCCAATAAAGCTTACGCTTTGTAAATTTTCCAGTTCCTAACCATCTGAAAAACAATTGGAAGCTGCCTACTGCCGATTTGATATCAAAGTTTTGTAATGAAAAGCTTCAAACTAACATTTCGCCTCGCGACATTGCCAGATGTCATCCCCTTGGAACTCCGCGTGACTACTCGCAACCAAGAAAAACACTCAGTAGTCAACATACTAGTTAGATTCACACAGTGGGATGTGAAGAATTTGATATTTAGATCCAAAAAGCGCTTGAAGGGCAAGTCTGTTGTTCTTATTTGCGAGGAAATTTCAAAAAAGAGGATAAAATTAACTCTTATTGGACCATGGACGGGAAACTGTTATACTAGTGTAAAGAAGACTCTAAACCTCTGCGGGTAGATGTCACTAAACCACTTCGCCCTCAAATAGATGCAGGAAATCGTGCCTAAATGATAATACATGTTTTTTTGTTGTAAATATTGATATATGTACTTACAGCTGGGGGAGTCCCCTCACCATACTCAGTGCAGTAAACTTGAGTAATTTCCTGGAGCTTAGGGCCACAAAATTACCAAATTTTTTACTTAACAATATTCCACATAATAGTTTCAAGATAAAATTTAAACAAAATGTTGATGTCATCAAATGATTGTATTCGGCTGTTCGTTTTACAATAGTTAATAAAATTGAGTCGAGTAACGCCATAGATTGATGAATATTTAAAAGTTAGTATGCTATGGCATGCAACACTTCCGAGTATTAGTCAAATTGATATGATACAAAATTGTTTGTAACTTTGTATACTGATGACGGGTTTGAGTCGGTTGATTGTATTAAAGTATAATTAATGGACTCAGGTTTGTTATGGTATACAAACATGTAACATTCCACGTAATAACCAAATTGGTATGAAATACAATATATCGGTATATTAGTAACAAGTCTGAGTCGATTGATTGTATTCTTTTTATACATGGTATGTAGCACACCAGGTATTAACCAAACTGGAATGTTGCTATGATATGGTAATCTAAGGATGTAACAGGGATTCAGATTGTTAACATTTCTGGTACCATATACTACTTATGGCAATGTATGTCACTACAGGATTCAGACGAAATGGTATAACAGTATAATCAAGCCCTGGTACAGATAGAAACATCACCAGGGTGATGTTTATAATCATTGTAAAATGGTCACTAGTAGTTTTTACAAAAATAAATAAATAAATATTTATTATCATTGTAAAATTGTCAGTACAAAAGGTACAAAAATTAATAAATAAATATTGAAAAACGAAACAAACAAACTATAAAACTGACCAAACGTCTGATTCCCTGAATGCATCTTGAACTTAATTATAATGATGTACATGTTGTAAAATGTCTTGATTTAATTTGTTTGTGATATACACAGTGGGTGTCCTTTAGTAGTGATTCGGAGGGTGCCTACTAGTACCGTAGTGATGTAAATTTACTCTATATCCAATTCCCAAATAATAGCGATTATTGGTAAAAAAAAAAAAAAAAAAAAAAATCTTGGGCACCCGAAAGTATATACCCCGGCCTCTGTCAGGGTTTGGACATAGCACTAGGGTTTCCTAGATTGACCTTGAGGGCTCTGGCCAACTTCTGATAGTGGCTTATGGGTTGCATGGATATACTATTCCTGGCACTGTATGTCACTCCAGGATTCAGACTACATGTAAATGGTATAAAAGTATAACCAAGCCCTGGTACATAAATGCAAGTCTGAGCTAGCAACATCACCAGGATGATGTTTATAATCATTGTAAAATTGTTACATGTAGTCTTCGGTACAGAAGGTACACAAATTAATATATAAAATATTAAAAAAACAAGACAAATAAACAATAAAACTGATCAAATGTCTGATTCTCTGAATGCATCTTAAATTCAATTATAATGATGTACACGATGTATAATATCTTGATTTAATGTGTTGGTGATATACTCAGAGTGTGCCTATTAGTAGTGATGCAAATTGAGTGCCTATTAGTAGTGATGCAAATTCACTCTATATCTAATTCCCAAATAATAGCGATCATTGAAAATTTTTCTCAAAATACAATAATAGAACCAACACTATTCTTGGGCACCCGGAAGTATTTGCCCCGGTCCCTGTCAGGGTTTGGACATAGCACTAGGGTTACATAGATTGACCTTGAGGGCTCTGGCCAACTTCTGATAGTGGCTTATGGGTTGCGCATTGACACATCTCACTCACATATTTTATGATAACTTTCATTCAAATATATTCATTGCTGTTACTTTTGGGATAAAGAGACAAAAGGTATATTTCTGTTTGTCGAACAGTCGCTTCCTACTTTATTTGTAATATATAATATAACTATATTATATAGTATATGTGAAGCCATATTACACGAACCACAGTTACTGGACATAGGGTCCCAAAAGTGGGGTTTTTGTCGAGTTTATGAATCGGTATCCCTATCGCCTTCTCTATAGGGATGCCGATTTATGGGCTCGATAGAGACCTTGTTTTTGTTTTTGGGACTTTATGTCCAGTAACTGTGCATGAACTCACAGTGTGTGGATTTTCGCCTTGTGTGCTCAATGCTAAAATAATGAAAGCCTTAACCTCACTGGTATGATTTATACAATACCCAAAGCAAGATAGCAAATTGTTTCCCTCAAAAGCGAACGATATATTTTAATAATCCGTTGATTATTGGTGGTGTCAACTTTTGTCGCCACGATGTTGACTTCTTGTTTATGCATGACGTCATGGGTTTTCCAAACTGAATAATCTTGACCTCTCGGAAACAGTACACATCTCGAGCCATCGCAATTTCGTGCGACTCATTTGATTTGTCTTGGTATGACAATTAACATGGAATTAAGTTCTTTGTGTGATTGTAGATATTCTCCAACTTAACTTTGTGTTTTTGAAAGAACCTTCATTACCGTTAATATAATTTTACAGTATGCCCGATTTGCTGGCTAACCACATGTATTATATAATGCAAGTTATGCATATCTGGTATTGTTTCGTCTTTTCTATTGTATCTTATTTCAATTTATTCTCCACTTCTACAATATCTCCTTATTTAACTAGAACTGTAACGCTGCAATGGACCAAGAAAGCCGAAGTCGTCAAATCCCGTATGGTTATAATTAAAATTTGCCTTTTAAACACCATTTCAAATGGGGGTTAGTCTTCAACAGTACCGATCAACCATCGGGACATTCCAATTTGTTATCAACTCAAGTTGTAGGCCGTTGCGATCAAAACGTTTAAATAACTTCCTGATCTCATCTTCTAGCACAGTATCTAGATCATTACGATTGGCATTATTTCTCTCCCTATTAATTATAATCAGTGGAAACGTGAAACCAAATCCAGGTCCTAATGGTGCTACGTCACAAAACGAAATACATACTCTATCAGTATTCCACTTGAATATTCGAAGTATCAGGTACAAACTCGAAAAGATAGCCGACTTATTCTCAGACTACGACATAATTTGTTTTACTGAAACTCATATCGATAACAACTTTCTTTCATCAGAATTAAAACTCAACCATTTCTCAGACCCTGTCAGATCAAATGGCTCAAGCCATGGCGGAGGTATAGCAGTGTACTTTGCTGAGCATATTTTGTACGACCGTTTATCGTGTTCGGAATTCGACGATTCTTTAATGTGGTTTAGATTACTCTCCAAAAACTCAGGCTACCTCATTTGTGTGTTTGAGGCACTTGACCTTAACATGCCGATTATATTGATGGGGGGTTTTAATTCTAACGCTCTTGACCCATCGTCGGAAATTTCGTCTTTGATAGATTATTATAGCTTTCGTAACCTAATTACGTCAGGGTTACCTCGACCACCTGCACCCTGTTAGACCCAATAATTGTCACTGATAATATAGTGAGTCATTACTCTGAAGTAGTAAATCTAGGTGTCTCGGATCACTACGCAGTGGTATCAATATTAAAGTATGAATATGGACCCAACACATGTTATTACCGAACAGTGAGAAATTATGCTAATGCTGACTTTGTTCGAGCTAGGGCCTGATTGATAACGCAGACTGGTCACAATGTTATATACCTAACATCGATTCTGCTGTCCAAAATTTTACTTCTAAATTTCTAGGTATAATGGATGAAACTGTTCCAAAGACCAGAGCCTTAATCAGACAAAAAGACAAACACTGGCTCAATTCAGAGCTTCGCACTATGCTTAGAAAAAGGGACCGTGCACGTAAGAAAGCGCTTAAATCTAAGAAAGAATCAGATTGGACTAAGTTTAAACAAATTAGGAACACCCTCAACAATATGAAAAAAATGCAAAAAATAGCCACGAGGAAACGCTTCTGAGGGACATAAAAAATCAACCATCTGTGAAATATTTTTGGCACTCTGTTAAAGAAATTTTAAATACAAACACAAAAGCTGCAATTCCTCCTTTATTCGACGGTACTCGCACACTGATGTACGAAGATGTTGACAGATCCACCCTTCTCAACTATGCATTCATTGAAAATTCTAACTTGAACGATACTCTCTGCAATTTGCCACCCTTCAGGAAATTATGTGAATCCAATATCTCCGAAATAGAATTGAAAACAGAAGATATCGAAGAGGCTATACGGTCCAGGAAACCGAACAAAGCATCGGGGCACGACGGAATAACTGTCAGAATACTACAAGGAACACTTCCATCTATTGCTACACCCCTTTTGAAACTTTTCAAATTGTCACTTAACTGTGAAATATTTCCCAGCGAGTGGAAGAAAGCAAATGTGATACCGATCTATAAAAAGAATGAACGCTCTGATCCCAATAATTACCGCCCTATTTCACTTCTCCACTGCCTGGCAAAGATTTTTTATAAAGTTACCCGTAAATACTTAAATGTTCACTTCACTGAAAATAATTTACTATATCGGTATCAAGTTGGTTTTACGCCAGGGCACTGTACGTCTCTGCAGCTAATTGAATTGTATCACTCACTTTATCAGGCCCTGGATGAATATTCGGAAACAAGTGCAGTATTTTGTGATATTTCAAAAGCATTTGTAAGGGTCCGACACAGAGGACTGATTTTTAAACTGAAACAGTATGGAGTGAATGGGAAATTGCTAAACTGGCTGAAAAGTTATCTCAAGGGTCGTCAACAATGCGTTCTCATTAATAACTCATTCTCTAAATACGATCGCCTTATGTCAGGAGAGCCCCAGTGGTCAATCCTAGGTCCTTTTTTATTTTTAACTTACATTAACGACCACTCTAAAGTTATTAATTCATCTACTCGTATGTACGCCGATGACACCTACTTTTTCAGCGTTCAACCGACTTTAAATGATTGTGCAAATGCACTAACTGAAGATATCGACAGGGTGCACAAGTGGTCTAGGCAATGGTTGGTGACATTTAATCCAAACAAAACCAAGTATATGTCATTTTCTTTCGTCGAAAATTCAGATATTCTCGAATTAGAACTTGATAACCAGGAGATAGAGCAAGTCTCACACCACAAGCACTTGGGGATAACTCTACAATCGAACCTAAATTGGGATATCCAAATGTATGACATCTGTAAGCGAGTTTCTTCTCGTATAGCACAGCTCCGTAAAATAATTTTTTTAGTTAACAGAGAAATTCTTGATCTTATGTATAAAACATATATCTTACCTCTAATGGAATATGGTGATGTAGTCTGGAGCAATGCTCCTGACAATATTTTGGACAAATTAGAGCGATTACAGATCGAGGCCGGGCTCATTGTTACTGGCCCTACATGATCAGCCTCATCTGACAGGGTGTTAATTGAAACTGGTTGAACCAAACTCAACAAAAGACGAAAAATGCACAAATTACGTATATGGCATAAAACAGTTGATGGGAAATCTCCAAAATACCTAACATCTTTGATACCTAAAACATCTGGTGAATTGACCGATTACCCACTTAGAAACCCTCTATGGATGAGACATGACATTAATAGAATTTCGATAAACAACGGAATCATTTTGCCAATGCGGTCCTCATTGTGAAGACGCATATCATTATTTCTTTCAGTGTTCTTTATACAACCAAGCCAGGCAATTAATGCTATGAAAATTTACTAGATCGAATATCCATGTTACTTCTGTAACCGACCTGTTATTCGGTATACCAAAGATGCGCAATGAATTAAATAGTCATTTATTTGAAATAGTACAATCTTATATTTCGACATCTGGTCGTTTCATCTGAGGCCTAACACGAGCGCAATAATAATAATAATAATAATATGAATTATATGACTACGACACCCTTTTCTGATCCCATTGTAGCAACAACACCGCCATCATGTACTTAAGGGTGTATCCATGGCTCCGGACCTATTGTGAGGAAATTTACCTTAATAACAATTGATGTCTAGTGTAAGGCATGAAACATAGTTCACAGATTGCATTTGAATAACCACCATTTCCCCAGAGAAAAATGAAACAACCTGGATCTTATCCTCTTCTAAAAAAAATTGAGGTCCGAACCCATGTATACATCTTCCCCTACTTTAACCATCTAAACTTGGTATATCCTTTTCTGATCAGCACTACCATCTCTTTACTATATCCTCATGAGTGCTTCTGAATACGGGGAGAGGATCATCAATAAGTTGCATAACTTGTACTCCAATCCCCTGTTGCCACATCACATGTATAAATATATATAATTTGTAATTTAATCCATTATATTCATGGCACAATAAATATGTTACTACTACATTCTATTATTTATAGTGATACTTGTTTTATGGGGTGGCAGGAAGACAGCCTGATAGGGCTAGGCTCCTATCCCTATCCCTATATCCCTATCCCTATCCTATCCTACAAAAGTCTGTAAAACAGGAAGAAGAACATGGACAATAGAAAAATATGTTTTCTTATATACATAATTGATAGTTCTCCAATAACGAAAATTTCCGCGGTTAATGGGATTATCCAAACAAGGGCATTTGACGGTCATAAAAGGTTGGCCACTATTGTTGATCGCCTTCGTATGCAGCATTATACATGTTGGTTCATTGCAATTATGGGAAGCGTTTTTTGTATACCAACGTTTACATACTTCAGCATAAAGTCACGGGAAATATCCAGAAAGATTCAGTCTTTATTCGTGAAGCGGTGTCGATTTGATAAAATAGCAAATCTGATAAATTGGGCTAATCGTATCGTTAACGCAAACTCGAAGGTAACGTGTGCGTTGAACAGCGTTCAACCTCTGTCAAATAAATTAGAACCCAGACAATATCGAAAACAAAGTTGCCCCATTCCCAAGGGAGAAGCAGGAGTTATCTCCACATATCTGCGACAGCAAGCAATCAATGCACGGTTTTAAATTCGTGTATACATCCCACTTATAATTGTAATTTTGACAAGCCCAACGACAATTTTCTAAGTGATTCTTTGTGCAAGGTCATTATCCATTACACGTTCAATCATGATTAAAGGCTTGTCTGTCAGATTCACTCTGGTTCAATATTATTTGTAACCAGTAAACTGACAATGATCTAGTGTGTACTGAATTTAATTGTTAGCAGCGAGACAAGTTCAGATAAATATTCGCAGCAACACCGGAAAATCAGAGCTTGGTGCAAAATAACAGTCGGTCCACGTACGCAGCTAACGTAACACAATGCACTGGCACTGGGTTCATCTAAAAGTCATGAATATATGTAAAATATTCAACCAATACATGTAGTATAATGATCATTTCTTTGTTCAATTCTCTGCATAACAGTTTAATGTATAACGATTTGCTTAAACATAGTCGTATAAGAGCGACGTATTTTATCCCAAAAGGGTTAACCAGATGCGTGGATTTAAATCAGAAAATTTGTAGAAACGCAAACATGTTCGGTAGCGCGAGATATTTCACCGACATAGATCATTACGCCATACCGCTTGGAATTCCACAAAGGTAAGCAATATAATAAAGTGGCAAAGTACTTAGACGATTGTACAACATAATCATGAAGTGCAAGAATTTTGGCAATAATTTTATTTACATTATGAATCAATTGGGATAATTCTTTGGCAAGAATTGGGAGAACTATATTATTACCCGTATAGGGATGAGCGATGCGGTTGGTGTTAACCTTCTTTTCAATTTATTGACCGATGAAGACGGTCAGGTTTTTTTCGAACCCCCCCCCCCCTCCCTCCTATTTTCGTTTGCGTTGTTGGAGTCCACACTGGATTGATGTCTTTGCCTTTTTACTTATAGGCGGTTATTGCGCCTCAAAAATTGTGTATCACATGTTTGTTCTTGTTATTAATACCATCGATTGTATTGGCTTCCTGTAATTAATTATTGTTTCTAAACAAGTAGCTAAAACGAATTCCATTGTTTGTCTTTATTTTAACCCTGTGAGATAAATATATCACATATCAACTTTGTTCTTAAATGGGTATATATATATAGTGTACACTATATCCGGCCATCTCCGTTTATACTCATGCATCAACTCATTTCCATTATAATTACCATGTTGTTTGTAGAGCACATGAGTGCATTTTGCACTAATCAGTGTCTCAAATTCATACATTTGTTGCATATATAATGTTGAGTATAAAAGGAGATGGTCGCGTAAATGGTCGGATTTAGTGTACAGTCTCCCTTTAAATTATGTATTAATAATTAGACAATAACCAGATGTCACACGCTTGTCAAAACCATTGCTGTTACAGCTATATTGTCAATCAATGTGCAATTATACCTCTCAAATGCCATATATATAGTCCAGTCAAAACAAAACAGTAAACATCGGAAAAGGACAAAGCATTGAATAATATTCTGGGGGAAAACAGATTTAGATTTATTAAAATATTTGAATTACGGAATTGTATTTGTTGACAAATCTCTGTAACAACAATGTTTACATAACAGTATTTCAACATGCGAAATATCGTTATTGCAGATTAACCCTTTACCCAACAAACCGGCCAAAACCGGCCAAATAAAGCTTCAACAGCCTAAAATATCTTCGGTCTGTCTCAATAGAACCATACAAATATGGATATCATTGGAATCGGCTCCTTGACCACATTGTGATAGTTACAGTTATACCCTGTGCCAATGCATTCTCTTATATATGCGAGTCGACCATAGGTCGCCTCGCATATATAAGAGAATGCATTGGCCTAAAAATTTTTTTATCATTTTTTCTTACATTCTTTAAAGGATTACTATGCTCACGAAACAACAAAACTCTATCGGAAAGCCACCCCTATTGTGATCACAATAATCCAAGTCCCATAAAAATCGCGTAATAAATAAGCCGAGAAATAAATAAATAATACCGCCACCGGTTGTCGGCTATCTCCGTCGCAAAACCTCGCATGACGTCAAGCGAGGTAAACTAATTAAAAACATGGAATCGGAGTCGGAGTTAATTGTGTCTCCCTATATGACGATGGAAAATCCGGAATAGACATCAGCGCGTGAGCGTGATGGAATTACTGCGGGGCATATCAATAGCATTGTGTACACGTGGTTAATTGTCATCGCGCGGTGAGTTATTTTAACTTGTGATTTGTCTTAAGCGCTGTTTGGAAAGTTATTGTTTTGACAAAAAAACTATAGAAGGCCCGATTGAGCGGGGTAGGTAACACTTTCGTGTAAAAAATAAAGCTTATAAAAACACGAGCAGGCATGTGAACTCTATTCGGGCGCGTGTTCACGATGTTGCTTTAATTTTTCGTATATATGCCCCGAGTGTCCCGTATTTACAATCATTCATTCGTAACAATGCCATATAAACGCAGTGTTTTCGGCTGTGACCGGTCTAGTGACTCTCAGTTAGGTATAATGCTGTATTCATTTCCAAACTATTTTCGTTTACGTGCCATTTGGCGGGATTTATGTGGGAAACCCGTTGCGCAAAATCAGAAACCGATTACATATACCAAATAAAGAGCTTTTAATTTGACAAGTCAGTCATGGTTACGAATACATACAATTGCAGTTAAAGTGGAGAGTATGTTGAATAATTCACGATAACAACTATTCTAAGTCGATTCCCCATTTCCTTCACCATGGCTCAATAAACAGCGTTCCATGTTAAGAGTTTTCCTAATATGGTACGAATAAAAATAGTTTAATAAAGCGGAAATTGCTATGACTTGGAAGGATATATAAAGCATGCATATCGGATGTACGTGTACATGTATTATTGACCTGTATTGGTGTAATCAGTCAAAAAAATCACGATGACAACTGTTCTAAGTCCAGTCCCTTTACCTTGACGCAATAAAGAGCGTTCACTACTACGATATATTGCGAATAAAGAACGCTTGTATATGAGCTTACATATTAAACCGGATTAGTATCCCTCCTTCAAAAAGTGTTATATATGATTGGATGTTTAAACGAACCACGGCGAACGTTTATATATTTTATAATCCTATTGTTATGCGTAATTGACACATAGAGGTCGAGTTATGACCTGCATATGCAATAGACCGTATCGCTAGAGTGTTAATTTTATAGGCCAATAACCACGCATAAACGCAGTGTTTATATAGATAAATGCGCGCAAAACTGATTAATATACGGGCATGGCTTTATAGTAACAACACATCGCGATACATATAATAATAATAACACGATAAAGACATTTAATTACGAGAACGGCGATGTTTTGCATTCGTAGTGTGATAACGCGACAATTTTCAAAGGACGCGATCGACTACATGCAAACTTAAAATACTGCCGTAGCGTATCTATGCGTTGTCGGTGGGTTACCACGTGATCGATCACGTGCTATGCTTCTGTTTACATGTGACAATCACGTGATCGGGCCGATGATCACGTGACTTCGTCTACAACAAAATCTTCGGCTAACTTCGGAATTTTTTATAATCGTTATAAAAATAACGAATGGCGTCCAAATATTAGATTATATGCGCCCAATGGACATTATATATATATATTATCGGTATATTGAAAGAAAATATAATTGTTTTTTTCAGCACCCTATTCCTTAACAATTTTATAATTTTTAATGTGTTAAGCCAATGCATTCTCTTATATATGCGAGGCGACCTATGGTCGACTCGCATATATAAGAGAATGCATTGGCACAGGGCCCTTCTGTTGGGTAAAGGGTTAATTTATAGTGAAAAAAAATTCTTCAGAGTAATGGTTAATGAAAACGACATATGAAGAAGTCATGACGATAATCCAGACAAGATTTTACAATCCACGACACGTCTTGTCAATTTGGCATGTCGTCTCCGTCGTGACCACTGCATGATGTTACATAAATTATTCGTAGCGTTGTCGCCGAAAAAAGGCAAATTTGAGGCACATCATGTGTGGTTGCTCCTCTACGTGTCACGTATGATTCATATTATTTGTTACAGCGATAAGATTTGTCGAATATTTTGTTTTGAAGTATCTTCCATTCCACCGAACTAGTAAACTGCATGTGTACTGTAAGTGGGGAAGGCTTCAACAGAGACGATGAACGCCATGCTTGATTCTGCGATTGGTGTAACTTATTTCGTTCGGGTTGATATTGCTCCAAAGATATGTTATTGGGAGATGAAGGATTTCCTGAAAGTATCGTAGTCGAATTTCAACAGCATGGCTACATTGGCCTGCCGTTTGTTGATATTAGTTATTTCAAATTTGGTTATGTGAATCGTATATGAATAAGCAGGGGCCAGACCTGACTCATTTAGTAACATATGCGGAGCTCAAAATGTTTGCATCGAACGTTGCGGAATTTTACCAGTCGCTTTATCATCTGACATTGGTCAAGTTATAACATGTCATGTTAATATACCAACTCGATGAAAGCTGGAAACCAAATTTATGTTTGTAAAGTAATGAGAGCATGCAGAACAGACATGTGCATTAGTATGGCAAATAAAGTATGATCTGTATCTCAATTTTTAAAAGCAAATGACCCCCGTTATATTCTGGCAAGAATTATGTGGCAGAGAACATGAATTTGGCATCTTGCTGTTCTGATACGAGGCAAGTTATATCCAAAGATAATCAGTCGGCTAGAATTAAGACATTTAGACGCCTACTGGTCCATACAGGAAGTTGTATCCTGCCAAATGAATGGGGAACCAATCTGGATGAGTAATCACCATGAAAGTCCTATCAGCTTCGATCGGGCCAATTTGACACCACTGGTCATCTAAAGATCTAGATATGGTTTAATTATTACAGGCTGGCGGACAAGAATCTTCGAGATACTCATTAATCAATTCGTTCCACCGCAAGCAAAGATCGCTTCTCATTACGGAGACGTCACACCGAGCAATATTGACCGTCTTCCTGTTCATATTAATGCGAGAAGCATACTGGCGGACGGAGGTCCGGGAACGATTTCCAAATTAATTTCCGTCGGTCTGTTGTCAGGGACGTGGATAGTGGTCTCCCTTTTGGGGTATCAATTTGTAATTCCAATTGAACCCCTTTGAACCACACCCAGATTTCCGAGTCCTAAAAATGTATTTCAATAACCCGTATGGTAGGTCAGTGTATTTGATAAGTGGATTACTTCGCCTCAGTTGACAGCGAATAAATACAAAATATGTGGAATTACTCTTGAGTGAAATTCCCAGAATTATTTTTTTAATTACGTCCACTGGTCCTTGTCACGACATCCATAAATATGAGATAAAAGGTACATACATAGAAATTGCGATACTGTATAGCTGGGACCGAACGTATGACAAACAATATGAATAACAACACCAGTTTACATTGTAAATCACTGAAATGCCCAGAAATGTCAGTCAGAGAACACAATATATGCGACATCGGTAAACTGCAATCTTTGGATTATCTACATGTGTATGATTATTTAAATATATTTTCTTTCCCTATATATGCTTCTCGAATTATATTACACTACAATCTAAACAAAAAATGCCTTATCGAAAGATCGCAATTGCTAATTCTAAAAGTTCCCGTTGAATATACATAGCTGGTTGTACATCATCGGGTGTACTCGCTTGTTAATCATCAAACTTTCCTCGAAAGTTATGAATGTCGCTCACACATCATGTCAACAGATCTTTATACAAATAGGTTCATATTAGACCCAAATATTCACATATTTTCATATTGGGGTTATTTTATTCTCAAATTAGCCCCATAGTGGACTTATAACGGTTATTCCGTTTTAAGACGCGGGCCACATTGAAAACACTTTATAAAGCGCCCACATCTGGTAAGTGTGTAAAAATACAATAATGCTGATATGAGCTTATGTGTTTTTGTTTTTAAAGACACATGGCGGTTTGAGCTCCAAAAATACACATAATTGTATTCGCTTTTGAATTTCTCAGTATCAAAATAGGTCGATAAATACCACAACTACCTTTCTACGAGCATTATGTAACCCAAAAAGACGCATTGAAGTAATGAAAAATACAACTGTGAATACGGTGTTTGGGTACCAAACAGAAAACAGCCATTTGTACGACATCGAATAGAAAAAAGCGTTCCGTTGTAGTCTATTCCTGATATGGTAGCAATAAACAGCGTTTGTCTGAATTCTGGCGCAAGTTGAAAACGGCTGAAAAATGGCTGTGACTCTGGCAAGTGTTTTTCAGAGCATATGACGCCGGTATATTAATAGTTCGTTATTTTATCGGCCTATCGTATCCGTCGCTCCAAATTACGAAGAAAAGAATTTGGAGGTTTGAATGAGCCATGTCCGTTTAAATAAGTTCAAGACGAGCTTATTTTCAGAATACGCTGATCGTGTGTGAATTCACACAAACATTTTACTTCCTCCGCGATGCGGGCTTTGATATAATTTCATTTAAATAAATCATGATAATATTGCTTGAAACACTGCTGTGAATCTGATGATTAAATTTATGCTGACTTTTTTCACGGTGCTCAATAAGTTTTACGTCAAATTTCATATCCATTAAATCTAGCAATGCAATGTTTTTTATTTCAGACAAGCTGTCACCAAAAGGAGTGACAAAATTGTACACAGATGTTCGAAAACGATTGGTGAACGGAACTATTGAACATCCGCGTTTTGTCTTTGATTCCAAACAAACATCGACGACGCCGAAGATTATCTGTGAATGTGTCAATGACTACACATAAACATAATCCTTTGATATGTTTCGGATGTCATGAGCATGCATGGTCATTGACTTGAGAACTGTAAGACCTAATAAATCATATAGGACGATAGATCGTGCCATGAATCTATTCCATGGCTAAGAGATCATATTCCACCAGTACAAAAACTGGGAATTTTTTGAAGTTTTCACAGGGAATTTTATAACCTAGAAAAAATAACGCGATGAATATATCCCTTTGTTACTTCCAGTTACTTAATAGTTTATTTGGTAGGAGAATGTTCCAGCTCGAGATTAGATTATCAAAGAGACTTTTTTGGGCGATATTGCTTTGCGCCACTTACAATCATAGGTCGCCTCGCATATATAAGAGAATGAATTGGCCTAACAATTTTTTACAATTTTAATAATTTTTTCTTGTATTCTTTAACAATTTTATAATTTCACCCATACAGAGCCCCAGACAAACATGAGCAGACGACACTCTTCTATATGCTTCTATATATGGGTGGGGCTCCCTGCAGGGTAATGGGTGTTTTTTTTATTTTATGTCCTAAAAATTGTAAGAAACATTTATTTTTCAAAAATGATACAAAATTGTTAGGCCAATGCATTCTCTTATATATGCGAGGCGACCCATGGTCGACTCGCATATATAAGAGAATGCATTGGCACATGGTAAAACAAATCCCGACTTACGACTGGATTTGATATGGCGGGTCACATATTATGTACTTGTTTGGGTGCGTGAAACTGATAAGTTAGTATTCGGGCGTTATGCCAACTGGAGAAATCTAACATTCTACTAACATCGCCAAAACATTCAAGGTAATCGACCATACCACTCCATAGAAAATATCGTCTGAACTACGCTCAATTGTAAATATTTACATCTCGATTCGGGACACAACTATCGTCGATAAATTTAAACTAACACAAATTATTTCGCAACCGAGGGTCATTGCATGTATTAATATATAAGAATCACGCTGTGTGTTGTCAATTTGGATTAATATTCGTGAAAAGTTACTAATTTGAACAAGATTATTCTCAATTTCTATTTGAGCACCCTATCGGAGTGTTTCACAGCACTTTAATCAGAGCTTCGTGGCATGATTTAATAGGACGATGGTTCATTCCTGAAGAGGATTGCCAGAGCCCAAGCTACCATATTCATCAGTCGAGAATAGTTTATGAACCATGCGATATATATAAACCATGTTTATACCATTGTGGTCAAAACCACAGCGTATATGTGTTCTTCGCTGCCGTTTGCAGCGACTGTAATTAATGAACAGAGGATGGCTTGAAAGTAATGAAAGCTGGTGACATATTACCCTATACTGATGGTCCACCATGAGAGGCTTCTCATAAATCAGAGCTTTATACTATAACACATATCCTCGCGCAAATACGCACATAATCGACCTATAAAGTGAAATAAGTACATAATGTGATTATTTTATTCTTATATAAGCCGATAATGGAGTCATGTCATGTTCGTTATTTTGTGTTATGGTGCGGGCCACAGTAAAACACATGTTAAAGAGCGTACACCTGAAAAATCGAGAATTGGCGACTGTGTATCATTGTCCGAATGTAATCTGTTTAGAATCGCCTCACTATGTGTCGATAATGTGACTAACACGCTCTCATTTTCAGCACATTATTGACTCAAAATGAGGCGATTCTAAGCAGATTACCTACCTAAAATAAGTACTATTATACGCAGATAATGTGCGGGGTTTTCAGGAGAACAGGCTGACTATAAACCACAATGCTAGTAATATAAGAACCCTATATATACTATAAAACACAATGTTTGTAATATAAGATACCTATACTATAAAACACAATGCTTGTAATATAAGAACCCTATACTATAAAACCACAATGCTTGTAATATAAGAACCCTATACTATAAAACACAATGCTTGTAATATAAGAACCCTATACTATAAAACACAATGCTAGTAATATAAGAACCCTATACTATAAAACACAATGCTTGTAATATAAGATACCTATACTATAAAACACAATGTGTGTAATATAAGAGCCATGTACTATAAAACAAAATGCTTGTAATATAAGAGCCTATACTATAAACTACAATGCTTGTAATATAAGAGGCCTATACTATAAAACACAATGCTAATAATATAAGCATTTCTTTGTAATTTACTAATTTTGTAATACAACATGTTTTATCGTATTCGACTGAATATCTACCAGTGTATTTCTTTCATTGTTGATTATATATGTGATTCAGCATAGTATATCGATGACCCTTAATTTACAGCATGCATCATCGAGAAATGATTCATATTATTTGTATGATTTTTTCGGTGAGCCGTCTATTGACTGAGATTCACTTTAATGGGAAACTTCTTTGCTTACTTTGGGGGGGGGGGCGGAGGGCCTGAATCTGTTGAGTACTCGATTTCCCTAGTCTCGCGATTGATAAGTTATATGGCAGCAATACACACTTCACTCCATCTAAATATAACAGTTTGAAATATTTATAATGTGAGTGAACACCTCAGAATTTGTCAATTTGTTCTCAAACACGTTGCAAATCAATTGCGAGATTCATAAATAAAACTAGGCATCGGTTATACCGTGAATGTGAGTGATAGTGTTATCTTACTTATGTTATTATATACACACAACACGTCGTTCCACGACTGTTAGTCCACCCACACCACACTGAAGTCCGGACATGTTAACCTCGAGCCCGCAGCTAACATAATTCACCATTAGACAGGTCTAATTAGGAAGACAAATCGCGCGAGAACATGACGTGACTGCGCGGCTTCGGACGACCCATGACTTTTAGGTTTCTCCAGACGTCATGCCGGCAGCGCTGCTTGATTATGAACGGATCACTGTCACAATATCACCGATATCTTGGTAACTAGAATCTTCCGATGTTACGCTGCAGCGGTCTTGGGGCCGGTGGATGATGTTCACAAATAACGACATTCCTGCTACAATAGATAAATGATAGAGATTTTTAAAGTGATCATGAAATTTATCAGTAAGAATGGAGGTACTATAGCTCAATATAAGTCTTCATGTACGTATAGTTGAACGGGAACGGACTGTAGACCCCCAGTAATGCTGAAGGGTTCACTCTCACCAAAAAACTGCTGAAGGGTACACAGGTTTTTCAAAATGTGCTGAAGGGTACACAGGTTTTTCAAAATGTGCTGAAGGGTACACAGGTTTTGAAATGTCGTTCTAAAGGATGTTCAGTTTTCGTATCTGCCATGATTTCTGTTAGAGAATAATTGTTTACATTCCAATGAATATTAAAATATTAAACTGCTAATGGGCGCCAGACTTTCATAAACACGATTTAAGTAACGGTGTTCGTGGCGATCACAAACCCTGTGTACCCTTCAGCACATTTCCAAAGCCTTCAGCACTTTTTTTTGGTGAGAGTGACCCCTTCAGCCCCAGTAATTGTAATAATAGTTTTCCGTTACTACCGCAATCAGCTATAGATATGGTGGAACTTCAGCCATATATCGTATGTTGGTGTTTATACTTGTGATATCATATACATGTGATCTTCGGCCTCCATAAGCCGTGAGTCTTGTGCTGACCTTTCTTTAGTGTCCATATTGTATATTATGTAATATGTGGCGTATAGGCAACGCGATTATATTTACAGTGACAGCTTATAAAATATTTATTTATCGTTTATCATTGCTGAATTTTAAATAAAACTTGATTGGTCTTCCTCTCCAGGTGTCGATCAGCTTTTATTTGAAGTCATTTACATCTGCCGCATCAGTATACAGTTCATTCAGGCTGTTCGAACAGTTTGTGTTGTTACGTGCATTGTATAAAGCTATTGGCTGAAGTATTGTTTTTGTGGATTTCTTTTTGTATTTTGTCTTTGTGTCCTCTTGTACTTTTAGAGTAGGATTTATTTGCCGATGGTAGAGCAACTGTATCTATATTTTAGTACTTTGTACTTATGTATCATGTCATATATTTATAGGTGGCATTGCATTGTTGGTAGTCCAAGGAACTTGTTTCTGTCCTCATTATCTAGCTGTTTCATATTGTAAATATGTAAATCTAAAACATCAATTAGATATTTAACTTCACAATTAGTGTAATGTTATCCAATCAAGGGGAATAACGACACGGGTTTAAGTGCGTCACTATCGTTAATGTTACAAACCAACACATAATGGTCAATGGTCCACAGTGTTAATTATAAGTCCCCGGCGATGGGTTAACCCTATTTGATCTTCAAATGGTCTATTTCTGTCAGAACGTCATCCGATCGCTCTGTTCTGTATTTGTTCTAAACTAAAATGTTGCAGTTCCACAACTAACCCATGCAATTACGACATATAACTCAGAACCATACGAATACCAAGACCACGTCCACAACATCTTAACAAACATTATCGTAGGTTATTTTTTATGTTCCCGCTCAGGAAATTTCCCCTGAAAGATAATCAACCAATCAGCAGCCAGAATGTCTTTAAATGCGG
The DNA here is from genome assembly GCA_032622095.1 of Siphonodentalium dalli. Taxonomy (NCBI): domain Eukaryota; kingdom Metazoa; phylum Mollusca; class Scaphopoda; order Gadilida; family Siphonodentaliidae; genus Siphonodentalium; species Siphonodentalium dalli. Next base: position 30,843,537 of record CP136065.1, read on the forward strand.
AGTCTAGTTTACATCACAAATTCAAGAAGCGTAACTCTATATAATTAGTTGCCTGTAACCATAAGCCTATACTTTATAAACTACCCAAATTATAAAATAGTCTATCCCCGTAATATACGAATATCGGAATACTATCAAGTCGGCGTGCCCCCTGGTTGACAATCTAGTCACTGGTATACAGTAGCTACATGTATTTTTCTTTCTAACATAAACATTAGTCACTTCACGTTTTTCGAAATGCCGGCCATACTGCTCCACAACCTATCGCGATGATATAAGTCCTTAATATATGGTCATAAGTTTCTTTCCACGATTATCTATGTTAAAAGGTAACGAAATAATCGAGATATCTAGCGATGTTCACCTTATTAATGAAACAACATGTTAATAACAGTTTTCTGAGTGATGTCAGATACGTCAGCGGGTTAACGTAACTTATTATCAGACATAAATATAGATCGGGTTTTCCCAGCTACGTTCAATGTCACAACTTGTTGTCCAATCAAACATCTCGTGTCATATAATCAAACAGTTATCGGATTGTTTCGAGGTTGACACGAGGAATTGCCAGTCCTTGGAAGGCCTACGACCTTAGTGAATATTGAATTCCTCGGGTTGACAATTTCTCGTGTCAACCTCGAAACAATCCGATAATTGTATAGTATCACACAGTACAGGGACGTGGCGACGGAGGTTGGGTAAGGGTGCCACGCCCCCCGCACAACTTTGTCCAAATAGTTCAATAGTTGGAAATGTCATGTCTGGCACATCACTAGTTGGAAATTTCACCCAAACGTATGTTTAATTCGTTATGATATCATTGTATGTAGATTACAAATAGAAAATTATTCTACTTTCAATTATATTTTTTTTGGACTGAAATTTATTTTATGTCAATGTATTGTAAATTTCAACCATTAAAGGCACGGGCGGCGTTCGTTGCAGAAATATTCATATTTGTTCAAATCGCCATCAACAGAAGGAATATTAAAATATATATAGTTTTTCTCATATGCCAAACATAATCAGCGCTTAAATAGTATATAGTCGTCAAGACGTACGATGGTGTACGTAAACAATAACCTGCTCGTGTTACAGAAGGTTTGTTTCTGTTTACATAACAGCGCAATTCTATTGGTTAATCACACATAAATGATATAAACGCTCTTTATTATTTCCATATCAGGAAAAAAAAAACAGTTACAAATAACGCTCTTTATGCTTACCATATCCGGATATAAACAAAAGCCAGGTTCTGTAACGTGTTCTACTTTTGTTTACATAACAAAGGAAAAACATTTGACAATAACATACTGTTTATGCCATATTTCTGATTGGTATAAGAACAAAGTCTGTCTATATTTTACTATTATTTCTGTTTATGGCGGTTTTTGACGGAGCTGAATATTTTAACAGCATACCCACCTCCAACGCCGCCCGTATCTTTAAATTAAGGGTGTTAGGCTGGATAATTACAGTACCAGTCAGAAGAAGATGTATATTGAGGCTCGCCTTTAATGCGACATTGAGCACGCTTAATTTCGAAAAAGGCGCGATTATGACGCAATACCAAAAATCTGTCGCGCTTATTGCGATATTGAAAGCAGAATATTGCGATATTAAGCGGGCATCGTCGCATTGAGCGCGACATCATTTCATAAAGATCCGATAGTGTTATATTTATATTAGCTAAATACTGTGGTAAGATCACTGTGTACATATAGAATTTACAACTAAAATTATATACAAATCTAAAACACTGTCTCTAATCATGCCAAACGGGTAGTTTAAAATTTTTAATTTTAAAAAAACAATTAAATTAAAAAATATATGTTAAACTGTTTTGATTAAATTAAGCCAGGTGCACCATCTTTAAAAAAATCTTTTTTATTTAAATTAGATATTTATCCTTTTAATGAATTGTAGAAATTTGAGATACCATTTGAAAAATTCCAACCGAAGGAATTGTAAATGGAATTGTCCAGACTTGGAAATATTTGTCTGTATTAAAGAGGGAAGATTGAAAATTCCAAGAACGCGGTACCGTCTCCGTTAAACCGCCACCAAATAAGCTGTATATATATTGTTCATGGCTTATAATGTTTATATTCTGGAGAATTGGACTACCTAATGTATACTGAAGTCGGCGTGACCTCGGTTGAGAAAGTAGTGCACCGTGGTAGTAGCTATCTTTCTTTTTAACGTAGTCATTAATCACTTCACATTTTCCGACAAGCCGCGCATAGCGCTCCATAACATGTCACCATGATATAAGTCGTTTCTCGTTATTGATGTCCATAGGATCAGATACAGCTGTTTATTCAGCGGAAATTTCGCAAGAAGCAATTTGTATTCGCGATTTCAATCTTCGATTTAATACTTCCCCTCCGTCTCGACTATTATTAAATTCGTGCATAATCTCATACGAATCCAGTTATTAGCGGAATTGCTGCCGGTCTCTATGTTAGCTTCGTGGGGAGTCTAGCGGCTGTGTTATCAGGCGCGAAAAGGCCGTATAGGTTATATAGATAACTAAATATTGGGTATAGATAGATCTTGTTGGTTTTATTGCGTATGAACACAAGTTTTAGTCTAGTGTATGTGTGATCAGGCGAGAACAGGGTGGAGGAACTGGCTCAATATGCGTGTCCATTGCGTCATATGCGTGAACTCATTCTCATTTATATTCTAAATGGCCATGTACCGATCGACATGGCACATTAACCCTTTACCCAACAGAACGGCCCTGTGCCAATGCATTCTCATATATATGCGAGTCGACCATAGGTCGCCTCGCATATATAAGAGAATGCATTGGCTTAACACATTAAAAATGATAAAATTGTTAAAGAATGTAAGAAAAAATGGTAAAAAGTGTTAAGATTTTTTTTAGGCCAATGCATTCTCTTATATATGCGAGGCGACTTATGGTCGACTCGCATATATAAGAGAATGCATTGGCACAGGGCATAACTGTAACCATCACAATGTGGTCAGTGAGCCGTTTCCAATGGTATCCATATTTGTATGGTTTTATTGAGACAGACCCAAGATAATTTAGGCTGTTGCAGCTTTATTTGGCCGTTTTTGGCCGGTTTGTTGGGTAAAGGGTTAAAGTGATGTGAAACACTCCGGTAAGGTGATCAACTAAAAACGGAGAATAATCTTGTTCAAAGTAGCTATTTTTTACAAATGTTATATCCAAACTGACAACACACACCGTCACTCTTATATGTTAATTAAATGCAGTGGTTCTTGATGGCGAAATCGTTTTCTTTAATTTATCGCCGATAGATGCGTCCCGAATCGAGTAGTAAATATTTAAAATTGAGCGTAGTTCCGACGATGTTTTCTATGGAGTGGTACGGTCGATTTGACTGAAATTTTCGGCGATGTTAGCAGAACTGGAGAGGCCGGGGGGGGGGTCTCTCATGAGTAGAGAGCCTACCTATATGTTCAAGCTGCTCGCATTTTGTTATCCTGCTGGATTCTATTTAGCTATTTGAAATAGTTAAACTAAGCACTCGGCTCAATGTCAGATGTTGCCTCTTTTTTCGCACTGTGCTTGCTAAGATTATTGAAAAGTTCCCAGAACGCTTGAGGGTTATTTATTGGTATTGTGTTCGTTGAAATCATAATTTCGTTAAAGTATGATATACACTATTCTTTCTTGTTTTCTGATATTTTTTATTTGGTACGGAGTTTTTGGTCAAAATGGATGCAAGGCGAGCTGTCGGCTACATATATCAAGGCTTTTCGTTAATTCTAGCATATCATACCATTTTTTATGATTAGGGTTATTATGTTTCTTTTTACTGAGCACTGAGCGTAGAGACATGTCTGCAGTCCTTGACATTTTTGTGGTAAACTCACTTACTACTGATTATATATGACTCTCATTTGAGTAGTCTTTGTGAAGGAATGATTTAGTATTTGAACAAATGTTAGGTGATACTAAACATTCTGAAATTTTACAATTGAATCTTGTGACCATGCGAATTTTGGAGTCGCTGGATATTCAGGTATTTTGTTCAAGTTCAGACGCTGTTTCAGATTTTCAGATTGGTTATGAACATTCAATTATATGGCAGTTGACAATGATTTGAAAACTGTGTGTAAAAGGGTTGACACTCATATATAGAAAATGATGATATGCATCTTCATTGGCAATTATATAATCTATTACATTGCTGTCAATAGAACAGGGAGACGTGAATTTTTCCAACATGTCCTAACATTCTACCATTTAAAATTCTCAATCGACGCACAGGTCTAAAAGTTGTATACCTTTGGAACATTGAGTGGGGTTATGTGACTTCCTATGAGTGATCGATTTGTTATCAATTATATAATCAGCGTCATCTGGTATAACTTGATACATTGTATATAGAGACATCAACCATGCGATCGGTGTTATCGCTCCCTGTTCGATAAACACATAAAATTATTGGACCGAATTTTGAGAAACGGACAACGTTAAAGTATAAAATTGGTATCCGTGTTTGTGCTATAACAGGAGTTTTTTCTGGTGGGATGTGGGCAAAGCACAAACTTAAATCAGAATTCATATTGAAAAAGTCCTTTTTTCAACTTTAACCAAAAGAGGCTTGGTTGTGTAGTAGGTACAATTGAGACCCCTTTTGGTATACTTTTCTTGACAAGTACCCAAAACCTCCAAAAGTCCTCTTGGCTTTACTATCTTGGTTGCGGAATTGGTGTGAATTTGTGTGAAAAATATTGAAGTTATTAAGGGGTAACTGAGATGAGTTTCAATAAGGCCAATAGTGTCAAATTGGCATATGAACTTGTTTAAACTCTTTTGTCTGAAAACCGTCAATGTTCCAGAAGGTTATCCATAGCGGTTTGGGCCACCGTGACCTCTGTAAACCCGTTGACACCGGCCTCTTGGTGGAAACCATTGTTTCCTATAAGGTTTTTTGGCTTAATATCAGGTTGCACCTTCAACAATACATCAATTTGCCGTCGCAGATTTGAAGCTAGCATACTGACTCCATTTTCAGTTAGGTGATAGCCATCATCAGAAATAAATTGTTCCCTGATCATACGATTACTATGCTGTTGTCGCTCAGTGTTACCCGGTCACAGTCATGCAGGCTTTCAGATATCTGGCTTCACTGTTAGATCTATTTGTGGCCATGGAAATGAAGGTTTGCCCCCACATGTGACTCTTTTGTGGTACTGACTGATGAGTTCATTTCCTTGCAGATGTCCTCAGAATCATTCGTTGTTTTCGACTCCATGTATATAACATGAAGAGCTATGATGTCATATAACTGATCATTAGAATTATTCAACACGTTAGGTGCTTGGGAAATAATATCATCTATCATCTATATATTATAACAGTTACCAAATGACCTCATATTGTCAAACATCGCGTGAGAAATAGAAATATGAATAGAAATATTAATGTTGATGTTATTAGATATTCATACAAATCCAAATGATAGTGGTGTCGGCTCGGAAATGCTAGGTCAGAACACACAATTAGTGTATAAATTAAAAGCAATAGCTCCCTGAATAGCTTATCATTTACACTCCCCGCCTCCCCTCCTTATACTGCATATCAGACTCACCCAAACGTTTAATATGTCACCTCACACTCTTGTCTATACCGATCTACCGCTATACTACATCTATTTTTAATCAATTTCTTTCTATTACTCCATAAGAAAAAAAAATCATTTTGATATATGTATCGATCCAGCCCACACTGTGAGTAGCTGAGTAACATATATACCAACAACGATCTTCTAAAATTATTATGAATACAATTACCTAATATAATGTTATCATTCTCACCGCGTGGGCTTATTCGCACGTAATCGGAAACGACCCCCATAAAAGCGTTGTGCTTGATGTCGGATCCCATTCATACAACTATTATTCATGCTTCATTAACCCTTTACCCAACAGAACGGCCCTGTGCCAATGCATTCTCTTATATATGCGAGTCGACCATAGGTCGCCTCGCATATATAAGAGAATGCATTGGCTTAACACATTAAAAATTATAAAATTGTTAAAGAATGTAAGAAAAAATGGTAAAAAGTGTTAAAAAAAGATTTTTTTAGGCCAATGCATTCTCTTATATATGCGAGGCGACCTATGGTCGACTAGCATATATAAGAGAATGCATTGGCACAGGGCATAACTGTAACTATCACAATGTGGTCAAGGAGCCGGTTCCAATGATATCCATATTTGTATGGTTCTATTGAGACAGACCGAAGATATTTTAGGCTGTTGAAGCTTTATTTGGCCGGTTTTGGCCGGTTTGTTGGGTAAAGGGTTAAGCGCGCTCCGCGTGTATACTGGTGTAGAGATTCCTGTTTCCACTGGGCGCATGGGTGTTTTATTTATAGAATGGGAATTTTTGGGAGGATTAAAAGTCGAACTGCGACCGGAGGCCGAGTCCGGTAAAAGGTGTAGTTGGGCATTTCAATTTCGTTTATTGTCGTTAACATTATGTCAATAATGATGATTTTTGGTTTGTGATAAGCTATGCCAATTACAAATAAACTAAATGAAAAAGATAATTAGTAAGTCTTATATTTCAACTTTTAAAGACAATTAAATTCATTACCATTGTGAAAAGATGAAAACATTGCTGATCAACATGAACACTTTCTATACTAAATGGATTATCCCAATCAGTTAAAAAGTGTATATCGGAATGGTTTATTATCGAATTGGAGGGATGTTAAGGTGATAAAAGCAGACGGCATATAGATAACACTTCAGAAGGACTCTGTTTATTGATGGAAATGTTTAGACAATAAGTTCAATAAACGACCTTATTACCTGATCATTTCATATGGGATAACATCTCATAGTTTAGAACGGGTTTATCATGATTGAGACTGTTGTGGGCCGAGATAAACCATCATTTCGTCGTGAAAGGATTTGCGTGCCCGCCCGAAGGGCGGCACGAGGACGATGATGGGCTCATCCGAGGATCGCCCTTACATCCTGACTTTTTTCTTAGTCTGCATGTTTATGTAGGCCGTGGCCCAGGCGGGTCAGGTAGAGTGGGACTCTAGCTGCTGAGGGATTTTTTCTTTTTCTTTTTCTTTTTGAGTTCCTTTCGTTTCTTCTTTGGTGGTGACTCACAGGATGATGATGGAGATGAAGGTATTATGCCGAAAATGTCATCAATGGTGAGAGATCTACGTATGGTAGGCTTCTCTTGTGTTGAGGGTGAAGGCTTACTTCGTCTTCTGTGTCTATGTCGCTTCCTCTCATGGATCCGGCGACTTCTGCTTCGGTTGAGGGCGAAGGCTCCGGCTGGGTGTACTCCGGAGTCTTCGGGACAAAGTCAGAGGGTCCTCGTCTTCGTCTTCAGTATCCTCGTCTGGCCGTGCTGGTGGCGGTGGTTCCATCTCCTGGACAGACTGGGCCGGGATCTCGACTGCGTGGGTGGAGTTGACTGGTGGAGTTTCCGTCGACTTTTTCACTTTCCATGCTGCTAGTCTAAACCATCGTTTGAATCAGACGTCTGGTATATATAGTGCTCGGTCACAGAGTTTGAAGGAACACACACGTCCTCACAAGGGCATGTGTTAACTGACCTCATATAATATTGTCGGTCACAGAATCCACACCCATATCATATGAGCATGCGTTAAGTGACCTCAAATGTCAGGTTGTCGGTGAAATAATCCACACACCTATCCGATGGGGATGTGTTAGCTGATCTCAAAAGTCAGGTTATCGGTCACATAATCCATACACATACGGTATACCATCTGGGCATGTGTTAACTGACCTCAAATGTCAGTTTGTCGATAAGTGAACCCACATATCTGTCCTCTATACCAGCGTTAATAATATTGACCACAAATATCAGATTGTAGGTCGATCTTTACATTAGCTTGTAACAGTCACCAAAGGAATTTGCTTATCCACCATGGTAGAAATAATGTACGATTCGAATCAAATGCAAATTTATTCGATCGACGTGAATATAATGATGTTGCACCTGATTGACTTTTTGCGTTGCTACAAACTATTAAATTGATCTAGCTTGAGGGAAAGGAAATACCATTACCGGATCATTGTACTATGCATGTTCTACATTCGCGCTGCACGCGAAATAGCAATATCGCATGGCGCATCAAATGTCGCGACCAAGTCCCAGAATGCAGAACATTGGGTGCAAACCCTGTCCTTGGGTTAGCATTCCCATCACAGACTCGTCCATAAACAAGAACGCATCCATAATAGATTAACTGGATCACGAATCTGAGAACTGCGACAAATATAACATGAAATTACTCAGGGATGTCACGTGCTGGAAAATTTCTCTCTGATGCTACATTCCGAAGCACTCGTGGGTGAGCAGACCTTTCAATTCATTTTACACCCACTGAGGCATTTAAAGATACGGGCGGTGTTGGCGGTGGGTATGCTGTTAAAATATTCATCTCCGTCAAACACCGCCATAAACAGAAATAATATTAAAATATAGATTTTGTTCTGATACCAATCAGAAATATGACATAAACAGTATGTTATTGTCAACTGTTTTTCCTTTGTTGTGTAAACAAAATTACTTTTGTTTAGATCCGGATATGGTAAACATAAAGAGCGTTATTTGTTACTGTTTTCCTGATATGGAAATAATAAAGAGCGTTTATATCATTTGTGTGTGATTAACCAATAGAATTTCGCTGTGTTATGTAAACAGAAGCAAAGCTTCCGTAACACGAGCAGGCTCTTGTTTACGTACACCATCGAATGTCTTGAAGAAGATATACTATTTACTATTTAGTAACTGGATTAGTCAGCCAATACGCACACGATTAGATAGCGAAATATAATTAAACGGCATTCACGATCAGATAGCGAGTGATATTCAACCGAAGTAGCACGTGCCACGCGAGGTTATGATTGAGGGTTAGGAGATATTTGAAGAAGCGTTTGAGAGCATTTCCCTACACAATAAGAGATTTGGCTTATGTCCAGTTCTGATTAAAACCATACTCAGATTATAAAAGTACTGAGTCTGATGACAATGGGTAGAGGTTCAATTACTCCCAGCATGAATTACGTAATTGCCAGCCAATCACAATATCCTCAAGAACGCGAGGTAACCAATCAGGCGATAGTCGCATGGAATCCCCAAGACTAGGGGAATTCCTTCAGCCGGTGCCGATTCCAGTAAACCCCGCCCAATAGTTATAATTAGCACAATAATTTTTCCGCCGCATGGCTAATATGTTTACAAATTCAGAGTTTTACGACAGCAAATTTAACATTGAAAAGCGTATTTAAAGAGTGCAGAATTGACCAATTTTACTTAATATGTACTATAATTGAATGTTATTAAGAAATTCAACATTTAGTACCGAATAATTTAGAAGTCGCGATGTCGTACATTTATTAAATTTCCGGCATATGATGTTAACTTCGAAATTAAAATTTTGTTTCGAGTCATAAACGCGTTTTAAAGTTTGTTAAACGTGATTAATCTCAGTTAAAATTATGTCACAAGGAGCAGAAGATATTCTGAGAGAATGCGTAGCATCAATTCTCACAGGAACTGGCATAAAGAGTCTGCGGAAACGAAATTTTAACTCTTACGCCGAAACTAAACCGAAATTACATTATGTCAATCAAAGCTATTTTTAAAGACAAATGTGGGCGGTGACGTCATACTGCAGGGTGTTGTCGGTGGAAGTTATTTATAGCGACAGTAATGCGACATATAGTGGGTTTCATCAGACTCAGCACTTTTAGAGTCTGAGTATGGTTTTAATCAGAACTGGCTTTATGTCCGACAAAAGTTGATCACTCATACAGATCTCCGTTATTTCGTCAAATTGCGTTCTATTTATAGATATTATCCTTGAAATTAACTCAGGATACTCATTTCGAAATTTAATCCTAACATCGCGTTAGTCAGCCAATACGCACAGTTAGATAGCGAAATGTATTTAAAGTGGTACTGTATGCCATTTTCAGTAAATTCCCGGTAACAACAACTATATAATATCGTTAATATATAGACAAATAGCTAATTTGAGTTGAAGATATCTTCTGCAGACGTTCAGGTTAATAGGCTATCTTTAAATCAAAGTTAATAATTTGATATAATTTTAATTTATAACTGGAACCATAGATTAAATTACGATTTCCGTGTATAAGACGTAATCAATATAATTGACGGATAGTGGATTGGTCAACGCGTGGCACACATGATCGTGTAAAAAACCCATGTTGATACGGGGCGCAAACTCAAGCCACCCACTTACTGGTGACTATAGAATAACTTAAATGAGTATATGGGACTATAGTATGGATATAATAAAAACATTTATTTGATATATTTGCTTGAAACTGTACATAAATTACTCGATAAGGATAATTTGTATTTTCGCATTCCGGCTAATCAGCCATCCTTAACATTACTTCGTACTCAACATATACTTTCAAATAATGGAAAGTCTGGTAACCTTATTCTAGTACTCGGAGACTATAGAAACCAACAACGACATTTGAGTACATTATCGCTTTAACCTGTATTAACGATCAGATAGCGAGTGATATTCAATCGCAATAACACGTGACACGCGAGGTTATGATTAACGAAGTGTGACCCGCCATATCAAATCCAGTCGTAAGTCGGGATTTTTTTTACCCTGTGCCAATGCATTCTCTTATATATGCGAGTCGACCATAGGTCGCCTCGCATATATAAGAGAATGCATTGGCCTAACAATTTTTTATCATTTTTTTTCAAATAAATGTTTCTTACAATTTTTAGGACATAAAATAAAAAACATCCATTACCCTGCAGGGAGCCCCACACATATATAGAAGCATACAGAAGAGTGTCGTCTGCTCATGTTTGTCTGGGGCTCTGTATGGGTGAAATTATTAAAATTGTAAATAATTGTTAGGCCGATGCATTCTCTTATATATGCGAGGCGACCTATGGTCGACTCGCATATATAAGAGAATGCATTGGCACAGGGTAAAAAAATCCCGACTTACGACTGGATTTGATATGGCGGGTCACAAATAACGGAAATATTTGAATAAGTGTTTTAGAGAGCGTTTCCCTAACTTCCCCAAGTCCAACCACCCAATAAGAGATTTGAATTTATCACACATAATAATCTCCATTATATCGTCAAATTACGTTCTATATATAATTATTACCTTTGTAATTAACTTTCGAAATTTAATCCTAACCTAATCCTGTACGTATTAGGTGGATTAGTATAAGTCGCGTTGAATGTCTCACCGTCGACTATAACAAACAAAACCGAATTGTTCTATTGAGTTTAAAAATATATATATAATACTAGCTGGTGGACCCGACTTCGTCCGGGCTGTTTCCCCTCTGCTTTTCGGCGAATTGCGCGATTTGACCTTGAATTGTCCATTTTGAAGGTCAAGGTCAGGTGGGGTCATGATTTGACCCGTCCAAAACACTGCCCGGACAAAAGTACCCCACAAAAGTACCCGTCGAAATCCATCCGGTTTTACCCGATTTGACATTGAATTGATCATTTTGAAGGTCAAGGTCAGGTCGGGGTCACGATTTGACCCATCGAAAACAATCAGTGGACAAAAGTAACCATATGTATCAAATTTCGTCGAAATCCCATAAAAATTCGCGATTTGACCTTGAATTGACCCGATTTCAAGGTCAATGTCACGTCGCACGGGCAAATGAATAGGCTTTCGACACTCCCCATACGAAAGTATCCCTAGATACTAATTTTCATCGAAATCCCGTGATACTCGGGCGTTCGACCTTGAAATGACCCGATGTCAAGGTCACGTCACACGGGCAAATTAATAGACCCATGCCACTCCCCGGCCGAAAGTACCCCCACATACCAAGTTTCATCGAAATCGGTTCAGCCGTTTTCGAGTCCATCGCGAACAGACATACAGACACACACACACACACACACAGGCAGATTTCCCAAAATATATAATAGAATATATCTCTATGACTACTGAATGATATTGTCCCACAGATGAAGTGCGACGTTTGGCGTTCTACAATTCGCACATCGCAGCTGTCCGACTTGTGAAGTTTATCCAGATTAATATAGACAACGATAGACGGGCCCTATATTATGTATGATACATAATTTCCACCTTTGTTTCCACTTCTCTAATACGTATGTTCATCACGCTCCTGAAAAGTTACTGGAATGAAACACATTCCAGATCAAGCAAAAATACCATTATTTCAACCATACCTTTATGCTTTACATAAACGTGTTCTTACGTGTGTGTTTTAGTCATAAATTCACAAACTTTCGTCAAAATTTGAGAGGCGATGGCTTCGGTTTGAGGTAGGACGTCTGCAGACGCCCCGATAATGACTGGGTTGGTGTCCTACACAAGATAAGCACGGAGTGGTTCACATATTAACTGAGCCACTGTATGCATGCATGCACCCGCCATATGGGTGATAGTATATCATTTGGATCCTATGTACTAGATAATGCGACTGCGCATTGGGACTTGGCAATCTTAAATAAATCAATGCTGGAAAACTGTTATGCAATATCATTGCGCCCAAAAGCTAGCGTTTAATTTCTAGACAATTATGGATTAATTAGGTTAGATCGTCTTGACTACACACTGATATCGGTAATACAGGGAATAAAGAAGGGGCAATTTGTACCATAAATAGAAATCAGCGCCGGCATTTAACAGACGATGGTTGTCGTATTCGTAGGCATTGAGACCCATCGGAGCAAGACTAGATAATTGCCTACCATGATTAGATCGTACATGGTGCCCCACGTATTAATCGATTGTTCAACCAGACAATAGATGTTTCCACTGAAGAAGGTGAAACATACGTCTAGACGGGGGCGGAAATAAGCGGCAGTGTTACGTTGGACGTCACTCCATGCAGAGTTCCTGTTATCAGTAGGACCTTTTTATCTGATCGATTGCACAATTAGTGTCGGGTGCATATACAATGGCACTTCAGCGTCACGTCGGCACGGGTAGGCGCACTCGTATAGAGCGTCTATCCATATATACCACACACCAACTCAACCCATATGGCGTACGCGGCGGATACAATATCACGCTGTTGGGAGCAAATCAATACATGCATAATGTAGAACATAGTTTATGTCATGATTCATATGGCGAAAATTTAACATGTGTTGTATCTCTATCTGCATCTGGTCCAGTGCCGGATCCTAGCGGATGTATAAGCACATGATATGAGACTATGACGTGGTGATGTTCGGTGTTGTTTCGTCCTCTGGTTAACGTATATAGAGTGAATATAATCCTCTTCTGATTAGTTCCAATCAAGAATTGTCCAAAGATAGAATTCGGTATTCTGTGCAATCGGCCTTAATTCGAACGTGTTTGGGTTGATATGCTCAAGTTTATTGGCACTGAATCCGTCGATTTATTTAGCCTTTATTTTTCTACCACTCTGATGTTTTCGTCTCAATAGTCCTTTGGTTTCGATAGCTGGGACTAGCCCATCCACAACCTTGACAAACAATTGCACTCTTTGGTCTGTCCGTCTACATTCAAGCGGCTGTAGCATGGTGTATTTCAGTATATTTCTTACGTATCTTTATTCTCTGGACGTGTACTCTCCGGTGATGAATCTACTACCGCGTTGTTGTATTCCTTCCAAACTATCAATATATCTATGTATATATAGATGAGGACCCACTATGACTGTTGCATACTCTAGTTTGGTGCGCACTGGTGTCTCATATATATGTTATTTGTATTACGCTTATATATAAAGCTTTATCTAATACCACATACATGTAATCAAATCTACCAAAATGCTTTTCATGTCAGATAATATATGACACGACATTCTGCTCGATATAAACCGTCGATCCCGCGATGGTGAAATTGATTTCATTTATTGATTGATTGATTAAATTGTTTATTTGTACTATAACTATAATGTTAAAACATGACAACTGATTGTAAATGTATGCACTGTACGGGAGCAGCATGACCATCATGATTGGTCGTCTTCCTGCTGGCCATAGAACGCTGATGAATATAACACCAACGATGGCGGTATGAGTTAATGCATAATGCATTTGGTCACAGTTAAAACTTGAGTCACGACTGGACTGTTGTGTAAGCATAATGCGTTCTGCACCTTATAGTCAGAGCATCGATCCGATGGCGAAAAGTTATCATGATTGTATTATAGCGATATACCAAAAATGGTCCATGGTGCATTAATATACAAAGGATAACTACCCAGTCATTTAAGAAATGAATGTACCGTGTAGTTTGGTGGGTTATTAAATTTTATAGCTCTATGGCCGTTGGGAAGATTGTGCGAACCGCGAATCAGTTCACACGCAAGGTGTTTACCGGCCACAGCGACATACCTTTAATAAGCTACATTAATTTTCTTATATTTATACAGTCTTTTCCTTATAAATTTCTACAAGCTCGGCTGAATATTTTTTTCTAAAAACGGTCTGAAGTTTGGACATTAAGCCATACGGCACTGTAAAGTAGCCTAATTGTGAGTTTTCTATCGATAGTATATGGCCGTGGGCTTAATACACCTCCATCTATTCTATCTACCGATCTTAGTCATCTGTGTCAACAGGATATGACGTCGGTTCGTGTTACGGTATATGCTATTGTGCTATGATATGCATGACAAATATAAACACATTTTATTCTTTATTTGCATAACATTAAATGCAAAAAAAAAAACGAACGAAAAATATTATGACGAAAATTCTTGGAAAATTCTTGAGCGGAAGCGACAGCCCGAGGAAAACTAAATGTGGAAACGATCTTTATCGGGCAGGCCGGAATGACCGGAAAATTAAATCTTTGGATACTTATTACATCAAACGCAACAAAAAAATCCGAAATTACGAGGATCGATAGAACTAAACTTACTTAGAATAACGCAAAAAAAAATATGTGATATGAAGTTCATAAATTGAAAGGCATGAGCATGAAACACAGGGGTGCAGCCAACAAAGAGGGGATTATGTCACGTGATATCCATTATATGAATATAGTGACCCAATGGATCGTGAACTAAGCTGCATGTACATGTATGAACACGACATACTTAAATCAGCAATCACACCCACAAAAACTAGCTAATACCCATGTTTTTTCCCAAAATATATAATAAAGAAGTTTCACTAAACTGGTGAATAGAGTTACGTTGACGTTTGGTTACTGCTTCATCGTTCACACGTTATAGGAATCAGGGAACTAAATGTGTTCTAGAGTCGGATAGCGAGTACACCGTGGAATGCTAAAGGTGAAGGTAACTGAAGAATGACCTTCACCTGATACATGCGACATGTTATTAAAGGATGACATCGCGTTTATTTGATTTGTACACAATATCTAAATAATTTAAACTGGTGAATGAATGGGGGAATGGATTTTTGTGAGCGGGAAATTTATTTAACTAGCTGCTGTAGTTCTGGATTTTTCCAGATCAAATTTGGCTGTGGGATAGCCCTGTCGTACACTTGGGGATTTATTTTTAAAAGTAAACACATGACCTATGATTTTTCTTGCATTTTCGTGATCAACTGGTGTCAATCTAGCTGGGTAAACATCACTGGTATGGCCTGCAGGCTTCAATTCAGTGAATTTGGCGGAAACGTTAACACTGTCGCCTATGGGAAACCATTTAGTTCAGTGATTCCTATAACTGTAGCCGTAATGTTCTATATATAACCACCACAACGGATATGGTATCACTTTTAGTTTAAACATATTTTATTGTATCATTTATGTACAAATGGGATTGGGGCACAAGTTATACAACTTAGATAGCCCCTCTCCCCATATAATTACACACGTTATTATAATAACAAGATGGTATATATATGTTTAAATTGTTTGGTTTTTTTGTGTGTTACCAGATCCGGGTTCGAATATGTGAGTTCATTTAGTTTGATTACTGGTTGTTGACATAGAGAAGATGTGTTTATCAGTTTAGTATTAGCTTTTTGCTTTGGGGTACTAAGAAGATGGCGTTCGCGCATGACGTTGACCCAGGGTGGTGAATGTGTTAATTGGTAAAGCGGTTTGTAGCGACTATATATCTTTGAACTTCTGCAAATATTAATTTGTTTTTGTTATTACTAATGTTTGTTAAACCTTTAAGGAAGCCGGCGATATTGTATACAGTGTATATGTATGGTATCACTTATTCGGTCTGTACAGCAATCTTCCTTTAAAGATACAGAAACTCATGCAGTCAATTAGTTTTGTTGTATATGTATCATAAGGTCGTCAATTACCATGCCTCGGACAACTATCTTCCATTGGTTGATTAAATAAAGATTATTGTGCGCGTTGGGTTAAAGTGACGGGCGGCCTTCGTTGTAGGTTATAATTTAGAAATACAGTAACATTTATCAATTTATGATAATTTCCTCAAGAATACTAATAGTATAGCATAATTATGCCGCACACCCATGGGTAGTGGCGATTCAGATTCCTCTTGTATACACGGTGTCAACCAGCTCTTGAATGAAGACCACACAAAACACTTCTGCTCATAAGAAAGCGAACAGGTCACCTGAGATAAATATATTTCCACATATATGCACTATGTTTTTATTGGATTGGTGGAATTCATTAGTGTGATTGACAAGGGATTGGCTGAGAATCAAAGCACCAATTCAAGATATTATATATTTCTGCCGCACGCCCCTGGTTAGTGATGAATGGAATAATTCTCTCCCTGGAGCCGAGAGTATATGGGTCACTCAGATTAATGAACTCCCATATTAAATATACACGCACCCTCCGCACGCTGAAATTGGTCCTCGTGGTATATTGGCAGGCAGTGTGATTGAGATGATCTAGGGGCATAACTCAAACGCACTGAGAATGTATTCCATTTCCTGAGTCAGGTTAGTTGGTCAACGTGTAACCTAGTTAAGCAGGACTCGCGAAATCTAATCAGAGTTCCTCCATTGATATATATCCGTTGATTATTCGAGCGAGAAGGGATTACCATGAATTGTTTGGTTTCTGACGGTGAAAACTCGTTATCGTATCATAGTGGAAACTATAGCTTTCTCCGATGTATTTCGTGGAGAGAATTAATACCTAATGCGTGCTCTGCCTGATCGTTCTTAACGATGCTAATCAAGTTTGGTCATCCTTCCATGTTGTGCTGCGATGTTGGTGGTCTGCACTCCGACAGGTCTTCAAGCTTGATCTGAGCTGACAAATATCTAATGTGTGCTATTCCGACCATTAGAGCACAATCCCATTGTTACAATCGTTCCCTGATTTTTGATAAAGCATACCAATTCCCAAGGCTGGCGAATGAGTTAAATGATTATCCCACTGTTAGGCACACGCAAATCATAACAGACAAATCGCACGGGTGCTTTAAAGTGGGACCAGTCCGTGTTGTTTCGGACATATCTATTCACATTCAACGGCGATCAGTGCATGTTAATCACGTTGTTGGGCGTGGCTAACCGGATATTGTGTCCAATCGGGGTCAGCGTACGGGTTGTGCGTCGTGGTCAAAACACGCTCAATGGCACATTTCCAGTTGATTGCATTATGTGGGATCAATTGTGCTCTAAGTAGGTCAGAGCACGCGAATAGTTCTTTACCAGAATATATCTCGTCTTCGACTCGATTGATTCTGGTAAAGAACAACTATTGTGCTCTAACCCTTACTTAATGCCCAATCCTATTGTTGCATATATATAAGAGAATGTACTGGTTAATGTGCATATATATGGTTAATATGCATATATATGGTTAATGTGCACGAACAACTTCTTATTTCTTTTCGAAATGGTCGTCTTAGTAAAGGATAGAGCATAAGAATTGTTCTTTACCATAATCAATCGAGTAGAAGACGATATTTCTTCTGGTAAAGAACTATCCACAAGCTCTCGTCGACTTAGATCACAACTGACCACACAATAGTGGGATTAGCTGGAAATCGCCGTTAAGCGATCGCTGACCACGACACACAAACCGTGCGTTGGCCAACATTGAACACGCCTTGGGAATTGGTGTGATTTACCAAAAATATGGGAACAACTGCAACAATAGGATTGGGCTTTAATTAAGGGTTAGAGCGTTTATAGTGAACAATTGACCCTGTTGAGTTTCAAAGGGAGATCATTCATAACTCATAATTAGGTGACTTGTTTTTGAACAAAACAAAAATATGTCTAAAATCTAATTTAAATCAAACTGTAGTTGAATCCTTAATAAAATCAAACACAAAAATAAACATAAAGCTAATGCTATGATCTATTCCAATCACTAATTTATAGTGCAAATAAATTTGCAATTTAGTGTAGTTCAGACAATGGGACCACGCTTTGATAGAGAGCATGGAAATTATTTTGAAAACCATGCAGGGTAATTTTTTAGGAAGTGTCCGACATTGCGTTAATATATCTATTCACGCCATATAAACCAATACTTGCACTATGTAAGTATTCCAGCTTTCTGAAAAATCCATATAGCTTCAATTCTGGAAGACTGAGTTTTCGAAACATTCACCATGATAATCTATGTCCGAACTACAACATCTGCGACATCGTAAGAAGCAATGAACATCTCATATACACCATACAAAAAATGAATATGGAAGCTGTGAACGAAGAACAGTTGCTTATTCGGGACTCATTAAATTACATAGAAACGTAGATCCGTGCATTTATAAAATTGATTGATAATCAAAAGTTCTTATTATTGTTTCACATTTATCAAATAATGTTCAAGTTCATCGCACGTGGTCATAGAAAATAAAAAATATATATAATTACTTGTAAATTACTGTTACATATTTGTTAGTTATGTTGATATAGCTGTTGTTATTGTCTATCGGGTCTATTGTGGTCGCTTTATATCATTAAACTATTAGCTTGTTCGACAGCATGTCAGTAAGTGCGTTGTGCTATTTGGTGAACCGTAGATCCGTCCTGTACTGTAATTCGAATCCTTGCCCAGACTCAGTAGACTGGTACCCTGTCCCAACTCCAGCTACTCGCCCGTAGGGACAGGGATAGGCTAAACAGAAAGTGGAATTTTGAATTGTGTTTCCGGTTTGTGAGACATTGTTTTAAAATAGAAAAGCACATTTCAACATCGGTACGTTTTTCTTAATTTAATAATACAAGACGCAATTATATAACTTTGACAACTACTCAATCAAATTGAATAGAGTGTTTTTCACAGGAATCGACTAACCCCGATCAACGGCAATAAGTTAAATAGTGCGAAATCATGTTTTTGTAGCTTGGATATTTGGAAACTCTGATGTCAACAAACACCCCCCGTAACAGGTTACATCAATTTTGTGTCGAAGTTTGCTGGCTCATGTCGCATTTTATTAACTAAATTCGTCGGGGATATATTTACGCTCATGTTGATACCAAAATTAACACAATGGGTCGATGTGATTTGCCTGGGTGGACCTTTTACCATAAATTGCCAAACTTGGCTATACCGTCCCATGATCTGACAAGTTGGTCAGTCTGTACTACATACATTTAAGGGGTTTATTTACATTAATGATAAAACAGGTATCTCCTTCACACATATATGTCAATATAAGTTACAAATGTTACAAATGTTGACTACCTCAGATGAAATTTCAAAAGCAGGATAGGACTGACAGCAATCACAACCACACCATACATCACCCTGTATATATGTTATGTTCGTCATCTACTTTGTATTTGTTAAAATGTATATGGGAGAGGGGCGGATTTAAGTTGTTAAAACTTGTGCCCCGATCCCTTGTGTAATATTATATTACAATAAAATATGTTTAAAAAAAAAAAAAAAAAATAAGTTGATGACGATTTACTGAGAGTAATGTAGAATGAAATAGAATATTCTTATGCAGATTTTGAGGTAAATAGTCCAGGTGTCATTTATAAATTTGGTAGACAAATAAAAATATTAGGATCAGGGTCAAGCCTGGATATAGTGTGTCAGACATTTGCAGAATGAGGTCCCCAGAGGGTGAATTTAGTGATGCTACCCTGCATCACCAAATTAACCCTCTGGGAACCTCATTCTGTTTAGGCCTCATCTTCTGGAAGTACATGTACCAGTATCTATGGCCTCAAATTAACATTGATTTTAGTTACTTTTCTGTTCAGTTACTATTTTCCCCCTAATTTGCAGACAATAATTTGCATAATCGAGGTGACTAATGAGTGAACATTATCAACTTCAACTGGGGAATTTCAATCTGATCCTAGGTCTCCCATAGCAGTTGAGGCCTAAGCAGAATGAGGTTCCCAAATGGTGAATTTGGTGATGCTAGCCTGCTGTGTCTGACAGTGTCAATAAATTCACTCTCTGGGGACATGATTCTGCAAATGTCAGACACACTAAATCCGGGCTTGGTCTGGGTATTTATTAAGGTAGGTATGGGGGACCTCAAACTGTACAGTAATGCTCTAAGTAATCGACTTCTTAACCACAGCAGAATTATGGGTAACTTTTAGGATTTAGTTGGAAATATGGCTCGTTGCCATTCATCGGAAAGTTCTCCCCGTGAGCTTTCCGATGAATTACAACAAGCCATATTTCCGACTAAATCCTGAAAAGTTACCCATAATTCTGCTGTGGTTAAGAAGTAGATTACTTAGAGCATTACTGTAGTAATTGACTCTTTAGCCACAGCAGAATTATGGGAAATGTTTCAGGATTTAGTCGGAAATATGGCTTGTTGCTATTCAGTGGAAAACTCTCACCGAGAGCTATCTGATGAATGGCAGCAAGCCATATTTCCGACTAAATCCTGAAAAATTACCCATAATTCTGCTGTGGTTAAGGAGTCGATTATTTAGGGCATTACTGTACAAGTAGGCCTGTACTGTACAAGACATGCTTTTTTCAATATGTCATACAAACTATTATTAATTTTTAGGTGATGAGCTGAGAAGAGTTATAACCACCTTACCAAGACTCATAGATCATAATGTTATGAGGATAAAGGTATGATTTCAGAGCTGTTAGCCATTTATTCCAAATATATTATAAAATTGTATTTAAAATAATAACCACTAAAATATGATATGCATTTCAGAAAACTTACAGAAAAACTTTGTCTTTTTTTCTCACGGAGTGGTGTTTGGTCGGGGTGCTGATATCCCGATTTCTTTTTACATTTCTTCTCTTTGTACTGACACTCGTTGATATTTAACTTGGTGTACGGTCCATTTCTGCAAAATATTAAACATATTACTAGTACTTATGCTATAACTAAGCTATAATAGCAACATGATTTTTTTCATCTACTACTATTTTTAATTATTTACATGCAATATAGTACACATTTTGCTGAGACTCAAAATTATTATAAAAAAAATATATACTGGTATGGTCAAACATGAATAGCCATACTGACATACAGACAACAACAAATAATATGCACTAGTAATATTAACCCTCAGGCTCCGTTGCTCCCCAGACAACTCAGATTTTCCCGTTTGACACAAAACACCTCACGCAAACAAAATATATCTGCCTCATATAGATGATTTTGGTACTAAAATGACCACAATAATATAGCTGAAACATCGAAATAAAAAAATCAGACATGAGGCAGCAAACTTCTTCAATGTTGATGTAACCGTGCACGAGGGGGGGGGGTGTGATTACTAGTACCTCACGAAACTTATTTGGAACAAATAAAACTATCGTCATCAACTTATATTGACATATATGTGTGAAGGAGATACCTGTTTTATCATTAATGTAAATAAACCCCTTAAATGTATGTAGTACAGACTGACCAACTTGTCAGATCATGGGACGTTATAGCCAAGTTTGCCAATTTATGGTAAAAGGTCCACCCAGGCAAATCACATCGACCCATTGTGTTAATTTTGGTATCAACATGAGCGTAAATATATCCCCGACGAATTTAGTTAATAAAATGCGACATGAGCCAGCAAACTTCGACACAAAATTGATGTAACCTGTTACGGGGGGTGTTTGTTGACATCAGAGTTTCCAAATATCCAAGCTACAAAAACATGATTTCGCACTATTTAACTTATTGCCGTTGATCGGGGTTAGTCGATTCCTGTGAAAAACACTCTATTCAATTTGATTGAGTAGTTGTCAAAGTTATATAATTGCGTCTTGTATTATTAAATTAAGAAAAACGTACCGATGTTGAAATGTGCTTTTCTATTTTAAAACAATGTCTCACAAACCGGAAACACGATTCATAATTCCACTTTCTGTTTAGCCTATCCCTGTCCCTACGGGCGAGTAGCTGGAGTTGGGACAGGGTACCAGTCTAAGACTCAGGTGCATAATCTTCGTGAAATGGCTTACAACGTTAAATTTTGATAACAGTCTATTCAATAAAAACCTTGTTCGTGACATCTTTCTTGGTTGAATAAGTTGAGGAAAAGTACCGTTTCCATTTCTTTGGTTCTTTTCTTGCTTGACAATATGTGATTGTGTATTTCAACTTGTTTTGCGTTTCGACAAAGAGAAGGAAAAACCGAAAACGCAGACATCCAAGTTTTGACACACTGGCCCAAACTCCATGCAGGGTTTACCTCCCTTGATGACTCGGTAAGACCGCTCCTACGGGCGACATTTCACCCACATTCGGTGGACTTCCGTGATATTAAAATATATACTAAACGAACAGAGCAACATACTGCCCTTTTTAAGCACACAAAATATCGAACAAAATTGGTATAAATTTTGGATCTTATGTTTGAAAAGTCCCACTAAAACCGAAGAACTATATTTCGAAACAGTGTGATTCGGTTCTCCGATTATTTTATGAGCACAAAAGTATAACCGCATGTGTACGACATTGTTGCAACTCGAACGGCAAGTCAAAGACAAGAATTCTAATTTGCTGCAATTTTGACGAGTATAGCTTGCGAAAATCGTCAACAAAACTACCGCTCTGATTTCCCATTCTGTCATTATGTTTTAGTGTGGGAATTGTTCTCAAAGCACATAGGAAATTTGACTTTGGAGCGATCGGGTTTCGTCATTTTTGCTGGAAAATCCCATGCTAAATATAGAAACACGGACTATAGTACCCAGCAGGTTACAGCGTTAGAAAGGAAGCATGACTGGTGTGCTCTAGCTCTGGTATAGAGATTGACACTGGCCACGTCTATGTTATTCGGCATCTATCAATGCTTTCCTATGATGTATGTGGGTGTACATTCTCTTTGTCTGAAACACAGCTGTTTGTTTCACGACATGTCAGCACCTAATGGACTATTGTTCCAGAAGATATAAAGTGCGCGCCTGTTTAATATATAAGCAGCATTCTTTAACATCTGCTGTTTCTTCAGATGTCTGATCCAGTTGTTCTGTCTTGATTGAGATACGATTGTCAGAGACAAAAAGTGTTCCGACCCTCATGTGAGCCGACCGCCCTCTGGATAAAGCCAGTTGTGACTGCTTTCAAAAATAACCTTTCTCTCTTATTTTTGTGAATTCGCCATTCCTCCATGTCCAAGTACACGTATCTATTTTTGAGGCTGGTTTGATGAATATGGATGTTCACTTTGTTCAGTCTTGGATTACAAAAAAATATATATAACATCTTCCATGACTGGAGCTTCCTGAATTTTTACGAATATATGTGCCAATACATTCTCTTATATATGCGACTCTCCCATAGGGCGCCTCGTATATATATGAGAATACATTGACTTAACAATATTTACCTTGACCCTGTAAGCCCAGTGCATTCTATTATATGATAGCCTATTGCGAGGCTCCCTATTAGCCGTACTTTACGTGATGAACTTTCTTGACGCCCGCGTTCCCGCTTCATTACCGGGGATCGCCTGTGATTGCACGCTAACGATACCTCCCCCAATCGACGACCGCTTCATCACCGGGGATCGCCTGTGGTTGTACACTAACGATACCCCCCCCCCCCATGGACGACCGCTTCATCACCGGGGATCGCCTGTGATTGGACGCTAACGATAACCCCATGGAGGACCGCTTCATCACCCGAGATCGCCTGTGATTGCACGCTAACGATACCCCCCCCCCCCCATGGACGACCGCTTCATTACCGGGGATCGCCTGTGATTGCACCCTAACAATACCTCCCCATGGACGACCGCTTCATCACCGGGGATCGCCTGTGATTGCACCCTAACAATACCTCCCCCATGGACAACCACTTCATCACCGGGGATCGACTATGATTGAACGCTAACGATACCTTCCACGTGGACCACCGCTTCATCACCGGGGATCGACTATGATTGCACGCTAACAATACCTCCCCCGTGGACCACCGCTTCATCACCGGGGATCGCCTATGATTGTACGCTAACGATACCACCACCATGGACGACCACTTCATCACCGGGGATCGCCTGTGATTGCACGCTAACGATACATCCACCATGGACGACCGCATCATCACCGGGGATCGCCTGTGATTGTACGTTAACGATACCTCCCCCATGGACGACCGCTTCATCACCGGGGATCGCCTGTGATTGCACGCTAACGGTACATCCCCCATGGATCCGCGTTCTCGCTTCATCGCCGGGGATCGTCTGTGATTGTACGTTAACGATACATCTACCCATCGACGACCGCTTCATTACCGGGGATCGCCTGAGATTGTACGCTAACGATACCTACCCCATGAACGACCGCTTCATCACCGGGGAGCTCCTGTGATTGTACGTTAACGATACCCCCCCCCCCCCCACCATGGACGACCGCTTCATTACCGGGGATCGCCTGAGATTGTACGCTAACGATACCTCCACCATGAACGACCGCTTCATCCCCGGGGAGCTCCTGTGATTGTACGCTAACGATACCCCCCCCCCCCACATGAACGGCCGCTTCATCACCGGGGATCACCTGTGAGTGTACGCTAACGATAGCCCCATGGACGACCACTTCATAACCGGGGATCGCCTGTGATTGTACGCTAACGATAGCTCCCGCACGGACGACCCTTCATCACCGGGGATAGCCTGTGATTGCACGCTAACGATACCTCCCCCCATGGACGACGCTGCTATTTGTTCTGATTTACAATCAGCACACACAAGGAATGCCATGTCTAATTGTCTCACCCGCCGGAGCGAACCGGCTGCCATCAACATTCATATTAAATATAATTACCGACCGTTAAATATTCATCGAATCGCTGTCATTTCCACCAATACACATCCAGCGCGCTTGATGTACATTCAGTTTAGACGATCAGCTAAGTTGACCAATAGGTCCCATGATATATGACCTCCGCTTCCTCTCACCTTCTGTTACCGTCACCTATATAGCCATTAGTGATAATAATATCCTAACGCTGTGGTAATAGAGCCAATTCAGATCTAATTCGTCAAAATGGCCGTCATAGAAACGATTGTGCTTCTTCTATATGCTCACTGATTCAGACTCGCCACACACAATTACCATTTTACAAGCGGACTACTTTTCATTTAAATATCCCGACTCTTGCCGGAGTATTTATTGAAAAAATCAGTTTCATAAACCTGGAAGCAAATTTATAACAGGGCAGCAGGTGATTTGATGTAAACATATTATATTCCAAACCTAAATAATACATGTAACACATATGGACATTTAGCAAAAGTTTTTGACAATATAGTATAATGCTAAGTGTTCAAAAACTCGGAGGACACAGATTGGCCAATTTGTTAGACAGGTCAGATCTCTTTAGGTTGCAGTGTCGCGAAGATCGACTTATGTTTAGTTTGTGTATTTTCGTGAATGACAGTTGAATTACACCCACTTGTGGTTGACCTTCTTTCTGCATGGATATATGGACACCATGGCACGTGGCTACTGGGAACAACCTGCCAGAATAACGGTACATAATAACAGACTGGTAAATATGACTTGGTAACTGTAGTCGGCGACTATGACGTCAACATTGAAACATGTATGAACACGGTCACGAACAAAACATAGTTCTAACAGTATGATTGTATAAATGACTTGCTTATTTCATGTTGAAGGTTATAAAGAATGGTTTTGTAAGAATCTTGCATTTGGGGCACTGAAAATACAGGAAATAAGTTTGCATAAGTTTCGTAGCACATTAGGCCTATTGTTATTCACCAGTTGATTAATGTTCACAATTGTCGGTCTAGTATAGTAATATGATGCGATGGATTTTTTCTACATTCTTTGACAATTTTATCATTTTTAATATGTGTTAAGCCAATGCATTCTCTTATATATGCGAGGCGACCTATGGTCGACTCGCATATATAAGAGAATGCATTGGCACAGGGCAAGCGAACACTGGTATATAGCTCCTTATTTGCTATCGGTATTGGTTGATTTAGTTATGGAAGTGAAGAAACCGGCGAGCACTCACTTCAATGTGAGACATATTGCTGCCATTTTCGAGCAAGTTATAACGTAATTTCCCGGCCCTGATGAAATTGGAGTGGGTATCTAGGTACTCTAGAAATTATAAAACAATGTTGGTTACGAGGTATCATCTAAATTTATATTATACATTTACATGGTACGAGGAATCTAATATGCTGGTTTGAAGATGTCAAAGTGACACCTTCTGAGTTAGAGCGGGGTCGCAGCACCAATATTGATAACATCTAACTTGCCAATTGAAAATATATCTATATAGCGCTTTATCCCAGATAACCCAGAGCGCTTACAATCCTACTAATACCCTGCCCTCAATCACACGTGATACAAATACATGTACATCTATACACAAGTCAAAGACATATACACAAGAGCTGATGACAAGATAACACATACATAAAAAATGTTAAAACAAACATCTGAGAGAACTACCCCAGCGCAGAATAATTAACTCTTTAAAGGTACGGTTGGCCTTGGCGGTGGGTATCCTGTGAAAATATTTCCACCCGTCAAAAACCGCCACAAACAGAAAGAACATCAAAATGTAGACAGACTTTGTCCGTATACAAATAAGAAATATCACATAAACAGTATGTTATTGTCAAATGTTTGACTATTGTTATGTAAACAAAAGCATAAAAAGTTACTTTTCTGATGTTTGTTTATATTATGATGGTAAACATAAAGAGCGTTCTTTGTTGGTGAATTCCTTATATGGAACTAATAAAGAGCGTTTGTGCCATTTGTGTGTGATTAGCCAGTAGCATTGTGCTGTCTTCTGTAACACAATCAGGCTCTTGCTTAGGTAAAATATAGTAGGTCTTTATGATAACATGCTGTTTACGCGATGGTCATGGTATATATGGACGAAACTGTATCCGTTTTAATGTTTACGGTTATTGGAATAAATATGAATATTTTCGACAACTAAGGCCTCACGTGCCTTTAAAAAAAACATCTGAGATAACTTCCCCATAGTGAGCGCAGAATAATTAACTCTTTAACACAGATTTGAATTCGGTCAGAGAGTTTGCAAATCTTGTGTCGTGTCTCAGTGAGTTCCAAACATTTGGAACATACAAATCGAATGCTCTATCGCCATAAGTTTTCAAATTATTTGATGGAATATCAATTAGAGCTTGTGTCTTTGACCTCAGATTCATAGGTGGAACATACATGCTTAAAAGTTTCTCAAAATATTGCGGTAGTACAGGGAGAATGCTTGAACTGGATCCGATTTTTATAACAGAATGATGCACATTTGTAGTCTATACGAGCACGAATCGGAAGGTAGTGTAATTAGCTGTATTCTTTGGTTACCTTTTAAAGGCAAAGTGAATCAGCACAGGTTACAACTTGATCAGTAAGTATACTCAGGCAATATCCGATCTGGAAGAATGTGACATATACTATACCCGAGAAATCCAACCACGTCGATTGTACTATTTAAAAAAAAAATGGGAATTACGCGCATGTAGTTGTAAATAAATACTTTATTCGCGATAAACAAATCGCATTAATACTAAAAGATGAACCGCTGCTTATAATCCATTTATTGAAATGACCATGTGTGATACCGACTCATTTTGAGTATAACATTTATGACAATAACACTTTGAGAAAGAAAATTCTCTATTCCCACCAAATGTCCACACTCTTATAACTAATGTGTAGAAACGATTACACATGGAATGTGTAAACACGATTAATACACGCATCAATGTGTAGTTTTACATATAGCTACATGGATCAAGGACCATTCTATACATATTGTGTATATTTTGTTACACACAATTGTGAAAGAACGTACGTAGAGCATGCGCATTGCGGTACTTTCAGATTGATATCTTCTGCTGCATGACGGCCATATTGTTTGAGAATTTTTTTCGGAATGCAATCTACAGAGATCGTAGACAAGGATTGTAAGTTCAGAATTCCGATTTGTGGGTATAGTATTAATAATATATGAGGATTTATTTGTTAAACTTTCATGGCGATTACTGCCCTTAGACTCTTGTTATGATTGTTTTAATAATACTAATATTATGCAATCACGCCATGACCATGTTTTGTTCATTTAAAACAAAAACTCACACAGTACAGAACAAAATACTACATACCACAGTATGCCATGAAAGTTTTAACATATAAATCTGCATATATCTTTAATACTATATACCCACTACTGAACTTACATTTCTTGTCTACGAACTGTGTGTAAGAACCTACACAAAATGTGTAAGGGATACGTGTTGATTTTATGCACACAGTTGTGTATAAATTTACCCATTTATGTGTAAAAATTGTTACACAATTTGTGTACAAATATGAAACTACACATATACTATACACAAATATGTTTAAGATCAAAATTGAATAATAATTGTGTAGCAGGGCTACACATTTTTTGTAGAAAACCTACACATTAGTCATGAGTGCACAGCTGAGAGTTCCGCATCGCTTTAACCTGCGCAACGCCGAGTCAACATTCTAGTATATATACTACATGTATATATATGCACACTGTAAGTATAGTAGCCTGTTTGTCATATCGCCTCGCCAAGTCTAGAAAAAACGGATCGATCCGATTTATGTGTTATCGACCACGGCCGGCAGCCAAGTCATGACTTAAAGTGTATAGAAACTTAACTTCCAAACGTCGTTAAATCTCAGACAGCATGCAATCTCCGAACAGACATCGCGGTGAAAGATCAAGTTCCCCAGCACTTGGGCAAAAACTGATTTCGTCACAGATTTAATAGTACTTCACTTAATTCCCCGTTCAGTCGTTCGGCCAAATTATAATTAGGGAAATTGTTTTCACCAGCGGGGTACTATATTCAAATTCCTGTAGTAAAACAGGGAACGTATATAAACGCTTCACATTTCAATAGATATCCGTTTCTGCAATCTACCCGACGGTTTTACATCGGTTTTGAATTATTTATGTCAATTTTAATGAGCCATACAACCTACATAGCGCTGCGGGTGGTTTTTGTGTTTCTCTTCTGACCACGGGTTATAATGTTATGTGTCTATCGGGGGAAACATTTAACGCCAGAGAAAGTTTAACCACATCAATGACGTGTTCGCAGCGGCCGGATTCGTCATCTCAAGTTATAATGTCATATGTCTATCGTGGAGAACATTTTACGCCAGAGAAAGTTTAACCATATCGAATACTTAATCGCAGTTGCCAGATTCGTCATCTCAAGTTTAAACCTGCTTTACGGAAACTTCTAGCTTTAAACTACCGTTTCGTAACAGCTAAACACATACTTACTCGATAACGCTAGTCCACGAGGAGCATTCGTCGTCTCTGGTTGAAACCCGGCCCAGTCAGAACATGGATTAGCAGTGTTATCTCCATATCGTCGAGCTAAACAATCGCGCTTGTCTAAAGCGGACCTCCGCGTTCTATTGGCAGCGAAAGTCGACAATTAAAACAACGATCATATTTTGATTGTAATTTTCGCCAAAAAACCCTCACAGACGGGGGGGGGGGTGGTAGTATAACATATCAGTTGCTAAGCTCCAACTGAACTAGAGCTGACATATTTTGAAAATTATTACATAGAGGATATTTACCAGGCTGCAATAGGAAATATTATTGTATAAATTGCTGATATCTCGAAACCTAGGTCAGTGTACATGATACAAACAATTCCATAATTTCTAACTATTTCCTGATTAGTCGGTCAATCAGCCCATTTCCTAGCATTACTCCATACCAATTGTGTTAGTTTAGTGGAACAACTTCAATTATACTAAATGACAAGCAGCCACTATGCCGTACTTGAGTCGTTAAACCGAGAAGTCTGACATTTATTTGAATTGTGAACATGACCAGATGTCCAACATGCATACATGGACATGCTACATATTAATGAACCCAGTGATTGTGTAATGTTAAAAACGTCGACTATTTAATTAAATTGCTGTTCATTCAAGCGTGTAGACACTCACAATGTAACTGTTCCTAAGCTATGTTGATCGCATGCACGAGTTTATCTTTCCAAAGTTTCATCACATTATAATTGCCGGGGGTCTTACTGTTAGATGTTTATTACGCGCGCTCCGCGTGTATACTGGTGTAGCGATTCCTGTTTCACCTGGGCGCATGGGTGTTTTATTTATAGAATGGGAATTTTTGGGATGATTAAAAGTCGAACTGCGACCGGAGGCCGAGTCCGGTAAGAGGTGTAGTTGGGAATTTCAATTTCGTTTATTGTCGTTAACATTATGTCAACAATGTTGATTTTTGGTTTGTGATAAGCTATGCTAATTACAAATAAAAGATATGAAAAAGATAATTTGTTAGTCTTATATTTCAACTTTTATAGACATGTTTCGTTCTGCTGCCCACTCGGGGTTGTGGTCGGAGACGGCCGAGTCGGCCGCCGGTTCGTTAATTATATGTGCTGGTTGTTATTGATATTTTAACGGAATTCTGAGTTGGTCATTCGCAAAACCAATATATTTTATATTCTATAATTACAATCATGGGTATATAATTACATGATCTTGAGCGCGTTACCATATCTGACATTGATTTTCTTGTAATAGTGTGGCGAGCAGCCCTTCTCTGTACAATTAAAACCATAACGTCAGTATTCATAATACGATCCTATAAATATTTCAATCGACACTGAGCATTGTTCTAATGTCAAAGAATTATGTGTATGGGCAACCTTTGATTCATATCCGATTTCCCCCGGGGTCATGATAATATAATAAGATGGTGGGCGTAGTGATACGTCATGGTATGTTATAAGGGAGCACATCTCCCAATCAATGTCTTGTAAGACATCAGGATAAATATTTTGAAGTTAAACACAACACAAAGCAATGATCCCTTTGAGTTGTTTGCGTAAACACTCTGGTTCCTATAATGGGGCTGCTGTCGACAATATTCACTTAACTACGGAACTCCGCGATTGATTTTGGCTAATGTCTTGCGCAGATCGAAGGAACACACATGAGTTCCTGAGCTGGATTGTGTCGTCTGCCCAGTTTCAGTTTGTTTACGCGTGGTCTGAGTGCGAAAACAACACATACAGTCTACAGACGTGGTTAATGTGTGAAAAGGGGAGCGCATACCTGATACTGACAATGATAAACCAAACGCATCAACATGCGATCGCGGTGTGACAGCCGCTAAATTCAAATTAGTTTATTCTTATTCATCATGATATGATATATATAGATCACAAATATACATGTAATACATTATACATAAAAGAGGTATGGCCTTGATTCTAACAATTAAGTACATGTTTTCTAACGTTTACATATCAGGAATATTGTTCATATATAGTACGCAGTCGTTACAAGAAAAACATAGTCAGAAATGGTAACGCGCTCAAAATCATATATATAAATTATAATATAAAATAATTTGGTTTCATGACTGCATCACCTCAGAATTCGGTTAAAACAACTAATCATTCAATTCTCATTCACACCAGAAAGCCTCTAAATGCGGACAAAAATTCTACTAATCGGATTAAATACGAACTGTATTCTACATTCCAAGTGAGACATACTTCATCGGCAAAGTTAGCTGTTATATTATGCATTGTGTTCCCGCAATAAAATCTTCAAGAGTGCATGGCCCAGACATTGTTCATACCTAAATATCGAAAGCAATTATCGCGGTCACAAACGTTACATACTGCAACAATGCAGACATCCGCGAAGATACATCCGCGAAATCCCGAAATGTGTTGTCCTGCGAGATATACCCATCGCTCCATAGCTCCATTGACACGACCATATCAACATTAGTAGAATTTCCTAAAATAACTCGCATCGCGTAAAACCCGAAATGTGTTGTCCTTATAGATATCCCCATCGCTCTATTGGCACGACCAGATCAGTGAAGCAGTAAACACCCATAGGGTGTAATAAGGGGTAGAGTCTGATCCGATATGGCATACCGACTGGTAAACCTCAATCAAACATACCTGCAGATATGATCACGTGACTCGTGTAGAACCTCAAACAAACATGTATGCAGGTATGATCAGCTGACTCGTGTAGATTCGATGGTAAACCTCAAACAAATATACATGCAGGTATGATCACGTGACTCGTTTAGATTTGATGGTAAGCCTCAAACAAACATACATGCAGGTATGATCACGTGGCTCGTTTAGATTCGACGGTAAGCCTCAAACAAACATACACGCAGGTATGATCACGTGACTCGTGTAGAACATCAAACACACATGCATACAGGTTATATACGTATAAATTAGATAGAGCTACTCTCATCGCACATGTAAGAATCATTGCATTATAATCAATATATATTTTTAATAGAACATTAATAACGCGAACAACTTCTCAAAACTACCAAACAATTTGTAAGTAAACGAATTCCCACAGTGTCTCCCAATAACAACACGAAGCGAGTGCGTATATAGAGATGATCGGCTTGAAGTGGCGTAAGTTGTTCGTCGCTTTTTATTCAGTGGATGCCGCAGTTATTGTTTGATGAACCTCGGAAACGTTCGTATAAACCGTATGTTGAATTCTACTGATTATTATGAGCGCTAAATGTGTGATTGTAGATTATATGATTATATAAGTGGAATGACTGAACATCGATTGGGGTAATTGGTTTTGACCGACAGAGTAACTAAAGAACGTTCCGGAAAAAATACTCAGCCGATTAAAATCCAATAACCCCAATCGATCCAGTCATTTCTTATTTGTTTGTCGGCGAATATTCGTCCCGAACTGATGATTATGTTAACAATTGTGCGTATAGTTCAGACGTTGTACGATCCACGTGCATGCTGGAACTTACCGTAATATTAGTCGAATGCTGCATTCTTGAACTGCGCAAAGCGACTGGTCACTCAATTATCAGTTTGACTCATTGAATAAGTGCATAATATACTTTAAAGTCACCGTGATACGATACTTCAAATGTATATAAATGGATCGATTATTAGGACATCGCGTGTGGGCGCCTTCAATGTCCTCTCATCTTGACATGCGTCACTTGTTGATAGTCCGAAACAATGAGCGACTGTGTAGCTTTCTCTTGTGGTCCGCCCTGTCACCGAGACAATTACAATTACAGAGTTAAATCTAAGGCTTGAAGTGAACATACCAGGGGGCAAAGCTACGGTGGGTCAGCCGGTAAGGTTATCTGTGCGGTCTGTCAATAACAATAACAACGTACTAATATGGCCAATCGTCTGAAATAATATGGGAGTGAATTCATTGTATACCATAGTTTTCAAAGTCATTTGTAAAGTAAGACCAGCATTTTCTATGAATAGCGGTGAAATGTGGAAATTAGACAGTCTGTATTTTCTATTCACATTAAAGGCACGTGAGGCCTTAGTTGTCGAAAATATTCATATTTGATCCAATCACCGTAAACAGAAAAACATTAAAATACATACAGTTTCGTTCATATATACCATGACTATCGCGTAAACAGCATGTTATCATAAAGATCTACTATATTTTACCTAAGCAAGAGCCTGATTGTGTTACAGAAGACAGCACAATGCTACTGGCTAATCACACAAAAATGGCATAAACGCTCTTTATTCGTTCCATATCAGGAATTCACCAACAAAGAATGCTCTTTATGTTTACCATCATAGTATAAACAAACACCAGAAAAGTAACTTTTTATGCTATTCTTTACATAACAATGGTCAAACAAATGACAATAACATACTATTTATGCGATATTTCTTATTTGTATACGGACAAAGTCTGTCTACATTTTGATGTTCTATCTGTTTGTGGCGGTTTTTGACGGGTGGAAATATTTTTACAGGTTACCCACCGCCAAGGCCAACCGTTCCTTTAAAGGCATATTCTGGTTATGTTCTGACTTCAAGTAGCATAACATTTCCCAAATGTTATAAAATCAAGGGACTTTCACTACTGTGACCATCGTCATTTCAATTGAGAGCGTGATCGTACATAAATGCAACACAAAAGTCCAACAATGTGTTCTTTCTCTGCTCTGTTCTGCCAGTTTGAAATTTACAACCATATCTATAACCATCATCGCTATTTGTAGAACGTGTTTGGCTCGGATTGCTGAAAGCTGAAATACACAAAGATGAATTAACTGTGAAAGTCAGTCTAAGTGAAAGTGACTCCATAACTCTCTGAAAAAAGTACAATGCCACGTGAAAACTACATATATAAAGGTGAGCTGACCCAATGGGACTAGAATGATACACCATGGCAGCTTGTCGTGATTTGGGCTTATCGTCGCTTCGGCCGCTGCACCATATCACGACCTCGTCAGTTGTATTGATGGAGGAAAGACCTACGTGGGGTTAGTATCACCCAGAAACAAGGCCACTGCACATTGGAACCCACAACCGCGATAAGTAACTATCAATCTTGTACAGATACACCCTTCATTTGTGGGATTATCAATCCGGGATTATCGGGATTTGATCCAGCTTCGCCATCGATGTGCATTTCATAACACAATGAACATTACCGGTGAGCCAACGAGGACACAAGAGATGGCACTTATATATGCGCGGACACAAATTGTTTTCGAATGTCAATTCAACGGAGCCACGCCAGATGAATATCAAATGAATATGATTTTGTGAGCATGGTTTGGGTTTATCGTCGCTTTGGCCACATACACCATATATACAGGGAATCGTCCCACACACATCATATTCCACTGCTACGCATACCATAGTATTATCATACACATATTCATACGAGCGTCTGCATACACATGTTATGGTACACCCCCTCGACGATATTCACATTTATACACTTGCTTATGTGTATTCCCACATATTTGATATGTATTTATATTATTCTTTCATTTGTAAATGAGGACAATAATACACATGCATGTCAAATTAGGCGTTGATTTTATAATAATAAATTGAATTGAATTGACATAGCAGCTGCACCATACAACGACCTCGTATATATGTTGTATTCGTTGAGGAAATACCTACGTGGTTAGTATTGTGACAGTTCTTATAATCAAAGCTTTACGAGTATATTATGACTGCAATGTTCCATATCATTGATGCCGTTTTAATGCCCCATATAAGTCGCGTGCATCGGTTATTATTGTATTGTGTTCATTTTAATATCTCATCATTTATCGTATACCGTGCTATTCTGTGAAATATACACAATACAGATGGACATTGGAGTCGTGGTCAGGCTCTGTTCAGCCACCAACACGAACAGATATGCGTCAATTCTACCACACACCAGCGGACGGAGACCCCATATTTCTTCATCGGATTGAACTATCAGAGAACAACATGCAATCCGAATAACTGACGAGTTTCAGACTATCTATTAATGGACACAACATCAACTAACTGCCGCGTAACTATTCAGAATATATTTTATCTCACGTGACTATCTAAACCTTATCCACCCTTGTGATTGGTTGCTTGACATTCAGTATTATCGATAGTGTCGTCCACGACACGATAATGGGCCTCCTAATTTTAGCACACCCACTATCGCTTGGAAAATCCAGAAATCCATTTTCAGCATGCCCACTATTCCGGGGAGGTAATTTGAAAGTCATCTCCGCCTCGCTGCAAAAGATCAACATGTGTTTATCCGAAATGTCTTTGTAATCGACAACTAGAGCACAATAAATGATCGTAAGGAATTTCTTTATGTTATTGGTGATGTTTTACCCATGTTTTGCAGACTCAATTGTAGAGAAGTATCCTCACACAGTTCAATGCAGTAACACCTTTTGTCCTGACTGTAAGAATTAGTTTTAAGAATTTTTTAGTTTATACTTAAACTTATATACGCTTTTCACTGAAAAAAAAAAATAACTAACAAAAAAACCCCTACAATTCCAATTAAAGGCACGTGAGGCCTTAGTTGTCGAAAATATTTTTTTTAGGCCAATGCATTCTCTTATATATGCGAGGCGACCTATGGTCGACTCGCATATATAAGAGAATGCATTGGCACAGGGCATAACTGTAACTATCACAATGTGGTCAAGGAGCCGTTCCAATGATATCCATATTTGTACGGTTCTATTGAGACAGACCGAAGATATTTTAGGCTGTTGAAGCTTTATTTGGCCGGTTTTGGCCGTTCTGTTGGGTAAAGGGTTAAAGAGCCAGGTTGTGACCCTTTGGTAAGGTCAAGCAGCAATGAAGCGCCTGCAAAATAGCAGCTTGCATAAGACTCGGCATTCCTAAACAGCTGGGGTAATCACGTGAAGCGCTTAGGTTCCGCTGGTATATGACATAAGCGCTATATAAGCACCATTATTATCATATACGGGAAAGACACAAACAATAATTCAACTTTATTATTATCAGAATAATCCATAGTCCAAAGAAGGGACAGCAATATTAACAACCGAATCATTTGTAATGCTCTATTTTTATCAAGCTTTCGGCCCTATCTGGACCTTCCTCAGGACAATATCAAATGTTAAAACACAATCACATGTTGTACGTTTGGCATACTTTCACAAAATGAGTCAGTGGATCAACCAACTTCCGTTAAACCGCACCGTGACGTTGTGGGTCCATGGTAACGTTGTCGCGTCATTTTCAACTCATAGCTATTCTTGTTTTCGAGTGTCAATTCAACGGATCCTCGCCAGCATGCTATCACATTCTTAGCTAAGAACAAAATTAATTCGTCGATACCCTTATCAGAGGTCGGATTTCCGACGGTATCACGCGGCATAGAAAGTCATCCCGTCGTCTCAAAACCAACGTGAAATTTAAGAGGCATCAAATCCGGGAACGATGCCAGCGCCAGAAGCTTAATGCCAGCCTCAATTTCGAATTTGCATATCAAAGAAGGGAATATCGATGGGAATTCCCAATCAATCGAGGCGATTGTGTTATCGAATGACTTGGTTCCATAACATTTGTTCGTCTTAATTCTTATAAAGACTTTATCTTTTTGTTATTCGGGTTCAAAGGCATCACTTCTGTGTGTCTTAACTGGATTTGATAACAAAACATATGGCACCATCGATCCACTGGCGTAACATCGTCCCGCACGAAACATCAGATTACTTTAACATAAGAAGTCAAATGATGCCAACAAACAAAGGTTGACATTTCAATCCCGTTACAATTTCCGTTCTCTCTATGAAATATATCCCAAAAGAGAAGATGGTGTCTATACATACGAGTGTATCCGACTGAATGGCGTCATGTCAGATCCATCTGCCGCAACAGTGGGACGCATCATGCAGGGTGGTGAGATGGGACGGGGGGTTGCGGTGTTTTTTTCTATTCTATTAACCCGATATTCCCTATTTTGTGTGGTCAACATCTTTAACACTAGGACAGTTTATTACTGAAACCAAGCTGAGCAGTCAGGGGGGGGGGGTGAACAAATGTTTTCCGGCACGTATGCCGGGTGGGTGGGTGGTCAAAGCCACTAACAAGCAATTTTTTCCGCAACTAAAAAAAAAGATTCCTGCTTGTTTTTTAGTGTTTTGGCAATGAGTTGGGCTTCAAAACCACTTTGGATGAGAGAAATAATGTAATTCTAACTGTAAACTGACTGCAGGCAGTTATCATGTTGTATTTTGTTGCAAATTTTGAAATCCAAGATGGCCGCTGGCAGCCATGTTTTTTTGGCCGAATGACCTAAAAATGACTCATTCCTATTTGCATGTCCATGTTAACATCCATGATAACTAGTATGCACAGAAATTAATATACAGCTGTTTACAGTGAATTTCCCCCCACAAATCTCTGTTTTAGTGTTAAAAGGGGGGGTGGGTGTCAAAAAATGGTCGGAAAAAACTGCCGAAAACGGAAAAAAATTTGGCGGTGGGGGTGGGTGGGTACAACAAATGATCGAAAGGGAAAAAATGCCATACGTGCCTGAAATTGTTTTCCGACCCCCCCCCTGGAGCAGTCTCTCTCTCTCTCTCTTTCTCTCTCTCTCTCTCTCTCTCTCTCTCTCTCTGTGAGGATCGAGGAAATGTATACCTAAAAAGAAGATGGCGTGTTTATATATGAGTCAGATCGAGTTGCCATTTGTCCCATCAGTAGGCTACATCCAGGGTTGTGAGATGGGGGGGGGGGTGGTGTTTAATATTCTATGAACCACGACATTTTTAATTTTGCGGGCTCAACATCTTTAACAATTGGAAAGTTTATATATGAAACAACAGAAGTCGGAAATTTCTTACTAGAAAATAGATTGATATGGTTAAATTTTCCAACCAATAATTAAAGTACAGCATTTTTATTTTCTCCGTATTTCAATCCCACTACAATTTCCACGATATATCTCTACTCTATCTCTCTCTATATATATATAGATAGATGCTGGTAAATAAATTAAGAAATTGCCATTAAATAAATAAACAAAGGTATAAACAGACATATTTCTTTCAAAACGGTGGTAAGTGTTTTCTCCTGTTTGAGCCTAATTGACGGTATCAGCTATATGCACAGTACAGAAGTTACTCTCCATTGTAGATCCATAACTCCATGCATAGTGCTTTGAACTTTGAAGCCACTGACAATCCGAGCCAAAATACTACCAAACACAGACACCTTGTAAAAAGTTATACGTTATATTATGCGGATAATTAGTTGTCAGACATCTCTCTTAAACCGATTCGACGTTCGAAAGGTTTAAAATAAAAGATTTCTTTTACGGTCCTTGAAGTTGGTGAACATTAAATGTTTGTCACCCCTGCCTGCTTGACTTGAGGGCTTATTTAATGGCGCATCCACGTGACGGGCAAGACAATATCAGGTATGCCCCATGTGACTTACTTGACCAATGAAAAAAGTTATACAGGAAAATATCTGATGGAGACAGTGAACTGTTATCGCCTGTTGTGATATGTGTTCACCTCAATTGGTGGTCGTCGGTATCCGTTAAATAATTTCTAAGGGATAGGCTGGTAACTACGGTGGCTGATTTGCGACATGCACACAACATATATTATCTCGAGATCTCGACATAATTATCTCGACATCTCGAGATAATATGTCGAGATCTCGACATATTTTCTCGAGATCTCGACATATTATCTCGAGATCTCGATTTAATTATCTCGAGATCTCGACATATTATCTCGAGATCTCGACATATTATCTCGAGATCTCGACTTAATTATCTCGAGATCTCGACATACCATGCATATTTAAACATCTAATGTAGTGGCAATGTGACAACAACCAAGATGTAACGCGAGCAAGTCGCTCTCTGTCTCTCACTCAAACTGTCTAATCTTCTCCCCCCTCTCTCTCTCTCTCTCTCTCTCTCTCTCTCTCTCTCTCTCTCTCTCTCTCTCTCTCTCTCGTTCTTTCATGAGTCCCGGTACATACAAATCGACTTGGTTCAAATCCGGGAATCTCGATTGATAATCTGGGACTCGGGTCTCCTCCACCTCTCTCACTCTCTCTCTCAATCTCCCACTCTCTCTCACCCTGTCTGTCTCCCTCGCTCCAATGGACTTGGTTCAAATTCGGGAATCGAATCCGGCTTATTCTCAACTGATAATCTGGGACTCTGTGTCTCTGTCTATTTCCCACTCTATATCCCTATGTCTGTATGTATGTATGTCTGTCCCCTCTATCTCTCTCTCTCTCTCTCTATATATATATATATATATATATATATATATATATATATCTCTCTCTCTCTCTCTCTCTCTATATAATATATATATATATATATATATATATATATATATATATATATATATATATATATATATATATATATATATTTACACACTAAGTGTTGTCATCACTAAATCCAGCATTCTGATTGGTCGGCGCCCACGTGGCTAGTTGCAGTTATTTCTCGGTGAATGCGTAACGCCTCATAACACCAAGCTAATAACACCATCGATACGTCATTAGGTTTGGAAAGACGAACGCGTAATGCTTTGGGCGCATTTTGACTCGCGCAGGATTGACTTAATACATCATCGGGTTTCAACATGAAGAGAAATTGTTCCTATTAACTTTTGCCAAGGGTGCTATTGGGTATTTTGTCACGATACACTTTTCGATTTAAATATATTTACAAAAGCGGCTTTTTCGCTAAATGTATATAAATATAAGGATTAACTGTCATGTGGACTATTTTTATGGAGATGTAACGGTGAGATAAGTGGACATAACTTGTATGTAAAACCCTTCGGGTTTTACACAAGTTATGTCCACTTACCTCACCGTTACATCTCCATAAAAACAGTCCACATGACAGTTAATCCTTATATATATATATATATATATATATATATATATATATATATATATATATACATATATATATATCCCGTTCGTTCGTTAGCCGCTGATCATTCGAAAGGCGGCGCGTGAGCATATATAGTATTGACTCAGTTCCGGAACGCAAATCCGGGTTATTCTCGATCGATAATCTGGTGGGACTCGGGTCTATGTCTCTCTCTCTCTCTCTCCCTCTGTCTGTCTGTCTCTCTCTCTCTCTCATTCGCTCATTAACTCCTGATCATATATATATATAAACTTAGGCGCACAAACTACATGATAAATTAATGGGAATATTGCAGATTTGAATTCATATAGTACCCGTCTATCAGAATCGGTGCGACTAATTTTTATATTTTAGTCATTTAAGGTCGTATTGACCCTTTCCGTCGGACCCATGTACTCCAATATTATAGCGATGTATAGATTATTCTGTCTGCTTAGGCGCACAAACTACTGGATAAATTATCCAGTAGTTTGTGCGTCTAAGCTGACAGAATACGACCTTAAATGACTAAAATATAAAAATTAGTCGCACCGATTCTGATAGACGGTATTATATGAATTCAAATCTGCAATATTCCCATCAATTTATCAAGTGGTTTGTGCGCCTAAGCTGACAGAACATACCATGTACGTCACTATGTGCGCACTTGGGGCACGTATCAATATGATAACACCAATTAAAGACCCATCAAATCTTTAATGTCGTACTAGCTTTCGGCTATACAGCCTCCGTCGGGTACATGTACCCGACGAAGGCTGTATAGCCGAAAGCTAGTACGACATTAAAGATTTGATGGGTCTTTAATTTGTGTTATCATATTGATAAGAACTTCCTATTAGACCAGACCCATACGGCTAAAGATATCAACTATATATATATATATATATATACTAGAAGGTGACCCGACTTCGTCCGGGCTTTGACCTTGAATTGTCCATTTTGAAGGTCAAGGTCAAGTGGGGTCACGATTTGACCAGTCCAAAAACACTGCCCGGACAAAAGTACCCGACAAACGTGCCCGTCGAAATCCATCCGGTTTTACCCGATTTTACCTTGAATTGATCATTTTGAAGGTCAAGGTCTGGTCGGGGTCACGGTTTGACCCGTCCAAAACAATCAGTGGACAAAGGTAACCCCACGTATCAAATTTCGTCGAAATCCCATCAAAATTGGCGATTTGACCTTGAAGTTACCCGATTTCAAGGTCAAGGTCACGTCGCACGGGCAAATAAATATGCTTATGAGACTCGCCATAAGAAAGTACCCCCACATACCAAGTTTCGTCGAAATCCCGTGATATTCGGGCGTTTGACCTTGAAATGACCCGATTTCAAGGTCAAGGGGTCATGTCGCACGGACAAATTAATATGCCTATGTTCGTCCCCGGCCGAAAATACCGCCACATACCAAGTTTCATCGAAATCGGGTGGGCCTTTTTCGAGTTCATCGCGAACACACAGACACACAGACACACAGACAGACACACAGATCTTCCAAAATATATAATAGATATATATATATATATATATATATATATATATATATATAGTGTTGATATCTTTAAATGTGTGTGTGTGTGTGTCTCTCTCTCTCTCTCTCTCTATATATATATATATATATATATATATATATATATATATATATATATATATATATATATATATATAGAGAGAGAGACACACACACACAGACAGACAGACAGATAGAGGGAGATAGAGTGGGAAAGAGACAGAGACACCAGTCCCAGATTATCAATCGAGAATAAGCCGGATTCGATTCCCGGATTTGAACCAAGTCGAATGGAGCGAGGGAGACAGACAGACAGAGTGAGAGAGAGAGAGTGAGAGAGAATGGGAGAGAGGGAGGGACAGAGACCCGAGTCACAGATTATCAATCGAGATTCTCGGATTTGAACCAAGTCGATTTGTATGTACCGGGACTCATGAAAGAACGAGAGAGAGAGAGAGGGGGAGAGGGGGAGAGAGAGAGAGAGGGAGAGAGGGGGAGAGAGAGATGGGAGACAGACAGACAGTTTGAGAGAGAGACAGAGAGCGACTTGCTCGCGTTCCATCTTGGTTGTTGTCACATTGCCACTACATCAGATGTTTAAATATGCATGTTATGTCGAGATCTCGAGATAATTATGTCGAGATCTCGAGATATTATGTCGAGATCTCGAGATAATTATGTCGAGATCTCGAGACAATATATGTTGTGTGCATGTCGCAAATCAGCCACCGTAGGTAACCGTTAACGCACTCAAGTTACGATCCA
This sequence comes from Siphonodentalium dalli, assembly GCA_032622095.1. Taxonomy (NCBI): domain Eukaryota; kingdom Metazoa; phylum Mollusca; class Scaphopoda; order Gadilida; family Siphonodentaliidae; genus Siphonodentalium; species Siphonodentalium dalli. Next base: position 30,886,449 of record CP136065.1, read on the forward strand.
GCAATAGTATCGGCTGTCTCAACAACTGACAACTGGATGTGTGTAGGGGCTTATATCTAAAGAGGGTTTCCGTTGACGGAGGATGGTCATGTGGGATTCCAACTGCACCCCCCTTGAACCATGCCAAACTTCCAAGATCACACAATTCACATTGCACCCCTCCCATCGCCTTTGAATTTCCCATCTGGTACCTCACATGCCTTGTTTTTAACTTGAAGTTTGACTGGACACCGGGGAGGGAGGGACATAGAGGAAATTTCAAACCAATATTTTGACCAAAAGTAGGAAGAAATGTCCCATGTCCCCGCATGCACCCCTGTATATTTGGAAACGTAATATACACCACAGCCCCACGAACCAAGACAAATCCACAACTCTAGAAAACTTCATATGGGTCTCAATGGAGGTTGGGGTCATTCGATTTGCCACAAAAAAAGCTCCACGAACAAAGCCAAATCCACAACTCTAGCCAACTTCATATTGGGTCTCAAATGGGGTGTTTTCATTCGATTTGCCACAAAACAATAATAAATTGTGTCATCCCATGGCCGACATATGCATGTACTATTATAACATAGGCATGCACCTATTTCCAAATAACGTGACCACTTTCTCATTATATAGAAGCTTTTTGTGCACGAGAGCAGCTACGTGGCTGCAGATCGGTGGGTGCCTCATCACACCGACTCTACGGTAATACATGTCAACAATTGGAAATGTCATAATGTTGTGAATTTGTTCAGTATGGACTATAGTTTGTTTACCGGACGCAATTCACTTGAACCAGCATGACCAATACTGTTCTGATTAAGCTCAATCAATGCCATCTAAACCGCTGCGTTGTCACGGGCTTAATCTTTGCAGCAAGAAAATATCAGGGTACAATTGTACCTAATATTTTCTTGCAGATATTTTCTTGCAGGCACATGTGGATGCGCCATATATAAATGCTCCGCCGTGGAGCCATTTAACCATACCGATGCTGGTTAATACATTAAGAAATTGCCATTAAATAAATAAACAAAGGTTAAACAAACATATTTCTTTCAAAAAGGTGGTAAGTGTTTTTCTCCTGTTTTGAGCCTAATTGATAGTATAAGCTATTTGCACAGTATAGAAGTTACTCTCCATTGTAGATCCATAACTCCATGCACAATGCTTTGAAGCCACTGACAATCCGATCCAAAACACTATCCAACACAAACACCCTGTAAAAAGTTATATGTTATATTATGCAGATAATTAGTTATCCGACATCTCTCTTAAACCGATTCGACGTCCGAAATTTTTAAAATAAAAACTGCTTTAAAGAAAAACTAGTATATGCGCCCCAAAATGTTATTAATGGGGCATTCGCCATTTGGTTGCGCTTTAGTATGTTGAAAGACCAGACTAGAGTGGAAACACATACACAGTGGGGTTCGTCCATTCATTGTTACCAGAGGTACTAAATGTCAGTGCCAAGCTTCAAACAAATTGACCGAACAATATAGGAATAACATCTCTAACAAAGTTGCATTTCAACAGCAATTGGAAATTACATAGTAGAAAATTGATTGATATGGTTATATTTTCCAACCAATAATTAACGTAAAGCATTTTTCAATTATTTTAATTTCTGTTCATCATATTTCAATCCCATTACAATTTCCATTCTCTATATGAGGACCAAAGAAATATATCCAAAATACAGATACTCGAAGTGTATCCATCCCTCATATTGACCTATATCACTATTCCAAATATATTAAAATACATCTGTTGGTAGTAGAGTAAAGATGTTAAGAAGCAAAGATGGAGAATCTTGACCTTTCCAACAAGGGAAATAACTCCGTCCACCCTTGTCTCTTAGCATTCCACATAACATTCCTGTCTGGAGTTACAATGCAAAATGTCCATACATAGTGAACATTTAATCAACAAGGACCGTATCTCTGGTAACAGTGAGTGGACGAACCCCACTGTATATGTGTTTCCATCCTTATCTGGGCTTTCAATATACTAAAGCACAGCCAAATCCGACGACCCTGTGTGAGATACAAGCTGATATGTTCGTTCGGACCAAAAATTGACAAGTCAAACCAAGGCCGTAACTCTGGTAAACATGAATGGATGGAACTCGTATATGGTTTGTATCCTTTTACCGAGTTGTGCTATCACCATTTCAAAGCACAGCCGAAGACGACAATCGATGCCCAAGTTACACATAACTACACGTTTCACATAGAGACAAAATTCAAAAATGTCCAAGTTAAACAAGTCACAAATGTCTGGTAATGAAAGTGTCAATGAGACTGTTGCTCAACTTGGGAGGCGTTAATAAATTTATGCCGAGCAGTCAATATAATAATTAAGAAGAAGGAAAGTCAACAAGTTTCAGTAAATGGATTGCATTGTGTAAATGAAATTATTTTCATTTCAAACATTTCTCCAATAAATGTGGGCTGCATGGTGTGCTGATGGATTCAAATGTGAAATCCAAGATGGCTGCTGGCGGCCATGGTTTTTTTTTAAATCAGAAAAATTGGACAGCTTCCATCTAGAGGTCACCACAAAGAATCATATGAAGTTTGGGCGAGGATGTGCCCCCGCTGTGGCATGTAGGGTGTGCAAAGGAATTTTTAAAAGAGTAACATTCAAGATTGCCGCTGGCGACCATGTTTTGTTCTTGTTTGTTTATGAAATTCAGAAAATATCGTTGGCTCCCATCTAGAAGTCACCCCGAAGATCCTTATGAAGTTTAGTTGACGATCGGGTGAGGGATGTGACCTGTAGGTCACTGTGTAGGAACTGTTACAACGGAAGTCGTTCTATAGCCGGTATTGTGATGGTTTTTGACTGATTTGTTACGGTTCCTTATGATTAAAAATAACAATTTTCGGAACAAATCACGCATAATTATAAGATATCTTGAATGTATTATACTTTCCTGAATGAACAGAGGCTGCAGAAGTGCCGTGTTATCGAAACATGAACTTTAGATCACAATTAACTCGGAATTAGCGAGTTAACACGTAAATATCAACATGTTATCACTGAAAACCAAGCAAAGTAACCGCAATTCCTTTGTTTTTGGTGGCGTATAAAATATGAAACGCATTCTGAACACGAACACTGAGTGTAAAGTATACACGTGTTATTCTTCTGTTAAATAGCTGAGAAAATATCCCGATAGCGGTTGATAATTTGGAACAGTAGCATCGTAATCAACACGTGTGCGTGTTACTGTTCTATTTCATGCCAATCATGGCTAATGACGGTTCTATACATAAGATTTATTCGAACAATTTCTGCACTTTGAGCCAAATATTGTCTTGTGTATCTGACATTTTAAACCAGATATGACTCTAGCTTAGGCCATTTACATAATACAACAGGTATATTAAGAAATAATACAGTAAATACCTAATAATAATAGTAAGTGACATTAGTTGGCAGAAACCAAATTATTTAAAGTCCCGAGGGGTATAATATAATCATACCTGCCTATATAAATAACCAGTGGTAATAGAAATCTACTCTCATGAGATTATGCGATGTTATTCATTTAATTAATACAGGGCCATGATTGAAAGATCCAGATGGGACAATATTTCGATGCCAGCACCAACATATTTCTTCCTCGAAAGTCCTGCCTGAGGGACATTTACGCTTGTTTGTCGGCCATACATGAACATATCTTATGAAATCACGTTCAACTGAATCATTGATATCTTATGGCGTGGCCGGGGAATATGGGTGGTGGGGAGGGCGGAGCTTGGACAGGGAGTGGTGCTTAATTGGTGTATGCCCCAAACTTTGGTCAAATTTTTCAATAGTTATAAATTTCATACCTTAAACTGGATTGGTTTGAAATTTCACACCAACAATATGTTGAAATTGTTCCCTTAGTTTGACTTTACAACAATGACTAAGGAAAGTACATATGTACATATACACATTGTAATAATAATGTGTTCGTTTAAAGTGTAATTATCCGCCGCGCTCATTTAAAATAATATTAACAATATTCAATTCCTATCTAATCATCGGGGCCGACTTCTCAGATCGACTTCGCGTCGGGTCGTCTTCGTATTGGGCCGACTTCACATGGGCCCGACTTCACTTGTACTCGTTTGACCAATAATAATATGATTTTGTAATATTTCCATTGGCTGATTGAGTTAATTTTAAAGGTTTAGTATTGGTACCCGTCTTTACATTCCGGAATATCCCTGAGGATGCGTGACTACTCATGCCCAAGACCAGTTGCCACGGGGGTGATCTTGCATGTTCGGGCGACTGCTATAGTAAGTCAAAGTTGGGTGACCAAATAATTTTTGCTTTCACTTCATCTAATTTTTAGTTTATATAATATTACAAAAGATAGCCTTTACTAGTATAAAATAATTATTCCCTCTCACGGGCGAGTGGATACAATTAATTGTGTGATTGTTGTAATCAGGTATCTCTTAACGTGAATCTGAGTGGCATGGCTTCACTGTATAGAGGCTTAGACGTTAGAACGAGCCACCAGTGATTGCCGGTCAGATTATCCTAAATAGAAGAACAAGTGCGATAAAGAAATAACGAATTCTAGCACCTAACCTATATAATCAGCATCCAGCAAGCGGATGCCCAACATAAACTTTATAAATTGCGTAATCATAACAAGGTATGGGTGTCAACGAACTTTTAACGTCCTATTTTTAGGCTTTTTGATGATTAAAATACGTCTACGAAAATAGACAATATAAAATACAAGACAGATAACTCTATATATTCCGTCTACGCTCACGCTTTCCGAAGTCCAGCGCTATGAAATTTCACTATAGTTAACCGGCTATTGACTCGTGGCAATGTTGGGCCTGCAAAACGCGTTATTTTTCACGCGTTATATTAGCTATATCATTACCCGTATAAAACTGATTAAATGGGAAGAGAACCGACTCGATCAGGAGAGAACCCAAACAAATATCAAAATTCGCGTTTTTCGTCGTTGTTATGACTTGTACAATGGAATTTTCGTTATTATTACGCTCGTGGGGGGGGGGGGACCGATTGTGAGGGGAATGGAAAAATAAATCGAATTATCATCTAGATGGCTCCAAAATTGCGTTCTAAATCTGTCAAAAAGTCGCGAAAATGTATAATTTCGATCATAACTCATGCGAAGAGTTAAGTCCAAGATGGCCGCTGGCAGCCATGTTTTATGGGACTTTGGAAACAAATAAATGGATCGCCCCCATCTAGAGGTCGCCCCGAATATGCAGCATGCCTATACAGTTTAGTATGATTGGACGAGGGGCGTGGTCTGTAGGATATGCCAAAGAATTTGGTCATGCGAAGAGTAAAATACAAGATGGCTGCCGGCGGCCATGTTTTTCATCGAAAATTTTGTATATTGGAAGTAACATATTGTCAGCCACAATACCGGTCCACAATGTTGTCAGTAAAGCTTCTCTCCCATCGTCGGTGTATAATTTCGAAATGCTTCGGGCATGAACATTTCAACAACTATTTCACAATTTGTCTTATTATACTATCCAAAATGCTTGTTCACAATTCAAACTTTCAAGTTTCTCTCAAGACGTTTTCAGGCGACATTGGATGCCATGCTCAGGTGACATGCCCGCCTCTTAATTAAACGACACTATATCGGATCCAATGGTATAAATACATGGCTTCTCTTTTCACGCCCCTGGATTCCCTTATATCCGCAGTAAGGTCTAATCGTCACGGCCCATGGTTCGTGTGGGGCTTCAATGAGACAGATGATCGTCGAGGAATGTCTTATGAGCTTGTGGATTATTTTTTGGTTGGGTTTACCTCTGGTTATGTGGACCAACTTGGTATAAGAAAACCATAGTCAGAACTGGTAACTCCCTCAAGGTCATACTGTTAGCCATATATACAATATAACAACTTTAATGTGGTGTTTGTGAAAAAAATATGTTCATAGGTAACGTCTATGTAGTTGATTATATGTGATATTTTTTTCTAATTTCATTTCAAATAGTGGTCTGAATAGCGCATGAAATAGCATGCAGAATTATAATCGGGCAAAAATTTGCGATCTTCGTAACATGGTTCAAGTACGCAAACACCGAGCACGTTTCTAATCACGTTTAGTATCCAACTACGCAACTACCGAGTATGTTTTAATCACATTTAGTCCATCACCTCCTGCGACATTGTCAGATATACTTGCCAATATATACCCTAGGAGGACGTAATGCTGATCTAAGAATGGCCTCGGGTAATGCACTCCTGGTATGACCTCCCATAAGGATTAATTTAAATACATGTATGGTTCCATGAGGGTAAATTAAATATGATCACACCCAGGGAGGGTTAATTGAAATATGGTCCGATGAGGGTAAATTAAAATATGGTATATAAAGAATAAATATAAGGTCCCATTATGAGGGTTCATTAAAATTAAAATATGGTGTCACCAGTGTTGATTAAACTACTGTCCCACTGGGGTGAAATACAATATAGTGCCATGAGAGTCAATTAAAATATGGTTCAAATGAGGACTAATTATATTATGCCCTCCCCCATGAGGATCAATTAAAACATGATCACATTCTTCAATTCATATAGCATTCATTTTGTAAATTCCGCGATAAACTGGGGACTCGATGTAGATCCTTTATATCTCTATGTTCTTGGTGATGTTTTTACAGACTTTTATATTTTTGCACTCCCACTGCGAGTGTCTGCGCCCCTTTAACTCTATGGAAGTACTCCTGACGCCTGTTCCTTCATATAGACGTCACATCCTCAGAGATATTCCGTTATACCAGAGATATTTTTATAATAGTATCTCTGGTTATACCCTATCCAGATCTGGAATTCGTGCTACGCCACGGCCACAGCTTCCTCTCATAAATCATCTTAATCTGTGGAGTTGCACAACTGATCGGGTTATCAGATTAGATTATGCACGGAGCAGCTGCTGCAACAACCTGCATCAGAAAACGTGAACACCGCGCAACCTGCTGCTGCTTGCGTGAGCAGTGCCAAATCAGATTGCGGGATGATTACCTGGACTCTCTGACGATAATGTTATCAGCTTTCTTAAACGTGGCATGCTAGCAGTGCCTTGATATATAGAGTTGTCGGTATTTAAAGGGATAATATAGTCTTCGAGATGCAATTAAAGGCACGGATGGCCTTCTCGGTGCTATTGCTGTTAAAATAATCACATCCGTCAAACCCGCCTAATACAGAAAGAATATTAAAATATAGACATATTTTGTTCTTATACCAACCATAACTATCGCGTAAATAGTATTTTTTTGTTGTTGTCAAGTTCGTATGCTGTGTTATGTAAACAAAAGCTAAGTTATGTCACGGTACGATCCGTAAAGAGTGTGCGATAAGCAAAACAATCAAGACCCCCTTAGTAAACTTTGGTTAAAACTCCCACCATGTTGTCTTCAACACACCGGTATGGCGCTCGCTAATCCTCGCAACTCAAGATTTCGGTGTTAAATTTGTCACCGTGAATCAATCTCCCAAAAAGTGTGTTTTGTGCACAATATTTTATTAATTTGGTAAATTTTATTTATAATGATAACATACAACCAAGGCCATCCGTGCCTTTAATGTCTAGATTTTCCCCTTTTTATATGGGGGGGGGGGTGGGGGCTGGGGTTGAAAAGTAATCTTCAGAATATGTATTATCCTCGTACCAATGCTACATATATATACTCTGGAAAGATTAGAGGCAGTATATGTATGCAAGGAATGGAACAGAAAAGAGCGTTCCGTGTTAGTTTCTTCCTGATGTGGTAGAACTAAAACGCGTTTATTTCACTTCTAAGCGAACAATTGAAAACATTTAGAAAATGGCTGTGACCATACACTGTATTTTTCAGAGCATATGAAGCAGGCAAATCAATATTTCGTACGTTTATCTTTTCCCTCCTTCCAAATTGCGTATATAGACAGAATTTGGAAGCTCGAATGCGCCATGTCTGTTAAATGCATGTTTACATAATTCGGTAGGTGTGATAATATGCGTCGATAAAATAAGAAATAGGTATAAAAGGGAGGCCGTATTCACATTTATTAAATAATTGGAATTAAGCGCACCTTTTAGGTGTAATTTAGCATAATCGACAGTGTCAACTCTCTTTTTTCTTTCTTCCTTCGGCATACTGCATGTGCAGATCAACAACGAAACAGATCGAGTGTTTCAAATTTTCATTGAAGTCGAAAAACAATTTGCCAATGTTGACAATTCAAAATGTCGAGTCGATATGAATTAGATTTGGGCGCGAAACACATTTATATGGATCAAGGTATTGTGGGAAATATTCATGAATCTTGAGTACTATTTAATTATGACCTTTGACACTAGTATCAATGTCAAAGGTCAAAATTAAGGTATATAGAATACAGGGGCGTATCCAATGATTGTTTCAGGCCTAGTAATTACATATTTTGATTGCCAAAATAGCCCAATTATGCTCAAGCGCAATTCAATTATGCTTAAGCGAAATTCAATTTCGCTTAAGCACATATACTTACATTTTTAAGAGCAATAGACATAACACGTTTTCACCCCTCGAAGATCAAATGACGTTCATTCAGGTTTGGCTAGATAGTCATCCTGCAGACTATTCTATAATAATTAAGTGGGTGTTCAACTAATTGCGCTCAAGTCCAATTATTTAATAAATGTGAAAACGGCATCCCATATATTCAGAGTAATTATATTACGATTGATTAATAGAATTGTCGTAGACCGGTAGAAGCCTGTTCTGATAGATGACTGAATAATATTGTTTATAGGGATATAGACATTGCGACTTGTTAATAATTTTATCACACGAACTTTTCTCATCCGTTTTTATTTTTAGATGAATGAGACACGAGCTCTTGTGGTTTCGTGTCGAAGAGAAAACTGGTCCTCTGTTAAATTGTTTCTGGATTCGTGTACGTCTCTCCGTGCACTATAAACGTATTTCACGTATATAACGACCTATGTTTGATCCCCATAACCTGACCAGGACACAACACAATCTCTACCAGAGCGCACCAGTCATACTTCCTTTCTCTCTATCACCGGCTGGGTACTAGTATATATATGTGGTTTTCTATATTTAGTGCGGGGTTTCCAGACCAAAATGGCGAAACCGCGATCGACCAAAGTCAAATTTTCTATGTGCTTTGAGAACATTTCCCGCACTAAAAACGTATTGACAGAATGGAGAATTAGAGCGATAGTTTTGTTGACAAATTTCGCAAATTAGAACTCTTGTGTTTGAGTTGCCATGAATGTCGTCGTCCATGTGCGTTTTGACTTTTGTGTACATAAAATAATCGGAGAACCAAATCACACCGTGTCGAAAATGACGAAATGTAGTTCTTTGGTTCTAGTGGAACTTTCCAAACTTAAAGATACGGGCGGTGTTGGCGGTGGGTATGCTGTTAAAATATTCACCTCCGTCAAAAACCGCCATAAACAGAAATAATAGTAAAATATAGACATAATTTGTTCATATACCAATCAGAAATGTGACATAAACAGTATGTTATTGTCAATTGTTTTCCTTTGTTATGTAAACAAAAGCAAAAAACGTTACATTACCTGCTGTTGTTTAGATCCGGATATGGTAAACATAAAGAGCGTTATTTGTTACTGTTGTCCTGATATGGAAATAATAAAGAGCGTTTATATCATTTTTGTGTGATTAACCAATATAATTGCGCTGTGTTATGTAAACAGAAGCACAACTTCTGTAACACGAGCAGGCTCTTGTTCACGACAATATACTATTTACGCGCTGATTATGTTTGGCATATGAAAAAAAATATATATATTTTAATATTCCTTCTGTTGATGGCGATTTGAACAAATATGAGTATTTCTGCAACGAACGCCGCCCGTGCCTTTAAGCCACGAAATCACACATTTTTTCTCTCGATATTGTGTGTGCTTAACAAGGGCAGCATTTTGCTCTGATCGCTTAGTATATATATTTATCGCGGAAGTCCACCAAAGGCGGTAAAATGTCGCCGGTAGCAGCCTGCATCAAGGGAGGTAAACACTGCATGGAGTTTGGTCACAACAAAGGCGAGCATTACAAGTACAAGTTGAGGCTTCAAATCGGCAAATGGTTTAACGGTTCTCGTGTGTCTATACAATATAAACGAAACGCTCTTTATTTTCATCGTATTTGGTTAAACGCTCAGTGAACGCTCTTTATAGTTCCATGCTCCAACCACTTGAACCAATGATCCGGTTTACTTGTTGGTGTGACAATTCATATTCACGCCATATAAAGTACATTTTTTTACCAATGGTCTTTTCCGGAACGCGTACAATTACTGGGTTAAAACGACTCATATTCATAATGTTATGATACGCAATTAAACTTAGTAATTGTTTGTATTATGTTCTGGTGACCGTGATAGGTCCACAAATACATGTGCGATAAAGCGTACATCTATCTACCACAGACAGGAGTTGGGTTGGTGGATGTCAAAACAGTTGGAAAGTTCATGCATAAGTTACCTAACAGACCATCAGTTGGAATTTTTTTTCGAGTTTAGGCACCTAAGTGAAACAGACGCTCTTTATTTCTACCATATCAGGAATAATTAACACGGAACGCTCTTTTCTGCGCCATGGTGTGCATATGGCTGTTGAGTGTTTGGAATCCAACCACCGTGTTCATAATTGTATTTTTCATGCCTTCAAAACGTATTTCTGTAACATAGAAAGCTCATATAAGGGTTGTTCAAGTATTCTTCGACATATTTCGATACCGGGAACATATCAAAAGCGAATAGTATTGGGTGTATTTTGGAGCGCAAACCACCAGACCTGCATGTGGCTTTTATAACATGATCGAGTTGAATTCCAAACTCTTTATAGAAGGCGATCATTGCAATATTTACTGGACTGATAACATTTCAAAACGTGTGAAATCTTCTTTTGAAAATCGATATCTGGCCAACAAAACGGCATGTTGATGGCTCGTGGATCCGATATAATTATATTTTTGTATGGAGAATATACAGATGGTAGTTATATTGTGTCTCTTCAGATAGGAAATCTTTAATTGATAAGAGAATGATAAACGCTCTTTATATTTTGGTTTGTTTGATTGTTTGACAAAAATCGAATCCTGGTATAATTGCGTGTTCCGAAAGCCGATATATGATTGTCAAACATTCCATCCATAAATATATTCATATATTGATCTCAGTCATCTCACAATATTTATAGAAAATTGTAAAAAAAAAAAAATCGTGTTATGATGTCTTTTCGAAAGGATCACAAAGGATAAATAGATTAATACATGTACCGTAACTAAATGTTCAATTCTTTAAAGATTTATTCAAGGCTCCAGGCTCCGGGCGGGCGGGCGACGTATTTTGCTTATAACTCAACCGTTTATTGGTGTGTGAGTACATATCCATGTACGTAAGCTGCAGACAAAAAATCGGGTTCGTCCGCACATTTATTACAGAGTTATGGCCCTTTGCCATTTTTCACTGATTTTAGGTTCGTTAGCGCGATAACTTCAACAAACGTTATCCGATTTGATTGAAATTTGGTATATAGGTGTCTCCCAAGATTATCTCGGATGAGTTCGAAAAGCGGCCTGGTCCGATAAAATTTGATAGAGTTTATATGGCCCTTAATTAGTCATTTTTCACGAATTTTCAGCTCGTTAGCGCGATAACTTCAATAAACGTTATCCGATTTGATTGAAATTTGGTATATATGTGTCTCCCAAGAATATCTCGGATGAGTTCGAAAACCGGCCTGGTCCGATAACATTTGATAGAGTTATGGCCCTTAATTAGTCATTTTTCACGAATTTTCAGCTCGTTAGCGCGATAACTTCAACAAACGTTATCCGATTTGATTGAAATTTGGTATCTAGGTGTCTCCCAAGAATATCTCGGATGAGTTCGAAAACCGGCCTGGTCCGATAAAATTTGATAGAGTTATGGCCCTTAATTAGTCATTTTTCACGAATTTTCAGCTCGTTAGGGCGATAACTTCAACAAACGTTATCCGATTTGATTGAAATAGTGCAAATTTTGAGGTTGTTAGCACGATAACTGCCAAGCCCAGATGAATACATAAGGATTGCTGGAAAAGGTTAGTATAATTCAAATAAAGTAAATGTTTTTAGCCATTGTTAAAGACACGGTTGGCCTTGGCGGTGGGTATCCTGTGAAAATATCTCCACCCGTCAAAAACCGCCACAAACAGAAAGAACATCAAAATGTAGATAGACTTTGTCCGTATACAAATAATAAATATCGCATAAACAGTATGTTATGGTCATTTGTTTGACCATTGTTATGTAAACAAAAGCGTAAAAAGTTACTTTTCTGGTGTTTGTTTATATTATGATGGTAAACATAAAGAGCGTTCTTTGTGGGTGAATACCTGATATGGAACTAATAAAGAGCGTTTATGTCATTTGTGTGTGATTAGCCAGTAACATTGTGCTGTCTTCTGTAACACAATCAGGCTCTTGCTTAGGTAAAATATACTAGGTCTTTATGATAACGTGCTGTTTACGCGATGGTCATGGTATATATGAACGGAACTGTATGCGTTTTAATGTTTTTCTGTTTACGGTGTTTGGAACAAATATGAATATTTTCAAAAATGAAGGCCGCACGTGCCTTTAATCCTTAAATGTGCTTGCATGCTTTTGTCCTGTTGTTTAAATGGTGCCAGACTAAATCTGAGATGTTCTCAACTAAATGGTGTAATCTAAATGTTGTAATCATTTAATGGACTGACAAAAAATATGTATTTTTTTATGAAGCCTTGTTCAAATTTTGCCAGACTAAATCTTAAATGTTTTCTGCTAATTAATATTGTAGATCATTTATTAGACTGACAGTAAATATTTATTTAATAAATTACTTAAGTGTATATCTCAGATTCTATGATATAAAATTTCTATATACTTTCACATATAAACATTTATAGTCAGTACCCAAATATCATCTGGTATATTTAATCAAATAGATAGTATATCTACTCACCTACGTATTTACTTTCCTGCACTTGTATGCTAACATCACATAAACCTTTGCTTCTAGTATTTCTGTCAAATTGCCATGCTAACATCATGCACATAGACTTTTGCTTCTGGCATTGCTGTGCAAATTTCCATTTACTTAAGTTAATCTACTAAATTACATGTAATGTACCAACTTGCACGTATTGTTTTTATAAGCAATTTCTAAAAAGTTAGATATGCGATTGGTGAAGCTGCATTATTAAAATACATACATAAGAGAGCTGATTTTCATTTCATTAATACAATACCAGGTGCTATTTGCCATGACCAATCCAATGATTCACATTGGATCCTCCAAATGGTTGGCACTGGTAACAGATATTGCTATAGAAAATTATGACTAACTTCTACTTCTTGTCAATGTACATTTTGTCAATAATATAAGATAAATTTTATTCACTTTTTATATTGTGCTGACAGAAGTTCACTAGGATTTTATCATTAAATTTGGACTTATTTTGTGTTTCCAATTGCAATTTAATTATCAGTTGTACTACTAATATAGCAATATCTGGCTAAATGGTCATGGATTGTTCTTAATAAATTTGTGAAAGGGCTAGCACACATGCTCAACAATTAGATGTATTGCTATTTGTTTACCAGTAATTATAACACACTTATATTAACTGATTTATCAAAGTGATTAATTTTGATGTGATCTATTAAATATGATTATAAATGCAGTACATGAGCTGTATGTTCTGGCCCACATCATTGAAATCATTAGCTTTTATTTTTGCACTCTCAGCGGCAATGCACGAGCTTGGTGTTTTTAGCTTGAAATTTTGTTTCATGCCTTTGCAGAACAAGAACAGCTTCTGTTTTTCAGTTTCTGGAGAAGGCTGTCATTATACATATCACAGCATTTTGTTATTTTGCAGCCCGTACTGTTTCACTGTTTTATATAGACTCTTTTTGGCACTCTTTCACAGTTTATAGATTCTTTCATTGGTAGAAAGATAACTGATGCACACCTATTATATATTTCTTTTATAGTGACGTCACTGTTGAACTTCTGACCAACTGAATTATGTGCTCAAAACACCCTGGGCAGTCCCTGATTATTAGTTTTTCTTTACGGTTGATATTATAAACCAGATTTTTAGTCGAGTTTTTTTTCAGAGGATTTTATTATTATGCAGCTGCATCACTGGTAAAGATCATTTCATTTGTAGCAGGCTCACCGACGCATTCCTGTTATTTTATAGTGACTTCACTGTTTCACTTAAATTTCCAGTCACAGCAGATGTCTTATATACTGTTCAACCCTTACCAAATTTTAGTTCAGTCCCTGATCATATTATAATCTAGATTTAATTTTTCAGAATCATGGACAATAACGAACAATATTTAGATACCATTAAATCACAAACTCATGCAATAGTCGGCATTTTCACGCAGCTCAAGTCTGGGAGATTTGCCTCAGAAGAAGCGTTAGAAGAAGTTATGAAGTACAGTGAAAATATCAGAAAAAATGCTCAAGCATTAAGCGGACTAGTTAATGCTACAAACGCTGTTGTATCACGGAAGCGTCTGTCCCCTGCCTTCAAATCAGAATATCAGTTGAAACAAAAAATTGTAAAATTGGAGAATGAGTTGCAAATGTCAGTTGATGAAATGTTTTCGGAATTTGAGAGTTCACAGGATGCTCCCAAAACAGAATGTCCAGAATCAACGCCTGCCTCTGAAGTCGAAACTGCAGAATCAACCTCTGCCTCTGAAGTCAAAACTGCAGAATCAACCTCTGCCTCAGAAACTGAAACTCCTGAAAAAGAAAGATCTCCAGTCAGCGACCAGTGAAAAGAGAGAATATTATGTATTATGACCAGTGAAAAAGACATTGTTTCTGTTGGCTGTTTATATTTAGTAATTTTGTTCTGCTTATTGTGTTTTTAAAAGCAAAGTTTGCTCACAGTTTGATATATTTTTTTCTAAAACTAGTTCCAATGATAAGTCAGCATTTTCCTAACTGTAATGTATGTTAATAAAAAGGTGGTGCTTGGTGTGGCTAGAATAAGACAGCTTACTTTAAAGATGCACGACCACTTTACGCAACTCCAGATTATTATTTAGATTGTTTTATATGCCTTTTAAAAATATTACGTTTAAGTCGAGGAACCCTGGTAATCCTTCTCGATCATCAGATATCGATTTAAAAATATTTTTTATAGTAATTTTCCATTTCTTACGAGCCAATAGAAATGAGAACCAGAGTTTGCCGGGCATTCTACCAACGATAAAATCAAATTTTCTGGCTCAAGTTTCCTCAAAACCTGACACATGACACAGGCAAAATATGTCATTAAGCGATTAACTACACTTAGATAAAAAAAAAATTAAAAGTTGTAATTTTCTTCTCGATCATCAGATATCGATTTTAAAATATTTTTTATAGTAATTTTTCATTTCTTACGAGCCAATAGAAATGAGAACCAGAGTTTGCCGGGCATTCTACGAACGATAAAATCAAATTTTCTGGCTCAAATTTCCACAAAACCTGACACATGACACAGGCAAAATATGTCATTAAGCGAATAACTACACTTAGATAAAAATAAATTTAAAGTTGTTGTAATTTTCTTCCCCTAACTGGGAATGCATCTTCAAATCATTCACATATACAAATGATGTAACTGTACATCCACAGGCTTCCAAAAGCGCAGTGTATGCTTGTGCAGTTGGTCATGCATTTGCCAATATATTGTACTACACTTAGTCTTGAGCAAAACTACCTCACCTTTTTACTTCTTGTTGTTGAAGTTATCGCGCTAACGACAACTGCAACATTATACAGTATATGTTTTTCAGTTTATCCTAACTTTACACCCCTTCATAAATATTTAAATACATATTTAAATGACAAAATTTGATACAGTTATGGT
This sequence comes from Siphonodentalium dalli, assembly GCA_032622095.1. Taxonomy (NCBI): domain Eukaryota; kingdom Metazoa; phylum Mollusca; class Scaphopoda; order Gadilida; family Siphonodentaliidae; genus Siphonodentalium; species Siphonodentalium dalli. Next base: position 30,902,389 of record CP136065.1, read on the forward strand.
CCTTAATACACTTAGATGAAATTAGATTGAGCTGCCATTATACATATCACAGAGCATTTTGTTATTTTGCAGCCCGTACTGTTTCACTGTTTTATATTGCCAATTTTATATTGCCAATTTATTGTACTACACTTAGTCTTGAGCAAAACTACCTCACCGTTTTACTTCTTGTTGTTTAACCCATTTATAACTGAATGGATTCTTCCTCCCAGTGTTGTGTCTTTGAATTGGGACAGTCTATTATTCTCCAGAAGGGGTGTAAAGTTAGGAAAAGCAGACAGCAAACTAGAGAAAGTGCTAAATTTTAGGAAAATGTTCAGATAATAAGTTAAACAAATGACCTATGGTCGTTTGTTGAACTTATTATATGAACATTTTCTATGGAACACATGCAGCATCAATGCTGCTCCCGTTATCAATGGGTTAAAGGCACGTGAGGCCTTAGTTGTCGAAAATATTCATATTTGTTCCAATAACCGTAAACAGGAAAACAATAAAACGCATACAGTTTCGTCCATATATACCATGACCATCGTGTAAACAGCATGTTATCATAAAGACCTACTATATTTTACCTAAACAAGAGCCTGATTGTGTTACGGAAGACAGCACAATGCTACTGGCTAATCACACACAAATGGCATAAACGCTCTTTATTAGTTCCATATAAGGAATTCACCAACACAGAACGCTCTTTATGTTTACCATCATAATATAAACAAACACCAGAAAAGTAACTTTTTATGCTTTTGTTTACATAACAATGGTCACACATATGACAATAACATACTGTTTATGCGATATTTCTTATTTGTATACGGACACAGTCTGTCTATATTTTAATGTTCTTTCTGTTTGTGGCGGTTTTTGACGGGTGGAAATATTTTCACAGGATACCCACCGCCAAGGCCAACCGTACCTTTAAAAGGTTTCCGCACTATATTTGATGATATAGTTTATTCAGCTGGGTGATCAGATTTATAGGTAGATCAAAAGTAAATTGCCTTATTCAGAAGGGGAGATGTGGAGGCCACAATCTATAATGTAATACTGTTGCAAATAATTTCAAATTGCTGTTTTATTCCAAATAAATTACTCATATTTAGTTGTGTTAATAGTTTGATTGTTTTTCAGGAAGATCTTCATATGCTAAAGTTATATTATTTTGCTTGTTCTTCTGTTACATTTTCACTCTTTTTACAATTTTCATTCTTTAATTTCAGAACCTTAAATCTCTATAGAGTGTGACCAGAGAACCATGCCTTGCTTAAAAGCGAAATGCTGAGATCTCAACAGTCGAGCATGTTAACCAAACAGAAACGAAGTGATTCCACATCTAACACTGGAACTAGTTTAGCTCATGCAAGTTTGTTAACTGACACTGCTATTCAACAGTCAGATTCATCAGGTGGAAATGTTACACGTGATTCAAGTTTCAATAGCTGTTCAACAGTCAGATTCATTAAGTGGACCTGGAACTGTTACGTCTGATGGGAGTAGTTCGAATCTGAGAAGTCAAAAGACTAGTACTATTGATCGCGATTTTCGTCAGTCCGACTCATTATGTGGAACTGTTACGTCTGATGGGAGTAGTTGCCGTAGTTCGAATCTGAGAAGTCAAAAGACTAGTACTAGTGATCGTGATTTTCGTCAGTCCGACTCATTATGTGGAACTGTTACGTCTGATGGGAGTAGTTGCCGTAGTTCGAATCTGAGAAGTCAAAAGACTAGTACTAGTGATCGTGATGTTCTTCAGTCCGACTCATGTGGAACTGTTACGTCTGATGGGAGTAGTTGCAGTAGTTCGAATCTGAGAAGTCAAAAGACAACTAATGTAACTGATACATACACACAAAGTACAGCTATTCCTGACATAAAGTCTTTAGGGTTGAATTTGAAATCTCTGACTTTGGGATTTATTAGTATTATTATCATGGATCTTGCTGCTTGCATTCTTGCCAAGCAATTTCAGACTTCTTATGGTATGCTACCACCCTCTTCGTTGCTGTATTCAAATTTTGATGAGTCACTAAAAAATCCCCCAAATGTCAGAGCAGTACAAATGCATTTTTTATCTGAGCACTACATTGTGTCTTTGCAAGAAGGGAATACTATTAGTGTTTTTGACTCAAAATATTACTCCGGCAGAATGAGTGATATTTACCCTCAACTTCTTCAGGTGTACTCTTCTGTTAGTGATGTTAAAAGAAATGTTAAAATGCTTTATGTATATTCTCAGTCTCAAGGATTTAGTAATCTGTGTGGCGTTTTTCCTGTTTCTAATGCATTGTCTTTGCTAAGCTTGAATGACCCACAGTCTAGTGTTATTGACATAAATAGTGCAAGAGGTCACTTTATTCATTGCTTGCAACAGCGAGTTTTCTCTTCTTTTCCTACCATTAAGAGTTTCAAAACTACAGTCACTGTAACTACCCCTAAGGTTAAAGACAGAGCAGATGTGCAGAGGAAGGCTATTACAAGCAACAATGTTTCACAGTGGGTACAATCTGAACCAACTGTTGCAACTTTGGCTAAGAATAATTTGCGCAGATTAGATCATTGGGATGAGCAATTCAGATTAGCAGAGAATTCAAGAAGAAATTTGATGAGAAGAAAGATGCGAGAAAGAGGTCAGTCTACTGCTACTGAAACCCAGAAAAGATTTCAAAGAAATGAAGTTGTGGATGCGAGGGAAAAAGAAAAGAGAAATGTGCAGAGAAAGAAACTCGGGGAAGATGTCAAAAAGTAGGTCTGCTGAAAATAAAAGAAATGTGCAGAGAAGGAAACTCAGGGATGATGAAGAAAGGAGGACCACGGAAAAAGAAAGAAGAAATGTGCACAGAAGGAAACTCAGGGATGAAGAAAGGAGGATTACGGAAAAAGAAATGTGCACAGAAGGAAACCCAGGGATGATGAAGAAAGGAGGATTACGGAAAAAGAAATGTGCAGAGAAGGAAACTCAGGGATGATAAAACAAGAACCACTGAAAACAAAAAAGATCTGAACAGAGAAGGAAACTCAGGGATGATGAAGAAAGGAGGATTACGGAAAAAGAAAGAAGAAATGTGCACAGAAGGAAACTCAGGGATGATGAAGAAAGGAGGATTGCGGAAAAAGAAATGTGCAAAGGAAACTCAGGGATGATGATAAAAAAAGAACCACTGAAAACAAAAAAAGAACTGAACAGAGAAGGAAAGTCAGGGATGATGAAGAAATGAGGATTACGGAAAAAGAAATGTGCAGAGAAGGAAACTCAGGGATAATGATAAAACAAGAACCACTGAAAACAAAAAAAGAACTGAACAGAGAAGGAAACTCAGGGATGATGAAGAAAGGAGGATTACGGAAAAAGAAAGAAGAAATGTGCACAGAAGGAAACTCAGGGATGATGAAGAAAGGAGGATTGCGGAAAAAGAAATGTGCAGAGAAGGAAACTCAGCGATGATGATAAAACAAGAACCACTGAAAACAAAAAAAGAACTGAACAGAGAAGGAAACGCAGGGATGATGAAGAAATGAGGATTACGGAAAAAGAAATGTGCAGAGAAGGAAACTCAGGGATAATGATAAAACAAGAACCACTGAAAACAAAAAAAGAACTGAACAGAGATGGAGGGAAGATGGAATGAGGGCCACTGAAACGTGGAGAGAAGGAAACTCAGGGGAAATGAAGAAACAAGGACCACGGAAAAAGACAGAAGAAATACTCAACGAAGAAATGAGGGCAATAAAATTATTCAGAAGTACAGAGAATCAAGGACTTAATACTTTGAGGCAGCAACCTCATTATAGAATGAAAGAGAGATCATGGTCAAAGAAAAGCAAACGTAAATCAAAGAGTGTCCTGGATTTGCCTACAATTGTGACACTGATGTATGATCTATTCAAACGTTGAGATGCTTTCATATGTACGTGCTGCAACAAAACATTCTACCAACATAGTGTGTATCATGCTTCGAGAGCAAACTATGAAAAAAAGAAAGTTTCAGAACAACTCCTGGAGACTGTCTCAATGGAATATTAAGTGTCAACAGCACTGAATGGATATGTAAAACATGCCATAGTTATATACAACGGAAGAAACGTCCACCAATGGCAAAATGTAATGGATTCAGCTTCCCAGAATTGCCGGAACACCTTATGCGACAGTTAAACTAGACACGGTTGGCCTTGGCGGTGGGTATCCTGTGAAAATATCTCCACCCGTCAAAAACCGCCACCAACAGAAAGAACATCAAAATGTAGATAGACTTTGTCCGTATACAAATAAGAAATATCGCATAAACAGTATGTTATGGTAATTTGTTTGGCCATTGTTATGTAAACAAAAGCATAAAAATTTACTTTTCTGGTGTTTGTTTATATTATGATGGTAAACATAAAGAGCGTTCTTTGTGGGTGAATACCTGATATGGAACTAATAAAGAGCGTTTATGCCATTTGTATGTGATTAGCCAGTAACATTGCTGTCTTCTGTAACACAATCAGGCTCTTGCTTAGGTAAAATATAGTAGGTCTTTATGATAACGTGCTGTTTACGCGATGGTCATGGTATATATGAACGGAACTGTATGCGTTTTAATGTTTTTCTGTTTACGGTGTTTGGAACAAATATGAATACTTTCGAAAATGAAGGCCGCGCGTGCCTTTAATGTTCCCATGAATCCTGCAGAAGTGGTATCTTGTCTACCTAGAAGGATGAATGATTCTTCGGTGATACATCTGAAGTTCATGAGGCAAAAGTGCCATAAAAGACCTGTTATAAATGAGACAATACGACCAAAGGTAGTTCAAGACCTGACACAATACTTAGTCCAGAACAGTGACCTTTTCAAAGAGGAGAACATAACATTGGATGAAGAATGGTTAGAGGATTTTGATGATGCAGCAGAAGCTGATTTTGTTGTTGATGAAAGCTGTGATGTGACTAATGACACATGTGTTGACGTCACCCTATCAACAGATCCAAACACTTCTGAAAATGATCCACCTGTCCAAAATGTGAATGAACACATAAACAGCCAAGCTGAGGAGTGCCATGGCAGTAATGGGGAAGATGATGACTGGGCTGAGTTTGATGAAAGTGAACTGATTTCTGGTAACACAGACACTCTTCTCAACCACAATGATTTCACTGATGATGGCCAACATGCCCCAGGTGAAAAGAACCACCCAATCAGTTTATATCTAGATCCGTCGGCAGAAGAGAACAGTTTTCCTGTCCTTTTATGTGGAAAGACAAGGCCAAGTAGACCTATCAATCTATCCTATGCTAATGTTTGTAAAGCTGAACTTAGAAGTGCTGACAGGAGATTTGCCAAGTCTGTTCCTAACTTATTCTTTAAATTGAAGAAAGTCCAGACCAATCAAGTCAACAATTCAATAATGACAGCTTCAAGGAAAATGAAAGGCGGTAGGCAGCACACTGCAGAGGACATGTTAAACGAGTCTAGCATCAGGCAAATAATGAATCACGATGAGGGATACCGGATGTTGAGGAGCTTAAGGTCTTCACCGGCATTTTTTGAAGAGAAGCAAAAAGAACTATTTGCAATGATCCGTCAATTAGGTATGCCAACATTTTTCTGCAGTCTATCTGCCGCAGAAACAAGATGGACAGACCTTCTTCATCTTCTGTATCGTAAAGCACATGGAGAGGCAGCAACTAATGAGCAAATTGAGAATCTATCCTACATGGAAAAGTGCAAACTAATACAAGATCCAGTGACATGCTCCAGGCATTTCCAGTACAGAGTGCACCTATTCTTTGACAATGTATTAAAAACATCACTAAATCCTCTTGGAGATATGAAAGACTTCTATTATCGGGTGGAGTTCCAGCAGAGGATCACCACATCTCCATTGTTTATTTTGGATAAAAGATGCTCCAATGTTTGGAAAAGACGCAGACAAAGATGTCATAGAATTTGTTGATCAGCACATATCATGTTCTGCTACACCTGGATGTGATACTGATGAATTTGTTTATGTACAGAAACACAGACATACTCAAACCTGCCGTAAAAAAGCAGGCAAAGAATGCAGATTTGGGTTTCCTGTTCCACCAATGTCAAACACATCTATCCTAGACCCGCTTCCAGAAGACTTTCCAAATCTTAAGCAACATAAATTAACTTTCAAGAAGATTCAGAAGAAAATAAATGACAAGGAAATAGCAAATTTCACTTTACATGAACTCTTGCAGAACTTACAGCTCAGCGAAGAAGACTACATTCTAGCCGTTAGATCTCATCTTGTCCGAAAACAAATATTTCTGAAGAGAAAACCATCTGAAGTTAGAATAAATGCCTATAATCCTAAATTGCTTCATTTGTGGAAAGTAAATATGGACATTCAGTTTGTTCTAGACCCATGGGCGGTCTGTGTTTACATTGCGTCCTACATCATGAAGGCACAAAGAGGTAGGCCTATTAGTAAATTGCTGCGAACTGCATGTCAGGAAGCTAAGAATGGTAATATGACGGTAAAAGCCAAACTGAGATTTATTGGAAATACCTTTCTTAACCACTCCGAAATCAGCTCACAAGAGGCAATTTATCTCCTATTACATATGCCTCTCACTCAAAGCAGCAGAAGTGTTATCTTCATAAACACAAGTGAAGAAGACAAAAGAATATCAATTCTCAAACCAAAGAATGCTTTGAAGAGCCTTGATCCAGAAAGCACAGACATATTCTGTGAGGGGAAATTAGACCACTACATGACTCGACCAACAGAACTAGAAGATCTGACGTTAGCTGAATTCTGTTCTAATTATGACATAAGAGCAAAGTCTGATACAACAAATGATGAAGACTCAACAGACAACACCGTTGAGAGTGTTCAAAGGCACGTGCGGCCTTCATTTTCGAAAATATTCATATTTGTTCCAAACACCGTAAACAGAAAAACATTAAAACGCATACAGTTCCGTTCATATATACCATGACCATCGCTTAAACAGCATGTTATCATGAAGACCTACTATATTTTACCTAAGCAAGAGCCTGATTGTGTTACAGAAGACAGCACAATGTTACTGGCTAATCACACACAAATGGCATAAACGCTCTTTATTAGTTCCATATCAGGTATTCACCCACAAAGAACGCTCTTTATGTTTACCATCATAATATAAACAAACACCAGAAAAGTAACTTTTTATGCTTTTGTTTACATAACAATAGTTAAACAAATGATCATAACATACTGTTTATGCGATATTTCTTATTTGTATACGGACAAAGTCTATCTACATTTTGATGTTCTTTCTGTTTGTGGCGGTTTTTGACGGGTGGAGATATTTTCACAGGATACCCACCGCCAAGGCCAACCGTGTCTTTCAACTGAAAGCCAGCTTTATATTACCTAGTGGAAAACATCTTATAAAGAGACAAATTCCAAAAGTTATCCGATTTGTTCATTACAACTTGAAAAAAAGACGAAGAGAATTACTTCCGATAGCAGCTCATGCTATGTCACCGTTGGAGAGATGAAAGTGAAATAATTGGCAACATTGCTTCTTATAAACAAGAGTATCTCAAATTATGCAATGAACTGCAACCTATTTCTGAGAAGTACAACACATTAGGTATAACACTTGAAGAAATTACTCAGGCTTTAAATGAAGAACTCATGCAAAATGCAATGGATACTTGCACCAAATGACGCACAATCAAATGAGGAAGAAGCTCAATTTTCAGAGTTATCAGATGATTTCCATGCCTTGCAAATGGCTGGACCTCACCCGGAATTTGATATTGCAACGAACTTTCCTGATGACACAATTGTGGGCCAGACAGTTAAAGCTTCAAGGTTGTCAGATGATGATTATTTACAAACAATGCAACCTATGAATCCTGAGCAGGCTGAATTCATTAATTACATCTTACATCATGTGAAAACAACTAATGAACCCTTTCACATATTTCTATCCGGAGGGGCTGGTGTTGGCAAAAGTTTCGTTATAAGGGCCCTCTCTGAATCCTTGCAACGTTATTATGATTGTGAACCTGGTAGCTGTCCAGATAACAGGAAGTTATTTATAAGTGCACCCACAGGCCGTGCAGCATTTAATGTTAGTGGTAATACTTTGCATACTCTCTTCGGCATTCCTCCTAATGCATCTCTCAAGGTGTACAAAACGTCAACATATTCTCGGCTGAATACTCTTCGGGTTCTCTTTATGGATCTCAAACTTCTCATTATTGATGAGATATCCATGGTTGGAACAAATATGCTAAACTTTGTTGACCAAAGACTTCAAGAGATTATCAAGAATAAGAATATATTTGGTGGTGTTTCTGTCCTATTTGTAGGTGATCTATTTCAGCTCAGACCTGTTGGAGATAGGTGGGTCTTTACACCACCTTCATCACCATATTCTGACCTCTGTTGTTGTGTATGGGTTGATTCTGTCAGCATGTTTGAATTGAAACAAATAATGCGTCAAAAGAACGTTGACTATGCTGAAATGCTCAATCGGGTAAGGGAAGGCATTCAAACACCCGACGACATTACAGTTCTTAAAACTAGAGAAATATTTGATGTTTACTCACACCCAGCAATTCCACATTTATTCTGTAAAAATGAACAAGTTGACCAATACAATGAGCATATCCTAGGTACAAAAAAGACTGAATCTAGAGTGTCTGTGGCTGAGGATCTTTTAAAAGCTAATATCCCTAATGCCCGCAAAAGGATATTGCTGGATGAAGTTAAAGCCTATCCCCCAAAATTGACACAAAATCTGCCCCAGAAGCTAAATCTTAAAATTGATGGACTGTATATGATTACACATAATTTGGATACAGAGGATGGTCTAGTGAATGGAGCACCATGTAGTCTAGTGGCGTTTGCAACCATTGCTACAACAGCTGGCCCAGTTGATGTATTATGGGTACAATTTGATGATGCATCAATTGGAAATGCACAGAGAATGAAAATGAGGCACTTATATTCAAGGAATATGAATCGAAATCTGGTGCCAATATCAAAAGTTTGCAAGGAGTTTGATGTTCGTGGATGCAAAGCTGTGACAGTTATCAGGAAGCAATGACAAGTCATAAGGCACAGGGGGCAACTCTTCCAGAAGTGCTAGTTTCCTTTGATGGTTGTTTTGCTCCACATAGCATGTATGTGGGTATCAGTAGATCCACAGAACTTGAAAAGATTTATCTGCATAGATTTCATGAAAAGCACATCACCATTAATCCAAATGTGACAGATGAAATGGAGAGACTCCGGAAAAATCCTCTAATTTTGTCTCCAAAGCCACTAAGGCAACCTTCTCATTTAATCATCATGCTCCTTAACACAAGGAGTATGAACAGGCATTTGCCTGATTTGAAGTGTTGTTCATTTTTTTGCACAGCAAATATACTTGTCATTCAAGAAACTTTTCTTATCAATCGAGATTCTAGTAATATTCATATATCAGACTTATATTTGTGTGACAGACAGGATTGTGACACGTGTACAACACAGTATAGGCATGGTGGTAGTGCAGTCTTCAAAAGGGATAGCATTATTTATAATCATCTGTCATCTATCTCTCAGTCAGGGATAGAAATTATAATTGGATTGGTAAATAATATTATTTTAATCACAGTCTATAAAAACCCTGCTACGACTATTTCCCCACTGAAACAGGTTCTTAGCAATCAGCTAGAACAAATTATTGATTACAGATTACAAGCCACAAACTGTGTTCTATGTGGAGATATTAATGAAAATTTCTTAGAGCCTACAAATAGCTTACAATTGTTCAATAACTGGCTCAGAGATAGCCTAAATATCATTCCTATTATTCATCAAGAAACAACAGATTACCACTCCTGCCTGGATCAAATTTATTCAAATCCTGCATCTTTGAAACATGGGGCATATGAGGCTTATTGGAGTGATCATAAAATAATTTGGCTGTCACTGCCGATGGAATCTTGAAATACATGAAGTTTCATTTATTTCCTGTACTACAAGTGAGTTTCGAGTTTTTTTGTTCCTGAGTTACTATAAGTTCATTTGTTTCAAGTATAACATGCTAAATTCTAGTTCACTGCACAATATTTGATACCACAGTGTTTTGATTCTGCAAAGTACTGGTCATATTTAGCACAAGCGATGATAAATATGAATTGTTCTCATTCCTTTCCTAAGTTTGCTTGTTTCAAGCACATCCCATTCTAAGTTTTGATCAACTGTATATAATTGTTAGTCTGATACTACAAGTTGATGATGATCTTAAACTATGGAAACAGTTTTTGTTTAGTATACCATATATTCAATATAATGACTTGGTTTGATAATGGAATCGCTTGGTCTAGTTGTTTTTGTGATGGTAATGAATGGTAATTGCAGACTAAGTGTTCAAATAAACTTTGTTCAAACCCACACTTTACCATGGAAATGAACAGCAGTGCGTGTGGGTTAAAATAAAAGGAAACTTCTTCAAGTTTCAACTGTATCATGATAGTGAACTCTAAGTGAAAGTCTCACCTGCGTTATGATAGTGAACTGTAATCAAAACTTGTTTCAAACCTACACTTCATCATGGAAATGAACAGCAGTTGCACATATATGTTAAAAGGAAACTTCTTCAAATCTCAACTGTGTCATGATACTGAACTGTAACTAAAAATCTGAACTGTATCATGAAAGTGAAAGTGCTGTAATTAAAACTTGCTTCAAACCTAGACTTCGTCATGGAAATGGACAGCAGTTGTGCATATATGTTAAAAGGAAACTTCAAATCTCAACAGTATCATCATAGTGAACTGCAATAACAGAAGTTGTGCATTACGGGTTGAAAGGAACCATCTTCAAAATCAACATGATAGTGGACCATAACTAAAATTCAGATGTATTGGTGAGTTATAGTTAATCGTTAGCGCGATAACTTGGTTTAAGCGCGATAACTTCAACAAACATCCTCCGATTTGATTTTAAAAAATTGGTACATGACTTTCTTGGCACAATATCTCAAACGAGTTCGAAAATCTGGTTTGTCCGATCTTTTTTCTCTGAGTTATCCCCCTCAGTTTGCAAAATTTTCATGATTTTGAGGCCGTTAGCGCGATAACTTGAACAATATTAACCGATTATATTAATTTTTGGTGTGTGACTTGCTTCGCACAATATCTCGAAAGAGTGCGAAAACCGGGTTTTTCCCGAGTTATGCCCCTTAGTATGTGAATTCTTCGCGATTTTGAGGCCGTTAGCGCGATAACTTGAACAAATATTAACCGATTTTACCTATTAATTATTCTACCGATACTGATGCACACCAATTGGCGGTAGCCACCGACGGTAAGCCACCGAAAACGAGACACAGCATCTCAGATGCCACCTCTTGTATTATGTGTCTTGTTGTAACTGGAGGTCTGGAACTTTAATTAACACTTTAATTTCTGATGCTTCCTTCCGATGCAGGGTATATAGTTTATGCATTTATCGGCCAGCTAGGAACGTGATAGATTCGTGCAATGCTTTGATCATGCCATGACTGCTCTGGTTACGTCCGTAGAGATAATAATTCAACCTGTGAGATCTTCTGACGGGGGGGGAGGGGGGGGGGGGGGTAACAACGCAGGTAATAAATGTCACAGGCAATACATGTTCGTTAATAATGTATTTTCGCAGAACTGTGACAGCAGGTGAATGTGTCCTTTAGAGTTCGATGATTTACGCGACTTGTGTCAGCTGATTTCTCTTACAATTATAAAATTCCCCCCGGGTAATCAAGTCGTGTTTCTCACGATTCAGTGAAATACATTATACCGGAGTAGTAACTAAGATATATATTGCCTGCGTTACTATTCATTGGCTGCGGACACATGTATCACAGTAGCGACGGCATGGTAGGTGTGACAATTTATTATGGTGCAGTTTGGTGACAACTGGTTGCCATAATTAATATGCCATAGCTAGCTATGTCGCCCGCTGCATATTCGCACAATGAACCCTCCAAAGTTCGTTATAATCAGCCTTTTTCTTTATGAAGTTCGCTTTGTTTATTCCAGATATTTTCTTGCAGCTGCATTTCCTCCAACACAGCTGCATCTATCCACATGATAATATTAGTGGAATTATGCGTAGAACTAAACGTCGCAAAATAAAAACGTAATAGGGGAACTGTCTTATAATACGCATGAAATTAATATAAGTGGATAAACATGAATTGAGATCATATCAACAAAACGTACTGCGGGCATGATATGTGAGTGAATGGGGGATTGCCACTGTCAAACACAATTCTGGACGATCGAACGTGCAATTATATATATCGCAGAGAACACAATGTAGCAAAACGTAATGAGTAGAGCTCAACCTTGGTGAAACGCAATGGATTAATTGGTCAAGTCGACTCATTGTGCGGAAACTCGGCGGGCAACATGGCTATAGCTATAGCACAGAAATATGACGGCCAATTGTCACCAAACTGCACCATAATAAATTGTCACACCTACTATGCCATCGCTACTGTGGTACGTGTGTCCGCAGCCAATGTTATAAAGGCAAGTTTTGAACTCGTGGAACATCATCTCTACGAACGAAGCCAGAGTCGATATTTATGGATGTCTATATTACAAGGTTTAAAGGCCCACTTAAATTTCGAATGCCCATATCACATTATAGACAACATATTCCATATTATATAACATCTGGAAGAGGAACAAAAATTGTATATATTCCACCAGATGACGGTGACACAAACACGTACTGATGGCGGGTTCTGATGACGACGATGATATTGATGATGATAGTTGATGATGATGGCGGCGACGACGATGATGATGATGCGGACGATAAGCCTTCTAATGATGACGGTGGTGATGACAAAGAAGAAGATGATGATGAATATGACTGGTGATTATGATGACGAGGATTAAGATAATTGGTGATGATGATGAAGATTAGCATAACACAGATGCCGATGATAGCGATGATGAAGATGATGAGGACAAAATGATATATATATATATATATATATATATATATGGGTGACTCCAAGCTATTGAAAAGGCAAGATGTGCCGAAACCGGTATAGCTGTTTGTACATACATGCGTCAGCATTCACCTACATCTTCATTATTTTATATATATATATATATATATATATATATATATATATCTTTATTTTCCTCCATAACTGAAGAGTAATATATATAATTATATATAATCAACACAATCAACAATCCCACCACCAGATAATACATAAATGAAAACAAAAATACAAAATCATAAATGTTACATTATGACGACGATGAAGACGATGGTGGTGATGATGAGGATGATGATGATGATGAGGAGGACGATCACAACGACGATGGTGATGATGACGATGATTATGATGATGATGATGGTGGTGACGATGCTGATGATAATGGTGATGATGATGATGGTGAAGATGATGATGATAATGTTAGCGAAATCAATGGAATATTTTGAACATTTACACATGACTATCTGATACACAGGCAGACCCATGTTGAAGTTCAAAATCTCACCTAAACCCACGCAGACAAATATGAATAAGAACTCAATATACAAAGTTAATATAAACATTCTCGTATACACGAACACTCATATTGATACTATGTTCTTAATATGAGAATATAATATGAGACATAATATTACACACACGTATGAACATGTCATATTAAAATCGACCCGAAATTATGGGTGCAGAATCTAAGCTTAAGTATAAATTACACTGCTAACAATCATCTGCTATGGATTACGTCTCAAAATTTCAAGTAGTTAGTGTACCCACATTTTCCATAACTTCGATGTTGAGGAGATGAAGAAACGACAAAATGCGACTGTGTCCTCAACATATTCATCTAGATTTGGTGGGGTATACCCGAGGAATAATGCAGTTTGTTGAATCCAACTCATACTATTGATGAACATGTAACATTCCACAGTAAAAATATCAATGAATTCGTACCAGATTTGGTTGCGTAACTGATTAAGAAACATACAATCATTAACGACATGGGTAACGATGTCAATGTAGGGAATTTGACAATGGTCACATACAGAATCAGTCACATACATTGGTGTACACAGTAAACCAATTGTAATGAAAATGTCTTCTTTGGCCGAAGAGTGGTTTCTGCAGATAGTCCATATATGAGAGATAGAAAGTTCTGGATTAACAATGTCCAGCTGTATATTCTGCCCAAACGGAGGCGATCACAAAGAAATTCCTAAATAGCACATCAGCTAGTATTGTATATGTGATCTGCGGATTCGAAAGTGGGCTTTTAATTTTAATCTTTGGTGTGATATGTGGCTTTAACTAACATACGAATGTAGCACGACATAGCTCCGTGCCTTCAATAACGGGCTCAAAATATAATTATCCGATAGTTCGATGCGGAAAATATCATATCGCAATTTTCCAGATTATTTTACGGAAGAAAAAACAAGCAATCACTATACGATTTAATCGCACATCGTTCAGAATACAATCGGGCGTGCACGAAACGATAAGGTTATAAATACGACAGTGTTACTCTGAGAGAACATCCTGCTGACATTTTAAAATACTCCCAATCATCTGCTGTGCCTCCAAATGAGTCGAAATTTTCAAAATCAAGTTTTCGCTTACCATGCAGGCGAATGCATATATTGGATGGAGGGGATAGTGGTTTCGAATCTACTGACCTCAGGTTAGTATATGAATGTCACATTCCACAACCCAGTATCATATGGCGGTACATTAAGGTGTAGCCACGGTTTTAGTAATCACAGGGTGTTCCGAAATTAATACAACCGCTCAGGAGTGTGGTAGTTATTACCTTTGCATTCAGCACACATAGTCCCCAAGCTTATGACATCATGATCGAGAGTTAAGACTACATGTATAGGCTAGAATTCAAATACAGATTGGGCTCCATTATCCAACATCACAAACACATGACAAATCGATGAGAACCAACGTCCTTATAACACGTATTGGTCACCACGACCCGCAATAACACAAGTACACAACATAATACGATGACAACAAGCCTATACATGTAACACGAATTGTCGTATGTATTTTACACGTAAGCTATACCAGTTCTCCGGGATGACCACCCCACACTTCTTGTTGTTCTGACCGGACATCATGTCCGATCTCGATTGCTCCCTGTGGGTGGCATGTTAACTATATGTCCAACGAAGCAACCTTGAAGTTCATAACATTAAAGGCACGGCCGGCGTTCGTTGCAGAAATACTCACATTTGTTCAAATCGCCATCAACAGAAGGAATATTAAAATATATACAATTTTGTTCATATGCCAAACATAATCAGCGCGTAAATAGTATATTGTCGTAAACAAGAGCCTGCTCGTGTTACAGAAGTTGTGCTTCTGTTTACATAACAGAGCGCAATTATATTGGTTAATCACATACAAATGATATAAACGCTCTTTATTATTTCCATATCAGGAAAACAGTAACAAATAACGCTCTTTATGTTTACCATAGCCGGATCTAAACAAAAGCCAGATAACGTAACGTTTTTTGCTTTTGTTTACATAACAAAGGAAAACAATTGACAATTGATTATGTCTATATTTTACTATTATTTCTGTTTATGGCGGTTTTTGACGGAGGTGAATATTT
Source organism: Siphonodentalium dalli (assembly GCA_032622095.1). Lineage (NCBI taxonomy): Eukaryota > Metazoa > Mollusca > Scaphopoda > Gadilida > Siphonodentaliidae > Siphonodentalium > Siphonodentalium dalli. The sequence goes on from CP136065.1 coordinate 30,918,012, forward strand.
TAACAGCATACCCACCGCCAACGCCGCCCGTATCTTTAACTGGAAGATTCTCGCCATGCAACCAATAAATCACATATGTTCGTAGTCTGCACTGCACTAGAAATTGATTATACATATTAAATTACTATATATTGATAATAAATTATATAAATGTACCACCGGTTACCAATTAAAGTCCACACACATATATCCTAACCAGGAATAAAATCACAACTACGTTACCCGCCTCCCCAAAAATTCCCAACCCGAACATACGAAATCTCCCTGAATCTGCATTATGTTATCCCTTCATCTCACCTACACGTATCCCAACCTTTTCCAAAAACAAATACATGTACTATTAACACCATGCATATACTATAGTCATATTATTCATAGTATATATGCATCCACCCGTCATGCCAAATTCAGTGTATTTCATTACTCTTGTTGCAAAACGTTATATACATTCTGCTTGTGGGGAGATGAGGTTCGTCTAAGTTTTAAGAACTTGTCCTCCAATCCTCTGTCTCTATAATGATATACTGATGATAAAATATGTTTAAATCAAAACGAACCAATCATGACTATAAATATCAGAGTGAGTTCAAGTGGTGCTATAAATTTAAGTATGGAACATTGAATGCATTGTCAACAAAATTCATTCCCATCGGAAAAATAACATTAACAATTCAATAGTGATGGTTATTGATGATGGGTGAGACAACAAATCTGTGTTGGCTTTATTATGAGTTGTCTTGTGAGAATACATTATGTTTCTTATATGAATTATGGGCCGATGTGGTAATAGTACGTTGACCTACCATATAGTATAGAGGTTACCGCGATGGTTTTAAATGAGGTGATGAATTAAACATGAATCGTCAATGAAGCTCTAGCTGTTTCTGTATGCAATGTTCCTGAATATTAAATCAGGATTCTTGGGTAATACCCATTTGGAGTGGTCATGTTGTCTATACGTTACGTTAGTCCTACAGCTGAAACATCGATAAACTAGGAAATGCATGTGGAATAAATGTTCAAATCAAATGTTCTGGGGATATATCCAGGTGTTTTGGACGCTGTTCGTCCCACTGATCCGCAGAACACAAATTGACCCCACCCAGCCACCATCAGTATAATACCTAACCCAATATGGAAATGTGACTGACTTGGTCGAGGTTACATTTTTATAATTTTTTAACGTCTTACAAACTGGTTCAAAATACTAATATTTGTATATACTAACATAATCGCGTCATGATAAAAAATATATCTTATTACTGTTTTAATTTCATGTATCCCGTATACAAAAAATTGTTTAGAAGAACTCCAGTTATGAGCACAGGTCTGACGTCGACCAGCTGGGGTTTTTCCTACTCGTTCGGTATGATATCCTATCTGAGAATCGAATATTGTACAGAGCGGCGCAGACATCAAAGACAGTATCAACGGTAAGCAGCACATATATGTTATACATCATTAGAAGCGGAATTGTTTACTGAGCCACCCATACCTTTCGTATTTCTTGAAACTATAACCCGGGAATCCTTTTTTTTTCTTCTAATTCATCATGACGGCATTTTTAAGCACCGTGAGACGTTTACGTGACACATATTATGTTTGTATATTTTGAACCAGTTTGTGGACGTTAAATAAATGATGAAAAGATAGGCCCGATCAAGTTAAATACCATATGATTAAGTAATAAGTATAACTGAATGTGGTGGTGTCAATTTTTGCTCTGGGGACCTGTGGTTCATCCAGTATGGATGTTGGTCATACAATGGCCTCCAGCTCTGTTCATGACATTTCGTCTACCGGCGCCAGAATTGATCACATGACCACAGCCATAATTGGATAAGAGCGGATAGACCGTCCAGTCACAGCCTGGGGCTAGAAAAATAAGAATTGATTGGCTTTTTTAGTTCTCCAATGGTGATGAGGTCGTCTGATATGAGCAATTTTCTTGAGGATCGTTGAACAAATTTGCCCATCACACGAAGGGTGTGATATATTCTCAATCTAAGGCATATTACAGCAAGGCGTCATCTCGTTGACGTAATCGGATCCCACGTGATGTATTGAGACTAATCCAGATAATTATCCAGCAGACTTCAAACACACGCTTCTAGCTGATTGTGTCGCATAGAGTCCGGGCCGCGCCATCCAATCAGCCCTGCTCCGATGATTGATCGGACAGACCCGAATAACATCAACGGCACAAGAGGTTCCGACTGCCATTCGAATAATTCCTGTGGAATGGATGAAATTTTATTGTTGGTTGGGTCGCAATGGGAAAATAGGTTCGATCAATCACACGGTGACACTTTGGGGATTAGTTACCGTGCTGGTTTCTAGGTGCCGGCATGGCTAAATAATTCGGCCTAGGGTCATAAATGTCAGATCGATCATTGGGTTATAGATGTGCCGTCCAGAGCCTAACCTTATTGACTTCAGGAAAGTCGGGCAGGCGAAGGACGTATGTCCTGTACAAACCTACTTTCACGGAATTATCGAATTCGTGGACATGTATAACCCCAAAACAATTAATGGCAATCTAAAATTAGGGTCCAATTCTTCAAGCAGCGATGCGGACAACGCCAGTGCTTTATCGTGTTAACATATTGTAAGTGACGTAAAGCGAAATCGGCTCACAAAAGTAACCTAAATCATGCAATCTCGAGCTGGGACATTCACCTATACTGTAAAATACATTGTTATGGAACAGATATTAACTAAGAAATATATTAACTGCATTGTTTTTCAATGTTACAAACTTCCCTATCAGAACATAAAACAGTTCGCAGGGTTTGAACAGGTGACTGTATGAGTAGAGAACGGCCCTGTGCCAATGCATTCTCTTATATATGCGAGTCGACCATAGGTTGCCTCGCATATATAAGAGAATGCATTGGCTTAACACATATTTTTTTTTAGGCCAATGCATTGGCACAGGGCATATCTGTAACCATCACAATGTGGTCAATGAGCCGATTCCAATGATATCCATATTTGTATGGTTCTATTGAGACAGACCGAAGATATTTTAGGCTGTTGAAGCTTTATTTGGCCGTTTTTGGCCGTTTTGTTGGGTAAAGGGTTAAATTAGCACACCTAACTCTATTCATAATCTCAAATCTTTTATCAAATTCATTGCCGATGGTGCATAGTCACATAATTGACATTTCACTCAAGCTCCGCTATAATGCATAATCTCTACAATATACGAGCGTAAACCAGAGTAGAGAATCATAAAATGATTTAGAGTACATCATCTACAAATGACGTTTGAGATTATACTCCCAGTGACAAGTCTTCGTTCTGATATATTCTTAAACGACCATGTCTCATTTGAACATTCAAATTGTGCATTCGAATAACTTGGATATAGTTTATAAGACTTTATATACTTCGATACCAGTTAAATTCGCGATGAACAATTACAACTGTGTTCACATATAGTTGTATACGATTTATCGGGTTGTATAGGCGAGCTGAAAACAGGAACATATAGGTATATAAGTGTATGTTATGTAATTTAGAACTCGGTGATGAATTCCATGTAATTTTAAAATTACTACACACTCTACGAGATAGATCTATAAACCCCTACTTATACCGAAAACCGAATATTATTACACTGAATGAACTTGTCAATTCGGGAAAGGGGAAGAGAACACAAAATCGTACACTGTTCATTATGCCATTCTTTAGGCTCTCCAGAGGCATTCTATAACCGCACACTTTAGGAAACGACCATATATTGTTGAATTAAACAATTATTATATTAAATAATTTCACTATATATTGTGTATTTTCTTGCACAGAATAATCACTCAAAAATCCTCATGCATCGCACACTATATATGTATTATTATATTGTATTATCCAACGCGATGAAGAGAAATTGAATTGTTGAGGGACATAACTGTCAGTGTAGCCTTGGTTAAAGGGGCACTGTATACTAAACCGGACATTTATGGGACAATCTCCTTTTATACTCAGAAGAATATATGCAACAAATGAATATATTTGAGCCAAGGATTAATGCAAAATACTTGTGTGTGTGTGTGTGTGTGTATGAACGATGCAAACAACATGGTATTTATAATGAAAATGAATTTACGACTCCAGTCAATTATTCATTTTCATTATAATTACCACGTTGTTTGCATCGTTCTCAGAGCACACGAGTGTATTTTTGCACTAATCCATTGTTCAAATTTATTCATTTGTTGCATATATTATGTTGAGTATAAAAGCAGATGGTCCCGTAAATGGCCGGATTTAGTGTACAGTACCCCTTTAAATGTGGCATTATTACTGGTTTGATGCTTTAATTGTTTTACAAATATGTGAAAGTAAGAAATTTGGATGCGTCATATGATTTTCTTATTCAGTGCAGGCTAATAGGAAAATATCCAAATTTCTCTCCCCTGAATTTTGTCATCCGCGCTTGCATGACAATATTTTGAAATTGCTGCGATAACATGTATTCTATTTTAGAATATTTCTCATGTATACCACAGCTGTATCAGGTAGAAGAAGCTTATAAATACTGACATTCGCTGGTCCATGGTCTGCTTTTCGGTTTCAAATTGTCAACTGCAGTAAACAATGACTAAAATTGCATGGCGTATTGTGTGTGAGAAGCAACGGGCTTTAATATGTGATTATTGGTATGAGCAAACCAAAACACAGACAACAGTTTACGCCAACCATTCCTGTCTGAAATAAAGACAAGAACCGTACCCCCTCCCAAATTGACAAACAATTGCTGGCAATTGTGTACTGCTATACCTCAGTAATAAATTAGAGAATTGTCTGGAATACGTTTTTCTGTTATGAGAGCGAAATAGTTCTTTGTTTTTTTATGGTTATCCTGAGCTGTCCTTGTTCTAAATGTTTACATGCTTTAGTGCGACAATGCATATCCTTTGCATATATATTTGCACCATCATATAATATACCTATAATAAAGCCACTTTGACCTATATAAAGCTACCATGGCATAATAAAGGCATTATGAAAGCAAGTATCTTTAACCCGGATTCCGGATTCGGATTTGTCTGAAAATGTTCTTATCAATCGAGAATAACCCGGATTCGTGTCCTGTAACTGAGACAAGATTATTTGTATACACGTTCCTCATTCTGAACGATCAGGGGCTAACGGAAAAGAGAGAGCGCGCGCGAGAAGAAAAATGATGCATATTCCCAAGTATATGATGACCGGAGTCCGCGATTATTATCAATGGAAAATACGGATTTGTGTCCCGGACATAAAGCAAGATGTCGTCTACATACGATCTCCATTTTTGTCCCACGAAACGATCATAACTGATAAGATAGTACCCAGGCGTTATGTAAAACCTGGGAAATATAGCATTCTACTAACATCGACGCAAATTGACCATACCATTCCATAGAAAACATCGTCTGAATTACGCTCAATTGTAAATATTTACATCTGCATTCGGGACGCAACTATCGGCGATAAACAAACACAAATGATTTCGCCATCGAGAGTCATTGCATATAATTAATTTATCAGAATGACGGTTCGTGTTGTCAATTTGGTTATAATATAAAAAAAAAACTGCTTTCAGCAAGATTATTCTCCATTTCAATTTGATCACCCTGCTGGAGCGTTTCACATCACTTTAAACGAGAATATCTTCTGTGTAGGCATGACCAGCAACTGTCGGGCACATGTGTGTGTGCAATTAATGCTATAAGTCCGGCATCAATCTTATCCGATAGGTGTCCTGCAAGTGTGTCTATATGATGTGTGTAATTTATATGGCAGGACCAGTAGCAGACCCGCAAAATAAGGATATTTTATATACGCAAAAATGTATGACACAGACAGTAGATAACCCGCGGTGTTTCTGGTGAAGGTAATTATATGGTATTTCCAGTAACATCATGGAAACGAGAGTATTTGATGTTAGTAATTATGGATCTGTGCTGTCTAACTAATAAAAAGTATGACATGTCCAGCAGCTATCTCTCAGAACTCTTTTGCGGATGTCAATGTATGATATGTCGAGCAGCAATTGTTCAGACACGAGTTTCCGATGTGTGTTTAAATAAATGGCATGCTCAGCATACATACGTCTCTTTTGTTTATGTAGATATATGGAATCCCCTGCATAGAAGAATCTTATGTGTATGTAAATGTGTGTTATGCCCATCAGCTGCATTGCAAACGAGGGCCGCTTATAATATGGTTTAAAACCCAGTTCCTTTGTTCTACCTCGACATTCTATTTCTCCGAATGGGCACTTTATGCCATGATTTACACCATTCGTAATCTAGAACGTTCATGCTTGATACCACAAGAAAACATTCATAATCTAGAACGTCCATTTCCCCAAATGTATGCGCAATGAGCTCCCCATGGAGGGCTCTAACCGAGAAATACTTCTCTGCTACACCCACCCACACGACTAAACATATGTACAGTGAACCCCGCATAATTCGATTACTTGTTGGTAGAGGCGTGCCGATCATTTGCACACCATGGTATATATATCACAATGAAATCTACATCAGCAGTAATGGAGTTACTGTTCTTCTGGACACAACACTATCCTGACAAACTTGAATACATTGTTCGAGTCAAACATGTATATGTATATGAGTGATTTGGTCTGTGGACGATGGTATCTTCTGTGTATATAAATGTGCGGAATACCCAGCACCAGTCCTGAAAACGCACGGGTTTCCGTCTCGATGGTAGTCATTAGAACAACTGTTAATGGCCGACTCTACATTAAGGAGTCTTTCATATAAGTTGAATAAGCCATCGATCTCTTCATAACAGGGTATTATTCACGATTTTATTCAACAAAATTGCACGATCATACGTGTTTGCGGAGTCTGAGATGCCTTCCAAATGTTATCTGAGGCTAATGAAACAAACTCGGTCTCCGAACCGTCTGCTCGGGATCTTCTGGCTGGTCATACGTATAATTTGTGCCTAATGAATCAGTGGCGTCCACGCCAGTTCACATTGTCGTTATCCGAGCTTAAGGAGTCCATATTAATGGCGCTTATTTCTCAGATTGGATAACGACGTCTGTCTTCTGACCTGTCCTCTTAAAATAAGAGTACTGCTAGACAGTAGTCCTCGTGTCCCTATACACGTAGCAATGTCATGCAGACAAGCTTGCATTCCACATGTGGCAAGGAATGTGGTTGAGATTTCGAGAGTGTCTTTCCTCTTAAAATAAGCTCTGATGGTGGGTAGTCCTCGTGACACCATGCACGTAGTACTTTTAAGTATTCACACGTTGGTATATTTGACTATAGCATTATTAAGATAACTGATAAATTAAAGGCACGATCTGATTTCCAGAGTGACTTTTCCTTTTAAAATAAAAGCACTTAGTGTGTAGTTTTTAGTTAATCGACAAAGAGGTATGACTGCGAGAATGCATTGTCTTAAAATGAGAACGCTGATTTGGGGTGTTTTCAGTATATATTCACATATAGCAATGACGTATATATAAGGATGCATTCGCACGGTGATAAATAAGGCGACCAATTGTCAAGAAATTTGCCTCAGATTGCTATTGTACATCGTTCATTGATAAACTATACATGCTATCTATATACCGCTGTACTTACCATGTATACAGTGATGTTGATTGATAAACTACATGTTATATATATGCCGCTGTACTTACCATGTATACAGGGATGTTGATTGATAAACTACATGTTATATCTATGCCGCTGTTCTTACCATGTATACAGGGATGTTGATTGATAAACTACATGTTGTATATATGCCGCTATACATACCATAAACACAGGGTTATAGCTAGAGGGTCTCCGTGCTTGAACATTTCCAACCTAAGACTTCCAATGGTTGGAAAATTTCACTGAAAAAGTTTCAACAAGTGGCCCAAAACAACATACTTGACATTAAATGTTACATTGTGAGATTAATTAAAGACCCACGTAATTTTCGAGATATAGTGACTTGATATATGGTTTTAATATCAATATATGCCATCAAATATATTTAAAATACTATAATTCATCACCATTTGAAACATTTGTGTCCCAGAATATGCCCATAATATAGAGAAATAGAAAACATAGAGAAGATTACCCCCGGTTTGGCTCCCAGAATGCAACAGAATTCAAACCAAAGATGTATTTTCAATGAAAGGGGAATAACTCTATCTTTAAGATATAGTTATTCCCCCTCCATTGAAACTACTAAAGTACACTGTTTACTACAATTTGGATGACAAAAACACGTCGGCAACTCAACAAAAACAACATGTTCACAGTTTATTACACCGGATAAGTTGATACTTCAATGTTTTGGAACGTCTTCTTTCAAATGGTATATAATATGGCATATATTTTATATAATGTGATCTGGGGGTTCGAAAATTAAGTGAGACTTTAACCCTTTCTATACGAAATGTTCATTGACTAGATTTCACATAGGCAATGTTTAGAAAAATAGTTCAATAAAAGACCATATAGGTCGTTTGTTGAACTTATTATCTGAATTTCCCACCAATGAATGTGAATCCTTCAGTACTTGTATTATCTTTTCGTCTGACCGTCGTCTGCTAATTTATCATGAAAACCCCTCCAGATGAATAATAGACAAGTCCCATGATACCTTTATAACTGAATGATGATTTTTTGTATGTCCCCGACCATGTTTTAGTCCACGTCGCATCATGTGTATGTGGTATTAAAACTGTTTACATGCAGTCTGAATATCCACGGTGAAATACCCAAAACATTCCATGTCCCCAAGAACCTGCGCAAACAACCCAGGGGCATTTGGACCGAATAATGCATGATGCCATATACGGAATATCGCTTTAACCCTTTCTATACTAAATTTATTCTTCCATCAGTTATATAGGTACATGTTGGAATGGTCTATTATTCGTTTTGAGGGGCGTTCATGTAATAAAATCAGACGACAGGCAGAAAAACAGTGTGATTCATATGCATTGGTCGGAATGTTCGGATAATAAATTCAACAAACTACCTATGTTGAACTTTTGATCTGAACATCTCCTAATATAACTACTCGTCAATGATATTTAGTATAGAAAGGATTAAATACCGCATAGACAACAGAGCGACGCGTGTAAAGCATACACACATGATATGTGCCATGTAGCGAATCTCAATAAATTGTATTGACAGCGGACGTTATATATGGGAGTTTGTTAATTTACTTCGGTCCGTAAGTCACTTTCGCTTGCCATTGTAATACATAAATGCCGAACAAAACGTTGTTCCAATATATCTACAATTCTCCGAGGAGTATCGGAGTGTTCACAATAAGCAAGTCGAACAGTCTTGTTTCATATTATAGTGTTGTTTAATGCCGATTCTATATCATTATTTTTCGCGATCAAACACATATAATCCCCCTGTCTGGTGTACGTATCGCGATATGACGCCTTTTGGTTGTGAGAATCGATAATTGTACGCATATCGCCACATCTCATTAATCCCTGTTATATCTATCACCCCGTATGTTGATTAACGCGGCTACAATTTGAAGTTATCACTACTATTGTTTCATTTTGGGATTTACCAATGGCTGTTTCTCACGAAGCGAACGAGAATGAATTGAAAATGACACGACATGTTTAATTCAATTTATCTTTTTGCTCTATGTTCGTAGATCACGACTTATCCCATGATAGATATCATATCACCATACGAACTAATCATTTTGGTGTCAAGTAAAAAAAATAATATAAACGTCTCCACATACCAATGCACAACCCTTCACCCATCTACCTTTGTTGTTGGTCGAAACAATCCACGAAATAATGGGCTGACTGGTTGTGGTTTAGCGTCATTTCAGTCGCTAGGCAGCCTACGTCATATCAGAGCGTTGTCTGATTTATTGGTATATGAAAGATGGCTGAAGACACGGAACTTGTGTTGGTTTGGTTTAACATATTCCATTGCTCTTTCCCACTCTTAGTCACATGTTGGAGTACTGCAGCTTTATTTGGAGTTATTGATATCTGCTAACTAGGAAGTGTGTGCAAGTACGATCAAACAACAACTGGTGGTGTATATTTGTCCATGTTTAACATATGTGACAAAAATCTAATGATTTGTCCCAATTTTTTCATAACTTTTCAAACCTATTATTAGATGTTTTCAATCAGACAATTTTATTTAGATTAACAGAGATATTGCTTTAAAACTTTTCCTGTGAACAGGAGATAGGTAAAGGTGTCAAAACTGCTGCCAACGGGAAACAAAGTAACATGGCATTAATAATTAACCCTATCCCCTTAAATGCTAACCTATTTAATGTAATGTTCTCAAACATTTCTATAGTGAGATAATTGAGTTTTTAAAGTATAAGTACAGTTATTTTTAAGAGTATATTATTATGAAAAATCAATACCACACATTGATGAATATTTTGATGAATATTTGTCAAGTTTTTCCCTCAAAAAATCGTGTGCCAAAAATCGATCAATTTATGAATTTCCTATTTTTACGCGATTTCAACATGATATGTATTCCCTATCGAACGCGAATCGTATTATCACATATGTTTTATTTTAACATAAAATAGGTCCTATTGCAGTTCGATTTTGACATTCCTCTACTCGTATCAAAATATCTATTTTCCGTATAGAATGAATCAATTCATACGTTCTGTTTGTCAATGTCGGGTATAGTATTATTCTTCAGTGTTCCAGACATCTGTCTCCCGTATTTACTCGGTCACGAAGCGACGGAGATGCCCTGGGCTGTGTACTATGTCGAGTGTTCATCAATACATAGGTAACCTAATGGCTCACGATTTTTTTCTATTACAGCTATAGCCGCGAGACCTTATATTGTTGGCACTGGCTGTCGGGACTAAGAGTTTCTTTGGGACATTATATCAGGAGATCGTAATATATGTAGACATGTGTTGGCACCTATTATCCACCTAAATGTAGTCTAGCTGCTTATCACAGGCAGCATCTAAGCTAAGTTTGTGAGGAGCATGGTACACTAGACCAAGATACGGCGTCCAGTGATGGCCAAGCTGGTTCGAACCCCGATAACAGTGGATTGTTATCCACACAGAGGAAGGTTATCTTGTTCGTTCTGGGCCATGCAGCTTGTCTGTTGCTTTTGGTGAACTTGACGAGCAGTGCATGGATGTCTTAATGAAATTCACTATGTTTTGTCTTTCCTCTGCCAGAAAATCAGAAAACGTCGTGTGATATGGCATAGCGACTGAGACGAAGATAAACCCCTACATGTACATGTAGTTCAGTAATATTTGCTGACACAAGTCAAACTCTTGTATCGACTTCCTCTACTATCACTGAATCTTGACATTGTTGTAGATAGGTCGCTACCAATAATCGACTAAATGGTATTTGGAATACGACCTTATCTAAACTGCTTTCATGGCTCCTCCTTATCAGTTAGTAGTCTGAGTCACAGGTACCTGGCAATACATTATAATACTAGAATACTCAAGGTATTGAAGACAAAAAGTGCCAGTACCTGTGGTCTGAAATACCATGGAATTGTCCACGTCGTTTTGTGGTACAATTCTAGAATTTGAATACAGAAACTGATTGTTAGACTCCACTTCACGTCGTCGCACAGTTTTTGTTTGTCAAATTGGTTATAATACACGGGACAAATTATTAGAGTGATTTCCCCTGGGACCCCAAGCAATTATCGGCATAACAAAAAGCCTGGCAGCGGAATGGTCAATGAGATATGGATGAAAAGTGCACGAAAGAACATGCACAAACGTGTTTCCCGACGAGAAACGTCAGATATAGCGACACTGTGAACGGTTACTGCTGTCAAATGGGCGAATAATTTATGGGAGGCGTTGGTGTTTTTCTCGATGTCATTTTTTCTCCTTTCAAGGGTAGTGTGACGTTTGTCAAAACTGCAGTGTGACTCAATACGTTGAAAAGAACTTTTGGGCACAATTCCGTGTGTATCAATGGACATTCTTTAATCGTTGATACCTGTGCAGGGTCAACCCGTTCATGGGAATACAGGCCAGTGCGATTTGTTACCACTGAGGCCTATGTAAATTGTAACCAATATATACGCTGCTGTGCCATGTGTTTATTTTTTAAATAACTAACTTTGCCCATCAAAGACTTTCAAACCTGATCTATAGCTGGCTTGTTAGATAATCGAACTTCGCGTATTATATATTCATCGTGCCGGTATATTCAATAACCTGCAAATTGCTGTTAAATCTTGCCATGAAAGGGTAAAGAGTGTTTCTCAATAGCAAATAAAAGATAGAGTATGCGGAACGTTCCGTGCCAGTTAGATCCACAGAGTTTATTGTACTCTCAGAAGCAAATCTTAGTATCCGGGAACCGGTCTATATGAAGATTCGATCCCGTCTAAGTTGGGTGTATTTGCTGATCATGGCATCGGCTTTGTGTCATCCGCATCGCGAACATGCACCATGCCGTGAAGACATCGTCTGAATGAGTGGAATATGTCCCGTGTGTTTGTTCGCTGCAGCCTTCTACATATTAGTTATCCATGAGGGACTCCCGCCGCCCCATGACGCAGATTACAGTGTTTACATACGATCGAAGTATGTGGAAAAAACAAAGTGAAGAATTCCCAATCATCCAATATCGTGCCGCCAAATGTCTGCTTTCTCAGATGCAGCGGAAATGGAGTCTTTTCGTGATGGCAGTGCAGGTTTGGCTATGCAAATATTAGTCCGACTCAAGACATCTCTGCACGCGCATAGTTACTGTATGATAACACGAGTTTGCTATTTTATCATATCGCCAGCTTTGATAGCCACACTCAAGTTCTCCGATATGTTCAAATTCACATCATTGATTAGTCTGGGTGATCATAATGTTCTTGTCAATTGTAAGCGACGCGCCACTATATATACCCTATAACTATTGAGCATAACCCATTTTAACTGGCCACACAACAGTGTACGACTGCTGTGCTTATTCGAATCTATGCATGTACAATGTATATACTGACGGGCGAAGTGTATCAATCTTGTAAGTAAATTGGAACCAATGCCGATAAATGTCTGCGTTCTCAGAACCAGAGGAAAAGGACTTCGCTGCATGTTTCGCTGTGTAAAGAGGAGTCGGATCAAGACATCTCTGTACACTAGAACTCCCGGATTTTATTCACCTGCTTGCTGCTAACACAATGTTCTAAGACCCAAATTACATTATATATCATACTCTGCATTATATATTCTATTAGAAAACAGATTCTTCAAAACATATATAAACTACCGTTTTATTATATTCACCGAGTTAGGAGCTTTTATTATAAACGAGGTAGTTTCGAAGTAACTTTAACGCAACACAATGCTCCAATTAAAACTCAAATCACAGTATATATCATAGTCTGCGTTATGTATCATTTGAAAAAAGAATCTCCAAACACAGTTATGTCTGAGCTGCCTGGTCCCGGTCGAGACAAATAATCAACCCAATTGCGGTGTGACTAATTAGTGCCCGGGCAGGTCTTGGTGGTCTCATGAGCCCGCAGACAGTCTAATATGATGCCACATGGTAGTAGGATACAGAATAAGCATATATTAGGAAAATTTACTTGCTGTGTCGTCCACCGGCGGGTTTATTAACCATTTAAATGCCGATATTGACTAAAAGAACCCGGGAGAGCCCAGACGGACGCATAGACCCGACCATATTATATATTGATGACTAATGGTAGCGAGGCACTTACTAAAGGTATATATTGCAAATATTGACTCGCTATCTCGTTCGCGGCCGACTTCATTAACCCCTTAAATGACGATATGCGCCAGAAGAACATGGCGCAAGCCCGGGCACGCCCGGGCAGGTCTTGGTGGTCTCATGGGCCCGCAGACAGTCTAATATGATGCCATATGGTAGTATGATACAGAATAAGCATATATTAGGAAAATTGACTTGCTGTGTCGTCCACCGGCGGGTTTATTAACCATTTAAATGCCGATATTGACTAAAAGAACCCGGGAGAGCCCAGACGGACGCATAGACCCGACCATATTATATATTGATGACTAATGGTAGCGAGGCACTTACTAAAGGTATATATTGCAAATATTGACTCGCTATCTCGTTCGCGGCCGGCTTCATTAACCCCTTAAATGACGATATGCGCCAGAAGAACATGGCGCAAGCCCGGGCACGCCCGGGCAGGTCTTGGTGGTCTCATGGGCCCGCAGACAGTCTAATATGATGCCATATGGTAGTAGGATACAGAATAAGCATATATTAGGAAAATTGACTTGCTGTGTCGTCCACCGGCGGGTTTATTAACCATTTAAATGCCGATATTGACTAAAAGAACCCGGGAGAGCCCAGACGGACGCATAGACGCGACCATATTATATATTGATGACTAATGGTAGCGAGGCACTTACTAAAGGTATATATTGCAAATATTGACTCGCTATCTCGTTCGCGGCCGGCTTCATTAACCCCTTAAATGACGATATGCGCCAGAAGAACGGACAAAGGTCTTCTCTCCAGCGAAGATGAGTATACCTTCGATCTGGAGTCGTTACGTTTGCTTGAGGAATACGATGTTATCGTACCTGGCTTCAATAATTATTTCTCAAAAATTCTTCCTTCCATTCGGCGTTACATATTCGAGCCATCTCTTCAAGGAAAGTCAACGATCGAGTGGACTAACAATTCGTGCGAGTCGATAAACCACCTTCTTAAGCTTTCGACAAATTGGAAAAGCCAAAAGTTACCAGAACTTATTTCCAAAATCCATACCATCGTCAAATTACAACATATGGACATCAGACGAGCGATTCACGGACAAGGGAACTACGAACTTGCTCCACATATGAAGAAATTTCGTGTGCTTCATTCACAGTGGACAACTATGACAGACGAGGAGAAATCATGCAAGGTCCATAAATTTTTAAGCGGTCAATCGAGGAAATCAAGCACAGTAACATCAACAGATGGTACACTAACCGTTCCACGAACAACACCAACGGCACGAAAACCATCGCAGAAAAAACGTACAAAATCGGCAAAGACATCCAGCGCACCGAAAAGACAAAAAAACTGACAATACTTCTTATTTGATAGTGACTATATAGTGTCTATGTGATTTTAATTTGATAGTTCAATCGATGTTTCAATGTTTGTTTCCAAGTCCAATGTTGCAATTCTAGTGGTTCTGATTTTTAAACAGTCTGATCGAGCGTGTGATACATACAAATATGTAATAAGCATTGACAATAATATAGTTCGGTCAGTTTTGAAGAGAGAGCATCGTTACTATCCTTAGCGAAAAAAAGGTCATGTATTAAATCACATATATATACATAGTTATATTCCGATTTTCTTTAGAGTAGCTTACTTTTCTGAAATTTTATTTGAATACTACAATGTCCTGGAATTCACCCATTTACGCAAATTGTTATGCTACAACACCAGGTTTTACATGTTTGATATGTACAGCCAGTAGCTAGTATTCTGTTAAAGTTTTAAACATTCGATCAACCTCAGTGTATTTTGAAAATACGTCAATATGGTATCAACTTCAAATAAGCGATACCATTCTTATACAATATTGCAAACATCTGGCACATCATGGGTCACCCACTAAGACAGGGGGCCGTGTAGTAGATGCACATCTAGTTAGATCTGTTCAATAACATAGCTTTCGGCATCAGGCCTTCATCAGTGATGATATATCATCACTGACGAAGACCTTGTGCAGAGCTATGTTATTGGGTAGAACTATGCAAACAGTTTGAAAAAGTTTTGAATTATATATCTATTCACGTGTATGTATATATTATACTTTCAATTGTGCTATTAGTAGGTATGATTGTTATATATCTTGTGGTTCTCATATTTGTTTTGCTTGTTATATATTATTCATAAATTGTTTCATGAACATTCCTGGAAATCATATATGCACGAACTGTGAGAAACAAATTAGTTAGAAATCAATCACTCTTGAAGTTTAACATATGAACATTCCGCCAATCACCCAATTGTTACTAACTAGTTTTAGCATCCTTTGTTAACTGTAAACATTTGAAAATGTCCGATAAATCTTTCGAAAATACACATATATATGGAAGTTCGAGTGATTAGATTTCCGGGAAATGTTCTAAACAATTTGACAAAATTATATTCATTTGCCCTATATTGCAAACACGTGTATATATGTGTGGCTTATATAGTACTGTTGGTGGACATTTTTCGTTTCAGCTGTTGTGAGTTTTCCCCATAAATGCTTTTATACTATCATGTACATATTGTTTCCCGAACATTCCTGGAAATTATACGCGTATACACAAATATTCTGTTTATTTGAGAATTTAGAAATTTTAACTGATCTATACACAGAACAACTTATTTGAAGATAGCTATTCTGTTTTTCTCGGACAAAATGTCCTGCAATTTTAAGTTCTATAACTTACCAAAAGGGAAAATATAGAGATTAATGGAATATAAATTATGCATGACGCATAGTTTCATTTCTGAAATTGAAATGACAATTATTTGGATGGAGTTTTGTTATCGTACTTCTGTCTCCATTATAGTAATATCATTCAAGCGATTCTATTTCCGGGAAATGTTGTGCACAGTATGATTTTTACTTGCAAATATATTTATGTATAAAATGTTTCAAGGTGATGTGATATATATATATATATATATATTTTTTTTTTTTTATTTACTGATAGTGCCGTTTAGATGAAATAAAGTTTATAAGTTCTCTAAAACCTTATTATTTATTCCCGTAGTTCACCCCGTGTACGTGGTATATCGCCAAACCCGAAGGTATCACCGAACCCGAGAAGTCTCCAGGGTTCTTCTAGTTAATATCGGCATTTAAATGGTTAATTAACCCGCCGGTGGACGACACAGCAAGTCAATTTTCATAATCTATGCTTATTCTGTATATATCCTACTACCATACGACATCATATTAGACTGTCCGCGGGCCCATGAGGCCATCAGGGCCTGTCCGGACTTGCCCGGGCTTTCCCGTGCTCTCTTGGTGCAGATCGTCATTTAAGGGATCAATAAAGCCGGCCGCGAACGAAATAGCGAGTCAATATTTGCAATATACCTTTAGTAAGTGCCTCGATCCCATTATTCATCAATATATAATATGATCGGGTCGCTGTGTCAGTCGAGGCTCTCCCGGGTTCTTTAAGTTAATATCGGCATTTAAAGTGTTAATAAACCCGCCGGTTGATGACACAGCAAGTAAATTTGCATGCTTATTCAGAATCCTACTACCGTACGGAATCATATTAGACTGTCCGCGGGTTCAGGATGCAGCCAGGGCCTGTCCGGGCTTGCCCGGGCTTGCCGCGTTCTTCTGGCGCATATCGTTATTTAAGGGGTTAATGAAACCGGCGGCGAACGAGATAGCGAGTCAATATTTGCAATATACCTTTAGTAAGTGCCTCGCTACCATTAGTCATCAATATATAATATTATCAGGTTTCTGTGTCCGTCCGGTCTCTCCCGGGTTCTTTTAGTTAATATCGATATTTAGAGGGTTAATAAACCCGCCGGTGGACGACACAGCAAGTCAATTTTCAAAATATATGCTTATTCTGTATCCTACTACCATATGACATCATATTAGACTGTCTGCGGGCCCATGAGACCACCAGGGCCTGCCCGGGCTTGCGCCATGTTCTTCTGGCACATATCGTCATTTAAGGGGTTAATGAAGCCGGCCGCGAACGAAATAGCGAGTCAATATTTGCAATATACCTTTAGTAAGTGCCTCGCAACCATTAGTCATCAATATATAATATGGTCGGGTCTATGCGTCCGTCTGGGCTCTCCCTGGTTCTTTTAGTCAATATCGGCATTTAAATGGTTAATAAACCCGCCGGTGGACGACACAGCAAGTCAATTTTCATACTATATGCTTATTCTGTATCCTACTACCATATGACATCATATTAGACTGTCTGCGGGTTCATGAGATCACCAGGGCCTGCCCGGGCGTGCCCGGGCTTGCGCCATGTTCTTCTGGCGCATATCGTCATTTAAGGGGTTAATGAAGCCGGCCGCGAGCGAGATAGCGAGTCCATATTTGCAATATATACCTTTAGTAAGTGCCTCGCTACCATTAGTCATCAATATATAATATGGTCGGGTCTATGCGTCCGTCTGGGCTCTCCCGGGTTCTTTTAGTCAATATCGGCATTTAAATGGTTAATAAACCCGCCGGTGGACGACACAGCAAGTCATTTTTCATAATATATGCTTATTCTGTATCCTACTACCATATGACATCATATTAGACTGTCTGCGGGTCCATGCGATCACCAGGGCCTGCCCGGGCGTGCCCGGGCTTGCGCCATGTTCTTCTGGCGCATATCGTCATTTAAGGGGTTAATGAAGCCGGCCGCGAGCGAGATAGCGAGTCAATATTTGCAATATATACCTTTAGTAGGTGCCTCGCTACCATTAGTCATCAATATATAATATGGTCGGGTCTATGCGTCCGTCTGGGCTCTCCCGGGTTCTTTTAGTCAATATCGGCATTTAAATGGTTAATAAACCCGCCGGTGGACGACACAGCAAGTCAATTTTCACAATATATGCTTATTCTTTATCCTACTATCATGTGGCATCATATTAGACTGTCACACCCCAAAATTGTATTGTCGAAATAAAAAGTTGTTTTCGGTTCCATGCTTGTTTTGAAGTGAACGACACTCTTGACTCCCTTTTTGTTTCAAATGATGCGACATAACTTGTAAATTCCGCTGCAATGTGAGAGAAAGGGGGACGTCTTGTGTTGTTTTCTATCACTTGATGGAGATTTATAGGCTACATATGTTCCTCATCTTTGTTGAATACATATATTGATCCTATAGTTTTAATGTTACAAAACAGAAATGGTCAGTGGACCGTAGTCTTTTTGTGTGTTCCTTTTATTATGATTTTGATTCATTCTGCCTGGATACATTACTCTTCTCCCTTTGTAGATGTGGACCTACTCCTCTCAGATGTTCGGGTAGTTGTCATGTTATACTCTTCCTGGATATTGATCGCCTGCCAGGTCTTTGCCTTTCGTGGGGTAAGATTATATATTATCAAGGAACAGTTGATTCTCCAGCCAATCCTTCTGCCACTTCATTGATATGTCTTTTTGTTTATTCAAAATGATTCGTCTTAAGATGTCCTGATTGTCTTTCGTTAATCACAGCAACTCATTGTTTCGCTTCTCCTTGTTCAATATGTTGTACTCATAATCATTATAGAAGACATCTTATCCAGTGATATTCTGTTACTCCTATCATGCAATGGTAGCCAATCTCTGCACATCCAACTGTACTGCTTTTTAGCTTGAGATGGAGTTCCATGTACATTGGTGGTTCTTTCGTATCGTCAACATACGTTATTGTGTTTCGTATCCTTGTTCAATATGTTGTACTCATAATCATTATAGAAGACATCTTATCCAGTGATATTCTGTTACTCCTATCATGCAATGGTAGCCAATCTCTGCACATCCAACTGTACTGCTTTTTAGCTTGAGATGGAGTTCCATGTACATTGGTGGTTCTTTCGTATCGTCAACATACGTTATTGTGTTTCGTATCCACAACATACATTTTTGTATGAACCTTTCTTCTTTTGGTGTAAACATATTTATTTATCTAAATTATGCACACGAATTAATAAAACTGTATAATATGTAAAGACAATTATGTTGACGAACGGGATTTGACAGAAAGCATGGCGCTTATATTAGCCATGTCCCCATCTTTGGCGTACACATGTGGTGTCTTTATTGCTATTTTCATAATGTTCTTTTCCCAGATACGATTTGCTTTTATGTTAAATTTTTCTATCTTATCATTTTCAGCCTTCTGGGGCATAGACTGTCAAACTGTAACCTATAATAATGAGTCAATGCATCAGATGAACTGAATTGTTACTACAATGTACCTGTTTGTGACATGACCCTTGACCCCACTCCATCAGTTTCCAATTTCTTCTGTGTTCGTTGTAATAAGTCGTGCCCAATTTTTTTTTTACAAATGTGTTGTGTGTTTGTAACACTGATTGGTTGATCTAAAAAATTCCATTTTCCTAAACTATCTCGGAAAGGCCATATATTTTTTTAATTTATATATGTGACTGGTTTTCATAAAGACTAAACTAATACAGTCAATGATCTTTTTGTTTTTGACAGTTTCATGTAATGTCTATTACAATAGCTTTCGTTTGGACTCGTTCCTTGAAAGTGCTTGCGAGTGTTATTCGAAAGACTTTAAAAAACTGTTTAACACTTAGAAGTCTCGTACCTGAATATTAACTGTTGGAACTTTCGGACGGAATTATGTTGAGATTAATCTTCCAACCCAATATTTTGTATAATATGTTATTTGATCGACTTCAGAGAAACATTATAGTCTGGTCGGAAAAGCTACATTTGTGGAATACTAGAACCCTAGAGGCATTTTTGGGGAAAAGCATGAAACTAAGTTTTCTAGCATAATTCAAGTATGCTGAATCCAATGAGGGTGCCTGTCGCTGCCTGTGACCCATATTTCACCCATAAAATCAACTTAAAGTCACATACTGTTTTTATTGCCGCGAAAATACAGTAAGTCAATATCGAGACATATATCACACTCGTTATACATATAATCTCATGAACATGGAAATACTTTGTTATTTGAATCACCCCTCGTGATCTTTCTGTCATAACTATCTCATCATCTGCTATACATATATGGACAAGTATGTTATTTAATAAATAAACGCTCTTCATGAAATCACACCCGGTTGAAAGTTCTGTGAATCAGGATTAAGTTGAAAATATGACGTTTTTTCACAAATATCTTCTAGACCAGTTCATGCTGTTTGGAACTGCTTGAGTAATGTGACATTATATTGTGTTTTGTATATTAACTGATCATTGGAGCAATTAAATATGCAATTATTGGAACACGGTATAAAATTTCACAAAAAATCACAATTGGGATTTTAGTCATATTTCAACAAGAAATGAACAGAACTTTGTAATTTAAGTGAGGCATATCATTACCTATGGATATTCCAACTCATTGGAACCAAAATTCTTACTTTGGCTCAAAATGGCTGCCAAAATGGCCGCCAAAATATGGAAAATGGTAAATATTGCCCCAGCGTGTCCTGCAATCGCTTACAAGTTGTGGTTGATGTATAAAATTGGCTATTCTGCCTCCTATACATTGAATACTAACATATCTGATGCACCATGGTTAATTGTTACTATTGTTACCACTGACATCACCAAAAATATTCTCTCAAAAACTTGACATAAATATCGGCAAAAATTAACTTTTCAGGTATAGACCATTTTTTCAAGTAAAATGCAACTATCATTGGTAAAATGTAACTGTCTCTGGATTCAATTTGTGTATTGTTTTGGTCTATCTTAAATGTGTCTATAGACCAAATTGCTCAAGATGGCTTCCAAAATGGCCACCAAATTTGTAAAAAGTTTTTTTTACATATATCCTGAACATTATTCTCTGTGTTATCCGAAAAGGTAGTAAATTGTGACTCACTTGGTTATTATACGTGTTAGTTAATTAACTGACAACTATATGTTCTATTCTGGTTGTCCCAGTTCCGTATGGGGCATGACAAATTCATTTTAAAGTATGGAATTTTGCCGAGAACCTCTTTTGTGATTCTGGCCATATTATTGAATGAAAATGGGCAGAACGTTGAGACGGAACCGAGATGAACCATAATCTGTGGCTATTCTGGCCCGTTATGGTAACACAAAATATCAACTGGATGCAGGGTGGATGCCAAGATGGTAGTCAGGGAGTTACTCTATGATCATAATTGAGGTGAATAGTTATACAGGGAGTTATTGTATGTCATGAATGGTGTGAATAGGTATACAATGAGTGACTATATGGTTATGTGTGGGTTGTCCATTGTAAGATGTATATGTATACAGGGAGAGGTCATGGTCATGTGTGAGGTGAATCGGTATGCATGGAGTGACTATGTTGTATGGTTGTGTATATCCAGTACGGGTGCATCCGATGTACCTGTATGGACATTGATGTGGTGTATGAATATAGTTACATGGTCATCTATGTGTTGATTATGTATATATGGAGTGACTGTAAGGTCATGGTGGGATGTACATGTGTTGTCTGTATGATCATGGATGGGCTGTGTGGATAAATAGGGAGTTATTTTATGGTTACGGGTAATGTGTATATGTATACATGGAATGACTGTACGGTCATGATTGAAGTGTATATGCATAACTGGAGTAAGCTGGTGGACATTATCGAGTGTGTGGGTATATATGGAGTGTCCGTGTGGTATATATTTATATCATATAGGGATTAGATGTATGATCATGGATGGCGTGTATGATTATACAGTGAGTTGCTGAATTGTCAAGTGTGAGGTGTATATGCAAGTATGGAAGGTATGAGTGGTCGTGTGTGCAGGTTTTTTTGTATATCTGAAAGGGCTGAATGGCCGTTGGTGCGGTGTATATGTATACCTGGAGCGACTGTATGGTCTAGGTGGGCTGCATATGTATATATCGAGTGGTTGAAGGACTATGTGTGTCGAATAGGTATACATGTAGTGACTGTATGGCCAATGGTGATATGAGTACATGTAGGTATACAAGGAGTGACTGTATGATCATATTATATAAAATGTAATGAATATATATACAGGGAGTAACTAAATGGTCATGTGTCAGGTGTATGAGTATACCTGGTGTTCCTGCTTGGTGACTCGTGACGGTATGGTCGTGTATGTTATACGGGTATACACACGTGTTGTTATACGGTCATGTGCGAGGGGTATGTGTTTATAACGAATGGCTATATGGCCATGGGTGAGGTGCATATGCATACATGGAGTGACTTTTCTGACATAGCTGGGGTGTATTAGTATATCTTGTGTCACTATTCGGCTATGGTGCGACACGTAGGGATACATGGAATGACATGGCCAATGGTGAGGTGAATATGTATACCAGGATTGACCATGATCATGTATGAATGTTTTGAATAGGTACACACGGGGTGACTATATGGACATATGTCAGGTGAAGGAGTATACAAGTTGGCATGGGTGAGGGTATGTGTATGAAGCGAGTGGCTATATGGCCATTGGTGAGGTGTATATGTATACCTGGAGTGACTCTATGGTCATTGTTGTGGTGTTGATGTATATATTGAATGTCTATTTTACCATCTGTGTGGAGAATATGTATACAGGGGATTACCGTATGGCCAATCGTGAGGTGAATGCATGGGTATACACGGAGTGACTATATGGTTATGGGTCATGTTTAGGAGTATACCCGGTGGGCCTCCATTGTGACTCATGGATGTATGGTCATCCGTGGTAATGGGTCAGGTGTACGTTTAAACATTGGGTAACTATATTGTTGTGTCTGTGGTGTTTATGTATATATGGAATGACTGTGTGATAATGGGTGGCTAACGCTTTCCACGTTTAACGTTTCCCCCATGTACATAAACACCATCAAGATGGAGAACTCTCTGACATGACCTCTCTATTGATTAACATATCCTTGAGTTATTGTGGAAAGCGATAGCCACCCAAGGTACACATGTACAACCCACCCATTACCTCAGTAACTCCATATGTACATAAACACCACCCAAATGACAATATAAATATAGTCACCCACTTTATACACGTACACCTGACCATACAGCCATACTTGGTTATACCCGTACATACCACAAATGACGATACAGCCACGATTCACCATGCATGAACACCAGATGTACTCCTACACCTGGCACATGACCATATAGTCACTCTATGTATACATATACACCACATTCACGATCATACATTCACTCAGTGCATACATATTCATCTCACTATGGACCATACAGCCACTATATATATACCTATTTGCCATACCCATGACCATAGGGTCAATCCAGGTACCAATGGTGAGCCCTTCCAGATATACGAATACCCACACACACGACCACTTATACCTTCTGTACTTGCATATACACCTCACACATGACAATTCAGCAACTCACTGTATACCGTATTCATACACGCCGCTCCAATAATCCGTTAATATACAAAACACAAAATAAAGTCATATTACTCAACCAGTTCCAAACAATATGAACTGATCTAGAAGATATATGTGAAAAAACGTCATATTTTCAACTTCCGGCGGCCTTTTTGGCGGCCATTTTGGAGGGTGAGTTTCAATTTTGCGCCAAAAAAGTGTCATTATGTCTTACCTTCACGAAAATATATACTTTTGTATACATTTTACCAGATTTTCCCGCTATAATTTGCATAAAACTGACTTAGGGTCTGATCTGAAAAATGGCGGCCAGGATGGACGCCATCTTGTCTGAAGTCTACACGGCCATTTTGTTTCTTATTAACATTGCTTAAAAGTTGAAGGACATAATAATGAACAAAATGAGTGGGGTGAAGTTAAGTCCCATGGGGCGGGTGCAAGGGTACCCCTATTGACTCTCGGACAATAAGATAATTCTTACGAGAATCGTCGATAAATATACAAAACGGCAATGTCTTACCGTAGGTACCTGATTAATATGATGTTAATGTTTCAGAATTATTACTGTGATGATAGTATCATGATACAACGCGGCTTTGAACGTTCCGTGAGGAGTATATAAGTTTTTGAGTATGTTCAAGGCCAGTTACGTGATTTCATATGACGTTGTACGGTGCCGTATCAACAACCCTCCAGCGAAGAAAACACGAAGATTTTAAAAGCCTTTTATTGAACCCTATGTTCATCCAATCGGGCGACAGGCAGTCTATTCGTGTTCGGCACCTTCGATTTATGGTAAAAAAGTTGGTTTTCCGCGGAAATGCTTCTAGAAATGTCTTTTCTGAGAATTACGACTAGACTATTAGAATATTTTCCAAATGTTAGTCAAACTGTCAAACATAAATGACCATAAGTTGGTTGCTTCCCCTTTACAAATACAATTTAACCATGTCTCAGTTCTTTGCTGCTTTAACTTTTCTCCCAGTTGCCGTTAGCAATAACAAAGGCTGCTCTTAATTTCCAGTTAGCATAAAACTACCACTGTTATCGTTATTCGACTATATCTACGACAGCCAGATAGTACGATTTGAAGACGATACTATTATAACGAGAGAATAATTAAGTCCGACTCTCGGTAATCTTTAATTATTGTGGATAATCCGATGTTTTTGTCAGGTGAAAGAATATAGAGGCAAATGCACAGGCGCATCGAAATGTCCAATTAGTCGTATATACAATAATATGCTAGAATCCGACCTCATGGATCATTAAACCGAAACATGCGAAAACCATTTTTAAATAATAAGTTTATGCATACCTGTGCTGACAGTTCTTCTCTTTGTTTATTTTCAAATTTGTCGTTAGCATCCTAAACCGGAAGTGTGATGTAGGGGTGAAGACGATTGAGGACGTCGTCTGCGTGAGGGTCTGGCCTGTTTGTTTGTTCGCTGCAGCTGACTACATATTATTTATCCATGAGGGACTCCCGACGCCCCATGTCGCAGATTACAGTGTTTACATACGATCGAAGTATGTGGAAGAAACAAAGTGAAGAATTCCCAATCATCCAATATCGTGCCGCCAAATGTCTGCTTTCTCAGAATCAGAGGAAATGGAGTATTTTCGTGATGTCGGTGCAGGTTTGGTTATTTAAATATTAGTCTGCATGATTCAAGACATCTCTGTACACTAAAACCGCACCCTTTCTTATTCACCAGGTTGTTTGATTTTTATAAACAAAGTATTTTTGTTGACAATTTAACGACCATGTTATGTTCCAAACACCAAATAGCACTATATACAATATTCGATATTATATAATCTATATAGTAGGATATATCTAACAAATATATTATAGAACTTCCTGTTAATTGTTATCATTTCGTATTTATTTGTTACCAACAATAGAGCTAGCTAATCCTGTTATGCAGGCAATGTCTTATATCACCAAAATACCAGGGTTTGTTGTGATAAGTTATGTACTTATGTGAAGACGATGGCGTTTCAGGCGGGTTGATATGAATTGTTTTGTCCATTCTCATAAAAATCACAGTTCCTCATAAATTAGTAAGACTTAATGCATGTAGGTGTATATAGTAAATGTTAGCTACTGTTGGATATATAAAAGGGAGATAGTTATTGCCTCACAATTGTGTGACATATTTATAACCAGAAAGGATTTCTAGTAACTAAATTAAATCAAATTGTAGCTAAATCCTTATGAAAATAGGGACATAGAACATTTAGAAAACAATATAACTTTGAAGGAAGTGTTCAAAATTGCATAAAAATATAGCAGATCTCTAATGAGTCGCAATTCTGTGTGAGATTATTAACCGAGTGCACTAAATTCTATTCGAGCCGAGCTTTAGCTCATAATCACATTTTAGAGAGGAAAAATCATCACGAAACGGCTGGAGTTATACAAAATTAACATCGATGTCCTTATCACAACCAAAGAGGAAGTACAGACACCTTCAAGAAACAAATATAGTGCCATGTTGAATGTGTCTTTTCAATCAACACTAAACAACCCAACACAAATTGAATATCATAATTATTCTAATTAACATAATAAAGTTCCGGCATCGATATCATTGCGCTAAGCTCTTGTGTCACTGCTCGTGCCGATAATTTACGTGTGTCTTACCTAAATATATGAGGCCGGATTTAGGGGCTAATTATGTGATAAAGTATGTTCCATCTAAATAAACTGCATTTACACCAGATAAGTGCTCTAGCTGCTCGACGAATAGGGTTGAGAATGTAGCTTCAATTCTGGAAGATTAAGTTTCTGAAAAAAAAATGTCTTGATCTGCACCACCTGAACTCTTTTTGTTTTTGACCGAAGCGAGAGAACTAAGTCCTTTAAGTCGCATTCTATTGCCGCGCAATGCACTTCTGGGGTCCTGTGTAAGTTTTATATCATGATGGACTTTACTGAATATTCTATGGGGCGCAGCTGGTCTGTTTGTTGATGTTTTGCTTCGATGTTAGGCCACGGTTTACCCATAAAACTCTACTAATGTATTGAGGCAAATTAGAAATAACACGCTACAGTCCTCAAACAATGTATCGTCGGCCTGTGGGCAGGAAGGCCACGATTTTCACCAGCCCTGATTTTCACCGAATTTAGTACTGTAATATCTGGACCAATTGACGTCTATATATGTGACCCGCCATATCAAATCCAGTCGTAAGTCGGGATTTTTTTTACCCTGTGCCAATGCATTCTCTTATATATGCGAGTCGACCATAGGTCGCCTCGCATATATAAGAGAATGCATTGTCCTAACAATTTTTATTCATTTTTTTTTAAATAAATGTTTCTTACAATTTTTAGGATATAAAATAAAAAACATCCATTACCCTGCAGGGAGCCCCACACATATATAGAAGCATATAGAAGAGTGTCGTCTGCTCATGTTTGTCTGGGGCTCTGTATGGGTGAAATTATAAAATTGTTAAAGAATACAAGAAAAAGATATTAAAATTGTAAAAATTTGTTAGGCCAATGCATTCTCTTATATATGCGAGGCGACCTATGGTCGACTCGCATATATAAGAGAATGCATTGGTACAGGGTAAAAAAATCCCGACTTACGACTGGATTTGATATGGCGG
Source organism: Siphonodentalium dalli (assembly GCA_032622095.1). NCBI lineage: Eukaryota > Metazoa > Mollusca > Scaphopoda > Gadilida > Siphonodentaliidae > Siphonodentalium > Siphonodentalium dalli. The sequence goes on from CP136065.1 coordinate 30,945,704, forward strand.
GTCACAATTAATATTGGCGCGGCTTCGAATCCTGGCATGCGCGACAATCAGGACCGATTTTCAAGCTTGATTTGAGTTGGGGGGACATCTCAGTGTGCCATTCCGATCGATACATGGCCATTTCGATAAGAAATGAGAATTTGTTCATGCTCACTGAAGTAAGCACATTTGAAGCAATAAACACTCACACTGAGTCCGTGGCTCCATAAGTCTGATATAATACTGCATCACTACTTTGAGATTATTACCGGCGGAGTTTTGTCCCTGCAAGCCAAACAATCACGATTGATCCCACCAAACTATTGGACTACGCAATAGAGAGCAATTGAAATGGAAGCAGTCCATCATTATTTGACTCTTTGGCGTGGCTTGTCTTAATAATAAATGGCTGATTAAAATCTTGCTATAAGGGAAATGATTCATTACTGAATGGAATCGAACACATGAATATTTCAAACTGCAATCAATACACGATGATCAACTAACAGTTGTGTAAAATGGTGTGATCCCGGGAGTAATTAGCATGGAATGGAAGCAGAAGCAAGCCTGCAAATAGGGTGTACTAGCATCACCAAATTGACCCTCTGGAGACCTCATTCTGCTTAAGCCTCATATTCTGGGAAGTATCTATAGTCTCAAATTAACATTGTTTTTAGTTATGTTTTCCCTTTTGAGAAGTTTCTATATCCCCTAATTTGCAGAAGATAAAAGGCATAATCGAGGTGCCCAATGGGTGAACATCGTCAACTTCAACAGGGGAAATTCAATATCATCCTAGGTCTACCATAGCATTTGAGGGACTAAGCAGAATGAGGTCCCCAGAGGGTGAATTTGGTGGTGATAGCCCGCTATGCGGGACAGCATCAGTAAATTCACCCTCTGTGGACCTCATTCTGCAAATGACAGACACACTATTTGCAGACTTGAGCAGAAGCAGCACACGTGTTCTGGTGTATCCACGATAGTCATAGTTTAAAGGCGTAGTCCGGTTGTGTTCAAGTGTATATGTGACCCGCCATATCAAATCCAGTCGTAAGTCGGGACTTTTTTACCCTGTGCCAATGCATTCTCTTATATATGCGAGTCGACCATAGGTCGCCTCGCATATATAAGAGAATGCATTGGCCTAACAATTTTTTATCATTTTTTTTAAATAAATGTTTCTTACAATTTTTAGGACATAAAATTAAAAACATCCATTACCCTGCAGGGAGCCCCACACATATATAGAAGCATATAGAAGAGTGTCGTCTGCTCATGTTTGTCTGGAGCTCTGTATGGGTGAAATTATAAAATTGTTAAAGAATACAAGAAAAAATAATTAAAATTGTAAAAAAATGTTAGGCCAATGCATTCTCTTATATATGCGAGGTGACCTATGGTCGACTCGGATATAAAAGAGAATGCATTGGCACAGGGTAAAAAAATCGCGACTTACGACTGGATTTGATATGGCGGGTCACATATATCTGTATTGCCTCCTCTATGGAGAGATTATACAAACAGTATAATAGGAAGGATATACACACAAGCATAAATAATACGTATATCCAATAGAAAGATGCGTGCACAATCACAAGTTTTATTTTGTGCGTGTTGGATGACTGACAGTTTGTAGCATATTCGTGGAAGCTAGTAGTTACGAACACCCTTCGCAATGTTGCAAGAGTGGAAAAGAAAGACAGCAGCATCAATAACAACTTATTAACGGAATTGTCGATATGGTTTGACTTGACTGTTCGCATATGCCAGTGTTTCCAAGAAGGAGGGATGCGAATGTGTCCACAGAGAGTGTGGCCAGGAATTCGTAGCCCTGAATGCCGTACACATCGACCACTCGCTCCCAGAATATATTCCTGAGATGAATCAACGATTGGGCTCGACAGTCAGATATTACGTGTATACTTTCGTTGCTGTAGATAGAGCCGCGTTGAGCACATCACAGACTGTTTGCGTACGTCGTTTTGTTCAGAAGAAGTACCAGTACGTTCACCAAATTTGTGACCCGCCATATCAAATCCAGTCGTAAGTCGGGATTTTTTTTACCCTGTGCCAATGCATTCTCTTATATATGCGAGTCGACCATATAAGAGATGCATTGGCCTAACAATTTTTTTATCATTTTTTTTAAATAAATGTTTCTTACAATTTTTAGGACATAAAATAAAAAAAACCATCCATTACCCTGCAGGGAGCCCCACACATATATAGAAGCATATAGAAGAGTGTCGTCTGCTCATGTTTGTCTGGGGCTCTGTATGGGTGAAATTATAAAATTGTTAAAGAATACAAGAAAAATTTATTAAAATTGTAAAAAATTGTTAGGCCAATGCATTCTCTTATATATGCGAGGCGACCTATGACTGGATTTGATATGGCGGGTCACATTTTATATAGACTCATATTCACTCAGAGTTACTTTCTTAGTAAAATTCATCTTTGTTTAAAGTCACATGACGGTTTGCGCTCCATAATGCACCTAATACTATTCGGTTCAGAATTATTCCCGGTATCGAAATAGGTCGACAAATACTTGAGAAGTTGAGCTACCTTTCTACGAGTAATACATGTAGATGTCCCAGAAAGACGCATTGAAGTCATAACAAATAGTACAACTGTGAACTCGGTGTTTAGGTCCCAAACGAACGACAGCCATGTGCACAGCATGGGACAGAAAAGAGCGTTCCGTGTTAGTCGATTCCTGATGTGGTATCAATAAAGAGCGTTCCGTGTTAGTCGATTCCTGATATGGTATCAATAAAGAGCGTTCCGTGTTGGTCGATTCCTGATATGGTATCAATAAAGAGCATTCCGTGTTAGTCGATTCCTGATATGGTATCAATAAAGAGCATTCCGCGTTAGTCGATTCCTGATTTTTTTTTCTGTGCGAAAAATTTAAACAGCTGGAAATTGACTGCGACCATTGCAAGTATATTTCAGAGCATATCAAGCCGGTATGTCAATATTTCGTGTATTTGCGAACCTATCTTATAAATCCTTCCAAATTATGTAGATACAAATTGGAAGCTCGAATGAGCCATGTCCGCGTTAAGTTCAGCTTTCAGAAATAGAGTCAAGCACGTTTCAACGACCTGGTTTATTTAGAAATATAATTGGCAGAACAATTCAGTCGAGTCACAGAGAAGGGGTCCATTGTTTGAATGTTATGCTGTGTTATTGTGTGAACTTTAACTCCCCCTCTCTCTCTTAATTAATTGAGTCACTTGATTCTCTAAAATTTGGCAAATTCTATGCCCTCTAAATAAGCAGAGAAAACTGAGATGCTAAGCAAAGCGGCCGCATATCATTTATCCCACGGGGTGGGGGGGGGGGGGGGGCTACATTGTATATATATTGGAAGAGAAAACCACGACGGCTATAAATAGATATGACAGTACTGCATTCAATCACGTATACTACGTACAGTACATGCGGAGCGATATGGAAATCGGGTACTCAATTTGCCAGCTTCTATTCCGCACTTCACTAATTGTCAACTGAGATAATGCCTGTGTTTGTTCTAAAGGGACGAGTATATGCTAAGGTATTGGAACAATGCCAATCGAGATTGAGGGAGGAACTATTTCGTCTTGCGTCAGGTCACATGGGTAATCACATGGACAGCAAACAGCCTTTTGCGATAAGATTCGATACAGCTCGGTCGACAATTATTTAGCGTCCCACCCTCCCACCCAGTATTCCTCCTTCCATTTTGGGCGGAGGCACCCCTTTTTGCTAACAGCTACGCTTAGTGTATTTCAGGACTAGATCAGTGATCATTGCCAGGACCCCATGGTTGGCGCTTGGTGGTACCAAAAAAGGTCCTTCAACAATGACAAGAAAGCTGGAGGTCCATAAACACGTTTCAGACTACCAGTTGCTTTAGTGATTAATAAATGGTAGTCATTAAGGCACACCTGTCTTGTTATTAATAACAATCATGTGGGATAAATGAATATAATGTGGTTGCGTTTCTGTTTTGTTTTTGTTTTTTTGTTGACGATGATGTGGTTGTTGGGCAAATTTAGTTTTTCTAAAACAAATTTCAAATGTTCAAACCACAATAGGCTTAGTTTGTTCTGATATATTACTTTTCCAACCAAATTTTCCAACCAATATTTAGTGCATCTGATGTCGTTGTTAGACCACGAGTCGGTTATTTCACTATATTCAGACACAGTCATCATCTGGGTCTCATGTTTTAAGTATCCAATAGTTTCAAAGTTACCCATTAAAGGCACGTGCGGCCTTAATTGTCGAAAATATTCATATTTGTTCCAAACACCGTAAACAGAAAAACATTAAAACGCATACAGTTCCGTTCATATATACCATGACCATCGCGTAAACAGCATGTTATCATAAAGACCTACTATATTTTACCTAAGCAAGAGCCTGATTGTGTTACAGAAGACAGCACAATGCTACTGGCTAATCACACACAAATGGCATAAACGCTCTTTATTAGTTCCATATCAGGTATTCACCAACAAAGAACGCTCTTTATGTTTACCATCATAATATAAACAAACACCAGAAAAGTTACTTTTTATGTTTTTGTTTACATAACAATGGTCAAACAAATGACCATAACATACTGTTTATGCGATATTTCTTATTTGTATACGGACAAAGCCTATCTACATTTTGATGTTCTTTCTGTTTGTGGCGGTTTTTGACGGGTGGATATATTTTCACAGGATACCCACCGCCAAGGCCAACCGTACCTTTAAGAAACATCAACTCAAGAAGTGCATAAATGCAATTTCCCAGAATTAATAGTGTTGATTTTCCAAAGGAAAGCAGTTCGAAAAATAGTGATTTGGAAGACCCTATATCAACGCACCTGAGTATAAATCATCAAAGTTGATGTTCAGGTAGTCTGGAAGTCGGAGTTTCTTGTACCTTTATCTTGCATATATTACCAGATACCTCCAACTGTTATATGTCACCCATGTTCCATATAAAGACCTGATATAGAAGATATGTTTGTTTGATGTCGTTACCGATGTCAATTGCAGTTGGTAGGTGGTGATTAAATGAAGTGATGGATTGAATAGGTTCCTGTGCAGATATTGAGACGTCTCTACCGTCTGTATATCGGCCATCCCTAGTGCGTTCTAATTAGTTACGAAGACTTCCACTGAGTTAACTGCACCATCTAATGCCTGCATGCCATAATGGATCCCTTTGAGTCACGAATCCGTATTGATGATATCGGGTTTTGTATAGTCAATGATACTTTTGAGTTCTGCATGGTTTACTCAATATTCTTAAAGATCCTAGTGCGTATGCAAAGCAGATTATGACATCGAATCACAGGCTTTCATTGAGAGTGGGCGGTGGAAGAAAGCGATCAAAGACTAGATATTATGTCCCTTGTGTAAGAATGGAGTCGGCGACGATATCATCTGATGATAACTTGCATATGTTTCTCAGAAATTAGACAAACGTATATCCCGGAATATTACTGGCAATACCCAAATGTATATAAATTTCACAAACTTCTCTACGTTGAGAATATAGCCGTACTGAAAAATGTGTCTATATATTTGGAGCTAGCCATGAGAGAATACAGCAAGAAGACTTTATCTGCATGCGACTGGGTATATGGGCATCACTATCACCACGTCCCAATTGTCTCACACATGGGATACATTTATCTAGCCCCTGCTTTCTCGGTGTGGGTGTGCAATGTTCACGGTGTCCTTTATGCAAAAAAAATATAGCCATACAGTGCCAATGCATGTTTGGTCCACATCAAAGGACTCGGTGGCATATAGAGTTGTCGTTCCAATGGCCAGTGTCTGTCTCCCATTGTAGGCACCCTAGTCCACATTTGTAAATATGTATATATGTAATATGTTAAAGGGGTACTGTGCACTAAATCCGGCCATGTATGCGACCAGCTCATGTTATGCGTGAACAGAATATATGCAACAAATGAATGCATTTGAGCCATGGATTAGTGATAAATACAATCGTGTGCTCTATGAACGACGCAAACAACATTGTAATTTTAATGGAATTGAATAAATGGCTGGAGTCATAAATCCATTCTCATTATACTTACCATGTTGTTTGCATCGTTCATAGAGCACATGAGTGTATTTTGCACTAATCCATGTCTAAAATTCATTCATTTCTTGCATGTATTATGTTTAGTATAAAAGGAGATGGTCGCATAAATGGTGGGATTTAGTGTACAGTACCCCTTTAAATCATGTCTAGCAATAAAGCATACTACTACATGATGATATCAAGTTATAAACCTTCCCTTTCTGGTACGTGTGAATCAGGTTATGTTTGAGTGGTACGTGCGGTTTTGTATGGTTCTATTGAGACAGACCGAAGATATTTTAGGCTGTTGAAGCTTTATTTGGCCGGTTTTGGCCGGTTTGTTGGGTAAAAGGTTAATATTAATTGATTTGAAGCGTTATCAGGTAATAAAGTCAATGGCCTTTGCTGACTTTCCTGTCTGATATCTGCAAATGAATGCATCAATTAAATAGCAGAGGGCATTAAGCTGTATATTATTTCAAGGCTGAAAGATGTGAACTTAAGTATCTGGGTCGCAAAACTGTCAGGTAATTGCGGCATTATTTGTTTAAGTATTTTACAAAGTTGTGAATGTGCACAAAATCAGTAAGAAATTTGAATGTGTAACATGAATATTGTATTTAGTGGAAGTCAACTCCGTGTGTTTGCCCACATAAAAATAACCCAGATCTCTCCGAAATTTGTCATCTGCGCTTACAAGACAATATTTTCGGAAATTTCTGAGATCCCTATCATAATTATTTCTCAGTTATATTATAGCTCTATCGGGTAGAATAAGCTTTTATGCTGATATTTTTTAAGATAAAAAAAATGGTCAATGTTAGTCAAAACATGATTAAAAGGGGGCGTTTTGTGTCTGCAAACCAAGAGGCATAACTCTGTGAGAAAGAGTACCAACAAACCAACGTACAAACATTTGTTTAAAACCCCTGTCACACTCAGGCCGGCGCTTGCCTTGCGCTGAAAAGGTACCAAAATATGAGTAACACGCAGGAGGAGCGCGGAAAACTGTCCAAAATTGTCAAACTGTTAACACAAAGTATGCTCCTATTGCGTTCCTACTTTGTCAAGTCTCACGCTCTCGCTGTGCTTTCTCTAGTCCTTGGTGCGCTCAAGTCGCTGTTATTGTGTTGCTAGTACGTTTTAAATAAGTTTGCAAAACGTTCTCTGTGCGGGCGCGGATAGTATAAATAGCGTCTCCTGCGTTCTCCAGTCATAGTCAGTGTTTAGGTTGTGGGGAATATACCCAACAATCCGCAATAGATTAGCTGTCCGATTAAACCACTGTCACACTCCGCTGCGATCAGGCCGGCGCTTGCATTGCGCTGAAAAATTATCAAAGCACCAAGCAAAGCGCACTAAGGTATCCAAGAACCGATTGGTGACGCAGTTGACACTGGCTAGGACGGGAGAGGGTCCCCGTGATCGCCCCTGAGCGCCAGCGCGCCGCGCTTGGTTTGTGCATGCACAAAACAAGCGCAGAGGTTCGGCGTTCTGACCAGGCGCAGTACGGTCGCCACGATAGCGCAAAGCGAACGATCGTGGTCGCAGCAAGAATTCCTCTGCAACTGCAGTAAGCTTACTACGCCTTGGTCAGAACGCAGAGCCTCTGCGCTTGTTTTGTGCATGCACAAAACAAGCGCGGCGCTCTGGCGCCTATGGGAGACCATGGGGACCATCGCCCGTCCTAGCCAGTGTCCACTGTGTCACCAATCGGTTCTTGGAGACCTTAGTGCGTTTAGGTGGGCGCTTTGATACTTTTGCAGCGCAATGCAAGCGCCGGCCTGAGTGTGACAGTGGCTTTACGCCAATGACACACGTCTAACACAAAAATGGTTCATTGGGCCTATGCCAAGGGTAATGGATAAGCACAAGTTTGATGTGTTGTTCCTCGTCCCAAGTTGGTCAACTTTCATAAAAAGTATGTCATGTATTGTTACCTGACTTATCAAATGGTTGTGTTCGTGCATCTTTTTTCGTTGCTATTTGTAACCTATTATTGTAAATAAAATATCGCCGGTTGTATAGGAATAGGACAGACAACTCGCACCGTAACAGTCTCTCCAGAGACGATATCTTATTGGCATGTGGTCTTGCTTGTGAAATAACCAACATGATAATTCGAAGCACTATACTGTATTGGATGTCAGACTTCCCGTTACTACGACACATACGCAGTTTTATGGGTTCAATAGCGTGAGTAGGCTGACAGCCCCAGATTATATGTCTAAGTTCCACGGGCGACTCCTTCAACAAGAATCGAGAGGTATAGTCAGAATCCGAGGTATTTTCGTTCGATCCGCAGCACCGTGTAGATTTTAATTGTTTCAACTTGTCCCCGGGGCTGTCAGAGATACGAGGAATGTCGTGACCCTGTGTGATAATTCTAGACTTGTCACGTCAACATCTTTACAAAGATTCCATCATTATATAGCGGATTAGAGTCTCGGCACGTTCACATCCGCTCTGAGACAAGCTACACACCAAGCTCATTACGACCGAAAAACCTATTGGCATTCGGCGCAGGCCTGGTGCAATACAGCTAATAACGCTACAACGACACATCAACAAATCAATCTTTGTTCATTGGCGTTATGAATATATATGCCAGTGATATGGTCTAGTTTTGTCAGGAAATGGGGTGGTAAGAAAATGGTATCGAGTTGTCGAAGTACTAAATCTCCAACAGTAAAACCAGAGATCTACCACCGAAATGTAGTGATCCCATCCTCGTCGCCACCAGGATGTGGAGGCAGGGGGTTTGGGGGTGTCTCACCCCCAACTAGACATCCCCAACTTTGGTAAAAAAATTCAAGATTTTATAGTTTCATACCTGACACAACATTAGTTGGAAATTTTACACCTACAATAGCTTTGAAATTGTTCTTGTAGTTTGATTTTCCAACAGTTTATTAGGGGGGATTTGTTTCAGACCAACATTTGCATATTGACCTACTTTTGTCAACATTTTGGACCGAAATGGCCATCATTTGGAAATTTTCCAACCTAAGTGGGGGGTGTCAGGTTTGAATACTAGGAAAGCTTGAGGCCAGTCTAGATGCTAGAATTTTCCGATGTTTTTGTTCAGATTTCAAAATTTTCTCAAACCGGGCCGAACTATTGTCGGCCCGGTGTGTCGTAATCCATTCCCGTGGCAAATAAATAACTGCAAATTAGTTTAAGAAAACCATATTTTACCACACTCTGACAAAGTTGTCGATTGAAATGGTCATTAGTTAGGAATTTTCCAAGCAAAATGGTATCAAGTTTGAAATTTCCAACACTAGAAAAGCTTGACGCCAGTCTAGATGCTATGATTTTGCGACTTTCTCACACCACCGAACGATGGTAGGTCCGGTATGTCCTGGTCTCTGGCACGTGGCCGTGTCAGCTTGTCTGCAATTAGACCACTAAATGTTAGGATTTATGCAGTTTTCATGTTCAGATATCTAAATGATACCGGGTATATAGTACCATGGTTCTGTTCATCCATCTGACTATAGTTGCATTACAAGAGCCGTTCTGCCAAGCATGTAAGTAATCAGTTGAGGTACAAGGGGGTGCAAATGGAATACCGAAAAGCTTGTGACTCTCTAGCCACGTCCGTCGTCGCCATTGTAGTGATCAAATATGATTTGCGAAAGGTCTCTTATCAGTCATGATCTGCTACTACTATCACGTGACTGCATGTACTCCACAAAATGGCAGCTTACAGCGAATATGGAGAACTGTGATCGCTAACATTAAATAAACTTAACAGTGTGAAGAAGTATTTCAGCTTATTTTATAACTTGAACCATTCGCATTCCAGTGATGACGTCAGAACCAAAATTTCAAGATTATTTTGAATCTCTGTGATTTTAACGTAGCCGGATAAAATTCATCCAATTTAAACTTTTCCAAATACGACCATCGTTGTTCCACGAGATGCCCGCATCTGTTTGTGACGCAGCAGTAATTCCCCGTGTCAATGCGAGAAACAATTGCCGTATCTCACGTATTCTGTCTTCCTTTGTCTATTGACTTTGCCTCTTACTTCCCCACTACAGTCAACTCAGGGAAACATCAAACCACATCCCGAAGTCTGGGACGTGTTTTATTAGCTCCTAAAAGTTATCCTAGACGAAAAAATTGATCACAGACGGCTCGATATGAGAAGAACAAACACATTTGTTGAGTGTTCGCGTGTGTGATACCAGTTCCGTCAGCTCATTCGCGAATAATTTGCTTATGATTCCACACGTTCGTAGCCGTTTATTATATACAAAGTTTGTGGATTTCGACTCAATTTTAAGATTTATTACTTTTCCATTGACACTAAATACCAACTAAAAGTTGTATCTAATATCTCGGAGATTCGCATACCGTTGCGTCTTACCGTTGATGTGTTTTATTTCATGATGCACACACTGCCCAATCGATTCGCGGCCTCGGTGTGCTGGCAACGAATCATCAGTGCTCAAAACGCGTGTTTTTGCAAAACAGCATTTAGCGAGAGTCAATCAACAGTTGATATTTTCAACATGGAAAGGTATGTATAGCCCATTTTACTTTTATAACACAGATTGGTTATCCACCGATGTCCTGGCCGCCTGGGGACAAAATAGGTTGCGTCTAAACCAAAAAATAAGGTGTAGAAACTCGATGGGTATAGGGATAAAATGTGTTGTTACCGCCATTCATCGGTGTTTTTGTGGCCTTCGTTTGTGCAATTGGACGAATTATTGTGTTCAAAATCCAAGAGAAATATATTGGCAATCCAAATAAATCGAGTTGGTGTCCGTAAAACGGTTATAAGTGCCCTAAATTAAGTTGGAAATGAGGGTCGGGTAGTTCACGCGTGACACAGCGGAGGGAATGTGCATGGCAACGCGGTTGGACTAGACATGTGCAAACATTGACACAGCGGCTGCATTGTGCACCATTTTATTCCCAGTCTTGTATATCGATTGTATGGCTCAGTATCAACTTTTATACCGGAATGCATGTAAAGTTTTAATGTATATGCATTGAATTATATACCGGTACCAATTATACACATTGACATACATTAACTCTTTACATAACCTAAACTATGTTTCCGTTTATAGTAGTGTAAAGTACTTATATATTATAACTATATATATGTATAGCCTATACCCATTTCATATATATGGATACATGTAATTTAAGTCTTGTTTAGAAAATGTTCATGCTACCAATGCTTCACAAGGACGACAACTACATGTATACATACGTTTGGTATTTTGATTCGACTTTGATTTTACATGTTTTGTAATAACTTCCATTTAGACGATCATAATATCATAAAACATGTTTTGAAACTTTGTTGCGGAATTTGCACGCGATTGGATGACGAGAAAAAGGGTTTGGAGAAAACAATTAATACATTACATGTATTCACAGAAGCTGATGTCGTGAATATCAGAGCGTGAAGTCGAGCATCCAGACATGTGTCGTTGACGTTGGAAAGAGATTACAGGAAGTGAGAGTTATCAAAGAGAAACAAAAAGCAATGCTTGAACGATTAGGAGAGAAAGCCAAACAGAGTTCCATAAAAACTCGTTTGCTTTTGCGTTGAGCAGTATTCGGGCAAACATCCATCAGATTGACGAGTCGGTTTCAAAGACTTGGAAAGTCGTTGACAAAATTGTAGAAGCCTCTTCCGGGATGCAAGGTGGGTTTGATTTTGTTGCTGTCTCCATTGTACACAAAGAAGTGCAGAGTAATTGGGGAAGTTTGAAAACTACGGATGATCTCACAGAAACGTACACTAAAGACACAACGGATCTTAGGTACACGCAGCAACGAAGTGACAAGTGGTTTTCAGTTAGATATACCTACAGAGTTACTGGGTCGACACTCCACAATGCACTTGGCATGCGATCGCTGAAGGAGCAGAAAGCACATTTTGATAAGGTGATGCACGGAATTTAGCAACGAAACAGCACTCAGCATGAAACATGGCACAGACACTGAGATTAATGCTGTGGCAACGCTCACATCAGTGGTAATGCCATTTCTTTTCAAGGAACTGATGTATCTTGAAGTCGGTTCATTCACTATTTTATCAACATCATGTGATCGATTGATTCTTGTATCCCCTGATGGCATGCTCAGTCGAAAATCTGATAATGATAGTGCAGTGTATGCCTGTGAAATCAAGTGTCCATCGCCGGATGGCATGATGGGTATATATTATTCAGTGCCGTCATACTATGTATGTCAGGTTCTGGCTGAGATGACGCCACTTGATGTAAACGAACTTATTTTCTTATGCTACACAAAATAATGTTCGACTGTGTTCCTGGTCAAATTTGACGTTGATCTCTGGAGGAATTAGTTCAGGAGGCAGAGCGGTTATATGGTCCAGAGCAACCACAGAGAACAAGTCGTACGTCACAATTCGCAACTGAAACAAAGGAGAAGTTGAAGTCATTCGTAGTAAAAAACAATGTGGATTTCTTAGGCGAGTTTAGATCTAGGGAAATGAGCAGAGATCCTGAAGTAGTACAGTTAGTAAACGCAGGTGACATATCGCCGTATATATTCAGCAAATTCACGCGAGCAAATGACGCGGTACGACGCAACTAGTATGCTGATCGGAGCGCTTTCACACGCTAAGGAATGCATGGATATCTTACACAATCTATGTAGACGGAAAGCAACTGATGTAGTCGTATGGTTATTGCAGGATACTGAAAGAAACTGGAATCCCGAATCGCCACACTCATTGCCAATTGCATACGCTATGAAGGGCTACAGTCTGTCTGTTGATGTGATGCGGAAAATGACGGGAAAAGTACTAAACTCGTGTATAGAGAGTGGAAAACATGTTGTTGGAATGTCGTTCGATGGACAGTGGATCGGTCTACTGAATCGTGGCGCCACAGGGAATCCGTTAACCCTATTGCAGCTACAGAAATATGTTTGGTTCCAGTCGAAGAGTACTACAAAGGGTGCCATTCTCACGTTTCTGCGGAAAATTGCAAGAGTTAAGCGGTCGGATGTTGTATTCGAAGACACTTTTTTTGTGTGAGCAGCATGACAAGAAAATAACATTGTCAACAAAGGATACCGATACTGACAACAACGGCACCTCCGAAGATTATATAAACAAAATAACCTGGCCACGACTGCGAGTGGGATTAAAAGTTGCACATGTTGTGCTTTGTAAGCAATTCATGAGATTCAGGGTTCTCTACAATTTTATTTATACTATTTTTATTTTTGACTGGCTAAAACTGCTCTGACGGCAGACTGTCTGTTCATCATTAGTGGAATGTAAGCTTCCGGTGAGCAAGGCAGGGTACCTTGTTTGTGGGCCCAGGACACTGTGGCATCACCCATTGCTCATTCTGAATATGGGCACCATAAAACAAGTCAACAAAGGATAATGTGTTCGTATCAGTTAAGAACATGCAGTTCCATCGCATCACTCATACTGGTAACAGGGCAGCGGATGTTGATCAACAACAACAACCAGTTCAATCAACAGTGGATTCATACGTTGATTCCTTGCCATCGGACGCATTGAATGATTTGAATGAGTTACGCTGCAATGAACAAGAAAACAGTATGCTATTGGACGAAATAAATGTTTGTTTGGCAAGACCCGAGATTCAAGTTGGACAAAGTATTTCGATAAATCAAACGACAGAAGACACATCAATCGCAGAAACGGACAATAAATCATTATCACTTTCAGAAATCGACATTGTGAAGTATAAATTCGCCGGAGTTCTATAAAGTCCAGCGCAGTTGATCTAGATGACATTATGACAGAACATTCAGCGGAACGTATGCTCCAGATGACACCGAAAGGGTCGCAAATACGAAATGGATGCAAAATATATATAAGTCTTGGTCTAAACGAAAACAATGTAATACGCTGTCCCGTTTGATTGGCGATGGTTCTGAAGTGACGGGAAAACTTAAGGTAAATCCAATTCGACCTGTTCCTAATCTACACAATTTGGCGTACCACGTCGTCAGCAAACTACCGAAAGCCATTTTGAATGTCGCATACGCTGCACTCATTTACAGCATGAAGCATGAACAGTGGGTTCGGGATTGCCCGTTCGGTAGAACAATGCTGATAGCTGGAATTGATGGTATACGTAATTGGTTCAGCTATCCAGGGAAACACGGCGGTTCAAATGTTGTAGTCAAATGCTTAGAAGGTCATCACCTATTTGTCAACTTACGTGTGAAAGTGTGCAAGGATGGTGTTAGTGGAATATGCAAAGAAGCGTGGCATTCAGTAGCGGATCACGACCAGAAAATATTCAGCAAATCCCTTGTCGTTGACCTGATTGACAAACAGAGGAATGCGTACGCACAGAAAACCATTTCCAGAGAAGTACAGGCCTGTATCATTCCAATTTCTAGAAGATCAACCCCGATTACAAGCTGCCAATGCAACACGCTGGAGTTGCCAGCTATAAATCATGATTCGCTGAGTTCTACGAACACCTATACTGGACTCAGTACATTGGCTGCTCTGTACCAAGTGTGAGACACCGTGTATTTCATCTTGCTTGTATTAAATTTATGTTTTGTTATCAAATAAAGTTTATATAAATCAAAAGTGTTCCTACTTCAATTATGTGCTGAAATGTAATTGTAATTGAATTACATTTCAAAGTAATTGCAATTGTAATTAATTACATTGTGAAATAGATGTAATGGGAATTGTAATTGTAATTGAAAAATGTTGAAGTAATTGTAATTGTAATTAATTACATTCACAAGTAATTGCCCCAAGCCTGCCTGTATGGCGGAACTCGGTTTCACAAAAGAAGCTGAATTTACAGAAATAGTACGGGACTGGTACGCGGCAGAAGACGACGGAGCTTTGGCAGCCATTGACAGGGCACAGCGACGTATCAAACTCAGAGACTTTATGCTAAAGGATGTTACTTTCGAAAGTTTCCCACCTCGTGGTGGATTCATAAAAGGGTTTCCTCAAGTGATGTATGACGGATTCGTCAGCAGTGTCGACAGTCATATGCAGCTCTATTCGCTCTGTCGGTGTGGTACATTCAACCAGCGTGCATTTAGTTCACTGGAAAATGATACTTTCTTTGGGACTTTGAGTGCCATGGATCCAACGAAGCTGGGATGTCCAAAAGCTGTAAATATGACAAGGTTGATCGCCACTGTAGCGGAGGTGATGCATTACAGACAGAATCCCGATTCGAGGTATGTACACGGAAGACATATGAAGCGTAGCTATCCTATAATTTTCATGTTGAATACGTTTGAGACTAGTGTGTGCATTTAATGACAGCTATAATTATTCACTAATAGTATTGTTGAGAGACTAAATTACTTATTGAATTACCTGTTTATGCCTATCATTTCAAATAATCAATATATAAATGAAACATATGTCCTAAATATATATCTTGGAATTCTATATATGGTGTGCGGCGTGCCGTATGGGGTTATATAAATAATGCTACATGTATATTATGATTGCATATAATATGATATAGTGCACAATCATTGACGTGAGATGCCTTATATGTTTATATAGTATAGTGTTTACTGAATTTGTATTACAGTATATTCCAGATACGAACCTCTAGAAAACCTGTGTATCCCTGTCACAAAATGGATGCTACAACAGTTGAAGGAGAACTACCGTCTAACAGTAACGCAGAGTTGATAACGTTGAGGTATGTATCGTTAGCGTAGTCCTTTTACATTTGTATGTTACCACATTTGATATGAACGTAAACTCTGGGAAGCAAATTGGCGCTATATTCGGGTAGTTTACACTATCTCGTATATTTTCGTAATATAAGCCAAGTTTTTAATGTGAAATAATTTTCACCACTGATTTAGCCATTGGTTACACCACACTGGCATGAACGTTTAACAATTATAAAAAAAATATCGTTTAATACATACAGAGTTCACAGTAAAGTACTACATGTGGTATGTGTTCCTGTCCCGATATGCTTACTTTTAATGTCCATCATTATCATCCGTGTGGCCAGTAATAAACCAGTAATAACAAACACAATTATATGAACTATAAAGTTTTACGTGTCACATACCAAGGATATTGTTATAACAACGATATATGCTTTAAAATTTGTAAAATAGAAATAAACATGTGTTCATCTGGTGATAAAAATACATGCATATATAGACATAAACTTAAACATTGTATAAAAACAAAGATGTGTGCGCAGTTCTTCTGCCATTTATATTTAAAACAAACACATAGTAACAAGTTAAACTCGACTTGAAACTGTTCTCGGTAAATACCTGCTTCCTCTTTATGTCAGACTAGCATTGATTTGTGAGTAATTAGTGTGAATTATCTTAAGTCTGAAGTGTTGAGAACTTGACATAATTGTCTCTTTGTTATACATGTAATTTGATATGTATATCTGAATAGTTTAGTAAATTTCAGAACAATATCTTGTTGTTTATTCACTCCCTCTACCGATTTGATAACATATACATTTTCTTATTTATACTACTGACATGTAACAAACTGATCACATTTCCAACTTATAAAACAGTTGTAAACGATGCCAAGGATCAAATTATAACAACGATATATGCTTTTAAATTTGTAAAATAGAAATAAACATGTTTGCATCTGGAAATAAAAATGCATTCATATATATACATAAACTTAAACATTGTATAAAACAAAGATGTGTGCTCAGTTCTTCTGCCATTTATATTTAAAACAAACACATAGAAACAAGTTAAACAAGTTAAACTCGAAAAAAAGAATGCTGGGAGGCCCTTAACGCTATTGTTATCATAATTACATGCTTCATACCCCCATACTAAATGTATGCCTGAGCTGATAACAAATGGCTAAGATATCTGCACAGATTGACAATTTTTTTTATTTCCTGATAAAGAAAGATAACTACACAATGGATAAACCCATGGCTGAGATATCTTGAGTGCATGCACGGAAAACGTTAATCCATAATACTCCCTATTTTTCTTCGAAAAGTGGGGGTATTAATAAATTAATACAAGTTTGGGAGAAAATTCCATCCAGACCAATCCTAGAAATAGTGTGTCATTAGCAGAATGAGGTGCCCAGAGGGTTAATTTAGTGATGCTATACCACACAGTGAGCTGGCATTACTAAATTCACCCTCTGGGCACCTCATTCGGGTTAGGCCTCATATTTGGAAAGTATCTACATCACCTTAAACTGGCGAACTTCAATCTGATCCTTTGTCTCATAGCAGTTGAGGCCTCAGCAGAATGAGGTCACCAGAGGGTGAATTTGGTGATGCTAGCCCATCGCACTCGATAGCATCACTAAATTCACAATCAGTTGAGCTCATTATGCAGATGACAGACACACAATAACAAGTCTTGATCCAGATGAACGGAACAAGGTGATTCTAGGATACCAACCCCACGTTTGTTAAATGGTTGATATCATGACCATAGAATTAACTCTACAACCTGACCATCTATCCTGCGATGTATTATTCCTGTACTCAAACAACCCTGAAAACACTGAGGATGCGTTGAATAAAGAAACAACAAGATCAGGGCTGGTATATGGTGTTTATCCCACATGGCATAACGCCTAGTACCCTGAGTAGAAAAATCACTGGACTCTGACCATTTGTTATCACGTCAATGTTTTTTTAACTTCCCTTGTGCTGAATATCTGTACCATATGGCCAACATCCTCCGATAACCTATGGCTCTGATATCAATTCGGACGGACAAAAACGTTACATTTCCAGGTGAACAAAGAGGAATAACTCTAGAACAGAACAGCATATCATTGGATACTTCTCTTAAAGAGATACTGATGGCCAACATCCGTACCAAATGTTCTTTAGATCTGCTTGTCCGACAGATATCTGCTTGGACATAAAGTAAGCCTTGAAAGAGTGCGCCTGTCATTTGCAGAATGAGGTCCCCAGAGTGAGTTTAGTGTTGCTTCCCCACACAGCTAGGGCTAGGATCACTAAATTCACCATCTGGGGACCTCATTCTGCTTAAGCCCCATCTTCTGGGAAGTAATTTTTTAGTTCCTCCCCTCCCCCTTCTGTTCAGTTTCTATATCCCCTTATTTGCAGAAGATAAATGGCATTATCAAGGTAACTAAGGTAACGAACATCAGTTACTTCAACTGGCAAATCTGATGATAGGTCTGCCAAAGCAGTTGGGTCCTAAGCAGAATGAGGTTCCCATAGGGTGAGTTTGTGATACCAGCCTGTCCTGAGGGACAGCGTCACTAAATTCACCCTCTGTGGACTTCATTCTGCAAATGACACACAATATTTGCCGGAATGTCTGAAAGCACTCCTGGTGGCCAACATTCTTACCAAATTTTCTTGAGATCTGATAACTGATGACTGAGCTATCTGCTCGGTTGGACAGAGGTCCGGACATATGTGATCCAGTATACCCACCATCCAAGCCTGCACATAGTGTCTGTCATTTGCAGAATGGGGTCCCCAGATGGTGAATTTAGTGATGCTGTCCCGCATAGTAGGCTAGCATCACCAAATTCACCCTCTGGGAACATCATTCTGCTTAGGCCTCAACTGCTATGGGAGACCTAGGATCAGATGAAATTCCCCAGTTGAAGTTTTAGTAACATCGATTGTGCATTTTATCTTCTGCAAACTTTTCAAAAAGGAAAAAGTAACTAAAAACTAAATTTGTGAGACTATAGATATCATGTGTGCATCTGGCAATAAAAATGCATTCATATATATACATAAACTTAAACATTGTATAAAAACAAAGATGTGTGCGCAGTTCTTCTGCCATTTATATTTAAAACAAACACATAGTAACAAGTTAAAGACACGGTTGGCCTTGGCGGTGGGTATCCTGTGAAAATATCTCCACCCGTCAAAAACCGCCACAAACAGAAAGAACACCAAAATGTAGATAGACTTTGTCCGTATACAAATAAGAAATATCGCATACACAGTATGTTAAGGTCATTTGTTTGACCATTGTTATGTAAACAAAAGCATAAAAAGTAACTTTTCTGGTGTTTGTTTATATTATGATGGTAAACATAAAGAGCGTTCTTTGTGGGTGAATACCTGATATGGAACTAATAAAGAGCGTTTATGTCATTTGTGTGTGATTAGCCAGTAACATTGTGCTGTCTTCTGTAACACAATCAGCCTCTTGCTTAGGTAAAATATAGTAGGTCTTTATGATAACGTGCTGTTTACGCGATGGTCATGGTATATATGAACGGAACTGTATGCGTTTTAATGTTTTTCTGTTTACGGTGTTTGGAACAAATATGAATATTTTCGAAAATGAAGGCCGCACGTGCCTTTAAAGGCACGTGAGGCCTTAGTTGTCGAAAATATTCATATTTGTTCTAATCACCTTTAAACTAGAATTGAAACTGTTCTCGGGGGCATGTCACAGCTCACAGTATATTTTCATGTTGCAATGATATAATTGGTTATGTAATACCAAGCTCCTTCTCATGATGCGACTTGATGTAGATGCATCATATCACAACCCACACGAGTCAATGCATGGCATCTAAATATTATATAAGAATTTATTTACTTATAATTACTATATACAGATGCAGAGGTTGGGGCATGTTTCGATAGGTTAGTTTGGTTCATTCTGAGTTATCCATTGGTTATTGTACGGATTCAATATGGGATGACACGTTAGATATATAATACATGTAGTTGATATATTCAGACTGTTCTTTCCCCTCACCATGTAGGGCCAATCAAAGTAGGAGGAATTATATATTAAGAGTATGAAACAATAAGGAGCTTGTCCTAATCTGAATAGCCCTGTGGTGTCAGAACTATGTGTTGTACTACCATTAGAGTACATGTTGGTAACCAGGGAGGAGTACTATATCAGTGGGGAGGTTGGTTTTATGTTGCTTGTTAATGAAATATTCTTTCAAGATATTTTGAGTAATTGCTATCAATTTCTATTCTGAGTTTGCAGTCATTTGGTAGTTCATTCCACAGAAATCTGGCTCTGGTTGATATGGCATTTTTTGCTTTTTTCGTTCTTTTAAATACACAGAATAGATTTGAATTAGCTTTGGACCGTGTATTGTAATTATGGATATCATGTAAGCTTGTAAATAGGGAAGTCAGTGATTTAGGGAGTTTCTTGTGGTGGAAATCATGTAAAATTTTAAGCAGTTGCATATTTCCAATGTCTTTAAGCAGCAATAAATTGTGTATCTTGCATATTTCCTGGGTATTTTTATTTCCATATGACAGTGTTGCAATTGCTTTGTTTTGTATTTTTTGGTGATTTTTCACTGTTGTTGCACTCCAAATAGCATTGCAATAGGTGAGATATGGGATAATAAGTATCGAATAAAGTGATTTCATCGTATCCTTTGGTACAAACTCTCACTAACCTTACGCATGACTCCTAGGTTTCTGGATACTTTATTGATAATTGTATCCACATGTAAATCCCATGACAAAGATTCTTCAATATTAATTCCTAGGAATTTAGTGTTTTTAACCCTTTGGACCAGTTTATCATTAATTTTTAGCTCCGGTAGAAAATTTAACGACTTACAAAGATCTGTAGTTGTGAAAAGCATATAGTTTGTTTTATTAAGATTTAAAGATAATTTGTTAGCAAGAAACCATTTGCTCATTGCCTCCATTTCTTTGTTAACAACACCATAAGCATTAATAATGTCTTTATCTGAGTAAAATGCATTTGTATCATCAGCAAATAGTATTACCTTTAATTCTTTGCACACATTTGGAAGATCATTCATATATATAAGAACGAGAAGAGGGCCAAGTAAATATCTCTGTGGCACGCCACAGGTTATATTTGTTTGGCAGGAAAAGTTGCCTTCGTACTGTACATATTGCTTTCTATTTGAAAGGTAGCAGCGGAACCAGTTCCGTGCAACCACCGACAGCCATAGTGTTCAAGTTTATTAATATTAATCATTATATTGTGGTTTATTGTGGCCGATGCCTTGGATAAATCTAAAAATACTCCATTGGTGTGTTCTTTTTTTATCTAAAGCTTGAGTTATTTTTTAATAAATCAGTTAAAGCAAGAATAGTTGAGTGATTTTTTCTGAAGCCATGTTGGCTACTATATAGAATATTGTATTTCGTAAGGTATTTATCCATTCTGTTCTACATCAGTTTTTCAAGATTTTTTGAGAAAATAGGTAGCACAGATACTGGCCTGTAGTTACTTAAAATTGTTGGGTCTTCATGGTCTTTAGATTTGTAGATTGGAATAACTTTAGCTACCTTCATGAGGTCTGGGAATGTACCATTAGACAGGGAGAGATTACTGATATGTGTAATGGGTTTAATAATAAATTCGGAACATGTCTTCAGAATAGAACATTTCAGTTCATCAATTCCTGCCGCCTTTTTAGAATTGATACTTTGTAATAAATCAAGGATATCAAATTCATCAGCTGGGTGTGTAAAATAAGAACCCTTGGGCTTATTAAGATAGTCTGAAGGATATTCACAAGATGTTAACTCGGCAGCAAGGTTTGGTACAATATTCGTGAAAAAATCAATAAATTTGGCAGCAATTTCCTTCTTATCATTGATGTATTTATTATCATATAAGAACTCTGTTGTGGTGCCGTTACTCGATTTTTTGTGTTGAGAATGTTTTTGATTAGTTT
Organism: Siphonodentalium dalli; assembly: GCA_032622095.1. NCBI lineage: Eukaryota > Metazoa > Mollusca > Scaphopoda > Gadilida > Siphonodentaliidae > Siphonodentalium > Siphonodentalium dalli. Next base: position 30,967,419 of record CP136065.1, read on the forward strand.
CCATGTAGCATTAATGTTACTTTCATACTGTTGGAACTTACTATGATAAAAATGCTGCATATTGCTTATTATTATATTTTGTTCTGTTTTTTATGAATATTTTATAAAGTTTATTCCTTCTTCTGGTGGAGTTCAGTATACCTGTTGTTATCCATGGATTTTGATTATTAGATATTTGGACTTTCTTCCTCTTTTTTTGGAAGTTAAGATTATAAGTGCTCATTATTATGAAGTCTGCTTTTGAAAGTTTAGAACAACTTAGATGGATCCATTGATCACACAGGTCACAGCACAAGGAATCTTGGTTATTTCGCACTGATTTTTTGCAAGTTGAGCATGGGTATTTCAACACTACTTTGGAAATTTAAGACCACGTTAGGTTGACATTGGTCTGATATTTTGAACATCCAACCAGTATTTAGTGTCTAATGTGTCGTGTTTTGATAGTAACGGGAATTCCCATAACCGCTACGTCATTGTCACGTGTTAAATCATGTGACCGCACCGACCGCTGATCACGTGACATCGTCTACAACATAGCATCTTCGACATTCTTCGGATTTATATATATCTTCGTTATAAAAACCAAATTAGCGATCAAACACAAGATTATTTGGCAAATAGGACATTTTAATTATATAATATATAGGTATATTGCAAGAACATACTAACACATTTTCAGAATAATATTCCTTTAAACGGACATGGCTCATTCGAACCCTAAAATGTATGTGTACGTAATTCGAGAAAAGGTGTCTCAAAACATGCATTTGCAAACTATTCCCGAGCTAATTCGTCGATATAGCGCTAAAAACGTGTTTTGTTAGTTATATTTTTGCGTAAATTTGATATCGTTTCGCTGTCCCGGTTAATTTTTCTGATCAGCCTATCTTCCGAGTGATGCCGGCAGCGCTCGTGTGTTTTCGGAAATAAAAATGCATTCTCGGTACCGCCATGTTTGTGACGTAATATTTTCCAAGTTTCCCCAGCGTCTCTATCATTTTCAACATGAATTTTAGTCATTTACATTGATCCTTGGAACACATTGATTTTTCTCAAATATACTCTAATCGCAATTTTGTAGGCAATAATTGTCAGTTGAGTGTGTCGATGAACTGCAGTTAGTTCAATTCCGTAGTTCTTTCTAAAGGTACTCAATCCGATCAGACGGTCCCCCATACCATCAAGAACAACAACAGCAACAACATTTCTTCAAAATACGCTTTAGTTATCAGAATCGATATATTGCAACACTATAATGCTAATCACTGTCAACTATGGTATCAAATTTCCCGAAACTTGTTGTTTATCAACATTTTGTTCAACAAAATATGGCCGTATTATCACTAAAGTATCAAAAAAATTGACCGTATTACCACTTGACTTTAGAGTTATCCATCTTCATCCGCAATTTTTTCCGAGACCTTCCGTTTGACCACGTGTTTCTGAGCCACATATTATTACACATCTTGAGAAATAAAAAACTTCAACAATCGATATCTGATCACTCTGAGCTCGAGTTAAATATTTTTTACCTCCGGAACCAAAGAAATAGTAATTTAGGAGCGTCTGATCGGATTGAGTACCTACCCAGGTGGTGAAAAACAAAAGATATAAAAAATCGATATCTGATCACTCTGAGCTTTGATGGGTCCTCGACTCAAGTCTAATATTTTGTTAACCCCCGAAGCAAGAGAAACACTAATTTAGGACCGAAATGAAAATTGGGGAAATATATTTTTACCTCTAATAAAAAGGAACGATATTTATTTTATTTCACCATCAGTTTAATTAAAATCACCTGCCTCTGAGTCACAAGACGAAATGTGGGAAAAGGTCAAACACGTAAGACCTCCATGTCATGGGTAAATGCTGAACAGACAATATAGTCTTGTCGATAAAAGTTTTGACCTAGAAAATATTTGGACTAAAGGTTTTTATTCCATTTTGAAGAGGAATAATAATCATATCCTCTACAACATATCCAAAATTCGATAAATCCGCTTAACCCTTTACCCAACAAACCGGCCAAAAACGGCCAAATAAAGCTGCAACAGCCTAAATTATCTTGGGTCTGTCTCAATAAAACCATACAAATATGGATATCATTGGAACCGGCTCATTGACCACATTGTGATGGTTACAGTTATGCCCTGTGCCAATGCATTATCTTATATATGCGAGTCGACCATAGTTAGCAATAAAATGAAATATACACAAACAATGCTTAGTCGTAAACCATATCATTTTGAGAATGTCTGTCCCAACATGGCCATATCACACCTGTTACCCCATTTGATATTGGAATAGTTAGAAAATCGACATGAAAAATAACGCCAAAAAACAGCGCCTTCATCATCGGTTTCAGTAGTAGAATAGGAGTTTAATTTATTTTAATTTATTTTTCATCAAAATGTGTCTACATTGTTTACACGCCGTTCCCACGACACAACTTTCAAATTGCGGAACACAAGGCTCACATCTGCTACTTTCATATGATATCTAATTTGTCCGTGTGTTAAAACAAATATATTCAAAACAGTTAATCCCCGCCTGTCTATCTTGTTTACAGTTGATTTCAACATATAAACATGCAATGGACGATCGATCTATGTAAATTGTGAAACTCTATATGCATACATACTTAGCTAGATCATATCATGAATCTCTACACTGGCTACGCCCGTAGAAATAATACTACACCAGTTCAAGTAATGTGAAATGTTTCATGTTCAGATATATAGGGAAGTTTATAAACATTTAAAAAAAAACCAGTGCAGCTAATATATCCTGTGTTAATATCGTTCCTCAGTATAGTGTATTCCACGGTGAACGTAGTTCACGAAGATCCCAGGTCGATGTTGCATGAAATATGTCACTTTGTTGAGTCGAGTTTGATTAGCATCCTTTACAATCATTAAATTTCTCACGAGTAATCAATTCAATGTTTATTTCGATGTCGACTCACAAAAGTCACAGACAAATCATACACTCTGGGGTTGTGACCGCCCCTATTGTGAAATATATTATTAAGGAACAAGTAATAAATAAATATATATAGTCACTGAGTTTTTTTTTTTTTCAATGCTATAAAGTCTCCCGTCAGAACATTAAAACGTTCCAATATTTTTAACTGGTTGAATATGATCTCCGCGGTAGCCAGAGTATAAATTCATGACATGATCTAATACTTGGCGACCCATTCCTATATTCTGTAAGAAATATATTCAGCATATACTGCAAATGATGCAATTTACTACGATAATGATGTTGGATTGTAATTTAAATACAAATGCATCTCAACATAATTACTTATTATACATGTATAAGTAATTATATGTTCCTTTCTGAATCACCTCTCCCAATCGCACCATCGCCATGTCTCTGATAAATTCAGGATGACCGTCCTATCATTAAATTCTTGTCAACAGAGACCATTTTTCTCACAGGGACACATACGATCAAATTGAAACCCCTTTACCGCGTACCGGAAAGTATAAGACGCTGGGGAAGCTTATTTACGAATACACCCGGAAATCCTCGGCTGCTGTCGGTGATTGCATCGCCCAAAATGGCAGCTAGGTTGGAAAAAATGTTCGGGACCCGTACATTACCATTTTGTTGTAATTTTCATGTCTTGAATGCGTCTTTATGGGACATATATTGGTCGTAGAACGTAGTTTGGGTATTTATCTACCTATTTTGATACCGGGAAAATTTCAAAAGCGAATATTATTTTGTGTATTTTGGAGCGCAAACCGCCATGTGGCTTTAAATAGGCCAAATTCAAATATTTTCCTATTTTCGGTCAACTGTTGTGGACTGAATTGGCAATTAATTTGTAACTTTCCAACCACTGTGGGATATCAGGTTGATTTGGTCTGGTTAAAGGAGGTCGAGTTGAAATTCGATCTTGACTCCCCAGCGGAGACCATCTTATCACGTCCCAGATCACATCACTCAGGCTAATGTCAAGGCCAAAGTTAAAATTGTCATCTCGTCATACATATATATGTTGAGGCCAATGTTCGCCATACGTGACTGTGTATATCCCAAGGGGCAATCTGTCTTTCTTCCAGATTGGTATATAATTATGCTTAGCGGAATGATATAATATCAGTGTCAACGTCTTGACGTGGCCAATGGTGGCTGAAATAACAGTACTCCCCGAACGACCATTCATTGGATAATGGTGCTGGGATTAGGAGAATTGGCATAAAATAGTAAACAATCGCATGACCTTGTCGGGTCAGTAATGTAACATGTACTCTGGTACAATCTATCTGGACAAGCTCGTCTGTTTAGAAATGCCGCTTCAGTTATAAGAATCGATGAGTTGCCAAAAAACAATGCTAACACTGTCAAATATAGTATAAAACTGCCTACAAAGTGCTATATCAACATTTTGCTCAACGCAATTTAGTATCAATCTTATGTCGGTCCGCGTTCGTCGAATATATGCCAGGCCGTCAATTATTCCAGGTGGTGAAAAATAACAGATTTCAAAAATAGATATATGATAACTCTGCATGAGCTTTGATGGGTGGGTTCCTCGACTCGAATAAAATAATTTTTCTTCCTAAGAAATCGTAACTTGAGAGCGTTCATTCGGATTAAGGATCTCTAATAATATATATCTAACATAAGGGATCCTACATGTATGCTTCACATTATTGTAGCAGTTCTTGGGCAATATATACCGACAGTTATGCCTGCTCCCATTTTACTGTCGCTTCACTAGAATTGGCGATTTTAGATACAAGACAGGCCACGCACTGGTGCACTAAAATCTGACGATGTGATATGGCCCAGAGTCTAAACTCCTTGACTATGTCGGAACCGCAAACAAAATTACCAACAAGCAGAGAAGATATAATACTCCTGCTTGAATGTATACCACTATACCTTAACGATCTGACCGGAAGGGTCCGAGAAGGGATTTCCTCCTCATAATTGGATCATATCCATGAGATATTGGCGCAGATTGCGTTTCTCTCAGATCGAGGGCTTCATAATGGTCAAGAATGAATGCGATCGAGAGCGGGCTGCCCTTTTGTGTGACTTTGATTGGCTTGATGTCCTAACTCGGAGTAAAACCACTGTCCTCATTGATGAGACTCCGACAGAAAATTGTGCTTTATAGACGTTAGTGCGATGTCTGTTATCGAATTTGTATAGAAATGCTCTTCCGTCGTAAAACTCATAGAAAGAACTCGGAATGGGTTTCCATGTTTCATATAATTGCATTCCTCGCCCACGTTGATTAATGGAGGAGACACAATCACGGGTAATTCATCGGAATTACTACGTATGCTCCGTACTCCTTCGCTATGTAATCCGTATACTATACTCCGCGCCACTTCGTTGCTCGGTACTGCTCCGCTACAACGACAGAAGGAGTCACTCTCAGCCAACAAAGTACTGAAGAGTAGACAGGTTTTTAAAATATGCTGAAGGGTACACCGGGTCTGTGCATGATCGACATAATTTGTGTTCCTGAACGTCTGAATTTTCCTTGGAACCTATATAATTATTCTCTAACAGAAATCATGACAGACACGAAAACGTACAGTCATTTAGAACGAGATTTAAAAATCTGTGTCCCCTTCATCGCATTTTCAAAACCTGCGTACCCTTCATATCCCCCCTCCCTGTACCCTTCAGCACTTTTTTTCGGTGAGATTGACCCTTCAGCGTTAACCCTTTCAGTGCCAGGTCCGATTTTTGTATCAACCCATATACCCTGTGCCAATGCATTCTCTTATATATGCGAGGCGACCTATAAGAGAATGCATTGGCCTAACAATTTTTCATCATTTGTTAGTAATTTTTACAATGTTTTACAATTTTAATAATTTTTTCTTATATTCTTTAACAGACTTATTTTGTAGGTTTAGTGCCAGGGAATCTTACGTTTTTCATGGGCATCAAAATTATTACTATGATTATTTGGTGATAGTTTTGAGTTATAATATGCCCCTAAGGTTTTATCCAGTTTGTTTTTAAATTCGCTATAGCTTGCTTAAGCTTACCCAAAAATAATTTCAACCCAAACAAAATCTAAAATAAATAAATAATATTTTTAGGGCCGATTTTACAGACTGTAAATTAGGGCCGATGAGATCGGCCCCTGGCACTGAAAGGGTTAACACGTGTGCGTAATCGTCCGCGCCAGATGAGAGCTGTTGTGCAAATGTATTTTGTTTTTATTTTTGCTATATATATCTTCATGTATCATATATGGGATACCGGCAACACTGGGTGTCCATACATTATCCAGAAAACTTATTCAATCACGCTCCTTCGTTATTACGTACTTATCGGTGCTACTATAAGTCTACACTGCTCCTCGTGCATCATTTACTAAACATAATGGTCCGCGGTCCTCATTTACTAACTTACTACATAAAGGTAGCTCCTCTGTTACTGGCACTTACTACATAATGGTCATCGCTTCTCTGTTACTAACACTTACTACATAATGGTCATCGCTTCTCTGTTACTAACACTTACTACATAATGGTCATCGCTTCTCTGTTACTAACACTTACTACATAATGGTCATCGCTTCTCTGTTACTAACACTTACTACATAATGGTCATCGCTTCTCTGTTACTAACACTTACTACATAATGGTCATCGCTTCTCTGTTACTAACACTTACTACATAATGGTCATCGCTTCTCTGTTACTAACACTTACTACATAATGGTCATCGCTTCTCTGTTACTAACACTTACTACATAATGGTCATCGCTTCTCTGTTACTAACATTTACTATATAATGGTCATCGCTTCTATGTTACTAACACTTACTACATAATGGCCCAAACTTCTCCATTACGGACTTATACTACATACATTACTAGCCCCCCCCCCCCATAATAACATTATCAGAGTCGATACATATATGACTCGAAACAGTCATACAGGCATGTGTGCATTTGTATTTCAAAGGAATCCCGCTTGATTTAGTTTCCCCATCTTAACCCTTTACCCAACAAACCGGCCAAAACCGGCCAAATAAAGCTTCAACAGCCTAAACTATCTTCGGTCTGTCTCAATAGAACCATACAAATATGGATATCATTGGAACCGGCTCCTTGACCACATTGTGGTGGTTACAGTTATGCCCTGTGCCAATGCATTCTCTTATATATGCGAGTCGACCATAGGTCGCCTCGCATATATAAGAGAATGCATTGGCCTAAAAAAAATCTTTTTTTACCATTTTTTCTTACATTCTTTAACAATTTTATAATTTTTAATGTGTTAACCCAATGCATTCTCTTATATATATGCGAGGCGACCTATGGTCGACTCGCATATATAAGAGAATGCATTGGCACAGGGCCCTTCTGTTGGGTAAAGGGTTAACCCCAAAAGCGTGAATATATTGTTAAATTTTAGGCTATAGGACATTTAAGCTAGGCAGTGTTCCCACGAACCTCGAATTCGGGGGGAGGGGGTTCTTTGCAGAACTAAACTTCGGATATTGGTTCCAGATGGAACCAAATCAGTGTGGAACCAAACTGTTTGGTTCTATGTTGGTATCTGCATGGTTCTCCGAGGAACCAAATTTGGAGCTGTTTTTTAGAGCTTATACTACATGCTCGTTTCTAACTTACTACATAATGGCCCACGCTTAAAATTCTCCGTTACTAACTTACTACATAATGGCCCACGCTTAATATTCTCCGTTACTAACTTACTACATAATGGCCCACGCTTAAAATTCTCCGTTACTAACTTACTACATAATGGCCCACGCTTCTCCTTTAGTAACTTACTACATAATGGCCCACGCTTCTCCGTTACTAACTTACTACATAATGGCCCACGCTTCTCCTTTAGTAACTTACTACATAATGGCCCACGCTTAAAATTCTCCGTTACTAACTTACTACATAATGGCCCACGCTTAATATTCTCCGTTACTAACTTACTACATAATGGCCCACGCTTAAAATTCTCCGTTACTAACTTACTACATAATGGCCCACGCTTCTCCTTTAGTAACTTACTAAATAATGGCCCACGCCTCTCCGTTACTAACTTACTACATTATGGCCCACACTTCTCCGTTACTAACTTACTACATAATGGCCCACGCTTCTCCGTTACTAACTTACTACATAATGACCCACGCTTTCCGCTACTAACTTACTACATAATGGCCCACGCTTCTCCGTTATTAACTTAATATATAATGATCCATGCTTCTCCTTTAGTAACTTACTACATAATGGCCCACGCTTCTCCGTTACTAACTTACTACATAATGGCCCACGCTTCTCCGTTACTAACTTACTAGATAATGGCCCACGCTTTCCGTTACTAACTTACTACATAATGGCCCACGCGTCTCCGTTACTGACTTAATATATAATGATCCATGATTCTCCTTTAGTAACTTACTAAATAATGGCCCACGCTTCTCTGTTACTATAACTTACTAGATAATGGTCTACGCTTCCCCGTTACTAACTTACCACGTTCATTGTTCCGCGCTCACTCGGTGTTCAATTTAGACGCGGTATTTCTCGCCATGATTTATCATCGAATATTGATGTATACACAAATACCAAATATACCGTTATATACTATACCAGAGACAAGACTCATAAATCCGATTTTCTCAAAAACAAAACATTTTTCATATTCCTCATCGATTCCCAAAACAGGTCATTTCAGCCACAGTGTATATTATTGTGTGTTATTTACCATAAATGTGCCATTCTTTTGATATATAACTGAACAGAAACAAACGAAGCGAAGTCGCGAGATATCGTATTGAATAAATAACTTGCGAATCTACCACCAAAAAGCCGCCGTGAGCTTGGGTGTCCGCTATAAGTATAGTCATACGCATATGTGACACGCCATATCAAATCCAGTCGGAAGTCGGGATTTTTATTACACTGTGCCAATGCATTCTCTTATATATGCGAGTCGACCATAGGTCGCCTCGCATATATAAGAGAATGCATTGGCCTAACAATTTTTTACAATTTTAATAATTTGTTCTTGTATTCTTTAACAATTTTATAATTTCACCCATACAGAGCCCCAGACAAACATGAGCAGACGACACTCTTGTATATGCTTCTATATATGTGTGGGGCTTCCTGCAGGGTAATGGATGTTTTTTTATTTTATGTCCTAAAAATTGTAAGAAACATTTATTTAAAAAAAATGATAAAAAATTGTTACGCCAATGTATTCTCTTATATATGCGAGGCGACCCATGGTCGACTCGCATATATAAGAGAATGCATTGGCACAGGGTAAAAGAAATCCCGACTTACGACTGGATTTGATATGGCGGGTCACAAATGGCGAACTGGAATATTCCCGGTAGGATATGAGGACGCTTCGATTCATTCCGTCTTGTTATATATCAAACAACAGTAACTATTATGCTATATAAGATACACTCGGGCATATTTTTTGTTGATTTGACAATTTTTTAGAATTATTAAAGCTAATAGGCGGATAGCCAAATTTCCCGTAGATTTTGCAAAAAATCGGTACGATATTTCGAAAATCTTCCTTTGAATCTATCGAGTTATATGTTGAAACAGGATATGTTATGGCCGGTAAGTCAAATTGGGTTATATATCTTGCGGTGAGATGACCAATTTTGCGAATTTATGAAAGATATGGCAGTTGGAGTGGGTTTTTTTCAAGTATCGGACTTCTGTGCATTGTCTCTGATACAGTACATATTGCACGTCACTATATGTTATTTTCCTTGTACCATGTAACATTGGCTGGAATAAACAATCAATCAATCAACATATTGGTATATTCTATAGTTTTCCCCACGCAGGGGCCTGTGTTATTTCCCGCTATGATTTATTGTCCAATATTGAGTTACACTTTTATGTTACCATTATTTAAATACTAACCTTTAGATCGATAATCGCACACAAATTACAATATTCAAATCTGACTGGTCACGCGTGAACTGTAACAAAAACTAGACATGTCTCGAATAGTAACGATAACTGAGTCTAAACCGGATAAATTCAGAGTCATAATCCTAAGAATTAATTCCGCCACGATTCACCCAGACTCAGACATTATCCTCTAATCAAAGCGGTGCCTATAACGGTCTGACTTAATATAACGACCGTGCCTATAACGGTCAGACTTAATATAACGACCGTGCCTATAACGGTCAGACTTAATATAACGACATGCTTATAACGGCGAGACTTAATATAACGACCGTGCCCATAACGACCAGACTTAATATAACGACCATGCTTATAACGGCCAGACTTAATATAACGGCAGTGCCTATAACGGCCAGACTTAATATAACGAACATGCCTATAACGGCCAGACTTAATATAACGGCCATGCTTAATATAACGACCGTGCCTATAAATGCCAGACTTAATATAACGACCGTGCATATAACGGCCAGACTTAATATAACGACCGTGCCTATAACGGTCAGACTTAGTATAACGACCGTGCCTATAACGGCCAGACTTAATAGAACGACCATGCCTATAACGACCAGACTTAATATAACCACCATGCCTATAAGTGCCAGACTTAATATAACGACCATGCCTATAACGACCAGACTTAATATAACCACCATGCCTATAACGGCCAGACTTAATATAACGACCATGCCTATAACTGTCAGACTTAATATAACGACCGTGCTTATAACGGCCAGATTTAATATAACGACCATGCTTATAACGTCCAGACTTAATATAACGACCGTGCTTATAACGGCCAGACTTAATATAACGACCGTGCTTATAACGGCCAGACTTAATATAACGACCATGCTTATAACGGCCAGACTTAATATAACGACCGTGCTTATAACGGCCAGACTTAATATAACAACCGTGCTTATAACGGCCAGACTTAATATAACGACCGTGCTTATAACGGCCAGACTTAATATAACGACCGTGCCTATAACGGCCAGACTTAATATAACGACCGTGCTTATAACGGCCAGACTTAATATAACGGCCATGTATATAACGGCCAGACTTAATTTAACGAACGTGCCTATAACGGCCAGACTTAATATAACGACTATGCCTATAACGGCCAGACATAATATAAGGACCGTGCATATAACGACCAGACTTAATATAACGACCATACTTAATATAACGACCAGACTTAATATACCGACCGTGTATATAACGGCCAGACTGGATATAACGACCGTGCCTTTAACGGCCAGACTTAATATACCGACCGTGTCTATAACGGCCAGACTGAATATAACGACCGTGCCTATAACGGCCAGACTTAATATAACGACCAGACTTAATATAACGACCAGACTTAATATACCGACCGTGTCTATAACGGCCAGACTGGATATAACGACCGTGCCTATAACGGCCAGACTTAATATACCGACCGTGTCTATAACGGCCAGACTGAATATAACGACCGTGCCTATAACGGCCAGACTTAATATAACGACCAGACTTAATATAACGACCAGACTTAATACAACGATCAGACGTAATATAACGACCATACTTAATATAAGGACCGTGCCTATAACGGCCAGACTTAATATAACGACCATGCATATAACGGCCAGACATAATATAACGACCATGCCTATAACGGCCAGACTTAATATAAGGACCGTGCTTATAACGGCCAGACTTAATATAACGACCGTGCATATAACGGCCAGACTTAATGTAACAGCCATACTTAATATAACGACCGTGCCTATAACGGCCAGACTTAATGTAACGACCATGCTTATAACGGCCAGACTTAATATCGATCATGCCTATAACGGCCAGACTTAATATAGCGACCGTGCATATAACGGCCAGACTTAATGTAACAGCCATACTTAATATAACGACCGTGCCTATAACGGCCAGACTTAATATAACGACCATGCTTATAACGGCCAGACTTAATATCGATCGATCATGCGTATAACGGCCAGACAAATAACGACCAGGTAAATAACGGCCAGACTTAAAGGGGTACTGTACGCCATTTTCAATAAATTCCCGGTGATAACAACGATATAATATCGATAATATATAGAAAACTAACCAATTTGAGTCGAAGTTGTATTCTGTAAACGTTCAGGTTAATAGGTTATCTTAAAATTAAAGTTAATAATTTGATATAAATTTAATTTATGGCTGGAGCCATAAATTATATTACGAATTTCCGTGTACAAGACGTATAAAATAATTCACGGATAGTGGCACACATGATCGTGTAAAAAATTATGTTCATACGGGGAGTAAACTCAAGCCACTCACTGACTAGTGAATATACAATGACTCAAATGAGTATATGGGACTGGTGTGCATATAATATAACATTTATATAACACAATTTTGTTTTAAACTGTCCAAAAATTACTCTACAACGACAATTGGTATTGTCGCATTCCGGCTAATGTGCCATCCGTAACATTACTTCGTACTCAACAGACATTCAAATTATGGGAATCTGATCACCTTATTCTACGACTCAAAGACTGGAAACCAACAACAACATTAGAGTACAGTATCCCTTTAATATAACGACCATGCCTCTAACGACCAGACTTAATATAACGGCCAGACAAATAACGATCAGCCTTATACCGGCTGTTTGTGTGGTAGAAAGACAAAGCGATCAGTTCAGATTATGCCCAAGGATTCATATTTGTTCAAATCGCCATCAACAGAAGGAATATTAAAATATATATAGTTTTGTTCATATGCCAAATATAATCAGCGCGTAAATAGTATAGTGTCGTCAAGACGTACGGTGGTGTATACGTAAACAAGAGCCTGCTCGTGTTACAGAAGATTTGCTTCTGTTTACATAACACAGCGCAATTATATTGGTTAATAACACACAAATGATATAAACGCTCTTTATTATTTCCATATCAGGAAAACAGTAACAAATAACGCTCTTTATGTTTACCATATCCGGTCTAAACAAAAGCCAGGTTCTGTAACGTGTTTTGCTTTTGTTTACATAACAAAGGAAAAACATTTTAAAATAACATACTGTTTATGCCATATTTCTGATTGGTATAAAGAACAACGCCTGTCTATATTTTTACTATTCTTTCTGTTTATGGCGGTTTTTGACGGAGGTGAATATTTTAACAGCATACCCACCGCCAACGCCGCCCGTATCTTTAATGGGGTACTACTCGATTACACCAACAAGTCTTTTCAATGCGAATATAGTCCATATATAAGTGGTTCGTGTATCGAAGGACCTAATTAGATTCTTGTAATATAACGCGAATACATTGGAGCAGCAACTGGGTTTCAAATTGAGACTTGAAGTTTATATACCCCTTAAACCCGTTGACGCGAGGCCCATGTATATTGAACGGAATCCCATCAATTGAATATATATTGTTGTATATGACAAGTGGAATACAAGCCGCAAATACGTCGAGTTGACGTTGTTGCCAATGGCGATAACGTACATGTCGTCAACGATCCGTCCCGGATGATGCACAGATAATGACCAGTTTTTCATCAGACTTAAATCACAATAACGCCGCGGTAGTTATAGTACCGATGGTATGGTCACAGACATGAGTTAAAGATATCCTACATACTGGGTGGGGAATGGGCCAAAATACAGAAAACAAGTTATATCATAATCTGGATTTTTATCGAATTCGTTGCACTGACGGTGCATAGTCACATTTCCGCTGTCTTGAAAGATATCATTGCGCCGTCCGAAACTCATTCGATAAAAGATTCTCGATTAAGATACGCGTCGTGTTCTGTCTATTAATTCAAATGTTTAGAATAAAATGAGCATATGTCGGACATTCTAAGTTGGACACCCCATCACAGAATGTCTATCGACGTCGATGTATAGAAAATTTCTTACATCATCGTGTTGATCGAGCGCGGATTCCAGTAACTGGGGTTATGCCGATGGCGAGAATTCACGGTGATTGCGACACACTTCCTTTGACACGTGGTATAATTATAATGCGTCAGTAGGAAAGTAATCCGTAAGGAAAATAACTAGATTATTAAGCAATTATGGATCAATATGGCGACGAGGCCTCGAATAATAATCCAAGAAATATCCATCATCGCGGGTATTAATGAGATATAAAGGCTACTATTTCAGGCAAATTATGACGTTGTTTGTCGATATGGACCTTCTCAGACAAAGAAGTCGCGACAGTATATGATCGACTAGAAAGCTGGAGCGATTAGATTGTCCTCAGAGAGTAATCAGCGAAGAGCCGTAGGTTTTAGTCATATATCATCCGTAATGGGCAGCATTCTCTATGATATATATCTCAGTTAACCGGTCACGGTTAAGTGTTGTAAATAATACAAGAGAGTGAAAGAGTTAGAGAGAGGGAGAGAGAGAATGAGAGAGAGAGGGTTAGAGAGTTAGAGAGAGAGAGAGAGAGTTAGAAAGAGAGAGAGAGGGAGAGAGAGAGAGAGAATAAATACACTGGATGCGAATCAGTCATATAACTTATATAATTATCATCTGTATCGTCAAACATTTTCTTTGATGTCTATCAATCATTATTTTACTGCTCACTGGAAAGCCGAATGTTTTAGCCATACATATATATCACCCGTAACAGTCTGTATGATGTATATAGAGTAAAACTTCTGATAATTCTTCAAAACGCGAGTGTATACATACTATCCGAGTCGAGTACGTCTACAGAGTGAATGGTTTCGAACTTGACATTAGTCCAAGAGGGAATTAAAACCCGCCTAGCTTTATTGCTAGAGTGATGTGGTATGTACTAACACTGGTAAATTGACAGCACTGTTTCAAACTTGCTCACAATTTGTGAATTCTTATGTAACTCGTTATATAGTTTTGGCAAACAAAGTTGTCATATTAGTATCGAGGGTTAGTGTACTATACGTTCGCGCTGCAACGGGGTCTACTGAAACAATGTCTGTACATTTCGACTCCGGAACATGTACCGGCGTGATATTATGAAGTTTAAAGTGATGTAAAACACTCCGGTAGGGTGATAAAATAGAAATGGAGAATAATCTTGTTCAAAGCAGTTATTTTTATAATTATAAGCGTAAATTGTTGGGAACTATATTTGCTACCAACTTTATTGTTTCTACCGCCCAATACAGGTGCTGTTGTGAAAAACCACTTTTTTTTAGATTCGATTAAAATCTGTTAGATAACGAATCTATCGATCGAAGTATAGTTAACTAAACCTCCACATTTGGTCCAATCGAACCGGAATCATGGCAGAAAACCAAAAACGAATACGGAAAGCACACAGAGGGCAAGCAACAAAGTTATATCGCCAATTGCAATCTGCCATAGACGCGAAAATATGCTCGAAGGTACACTGGTATTGGCAAATTTACGAACAAAGTCACGTTGCTGGAACAAATCGACAGCGAAATCATAAACAACATAAAAGACGACGATGATGAACTACAGAGCGTGATTATTGAAGGCGATGACTATAAACAAGAGACTTTTACATGGGGAATGTTCTCGTGTGCTATACATGACAAATCGCGTATGTATACATGTATGTATAGGGAAAATCAAGAAATTCACATATTTGAAAAGTTTCCTGGTTGGTTCAGGTTGGTTAGGCAAAAATGACGATTGATGGGTTACCCATAACTGATTGGAATTATGTGAAGGCAGTCGAACTGCTACAAACACGATATGGACAAACACATAAAATCGTGCAAACACACATACAATTCCTACAAAACACTGTTAGTCCCAATTCTGTGGGAAAAGTTGCCGCCGGGTCTACTGAAAAATATTGCGAGAGGACACGGAAATGGGACTTGGATGATTTGCGAAAGGCACTAATTGAAGAGATCAACAAATTGCAATCTTGTGTTTCACTATCAAGGACATAACGCAGAGACTCATTTGAAGGTGCAATCGCATCAATGCATACATCTATGAAATCGTTTAGTGTGGTTGAGGGGTCGTATCCACTGCTCTGGACACCATTTTCCGTCTGATTTCACAAGATATAACACCATGACATATTAAGAATAGATTATGCGAATAAATCTAATTTGTGATTCAACTGCCTTGGGAGTCGGCACACAATTGCACAGAGCAGATCATCAAAACGTTGCCTCTTTTGTAAGCGTAAAAATCATACAAGTCTGTGCGAAGCAAATAGGTCCTCGCCGACTCATGGTCAACAGTCAAGTTTTCCTCAGCGCAATTCAAAACACCAGAAAACGACAATGAATTTGACCGGTCTTAAAGGTACTACTCCGCATAATGATGTTGGTATTGCCACAGTTTCAAGTCACCGATCAATGACACAGAATAAATCACATACGTTTCTGAAAACAGCAGTTGCAGATGTAATAATCGTTGTTAAGTGTGACAAAAGAGCAAATGCCCATATTCTGTTTGACGACGGATCTCAACGGTCATTCGTATCTCGAGCTCTGCAAATAGTCAAGCATGAGAAATTTGATGTTTCCACATTTGGGGCTCACAACTCCAAGCTGCATGAGTTGGATCTGGTTCAATTGAATGTTGTATGTCAAGAGGGATCAGTGGTTCCAGTCGAAGCTCTTTGTGTGCCCACCATTACAAAGCCACTGCCAATACAAGCATCACAATTAATTGCACCGGAATTGAAGTCATTGACTCTGATTCACCCGTTAAGTTACCCATGTGATCATTTTGAGGTGTCTCTACTAATAGGATGTGATAGTTACTATGAGTTTGTTAACAGAGAGATTGTTACACTAAAAATGGGGCCAGTTGCCTTTAGTTCTAAGCTCGGACACTTGTTGTGTGGTCCATCGACCAGGAACCATGATTATGATGTTTCGGCGCTACACACTCTGACACAATCGGGTCAGATAGAGACATCAATTCTAAGTAATTATCACACGGGGGTATGAAACATGAGTGATTCGAAACAAAGTGCAGAGACTGTAGAATGTGTTATCGACTAGTGCAATATTATAAGTCTATGAAGTTCGAAACGGGTGGATAATAATGAAAACTCTACACTACTAGATCCCCACAATATAAACTCAATCATCAAGGTCTCAAATAACCATACTCCTGTAAATATCGTTAAAGTCTTAAAGGTACGGTTGGCCTTGGCGGTGGGTATCCTGTAAAAATATTTCCACCCGTCAAAAACCGCCACAAACAGAAAGAACATCAAAATGTAGACAGACTTTGTCCGTATACAAATAAGAAATATCGCATAAACAGTATGTTATTGTCATTTGTTTGACCATTGTTATGTAAACAAAAGCATAAAAAGTTACTTTTCTGGTGTTTGTTTATATTATGATGGTAAACATAAAGAGCGTTCTTTGTTGGTGAATTCCTGATATGGAACGAATAAAGAGCTTTTATGCCATTTGTGTGTGATTAGCCAGCAGCATTGTGCTGTCTTCTGTAACACAATCAGGCTCTTGATTAGGTAAAATATAGTAAATCTTTATGATAACATGCTGTTTACGCGATGGTCATGGTATATATGAACGAAACTGTATGCGTTTTAATGTTTTTCTGTTTACGGTGATTGGAACAAATATGAAAATTTTCGACAACTAAGGCCTCACGTGCCTTTAAAGTCTTAAATGACCAGACTCATGCACAATTCATCACGTGACATCACCCTCAGAATTGTTCAAAAGATATGCAATGAGAGTTGAATGAACATTGGGCAACCAACCAATGGTACATATGTCCGACGGTATATGTGATAATGTTCCATTGACGCTATCTATACAATTGTTACATGACATAGCGCTGAGCTCATCTGCTAAATTTAATGGCAAGTCAATGGATGCACAAACCGGTATACTGAAAAGAAGTACAACACTTGGCAACTTGAATACCTATTTATGTGATGTGAGTGAAAAGCCGGACTAGACCTTCATTCCTTTGATAATTAGGCCACATCTTGTTGGCGCTGGAGTATGTTCGGAACTATATTCGCGACCAACTTTATTATTGTTTCCATCGCCCAATGCAGGTGCTGTTTTAAAAAAACACTTTTTATAGATTCGACTAAAATCTCGTAGATAACGAATATATCGATTGAATTATAGTTAACTGAACCTCTACATAAATAGTTCTACATGTGTTCACCCTCGCTTCAAATTTACTATTGGCAGACTATAGTGCATTCGTGCTTCGCTGTGTTCGGCTTTAAACTGTGTGTGTGAATGACATCCTATATACAAATGGCATAACTTTCTACATTCCTAGAATTGGAAGTCTCACACAGCAAGCAGGTTTACTCCAAATCTGCGTAGCGCATTTGATACTCTTCTATCTTATACTGATCACTCTCCAAATATGTGTGGCGCCTTTGATTGAGCATTAAGTCAGTTATGTGATGAACATGCTGTCAGTTATTACAAATTGCTTTTGCCTCTTGGAATGTTATTATCTCGACGTTTACGTGCATATATATACGTGGTGTCAATCTCCAAGTTTAAATATTTTCCGTATTTGAGAATAAAAGCGTCGCAAATGCCACTTTATATTCGATACATGGAAAATACGTGAAATCGCCATATCTCTAAACCTCTCTTTGTGTCCAGTGCGAGTGCTGGTGGAATCACGGAACTAAATGGTTTCCCATAGGCGACAGTGTTAACGTTTCGGCCAAATTCACTGAATTGAATCCTGCAGGCCATATCAGTGATGTTTACCCGGCTAGATTGACACCAGTTGATCACGAAAATGGACGAAAAATCATAGGTCATGTGTTTACTTTTAAAAATAAATCCCCAAGTGTACGACAGGGCTATCCCACAGCCAAATTTGATCTGGACAAATCCAGAACTACAGCAGCTAGTTAAATAAATTTCCCGCTCACAAAAAGCCATTCCCCCATTCATTCACCAGTTTAAATTATTTAGATATGATGTACAAATAAAATAAACGCGATGTCATCCTTTAATAACGTGTCGCATGTATCAGGTGAAGGTCATTCTTCAGTTACCTTCACCTTTAGCATTCCACGGTGTACTCGTTCCCCGACTCTAGAACACATTTGGCTCCCTGATTCCTGGTGGTTTTTATGACAAATGGAATATTTTGTTTACTCCAATGTTAACAGTCTGATCAGAAAGGATTGTAAAGAGACTTGCGAAATACGCATCAGGGTGTTAATCTGTTGAGCCAACACATGGATCTTCTTGTCTTGTACATTATTTTAAACGATGACTTGGTTTTATCTTCAAGTAATATTTCTCGACATCTGCCATTCAAATTTACTACGCTCATCCCATGGCATGACACCCGAGTGTACTAAAACATATAAAGACACATAAACTACACAACGTTCAAGATGTCAGCAAGCAATCCCAGACATATACAACTCATTGGATTCCTGGTGGCATTTCTCAGATATGACCCAAGAGACTTCCGAAAATTAAAACCCCCAGAAGTCGTTATTCAGAGAATAAAACGCGCAACAATCTCAGTGATTTATAGACCACTTGAGCGAGTTCGTTCACCAACGACCAAGAGACACCTATATCCTAAGCGACTTTAATTCTCTAATCTCTTATTTCGCGATAAGACATCGTTGGCGCTGTCGCGCTTATCTGTGTTTATATCCAACTGGTTCTAAAGCAGTTTTCATATCGCCTATTGCTTTTTCGTTCGCGTTTATACATACTATCTGAGTCTAGTACGTCTCCGTGGTAAATGGTTTCGAACTTGACATTAGTCCAAGAGGAAATTAAAACCCGCCCAGCTTTATTGCTAGAGTGATGGGGTATGTACTAACACTGGTAAATTGACAGCACTATTTCAAACTTGCGCACAATATGTGAATTATTATGTAACTCGTTGTCAAATTAGTATCCAGTGGCAGTGTTTACTACAGACCTTGGACTATTTGTTCGCGCTTCAACGGGATATACATTTTTCAGGGGCGTATCCACAGGGAGTAGGTGTTTCTCACCCGCTCAAATGATTTGAAATGTTAAAATAAAAGTTGGATATTCCAGATTCTAATCTGTACAGAATAACCGAGCAAGAAAGTAGTTGGAATAAATGCTTCCTAAATATATATATAATGAGTTCCAAGCCATAGCATTGGAAATTCATTCCTCTTCACGACCAACCCGATACGTAACAAGATATCATCCAGATTAATCATCATGTTGCACGGATCACGCATAATCGCGTGCTTATGAAGAATAGAACCCGCTTCGGTGTTGCTGGATGGCTTATAATGACCAAGTGCGTTATGCTGCTGCACCCATTAAGTCACCAGGACGTTTGGAATTTCATATCTATAGCTTCAGATTTTCCACATACATCAAGATGCATGTCTCGGTTCTATTCGTCTATATGAATCTTGCAGCCAAATGTCCGAGAAGTTTCGCGTGAACAGATATGCGCGCTAAACACGTAGACGACTGGACAAATAGGACATTAAATAGACATTAAATCTCTGTACAAATCGAATGACTCAGTCCTACATGTATCTTGTAGCCTATAACGCCCGAACTGTGATGTCTGAATGGTCGCATGTACTGCACTGTGGGCTATAACCTAACCGACTGAACCACCGTGAAGTTGGGATTTAATTTCTATCTACAGGGTTTCCATAAATCGACCTTAATCTCTTCTATCTTGTAGACCCGGAGCCCAGAGGGTTTTAATTACACTATTGCGTACGAAAGGTCGCAGAAAACCCATTTCTTAAGTTTCGCAATCCTGGCGTTTAGGGGCTGGGGGAGCTCCAAAACAACCCCCCCAAAATCAATTTCAATTACACTTTCGCATATATACATCCGTCACTTTTACAGATAAGGGGTCTTTTGTGACCACCCCTTCAAACCTAGTATTCTAATTCTGTGTATAACTATGTACATCGGGACGGTTCACTTTTAATTACACTTTCATGTACATCTGTAATTTTTGGTCTAAATATTCGCTAGTATATTTACTTATCATAAAAACATATTGCACAGTTGCATCCTAACGCCAAAAACTGACGTAGCGTGTTGTCGTCACACAATCTCGTGCGTAAATATGTTGTCTATACACCGTACTGATTGATTCACCAGTAAGCTTGACAATTAATTTCTTGCTGCATCCTTTCGACGTAAATTGACCTGTCTCGGTTATATATGGATCTTGCAGCCTAACGCCCGAGCTGTTAGGTCGCGTGCACAGATCTGTGTTATTTTTTGCACAAGCGCGCTATTCCTGGAAGTGGATTAACTTGGCGAGCGCTAGAAATTACACTAGATTCAAGATTACAGCCCATCCAATAATATTGAATCGTGTTGAAGACAAAACTCAATTATAGAATGCAACTCGGATCCTAAATCGGATCGTTTGGTGTAATTTTATTTCTCAGTCTTCCCTTGATCGATACGCTACGAAATTCAAACCCAAACGCTCCTGGTCTAATTAGATTTCGCACGACTTCGATTCTATTGAGAAAATTGTCCAAATCTTGGCAGATCTCACTGATGAATCTAATCCAGTGATTAAACCCCAACATAAAAGGAGGATGTGCACACGACGCTGCATGCTAATTAGTGGCAGGTCTTCTTCCATGCGGGCTTTCTGCTGTGTAGTGGCAAATAAACGGGTGTGACTAAACACCGCCCGGACCAGCCCGGACAAGCCCGGACAAGCCCGGACCAGCCCGGACCAGCCCGGACCAGCCCGGACCAGCCCGGACCCCCCATATGGACTATATGAGTGATTGTAAGGCCAATATAAGTGCAGGGGTGTCATGGAAACCCACTCAGGGTCGCTATTAACCCTCAAAATGCCGGCAACGGCGAAAATGTTCGCCGCGAAATGAAGCTAACAGCCCGGACCGCCCCTGCTGCGTCCAGGTGGGATTTTAGTATCCATACCTGTGCGGGGGTGTTAATGAAACCCAAATACGCACGGAGAGTGGTCAAGGTCAAACGGAAGTGCCGCTTATTAACCCCTAAACTTCCCAGATTCAGCCAGAATTAAAAAATTGCGCCCCCAATAAACAAATTCACAGCCCGGACCCCCTTAATGTCCTCGTACTTCTAATAACTCCTTACATATGTGTTGTGGAACTACCCTCGACTACAATCACGAAGATACAAGGGCGAGTCGCCCACGAATGCCTGGCAATTAACCCCCAAAATGCCGCCATCGCCGATTATGTTTACCGATAACGACGCTGACAGCCCGGACCAGCCCGGACCATCCCAGTCCAGCCCGGACCCCCCGTATGGACTATATGAGTGATTTTAAGGGCAATATAAGTGCAGGGGTGTCATGGAAACCCACTCAGGGTCGCTATTAACCCTCAAAATGCCGGCATCGGCGAAAATGTTCGCCGTGAAATGAAGCTAACAGCCCGGACCGCCCCTGCTGCGTCCAGGTATGATTTTAGTATCCATACATGTGCGAGGGAGTTAATGAAACCCAAATACGCACGGAGAGTGGTCAAGGTCAAACGGAAGTGCCGCTTATTAACCCCTAAACTTCCCAGATTCAGCCAGAATTAAAAAATTGCGCCCCCAATAAACAAATTGACAGCCCGGACCCCCTTAATGTCCTCGTACTTCTAATAACTCCTTACATTTGTGTTGTGGAACTACCCTCGACTACACTCAAGAAGATTCAAGGGCGAGTCGCCCACGAATGCCTGGCAATTAACCCCCAAAATGCCGCCATCGCCGATTATGTTTACCGATAACGACGCTGACAGCCCGGACCGCCCCTGCTGTGTCTAGGGGTGATTTTACTATCCATATCTGTTCGAGGGTGTTAACGAAACCCAAATACGCACGGAGAGTGTTCAAGGTCAAACAGAAGTTGCGATATTAACCCCTAAACTTCCCAGATTCTGCCAGAATTAAAAAATTGCGCCCCCAATAAACAAATTCACAGCCCGGATCCCCTTATTGTCCTCGTACTTCTAATAACTCCTTACATATGTGTTGTGGAACTACCCTCGACTACTCTCACGAAGAACCACGGGCGAGTCGCCCACGAAAGTCTGGCAATTAACCCCCAAATTACCGCCATCGCCGAATATGTTGACCGATAACGACGCTGTCAACCCGGACCGCCCCTGTGGCGTCTAGGTGTGATTTTAGAGTCCTTATATGTACACGGGTGTCATGGAAACTCACAAACACACGGAGTATGGTCAAGGCAAAACAGAAGTGCCGATATTAACCCCTAAACTTGCCAGATTCATTCAGAATTATCAAATTGTGCCCCAAATAAACAAACTCACAGCCTGGACCGCTTAATCCCATTGTACTTCTAATAACTCCTTACATATGTGTTGCAGAAGTACATTTGACTACACTCACGAAGAAATAAGGGCGAGTCGCCCACGAAAGCCTGGCAATTAACCCCTGAAATCCCGCCATCGCCGAATATGTTTACCGATAACGAAGCTAACAGCCCGGACCGCCCCTACTGCGTCTAGGAGTGATTGTATTGTACTTATCTGTTCACGGGTGTCATGGAAACTCGCATACACACGGACGATGGTCACGGCCGAACTGAAGTGACGATATTAACCCCTAAACTTGCCAGATTTATTCAGAATTACAAAAATTGTGCCCCCAATAAAAGAAACCAGGGCGAGTCGCCGGCCAAAACATCGAAAGATTACCAACATAGAAATGCGATGTGTTTGTTCGTTATAACATTTATTGATATAATTAACATAATTAATATTTTAACATAGAAATATGCAATAGAGAATATAAAAGCGAAATAATTAAAGATCAGTAATAACAATAATCGCATTACAAACAATTGACAGTTAGAATTTCTGGAATTATAGGTCCCTTTGTCATGTAGGTATTGGCACCATTTCGCCATACATTGGCCCCCATCGCACCCAGCGCCCTTGACTGCATGAAAACAACCGCTGAGTACCCCTTCTTAATTGCTGCATCGTCTGATGCTGCCGAAAACCTCCTCATGTGCACAAACTCTCTGTTTTGACAAACGAGTCCCTGAAAAGCAAAAATGCACAGTAAAACAACAATGTAGTTCTTTCAAAAATATCAGTAAATTGACAGTACATGCCTTAGTGACATGTGCATGGTATGTATGATTTGTTTGCAATGCTTTTAATATATTCGGCAATTTGACTACTGAAAAATGGCTGGTTGATACACTTCCTGTAGATCTAGTCGTGGCCAGCAACTATATGACAATTGAATCTATCTCTTTAATTTGAGTAATGATAGTAATTATAAATCTGGTTACATAATTATTTTTCACAACATATTTGACTGGAGTCTGTTGTATTGTATGTAGGGTTGGTTACTTACACTAAGGCGGATGCTACTCATATGCTTCTTGTGTGTGTAGTGCACCAGTGTCATGGTCTCGTTTAGGTCAACGTGACTCCACCCGGCAGATATGGGTTCAATCTGTAAAAGAAATGTATAATCATAATTGCCTCGTGTATGTGATGCATATATAGGCTGGTAAGCTTGACATCATGCAGAGGGGTTAAAACATTTCGAATACCAATTAAAGTGATGTGATACAATCCGGTAAGGTGCTCAAATAGAAATGAGGATTAATCTGGTTCAAAGTAGTTGTTTTACAGATGTATACAACACACGTCTTATATATGTATTCTTATATATTTTTTTAATGCAGTGGTGGAGATGAAATCGTTTTCCGAAGTACACCCACCCACAATAAAAAAAAAATTGCACTGTCTCAAAAATCAAATTTGGTTCTAAATATTTACAATTAAGCATAGTTCAGACAATGTTTTCTATGTAGTGGTACGGTCGATTTTCTTGACATTTTCGGCAAAGTAGAATGCTACAGTCCCCCAGTTGACATAGCACCTGAGTAATAACTTATTAGTTTCACGCACCCGAACAAGTACATAATATGTCCTTCCGTTTTCACATCGTTATATACTTCTTAGGTCGGTAACATATTATGTATATGCAAGTTACAGTATTGCATAACATATTATTCGTGTGATTTTAGATATGCTACCATACAATAAAACAGTGATTTACAGAAACCTCAAACAAAATTAACAGAACATTGCCGCTATACACTTACTGTGACCCCGTGGCCCTGGCGGGCTCGCACGCAATCGTTCACAAACTCAATGCGCGATGTGGTACCAGGATCTCTGGTCGCAGCCTCTCTCAATCGTGCCGGTGTGACGCCCAGGAAAGAAGACATTTTCCAGATTGGAACTAGTCCGTTTTCTGAAAAGAAAATAGAAGTGGATGATACTCAGCTCGCGTGCTCTATCACAATATATTTACACATGCACTG
Organism: Siphonodentalium dalli; assembly: GCA_032622095.1. Lineage (NCBI taxonomy): Eukaryota > Metazoa > Mollusca > Scaphopoda > Gadilida > Siphonodentaliidae > Siphonodentalium > Siphonodentalium dalli. The sequence continues at coordinate 30,992,701 of CP136065.1, forward strand.
AGTGTGATTATCACTAAATCCAGCATTCCGATTGGTCGGCGCGCTCGTGATTAGTTGCAATTAAATATCGGTGAACGCGCAAGAGGGTCAAGAGGGGAGGACCAATCGGTCCTTCCGACAATCCCGGTGTTAGCTCCCCCCCAAACCAATAAACCAATCCCTTTGGTCAGAGGGTCAGAATTACATCGACGCGTCATTTATTTTGGAGAAGAACGCGTAATGTCTTGGGCGCATTTGCACAGGATTGACTTAATAAATCAGGTTTCAATATAAAGAGCCTCATTTTGAAATAGTATTCAGTTGGTTTCTGGTCGGGTGCTATGGGATATTTTGGGCTGGTTTTGTCACGATACACTTTTCGATTTAAATACATTTACAAAAGTGGCTTTTTCGATAAATGTATATAAATATAAGGATTAACTGTCATGTGGACTGTTTTTATGGAGATGTAACCGCGAGGTAAGTGATCATAACTTGTATGACCACATACTTCACGGTTACATCTCCATAAAACAGTCCACATGACCGTTAATCCTTAAATGACTACGGGCGGCATATTTGTTCAAATCGCCATCAACAGTAAGAATGTTAAAATGTGTATAGTTTTGTTCAGATGCCAAACATACGGTGGCTGATTTGCGACATGCACACAACATATATTATCTTGAGATCTCGACATAATTATCTCGAGATCTCGAGATAATATCTCGAGATCTCGAGATATTATCTCGAGATCTCGACTTAATTATCTCGAGATCTCGAGATAATATCTCGAGATCTCGACTTAATTATCTCGAGATCTCGACATATTATCTCGAGATCACGACTTAATTATCTCGAGATCTCGAGATAATATCTCGAGATCTCGACATAACATGCATAAAAGGTACTCAATCCGATAAAACTCCTCTCAATTACTATTTCAATGGCTTCGGGGTCAAAAATATTTGATTCGAGTCGAGGAAGTCACCCATCAAAGCTCCGATTTGTTAGATATCGATTTTAGAAATCTATTATTTTTCATTATCGGGAATACTTTCTGGCCCAGATCTCAGTCAAAATTGCGTTATTATTACCACTTGATTTTAGAGTTATCCATCCTTGTCTGTTTGAATAGAGTTTTGGTGTACAAATCTCGAGCAGGATACGAAATTGACGGCAATTATTAGTACTCATCTCGAGAACATAACAAATTTCAAAAGTCAATATCTAATAACTCTGAGCTTTCTTTGATGGGTTCCTCGACTCGAATCAAATATTTTTTATTTTACCCCCAAAGCCAAAGAAATAGTAATATAGGACCCTCTGATCGGATTGTTGTTGTTGGAATCTGTTGAGATGTGGACCCTCTGTTCGGATTGAGTACCTTTAAACATCTGATGTAGTGGCAATGTGACAACAACCAAGATGGAACGCGAGCAAGACGCTCTCTGTCTCTCACTCAAACTGTCTGTCTGTCTCCCATCTCTCTCTCGCTCTCTCGCTCTCCCCTCTCTCTCTCTCTCGCTCTCGTGCTCTCCCTCTCTCTCTCTCTCTCTCTCGTTCTTTCGTGAGTCCCGGTACATACAAATCGACTTGGTTCAAATCCGAGAAACTCGATTGATAATCTGTGACTCGGGTCTCTGTCCCTCCGGCCCTCTCTCCCATTCTCTCTCTCTCTCTCTCTCTCTCTCTCTCTCTATCTCTCTCTCTCTCACTGCCTGTCTCCCTCGCTCCAATCGACTTGGTTCAAATCCGGGGATCGAATCCGGCTTATTCTCGATTGATAATCTGGGACTGGTGTCTCTGTCTCTTTCCCACTCTATCTCCCTCTATCTGTCTGTCTGTCTGTCTGTCTGTCTGTCTGTCTGTCTGTCTGTCTGTCTGTCTCTCTGTCTCTCTGTCTCTCTCTCTCTCTCTCTCTCTCTCTATATATGTATATTGGTAAACATAATCGGCGATGGCGGCATTTTGGGGGTTAATTGCCAGGCATTCGTGGGCGACTCGCCCTTGAATCTTCTTGAGTGTAGTCGAGGGTAGTTCCACAACACATATGTAAGGAGTTATTAGAAGTACGAGGACATTAAGGGGGTCCGGGCTGTGAATTTGTTTATTGGGGGCGCAATTTTTTAATTCTGGCTGAATCTGGGAAGTTTAGGGGTTAATAAGCGGCACTTCCGTTTGACCTTGACCACTCTCCGTGCATATTTGGGTTTCATTAACACCCTCGCACATGTATGGATACTAAAATCACACCTGGACGCAGCAGGGGCGGTCTGGGCTGTTAGCTTCATTTCACGGCGAACATTTTCGCCGATGCCGGCATTTTGAGGGTTAATAGCGACCCTGGGTGGGTTTCCATGACACCCCTGCACTTATATTGGCCTTACAATCACTCATATAGTCCATATGGGGGGTCCGGGCTGGACTGGGGTGGTCCGGGCGGTGTTTAGTCACACCGCAAATAAACAGGTGAAGTATTTTAAACGATGACTTGGTTTTATCTTCAAGTAATATTTCTCGACATCTGCCATTCAAATGTACTACGCTCATCCCATGGCATGACACCCGAGTGTACTAAAACATATAAAGACACATAAACTACACAACGTTCAAGATGTCAGCAAGCAATCTCAGACATATACAACTCGTTGGATTCCTGGTGGCATTTCTCAGATATGACCCAAGAGACTTCCGAAAATTAAAACCCCCAGAAGTCGTTATTCAGAGAATAAAACGCGCAACAATCTCAGTGATTTATAGATCGCTTGAGCGAGTTCGTTCACCAACGACCCAGAGACACCTATATCCTAAGCGACTTTAATTCTCTAATCTGTTGTTTCGCGATAAGACATCGTTGGCGCTGTCTCCCTTATCTGTGTTTATATCCAACTGGTTCTAAAGCAGTTTTCATATCGCCTATCGCTTTTCCGTTCGCGTTTATACATACTATCTGAGTCTAGTACGTCTCCGGCCTAAATGGTTTCGAACTTGACATTAGTCCAAGAGGAAATTAAAACCCGCCTAGCTTTATTGCTAGAGTGATGGGGTATGTACTAACACTGGTAAATTGACAGCACTGTTTCAAACTTGCGCACAATATGTGAATTCTTATGTAACTCGTTGTCAAATTAGTATCCAGTGGCAGTGTTTACTACAGACCTTGGACTATTTGTTCGCGCTTCAACGGGATATACCTTATTCAGGGGCGTATCCACAGGGATTGGGTGTTTCTCATCCGCTCAAATGATTTGAAATTTCTAAATAAAATTTGGATATTCCAGATTCTAATCTGTACAGAATAACCGAGCCAGAAAGTAATTGGAACAAATGCATTCTAAATATATATATAATTATTTCCAAGTCATATTATTGGCAATTCATTTCTCTTCATGACCAACCCCGATTAATCTCCATGTTGCACGGATCACGCATAACCGCGCGCTTATGAAGAATCGAACCAGCTTCGGTGTTGCTGGATGGCTCATAATGACCAAGTGCGTTATGCTGCTGCACCCACTAAGTCACCAGGGCGTTTGGAATTTCATATCTAGCTTCAGATTTTACACATACATCAATCTGCATGTCTCGGTTCTATTCGTCTATATGAATCTTACAACCAAATGTCCGAGCATGCAGTTTGTGTGAACAGATATGTGCGCTATACACATAGACGACTGGACAAACAGGAAACTTAGACATTAAATTTCTATATCTGTACAAATCGACATGACTCAGTCCTACATGCATCTTGTAGCCTAACACCCGAACTATAATGTCCGAATGGTCGCGTGTACTGGACTGTTGGCTATACACCTAACCGACTGAACCACCGCGAAGTTGGGATTTCATTTCTATCTGCATGATTCCCACGCAAATCGCCCTTACTCGCTTCTATCTTGTAGACCCGGAGCCCAGAGGGTTTTAATTACACTATTGCGCACGAAAGGTCGCAGAAAACCCATTTCTTAAGTTTCGCAATCCTGGCGTTTAGGGGCTGGGGGAGCTCCAAAACAAACTCCCCAAAATCAATTTCAATTACACTTTCGCATATATACATCCGTCACTTTTACAGATAAGGGGTCTTTTGTGACCACCCCTTCAAACCTAGTATTCTAATTCTGTGTATAGATATGTACATCGAGACGGTTCACTTTTAATTACACTTTCATGTACATCTGTAAATTTTGGTCTAAATATTCCCTAGTATATTTACTTATCATAAAAACATATTGCACAGTTGCATCCTAACGCCAAAAACTGACGTAGCGTGTTGTCACACAATCTCGTGCGTAAATATGTTGTCTATGCACCGTACTGATTGATTCACCGGAAAGCTTGACAATTAATTTCTTGCTGCATCCTTTCGACGTAAATTGACCTGTCTCGGTTTTATATGGATCTTGCAGCCTAACGCCCGAGCTGTTAGGTCACGTGCACAGATCTGTGTTATTTTTTGCACAAGCGCGCTATTCCTGGAAGTGGATTAACTTGGTGAGCGCTAGAAATTACACTAGATCCAAGATTACAGCCCATCCAATAATATTGAATCGTGTTGAAGACAAAACTCAATTATAGAATGCAACTCGGATCCTAAATCGGATCGTTTGGTGTAATTTTATTTCTCAGTCTTCCCTTGATCGATACACTACGAAATTCAAACCCAAACGCTCCTGGTCTAATTAGATTTCGCACGACTTCGATTCTATTGAGAAAATTGTCCAAATCTTGGCAGATCTCACTGATGAATCTAATCTAGTGATTAAACCCCAACATAAAAGGAGGATGTGCACACGACTCTGCATGCTAATTAGTGGCAGGTCTTCTTCCATGCAGGCTTTCTGCTGTGCATCGGCAAATAAACAGGTGTAGTATCTCCAGGACTGTAATTATACGCATATAAAACAAGCACACACATAAACCAAGTAACTGTCATATAATATTCAGACAAACTTTGGACTAGAATGTGTTCGCTGTTTCTGGTTTAAATCAGACAGAGCTAAAACAATGAAGAACACTGAAGTCAAAACGCAGATATGTTTCTGAAAGAACCGTGATTCACGGTTCTTTCAGAAACATATCTGCGTGTTCTTCATTGTTTTAGCTCGGTCCGTGAACCAACAAATTGACTACGTCTTAGTGTAAACAATATTTATTTGAACAAAAGAACAAATATCACATTGACAATTATACATATTGAGAAAAAAACATAGTTCAAATGAGGATTAGATAACAAGCCATGAGCCTATGGCTTTTATAAAAATCTTTTCCTCCAAAAATGTTACCCCGAGTGTCAATACAGACAGCTACAGGATAAAGAGGACGGGAATTTGAATATTGTTCTGTGTTTTCAAATAAATGTTGGGAAGTTAGTTAAGCGAGTGCAGGGATCAGAAAGATGGAGGAGTGATAGAAGGGAGGAGATTATGAAATAGACAAGAAAGATAATAAAGTAGGTGAAAAAGAAGTGTGATAAATGCTGTATACAATAATCCCTCAGTCATAATCTAAATTTCACATTATGGCGTTAAATCATGGTGTATTGTCCAATATAGAAATTGACTGCGTCTTGACGTGTATCCGCATAACTACTCCCTGGGATTCATGTGAAAATGTTTCACCAACAGATATTATTTATTTTCACTCCATCAACAGATTTATACATGTAACTATAATCAGGCTTGCTCTGTGTACCTATGCGCTACACATATATACCATTACACCTTTACCCAACAAACCGGCCAAAACCGGCCAAATAAAGCTTCAACAGCCTAAAATATCTTCGGTCTGTCTCAATAGAACCATACAAATATGTATATCATTGGAACCGGCTCATTGACCACATTGTGATAGTTACAGTTATGCTCTGTGCCAATGCATTCTCTTATATATGCGAGTCGACCATAGGTCGCCTCGCATATATAAGAGAATGCATTGGCCTAAAAAAATATTTTTTTAACACTTTTTACCATTTTTTCTTACATTCTTTAACAATTTTATAATTTTTAATGTGTTAAGCCAATACATTCTCTTATATATGCGAGGCGACCTATGGTCGACTCGCATATATAAGAGAATGCATTGGCACAGGGCCCTTCTGTTGGGTAAAGGGTTAAACCTTTGCGACAATCGGCGAGACTAATTTTAAGACTAGAACGTATCTGTTGTTTCTGCAGGCAATTCTTCAAGGATTGTCCACTTATAAACGGACAATCCGTACCTAAAATGTTAGTTAATTAATGGACAATCCGACCACGCGTGGCACGCGAGCTTGGGATTGTCCACTAAATGACGACATGTATAGCTAATCCTGCATGTTAGCTTCATATGTAATATGAAGGGCAATAACTCTATAAACAATATTAATTTACTAAATAACGGCGATTTGTATGAGAAGAAGTGTTTTTCACGAAATAACGGAGATATTTGAAGAAGAGTGTTTGACGAAATAGCGGAAATATTCGAAGAAGTATTTTTAAAATATCTGGTCAATTATTTCCAAATCATGGCATATTTAGCTGATGAATCTAATCCAGTGATTGAATTCCAACATAAAAGATGAATATTCACACGACTGTTGATGGCAAGTCGGTTTCCGGGCTTATTCCTTCCACATCCACAAATGAGTTTCCACATATAACATCCAAGCTTCAAACTAAACCTAGTAATTGCTTTAAAATCTTCAATCTTCAAGACCAGCTTTACGCATAGAATATGCTTGATGTTTCTGTGCCAATGTCTCGGACCAACATCAGGCACAGGGCTTATGTGAGCGTAACAGAAGCAAAGAAGCATGCAGCCAGAATGGACGTTTCAAGTGAAAACGCGTAAATCTTAGGAACATTGGGGTAAACTAGGGAAAACACCACTAAAAATATATTTTTCAGAATATGTAGGCGGATGTGTTTAGAACATCATACGGAAAGTCCCCAAGAATCCGAGTGGATTATTTTATTAACTAAATTTTCCCCAGAGGTGCATATTTCAGTGAAATAAAAACAGTGTTGGTAGGAGAGTGTTAACATGGTCAATGTTTATCATATTTAGCTATATTCTATCTATAATTGATTATGTGTAGCATATAATTTTTTGGGAAATAAAGAGGAACATTATTATGCTCAATTTATCCCCAAAAGAGCCGAAATTGTAAAAAAACCCCTCTAATTTCAATAAAAAAGATACCATTTTGAAGAAATTTTGACCAATCAGTATTTATTATTAGGCATTCAGGATGTTGCCAAAACATTTTGAACTCGAACAGCCTGTCACTGATTTAAAATATCAACCATTAAACGAATTAATTGTAAGAGGTGTCAACCATTAAACGAATGAATAGTAAGATGTGTCAACCATTAAACGAATGAATTGTAAGAGGTGTCAACCATTAAACGAATGAATTGTAAGAGGTGTCAACCATAACACGAATGAATTGTAAGAGGTGTCAACCATTAAACGAATGAATTGTAAGATGTGTCAACCATTAAACGAATGAATTGTAAGATGTGTCAACCATAAAACGAATGAATTGTAAGAGGTGTTAACCATTAAACGAATGAATTGTAAGATAGGTCAACCATTAAACTAATGAATTGTAAGAGGTGTCAACCATTAAACGAATGAATTGTAAGATAGGTCAACCATTAAACGAATGAATTGTAAGAGGTGTCAACCATTAAACGAATGAATTGTAAGAGGTATCAACCATTAAACGAATGAATTGTAAGAGGTGTCAATCATTAAACGAATGAATTGTAAGACGTGTCAACCATTAAACGAATGAATTGTAAGATGTGTCAACCATAAAACGAATGAATTGTAAGATGTGTCAACCATAAAACGAATGAATTGTAAGAGGTGTCAACCATTAAACGAATGAATTGTAAGAGGTGTCAACCATTAAACGAATGAATTGTAAGAGGTGTTAACCATTAAACGAATGAATTGTAAGAAGTCTCAACCATTAAACGAATGAATTGTAAGAGGTGTCAACCATCAAACGAATGAAATGTAAGAGGTGTCAACCATTAAACGAATGAATTGTAAGAGGTCTCAACCATTAAACGAATGAATTGTAAGATGTGTCAACCATTAAACGAATGAATTGTAAGAGGTGTCAACCATTAAACGAATGAATTGTAAGAGGTGTCAACCATTAAACGAATGAATTGTAAGAGGTCTCAACCATTAAACGAATGAATTGTAAGAGGTGTCAACCATTAAACGAATGAATTGTAAGAGGTGTTAACCATTAAAAGAATGAATTGTAAGAAGTCTCAACCATTAAATGAATGAATTGTAAGAGGTGTCAACAATCAAACGAATGAATTGTAAGAGGTGTCAACCATTAAACGATTGAATTGTAAGAGGACTGAACCATTAAACGAATGAATTGTAAGATGTGTCAACCATTAAACGAATGAATTGTAAGAGGTGTCAACCATTAAACGAATGAATTGTAAGAGGTGTCAACCATTAAACGAATGAATTGTAAGAGGTCTCAACCATTAAACGAATGAATTGTAAGAGGTGTCAACCATTAAACGAATGAATTGTAAGAGGTATCAACCATTAAACGAATGAATTGTAAGAGGTGTCAATCATTAAACGAATGAATTGTAAGACGTGTCAACCATTAAACGAATGAATTGTAAGATGTGTCAACCATAAAACGAATGAATTGTAAGATGTGTCAACCATAAAACGAATGAATAGTAAGAGGTGTCAACCATTAAACGAATGAATTGTAAGAGGTGTCAACCATTAAACGAATGAATTGTAAGAGGTGTTAACCATTAAACGAATGAATTGTAAGAAGTCTCAACCATTAAACGAATGAATTGTAAGAGGTGTCAACCATCAAACGAATGAAATGTAAGAGGTGTCAACCATTAAACGAATGAATTGTAAGAGGTCTCAACCATTAAACGAATGAATTGTAAGATGTGTCAACCATTAAACGAATGAATTGTAAGAGGTGTCAACCATTAAACGAATGAATTGTAAGAGGTGTCAACCATTAAACGAATGAATTGTAAGAGGTCTCAACCATTAAACGAATGAATTGTAAGAGGTGTCAACCATTAAACGAATGAATTGTAAGAGGTGTTAACCATTAAAAGAATGAATTGTAAGAAGTCTCAACCATTAAATGAATTAATTGTAAGAGGTGTCAACAATCAAACGAATGAATTGTAAGAGGTGTCAACCATTAAACGAATGAATTGTAAGAGGACTGAACCATTAAACGAATGAATTGTAAGATGTGTCAACCATTAAACGAATGAATTGTAAGAGGTGTCAACCATTAAACGAATGAATTGTAAGAGGTGTCAACCATTAAACGAATGAATTGTAAGAGGTCTCAACCATTAAACGAATGAATTGTAAGAGGTGTCAACCATTAAACGAATGAATTGTAAGAGGTGTCAACCATAAAACGAATGAATTGTAAGATGTGTCAACCATTAAACGAATGAATTGTAAGAGGTCTCAACCATTAAACGAATGAATTGTAAGAGGTGTCAACCATTAAACGAATGAATTGTAAGAGGTGTCAACCATTAAACGAATGAATTGTAAGAGGTGTCAACCAGTAAACGAATGAATTGTAAGAGGTTTCAACCTTTAAACGAATGAATTGTAAGAGGTGTCAACCATTAAACGAATGAATTGTAAGAGGTGTCAACCATTAAACGAATGAATTGTAAGAGGTGTCAACCATTAAACGAATGAATTGTAAGAGGTCTCAACCATTAAACGAATGAATTGTAAGAGGTGTCAACCATAAAACGAATGAATTGTAAGAGGTGTCAACCATTAAACGAATGAATTGTAAGATGTGTTAACCATTAAACGAATGAATTGTAAGATGTGTCAACCATTAAACGAATGAATTGTAAGAGGTCTCAACCATTAAACGAATGAATTGTAAGATGTGTCAACCATTAAACGAATGAATTGTAAGAGGTGTCAACCATTAAACGAATGAATTGTAAGAGGTGTCAACCATTAAACGAATGAATTGTAAGAGGTGTCAACCAGTAAACGAATGAATTGTAAGAGGTGTCAACCATTAAACGAATGAATTGTAAGATGTGTCAACCATTAAACGAATGAATTGTAAGAGGTGTCAATCATTAAACGAATGAATTGTAAGAGGTGTCAACCATTACACGAATGAATTGTAAGAGGTGTCAACCATTAAACGAATGAATTGTAAGAGGTGTCAACCATTAAACGAATGAATTGTAAGAGGTGTCAACCATTAAACGAATGAATTGTAAGAGGTGTCAACCATTAAACGAATGAATTGTAAGATGTGTCAACCATTAAACGAATGAATTGTAAGAGGTGTCAATCATTAAACGAATGAATTGTAAGAGGTGTCAACCATTAAACGAATGAATTGTAAGAGGTGTCAACCATTAAACGAATGAATTGTAAGAGGTGTCAACCATTAAACGAATGAATTGTAAGATGTGTCAACCATTAAACGAATGAATTGTAAGAGGTCTCAAACGTCTTTTCAATCTATTTCATGGTCTTATCAGCCTGACAATAAAATTATCGATTTAGCAAATAAATAATACTAATAATGCAGTTAAATGTATTCTTATGATGATTTAATATGCCAATTACATCCGGAGGATCTAAACATTTTGTAGTTGAGCAATTCCGATCTAAATTGAACTGCCAGTTTACAGTTGTTTAACTAGGATTGCGAGACACACACACCTTCACGACACACATCAGTCTGGTGCCTGTTTTATGTCTCGGCAGGACGGGGTAATCGCTATTCAGCTAGTCTTGCAATGTGATACATTTGAACAGTGTGGAAATGTACAGGCATATGTAACCTAACTCGAGTTCAAGACTCTGCTGGGAATCCCAACATACAACAAGCGCGATGAGAAATTCAAAATGATAGTACAGTGACGACAAGCTGAGAGATATAAGCAATTGTACCGAAATTACCTAGTGAGTGTTGGTAACATAATCCCATCCTTTCATTCCAAAACAAGAAATTCAATAAATTGAGAAAATAATACATTGCCCAAAACTGATATCAGAAAGATTAAGAATACAATCTGACATTGGAATTGTCTGTTCATTTTTTGAACGAATTCAACTATCAAACTAAATGAGTGAATTGTTCTCAATATTACGGGCTTGACACAAATGTTTGTGCTGAATCGGAACTGAATCATACTGAAGCGCAAATGATTTCGCATTATTTTCACTGTAGTGTAAATAACCCATATTATTTGTGCTTGAAAATTATTTAGGCTTTAGTGTAATCATGTAATCATGTGCAAATTTACATTTTATGATAGTCAAATATCAAACAGCCTGGTCAATAACGTCCCTCCCTGACATAATATACTACTAACGTTTTCACATAACTCCACATTTTAGAGATCGATGTTAACGACACTAAAACACTAACGGGGCTTGATCACAGTTTTAATGCACTTACTAACTACAAATGTACACCATTATGTCATGTAGATAACCCGATCGCAACTAAAATTTACAAGGCATTATAGGCCCAGCCCTGACAAGAAATTGGAAGCAGGGAGTACGCTGAGGAGTAATTATTTATTGAGAGCTTGGTCCCTAAGAGCAATCCGACGGAACTATCTGACAAGGCGCCAAGAGACACTATAAGACGCAAATGATACAGCACACAAGTACTGGACAAGAGTCCCGGCGAGGACAACGCGGTCGCTCGCATAACAGGCCTATTATATGCAGCACACCCTGCGACTAAGCACGAGCTCGATGAGACACACTCGGGGAGTGGAAAGAGAGGATTATACACTGTCCCAGTAAGCAACTACTGTTTACACTAATCAGTTAACACCCGATGAAACACACTCGGGCACAAGCAGGAGGGGACTCAACGCTGCCCGATAAGCAACTAGTTTTTACAATAACCCTACATACACACACTACACCAGTATCTGCAGGACTGCCATAAAATGCACCGCACTCATTCCCCAAAACCAGGAGCTTCATGCCCATCGATACAGTACAAGCAAGCTAATGGAAGAATTATAGGGTATTTCGAGAAGGGTGCCCATGTCCAGCTGGCAACCGACGGATACCAGCACGGTAGATCATCGACATGTAACTCTGTTATAAACTAGCAGATTAGTGTACTAAATCAATATATATATATATAGATATTGGTACCGAAGCCAATGTCATCACAACGAAAATAAAGACAGACAACATAGGTGATGGTCAGATACATGGGCGCTGCAGCAGCATTGACATTACGTAAGCCAATGCACATACTTGTAGGGGCACCAAATTAAAACACTGAGCCGAGAAGTTGTGATAAAACCCGCAACCGGAGCACTTGAAGTCACATATATGTAAGATTGAACGGCGAAACTCGGTAACACACAATCACCCAAAACGAGCGCTACTAATAGTGCTGGGTGATATTATGGTATAGATTATAATCGGGAAACAGGAATGAATCGCTACCCCTGTGTGGGTCCGGTGCAGAATAGGCATACCGCCCCACTGCGAGGGTTAAGATTTCCCCTAAAGTGCCACCCTGTTTGCCGTGGGGTGCACCCCGTGAGGTGTGGTGTAGGAGTCTTGGAGGTACCAGGGCGGTTGTATCACGCGGCATCGATTTGCGGATGCGGCTTAGCTCACGGTCCTCTTTGGTCTCTTCAAGACGGGTGGTTGAGTTGAGCCGGCTCAATCAATCGGCTCGTCACGACTCTCCACAGTGTTTAAGATTACATTTATGCCATCCGTTCTATTATGCTTCCGGTGTCTAGTTGTGTCTTCTGTATTTAATGTATGTTTCTTTCGTGTCATGTCTGTTTGCATTTCGTCTTCATCACTGTCAACTGTTTCAGTTTTGTACTATTCACGCCTGTCTCACTATGCCGAGGTACCGAGATGCTGCTGTATGCAGTAGCTAAACGGGTCACCGCTCCAGCTATGTACCAGTCTTTGGCCCGACCATAATTCGAAGTGTAGTCAGAGGCGGCTGCGGGGCTGGTTGTCGAATATTTGCTTTCCATATGGCAACTCATAACAAACGAAAACGTAAGAATGACTACCCGCCTGATGTTGAGGTCTGTCCTCGGTACATGGTACTTGGTTTTGATCCAAATGCCAAGAGTCATTCTGTAGTTGTGATTCATAAAACGCTTCAAACCATAGCCGGACAATTAAAATATGTCAAACAGATCACGACTGTCGACTGGGGCACTCAGCGGCTCTCTTCTGATCGAAATGTTCAAGAAAAATTCAAGCTGACGCTCTTGTGCAATTAATATCTATTGCGCAAACAACTGTCTTGGTTACTGCTCACAAGACATTGAACAGTAGCAGGGCTGTGTTGAGAACTCGAGATTTAGCTGGTTCTTCTGAGTCAGAGATTTTGGCTGAGTTAGCAGAGGGTTAATTGAAATATGGTCCGATGAGCGTAAATTAAAATATGGTCACATCACGGTTAAATAAAATATGGTCCCATGGGAGTTAATTAATATATCGTCCAATGATGGTTTTTTTTTAAATATGGTCCCATGATGGTTAATTAAAATTGTACCTTGATTGTTAATTAAAATATCGTCCCATGAGGGTTAATAAAAATATGGACCCATGTGGGGGAGGTAATTGAAATATGGTCCCATTATGGTCAATTAAAATATGGTAACGTGACTTAATTACAGAATAAATATATGGTCCCATTATGAGGGTTAATTAAAATTAAAATATGGTGTCATCAGTGTTGATTAAACTACGGTCCCACTAGGGTGAAATATAATGTAGTCCCATGAGGGTCAATTGAAATATGGTCTAATGAGAACTAATTATAATATGCAGTCACTCGTGAGGATCAATTAAAACATGGTCACACTAATGGGGGTAATTTCTGAACATTCTTCAATTCATATTGCATGCTGATATATCCTCGGTACAAATAAATAAAAATGGTGTTTAGAATTAGGCCACATTGTATTTTAAACAACCAATGTGATGGGTTAGTGCTGGAAATTTTCCTTAATAACATCTATTTATAGCTTCGATATATTCCGCATACAAAGAAATGAAATATTTACAAACAGCACGAATGAGTAACGCGGGAATTGGTTAATAATTACCGTCCCAATTCATTTAGAATATAACATGCCGATATTTGTCGCGTTCAACTAAATGAAAAAGTTCACTAAAAGATATTAAATAACATGTTAAAGACCGATATAAACTAACACCTCGTAGGATTCATGTTCGAATTAAATTTCTTATACAATAATCAAATCCCCGTACAGTAGTAGATAGCATTCCGATTTATGTCACGTGAAAATAAACGAAAGATGTTGAAATAACAAGGAAACAAAACAGGTTGAAGAACAATAAGAACACATAACACGCAGCGCGCTAACGGTTAACGCGTTGAAGTTGAAGTTGAAGCGAATTCCCATTAAAATTAATGGGCTCGCACTTCTTGGCATGCGAATAACAAACCATGGGTTAGTCAAGCATGTCTCGAGAGACGCCCTCTGCATGAAGTAATAATGTAAACGACAATAAACGAAATTGAAATTCCCAACTACACATTTGACCGGACTCGGCCTCGGGGTCGCACTACAACTTTTAATGCATCCCAAAAATCCCCATTTCTATAAATAAAACCTCCATGCGTCTGTTGAATACCAAGAAACGGTAGCTGATTATACACCCGGATAGCGAATTGATTCCCAGGCATAGCGGCAACATACATAAAGTTGGGAAGTTCGTCGTTGTACATTGCAAATTCCAATGCTGTTCGGCGGCGACAACGTCAAACCACTAAGGACCCCTGGTTGGGATGGCATGTAGCAGGGGGTACCCAGATTGATAGGACAGCTGAGTGAAATATTGTGTAAAACAGGAATTCGCCAGCACCCGGAGCTGCGATGAAGGCAAGATTTGTTACCGTCGCGGGTGGTCTACGGGTATTAGTCGAAGCTGGGAAGAGATGCATGGCGCAAAGTTTCAACCTGTAGGCGGATCGCATGACCATGGTCTGAACTGGGCACGGTAGAGAATTGGTCCCCCAGGAAGAGCCAAAACAGACAGGGCAGCAGATTGCAAAATTGTGCATAAGCTATTTTTCATTCGCCGAGTTGGTGCCGATGTATGAGAAGGGGTACGGAAACTGTTATAATTACTACGTTGGTATCATCAAATACTATTATTAGTTGAAATGGGCAACCCATGAAACTAATAATTTGGAACATGATTCAATGAATATATCAAACTTAGAATGTCCACTGAACTCCTTGATCCAAACGCAAGTTCCACTTTCATGAAGTTCCATCTGTCAGGTTTGGGTTGGAATTTTCCAAACAGTACCGTGAACATTTCAACCGTTGACAATACCCTATATACGGCTGGTAATTTTCCAACTGATTGCCATTTCAATCCAAACAGTAGCAGATAAGACTTTTTGGTCTAAAATAACACATTCCACACTAAAGGGTGGTTGGAAAATCCACAAAGCATGGAATTACTGACTATTTGATAATACTTTAGGGAGTCATACATGTACTGCAGTATATGTATTTTGGTATACCCCCAGATAATTATCTAAAGGTGGCCCAAAAGTCGGTGATTCCAGTTTCTATTAGAAAAAATAAGAACATTTCGTCCTAAATTTGGGGCTGAAATGCCCAACTAAGGCTGTTGTCACGTGTCATGATATTTCAAAATGTTGAAAAGTCACGCAAAAGTTGGGTGGGGTCAAATACACCAAACCCCTTTCCCCACGTACCAGCACCCATGTATAATATTGAGAGGTAATGAGACTTGGCTCACTTGGGTACTATCGCAAGCTAATTATTTGAAATTTGAAACGAAAACAAAATAATGATAAGAAATTAATTGATCATTTATTGATTTTGGAAAATATAAACAAATTTCTCTGCTACCGATGTCCTGTCGGGATGACTGACAAATTGTTTCTGTGGCAGGTGGCTGTGGTCGTAGTTTCTACTTAATGGAAAAGCCCAACACCAACAGAGCACGTGTGGTCTGGAATTCTACAGGTTCACCACAAACGCCAAAACGAATGGTGTATATATAACCGGGGATTAGGAAATTTTCGGAAACGAAAATATGCTGAATGATATACGCCTCAACTGGCTGAGCCGCCATATTTCGTCAGCCACGAAAGTCGAAACTTAGCCGGCTTAGCTAGCTAACCAGCCACGAAATTGGTTGAGCCAGCCGCGAAAACTATTTGCAGTGGCTTCCGGGTCTATGCCTTGGTATTTCAGGAAAACAGTCGGTCGCTCATCCTCGAAATGCATATTATTACCAACTTGCAATCAGTGCAGATATCGAGTCAGTTCGATTTGATGTCGTGTTGTAAGAGTTGCAATTTGATGTCAAGCATTTAAATTGTAATCAGAGCAGATATCCCGCCAGCTTCGGATTTGATGTCGTGTTGTAAGTCGCAATTTGATGTCAAACATTTAAATTGTAATCAGAGCCTCGTTCCTCTTCGACTTGTTCGTGCACCGCACGTCCTCGGGTTATTCAATTTAATTTGAAACTTAATGAAAAATTCGCGTTATGGCGTGATAGTTGCAAGAATCGTGATAAACACACCATCCAACGAAACAATAGATGCACAACGCAAGAACCATCTTTGCATGATATAATTGATTTTCCGAATTCCGTCACAAAATTGAACGCTAAGTTTCCATTCACTTTCAAACGAGGCGCGGGAATTCGTTATCCGGTCGTTACATATGAAGCCGTTGCGCGTGCGTTGCTCGACAACTTAAGTCTCGTCAGGCGCATCGGCGTTTCCATCCGTTGAGTTGATGATAGTGCAATTTTCACTTCGAACTGAATCCTGTTATGTTAATAGAAGAAATCCGATGTAACTCTAAATTGTTGAATGTAATCATTCATCTTCCTATATTATGAACGGTTGTACAGTTGATGGTATCGCTAGATAAATTTTGATCATCAATATAATTTAATTTTGCAATCAATTTAGTTAAATTCAGTTCAGCAGCTGTCCATACATTCCACGATTATAGCCTTTGACAGGGAACCTTATAAAGTAAAAAATAACACGGGAAATATGATCTCTACGGGCGTTAGCCAGAGTAGAGATTCATGACATGATCTAAAGTCATTACTAACGTCATTACTTTACTGAGGTCACTCGATTGCACCATGAAACACCCAGCACCCAGTAAGAAACTGGCAAACTTGCATGAATTATTCAGAGATTCAAAGTATTTAGCACCATATGAATTTAAGGAAATACTCTCGTCTGCTTCTGCAACAGTCGTGGGGTGAGAACTATAGCAGAAAAGAGAAACATCAACTTGTGATTGTGGGCGATTGATGTGCACACTTTAATTTTCATTCATTGCCAAAACAGATGCTGTGTCAAAGCCACGTGTAACGTGTCCCACAAGTACTGTACATTATTAATAGACTCAGAGTTCAGCATGTTTTGTCCATATCATCTTCGATAAGTACTGCTAACGTGACAAGGAATTGTGTGCCAGTCCATGTAACAAAAAGTTCATAACATTCAGCAGCCATGCCAAGACCCGTTCTTACAATTAAATACATATCATTTCAGTGAACCCGTGGCCTACTGTATGGTAAGTGAACACGCATGATCTTTGCACAATGCAAGAATGTAGTATTGAACTTATATTAACTCCATCGATCGTACAATTTCAGAGAACACAACTTCCGAATGACGCATAATTGTAAACATTTAGTCCTTAACTCGGGACAATTCTATCGGCGTGAAATAAAAGCAATGATTCCACCAAAGAGAGAAATATAATTCGTATTTAGGAAATAATTTGCTTCTTTTCAATTTGAATATGAAATCTATGGGAGCAACCATTATGTTCTCTATTCCCATTTGTTCACCACATCACATTAAAGTTTCTTCTTATATCGACTTGAATTTCTATGGCAGATGACCTTAATATATTTCATATCAACTGCACCTTCTGTGTTCTTTTGGTTTTGGATAAACGCGCAACGTTTTGTTGCATTCATCACTATCAGTAAACTGTTCCATGAGCTGACGTTGCAAGAAAGTGTCTTATCAAATTATCATGTAAATGGCGGAACTGTACAGGATAGTAACCGCCACTGAAATAAAATACATGACGATAGTATAATTAATAACTTAATACATACTACATCTACTGTATTTTGTGTCCTTATCAGTTACTCGTGATTACTTGGTTCTTTATATGGAGTGCTGCCTTTATGATCCTATACCACTGATCACCATACATTTTTTTTACCCTCTGCCAATTCATTCTCTTATATATGCGAGTCGACCATAGGTCGCCTCGCATATATAAGAGAATGCATTGGCCTAACAATTTTTTATCATGTTTTTTAAATAAATGTTTCTTACAATTTTTAGGACATAAAATAAAAAACATCCATTTCCCTGCAGGGAGCCCCACACATATATAGAAGCATATAGAAGAGTGTCGTCTGCTCATGTTTGTCTGGGGCTCTGTATGGGTGAAATTATAAAATTGTTAAAAGAATACAAGAACAAATTATTAAAATTGTAATAAATTGTTAAGCCAATGCATTCTCTTATATATGCGAGGCGACCTATGGTCGACTCGCATATATAAGAGAATGCATTGGCACAGGGTAAAAAAAATCCCGACTTACGACTGGATTTGATATGGCGGGTCACATTTATATAGCACAAACACCGTACAAGCGACAACAGCCAATGCACGGTAAGCGTTTGTGGTGGATATTGCTGTTAATATAGTCACTAAGATACGGGCGGCGTTGGCGGTTGGCATGCTGTTAAAATAGTCACTAAGATACGGGCGGCGTTTGCGGTGGGCATGCTGTTAAAATAGTCACTAAGATACGGGCGGCGTTGGCGGTTGGCATGCTGTTAAAATAGTCACTAAGATACGGGCGGCGTTGGTGGTTGGCATGCTGTTAAAATAGTCACTAAGATACGGGCGGCGTTGGCGGTGGGTATGCTGTTAAAATAGTCACTAAGATACGGGCGGCGTTGGCGGTGGGTATGCTGTTAAAATAGTCACTAAGATACGGGCGGCGTTGGCGGTGGGTATGCTGTTAAAATATTCACCTCCGTCAAAAACCACAATAGGCAGAAAGAATAGTAAAATATAGAGACATTGTTCTTATACCAATCGGAAATATGGCATAAACAGTATGTTATTGTAAAAATTTTCTCTTTGTTATGTAAACAAAAGAAAAAAAAGTTACGTTTCCTGGCTTTTGTTTAGATCCGGATATGGTAAACATAAAGAGCGTTATTTGTTACTGTTTTCCTTACATGAAAATAATAAAGAGCGTTTATATCATTTGTGTGTGATTAACCAATAGAACTGCGCTGTGTTGTGTAAACAGAAGCACAACTTATGTAACACAAGCAGGCTCTTATTACGTACACCATCGTACGTCTCGACGACAATATACTATTTACGCGCTGATTATGTTTGGCATATGAACAAAACTATATATATTCCTTCTGTTGGTGGCGATTTGAATAAATATGAATGTTTCTGAAACGAACGCCGCCCGTGTCTTTAAAACCGCCATAAACAGAAAATATATTATATTATAGACAAATCATGTTCTTATACCAATCATAAATAACACGTACATTGCATGGAATTGGCTTATTAGTATCCTGTGTTATGTAAACAAATGACATGTTATGTAAACAAACGGTAAATAAATAGTATGGGATAAACAAAAACCTCAACATCGGGGAGACACACTATGGAACCTTGATTGGGACTTCATCATCAATCGTTTTGGAATACAAACGTATGTTTTTCTGGATAGCCTCACGTGTCAACATCTCCAAATGTACTTATTTGGAAGCAAATCATTGTGTCTACCAAACTTTATATCCCAAGCGACAGATCACATCATCCTTGCTACATCAAGATTCCTGTACCACATATGAGGTATCATCATAGGAGAACCTATACGCACAAGCCTACTAGCTGGACGCTGATTTGATGTTTGTGACCAACCATCCTCCGCAATATACATATACATCATATATATGGATTCTCTTTCCATGAGCTATCAACTCATGTGACAGACAATAGTAACTTTATATATACATATCGTATCATATTTATAACCATGCATGTACATACGCTCTCAAACTTGGAGGTTTTCAAATTAAAAAAAGTCATAGCGTTTTCCAGTCATCGCCTCTCGAGATGTTGATGTTGAATGGGTCACCGAGAATCACTCTCCCAAAAAATCGCCACGGTGTTGAGAGTTTGCTTCTCGCTCACTATTTACGTGCAGCATATAAACACGCTCGACTCACATTTGTGGATAGTATCGCATTCATACTATCATTATAATATACATGTACTATCGATATGTCCTTGAACAAATTTTGAATTTTGAATATTTGTATGACTTCAATGCGTCATTATGGGACATATAATGCCAGCAGAAGGGTAGTTCAAGTATTTACCGACTTTTTGTCGATACCGGAACTAATGCAAAAGCAAATATTATTAGGTGTATAAATATTTTGGAGCGCAAACCGCAATGAGGCTTTACCTGTTGTTAAAAGTAAGGTGGTGAAATACCATGCATTTACTCCTTTCCCAAAAAGGTGCTGAAGGGTACACATGGTTTGTGATCGGCACTAACACAGTTACTTTAGCTGTGTTCCCGAAAGTTTGGCGCCCACCAGCTGTTTTCAGTTCATTTTACTTTTCCTAGGAACTTGTAGAATTATTCTCTACAAGAGATCATGGCAGACACGAATACTAAAAGCCATTTGGAACGAGATTTCAAAACATATACCTTTCAGCACATTTTCAAAACCTGTGTAATCCTTCAGCTGTTGTTGGTGAGAGTGACCCCCTCAGTTTTACTGCGTCATATACATGTATTTAGTTGTAAATTATGATCTGGGGTAAATAACAAGTCTTGCATGGGGTGAATATGAGAATCTTTATCACTTACTGGACACTCCTATGTCACAGCTGTTCCGTATTCTGGTGGAATATATATCGTTTTGGTTCGTCCTCCATCTGGTATATACTATGGAATATGCTGCGTATAATCTTGGCATTCGGAAATTACAGTGGGCCTTTAAGACTTCGAACATGAAATTCGACACGATGATATTATCTATTATTAATTCATTATATCACCCCTGGTCTAGTGGTCCTGCTAATATGCTATGATGCTGGTTGGTCCTGCTGAATTGATATGATACTGGTATGGCAAACTGATGCAGTTAAGAAAAAGTACTTTTTTATTTTCCAGTTGTCATTTTCGCGCTGTTTGGCTAATCCAAGCGATTTGAGAAAAAAACAGTGTGTGTATGCAACATTCAAGAACATGTATATTTTTGGAGAGAAAAAAACAATAGTGGCTGCGCTGGCGTTTATAAAACGACGTGAATAACCATCGTGATCATAGTCGATTTTCAACAACTTATGCAACCAGCATTAACAAAAATTCACAATAAATATGTGTTTGAATGTTTGATACACATAATTGCTTTTACTGAATATGTTCAGATTATCCGAACACCGCGAAAAGACCAATTAAATTGTTAACAGCATCAGTTTGCCCCAACAGAATCATAGCAATTCAGCAGGACACAGCCGCATCATGACACATTAGCAGGACCACTTGACCAGGGGTGTACATACTTATATGTTATTATGTATTTACTAACGCACAATTTCAAGGTTGGGATTAAAGGGGCCCAATGCAATCGGGTAAAATGCGCAAAATATAAGTCTGTAAAACATCGCCACCAAAAAGAACATGAAGAAATAGATCAACTTTGTTCATATAGCATTAATCGCTATAGTCTATTGACCAGTTAATAACGAAGGCTGATCCTAATTTGCCACTAGCATAATTTCACATATCGACGTTATTATTATTATTCTATTGTTTTCACGACAGCTAGATCACACGATTTGTAGACAACACCATAGTAACGAGAGAATAATCGGTATTCTTTTATTATTGTTGATACTCATCTGTTTTTGGTACAAGAAAATATATCATGCCCGAAATGAAAATCTGCGAATGTTTTCATAACTTTAGACAAGTGCACATGCAGGCGTAGCGGAAAGTCCAACTAGAAGTATATGTAATAGTAAGCGTCAAATCGACCACCTAGGTGTCTAGGTAATTAAGCCCGAAAGATGCCAAAACCATGTTCATAACGAATGTATACATATATAGCTGTACCGACAGCTTTTCTACTTGTTTATTCTCAAAGTTGCGGTCAGCCTCCCAAAACCGAAAGCGGCATGTATCGGGTAAATAAGGGACTATATATATATATAGTGTGTCCGCGCGGAAAGATTATGTTTCGATTGAAGTGCATATCCATATAAATACCATAGTAACACATACAAGTTACAAGTACGTGGGACTGTACCTGGCTATTAATAATGGAACTAAGAACAAACAAAATCTATATTTTACACATGTAGTTATTGGTGATAGTTGTTTTACACACTTTTATAACATTTATTCTAATGCACTTAGGCCAATATACCCCCCGGAAACATCACATATCTGCGCGGGGTTATTCATCGATAACCTGTCGCAATGTATAGTCCGGTTCAACGCTTCAATGTTAAATATTCCTACGCGCCAATATTGCCGTCAGCTAAATCCTAATCTCGTCCATGCCCAATCCAGCTCCGCTCACTGTTCCGTTTCTCTCCATGACGTCACCCTTACGCAGTACATCCCGGCGACGTTACCGAGTAGATGTAGAGTAACTGTTGGCGCCCGGTCTACTGACTTCCGTTATTAGCTCGTTGCTATATAAACAAACCAGCGACGTCGCTTTTGTCGAAATTTGACAGTCAGTACATTCGCCCTGTATACATGTACTTTCAGAAAACACAAAACACCACACCGTTATGTCCCATCAATATCATTGTCTCGATATTATTTGACCAAATTTATTGACATGAAACCGCGACAGACACGGCGTGAAATACATCTCATTAAGTAACCAATTTCCCATTGTTTCAATTCTGAATTCAACTTCAAGTTCGCGGTAAAATGAAAACCACAATTTGTAAGTGGTAAACATCTGAAAAAGACGTCAGGTACATGCAGAAACTAATTGTTGTGCATATTTATTTCTATTGGAGGTAGCAATTTTTCATCTTTATCAGCATTTTTAACGATAAGGGCGATGCTAATTGAGGTACTATTTTATCCAGAGCATTAAAAGTAAAACAAAAAGTCGTGAATGGGCTGAGTGTTTTCTATGCCTGCACATTTCATATATAATTACAAGGCATGTATGTGTCGAAATAACGTTTCAAGTTCGAAGAGAATTAGAATGGGGATAACAGTGTGGTGTTTTGTGATTTCGGAAAGGTACAGGGCGAATATACTGTGACAAATACCCGTTAATGGGCTCCGGCTCCGCCGTCGCCCATTAACTAAATTTGCCACAGTATATTCGCCCTGTACCTTTCCGAAATCACAAAACACAACATCGTTATCCCCTAATTATTGTTCACAGTTTACCCTCTGATGATATAGTTGTTCTATAGACGTGTATAACATTTATTATTGTTCACAGTTTACCCTCTGATGATATATAGTTGTTCTATAGACGTTTATAACATTTATTATTGTTCACAGTTTTTACCCTCTGTTTGGTAGTTGTTTTACATACATTTATAACATTTATTATTTTTCACAATTTAACCTCTGCGAGCGCTTTCTGTTCCTTTAAAGGCACGGGCGGCGTTCGTTGCAGAAATATTCATATCTGTTCAAATCGCCATCAACGGAAGAAGTATTAAAATATATAACGTTTAGTTCATATGCCAAACATAATCAGCGCGTAAATAGTTTATTGTCGTCAAGACGTACGATGGTGTACGTAAACAAGAACCTGCTCGTGTTACAGAAGTTTAGCTTCTGTTTACATAACACAGCGCAAATATATTGGTTAATCACACACAAATGATATAAACGCTCTTTATTATTTTCATATCAGGAAAACAGTAACAAATAACGCTCTTTATGTTTACCATCTCCGGATCTAAACAAAAGCCAGGTTTTGTAACGTATTTTGTTTTTGCTTTTTATTACATAACAAAGGAAAACATTTGACAATAACATACTGTTTATGCCATAGTTCTGATTGGTATAAGAACAAAGTCTCTCTATATCTTACTATTCTTTTTGTTTATGGCGGTTTTTGACGGATCTGAATATTTTAACAGCATACCCACCGCCAACACCACCCGTAGCTTTAAGTCGGAGTACATGATGTTCTCTTTTTAGACAATCGAAATTCGACATTGTAACACGGCTGTAACCATAAACCCATTTGTGGAATGCTAGTGTCTTGCGATTGACACTAATGGGCCATTATGATGGAATTCCGTGAAGGCAAAAGGGACATTAAAGAATCTGACAAACAATAGAATATACAAGCATACCATTCATTTATTAGAAGGTAAATGGATTCATATCAGTCCGATGTTTGCCGAAACAATTCTTAGAACGACTCAGTCTGCAGTTTGAGATCTAAAATTATGATCGCTTGTTTTTACTTTCCGGCATTGTTCCGGGATCAACTATGTTAATGAAAGTTTAAATACGTTTATGTGAACTTTATATGCCACAACAAACTTATACAAGTCATAACATTTGGAAAAATCGGCTTCAGTGCGGAATAATAAAAAACGTCCGTTACCTGTATATTCTAGATTGGTAAAAAATACAGAGCATAAAATTTGTCTCACTTCGGTTCTAAAATTTGAAAACATCAGGAAATTTGATATGACTGGCATGTTTTTATTTGAGTATATAAAGCATGTACAGCTATGCCGTTATTCTGTGTATTTATCGACTTTCATTACACACCCTTCCAGTCGTTGTAAACCTAATAGAAAGACTTAGCGAAGTCAAGAAATGTCATATTGTTTTGCTCAGAAGTTGGAAAAACGCTTTTTATTTTATGGTATAAATTTTGTTAAAAAGCGAACACTATTTTCACAATCTGGAGAAAACAGATATCCTTTAATATATGTCTTTAATAATCTTTTCGATGCAGGTATAGTCCTAAAGTGAGATATTATACTATAGGTTAACCCTTTCTATACAAAAGCATCATTGATGAGCAGTTATCCCGTAGGAAATGATCAGATAATAAGTTTAACCCTTTCTAAGCTAAATAATCATTGATAAGTAGTTATCCCATAGGAAATGATCAGATAATACGTTTAGCCCTTTTTATATTAATGCATCATTGATGAGTAGTTATCCCATAGGAAATGTTCCTATAATAAGTTTAACCATTTCTATACCATAGCATCATTGATAGCATCATTGATGAGTAGTTATCCCATAGGAAATGTTCATATAATAAGTTAACCCTTTCTATACCATAGCATCATTGATGAGTAGTTATCCCATAGGAAATGTTCCTATAATAAGTTTAACCCTTTCTATACCATAGCATCATTGATGAGTAGTTATCCCATAGGAAATGTACCTATAATAAGTTTAACCCTTTCTATACCATAGCATCATTGATGAGTAGTTATCCCCTATGGAATGTTCAGATAATAAGTTTAACCCTTTCTATACCATAAAATCATTGATGAGTAGTTATCCCCTATGGAATGTTCAGATAATAAGTTTAACCCTTTCTATACCATAGCATCATTGAGGAGTAGTTATCCCCTATGGAATGTTCAGATAATAAGTTTAACCCTTTCTATACCATAGCATCATTGATGAGTAGTTATCCCCTATGGAATGTTCACATAGGTCGTTTGTTGAACTTATTATCGAAACATTTCCCTCAATAAATGGGGCTCCTTCTGCAATTGTAGTTATACATCGTCTGCTTTTATCACCTTAGCATCCCTCCAGATGAATAATAGACCATTCCGATGTATACTGTTTAACTGGCTGGGATAATCCATTTAGTATAGAAAGGGTTAATTTGATGCTTCGAACGGTTATGAGTCGCTTTAAAGATGCCCCATCCAATTTGACACCATTTTTAAGTGTTCAGAAAACAATTAATTCCTACACAAGAGTCAACAATAGCCCATTAATGGTCAGATAACGACTTTCAAGAGAGGTTTAACACATTTTAGTTTTTGTCGTTCGATATAAAATTCCCCAGTTCGTCTCTGATAAAAAGCGTCCGCCCATGCGTTTGGTCCCTATACTAATTGTAGATATATAAAAAGCGTTCTAAAAATTGAGCATTTGTACTCGTTTTATTTCGACGTGTAACTTATTTCAATAGAGATTTCGCTTCTGGCGATTGAGGGTGATTGTAACTCTAACGTTACAGGTCACGTGACTCTACATGCGTGTTCTCTACACGTGACTGACGTATGCTAGTACGACTTTCTCTACTTGTAAATACGGGGTATAATTCTATTATTAAAACATTTTGTTCTTTCTCGATGATTCTGCATAGATGGATTATTGATCAAAACCTTATTTAATAGTTCGATATTACCATTGCATCAGAAAATTAGATGAATATGTAGACAAATATTTTACTCTTAGAATCCACATAGTTTACGCCAAATTTTGACAATATAATTAAACTATCGGAACTATGTCAGCCTCCGTTACAGTCTGAAAATTCGAAATATACGAATGATCGCGATTGTCAGTTTTTTTTTTCATTGTTTTTCTTTTTCGTGGTTAATTTGGTGTCAAATCGGACGGATATAAATAAAATATCGTATCAAAATCATGTTCACACCAAGTGGCAGACGTAGTAAGTCCGACCGGTGCAAGAATATGGATGAAAATGGCGATTGTAAATGGTCAGACAGTTGGTTGAGGTTGAATTCGAGTGCCGAGTACCTTCAGGCCAAAACGATAATGGGGTTCCGTCAGAGAACGTCCAAACACCTTCACGTGCAGCATCTGAGCCGTCTATGTGGTAAATACGGTTGGCTGAAATGGAATGCAATTGACTATGACTGTGATGACAATGTATAATTATTTATAACTCGATGGGTACATATAGTAATGAAAACAGAATTTAACAGTAATGAGTTATCGGCGACAGCATAATCAAGAAGGCTAAGATATTCACATGTTTTACATCACACTGAACAAAACAATTCAAACTAGGAACCACGTGCTTTACAATGTGCCATGTAATGTTTTTTTGGCGTCTGAAATTTCAAGAGGAATGGTTACATGTATTGTATATGTTTAAACATCAAAACGACTATTAACCAATCAGATTTATTTGAATTCACTCATGCATCTTGGCGCAATTAAATGCGTTGGGGGGCGTTACCAATCGAATTATTTCAATATAACCTGTAATCGCTATAAATAGACAGAGCAACCTCACTGTGTGGAGGTCACAAAAGGTCACGAGCCTTGTATATCCTTACTGTAGGTATATGGAATCACTGAACTAAATGGTTTCCCATAGACGACAGAGTGTTAACGTTTCAGCCAAATTCACTGAATTGAAGCCTGCAGGCCACCCCAGAGATATTTACCCAACTAGATTGACACCAGTTGATCACGAAAATGCGATAAAAATCATAGGTCATATGTTTACTTTTTAAAATAAATCCCCAAGTGTACGACAGGGACATCCCACAGCCAAAGTTTACCCAGAAAAACCCAGAACTACAGTATCTACAGTTAAATAAATCCATTCCCCCATTAATTCACCAGTTTAAATTGTTTAGATGTGATATACAAATCAAATAAACGCGATGTCATCCTTTGATAATGTATCACAGGTATCAGGCGAAGGCCATTCTTCAGTTACCTTCACCTCTAGCGTTCCACTGTGCACTCGCTCCCCGACTCTGGAACACATTTAGCTCCCTGATTCCATATCACTTTGCCGCTCGAAACGTAGGGGGACCTTTATACCTGCAACGTGGCTTTTTGCTACTGTGGCGATTAACAACTGTGTTGCTTCAGAAAAATGTAGAATATTTTCGGTCAAATTGTAAGAAAATTTCGGCCTGATTCAGAAGTAATGCAATTGGAAATTCCAAAGTGGACACCCCAACCAACGCTGAATTCGTCATTGGCGCATGGTTACGATAAAAAAGACACCCAGGATCTATCAAACTTGCAAAAAGACATCCAGGGTGTCCCAAACGTGCAAAAAGACACCCACGACCTCAAAGTCTCGCCAAACAACGGGAATTTAGATTAGTCAGTCGTCTGCTATTTATTAATACGGAACTGCGCCGCCAGTCAGACTCAAAGCGGACGGTACAAATGCCCATTTCGTTGATATTTCACTCCGGTTACAAACAAATAACTATTATAGTAATATTAATAAATAGCAGACGACTAATATAACATCCCGTTGTTTGGTGAGCCTTTGAGATCCTGTGTATCTTTTTGCACGTTTTGTGACATCCTGTGTGTCTTTTTGCACGTTTGAGAGATCCTGCATGGGTGTCTTTTTGCTCGAAACCATGCGACAATGACCAATTCAGCTCAACCAACCGATACCCTCTAGGTACGTCGATGGGCCGTAACTTGCGAGTTTAAGCTCATATTATCACAAATGTGTACTCACTGTAAATAAAAGGCAGGAGACCATTATACAATGCTGAATCTGTGACTTTTATCAAGTGACCCTGTCTCCGCTCACACGCGGCATCGGCCCCTTGTCTATCTAGCGCAGAGGTAGAAACGTAAACACAGCCATATGCGTTACCGGTCCATATCAGTCTGTTCGGTGACGAGCAATCTGGAATATGATAGGTATGCCTCTGTCATGAGGAACAAGAACACTAAGATGCATGCATCAGGTCGGCCGTGAACTATCTACCATTGAATTGTTGTAGCTATCGATTATACATTTTGAAACACCTGTCTGTATGTATGTATGTATGTATGTATGTATGTATGTGTGTATGCATGAATGCATGTGTGTATGTGTTATAGACTCTAACACTGCTCGAATTTGGTATTTAACGCGTCAACTTGACCTCGCTCATAGGCATGTTTCTGGACCTTGACCGATCCGACTAAAAATTTGTGTGTAGGACTACTTCGATCCCGGGAGCAATATGGACGGGTCCAATTTCACGTGGGACTGATATAGGCATGTTTCTGGACCAATTGAACAATAGTTTGGCCAGACGCTGTATATACTGGGTACTGTCCAGATGGAGGCGATCACAAAAAAATCCCTAACTAGCCCGAACGAAGTCGAGTACATCAGCTAGTCTAATATATATTTTGGACATTTGTCTGTCTGTTTGTCTGTTAGCTATGGCCGGGAAAACTGCCTGACAGATTTGACGAAAATTGATACCTAGGGGAAATTATTTCCAGGGAGTATTTTGGACGGGTCAAATCTTGATCCCGACCTGACTTTGACATTCAAAAAGATCAATTCAAGGTCAAATCTGGTAAAACGGAAGTATTTCAACGAAATTTGATACCTACTGTTACTTTTGTCCCAGGAGTGTTTCGGGTGGGTCAAATCATGACCCTGACCTGATCTTGACATTCAAAATTGTCAATTCAAGGTCAAATCGGGTAAAGCCGGGCGGATTTCGACGGGTACTTTTGTCGTGACTTTTGTCCGGGGAGTGTTTTGGACGGGTCAAATCGTGACCCCGACATGACCTTCACCTTTAAAATAGTCAATTCAAGGTTAAATCGCGCAATTCTCCGAAAATCAGAGGGGAACATCCCGGACGAAGTCGGGTCCACCAGCTACTATTATATATTTCTAGATTTAGTTACAAACTAAATACCTGTATATTGTACAAAGAAATGTTTGACAAATATATCTGTATCAATATTACCATGCGGGTCATTAAAATAGATACGACGAAACAAATTTTGAAGGGTGCATGTATCAGGTAAATTTTTATATTTCAAATGATGACAGGAATGCGGAAAGTTGAAGTACCTACGTAATACTGGCTATCCGCATAAAGAGATATACATGTATATAAAAACCAAAATAGAAGATGACTGCTGGCGACAATGTTTTCCAAAAAAATTCAAAGCATTCGATAGCTCCCATCTAGTTGTCAGCCCGAAGATCAATATGAAGTTTGGTGACTATCAGATGAGGGATATGTCTGTACAGTTGCTAAACAATTCAGTCATGCAAAAGAGGATCAAAGAGTAAGATACCAAATTGCTGCCTGTGGTAATATTTTTTAACGAAATTCGGGAAAATTAGATTACTCTCACGCTGGTTATCCAGAAGATCATTGTGGAATATGGTGACGATCGGACAAGGGGTGTCGTCTGTAGGATCAACCAAATTATTTAGCCATAAAAATAGTAAAATTGAAGATCACCGCTGGCAGTGATGTCTTCACAAGGACAGTTTGAGAACAAAATATGGCTCACATCTAGCGGTGACCCAAAATATCCACATGAGAAAAAGTTCTCCAATAAAAGCTGGCTGCAGGGTGCGCCAATTGATTCAAATTCGAAATTTAGCAGGGTGTACTGCTTGTGGCCATGTTTTCTCCGCAAATTTGATAGACTGATGGACAAAACCACTGAATCCGTTGAATCAATATACATGTATACATTGATTAATTTATATGCATTGTTATACACAGTACTGGTATATAAAGGTACTGAAAATAACTATATTACTAGTATACATAAAATAAACCATATATCATGGCTATGGGTTCATGACAGCTGAGAACTTGGTGTGAATTAAAGAGTGGTGGTGTCTCAAGCATAACCCTCCACGTTAGAAACATGCCATTAAATGTCATAAGTATAATCTAGCTTGAGGACAGAAGTGATCCATAAAACCCCCCTTAATTCAACCAGGTCCTCGCGCGATGTATGGTCGATCACATGATGATCTAGGGGGATTAGAATTGTTGTATAAAAACAGCACTGCGTGTAAATATAAAATAAAATAGTGCTACATCTTATTACAGATTATTGCCATATATAAACAGTGATTATACAGACAGTCTGACAAAATAAAGTTTCAGTGACACTCTATCCGAAGAGGGGAATAATTTCATCTGTTACAGTCAATGGAGCAATTATGAATCTGGAAAGGTGAAATTTCTAAGTAATACTAGATATCGACATAACGCGATAACATATAACGTAAATGCAATATGGCCGCTGGCGACCATTTTTTCCTATGAAATTAAAAAAATATTTGATAGCTCTCATCTGATAGATCAATATCAAGATAAATATGAAGTTTGGTGATGATCGGATGAGTGAAGTGGACTGTGGTCTGTGCTAAACGGTTTGGTAATGCTTAAAAAGATTCTTACCTTAATATTTTTATGTTCACTTTATAAACTTCACTGAGTCATCTTTGTCATGTATTGAGTTTGATATCTTTTGTTAACAGTTTATAAATTATGTATGTCTCATGTTTGTTATTTTAATTTATGTGTTTATTATCATTAAATAAAGCTGCATTCCTTAAAAAGATTCTTACCTCAATGTTTTTATGTTCACTTTATAAACTCCACTGAGTCATCTTTGTCATGTATTGAATTTGATATCTTTTGTTAACAGTTTATAAATTATGTATGTCTCGTGTTCGTTATTATATTATATACACTTTATAGTGTGTTTTCAAAACGAAAAAAAAAAATGAATAAAATCAACAAATTTGTAAATTTAAAAACAATTCAAACGTTGTTGTATTCCATGTCCCAGGCCGGACATATACACCAAATTTCAATAATATGCATTGAGAAACAACGGACAAAACGCTATATAACACCCGTATACATATTTTATTCCGAGCCGGACTCATCCTCGGGTACATGTTATAGTAGGTACCGAATTGACACACGTCGACTGGGGCGAGTTGGCCCTGGGGCGATTAGGCCGATTCCGGCACCTTTTACAATTTACCGTATGTATCCGTTTACGCGTAGTTTACTTTAGAAAGTTCCGCAATTAATACCGTAAATAGAGCGACCATATTTGACAGAGAATGCCTCTGTTATTGATTATCAAGTTGCTATACATTAAAAACGACAAATTCACATGCTCGTTCAAGCGCAGTAGTCTATTTTCCCCATGTTAAGGGACATCCACAAATACTAAATAACGCTAACCTACTGCCGAATGTTTTACACGACAACTGTTAACATATTTGGGCTGAATTCATCTGACGCGGTATTATTCCTCAAAATTAACAACAAAACCATCGTTACTTGGAAATGTAGTTTGGGCTAACATTTACATAAATCCTCCACATCATTTATTCGACACACACGTCAGATGAAAAACAGACATGAAGTAAACGGCCAAATTGGCCGAAATAAATAACAATAATTTTATCGTAAATTCACGGAAATGTGAATAAAATAGGTTGTCACTTGCATGTAGTTTCCCATTAAGGAGGCGCCCAATTCGTGATTTGAAGGGGGAAATAGTTATCGTCTTTAACCAATGTATACCATACCATAACAACACCTGTTCACCCTCATGAGAAAAATGCTCCAATTATATTTTTTTAAATCTATTTAAGAAACAACACACAGATTTGTTTAGGTAGGTCGATAGAGAGTTTAAGGGAAATATTTTCAATAAAACACACTGCATTATCTAGACTATGAACCCAACGCTCAGTCTGCCATCTGAAATCATGACTTTCTGCGAGAAATTAAATCAAACATTTTTCAGTGCATATTTTAGTATTTTTGCAGCCATTTGCAGAACTATTCTTTTATGGCGTTAAGGGCCAAAAACAACATAAAACAAAAAAAGAGAAAACATTATAAATTTTATTCAGCCACGTTTTCAATAATCGGGCAAACATAAGCACTCAATACTGATTCATCATTTCAGACATTATATAGTTTTATGGTGATTTTCATCAGTTTTTTACCGTTATTTTATGTGCCCATGAAAATTGTCTAAATTAAATATTTTCGTGATTCAAAGTCATGCCGTCAAAATTCAATAGTA
The DNA here is from genome assembly GCA_032622095.1 of Siphonodentalium dalli. Lineage (NCBI taxonomy): Eukaryota > Metazoa > Mollusca > Scaphopoda > Gadilida > Siphonodentaliidae > Siphonodentalium > Siphonodentalium dalli. Next base: position 31,025,656 of record CP136065.1, read on the forward strand.
TATTTATCGGCGAACATATTATATACGGCAATGACTCCATACAGTATGACTGAATCTTACTCTGCTGATATTTAATATGTATTATTAATCCGGCATTCATTCTGTGTTATGCGGGTCGGTACGGTACGTATATTGATGAGTACGGTACGCTATTCTCATTCCGGGGTTAAGTTCCCGCTTTAGCACTCATCGCCATTTATCGTTGCGTATTTGATAGCAAACTATTGTTTTTTGGGGAAACTGTTACCCCTTTTCGATTGTGGACAGTTGTTAAGACGGTCTGATTTCGGTTCCTTTGATAACCGGACAAGTTTCAATTCTGCGAAAACCGGCTTAATCATTGACAATTTCCACTAAATTTGAGAGACTGAGTAGAGAATCAATCATGGCGTGATCCGGGGTCTGACTTCATTCGACTCAGTGCTGATGTTGAAATTGACAGTGTTGTGACTTAGTATCAAAACACTGGCATATTTACTGACACAAGAGGATACATGTACAATTAACACGAGCTTCAATGTCAACCAATAGTGACAATAATTATAACAACGACTCAACGAGCAGCTATTACTATTAGAATGTTGACAATCCAGTTGACAGTGTTTTCTGAATCTGATTGTTTCAAAGCACATGCATGTACATTTACAAGAGAGGATATACATGTACATGAACTGTACGCACCAGTGTAATTCATAAGAGCTGCAATGTCAACAACAACACCGTAAACAATGAACTGACGCCGCGCAGTGATGGATCATCACATATCTACAATTCCAACTTTACAATTAGACGGACCAATTCATCCCGTGTTCATCAATTTTCATTGAAACGTGTGGATATGAGACATTGTCATCATTCGCCACGTTATCGTCAAGTTATTACGACAATTTACCGGGAGTACACTATTGGTTGGATGTTCTTATCAAACTATATTTGGCTGACTCACTGATATTGATACTAAGTGTTGTGATACCAGTATACAATTTGATGCATCATGCTTTAAAATTTTATAGAAAATGTGCGACCACAGGAGAACATTGTCGCCAAGTCATTGCGCACAGTTCTTATGGGATCTGCTGTTGTCTTGGAGGTTCCAATCCCAACTAGCTGTTATTGATAATAATCATAATACAGTACCAGTCAAAAGAAGTGGTATATTAAGCGCGCTATTTTCGCGCCCAATATCGCAATAACATTGCAAGTGGAAACGCTTATAAGCATGTTACTTGTGATATGCAATAATATTTTGCGCTTAATATCTCAATATTTTGCGCTTATTATTGCGACCTCTTGCGCTCAAAATTGTGACATTTAAATCAAATTATTGCTTCTGCTATATTGTTTATTGTATAAATAGAGACAATGATTTAGATATGTATATAATTATAGTTGTAAATGATATATGTACACTATATGTACACTATATGTACAGTATTGATCTAATATAAATATAACACTATCGGGTCTGTTTGAAATTTAGCGTGCTTAGTATCGCAATATTTTACGTTCAATATTGCAATAATAAGCGCGACAAATTTTTGGAATTGTGCTATAATCACGCCTTTTTCTAAATTAAGCACGCTCAATATCGCAATAAAGGTGCGCCTATAAATACCACTTCTTCTGACTGGTACTGTATTGTCATGATGTACGGATTCACCTGTTAAAACAAAAACTGTGTTTACAAGTGACTGGACAATTTCACGCCTTACATGTTACCAAAAAGTATTCCATTAATATATTTAACTTTTACATGTACATAAATTTGAGTTTTAACTGTGAAACATGTAGCTTTGTTCTTTTTATGGCATAAAGGGGCATGCCGATTCATGTTTTAGAATGGTCGAAATTAGTATTACCGGTACTCATAATTGAATAGTGATGGGTTGGCTTGTCAGCTATTACTAGTATCGTTTTTTATTTACAGCCATATTTCTACAGTAGTTAGTGAAAGGCGAACACATTACGCGTGCGCAGCCTTTTTCCGGCTTAAATTCTAGGAGGCTGATAACAAGCTTGATCCTATGCAAACTGCAAAGTTTCATCAGTATTGTCTATCACTTTATGCATTGAGGATTTACATTTCATCAAAACTATGATCGTAACATAAGAACTAAGATGTATTTTTCAGTTACGAATAATACTAGTTTCGACCATTCAAAAACATATGAGTCGTAATGCCTATCGGGAAATCATATTGTCACCATGGGAACCTGGCTAATTCTATGGTAAATTAACAAATGAAGAGCAAAAAATTGGTGTTGACCCATGAAAAATACCATTGGTTTGACCTTTATTAGTTACGGTCTTGATATTAATTAAACGGTGCTGAACCGTAAAAAATACAACGGTCTGAAAGTTACTGGTTACGTTCTGCCAGTTACTTAAACGGTTTTATACCGTGGAACATGCTACGGCCTGACCGTATGTTTAACGGTCAAATGTTGGCAGCGATGTTGCGCGGTCTCAGACCGTTAAAGCGACGGTATTTTTTATAACAGTGCAGTTCAACACACGTTGGGCACACAATAAGTTTGTTGGCAACATCACCATTCCGTATATGTGCCTGGGAGATTGAGACATGTATATTATATCCTCAAGCTAACATGTACGGTCACAAAGGTCACGTTCCACGTTTGAATGATTTCCCCAACGTTCACAGCCATTGACGTCGAGACTATTACTTGTTCTTGAAACAAACGCAGTGAAATAAATGCACCACAGTTCCTGCCATTTTCTTGAATCATACCACCAACGTACTACACTAACCCCGAGCTTAGATGATTACAATGCATACCTTCAATATTTCAATGGCATACCACCAAATTATCAACAACATCTTCTTTAGGCTATACGGCTTCCTGTGGAATGCTAGCAGAGTATTATCCAGACAAATGAATACGCCTGATCCAGTCAATTCAGAACGGCCTCGTAACCGATATGGAAATAGAATCTTACCAACTGACAGCAGTAAGTATGAAAGGGGTTTAACATGGGCATCTTCTACACATATCTATGCATGGGTGGATTTATTAGAACAATAACACCCACTGATTCGAAACAGACATTGCGTTATTACTAGTAGCGTCGCTTCGGCTTTGACCGGATTATATATAGGGGCATTTAAAAACAGTGACATTGCACAAAAATATCGGACCAGGAATGTATATTGTGGTCCCATTGTGTGTGTAAATGACTTTTCCATAAGATATATGTATAAAATCACGCCAATATGCCCATGTTTTCCCACAGAGACAAACGATCGAGGTGAAATGTAAAAATATTCTCATTTCGGCCGCCATATTGGATTTTGGTGTCGGAATTTTGGCTAATTTGTAAGGGTTGTGTATTACCCTAACGAATCGAGTGGAAAACAAGACCGCATGTAATACTGTTTCTACCATAATGGCGATCAAAGAGACCTTGTGCATATCAAGCAAAATGGCCGCCATGATGGATGCCATCTTATTTGAGATCTCTGCGGCCATTTGTTTTCTTTTTAACATCCAAAGAAAAAATAGAGGAGACATTAGAGAAGAACATTGGTGTGGTGAAGTTGAGTCCTGTGGATGCGAAGGTCGACCAATATCTCCTGGACTAAAAGATTATGTCGGTTCAAAATCGACATGCATGTACTAGTACTGTATACTGACTATACCTATATCACACTGACATCTAAATGTATTCCCGGAGACAACTTATAATAACTTACGGCGATTAGCATTCCAGGCATCCTGGTTTTCATTCTCTCTTGCACCCTCGGATTCGGTTCCCACCGTAGCATTCTCGATTCTCAAGCAGAAGTCGTCAATCAGGCCACAAATCGCCAGCTGTCTTTCGATTGTTAGGTCCTCGCTGTCGAGAAATCCACCAACAGCTATACTGTGTGCACAATGACCGATATCTACGTGTCCACGCATCCTCAACGCCGAACATGCCTTGATTATATCCGCGGCCTCGGATCCGTGGTCTGAAAAAAAGTGGACAGAAGGCTTGGTACATTGTATGTCCTGACTGTTTTATACAAACCAGGCGCGTAGCTAGTACCCCAAATAGGGGGGCCTAATCATTATATGGGGGGGGTCCAAGCACGATATCCCGAGGGCCGCAGGCCCGAGATGGGGGAGGGGTGTCCCCCTCCCGAGGGTGGGGGTTCCGGGGGACCTCCCCCGGGAAATTTCTGAATGTTAAGTGCTCTGAGAGCGAAATTGGCGTCTCTTTATGCATTGCTGGTGTCTTTTCTATCAGAGGAATCAAGACAACTTTTCAACAACCACATGACACCCCAATAACGAATTCCGGGTCTCTAATTTCTGCTAGATGTAGTCCAAACTCCAGGCAGTGTTACCACTACATTAAGGGTAATATATATCAAAGAATTTCTTACATACGTCATTTCCCCCGGAGGCTCAAAGTGTTGAGTTTACCCCACTGTCATCGGGTTTATTCATGGATGAAGCCAGCTAATCGTTTTACAAGTGTACCCTCTCATGGTGTTCGGTTTACGGGCGAGTCCCTCGCAACAACTATGGTATGAATTCACTTCTTCTTTATATAATACCATAGTTGTTGCGGCGGACATATGTACGAGGAATACCACAGTCACCATATGATGCTTTATACGTCTTAGATATGTGGAAACGATTTCAGCCAGAACACATTAAGTTATGGTTGGTTGCCCAGCAGGCCGCGGATTCTTCTTCGGAGGAGGTTTTGTGCTCATGACTTAACTATTCAATTTCAAACAAACCGTGCTAAAGACTTGTGTACCCTTGACCTTCTAAGCATAACAGTGTTTGCAATTTACGGAAAAGGCGACGGATACGACGTAAACCAAATTCCGGTCGACGTCATAAACCAAAATCCGGTCGCGCCGTGCACACTGGAACGTAGATCAAGTTCCGACATACCTGCCGACGTCAAACACAAATTTAAAGTAATTATATTGATTATTGTATATTCGCGCTTGAATAAAAGCAGATGATGACGTTTAACTCTACATTTATATTTGGTCAGTCGATGGCTAGGATAATTACATATGCGAGACTTATTTTTTTGGAATTTTGTTGGCGGGGGGACACTGGCAATTTGGGGGGGGGGGCACATGCCCCCAGCCCCCCCCCCCCCCCCGTGGCTACGCGCCTGATACAAACGTTTTTGAAAACGAGAACAATTTGGCATTTTATTGAGGCCGTGACTCCGTTTACCGTACGTAAAAGGTTTTAAAGGCCCACTTAATTTTCGAGTCACCGATTATTTTTTTATAGCGCCTTGATATACGGTTTCAATAGCAATCTATGCCATAAAATATGACTAAAATGCAATAATTCATCACAATTTGGAAGGGCTGTATCTCAGAAGTTGCCCATAGAGTAATAGATAATAGCTGAACTCATAAAAGGATTTCCGCTCGTTATGACTCCCAGAATGCAACATATTTCAAACAATAGTTTATTTTCAATGGAAGGGTGGTAATTCTATATTTAAATATATAGAGTTATTCCCCTTCCATTGAAAATAATAGACTTTGTGTAGAAACTTCAGCACAGAACAGACGTTTCTCATAAAAAACGACACGTTCACGGTTTATTACATCGAATAAGTTGAAAATACAATGTTTTGGAGCTTCCTCTTTCAAATGGTATATAATATGGCATATATTTTATACAGTGTGATCTGGGGGTTCAAAAATTAAGTGGGCCTTTAAATCTCCGCGTGGCATCACGTTGTACAAATCGACGACGTGCATAAACAATTCTTATTAATTCTGCATTATTTTCACAGGGTCGTGTTGTTAAAAACGAGTAAAAAATATAATTTAAAATATAAAAATTAAAAACGAGCGCGCCACTTCAACAAACGCATCGCTATTGAATACGGCTGGGTTTATAAACAATTAATAGTTATTTCTTATTACAACCAAAGAGTAAGTAAAACACCTTCAAGAATAAATATAGTATTAAACCACCCTCACCACCCATGTTTATATCACAATCAACACGAAATAACCTAACACAAATCGAATATCATAACTATATTCTTATTAACATAATAAGTTCAGGAATTGACATCGACATAATTGCGCTAAGCTCTAACGTCATTGCGCGCGTCGATAATACACGGGTGTCTTTACTAAAAACAATTATGTCGGGTTTAGGGGCTAATTATGTGATAAAACATTATTTGTTACAATTTACATAAATTTTCTGGCAAATAGCGCGCAATGAGTAAACTGTTAACACCTTGTGACGCAAATATGTTTTTGAGTTAATATATACCGTGACACTCAGACCTGTTTATATATTTATTTGAAGGACTGAAAATTCAATAACATTCTATTCACATATATAGCTAGTAGTGCCTGAGGACCTACAACTCTTTGCGTATATATTGGAATATTGTTCACATAGTCAGCGCGGAATAGAGAGACTATACGGCCTCACGCACACATGATCAATTTACTACGACTGAAGTGGTCACTCTCACCTAAAAACGTGCTGAAAGGTATACAGGCTTTGTTGATTTTGAGAGTGACCCCTTCAGCGTTACTACGTTTTGAGAGTGACCCCTTCAGTGTTACTACGTTTTGAGAGTGACTCCTTCAGTGTTACGACGTTTTGAGAGTGACCCCTTCAGCGTTACGACGTTTTGATAGTGACCCCTTCAGCGGTACTACGTGTTGAGAGTGACCCCTTCAGCCTTACTACGTTTTGAGATTTTCGCAGTATTTGACCATTCCAATCCACAAAAGACAATGAGTCCGCGTTGCTACACCGGCAGAATAGTCACAATATCAATGGTAGACGACAGTTTAGATGGCAATAACGTTCAAGGTAATACAGCTTAACCATTCATGACGCTAGCTGCGCTGTTGCAGCATTAAAGATCCTGTGCCAGTGCATTACCTTGTAAATGCGAGTTTCCCATAGGGATCCTCGCGTATATGTAAGATAATTCAATGGCTTGCACGGTCAATGTAAATATTGTTAGGCCAATGTTTTCTCTTATATATGCGAGGCTCTCTATGTGAGACTCGCATATATATAAGGGAATGCATTGGCACATGGCTTTCGCAAATTTTCAGGAAGCTCCAGTCATGTTGAATTTAGTGAATTAGTCTGTTGGACAAATTGAACCAACGCTCGATTCACAGTAACTTGACCTTTATATTACAGCTATACTCACTACCATTCGAATCACCATTTCCTGTGATGAACGCTGACAAATCCCCGTGACGTAATAACACGTCACGGCGTTTGCGAAGAACAGAGTTATCTTGAGAGTTGTCTTCCTTTTTCGGCTCAGCACACACAAGCGAGACACACAGTAGTAAGAGCACAGCACACATCATTTTCTGGAACATTAACCATTGCTATACTAAATACGCATTGACGAGTAGTTCCCTTAGGAAATATTCAGATAATAAGTTCAACAAACGACCACAGGTCATAATCGGATGAAATACGCACAGCCACTCCATGCACGTTAACCGTCTCTATACTAAATACTCATTTGACGAGTAGTTCCCTACTATTTACTGTTTGGAAATATGAATTCTGCTCAAAAACATGTCATCTAATTCTGACAGATGAATTATCTCGCTTAGAAATTGAACAGCAATAGTTAGTTCATAAGATATTTCTAATATCACGGTGGGAAATCACGTGGTTTCGAGTTGATGAGTTTCACGCATTCAAAATGGCCGAGGCGATCGCAAACGGACCGGAAACGACGGAAAGGGTAATAAACTAGGATAATAATATAGCACATAGTATTTTGGCAGTATTGAATTAAATGCCGTATGGGTCTGTGTTAATAACAAATGGGAATAAAATAAATTAACACCATTTAAGACTCACTTGATAAAGGCTACTAGATAGCCGAAAGCTCGTGTTTTTTAAAACTCAAATGAGTCTTAAATGGTGTTACTTTATTTTATTCCCATTTATTATTTTGGCAGCTACGAGCAGATGCTATACTATTTTGGCAGCTACGAGCATATGCTATACTAGTTTTCAAACAAGCTTAACCCCTAATTTGTGTCCAAACTCAGTTGTTTCCTCTAACATTCTGACAGTTGTCAGTCGAAGGATTCTCCTAGATGTATGGACTTGTTTATTCCACGAACCTCCGTCTGGTTACTTTAGTTAGAATGTTATAGAAAGCTACTGCGTATTTCCGAACAAATAAGGTATCAACTTGTTTTAAAATTAAACTAGCATATGATCGTAACAGTCAAAATGCTATGTTTTGTGTCAGTTCCCCATATATTATGTTTTGTGCGTTTGTAAATTTTGAATGCGTGGTACTCACCAACCTCGACACCACGTGATTCCCCACCGTGAGTATATAATATGAACGTTAAAGGGAGACTGTTCACTAAATCCGGCCAATCATGGGACCATTTCCTATTATACTCAATGGAATATATGCAATAAATGAATGAATCCGTGGCCCAAATTCATACATTTGTTGCATATAATCTGCCGAGTATAAAAAGAGATGATCCATAAATGGTCGGATTTAGTGTACAGAACCCTTTAACCGGGTTGTATCACATAATTGAAACTTCCAGCTTTGAGGAACTGATAATTGAAACATAAAGGTGATGTGCACATGCAGGGGCGTGACTGGAGTGTCACGCGCTGGGGGCCCAACTAAGATTATTCAAATGCCCCTAACACCACAATGTGGTAGGAATTTTTTCCAACTAGTAGACATTTCAATCCAACAATGTCCCCACAAGAAGGACATTTGTCGACTTTTCGAAGGGTCAAAAGGTCTTCGAGGTCAGTTTATGCGAAATAACATAAAAGTCTGTAAAACAACTATCGCCAATAAGTACATGAACACAATTACTGACTTTGTTCTTACATTAATTATTAATAACTCTTCAATTTACCCTGTGCCAATGCATTCTCTTATATATGCGAGTCGACCATTTTTTTTAAATAAATGTTTCTTACAATTTTTAGGACATAAAATTAAAAGCATCCATTACCCTGCAGGGAGCCCCACACATATATAGAAGCATATAGAAGAGTGTCGTCTGCTCATGTTTGTCTGGGGCTCTGTATGGGTGAAATTATAAAATTATTAAAGAATACAAGAAAAAATTATTAAAATTGTAAAACATTGTTAGGCCAATGTATCCTCTTATATATGCGAGGCGACCTATGGTCGACTCGCATATATAAGAGAATGCATTGGCACAGTAACTCTCCAATAATGAGATTTCGCATGCCAAAACCATTGTTGTTGAACATATTTATTGTGACCCACAACGTATATTCACATTACACATATTATTATAGACATAGATAGTTGTGCGGGCACAGAGGATCGGAGCACAAGTTGCGGAACTTATCAGAGCCCCTCTCCTCTGGCATTCGGCTGATAATAAATGTATTTAGAGATAAGTTCAAAAATTTCTGTTTAAAGTGGCTGCTGCATCCCGTTGCTGTTTGGAGTGGCTATGGTCTCGCGTTAGGGGAGTAGGATAACATTTTTATGAGAGTTATGAGAAAAACCATTGTCATGTAAACATTAGAGTTACAGTGCAATTACCGATAAAAGTACAGTTAGTCCAATAAGATACCAATGTTTAATGAAAACGTGATGCTGCATCATATACTCGCGCAAATACGGACATAATCGACCTATAATATGAAATAGGTGAATAATGTGATTGTTTAATTCTGGAATAACTTCAATAAGCAGATAATGGACTCATACCCGTTATTTTGTTTTATGGCGCGGGCCACTGTGAAAACAAATGTTAAAGCGCGTACACCTAAAAAGTCGTGAGTTCGCTTACTTGTGTGTCATTGTACGCACATAATCTGCTTAGAATCGCCTCATTGTGTGTCGATAATGTGACTAAAATGCTTTAATTTTCAGCACAGTATCGACTCAAATTAGGCAATTCTAAGCAGATTATCTACCTAAAAATAAGTTCTGTTCTAATCAGATAATGTGCGGGTTTTCGGGAGAACGGGCTGGATGGTGACACTCGGTAAGGCCAAAGCATTGAAAAATATCATGAAAATCATATTCAGACTGAAATATGTTAACTTACTACATGTTTAATGATGTTTGTTGACAAATCACTGTAACGGTTCAGTTTATACATAGCAATGTTTTCGACACACGAAATTTCGTGATTGGAGAAACTATAAATAAGAAATATAAGAACAAATTGTATATATCTATTTCTCCATGTTCTTCTATAGTGATGATGCTTTTACATATTTTTCTTCACATTTATACCCCTGCAAGTATCCTGGGTCCCTTTAATCGAAAAACTAAATGCCACATTAAATGCTGGCCAGAAATCCAACCTATTGTGGGTATGAAAATTCCAACTGTTTTGTCGTGCTCTGACCCCCGTTGGAATAAATCATCACCATGCCCCCCTCCCCCGCCGCCTCTTCTCTGTACGTACAACCAAACGTGGACATTCGATTGTGGACACAATCATTTTTACCACAGTGCCACGATAAAGGCGACGTGCACATGAAATGAGTAGAGAGTCTCCGCTGGTTTTACTTACCTTCTGGTATCAATCGAGCTGTCCTGGGATCAGTGGTGAGAGTATATCAGAGAGCGTATAAAAATGACGCTATTCGGTGTGCATTTATATATCTCTCCATTTGTCTCACTGTATACTTGAACAGTGTCGAATGTCTGCTGTTTTCGTAATATGATACGGGTGGCCCTTGGCTTTCAAGATAATTCTGAGAAATCATTTGAGAATTTGGCCAAGGGCCGTAAGTCTTCCTGGTCGTTAAATCTGTTATATTAACCCTTTCTATATTGAATGGATCATCCCATTAACCTTTCCATGACGGGAGCCTCCTAATTTTGTTTTGCGAAAACCCTGTGCCAATGCATTTTCTTATACATGTATATGCGAATCTCCCATAGGGAGCCTCGCATATTAAAGAGAATATATTCATTATTGGTCTAACAATATGTACGATGACCTTCTAAGCGAGTGCGTTCTCTTATATATGCGAGGCTCCATATATATATGACATATATGGGAGGCTCGTGTGTATAAGAGAAAGCACAGACACAGTGTTTTTAATGCTGCATCAGCGCTTCTCCCGGCATGAAATGGTTAATTATCATAACAGAATACAAATGTTCAAGAACATTTATACCGAGCATTATTGCTGGAGAATGTATATATACCATGATATATCAAATATCATCGAAACAGTATTCCGTAATATGTGTCTCGTGTGAGTTGGTGTGCTGGAGAATGTATATATACCATCGATATATCAAATATCACCGAAACAGTCATCCGTAATATGTGTCTGGTGTGAGTTGGTGTGCTGGAGAATGTATATATAACATGATATATCAAATATCACCGAAACAGTCATCCGTAATATGTGTCTCGTGTGAGTTGGTGTGCTGGAGAATGTATATATACCATGATATATCAAATATCACAGAAACAGTCATCCGTAATATGTGTCTCGTGTGAGTTGGTGTGCTGGAGAATGTATATATACCATGATATATCAAATATCACCGAAACAGTCATCCGTAATATGTGTCTCGTGTGAGTTGGTGTGCTGGAGAATGTATATATACCATGATATATCAAATATCTCCGAAACAGTAATACGTAATATGTGTCTCGTGTGAGTTGGTGTGCTGCATGGAAAATGTATATATACCATGATATATCAAATATCTCCGAAACAGTCGTCCGTAATATGTGTCTTGTGTGAGTTGGTGTCCTGGAGAATGTATATATACCATCGATATATCAAATATCACCGAAACAGTCATCCGTAATATATCAAATATCTCCGAAACAGTAATCCGTAATATGTGTCTCGTGTGAGTTGGTGTGCTGGAGAATCTATATATACCATCGATATATCAAATATCCGAAACAGTAATACGTAATATGATTGTGTCTCGTGTGAGTTGGTGTGCAATAGCATGTACGTGGGCTTATCCCAACTTAAGATGATTATTTAACTAAAGTACACAACAAAAATTCAATAGAATCAGCAAAAATGAATACTAAAAAAATGAAACATTGGGTTATTAAAATGTCTACATTATTCCAATCGGGAGGAAATAAACCCGATTTCACACGTGTACGGTAATGGTCAGGGGTATTTATAACACAACATCCTTTTCTGGTTGATATAGGGGGTTAGTTCGGTTGAAGCGAATATCCAACTTTCGTTTGACACAAACACGAGCTCTATGTGGGATATTGTTTATTATACATGCTATTCCACATGTCACTCACTCAAAATTGGTCATAATACTAAATAATTCAATTCGATGCCGCGAAAATACCATATCCGGTTAAATGTTTCGCATAGCCCATATGCTGATGTAAATTGCAAAACTGTATACGTATGTATAAGAAGTAAAAGTATACATTGGAATGTATGTTACCCGTTGTTATTCATTTGTATGAATGTTCAGGACATATGTGTAGGCGGCAGAAAACTACAGGTGCAGAATGATTCCTATTCATTAGGTGCAGAATGATTCATATTCATTGGTGGAAAATGGTCAGATAATTATTCAACAAACGGACTATGGCCATTCGTGGAACTTATTAGCTGGACATTCCTCAAGGGAACTACTCGCAAATGAGTACTTAGTAAAGAAATAGATAAAGGCATGTTCACTGTTCTGAGCCTCATATTATACATCGTAATTACCGCGTGTGCCGTATTCCGTTCCGCTTCCGGGCTTGGAATGAGTCGAAAATACGTCAAATGCCTTTATAAGAACTTTATATCCACCGGTTAGAAATTATTCAAGATATCATCGATATTCATGATTTATATTGTCTGAAGAGAACATGCAATTTTTCAGCTGTTTTAGTATTTACACGAAAGTGAGAGAAACGCACCTTATTTGTGTCATATCAGGAATAAATTAAGAAGGAAAGTTCTTTTTTTGTATCATACCAGGATTATATTAAATATACGGGCGGCGTTGGCGGTGGGTATGCTGTTAAAATATTCACATCCGTCAAAAACCGCCATAAACAGAAATAATAGTAAAATATAGACATACTTTGTTCTTATACAAATCATAAATATGGCATAAACAGTATGTTATTCTAAAATCTTTTTCCTTTGTTATGTAAATAAAAGCAAAAAACGTTACAGAACCTGACTTTTGTTTAGATCCGGATATGGTAAACATAAAGAGCGTTCTATGTTACTGTTGTCCTGATATGGAAATAATAAAGAGCGTTTATATCATTTGTGTGTGATTAACCAATATAACTGCGCTGCGTTATGTAAACAGAAGCAAAACTTCTGTAACACGACCAGACTCTTGTTTACGTACACCATCGTATGTCTTCTGTTGGTGGTGATTTGAACAAACATGAATTTTTCTGCAACGAACGCCGCCCGTGCCTTTAAAAAGGGACGCTCTTTATTATTATTGCAAGTAAAAATATAGGAGAAATTCCCGAATCGTAGATCGTCGTATGTATCTCTTAGAAGTTACATTGAAATACAATTTAGTTATTTCACTGCATCTTGCCGGTGATTTCCACGAGCGCGAATAAATACGAACAGTACATACCGAGCTCTCCGGTTTGTAAAGACTAACAGACGCTCTTTAATAATTTAATTAATTAAGTAATAGTTAATTTAGCAACTTTGAAAATTAATAAGGCGCATATAATACAAAGAACACATAGAGTTGTTTGTTTGGATACCTGAAACATTTCATTCATAAGAAATATAGATTTTTCACTCGCGGCTTGCAGCCTCTTGTGGGAAATCGATATTTCTTTTCAGACATCCATGGGATATTTCGATATTTCTTTCCAGACATTCATGAGATATTTCGATATCAAAAGAAACTGTAGCTATTCTCTATTTATTGTTCCGTGCTGGATAAAAATTGGAACCCGATTTTTTTCTAAATTCAACGACTTGGAACAAACAGCTGATGCGATTGCTTTAGTAAGTTTTATAAGAGTATATAAAGTCTTTATATATTAGTATATTATATATATCGACCTATTTTGATCACGTAAACGTGAAAACAGTGAGAAATGACTTTAAATTATAAGTTTATGCGTGAATGTATGGGTCGCTATCAGTGCAGTGACGTTGCGGCGGGAACACGGGTTTTTTTTCTTCAAAATTTCAATATTGGAAATTCCAGGCCTGAATCAAGAATCGGTAGTTGGCAATTTCAGAAGGAAACAGGTTGAAGTTTATTCCGATGGTTCGAGAAAATCCCATCAGTTGGAATTTTCCAACTTTAGGGGAGGGGGTGTTAGGTTGGAACAATCTAATAATTTTAAAGTTTGAAATGTCAGTTGTAAATATAAAGAATACCTAGAGTTATTTGTTTTGATACCTGAACCATCTATTTCATGTATGGAAAGAAATGTCGAATTTTCACTCGATATTATATTCATCCCCTAATTCAAGGGGGTGAAGTCGGACATCCAATTTAGACAATCCCTCCCCAACGGAGACCGTATAGCTACGTCCCTGCTTCCGTGGCTATGGCATAATCCAGTCAAAAGGTAGGGTACGGCAAGAAATGCCAATAACAATTCAGTATCAAATATCTGTCACAAACAACCAATCTGTCGTCACATACTTGAGAAAATGCTCCCCTGTGTCGGCTCAACATAATAGCTATCGAGCTGCGAGCATATATAACATGGTATTACCAACCCGGAAGGTATCATCAAACCGGCTATACGTAGCAGGAATGTTTACCGACCGATGTCAGTCTTAGTATGGTCGTTGAAGCGGAATTTGGGGACCAACCCGGAAGAAATTGGATACAAGCTGATTTTGGTGCCACTCGACGCGGGAAATCAAGAATAACATACGCAAAATCCGATCATGGGAAAATTCAGGACCCAAGATGGCGTAACAGATATCCGCCAAATGTATAATTTTCCAGTCAACACCCATTGACATGCGAACCCTCAGTGAATATGGAAAATTCACTCACCAAAATAGATTCCACATTGACAGTAACATATAGAAAATATATAGAGACAAATTGGTTGTAAATTGGGACAAACTTTTGTAAATATAACCGCCGAATTCATCTTCCAAATATCGCCGCGAAAATTGAATGGTGCGTGATGTTGCAGCACAAATTTTGTGGACCCAACAACACAACTTGTTCTTTGTATGAACACACAAATTATGTGCTAAGCAATGCACAGCATTGTGTGGTGCCGGATATATACAGTTTAGTATGGTTACTCCAAGTAACTCACCTACAAAGTTGTGTTCATGTACACAAAGATGTTGAGTTCCGGCACACTTAATTGTTCTTTGAATCATAAATATTTCCGCCCAAAGACGACCGCAATAGTGTGTGTTGTTTTGTACAAATATTGATCAATATTCCATGTAATTTTATGTGCAAACACATAAACACTGAATCGGTTACACGTAAGGGTACGTTCATACGCTGGCAAGTTTGCACGTTACGGTTTGCATTCATTTCGGCGTAGAATACGATATGGTGCCATCATATTAACGGAAACAAGCATATAAAATGCATTTGCACCACAGCTAACTACATGAGAAGTAAAATCTCTTGTTCCACCTGTATCGATGTTATCGGAATTTGCCTGTAAATATCATGCAATTATCTCACAAGAATCAATCATACAGGTATTTGTGGAACTACCGAAATGTTACTTCTCATACCGTTCGCTTTGGTAAAGATGAATATTATATGCACGTTTACTTTCATATTATGGCACCATGTGGTTTTTTTTATGATGAAATGCCTGTAAAACATACCGTGCAAACTTGCCAGCGTATGAACGTACCCTATAGGTGATTTTGAGAAATTGTATGACTCTTTAACAGTAGGTCGAATTTAACAAACCAAGTCAGTCATATAGCTTCGGTGTGTCAATGAAACCACATTATTATGCATTTATAGACAAATAATATAAAAAAAAATTAGTTTTGCAGTGTTTCATTCAGAGAGATAGTTATTTGTAGTCATGGAATCGTGTTTTATAACAATTATGCTGCTGTTGTTGTTGTGTTTTTTGTTTGTGGCCCGGAAGAGCTAGATAGATCATCTTTTATAGTCTGAGCGGTAACATATTTAATTTTCATATTTATATTCGTCTCTATAATGTCCAATATGTGTATTTTGCTGCCAATTATTGACAGTTTAATCATAAGCTGACAGATTCACGAAATACTATAAAACCATTAATAATTGGTTGTCCCACATTTATCCATAAAGGATTTTTCTCGATAACCCAAATTTCTTTACTATACTGTTTGCTATTTTAATGAGCGCAGTATCGAGTGATATGACACCGCCCATCCCGCGTGCCTCAAATGTACATGAAAACTATTTGATGCTGCCTACATTATAAAAGGGAATTCCGATGTTACATCAAATTCCTTCAGTTAGGATAAACATATTTTATTGCATAATAACGCAACGGGATTGAGACACAAGTTTTGCAACTCACAAAGGGTCTCTTTCCCCACATAATTGTTTTACATAAAATACAATTACACACTAACATGATAAGTCATATGTATAACATCGTTTCACTTATAACGATATATGACATTATCTTTAGTGTGACCACAAAAGGTCGATATTTCAATTTATGGGTGGGAATGGTTAGTCTCATGGGTTGGTGGTTCAGTTGAATCTTCGCTTTCTATGTAGTGATAATACAACATGTAGTTACTTTCGTTTTGCGGCACAGGTTTGCACATTAAGGTGTTTAATTAAAGTTTAAACTGCGATGTCGAGGTTATGTATAATTGAACAGCCCTAAATATGTTCTGGTTTTGTGTACTATTCAGAGTAGTATCTCCAAGGAGGAGTTTCTCGAGGTTAATATTTTGTACACCCAGGGTATCGAGTTGGTGAAACAACAAACATCGTTGATCTGTATAAAATTTACCCAAAAAATGATATGCTTCTTCTGCCGGGTGACCACAACGACAGCTTGGATTGTACAATATGAAGTTAGAAAAATTTGTCAGCGTTTGCGCGATGTCCGAAATTGAAATAGTATGGTGGTGCAATAACAACTGGATTAGTTGTTAGGTATTTTGTATTAAATATACGAAGGGAAATTATTCTTTGATTTTATTTGACAGGCTGTTCCATTCTCTAGTTGTATTTGAGAAAAATGTGTGTTCAAAATGCTCAGTTCTTTTGGACGAGTATGGAGGAAAACTTGTTTTATCGCTAAAATCTTATCTAGCCGCATTCCTTCGGCTAGGAGTGCCCTACTTCAGTACTTCAGTGCATAAGAACCCAGCGAAATCAACAAGACATGCTAATATTTGCAAATGAAATTTGAAACTATAACAACTGCAGCTGAAATATATATCAAGTACGCATGAGCTTCTACGATGGAGCGACTGCATGATCAATGCGTGCACACTGGCCACTAGCCAATCAAAGGCGACGAATTTATTACGCCACTGGTCTTGATCAATCGATAATTCTATGCTGAGTTATAGTCCATTCAAAATACGAGAAATGTGGCGAATCTATAGACAAAATTTGTACAGAATTTAAATTATGTTCGTGGTTTGCGGGACCTTTTTCACACCACATACAAAAAATCCTCCGCGAGATCTGTGCCCAAAATATGAAAACTGACATCTTTCTGGCAGTACCCATGCGCGTTTTCGGTTGATTCTGTTTAGGTGTATACCTTACTCGTATTTTTGCCCAGTACTATTTTTCGCGCACCAGTCGGTGTGCGAATTTAAAACTGAGCGACAAATAATACGACTTCTGAGTTTAAACAAGTTAACCACAGGGATCGCGGATTATGTCAATGAGGTACACAAATCACAAAAGGTTGTACACTGAATGGATAATGGCGCGTATACATGTAGGCCTACATGTATATTAAAATTCGGTCAACCAATACCAGATATTCAAAACCATTACTGAATACCAAGCGAAGTACAAATCATGTCATATACCGTAAATTCGACGATGTTGAAATGCTTATAAGAAATACACATTTTCTAGATTGCATGTGCATGAAAGCACGTCCCCCATATTCACTACCCTGGGTACCGTGACCATACAGTCTGGGTTAGTTATGTCATCACAACCCGCAGTCAAGTGTTGATTTTTCTGAAGTCAGAAACTGTTGCCTTCGTGTTGCGATTTTCTGTTTTCGAGTCTATTTCATTGTGCGCGAATTAAAAACTGAGCGAAAAATAGTACTGCGAGAATTTAAATACGAGTAAGGTATGGGTACAAAAAATCGCACCAACATAACGAATTGGAGTATGGGGCCATGTCATATAACAAAATGATGAAAATAAATTTCTAATTGTATCGCGATTGGGCATGAAGCTGAAATCATTTTGATGTAGAGGTCACAGGGGTCAAAAGATCACAGAGTGCAAAACATTTGATAGTGTGGCTGTGGTACGTGAAAAGATGAGTTAACACGAAAAAAATTGGTAAGAAAGCGATTTTGATGTCAAAAGACCGTATAAGATATCGAAAATCCGCTTTGGGGAAACTTAGTTATCCAAGATGGCGTCCAACATGGATGTCTATATTACATCAGTTCTTGAAATAAGTCATTATACAATATATTGTGGCATAGGAATTACACAGTTATACCAGTTCGTGTGAAAAATCGAGTATGGGAGCGAATAGAGTGACACGGACAAAAAATAATATAATCGCGGGCATGAAATGGTTGTCAAAATGGTGGCAACTGCAAGCCATGCCACTACGAACGCAACATACGGTATTACCACCTAGGAGTGACAATACGTGTTGGTAATATACAAGTCATTTGTTAACGCAAATCAAACCCAATTATTTACGTATTTAAAAGTTCTGGGTTTTTTTGCTTTGAATGCATCCAACATTCGGGTAAAAAATAATAATTTCGGGCATGCAACATACGAAGTAATGTCCCGCCACATAGTGTGTGGTAGTTTCATTCGGCGTGGTGATTAATTATTGAATGTAACGCAGAAACTGAATTGCATACCCTTGCCGCATAAATACTAGTTACAATTCCTTTAACACTCTCCGTGATAATAAACCACGTATGTATGTAGCAATGCTTATTATACTGTAAAGAACCACTCATCTCTTCAAAAAATTAGCACCAATCGCACCAGGTCAAAGAGACGGCACATCGGACACTGTATGTAATACTAATTTTCGTGCTGCTACCAAACCGGTTAATTAGTAGACAATTTTGTTAAAATTACTTCAGTCGGCACTTTACAACTGGAATATGTTACCGCACAATACACAATACTTGTTTTAAAATGATTTGACAAGTACTGACTATTGCTGTCTTCGGTGTCGTCTTCTTCGTCTTTACAATCAGGTGGGCGACTCCACAGCCATTGACTGTCTTGTTACCGATAATCATAAATACTCAATAATACCAAGCACGAAGCCCCTCATTTCAGCAGTTCCGTCTATTCAAAGTTTGTCAATTAGGAGAAATGAACTATTCTATTCCATGTAGATACTTGGAAGAATCTGAGTCTGAATATATGAGTTTGCAGCAAGAGAAATCGACCCTATCGAGTCATCAAACTCACCCATACTACTATTGGAATCCTTGTTATCCCAGTTACTCCACTTAATTTTACCATTTTATAGATGAATAGGTGGGGTGTTTTTATAGTGCAATTGCAGAGAACTCATTAATTAATTTGTAGGAAATGTTCCGATAATAAGTTGAAAAACCGTAATTCATGCAATGTTGTTAAACTTCTTTTACCGGACAGCATATAGACGACCCAAAACGTCCGTGGCTTGGAAAGCATGTTAAATTAATTATCATCCTAACATTCCACATTGGCCCTCATATCTACATGGCAATTACTGGATAATTTTGAGATCTCTCTAGAAATAGTAAGTAATTGTCTGAGTTTGTTTTTGACTTGTCTTTAGATGGGCAAACAGTGAAATGAACTTATAAAAATCATTAACCAGTGAAGTTTGTTAATTAATTATTTTGGGGTTTACTGTCGCTTTCAACAACTATGGTCACATTGTTACTTAAAGGTACGGTTGGCCTTGGCGGTGGGTATCCTGTGAAAATATATCCACCCGTCAAAAACCGCTACAAACAGAAAGAACATCAAAATGTAGATAGACTTTGTCCGTATACAAATAAGAATTATCGCATAAACAGTATGTTATTGTCATATGTTTGACCATTGTTATGTAAACAAAAGCATAAAAAGTTACTTTTCTGGTGTTTGTTTATATTATGATGGTAAACATAAAGGGCGTTCTTTGTTGGTGAATTCCTGATATGGAACTAATAAAGAGCGTTTATGCAACTTGTGTGTGATTAGCCAGTAGCATTGTGCTCAGTCTGAGTAAACTCATACCTAAATATTCATTACAACATTGAATATAAGGTCTGACGGATAACATCGATATTTCATTTCCAAGTCCTCGGGATTCCGTAATCTGATTGATTGCGTAAATTATTTTCCGTCCAATGAAACCGTATGGGTTAATAAACAAGTGTCAGTGGGCGGAGCTAGACTCCCATAATGTCACCTCTAAATATAGTAACAGAGCGGAATTTCTCCGATCGAAAGCGATGCTTGCAAATACAACAGACAGAAACAATGGCTTCGAAATTATATATTCGGTACGATTCGGATTAATTTGAAGGATGTGCTAGACCTGATAGATAGGCCTGCGCATGGTACCAACTTGGCCTCCCATAAATATAAATAGAACTCACTCACGTCCGTGTATTTGATTTACTTTATTGTACCATGGTTTGCAAATCAAATTATTTGTCGTAAAAAAGTCATCTGAAAGTTAACACCGAGGAAATGACTTAATTTTATGCTTTTAAATAGTTCTAAAGCATCATTTTTGATGACGACCTTATTTTTTGCTCTCGGATGCAGCTTTCCGGGTGATGCAGCGAGTTCATCTCCCGAAAAAGAATAGTCGCACACACGACAAATATTATCTGCTGTAATTTCATGTCGCGACACAGGCCATTACTATTATTGCGAAGCACAACAAATAACACGTGGGGACACCTGTCAATCATCGATGTATTTTTTTTTAATCCGTGACGTCATTTTGGGGAAGCTCTTCGCTGAATAGAAATGGTTTTGGCTACATAAGCTCCAGACTCTATATTTCAAATATAGAGTCGACGTTCACCCAGACTGCATTGTGCTGTCTTCTGTAACACAATCAGGCTCTTGCTTAGGTAAAATATAGTAGGTCTTTATGATAACATGCTGTTTACGCGATGGTCATGGTATATATGAACGAAACTGTATGCGTTTTAATGTTTTTCTGTTTACAGTGTTTGGAATAAATATGAATATTTTCGACAACAAAGGCCTCACGTGCCTTTAAGATGAGATCTAATTTAGTCCGTGTTGTTAATTTATTTCTCCTCCCACTGTTAGGAGACTTGTACCAAGTCCCAAGTCGTACACTATATGTATCATAATGTTCACTGGGGAACCAGCGAAGTATAGGAATTTAAGGAATAGATCTGAATAAAATTACAGGAATGATAAATAATTTGTTCCTGGCCAGTCACAAATGGTTAAATGGGAATCAGCAAGAAATAGTCTTTGCGGATTTAATTGTTATTTACTGTTCTTATAATGAAACCAAGCTACTAGAAAGTATGTACCTTGCTTAAATGCACGTGCGGCCTTTGTTGTCGAAAATATTCATATTTGTTCCAATCACCATAAACAGAAAAACATTAAAACGCATTCAGTTTCGTTCATATATACCATGAACATCGCGTAAACAGCATGTTAACATCAAGACCTACTATATTTTACCTAAGCAAGAGTCTGATTGTGTTACAGAAGACAGCAGAATGCTACTGGCTAATCACACATAAATGGCATAAACACTCTTTATTAATTCCATATCAGGAATTCACCAACAAAGAACGCTCTTTATGTTTACCATCATAATATAAACAAACACCAGGAAAGTAACTTTTTATGTTTTTGTTTACATAACAATGGTCAAACATATGTCAATACCGTACAGTTTATGCGATATTTCTTATTTGTATACGGACAAAGTCTTTCTACATTTTGATGTTCTTTCTGTTTGTGACGGGTGGAAATATTTTCACAGGATACCCACCGCCAAGACCAACCGTATCTTTAAAGTGACACAAAGTGGGTAAATGAGAAAAATCAACGGTTTGTAAAACCATCATCAGTATAAGTAGAACATGGAAAAATAGATATAATTTGTTCTTATTTTTTATTGATAATTATCATGTGATAAGATATTGCATTTGGAAACCACTGTTACGAAACATTACTGTTGCAGTAAAAGACATTTTATCAACAAAAATCGCCAAATGTAATTGCAAATTAAATGTTTAAGTTGAACATCTATATTCTGGTTCATTGCTATGACATATTGTATAACTGTGTTAATTTGATCAGAATTTGCTCAACAGCGATCTTTACATAATAACGGTTTTAACTTGCAATGTCTCGTCTTTGAAGTGTTTAATATCAATAATAAAAATAAAAACAAATTATCTATTATTCCATGTTCTTCTGGTGACCATGGTTGATCATACTCTGTGGGTGCGTTATATCCTATATTGTTTAAACATTTTGTAATCTCTTTAAATGTATCTGTGATATCCGTGTACCTTTCCCTGATCATACAGTCAAATCCAGGAACATCATACACTGTTTCAAATGTTGAGATACAAGGGATCCAATGTACTAATTTCTTATTTCCGGTTATGACTAATGAGCAACACCTAATATACTGAAGTAGGTCCGTACTCAAAACGCATACATAGCACACAGTGTGACATTTTACGCCCGTAGTGAGTACTGACATATAACAGCCAAGAGGTTAAAGTGTAGATCTCCATCACACTTCACCATAATTTAGCTAACTATGCTTAATCTTAATATATATGTTAGAGCCCAGTTCACCATTACACTAAAGCATAAAATTCAGTCATTTATGCATAATTGTAATTCTTCATTATGCAAAAGCATGCTCGAATGTAATTCCTGCATTTTGCAAAAGTGTTTTAGAATTATGCTTGCGCTTAGAATAATTGATTTACCCTATAAAAGCATTGTTACCATAGCGTATTAATGTAAATATACTAGTAATACACATTGAGATTACAGAGAGTCATGCTATCTTTTCAAGGAATAGCGAGATCTATTTTCCCGAGATAGCGTCTTCTGAACAGCAATCAGGACTATTGACCGATGTCGCCGGTCGAGGTCAATAGTCCTGATTGCTGTTCAGAATACGACCCTTTCATCCTTCTTAATTAATGGCAGTCTTGCAGAATAAAAGGGACACGAGGTTGTAGATGCCTTGTTCTAAATTTCAAATCTAACTATAGCTAGGTCTACTAAGAATAAAACCGGCTATATTAGCCTTATTCAAGAGGCATTCTTGAAATGTGAAAGTTTGCAGACTACAATGTGCATAATTTTCAAAATACAAATTATTACGAAGACTACTATATCCCTGGCGATAGTTGAGTTCGCTCGCCGGGCAATTGTTAAAACTTCCATATTCTCCTGACATTTGATGGTTCTTCATCCAATCAAAATATATTGACCCTCTGTGAATTCATGGTATATATACTAATTCTCAATATTCCATCCCAATATGTGTAGGGGAAACTGGGGTGGGACAGTTTTTCTTCCAAGGCTCATAGTTCAATCGTGTTACATATCCAACTATTGTGTTGTGTATTATTTATACACAAATGACTACCTCAACTAATAGGACTGCGTATACCATTATCAACATGATATTTTTCCCATACTGGCAACTTAAACCAGATTACACAAAATTTGTGTCTGACACTCCCCCGGGTTACGTCACAAGAAAGAACAATAGGATGCTATAGAAACCATTTATTTACTGGAAATGGCACCACATTATTCAATTGATGCCCAGAGTATAGGCATGACATCACTCCAGAATCATATAAGTGTTCCAGAACTGAAGAATAGTGTTCATATGCATAAAAGAAGGGAAACACATATGATCCAATATGTATTGATAGTTTTAATACATGTGTTTATTTTCTTGGATATACAATATATTGTTAAATTGGAATATTTCTTAAAGGCCCACTTAATTTTCGAACCCCCAGATCACATACTTAAAATATATGCCATATTATATACCATGAACCCTCAGATCACATACTTAAAATATATGTCATATTATATACCATTTGAAAGAGGAAGCTCCAAGATATTGTATTATCAACAAGTCCAGTGTAATAAACTGGGAACATGTTGTTTTTGTTTAGTTACCGACGTGTGTTTGTCATCGAGTTTGTAGTAAAACGTGTATTATTTTCAATGGATTGGGAACAACTCTATATTTTAAATATAGAGTTATTCCCCTTCCATTGAAAATACATCTTTAGTTTGAATTATGTTGCATTCTGGGAGTCAAAGCGGGGGAGGAATCTTTCTATAATTTCAGCTGTTTCCTATTTCTCTATGGGCATCTTCTGAGACACAGACGTTTCAACATGATGAATTGTAGTATTTTAATCATATTTTATGGTCTAGATTGTTATTAAAACCGTATATCAAGTCACTATAAAAAAAAATAATCGGTGACTCAAAAATTAAGTGGGCTTTTAATTAAAAATAAGATGAAATAAATGTGTCGTTTTACTATTATCAAGGCTATTTAACCTAAATATAGATATTTTGAAATATTCAGCAGTCAGGATTTATCTTCAAAAATCATCGCGTCCTGTGTTTCAGAAACAAAATGTTGCTGAAAGTACGATGTAGAATGAAGCCTATTTTTTCAGATGAAATCGGTCAAATTTCCTAATTGTGACCATTAATTGTAAAAATATGGGTACGTGTATTTCATCAAATTCAGAAAATGAAGCAATGTGAAATTTGAAATAAGCCACAAAATTATCTTAAAACACCCTCATTGCGAATGGAGAAATCATTAATCTCGACAACTCGACAAAGGTCAACACATGAAGAAAACAAAAATCAGCATGTAATATGTTATACATTTAACGTATACCGACTAAACACGTCTAGTGGCGGAACCTGGTACAACAAGCATGATCCAAAACTCATTTGTGTCAAAATACTTTTATTGAGTGTATGGCCAATAACCCCTGGGGAAGTATTGATAGTGTAACGACACCATAACTAACCCAAGAAGAAGCCGTATGAGACAACGTTGTGTACGCCGAATGCGTATGCACAGAAGTTTATCTTCAGATCATCGTGGTTCAACAGATGCATTCCAGGGTCTACAAATGTTTCCATGACAACCATGCCTCCAGAACCTTCAATTGGTACGATTCTCGTGCCATTGGGATAAGATCCATCTAATTTTATCCCACCCTTATCAGCATCTTTGACGACTATTGTAATGTAGTTGGTGTAATCACGAGTTCCCATCTGGGGCGTCAAATATACGAAAGAGTTTGCAAAGTGTTTGGTTGATGTGAGCAAGACCATATGTGGATCTCCTGCAGTCGATGTCCTTCCGGGGCTGTACATTGTTACCATTGTCGGCTTCGATGACGAGATGGTCTTGTACTCACTCGCTGCGATTGTTTTCACAACATTACCTCCAGCCAAGGTAATGTTGCTGTCGTAAGCGCCGTTGACAAATATGTTGGTATTGGCCTGACTTGCCACTATCTGATATATGTTGGCCTGATGACTAAACGGCATGTGTATAGCGAAATACTTGGTTCCCCATTCCGAGACAGGTAGGATATGTTGGATCAGGACGTCACAAAAACCAGTCCCCACGTTATCACATTGACTTCCACTGATGACGCTTATTGGCTTATCGGCGACGATGTGTGTCCCAGTTAGTAGCACATTATCTCCACTGCCATATACGTTGAAGGTTTGAAATTTGTTCAGCGTCAGAGAAATCGTATCCCCTGAACTATAAGCCACGGAGTTGTATGTCAAGGAACGTGACCCTAAAGCTGATGGGAATGTGATGTTTACATTCGTCCGGTCTGCAGTCGAGACAATAAGAATGTCTGACCTAGAGTCCCATGTTGTCGCAAAATAGTCCGTGCCGAGTGACCTTGTGGGGATAACAGTGAATCCATCCGCGCTGCCGGCGTCGTTACTCAGTCCATATACGGATATCACATCTGTCGATTCCACAAGAATCCCCTTTGATGCAATTCCTAAATCACTGACAACCATGCTGTTAGATGTATCCAGTATAATTCTTACAGCTTGGTTTTGCGTAATATTTGCCCTTCTTATGTAAGCTGAGTTATACAGTGGTGTTGTTATGGTAACTGAGGCCCCTGTCGGTGATTCTGTCGCAATCATTAGCTCATACGACAGCGGCGCATGGTTTGCTCCATGAAAATTTCTAAAAAATGCTAGGATAAATGTTTTCCCGGTTGTCACTTTTGGAGCGCTCACTGAAACAAAATAAAGACACATGTTACACACATTCTCTTTTGTTGAACAAAATGTTGATAAATAACAAGTTTTGAGAAATTTTATACCATAGTTGACAGTGGTTAGCATTATTTTGTTGCAATAGATCGATTCTGATAACTAAAGCGTATTTTTGAAGAAATGTTGTTGTTGTTGTTGTTGTTGTTGTTGTATCTTGATGGTATGGGGACCGTCTGATCGGATTGAGTACCTTTAAACTGTTATCGACATGGGAATTATCATATTTGTTCTCAGCAAAACTAGTTGTACTTTGTTTATATTAAATTCGCCTGAAGGGAGTTTGTAATAACTTTGGGTTGAACAGTCAAGCAGATTGCGGTGGTGGGATGCAATTTATGTAGTGTGCATGCAACAAGTATTGGTCGGTGATATAATAAATAGAGCATGGCTTGGAGTGAAATACGCCGATATAGTGCATAGTGAGGTTTTGTAGTTCACGACGCGAAGCGGAGTGAACTACACAACCGCACTATGCACTATATCGGCATATTTCACGACAAGTCATGCTCTAATTATTATATTGTATCGAACAAATGCAGAAATTTTCAACTTTTACTAAGTTCAGACAATTGATGTTCGCCTTACTGACTAATAGAGTCGAGTAGCCAACCAATCGGAAAGCTTGATTTCAATAACAAAGTCACGTGAGATACAATATAATAAAATAGAGCATGTCTTGTCGGAAACTATATAGGCGTATACTGCCGAGGGGGTTTGGTATAGTTCACTTTGCTTCACGCGGTGCACTATAGCCACCCAAATGTCCACACAGACCGCATGCTTAACTCCAAGACATGCTCTATTTATTACTTAGAGCACAATCCCATTGTTGCAATCGTTCCCTGGTTTTTGGTAAAGTACACCAATTCCCAAGGCTGGCGAAGGAATAGTTCAATGATTATCCCATTGTTAGGCACCCGCAACTCATAACAAACAAATCGCACGGGCGCTTCAAACTGGGAACAGTCCGTGTTATTTCAGACATATCTATTCACATTCAGTTCATGTTAATCACGATTTTGGGCGTGACTTACCGGCTATTGTGTCCAATCGCGGCCACCGCACGGCACATTTCCAGTGTATTGCATTGTGTGGGATCAATTGTGCTCTAAGTCGGTCAGAGCACGCGAATTGTTCTTTACCAGAATAAATCTCGTCTCCGACTCGATTGATTCTGGTAAAGAACAATTCTTGTGCTCTAACCATTACTTATAATCGTTGTCGTGTCGCGCTAAGCGTGAACAAAATTGTACAATGAAATCCTCTTTGTTGAATTCGGCTTTCAGAAATGGAGACAGCGACGTTCTAAATATAGCGAGACGACCTGGTTGCTATAAATGAAATAGCAGGTTAAGTTCAGTCGAGTCGCAGAGAAGGAAAACATTGTGGACAGTTTAGGCTGCATTTGTGGATTTGTTCTCTCTGAAGTGAATGAAGTTCCCCTGTA
The DNA here is from genome assembly GCA_032622095.1 of Siphonodentalium dalli. NCBI lineage: Eukaryota > Metazoa > Mollusca > Scaphopoda > Gadilida > Siphonodentaliidae > Siphonodentalium > Siphonodentalium dalli. The sequence goes on from CP136065.1 coordinate 31,053,607, forward strand.
TTCAATTGATGATGTTTCACAGTAGTGAAATAACTTCATTTTTAACATTTAGCAATTAGTGTTATGCTATCAGAAAATAACCTGACATATTATGGACTAATTCGGGTGCGAGAAACTGATAAGCTAGTACCCATGTGCTATTCCAACTGTGGGAATGTAGTATTCTACTAGCATCACTGAAAATCTCAAAGAAATCGCCCATACCACTCCATAGAAAACATCGTCTGAACTACGCTTAATTGTAAATATTTACATCTCGATTCGGGACGCGACAATCGGCGATAAACCAACGCAAATTATTTCGCCATCGAAGGTCATTGCATTTCGTTAATATATAAGAATGACGGTGTGAGTTGTAAATTTGGATTAATATTCGCAAAAATAACTACTTTGAGCAGGATTATTCTCCATTTCTATTTGATCACCCTACCGCAGTGTTTCACATAACTTTAAATGAATTGTGAAATAGCTGTCAGGGGGTCAATTATACGGCATAAGTATCCATGTAATACGAATGGGCCGACATGTCCTTCCAGAAGTGATAAAAAAAACATAAAACAACTAAAACCATTTTCAACCATTCCATGACTGAGAGGTAAGTATATATAACTGCTTATTGCCAATTATGGATATTTTGATGACGTTAAACATACTCAAAAGTGTGCTACATGGCGAGACCTAATAGGTCATCTCTTATTTCACATTTTGCTTATTGTTACTGGGACTTACTGTATCAGATTGTGTAAATATGTGTGCCTTTCAATCGACTAAATGCTAAATTAATATTGAAGTGACAGTCAACATCCGTTTTTGTCTTCGACCAAATTGGTATTATACCGCATACATGCATGTAAAATTTACTATATGCTGATACGTTTGGCACAAAATAAACATGTAGAGTGTGGCCAGAATATTCAACGAGATAACCAAACGAACCGTATTCGAGTCCCAACAAGAAATAAACCATACTTTGCAAATTATCACAATAAGAATGAAACGAAAGAGGTTAATTCAAACTAAGTCGGCGACGACGTCGCGCGATTTTAAAGGCACGTGCGGCCTTAATTGTCGAAAATATTCATATTTGTTCCAAACACCGTAAACAGAAAAACATTAAAACGCATACAGTTCCGTTCATATATACCATGACCATCGCGTAAACAGCATGTTATCATAAAGACCTACTATATTTTACCTAAGCAAGAGCCTGATTGTGTTACAGAAGACAGCACAATGCTACTGGCTAATCACACACAAATGGCATAAACGCTCTTTATTAGTTCCATATCAGATATTCACCAACAAAGAACGCTCTTTATGTTTACCATCATAATATAAACAAACACCAGAAAAGTAACTTTTTATGCTTTTGTTTACATAACAATGGTCAAACAAATGACCATAACATACTGTTTATGCGATATTTCTTATTTTTATACGGACAAAGCCTATCTACATTTTGATGTTCTCTCTGTTTGTGGCGGTTTTTGACGGGTGGAGATATTTTCACAGGATACCCACCGCCAAGGCCAGCCGTGTCTTTAAAGCGAATTATCGAATTGTGTCGTTTGTTTTAACGTAAATGAATATACAGTAAATGGCCAACAAAGAGAAATAATTCTAATGAAGAAGTCATTCGCGTCATCCAAGAATTCTGGTAGTGTATATTAAAGGTACACAATCCGATTCGATGGTCCCCATTTCATCAGATTCCAACAAATTCAACAACATTTCTTGAAATGCCGCTTCAGTTATCAGAATAGATTAATTGGCATTTGGTGAAAAAATAACATATTTCAAAATTCGAATTCTGATTACTCTGGGATTGATGGGTGGGTTCCTCGACTCAAATATAATATGTGTATACCAATGAAGCTGAAAAATAGTAATTTAGGGGCGTTAAGTCGGATTGTGTATCTTTAACCGGCGAAATGCAACGTAATTAAACGGAAGTTAAACTAGGAATTTGCATAACTAGCTATTACGGCACGATTCCTGCGATTCGCGTGGGTCGTTCCCCTCTATAGCAGTCAATTCAACTGTGCATATATGAATGGTGGGATTGTATCTAACTTACGCTCTGTTGATGTTCGATTGTCAATTTTCAAACATAATTCATCAATCAGGCTACATATTTCCAGCTGTTTTTCGACTGTCGGTTCATCTCTTCCGAAGATTCCACCTACGACCATACTGTGAACACAATGCCCGTTATCGATCCCCCTTCGCATCATCAACGACACACATGCATTGATTATCGTCGCAGCATCATATCCGTGGTCTGGAAAAAATAGACAGAATGTATGCCATGCTGCTCGTCCACATATATATATACAAAGTGTAAACAAATGAAAAACAATGACGGGATACGGAATAAAATGACACAAGTTGGAACGTGCCATCGAATAGTCTACACGCAACGGTGGAGTTGAAAATACGCCACACAAAAGGTTCATTTAATTTCATGATTTCCTCACACTAATTGAATTTTTTCGAATAATGAAGTACATGTACTAGTGCTACTAATTGAACCCGTATACTGATCAGAATTACGAATCGCTGATAGTGGTCGTAAATGTTTCATGCAGTCCAAAACCTTTTCGCAGAATTAACGACTGCGAGTCCATTTGAGAGAAAATATGTCCGTTCAAACTTCTTGCCACTCAAGTAAGGTGATATTGTTACGTTTGCCGTGATTATTTTGTCCTTAATTATGCTGTAATCAGGTCCTAGTTACTGGCGTACTGCATGGTGATTGCAAGCAAATATGGCGTGCCATTGTTTAGCTTCTCGAAATCGTATAACCGTGACTACAGATATGCATGGCAAAACGACAACTGATAAAAATAACACAAATTCTAGTGACGTAGTACCCTATTCGCAATTCTTATCATTTGTATAGTTCATTGTGCGAAAGTGGTCCATTATCAAGGCTAATTAACCACAAACTACAAGTGTGTTGTATTTAACCCTTTCATTACTGGAGTGTCCTGAAATGTTGAGAAAAATATGTCCCAATGCATTCTCTTATACATGCGAGTCTCCTATAGTGAGCCTTGCATATATAAGAAAATACATTGGCCTAACATTAGTTACCTTGACCTTGTAAGCCAGTGCATGCATGCTCTAATATATGCGAGACTCTCTATAGGAGACTCGCATATATAACATAATGCACTGGCACAGGATCGTTAATGCTGCACCAGCGGAGCTCCCGTCGTGAAAAGGTTAAGAATAAGGAGGCAAATTAGTCCTCATTCGTCGAAAAATGCAGGTCTAAAATTGTTCAATGTAAATTGTCTGTACAGAGCAAACATTCACATATATTTATAATTATACTATCCTTACCCAAGCTGGCCTATTACCATACCATAGGGCAATTGACGCCGTTAACATCCGAGTTACAAGATGGAAAATGCACAAGTTTCCAAGTTTAACGAGGGCCATAACCCTGGTAATAATAAAATGGTGGAAACTCGTAGTATGTGGGTATCCTTTCTCTCAAACTGTGTTATCACCATGTCAAGGGTTAGCGAAATTTGAAAGTTCAATCCCGAGTTATACAAGGTTTCTTACCAACGGAACTTCGGAAGGACATAATCATTTCCAAGTCTAGTATGGGCCATTCATCTGGTAAGAATAAATGGACGAAGCCTTAGTATGAGTATGGGTATCCTTTCCCCCACGTCTAGCCATGCACCATCATGCCAAATGATAACGAAATCTGAATTCGGCTTAGCGCATAATCTCATAATCTCAAAAACGCGTGCATAAAGTCATCCATATATAGATGAACGAGAATTTCAGATAATGAGTGACTCCATGCACATATGTGGGGGGGGGTCCTTGTGACTATATGCACGTTTGTGAGCTCCTGGGTGACATGCGACAATGACAAATTCAGACATCTACATGTATATATTAAAGAGTATGATATGTCTGTCCGTCCCGTTTGTCTACGATATTTCGCCCAGATCCTGGATAAATTTAAACCAAATTTGTTGTGGTGACTCGGAGTACACCGGCGGATGGGATAACGACGTTAATGGTTCAAAATTTTGATTTAAAAAAAATTAAGTTAATTTTTAAAATATAGTTCATTCTAAAAAAATAATAACAAAAATAATTTTGGTTTTTATATTAATAGTTGTTATTACTTATTTATTTTAAAAATCAATGTATTTAAATGTTTAAAAGATTAAAGTGTGCGCGAGGCGCACAAAGGGGCAGCTCTCTACGCCGCTGTATAAAGGTTCCAGAATGAAGCCTGTTTCAGCTAGTCTATATAATAAGAGCCCAACGGAGTCAGGCGAGTGAGAAAGATTGATCGTTTGGCTTTATAAACACTTATCTATATGTATAAAAGAGTAGGATCGGTCTGTCTGTCTGTCTATCTGTTCGCGATTTTTCTCTCAGACCCCTGGACCGATTTTAACCAAATTTGGTGCCGTGACTCGGGGTATCCCGGTGGGTGTTATAACGGCGTTCGTATTTAGTTTATAAACTTTTAAAATTATGTGCTAAATTGAGCAAGGAGTTCAACCTAAATAAATTATAAAAAAATATATATATATTCCCCTAAGGGAATCTGTTTCGCCTAGTAATGTAATTGACAACCCTTAGTCTTAGTATACTCGAACATCTTGTTTCTCACATGGTGGGTATGATATAGATATATATGCACGCTATACTCACGGCCATGTGATTCACTACGCCCTGTAATGAGCGCTGACAGATCCTGGTGACGTAAGAACGCGTCGCGGCGTTTGCGAAGCTCATCGTTTTTATTCTGAGAGTGATCTCGTGTCTTTGTCTCGTCGTTCGTCGGTTCAGCACGCAAAAGCGTGGCGCCAAGGAACAGGAACACAAGGCACAGCATTTTCACCTGGAGCAGTAATGAGTCAGTGTCTTAGTTCCGTGGGTAGGCATTGAGAGGGTTGATTCTGTGGATTTTGGTTACCACCCTTGGCTAAGTGATCCTGCTAACTTGTTATGACTTGGTGCATCCTGTTGAATTGCTAGCATGATGTTGGGACAAAATTATATATATGCTGTTTTGAAAATATTTTATATCAAAAGTTGTCGTGGTGTTTTACTAACCTGAACGAATCGAGGAAAAGCCATTATGTGTACAATACATTATAAAACATATAGTGTCAACTATTTTAATAATTGTTTTGTTTTGTAGCAAACCGACCATTATCAATTTGGCTATTCCTATATGTTCTTGGAGATTTCAAACAGATTCTTGTTTTTTTTCTCTCAAATAGCTCGGATTATACAAACACCTCGAAAATGACAACTTCAGAAAAATAACGGTTCGGCGGCCAGGTTAGTGCCACCACAACGTTTGTGAAAGTCCGAATGGAGTCACCATTCCATAACAACATTTAACCCGTGGATGTGCTATAATCATGAACAAAGAACATCATTATATGGGGAATTAATGGTTCATAATTATGTGATCACTTGTGTTGACCATCCCATGTTCAATGAATAGCCTGTCAGTCTCATGGCTGAACATAGCAATGCCAATTTAATGTCATCAGACAATGTGTTTCCGACTGATAACTTGGAAATTCTTGTCATGATATACAAGTTTATTATATACTTGCCCATGAATTATAAGGTTTTAGCAGTGAGATATAAGTTATATCCCACTAGTGAGTGATATCAGCTCGAAATTTCTGATATATTGACATTCATTGGGGGCCATAGGCAAGTAACTAAAGTATATCATAAACAGAATATCCACACTTTTGCAGTGGATATGGGTTAAAGCTCATTCTTGATGACAAAACATTTGAATTTCCACTCGTGGCTAAAGCCCCCAATGAATGTCAATTCATAAGAAAAGTGTGGATATCCTCTATATATCCATTTTGCTATAACCATATCATAACAAGTTTCAAGAATCTAAAGCCGTTTTACAGAACCGTTTGAGTATATTGACGCAAATTGAGTTTTCGAACACTTATGATAAAACTATCGCTTAAGTTTGATTGCGGTTGTTTGGTAATAATACATCGCTCCACTATACTTACATGTATTAGTGAGAGCTTTCCGATGAATGGCAACAAGCCATATTTTCGACTAAATCTTGAAAAATTACCCATAATTCTGCAGTGGTTAAGGAGTCGATTATTTAGGGCATTACTGCAGTATTCGCAATATGCACACGACCAAATAAGCACGTACCTTCTGATATGGATGCCGTTCTCCTGATGTCAGTGCCGAGAAAGATTGCAGCAAGCCAACAACATGAGCATGTTTCAGTGCGTATTTAAACATCTCTGGTTATCTCATTGTAAACTTGAACAGTGTCGAGTGTCACTTGTTTACATCATTTGATACGGCTGCCCTTGACTCGGTAGACAATTATAAGAAACCATTCGAGATATTGGGCAATCCGCAAGCATATTCTTCCTGGTCGCTATAAATCTTTAACCCTTTGTTTACTAAATGCATTCTCCCAGATATATGTTATTTTACATCGTTCATACATTAAATGAGTGTATTTTGCATTAATTTATTGCATATATTATGTTGAGTATAAAAGGAGATGGTACTACAAATGGCCGGATTTACAGTACATTGCCCCTTTAAAACACACGAATCGACCCATCGCAATGTTCATTCGTGCAAATCATTTATATATGGTAAGTATTATCGTTTGGGTCTCGCATACGCTAATAAAAGATCATCGTCAAACCTATGATAAATGGCTTATCTCCCCTCCCTACGCTTGCTGTGTCATGAGTCATGAATAAAACGCATTAACTCAGCCACTTGTCTGGAAGATTAACAGGAAATCGCTGAAGGTTATTTTTAGATGACGTGCTCGAATCCCGACGCGTATCCTATTTTTGCAGACGAGTCTTGAAATTCCAGACAGTTTATGATAGCCAGGGGACGGGATTAATAGAAACACCGCCGAAGGGCACCGCACGAAACATCATTTCGTCGTATATTAACGGTTTGGTTGAGATATATGATTTGAGGTGATCGGCATTTCAGTGATTATCATATATACACTCCAGGTTTTGTAATTATTTTATTTATCTTTTCCTAAATTTGTATTCAACTTTCACAACATATTGGCAGATACATTCATGGCAATTTCGAATTTGATGTTGACAATTTGATTAAGACGTTGGCATTCATTATCACTTATATCAATTATATATTTATTTATTTATTTATTGGTGTTTATCGTCGCCTTAAAGGTACTCAATCCGATTCGATGCTCCCCATATCATCAGATTCCAACAACAAAAACATGCCTTCAGTTATCAGAATAGAGTAATTGCCCAAAAATAATGCTAACCACGGTCAACTATGGTATCAAATTGCCCAAACCCTATTATTTATCAACATTTTGTTCAACGAAATTTTGCCGGTTTGTCAAATATCTGACACAAAAAAGCCACTTTATTTTAGAGTTATCCATCTTCATCCGCAATTTGGTCCGAGACCGCCTTCTCGTCGACTCTTTACTGGGCCACCTAAAATTAGCTGTGGTGAAGAATAATAAATTCAAACATCGATATCTGATCACTCTGAGCTTCTATGGGTGGGTTCCTCGACTCGAATCAAATATAAGTTTTACCCCAGAAGCCAAGGAAATAGTAATTTGCGAGCGTTAATTCGGATTATGCATCTTTAAGCGTTAATCCATATATCACGACGTTGTCAGTTTTAAGGGTGGACGAAAGACATTGAAGATGATTACTTTTTAGGGGGAAATCACTTCACTGCGAGTAGAAAATACCGACCACCGGAAAGCAACGGAAATACACGTATTATGTCACCTTACATGGTCGCGAATCCCAACTCCACGCTTATCGATTCGAACCAGCTTCACCATCGCTGGACGGTTTATTTTGACGTAATTAATGCGCAATGTACCTTTCAACTGAGCCACATGGGGTCTCTTTGGTTATCGCTTAGAGGCCCCGCACACTTGAGCAACAAAGCTTATCAATCGGACTCACAACCAATTCTATTGCTCGCTTGTCAGGTTTGCGCAGAGTTGAGCAACCGAGCTTATCAATCGGGCTCACAACCAATTCTATTGCTCGGTTGGAATCACATACAATTCTATTGCTCGCTTGTCAGGTTTGCGCAGAGTTGAGCAACCGAGCTTATCAATCGGACTCATATACAATGCTATTGCTCGCGAGTCATGTTTGCGCAGACTTGAGGAACCGAGCTTATCAATCGGACTCATATAAAATGCCATTGCTCGCGAGTCAGGTTTGCGCAGAGTTGAGCAACCGAGCTTATCAATCGGACTCATATATAATGCTATTGCTCGCGAGTCAGGTTTGCGCAGACTTGAGGAACCGAGCTTATCAATCGGACTCACATACAATTCTATTGCTCGCTAGTCATGTTTGCGCAGAGTTGAGCAACCGAGCTTATCAATCGGACTCACATATAATTTCATTGCTCGCTATAGTCATGTTTGCGCAGACTTGAGGAACCGAGCTTATCAATCGGACTCACATACAATTATATTGCTCGCTAGTCATGTTTGCGCAGACTTAAGGTACCGAGCTTATCAATCGGACTCGCATATAATTTTACTGCTCGCTATAGTCATGTTTGCGCAGAGTTGGGGAACCGAGCTTATCAATCGGACTCACATACAATTATATTGCTCGCTAGTCATGTTTGCGCAGAGTTGAGCAACCGAGCTTATCAATCGGACTCATATACAATGCTATTGCTCGCGAGTCAGGTTTGCGCAGACTTAAGGTACCGAGCTTATCAATCGGACTCACATATAATTATATTGCTCGCGAGTCAGGTTTGCGCAGACTTAAGGTACCGAGCTTATCAATCGGGCTCACATACAATTATATTGCTCGCTAGACATGTTTGCGCAGACTTAATGTACCGAGCTTATCAATCGGACTCACATATAATTATATTGCTCGCTAGTCATGTTTGCGCAGACTTAAGGTACCGAGCTTATCAATCGGACTCACATACAATTATATTGCCCGCGAGTCAGGTTTGCGCAGACTTAAGGTACCGAGCTTATCAATCGGACTCACATACAATTATATTGCTCGCTAGTCATGTTTGCGCAGACTTAAGGTACCGAGCTTATCAATCGGACTCACATACAATTATATTGCTCGCGAGTCAGGTTTGCGCAGACTTAAGGTACCGAGCTTATCAATCGGACTCACATATAATTTTATTGCTCGCTATAGTCATGTTTGCGCAGACTTAAGGTACCGAGCTTATCAATCGGACTCACATATAATTATATTGCTCGCTAGTCATGTTTGCGCAGACTTAAGGTACCGAGCTTATCAATCGGACTCACATATAATTATATTGCTCGCTAGTCATGTTTGCGCAGACTTAAGGTACCGAGCTTATCAATCGGACTCACATATAATTATATTGCTCGCTAGTCATGTTTGCGCAGACTTAAGGTACCGAGCTTATCAATCGGGCTCACATACAATTATATTGCTCGCTAGTCATGTTTGCGCAGACTTGAGGAACCGAGCTTATCAATCGGACTCACATATAATTATATTGCTCGCTAGTCATGTTTGCGCAGAGTTGAGCAACCGAGCTTATCAATCGGACTCACATATAATTTTATTGCTCGCTAGTCATGTTTGCGCAGACTTGGGGAACCGAGCTTATCAATCGGACTCACATACAATTTTATTGCTCGCTAGTCATGTTTGCGCAGACTTGAGCAATCATGCTAAGCTATCTGCGCTATCACCTTACCATCACCAGCTGATCACTCACGTGATTCAGATTTTCCATAGGCCTCAGTGCAAACGTTTTAGCGTATATTGTTTACGCATTTAATCCTAGGTCCAAAATTTTCTTTAGGACATTTGCGGAAACTTTTTATATGTCTGTCTATCAGGGAATTTGCCTTTAAATCTTGTGTTTCGTAACTAGTGTCAGAACCGCACTAAAAATATAATGTCATATTTTAGACAGCACCACTCACAAAAATCAAACTTTACTACAAAGGGTTAATTCCTGTGCCGATGGCTAATTTACCTGTGGGAAATCATAGGGAAGAGGTGTGATGTTTTTTTATGCAAAAAACACACAAGACTATTGATCAATCAGGACCCAATATCTATTTTATTCTCTCATATATATTCCTCCCGCGTCCGCTAGATGTCACTCCGAAACATACTTACACCACTGTAACCCGAATGGCCAAGTTAAAAATCTAGAGTTTGGTTTATGGTTTGTGTGGGGTTTTTTATAAATATTAATTGGTATTGGAAGTTAATGATGACTGCGACTGCAGAGTAATTGCGAAATTCGTTTATAATAACATAGCATTTATACCAGAAGCATTGCGAATGTATTTGAATGTCCTCGCATCACACGTCGCTTTCCGTATTGGCTTCTTGCGTGCACGCCAGATTGTAACTAAGGCTTCGCATCTCATGCAAAAACAGCTTAGACTATTGATGGGAAATCTCGTCTGCGTAAAAGAAAAAAAACGTTGGTTCAGAGGGGTCGCAAAATAATTACAGGCACGTCGCTTGTCGGGTCTCGATGCACCAGCCAGGCCGGATAGATCCATCATATAGTTCCACTCGTACATGTGTATGGCGTATATATAGTACCTCAGATTACTTAGGAGCCGTGTATATACCATACACGGCTCCTAAGTAATCTGAAGTATTATATATACATATATATATATATAAATGGAAAATCCAGAACATCATGGTCTACTTACTCTATGTCTTGCCCTTTGTTGTTTAGTTTACGATAAAAAAAACTATTTCGAGTTGAGACTCGCAAAATCCATGTTGATGTTCCACACGAATAATGCATTTCTCAACACTTGTGTTCCACAGTATGTCTTTATGTGATGTGATCGAAGTGTTTGGCTAGTTTCGATTTTAATAGGGTGAAACTTCGATTTTAATAAGTGCCACCGTTCTGTCACCATATTATGACATATACACTGTCTGGTTCGTTTCCACTTGAATAGACATTTACATAGTGTTATATCAGCGACTTCCATTTAATCGTCATTATTGAAAGCGAGTAATCAAATCGGATATATAAATATCGCATTGCTACAATACCGGGTCGTTTCAAGTGTTTCCCGTGTACCCATATTATAGGGTTAGGTGTGAAGAGTACCTCAGTGGCTTAATACATATTTAATTGAAATCGGGACCAATATTTTATATTCCATGCTGTCTCCTTCAAGTTCGTGCAAAAAACATTTATCCGGACTATACTCACGTTCTTAAAGGTACTCAACCCGTAAAGAGGGTCCCCATCTCAACAGATTCCAACAACAACAATCCGATCAGAGGGTCCTATATTACTATTTCTTTGGCTTTGGGGGTAAAAAATATTTGATTCGAGTCGAGGAACCCATCAAACAAAGCTCAGAGTCATTAGATATTGATTTTTGAAAATTCTTATGTTCTCGAGATGAGTACTTATAACTGCCGTCAATTTGGTAACATGCTCGAGATTTTACGCCAAAATTCTATTCAAACAGACAAGGATGGATAACTCTATAATCAAGTGGGTAATAATAACGAATTTTTTACTATCTTCTGGGCCAGAAAGAATTCCCGATAATGAAAAATAATAGATTTCTAAAATCGATATCTAACAAATCTGAGCTTTGATGGGTGACTTCCTCGACTCGAATCAAATATTTTTGACCCCCGAAGCCATTGAAATAGTAATTGAGAGGAGTTTTATCGGGTTGAGTACCTTTAAATATTCCATGACTGAAGCTTCCTGATTTTTTTCGAAAACCATGCATGTGCCAATGTATTCTCTTATATAGGTAGCCTCGCATATATAATATAAAACATTGGACTAACAACATTTACCTTGACTTTGTAAGCCAGTGCATACTCTTATATGTGCGAGGATATCTGTGGGAGACTTGCATATATAAGAGCATGCACTGGCACATGCTATTTAACGCTGTACCAGCGCAGCTCCCAACATTAAAGGGTTAAATGTTGACCCCTTCGATGTTTACTATAGTTATTTAATTTGTTATGTTTCTATGGGTCCTAGATTTGTGATGTATTTCCGCTCCCGCATATGTTGTTCTCAATCTGCTCACATTTTTACACTTAGAGATGAGACTTTGCTTGTTTTCCTCCTTGTAAATTAACTGTATAAGGTGTCTCCACAAATGCCTGACTATGCGGTTTATAGGACTCTGAGGTATCATCGAATTCATTTATATAAGAGTTTAACCGTTTACCCAACAAACCGGCCAAAACCGGCCAAATAAAGCTTCAACAGCCTAAAATATCTTCGGTCTGTCTCAATAGAACCATACAAATATGGATATCATTGGAACCGGCTCCTTGACCACATTGTGATAGTTACAGTTATGCCCTGTGCCAATGCATTCTCTTATATTTGCGAGTCGACCATAGGTCGCCTCGCATATATAAGAGAATGCATTTTTTCTTACATTCTTTAACAATTTTATAATTTTTAATGTGTTAAGCCAATGCATTCTCTTATATATGCGAGGCGACCAGGGATGTGGCTAGAGGGGGGGGTGTGGGGGGTGTCTCACCCCCCCCCCCCCCCCCCCAGCAGAGAGCTATATTTTCAATAGTTGGAAATTTCATACCTGCCACAACGAAATTTCACACCAACAATAGGTTGAAAATGTTCTTGTAGTTTGATTATAAAACAATTTATTGGGGGAATTTATTGTTTTTCGACCAATATTTGCATATGTTCTCTTTTTTGGTCAAAAATTTTGACAGAAATGGTCATCAGTTGGAAATTTTCCAACCTTAGGGGGGTGACAGGTTGGAAATTTCCAACACTTGGAAAGCTTGTGTCCTGGTCTCTCCCCCGTGGCCAGTCAAAAACTTCTAGTTAATTTAAGAAAACAATATTGTCATACAATTGGTCAACATTGTCATTGGAATTGTCATCAGTTGGAAAATTTCCAACCTAAGTGGGGGTGTAGGGTTTGAAATTTCGAACAGTAGGAAGGCTTGAGGCTAGTCTAGATGTTAGGATTTTGCGATTTTCTTGTTCAGATTTCAAAATTTTCGCACACCGGGCCGAACCATGGTCGGCCCGGTGTGTCATTGCCCCATTCACATGGCCAATACAAAACTGCTAATTAGTTTAGCAAAACAATATTTTACTACATTTGGTCAAACTTGTAGACATAAATGGTCATCAGTTGAAGAATTTTCCAACCTGAGGGGGAGTATGAGGTTTGAAAATTCCAACACTAGGAAAGCTTCAGTTGAGGCCAGTCTTGATGCTAGGATTTGCGATTTTCTTGTATAGTTTTCAAAATTTTCTCACACCGGGCCGAACAACCATGGTCGGCCCGGTGTTTCCTGGTCTGTTGTCGGTAGCTGTGTGCATTTGTCTGGAATTAGATCACTAGTTGTTTTTTTGGGGGCAATTTTCAGGTTAAAATATCTTAATGTTCTCATACTGGGAAAATAGAAGCATGGCTTATGAATATACAGGAAATTAGGCCTGAGCATGAGGTACAAGGGGGGGGTGTAAATGGAAATATGCAAAAAGTTGTGTTGGTACGATTCCGACTCAAGGGGGGGGTGCAAATGGAATTATGCAAAAAGTTGTGTTGGTGTGATTGCGACTAAAGGGGGGGGGTGCAGTTGGAAATTCCCAAGGTGGACACCCCCCCCCAGCGGAGACCCTCTAGCCACATCCCTGGAGGCGACCTATGGTCGACTCGCATATATAAGAGAATGCATTGGCACAGGGCCCTTCTGTTGGGTAAAGGGTTAACATTCATAGTTATTTCGTGTGATTAGCGTCGATTAGTATCTCAATACGTCCACTATTCCTGTAACCTTGGTTACCTTTCAATATAATTATGTAGATCCGGATTTCTTTCGCTCTGACATGTAGGTCTACGTGCTCTGTTGCTTCCTGGTCTGCGTATTTGAGACCTTTGTTTATCTATATATCGAGAATAGGATGTACCACCTTGGTGCATGGCACAGTGTTCTGTTTGCATTATGGCTTCCATTCGTTTACATAGCAGGATATTAGCAGTCATGGATCAGTCATGGAGCAGTCACGATTTCCCCCACATGGTGCTCCGTGTAGGTCCTAAATCCTTCACGAAGATCGCCTTGTTGTTGTTGTTGTTGTTGTTGATGATGATTATGATGATAATGATGATGAAGATGAGGATGATCATGATTATGACAATTATGATGACTATGGTGATGGCGACGACGACGACGATGTTCATAAAGACTGATGATGACGATGATGATGATAATGATGATGATAATGGTGATGATGATGATGATGATGATGACGATGATGATGATGATGGTGGTGGTGGTGGTGGTGGTGGTGGTGATGATGATGATGATGATGATGATGACGATGATGATGATGATGATGGTGGTGGTGGTGGTGGTGGTGGTGGTGATGGTGATGGTGATGATGATGATGATGATGATGATGCTGATGATGATGATGCCGATGACGACGACGAGAACAGTCATGATGATGTCATAATGATCAACATGATGGTGTTGATTATGATGGCGTTGATAATGGCGATTATGATGATGATGATGATGATGATGATGATGATGACGATGATGATGATAATGATGATGTTCATGTCGATGATGCTGATTTTGATGAAAATGATGATGATGATGATAATGATGATGATTATGATGATGATGGTGATGATGATGATGATGATGATGATTATGATGATGATGGTGATGATGATGATGATGATGAGAGGAGGGGGTGAGGAGGAGAGGGATTATGATGATGATGATGATGATTATGATGATGATGATGATGATTATGATGATGATGATGGTGAGGAGGATGAGGGGGGATTATGATGATGACGATGATGATGAGGATGATGATGCTGCTGCTGCTGGAGGAGGAGGATGAGGAGGAGGGGGATTATTATGATGATGAGGATGGTGATTATGCTGCTGCTGCTGATGATGATGCTGATGATTATGCTGATGACGATGATGATGATTATGCTGATGATGATGATGATGGTGGTGGTGCTGTGTTCTATGGAAATTCACGGAGGACAATCTAGATGGCAACAAAGGGGTCTAACAGGGTAACCTTTTACGAGGAAGATAATGGTGCGGGATATAATTATCTAAAGTTACGCTGTTGTTGTCAGGGGCAGAAAAGGGGGAGGGGCAGCAACATGTTTTCCACCAAACTGATACTTAATCATCTCCATTATTATGAACCCCCGGATTAAGTACTTAAAGTGATGTGAAACATTTCGGTTTGGGCGATCAAATAGACATAGAGAATAATCTTGCTCAAAGTAGTTATTGTTAAGAATATTAATCAAAATTTACAACAAACACCGTCGTCCTTATACATTAATTAAATGCAATGAGTCTCGATGGCGAAATCATTTGCATTAGTTTATCTCCGATTGTTGCGTCCCGAATCCAGATATAAATATTTACAATTGAGAGGAATCATGATCTAACGGTGTGGTTTAAAGATGCCAAAGTGGCGCAGTTCGAATCAGGGGTGCACGGAAGGAGATAGGGGCACCGAAATAGAAGAAAAAAAATGGTTTAGCTCCGATATTCACCAAATTGATACACATTCTTCTCCATGCTACAAGGATTATAATCATGTGATTTAAAAATGCCAAATTGGTCCCGTTTGGATGAGAGTTAACTGTTAACAGCAAATTTATACATAATCACCCCCATCATATCAGGCGCCTAAATTTATGGTGTGGCTTAAAGCTGTCAAAGGTGGTGCCGTAAGAGTCACTGAAGAGGAGGGGGCACCAACATTTATAAAAATATTGTTTGTGCCAATTTGAACCACATCGTTACATATTCATTCTTTTTCATGAATATATATAAAGACGCCAAATTGGTGGCGTTTGGGTGAGAGATGGGAGGGGGGCACTAAATATAATAAGAATTTGTATAGTCGCCAATTATCACCAAACTTATAATAATCATCTCCATGTTATCAGGAGTCTAATTGTGTCGTTTAAAGATGTCAAAAGTGGGACCTTTCGAGTCAGGGATGCATGGAGATGGAGAATAGCACCACAATTGATAACACATATTGTTAGCGCCAATTGGTATATATACGAGGAATATAAACGTGTGATTTATATAAATACGCCAAATTGGTACCGTTTGTGTGAGAGATGGGGGCACTCAATTTGATAAGAATTTGTGTAGTCGCATATTACCACCAAACTTATACATAATCATCTCCACGATATCAGGAGTCTAATATGATGGTTTAAATATGTCAAAAGTGGGGCCGTTTGTATCAGAGGTGCATGGATGGGGGCCCTTACATATTTCAGACATTGGTTAATATTGTCCGACAAAAGACCTACTATGGCACACTTATTGCAAATTATCACTGCCAATATGCAGTACGAAAACGACGAAATATGTAAACCAAGAAGATCCATTAGCCATTGCCCAGCGAAGTGAACGTAACTGTCTATATCTACAGATGGAATCATCGAGATAACTATCGGAGGACATACTCGGACGACACGCAGCTGGTCAAGCAAAGACAACACCTGCAGACAGTTAGCAAATTACTATGGACCGGCCGATGACTCGAGACGATCTGTAGATGGAATCAAGGTGATTATACCGACTGACTGAACTCGTGCCAGGCCGTCAAGCAAGCGAAAATAAGGCCACGAGGCACGCCAAAGCGAATACCTGTATAAATACCCCAACAGTGTTACATTCATTACTAAATCCAACGCTTTCTACCGAGATCGACCGAAGACATCTACGGCCGCAGACCTACCCAGAAGAGAAGAAGCTAGCGGTGCGATGGCTACGAACATAGGTAAACTAAATACTTGTACTTCTGAACATCGCATCCCCGATGTATCAGCGACAAGGCACGCCCAACGACAGCGGACGACAGGAAGACGAACGCAACATGTGAAGACACTGGATACCCCCGATACCCGCAGACGACAGGAAGGCGAACGATAATAGCAGCCCACGATTCACGCAGACGAAAGGAAGACGAACCCAACGAAGATAGCACATACCGACGACCCGAAGATATTCTATTGAACTGTTTGTAATAAATGATCAAATCGTTTTGATTGTCTGAACGTTATATGTCCCCCGTCTTGGCACACACTTTCTGGAGTTCACAATATCCAGGAATGTGTTGTTCATTTCTGCTCCCCTTTGCGAGAACGAGTCATACGAATACAAGTATATAAGCGCGTGACGACTTCTATACTTTTAATCGCGCCTCATGAACTAATTTCACACATTGAACCCAATCAGCTTTAGAAAGTGATAATTACATAAGGTCTCCGTCATTCTGAATTTCCTCAACGCGAATTTCCTAATTAGGGAACATCAGGTTCCTGGGGGTCAGACTACAATCTTCATAGTGGCTCGTATTACATTTAAGTCCCAACATCTCGCATAACATTCCGGTTTATGTGATCAAAATAATCAAGAATAATCGGATGAGGATCAATTATGTGGGTCCCTATCGCCCAGGCCCATCACGTTAAACCAATAAGGCACGAAAATAGACACGATGACGAATGAGCCTCATCTACTAAAATAGGCCTGAAATAAAATTAGGGATTTAGAAAATGGGATCGATAATAGGGAAGACATTAGCTGTCTATTAAATCGAACATATGTCTCATTATAAGTACACGGTGTGGGACAGGAAACGGCGCCGCCATTGTCTGCCTACAGTCAAGGTTAAAACAGGTTCCGCGCCACCATTGTCTGCCTATATATAGTCAAGGTTAGAACATATTCCGCGCCGCCATTGTCTGCCTATAGTCAACTTTAAAACAGATTCCGCGCCACCATTGTGTGCCTATATATAGTCAAGGTTAAAACAGATTCCGCGCCGCCTTTGTCTGCCTATAGTCAACTTTAAAACAGATTCCGCGCCACCATTGTCTGCCTATAGTCAAGGTTAAAACAGATTCCGCGCCACCATTGTCTGCCTATATAGGAATCTCTGAACTAAATGGGTTCCCATAGGCGACAGTGTTAACGTTTCGGCCAAATTCACTGAATTGAAGCCTGCGGGCCATACCTGCGATATTTACCCAGCTAGATTGACGCCAGTTGATCACGAAAATGCAAGAAAAATCATAGGTCATGTGTTTACTTTTTAAAATAAATCCCCAAGTGTACGACAGGGCTATCCCACAGCAAATTTGAGCAGCAAACTACAGCAGCTAGTTAAATAAATTTTCCGCTCACAAAAATCCATTCCCCCATTCATTCACCAGTTTAAATTATTTAGATATTATGTACAAATCAAATAAACGCGATGTCATCCTTTAATAACGTGTCGCATGTATCAGGTGAAGGTCATTCTTCAGTTACCTTCACCTTTAGCATTCCACGGTGTACACGCTCCCCGACTCTAGAACACATTTAGCTCCCTAATTCCTATAGTCAAGGTTAAAACAGATTCTTTTATAAAGAAAATTTATCATGGCGAACAGGTCACGTGCAAATGGCCGTCATTGCGCTATGGTCGTACAAAGCATAAACACTCTAGATCCCTAAGCCTGGAACAAACGACGGATTTTTTAGATCAGTCGATCTAATACCAGGGTCAAATTTGTATTAAATTTATCTGAAGTGCGACGTCTGTTTCAATTAGATTCGTGTCAGATACACCACCGATGGAGATTCGTCCATGCAGCTGAGACGAATCTCTGTCGGTGATGAGTCCCAAATCCGTCTTTCAAACAGACGTAGGAACTTCGTCGACTCAAATCTAATACATTTTACATGAGTTCTACCGAAAATTGTATGTTAATGATATGTTAATGAGGGAATTCCCGTCATACCTTAATACCTGCTGAAGACCTCAAAGATAACATAATTCTGCCCCACTAACATCATAGCAAAATCAGCAGAGACTACCAGCATCATATCTCTATATACATCAGCAGGACCCACCAATTAACAAGCCGATATAACATAGGTCACTTGACCAGGGGGTGATACGGAATATACCAACGACATGTGGTATTAAATGTGATCAGGTCATTGTCATGCCAATGTCTATCAATAAAGTGAACAATTTTGATGTGGATTTCATGAATGTGCGGAGAGAAAATTATATATGAAGCATTTAGTCGGGGAGCCAATAAGGTCCACTGCACCCCCCCCCCCCCCGATGATTACAAATAACCTTATTTTTATTGTTCCCTATGGTATCCAGATAAAGAATCCGGAATTCACCGAAAAATAAAGGTGGCCCTACTGGGTGCTAGAGCCATTTGAATCCAAGATGGCCGCCATTTCCTCTAACTCCGACCAGATGTATTTAATCGTTGTAATAGATAGGTTGTTAGCAAAAGACACAGACAAAATGTATGCCATTTTGTTGGTATGATGTCCTTCTTCCAAATGACGGCAAATAATTTCGAACAAAATTCAAAATGGCCGCCGAAAAATGACGTCATATGCACGAAAATAGGAAATTTAATTAATATTTCACCATATCTTCCATTTTTCTTCATATTAATCAATAGTAAATGGCAATGTTTTGAGACAGTCATCAAGCGTAATATTATAGCGTCATTTTAAGACATTTTCCATTGACGAGGGTTCAGTAATAGATACAGAAAGAGGATTTGAAAAATAGGGGTGAAATTTTCGATTTTTTTTGCAAGACGATTTTGCTGTATTTAATCGTTGTAATAGATCGGTTGTTAGCAAAAGACACAGACAAAATGTATGCCGTTTTGTTGGTATGATGTCCTTCTTCAAAATGCCGGCAAATAATTTCGAAAAAAATTCAAAATGGCCGCCGAAAAATGACGTCATATGCACGAAAATAGGAAATTTAATTAATATTTCACCATATCTTCCATTTTTCTTCATATTAATCATTAGTAAATGGCAATGTTTTTGAGACAGTCATCAAGCGTAATATTATAGCGTCATTTTAAGACATTTGCCATTGACGAGGGTTCAGTAATAGATACAGAAAGAGGATTTGAAAAAGAGGGGTGAAATTTTCGATTTTTTTGCAAGACGGTCTTGATAGTCATTTTAACGACAAACCACACAGGATGTTAATATAGAATGTCAACAACTATGTGCTTTATTTTATTGGACGGATGTTTTACTTCAATGGGAATGAAATTGGTGTAGAACATTTCCAAAATGGCCGCCGAAAATATGAAAAATGGTAAATATTGTCCCAAGGTGTCCTGCAATGGCTTACAAGTTGTGGTTGATATATACAATTGGCTAATCTGTATTATATACATTGAATACTTACATGTCTGATGCACCATGGATCATTGTTTCTATTGTCACCACTGACATCACCAGAAATATTGGATATTTCTCTCACAAACTTGACATAAATATCGGCAAAAATTGGACAATTGGACAATTGGACAATTTTTAAAAGTAAAATGCAACTATCATTGGTATCAAAGGTATTTATTGTTTTGGTCTATCTTAAATGTGTCACACTACGGTGTTTATAGACCAAATTGCTCAAGATGGCTTCCAAAATGGCAACCAAATTTGTAAAAAGTTATTTTTTTACATATATCCCGAACATTATTCTCTGCGTTATCCGACAAGGTATTAAATTGTGACTCACTTGGTTATTATACGTGTTAGTTAATTAGCTGACAACCACGTTCTATTATGTTTGTTCCAGTTCCGTATGGGGCATGACAAATTCATTTTAAAGTTGCAGTATGAAATTTGGCGGAGAACCTCTTTTGTGATTCTTGTCATATTATTGAAAGGAAATGGGCAGAACTTTGAAACGGAACTGAGATGAACCATAATATGTGGCTATTCTGGTCCATTATGATAAAACATATCAACTGGATATAGGGTGAATGCCAGGGAGTTACTATATGATCATAGGTAAGGTGAATAGGTATACAGGGAGTTATTGTATGGTCAATGGTGAGACGAGTACATGTATGTATACAATGAGTGACTGTACGATCATAAATGTAATGAATAGCTATGCAGGGATTGACTAAATTGTCATGTGTCAGGTGTATGAGTATACCCGGTGTTCCTGCTTGGTGACTCGTTGCGGTATATTCATGTGTAGGTTATACGGGCATACACATGTGTTGCTATATGGTCATGGGCGAGGGGTATGTGTATATAGCGAGCGGCTATATGGCCATGGATGATGTGCATATGCATACATGGATTGAATATACTGACATGGCTGGGGAGTATTAGTATATCTTGAGTGGCTATTCTGCTATGGTGTGACAAATAGGGATACAGGGAGTGACATGGCCAAGGGTGAGGTGAATATATGTACAATGATTGACCATGATCATGTATGAATGTTTTGAATAGGTACACACGGGGTGACTATATGGCCATAGGTAAGATGAAGGAGTATACCAGGTGCCACGGATGAGGGTATGTGTATGAAGCGAGTGGCTATATGACCATTGGTGAGGTGGATATGTATACCCGAGGTGACTATATGGTCATTGTTGCGGTGTTGATGTATATATTGAATGTCTATTTGACCATGTGTGTGTGGAGAATAGGTATACATGGGATGACCGTATGGCCAATGGTGAGATGAATGGGTATACAAGGAGTGACTCTATGGTTATGGGTCATCATTTGGATTATACCCGGTGTACTTGCATTGTGACGCATGGCTGTATGGCCATCCATGGTCATGGGTCAGGTGTACGTTTATACAGTTGGTCACTATATTGTTATGTATGTGGTGTTTATGCATATATGGAATGACTGTGTGGTAATGGGTGGCTATCGCTTTTCACGTTTAAAGTTCCCCATGTACACAAACACTATCAAGGTGGAGAACTCTTTGACATGACCTCTCTATTGATTAACATATCCTTGAGTTATTGTGGAAAGCGATAGCCACCCAAATTATACATGTACAACGCATCCCATGACCTCATATGTACATACACACCACACAAATGACAATATAGTCACCCACTCTATACACGTACACCTGACCATACAGCCTTATTTGGCTATACCGGTACATGCCACAAATGACGATACAGCCATGAATCACCATGCATGAACACCAGGTATACTCCTACACCTGACCATATAGTCACTCTATGTATACATATTATTTCACATTCACGATCATACAGTCACTCATTTTATACCTATTCCTCTCACCATGGACCATACAGCCACTACATGTATATCTATTCGCCATACCATGACCATAGAGTCAATTCAGATATACATATACACCTCACCCACCAATGGTGAGCCCTTCCAAATATACCAATACCCGCACACACGACCACTCATAGGTCTCATACTTGCATATACACCTCACACATGACAATTAATCAACTCACTGTATACTCATACACGCCATCCATGATCATTCATCTACACCATATACACCACCGATGATAATACATCCACAACATATATAAATATACGACCCACCCGTTACCAAAATGGCACTCCCTATATAGCCACACGCTCGTCAATAACCATAAAGCTTATTCCAGGTATGCATATAACTTCAATCTTGACCACAGGCATACCATGTGCACCTATACACATTACCCATAACCATAAAATCACACCCTATTTATCTACGCAATCCATCCATGAGCATACAGACAGCACAAATATACATATACACCACATGTCACAATACAGCCACACACGGTACACATATACATCACGACCACCACGACCTTACAGTCACTCCATATATACATAAACAACACACGGATGTCCATGTAGCTACTCTCGTTATATCTATAAACCACAGCAATGCCCATACGATCACATCGGCCACAAACAATATACCGTACAGTCACTACATGTATACCGATTCACCTCACACATGCCCATACAGCCACTCCTTATATTCCTATGCATCTCACCATGGACACCCCACTCATAACCATATAGTCACTCATTGTATACCTATTCACATCATTCATGACCATACAGTAACTCCCTGTATACCTATTCACATCACCTATGATCATACAGTAACTCCCTGGCTGCCATATTGGCATCCATCTTTTATCCAGTTGATCACTTTTTATCATGATGGGCCAGAATAGCCACATATTACGGTTCATCTCAGTTCCGTCTCAAAGTTTTGCCCATTTCCTTTCAATAATATGGCCAGAATCACAAAAGAGGTTCCATACTGCAACTTTAAAATGAATTTGTCATGCCCCATACGGAACTGGGACAAACAGAATAGAACGTAGTTGTCGGTTAATTAACTAACACGTATAATAACCAAGTGAGTCACAGTTTGCTACCTTGTCGAATAACGCAGATAATAATGTTCGGGATATATGTAACAAATTAACTTTTTACCAATTTGGTTGCCATTTTGGAAGTCATCTTGAGCAATTTGGTCTATAAACACCGTAGTGTGACACATTTAAGATAGACCAAAACAATAAATACCTTTGATACCAATGATAGTTGCATTTTACTTTAAAAAATTGTCCAACCTGAAAAGTTAATTTTTGCCGATATTTATGTCAAGTTTGTGAGAGAAATATCCAATATTTCTGGTGATGTCAGTGGTGACAATATAAACATTGATCCATGGTGCATCAGACATATAAGTATTCAATGTATATAATACAGATTAGCCAATTGTATATCTCAACCACAACTTGTAAGCCATTGCAGGACACCCTGGGACAATATTTACAATTTTTCATATTTTCGGCGGCCATTTTGGAAATGTTCTACACCAATTTCATTCCCATTGAATTAAAACATCCGTCCAATAAAATAAAGCACATAGTTGTTGACATTCTATATTAACATCCTGTGTGGTTTGTCGTTAAAATGATTATCAAGACCGTCTTGCAAAAAAATCGAAAATTTCACCCCTCTTTTTCAAATCCTCTTTCTGTATCTATTACTGAACCCTCGTCAATGGCAAATGTCTTAAAATGACACTATAATATCACGCTTGATGCCTGTCTCAAATACATTGCCATTTACTAGGATTAATGTGAAGAAAAATAGAAGATATGGTGAGATATTAATTAAATTTCCTATTTTCGTGCATATGACGTCATTTTTCGGCGGCCATTTTGAATTTTTTTCGAAATTATTTGCCGGCATTTTGAAGAAGGACATCATACCAACAAAACGGCATACATTTTGTCTGTGTCTTTTGCTAACAACCGATCTATTACAACGATTAAATACATCAAAATCGTCTTGCAAAAAAAATCGAAAATTTCACCCCTATTTTTCAAATCCTCTTTCTGTATCTATTACTGAACCCTCGTCAATGGCAAATGTCTTAAAATGACGCTATAATATCACGCTTGACGACTGTCTCAAAAACATTGCCATTTACTAATGATTAATGTGAAGAAAAATGGAAGATATGGTGAAATATTAATTAAATTTCCTATTTTCGTGCATATGACGTCATTTTTCGACGGCCATTTTGAATTTTTTTCGAAATTATTTGCCGTCATTTTGAAGAAGGACATCATACCAACAAAATGGCATACATTTTGTCTGTGTCTTTTGCTAACAACCGATCTATTACAACGATTAAATACATCTGGTCGGAGTTAGAGGAAATGGCGGCCATCTTGGATTCAAATGGCTCTAGCACCCAGTAGGGCCACCTTTATTTTTCGGTGAATTCCGGATTCTTTATCTGGATACCATAGGGAACAATAAAAATAAGGTTATTTGTAATCATCGGGGGGGGGGGTGCAGGTGGACCTTATTGGCTCCCCGACTAATTTGTTCTGGAACTAAAGCAGGTTATCTTCTCTTCTATATATTTTGAGAACTCCTTGTATTCGAGAGATAGTCCACACCCTCCGGACCTCAATGATATGATCGTGAATGAGTATTGATATACCCCACTAAACTTTGACAAACACCAGTAATGGTGTGTAGATCATTTACATATCTCTCCTATATATTTTGATACAATCTATCTAATTTACATATCTCTCTTATATATTTATGTTTGTGTGTGTGTTGTACTTCATACAAATCTACGATTCTCGACCGATCGGGACGAAACTTGGTACGTGTGTGTAGTTTGACCAGGCGGTGGTCGTTGTCGTATTGGCGAGCCCGTGCGACGCCCGTGCAGCGCATGCGCAGACGAGATCTCGGAAACGGGTGGAGTTATCGACTTGAAATTTGCTATGTGAATGTATCTTGCGCCGGGTACAAATTTTATCGGGTCGCCGAGCCCGTGCGACGCCCGTGCAGCGCATGCGCAGACGAGATCTCGGAAACGGGTGGAGCTATCGACTTGAAATTTGGCATGTGAATGTATCTTGCGCCGGGTACAAATTTTCATGCGCAAACCAGATCTCGGAAACTGGTGGAGCTTCCGGGTACAAATTTTTCTTATTGAAACGCGTGGAGCTAAAAAATTAAAAAATATATATAAAAATGTCATGTTTCGGACAAGCCGCCGGTAAAATTGAAAAACATAATTAACGACGAATGCCGCCAGTGGCGGGCTAACCTGCTAGTCTCATATATATTTTGAAGACCTCTGTCTGTCTGTTTGTTTGTCATTTATACAAATCTACGATTCTCGACCGATCGGGACGAAACTTGGTACGTGTGTGTAGTTTGACCAGGCGGTGGACGTTGTCGTATTGGCGAGCCCGTGTGGCGCCCGCTTCGCGCATGCGCAGACGAGATCTCGGAAACGGGTGGAGCTATCGACTTGAAATTTGCTATGTGAATGTATCTTGCCACGGATACGAATTTTATCTGGTCGCCGAGCCCGTGAGACGCCAGCTTCGCGCATGCGCAGACGAGATCTCGGAAACGGGTGGAGCTATCGACTTGAAATTTGCTATGTGAATGTATCTTGCCCCGGATACGAATTTTATCGGGTCGCCGAGCCCCGTGCGACGCCAGCTTCGCGCATGCGCAGACGAGATCTCGAAAACGGGTGGAGCTATCGACTTGAAATTTGGTATGTGAATGTATCTTGTCCCGGATACGAATTTTATCGGGTCGCCGACCCAGTGCGACGCCACCTTCGGGCATGCGCAGACCAGATCTCGGAAACGGGTAGAGCTATCGACTTGAAATTTGGTTTTTGAATAGCCCGGACAACGTCGGGCTCATCGGCTAGTCTCATATATATTTTGAAGACCTCTGTCTGTTTGTCTGTATGTTTGTTTGTCATTGATACAAATCTACGATTCTCGGCCGATCGGGACGAAACTTGGTACGTGTGTGTAGTTTGACCAGGCGGTAGACGTTGTCGTATTGGCGAGCCCGTGCGGTGCCCGTGCAGCGCATGCGCAGACGAGATCTCGGAAACGGGTGGAGCTATCGACTTTAAATTTGCTTTGTGAATGTATCTTGCCCCGGATACGAATTTTATCGGGTCGCCGAGCCCGTGCGACGCCAGCTTCGCGCATGCGCAGACGAGATCTCGGAAAAAGGGTGGAGCTATCGACTTGAAATTTGCCATGTGAATGTATCTTGCCCCGGATACGAATTTTATTGGGTCGCCGAGCCCGTGCGACGCCAGCTTCGCGCATGCGCAGACGAGATCTCGGAAACGGGTGGAGCTATCGACTTGAAATTTGGTATGTGAATGTATCTTGCCCCGGATACGAATTTTATCGTGCCGCCGAGCCCGTGCGACGCCAGCTTCGCGCATGCGCAGACCAGATCTCGGAAACTGGTAGAGCTATCGACTTGAAATTTGGTTTTTGAATAGCCCGACAACGTCGGGCTCATCGGCTAGTATAATATAATTGAACAGTCAAATCGTTTTAATTGGTGGGTCGTTTAGGTAAATAATCAGTATATGCCTATCATATAATTTTTGCAATTTTTTTTCTGGAATTTCAACAATTACTTGGCCTAATTTTGAAAAAATCTATATCAAAACTACAAACAGACTAACGAACGATGGTCCGTCAGATAAATCAATGGTGTATGAAGTCATGCACAGGAACACGTGTCAGTCTGTAACTTTTGCTCCGGAGATTTGCATGGAAATAGTTGGTTCGTGTTTTTCATTCAGAATTGGTCACTTGACCGCCTCATTAAAGGCCCACTTAATTTTCGAGTCGCCGATTATTTTTTTATAGTGACTTGAATTGGTTTTAATAACAATCTATGCAATAAAATATAATTCATCACTATTGGAAACATCTGTGTCTCAGAAGATGCCCACAGAGAAATAGAAAACTGCTGAAATCATAGAATGACTTCCCCCCTTTGGATCCCAGAATCCAACAGAATTCAAACTTTTTCAATAGAAGGGGAAGAACTCTATCTTTAATATATAGAGTTATTCTCCCTGCATTGAAAATAGTACTGGTGTTTACTGCAATCTAATTGTCAAACGCATTGGCAACTCACCAAAAACAACATGTCCTCAGTTTATTACATCGGATAAGTTGATAATACAATATTTTGGAGCTTCCTCTTTCAAATGGTATATAATATGGCATATATATTAAAGGCACGTGAGGCCTTAGTTGTCGAAAATATTCATATTTGTTCCAATCACCGTAAACAGAAAAACATTAAAACGCATAGTTTCGTTCATATATACCATGACCATCGCGTAAACAGCATGTTATCATAAAGATTTACTATATTTTACCTAAGCAAGAGCCTGATTGTGTTACAGAAGACAGCACAATGCTACTGGCTATCACACACAAATGGCATAAACGCTCTTTATTCGTTCCATATCAGGAATTCACCAACAAAGAACGCTCTTTATGTTTACCATCGTAATATAAACAAACACCAGAAAAGTAACTTTTTATGCTTTTGTTTACATAACAATGGTCAAAAATATGACAATAACATACTGTTTATGCGATATTTCTTATTTGTATACGGACAAGGTCTGTCTACATTGTGTTGTTCTTTCTGTTTGTGGCGGTTTTTGACGGGTGGAAATATTTTCACAGGATACCCACCGCCAAGGCCAACCGTACCTTTAAAATAATGTAATCTGGGGGTTCGAAAATTAAGTGGGCCTTTAAATCCAACCCACACAATCCTTGTGGCTGGTATATTATTTTTTTTTTGCCGACTCCCCTCCACCCCCACCTATTCATCATTTTTCGTCGGAGATATAAGTCCGGTTACTCAACCAATTAATATAATTGGTTTGATCACATTTGCTCTGATAAATGCATTGTATATCGTTAAACGTGTGTCTGGTAGATAGAACAATTTTCACAAAGTGATAAATCCTCAATTGAGTTGGAAGATGCCACGTCAGATTACTCAACCAATATTGGATTGATAAGATATACCCTGATTTATGCATTATACATCGTTGCTAAGTGTTCGCATTTGATAACATAATGCCCCAATTCCATATATTCCGACATGAGTTAACGCGAAAACGCGACCACTTGACCAAAACTTCCAATTTGGCCTACGATAAATCTCAGAAAGTCATCTTAGCTATATTGTGGGAAACCGTCTGGCTAGCCGGGAGTAATTTCGTTGGAATTACCAGTCCGGATATTCATTTGGTAAATCAATTAAAGAAAATCCCACCAGCCTGGCCAACTTGGTCAAATGGTATTACCATGAATATTGGGAAAACATGGCCAAATAACGTGATATATTAGACTAGCCGGGCACTAATATCGGATATGGGGGTCAGACCGCATTAGACCTCGGCAGACCCGACATTGTTGTGATCAACGAGCGACGAATACACAGTAATTTATTAGTTTTGCGTTACTTGTTAGCTTTTTCTAACCTGTTAGAAGTCGATATATTATAAGCGGCTATTTGATACGGCGCTGAAGTGAACACATTTTCCACTTTCACAGACATATCATGTGGCAACCTAAACTACGATATATGGCGCAATCATTTTCAAGACAATCAGCAGTGTATATGTGGCGAAGTTGAAACAGGTTCAGACTTCTTGCACTATTGCCCAGTCTTTGGAGCTGAAATAGGCCCATGTCGCAATAATCTTTGTAAATTGAAAACAAAAATACCATTAGAAGGTTATAAATCACTTCCCTTATATTCAAAAGCATTGAGATATTCGCTATTGTTCAAAAATATATAGAATTAACTGGCATATTCAAGCCATATTAGGGGCCTCGGTGGCTCAATCGGTTAGGGGTACAACTCCAAGCCGTTTCGCACTCCAGCGCTGGCGATTAGGGTTCAAATCCACATGTTTCCATCGTGTACTTTGTAACTCTAAATCGTTATCTGTTGGAGTTACCAGTTACTCGCCGATGGCCGGTGGTTTGCCGCACATGGTTGACGAGTTTATCAGCCATTGAAATCACTGTTAGATTAGTCGCAAGTGTGCGGATTTCCTCCACCACTAAAACTGGCAATGTCGTGATATGGCCTTAGTGTCTAAAGCGACAATAAACCCCAATCAATCAATCAAGCAATCAATCAAGCATAGGTATAGGATCTAGGTTATATACGGTTAATATTTGAAATCAACAATTAAAATCATCAATCAAATTATGTGTGATATCCAAAAGTACCCTGCCAAAACCTGCTTTGATTGGAGGAGTGCCACTTTAATTAATAAAATGCAATATGTATTTGATTGAGCCATTTACATTCATAAACATCGAATTGTGCATTCTATTTTTGTATTAAATGGTTATTCAATAGTATGTGTATATACATGTATAGTCTGGTCGATAAACTCAAATTTTAGGGTCAACCTAGAAAAAATTCGGACTAAGTTGGTTTTTATACCATTTTGAAGAGGAAGCTCTCCTCTATAACATATCCAAAATCCGCTAAAATCCGCTTTGAGAATTTTTTGTAATTCAAGATGGCGTCCAAGATGGCTGCCATTTTCCTATAAGTCAGCTTGATGCAATTATAGTGAGAACATCTTGTCATATGTATACACATGTATACATTTTTGTGAAGCTAAGACACAACGCCACCTTTATTTGCCAAAATTGGAAGTCCCCGTCCAAGATGGCCGCCAAAATGGCGACCGGAAGTGGAATGTTTAAGTTGTTTTACTAATATCTTTGAGATAAGTTTCTGTGGTTTGGAACTGGATGAGAATTGTGACTTTATTTTGTATTTAGCATGTTAAATGACCATTGGAGCAATGAAATATGCTGTTCGTGGAGTCCATACTCCTTCCGATCACTCAAAAATTCAATTTTACAAAACGCGGTATAACATTTCACAAAAGATCCCCATTGGGATTCTAGTCATATTTCATCAAGAAGTGGGAAGAACTGTGCAATGTAAATGATGCATTCTATATCTAATTGATATTCGAACTCAATGGTACTAAAATTGTCACTTTGGCTCAAAATGGCTGCCAAAATGGCCGCCAAAATATGGAAAATGGTAATTATTATCCCAGCGTGCCATGCAACCGCTTACAAGTTGTGGTGATGCACACAATTGATTATTCTGTCTTATATACATTGAATACCAACATTTCTTATGCACCTTGATTAATTTTTACTATTTACTATTCTGATATTACCAGAATTATGGGATTTTTCTATCACAAACAGCATCAAACTCGGCAAAAAATCACTTTTCATGTTTGGACCATTTTTTTCAAGTAAAATGGAACTATCTTTGGTATCAAAGTTTCTTTTATTTTGATATGCATTAAATGTGTCAAATTGTGGCGTTTTAGACAATATTACTCAAGATGACATGCAAAATGGCAACCAAATTTGGTAAAAAGTTTATATTCCGAACATTATTCTCTGCTGTTCCGAAATGGTAGTAAATTGTGACTCACTTGGTTATTAAACATGCTACTTAATCAACTGACAACTAAATTTTATATTCTGGTTATCCCAGCACCTTATGAGGCACGACAAATTCAGTTTAAGGGATGCAGTATGGATTTTGCCGAACACCTCTTTAGGGATTCTGTCCATGTTTTTTAACGGAAACGGACAGAATGTTG
This sequence comes from Siphonodentalium dalli, assembly GCA_032622095.1. Classification (NCBI taxonomy): domain Eukaryota; kingdom Metazoa; phylum Mollusca; class Scaphopoda; order Gadilida; family Siphonodentaliidae; genus Siphonodentalium; species Siphonodentalium dalli. Next base: position 31,084,579 of record CP136065.1, read on the forward strand.
AAACTGAACTGAAAGGGATCATATTATGTGGCTACTCTGGCTCATTTGCATCAAAATTGATTAACTTATAAACTATTGTCAAGAAACCCGTTTTCTTCACATTGCATATAAAACTCAATTAATGTGGATATTACCTCTATCGATTAGCATATCCTTGAGTTATTGTGGAAAGCGATAGTCACACATGTGCACCAGTACAAATCACACATGAGCATGCAGTCACTCCATATATACATGGACACCACATAAATGGTCATGTGCCACTCGCTGTGTAGACATACACCTCACCCATTACCATACAGCCACACTTGGGTTTATCCATACACCAAAGCATGACCCTATAGCCGTGAATAACCATGTAGACACACCAGGTATACTCCTACACCTCAAACGACCTGTATACATATTCACTACATACATGAACACAAAGTAACCTCTTGTATACCTATTCGCCTCACCATAGGCCATACAGTCACTCCATGTATATTTATTTGCCACATGCATAGCTATATAACCACTAAAGATATACATATACACCACACCGATGACCATGCAGTCACTCCTGGTAATCATGTTCGTTACATCCATGATCATACATCACTTCTTGTATACCTATTTGCCTCACCCGTGGTCGTACAGTCTCACGCCATGTATATGTATATATATATATATATATATATATATATATATATATATATATATATATATATATATATATATATATATATATATATATATATACATGGCGTGAGACTGTACGACCACGGGTATATATATATATATATATATACATGGCGTGAGACTGTACGACCACGGGTATATATATATATATATATATATATATATATATATATATATATATATATACATATACATGGCGTGAGACTGTACGACCACGGGTGAGGCAAATAGGTATACAAGAAGTGATGTATGATCATGGATGTAACGAACATGATTACCAGGAGTGACTGTATGGTCATCGGTGTGGTGTATATGTATATCTTTAGTGGTTATATAGCTATGCATGTGGCAAATAAATATACATGGAGTGACTGTATGGCCTATGGTGAGGCGAATAGGTATACAAGAGGTTACTTTGTGTTCATGTATGTAGTGAATATATTTGCGACACCCGTGGCCATATAGCCACTCAAGATATACATATACACCCAACCCAAAACCATAGAGTCACTCCAGGTATATACATATAGACCTCACCAATGGCCTTACAACTCTTCTAGATGTAGCAATGTCCCGTACCGCGCACACGGCCATTCATACACTCCAGACTTACATATACACCTGACCCATGACAATTCAGCCTCTCGCTGTATACGCATAAACCACATTCGTGATCATAGTCACACCTTGTATATCAATTCACCCCACCATTAATTTGTGCCATACTGTCAATCCCTATATACATATTGCCCGTGGCCATATAGTCACTCATGATATACACATACACCTCACCCATGACCACAGCGTCACTCCAGGTGTATATATATATACATACCTCATCATTGGCCACACAGCCCTTCTAGATATACCAATACCCCGCACACACGGCCATTCATACACTTCAGACTTGCATATACAGCTCAACCGTGACAATTCAGCCACTCGCTGTATACATATACACCGTCTCCATGAGCATTCAGCTATTCACTGTATGCTTGTACACACCACCAATGACAATACACTAGGCCCTACATATAAACATATACATCCCACCATCACCATGAGGTCACTATCTATGTACACTAGCCGCCAATGGCATCAGAGTGTACTCCATGTATGCATATGCACTTCAACAATGACGTGCAGTCATTCCATGTACACATATACACATTGCCCATAACCATACAACCACATCCTATTTATACATACATCCATCCATTACCATACATCCAACATATGTATACATATACACCCGCCCATGGCAATACAGCCAACCAATGTACACATGTACAGCCCACCCCTGACCACACAGTCACTCCATGTATACATCCAGGACAGTGTAGCTGCTCTTGTTATGCCCATACACCACTTCAATGACCAGACAGCCACTCACTGTAAACATGTTCACCTCACACATCACCATACAGCTACTCCTTATATACCTATGCATCTCCCCACGGGCACCCCATCCATGACTATATGGTCACACATTGTATAACTATTCACATCATTCGTGAATACATTAACTCCATGTATACCTACTCACCTCGCCTATGACCATACAGTCAACAGACATACACACTGTATCAAGTTGATTAATGTTGATGCTAATGGGCCAGAATAGCCACATAATATGATCCCTCTCAGTTCCGTTTCAACGTTCTGCCCATTTCCGTTCAAAAGCAAGAACGTTTTTGGCAAAATCCATATTGCATTCCTCAAAATGAACTTGTCATGCCTCGTAGGGTACCGGAACAACCAGAATAGAACATTTAGTTGATTAAGTAGCATGTGAGTCACAATTGATTATGTATACATATACACCACGTATATACACATATGCATATGTATATAATAATGTTTACCAAATTTGGTTGCCATTTTGGAAGCCATCTTGAGTAATTTTGTCTAAAACACCTCAGTGTGACACATGTAACACATATCAAAACAATAAACATCTTTGATACCAAACATGGTTTCATTTTACTTTTAAAAAATGTCTCAAACCTGAACAGCGATTTTTTTGCCGATTTTGATATCAGGTTTGTGATTGAAAATTTCGAATAATTCTGGTAATTTCAGTGGTTAAAATAGTAACAAATACCCAAGGTGCATCATAAATGTTAGTAGTCAAGCTATATAAGACAGAGTAGTCAATTGTGTGCATCAACACAACTTGTAAGCGGTTGCATGGCACGCTGGGATAATAATTACCATTTTCCATATTTTGACAGCCATTTTGGCAGCCATTTTGAGCCAAAGTGACAATTTTGGTACCATTGAGTTAAAATATCAATAAGATATAGAATGCATCACTTACATTGCACAGTTCTTCCCACTTCTTGATGAAATATGACTAGAATTCCAATGGGGATCTTTTGTGAAATGTTATACCGCGTTTTGTAAAATCGAATTTTTGAGTGATCGGAAGGGGTGTGGACATCAAGAACAGCATATTCCATTGTTCCAATCGTCAGTTAACATGCTAAATACAAAATAAAGTCACAATTCTCAACCAGTTTCAAACCACAGAAACTTATCTTAAAGATATTAGTAAAAACAACTTTAAAATTCCACTTCCGGTCGCCATTTTGGCGGCCATCTTGGACGGGGAGTTCCTATTTTGGCACATAAAGGTGGCGTTATGTCTTAGCTTCACAAAAATGTATACAGGTGTATACATATGACAAGATGTTCTCACTACAATTGCATCAAGCTGACTTATAGGAAAATGGCAGCCATCTTGGACGCCATCTTGAATTACAAAAAATGCTCAAAGCGTATTTTAGCGGATTTTGGATATGTTATAGAGGAGAGCTTCCTCTTCAAAATGGTATACAAACCAACTTAGTCCAAATTTTTTCTAGGTCAAACCTTTTATCGACCAGACTAGTAGGATATGGCTTAATATACGCACTATGCGTACCGCCAAGTCCTTTTATAACCAACATTCCATCACCATACGGTGAATTTTATACAATACTTTGGTTAAATAAAATATGTTCAAAGGCCCACATAATTTTCGAACCCCCCAGATCACATTATATCAAATATATGCCATAGTATATACAATTTGAAATAGGAAGCTCAAAAACATTGTATTTTCAGCTTATTCGATGTAATAAACTGTGAACGTGTTGTTTGTGTTGAGATAAAGACGTCTGTGCTAAAGTTTCTGCACAAGGTGTATTATTTTCAATGGAAGGGGAATAACCCTATATATTTAGATATACCGTTATTCCCCTTCCATTGAAAAATAAACTGTAGTTTGAATTATGTTGAATTGTGGGAGTCATAACGGGGGAAATGATTTTATGATTTCAGCTATGTTCTATTACCCTATGGACACCTTCTGAGACACAGACGTTCCAAATCGTGATGAATTATAGTATTTTAATCATATTGTATGGCATAGATTGTTATTAAAACCGTTTATCAACGATCAAAAAATAATCGATGAATCTAAAATTAAGCGGGCCTTTACACTAACTGGACATCCTTTCTTAACCCTTTCAGTGCCAAGTCCGATTTTTGTATCAACCCATATACATTCTCTTATATATGCGAGTCGACCATGGGTCGCCTCGCATATATAAGAGAATGCATTGGCCTAACAAATTTTCATCATTTGTTATTATTTTTTACAATTTTTTACAAGTTTAATAATATTTTCTTATATTCAGACTTATTTTGTAGGTTTAGTGCCAGGGAATCTTGCGTTTTTCAAAATTATTACTATGAATACTTGGTAATAGTTTTGAGTTATAACATGCCCCTAAGGTTTTATCCAGTTTGTTTTTAAATTCGCTATAATATGCTTAAGCATACCCAAAACAATTCAACCCAAAAAAAAAATCTTAAAAAAAAGATCGGCCCCTGGCACTGAAAGGGTTAAAGGGACACTGTTATTATTCATCTGGAGGGATGTTAATGTGGTAAAAGCAGACAACAGATTACTAAATGTGCGAAAGGAGCCCTATTTGTTGATGGAAATATTTAGATAATAAATTCAACAACGACCATAGGCAAATTCCCTACGGGATAACTACTAATCAATGATCCTTTACTTTAGGGTTACACATATAGAGGATCTCACATGAGTTTCTATTTTATACGGAATTTATCAAACGAGTTCACTAAATTCGATTTGAGCCGAGGTTTACCGAGGCTCAAATAGAATTTAGAGGACGAGGTTGATAAATTACGTATAAAATAGGACGAGTGTGAGATACCTTTTATCACATGATCAAATAAACCAGAAGCAACGCGAAATATTCATCGAAAACAACAATCATAAACTACAGCGATCGCAAGTTATTTGAAGAACGCCGTGACGTCATCTCATGCGCTGATATTAAACGTGTCTATTACCGATAATTATGAAACTGCTTTTATGGCCAAATTATGTGATAAATTTTATTATATATAAATTATATACATGGGGAGATTGGGTCGAACACAAGTTTTGTCAACTTAGTGACGTGCCTTTCACCGCACAAAATGGTTTTCAACAAGATGACAGGATGAATGTGTGTATTTTAGCTGACAACAGATGTGAATATCTGTATATAGTTTACTATTAGCAGGGTTTAGCTGTGGATGCGAAATACGACACCCCTCCTCGATCGGAAACCCTCTAGCGATGCCCCTTGTTCTTACTGAGCGAGCAAATCCTGACTAGTGAAGGGTAAAGACGCAATGCTGGGCATACCTTCCCATCAACAGAGCTAGACGGGCTGCTGGGTCAGACTTATCAGTCCCGTGGCCTAATGAAAAACTCGACGTGACAGGGATGGAGACATAAATATAGATTCGGAGGTTAGAAAGATTAAAGCCTCCCCATGAGAACCACGTGTCGTCAAATTGATTGATTGCCTAGTGGGAAAACCACTCTCCCATCATTAGTCACTTTTGGGCTCTATGTGACTTTGATGGGTCGAGTTTTAATTGAATGAAAAATTTACCACTCCTCGAAGATGGAGAGGGGTGATTAAACACCACGGGGCTGACAGCACACTATTGCGCCGGGGAGTCGATCTCATACTACCGGTGTGCTTCAACCATCCCCCAGAGAATTGAAGTCTGATTATATTCTCCCGTTACCAGCATGGCGTCCCATAGTTGTCTGGGTATGACGTATGTTTGAAACAGACAAGACTGGAAAAGAGTTCTTCTACGTGTCTTACATCTATTTATATCGGAGGGTACTATCACATCCTTCTATTTGGTAGCATTCCATCATGGTCTCATGAAGAGTGCGGTCCTTATATCAGTTTAAACAACATCCACGCTGGACCGAAATTTACTTTTGCCAAATAATTTGCCAAATGAAAATATTTTTTGCCAAATTATATTAGCATTTGCCAAATGCTATCTCTGATATTATCATTTTCTGTAACGTTAATTGTTATGATTCGACACTCACGACTTTTGATATCAATAGAAAAGCAGTTAGTTAATAATTAATTATACTCGCATCTCTATTGTGGTTTATCATACAACGATAAGCCAATCACCGAACAATACAATGGTAAAAGGGTTGCTAAGTTTTAATTTCCCGAAAAAAATGGTAATAATTGACCAATATTTTTTAAATTGCTTGAGGAATTAATAAGTGACTTGCCAAAACTTTTGCCAAATTAAAATATTTTTTGCCAAATGTGAATTATTTTTGCCATTGGCAAATTTGGAAAGTGGCAGCGCGAACTTACATGCTACCTCAAACACGTCGAACGCGAACCTTAAGGAGGCGCCCCATATGTGAATTTTCAAAACATCTCAATTTGAAGGGGGAAATTATTATCCTCTATAACCAATGTATGCTATAGTACTATAACAACACATGTTCACCCTCACAATATGAGAAATACGTTCTATTTATGTAACAAAAAAAGCGGTTAAACAAAATAAAAACAACAATTTTCTAGGCTGGTCATTGGAGAGTTTGATAGGAAATATTTGCAACAAACGCACTTCGTTATCTAGCTTATGAACCCAACTAGGGTATGCGCTCAGTTTACTTTCTGAAATCATTTATTTTCCTTAGAAAATAAGACATTTTTAATTGCATATTTAGTTTCTCGACGGCCATTTGCAGTCACCACAATGCAACATAATGTCTGAAAAGATTAATCGGTATTGAGTGTTTATGTCTGTCAGATTATAGCAAATGTGGTTGAATAATATTTATGTTGTTTTTGGTCCTTCACACGACAAAACAATAGTTCTGCAAATGGCCACTAAAATACTAAAATATCTAATGAAAAATTGTTTATTATAGAGGCCATTCCCGGGGACAGAAACGGTGCACTTGGCCGCATTTACCATGTCTGATTTGATTAAAGAGAAAGGTATATATTTCACCTCCTCGGATTAACCCATTTCCACTTGGATGACTCTACCTGTTTGGGACATGATTCAGGTGTAACCATGATATCATTCTTGTATGACACTGCCTCACTATGCTTTTCATAGCGGGCATATAACTGTGTCCTTCTGTCTACTATTGCCTTTAAATACTGTGCTGTGTAATATCAGATCATTTCCAGCCTTCTGAACTGTTTTGAGGTGTTTTTTTATAGCTTTAAATGTTGGGCTGTTTCACAGCCAAGTTCTTTACACAGTACAGAGATCACCATGCACTGCCGAAAGTTGTGGAATGGCAAGCCGGATGAGCACGCCCTATAACATTTCGAGAAAATATCACATGTTTTGGTAACAAGGTCCTAATTGCTCTGTTGAATGCTTTGGCTTTTTGAATGTTCATGCTAAGTAAGTTTTTGGATCATTTGTGGACACAGTCTTTGGTTAACACACTCCATGAGAATATCAGAACAGTCTGTCGTATCATTGACAGTAAATATTGGACCAAATACAGTTTAATTCTTAATGATCCAGTCGCATTTTTTTTGGTTCCCTTGAACAGATACGTGTATTTCTTACACATAACATGTGAATGTCGGAAACAGTTCACTATTGCATCTTTCACTTTGAGTAATCTGTTCTTCAGTCATTTCTTCAGTGTTTCCTTTCAAATGCTTTCTTGCAGATGTTAGTTAAATGTTCATTGCAAGTTTATTTATTAGTTTTTATTTACTTTTCAGGTCAGGCGGAGAGATGAGAGAGGGCAGCGGCTTATAGCTTTTGATAAATTTTCGATGGTTTCGCGAGGCATGGGCTGAGTCGAGTTGATGCGTGGGTCTAGTAGTTGCTGTCACGCCTTTGTCATATAGATCTTTGCAACCTTTGATGCCTGCCGTATTGGGATCGGTGACAAGGTGACTAATCTCGGTTTTCATTTCACGGAATGCTTCTTTCGCCCATGTCCTTCCATCACCGATACTTTTTTAAATGGAATAGTTGCGCAATAGCCTTTCTCACATTTGTGATCAACACCTTCATTCAGGTTCTATACGTTTCAAACAAAGTTTATTCTGCACCACTTCCAGAATAAATTGGATTGTTATAAAGCCCATCGGCTTCAGCGGCGATAACAGATACCATAAGACATGTTACAATAAGTTCGTTCATTCCAGGAATATGAGGGCCGGATGAACGCCGGTTTCTCAGTCTCAAAGTCAACGTCATATTCGTGAAATAAAATCTTGCCGGCGTGGTAATTTGTACCCTGATGTTTGTGGAATTTGTCACAAACTGGTGAAGAAGTCGGAAGAAAAGATACCCATCGGCTATCACCACGGCAACTGTACAAAAAACATTTAAACTGGCGGCATTACTGCACAGCGATATATATGTTGTTCAAGTAGGTTCTAGCTTAAGTTCTGATCGCGGACGAATTAGAAAATAAACATGAATGGTGCTACAAGAATTACACCAGAATAACAGATATTGAAGAGAACCTCGACGAAATATTCGATGATACATAGTATGCGGAGATATATGAGTTCATTTGGGCGTCGTGTCTGCTGCAAAACCAAAGCGTATCAATGAGCATTATTAGTGCACTGCTAAAATGGGATTAGCAAGTCGAAGTGACCGTCACAGGTTGAAGAAAAGGCTCGAGCGAACATTCGGTTGACAGTTGACATATGTAAGCCGCAAATAATTGTAAGAGCAAGTCATTGTCCTTCTCTTCAACTGATGCCATTCCTACACATAATGATCCAAATTTTAAGAAAGCGCCTTCTGTGATCCGACAATATGTGGAAGAATTCATCACGAACGCACAAGAGCTCCCTTGGCCTCCAACATATACAGTGAACGCTTTGTGTGCTGAAAAAGGAAACACACCACCTGATTTCGTCAAATTTTTCTTGCGAATTCTTAAATCTTCATATCACGTGATCACGAACAATACATCGTGAGTTGCGAATTATCTTGCTCAATATATTGTTCACGGAGTTTCTAGGGGAAGTACTTTATCCGAACACATTCCCTTTTGGAAGAGTAATATACAACATGACGAGCGAAAAGGTGCCTGTGTATATCATGTCGAAGCAAGGTCACTCATGTGACTACGACACTGTGTGTGAAATAAAGAGCGGACTGGCTCAACATTCGTTAGCAATATGGAACAATAGAGAATTCTTGTCCCGGAAACCGAAATTTAGCGATTCTAATGTATTGATATTCTTCTGGGTGGACAACTTCGATCTTAACGTGGAGTACCAAACAGGACATGGCACAAAATTTTCACAACACCCACCTTGTGTCATACCAAGAACATCCTAAGACATCCGTGGTGTCAATCGAAAGACCTATTAGTATTCCCAGGACTCATCGAATGTCAGTAATGCCTTGGGTACTGATCAAGACATGGAACATCGAAAGTTAAACCCGAAGTGTCATCTATACCCAGGCTGCTTGGGACATACAGTTTGCCATCGGATATCATATCACTGGCTAAAACCAAGTTGATGGTTTTGGAAACTTGGTCGCGAGTGCCACGAGTATGAGTCTGACCAGTGTTACCCACTGTAAATGGTACCCAATGCTATATTTTTTTGTAATTGGAATTAACTATACCCACCCCACCGGGCACTATACCCGCGTAGCCAATGACAAGACGTATGCTCTATTTATTATATTTCACCGAAGAATTCGAAATGGTATACATGCATTCAAGGTTCAGTCGAAATGGCACATGAAGACATCAAAGATATGCTGGTGACATTGCTCGCTGACAATAAGACAACAGACTGGCAAAACGGTTTAAAGTTCAGTTTAAAACAATTCTGCGTATCATTCATATCCAGCTTTGTTTGGCTGTGGTGTTCGTATTGGTGTTTCAAGTACCTTGTTGTCAACTGTCGTGTTATCGATGGTGGAAGCAGGTCTCATTAATGCCACAATAAGAGCACTTGCACTGCAAGATAAATGTGTTTTACGGATTCAGCAGAGCTGCCAGACAGGTTACAAACACCTAATTATTTCCCATAGGCGACAGTGTTAACTACAATTGCGATGCCGAATCCTTAAATTCTGGATTGTTTTATAGGTTTTTGATATAGTTTTGACTGGAGTAAATTGAGATGCCCATGTATGTACTGTGACATACTATATTACAACTAGTCTTGCTAAACTGAGGCAGACCTGATTAAATTGGTAATTATCTTTTCTTCTGCGTCATTACCATGACATGGGTTGATGCATATCTGGGGAGTGATTATATTGACCGATTATGAAGCCTTCATTAGTCAGTATAAATTTAGAAAGCATAGCATTTTAAAATGGCTAAGACTAATTCTGAAAGGCAAAGGGAAAGGCGAAATCGGCTTCGAGATGAGGGAGGCCCCCACCCCCCTTTTTCGTACGCCGTATTCCATGCCCTGTTATGAGGTACGCCGTATTCCGGCCCCTCTGTTAGGAGGTATTCGGTATTCCAAAAATACCGGTATTCGTACGCCGACCTTCCAAAAAATGAAGTTTTCATATCTGTTTTATGTATTCCATATGGCTGTTAACTGGTATTCCGTATTCCACCCTCTATGTTAAGTGGTATTCCGTATTCAATGGGGGCTGGGGTGGGGGCCTCATGAGGGGGGATATGAAGATTATAAAAGGAAGCAGACCACCTTGAGAAGGATATCGGAAGAAAAGAAAAGAAATGTCATGTCCTATGCTGATAAAGTCCAGAGACGTGAGAAGAATAGAAAAAGTTGCAAAATGGAGAGCCAAAAAGAAAAGAGAGCATGAAGAGCCACAGTTAACAGGAAATATCTCAAATGCGGCGTTGAGTAGGGCTATCAACATGTCATCTAAAGCTCTGCCTAACAGTCCAGGAAAAGGGAAATGTGTCGTCCAGCGCCTGGCGATCAAGTTCTCACCAGAAACATTCATGCCACCAAGTAACCGAAAGCGCCATGACCTGCAGTTAGCAGAGGCCACCGTAAAAGCTGTTAAGGAATTCTTCAAGTTGGATTGGATCTCAACACCATCACCAGGGGAAAGGAACTGTGTTATAGTCAGAGAGAATGGTGCAAAGACAAAGATACAAAAGCGGTATTTAACTGTCACACTAAGTGAGGCACATGAGCTGTTCAAGAAGGATAATCCAGACATGAAAATTGGACTTAGTAAGTTCTGTGATGAGAGACGCAAACATATCTGTCTGAGACCAGAAACGCCTGCTAATACATGTTTATGCGTATATCACGAGAATGTTCGCCTTATTTTGCTCGCAGTTTCAGATCTGCCTAACTCAACGTCTGATTTTGTGACACTCATAGTGTGTGATGATTCGAACGAAACATGTATGACTAACGGATGTCAGATGTGCAAAGGTTTGGAAAAGTTTGATATGTTAGTGGAGGGTATTGATGATGAGAAAGGAGCTGAAAGTGTGAAATACAAGCAGTGGATCAAATCTTACGATGACAGGCTAATGAAAACAGAATTGGAGTGTACTCAAGATGAAGTTTTGGAAATTCTACGTTCGAAATTGATATATGTTCTGAAACATGTTTACATCAAAAGGGCACAGGCTCAGTACTTTGACCAACTGAAACAGAACCTGCCGGATGCAACTTTAATAATTCAGACTGATTTTAGTCAGAATTATCAGTTCAAATCACAAGATGAGATACAGTCAGCATTCTGGGATATAAAATCAGCAACCCTGTATACAGCCATGATTTATTATAAACCAAGACATGGTGAAAAAACAGAATCTGTACCATATGTTATTGTCTCTGACTATATGAACCATGACAACTATGCTGTTGCAGTGTTTAATGCCACAATATTAGATGATTTTAAGAAGAATCACAGTATGGAAGTTTTGAGGATCGAGTACCAGTCAGATGGTACAGCATAGCATTTCAAACAACGATATAGTCACTCTGAGTGACATTCCTATAGCTTGGAATTTCTCAGCGACATCGCATGGAAAAGGCTGTGTTGATGGTCTTGGTGGAACAGTAAAGCGCCGTGTGTCGGAATATGTGCTAGGACAGAAACGTTCGGTTCAAACAGCGGAACAATTTGCTGCTGTAGCTAAGGATATATGTCCCAACATGAACATTGTAAATTCTGAAATAGTGGAAACGAAAATGGAAATATTTGACAAACAATGGAAACCTAATAATATTGAGATTAGAGGGATCCCTGGCACCAGAGATGCCCATTATTTCGAGAGCATGGAGCCATATATTGTGAAATACTCTATGATATCAAGGAATGAGAGGCCGATCACGATCGGCAGAAGTTTAACCCATACCTTGGCGACAGCGATGAGCTATTTTCTTATATCCTTAACCCATCCTGTTCATGAGTGCAAAATTTTAAACAATTCACACCTTACTATTAATTCACAAGTGAAATCACACTTATTGGGCACCTTGCTCACATTAACACAATGTTAACACAGACGTGGCTTTGATTTCAACCTATTAGTGACTCCAACACAGATACATGTATGTCTTATAGAGTTATAAGGCTAATTAAGCTCAATCCATAGTCGGAGAGAAGCACCATGCATAGCTGTTAAATATCAAATAGTTAAGAAATTAGGTAGATAAACAACATAGCAACTCAATTTATCTATTTATTACATTGGAACATGAGACATTACATATCGTGTGTTTTTTTTATTATCATTGCTATTTTTTTGTTTATTATATTTTGTGTCAGCTGCATATTAAAAATTCATAGCAACCTATTAATATTTCACCACTAAAAAACAATCAATACCTGATCAACTATAGAAGTGAGGGATGTATAGACCTGGATATAAAATATGATTGATAATGATTGGATATAAGTGTTAATTTTTTTGTAAGTTGATCATTAGAAAGATATGTTTGTGAACAGTTTAAATATAATTAAAGTTAAGGTCAATATTATCACAACCATTCGATCGATACCAAAATCTATACAGGTGAAGAATGTGTCATGATTATCACAGATGTGAATATTTATAGAGTAATCATGCAAAAAATATTTAGCTATCACATTGTGTCAACAGGATTGGTGAAGGGTGTTAATATATTTAAGCAAATAAACCAAATGACCCCCACTATGCAGGTTAGAGGTGTGTTATCATAAACTGTGCCAGAACTATAAACATAATCAATGGAAATATTTGAGTTATCAAATTGGATAGTAAGGGGTTAATCTTACCCAAACTAATGAACTGATAAACACAGAGTAGTCAACAAAAAGCATGTCATTGGATTTAGAAACCCATACAATAAGTCAGTCTCAAGAATCCCAGCACTGTTAATATTATCCTGTAGCCCAAATGCAATTGAGCGAATTTCAAAATAAGACATATCCTCTAATGATGAATTTCAATTGGTCATTTCTTGAAACACTGACTGAACCTGGCTCAAAGTTAAAGTGATAATTTAATATATGTCTATCAGATAATATGAGTCAATCGAATGGGTTAATTTTAATCCCAAATCCATGCAAATTAAAAGTGGATCACCATCAACATGTACATAGAATGGGAGAATGATCAAATAAAAAACATCAGAAGACCATATGATTTGTGCAGAGGGTTAATCATTTTCAATGACATCATATGATGGAACTAAGGTATTCTGTATTAATTATTTTCTAAGTTATAACAGTGTCTCTGTAAACAATAATGCCACGAACTGCATGGTTTCAACAGAGAACAGAACTGGAATAAAGAGTCTAATATCAATCACAGTTTGACAGATGTTTATAAGTCTGCAGCCACCAGTGGAACTATCAGGTCACTGGGTCCAAAGCAATAAATTATCTCCTTCCAATAACACAGGTGTGTGTTGTGTCTTGTTCTATTCAAATTTAATAGTGCATGGAAAAGAGGTATGAATTATAAAGGGCCATAACTCTGTTAATATATACCGGATCAAACCCATATTCGCACTTGATCTGTATTTAGGGGTCAGAAATTCATATACAAAATTGGTGTCGATCAGATGAAAAATGTTTGAGTCATCCTGGCTTGGATGAATTCTATTTAAAAACAAGAGTGGAAAGGGTTAACTAAACAATACCAAAATCCATACAGATGAAGAACGTGCTAAGAAAGACCTAGGTCAGAAATATGAGGCAGATCAGAAAAAAATTGTTTGACTTCGATACATTGGATAGCATTTGTGAGCAGGGTTAATTATTTTCTAAACCGATCAACCAATCGATACCAAAAACTATACAGGTGAGCCATGTGTCATCATAAACCTGCATATCAAATATGAACACAATGGGTAAAAAAATACATGAGTTATGGCATCAGATAGAATATGACCAGGTATGGATATAAAGTGTTAATCATTTCTAAACCGATCAACCGATCGATACCAAAAACTATACAGGTGAGGGGTGTGTCATCGTAAACATGCACATAAAATTTGAACATGATCCGATAAAAACTACTCAAGTAATCGAATCGGATAGCAAGTGTCTACGGACAGACGGACAGACGGACGGACGGACGGACAGACGGACGGACGACGGATGGTTGATCCGGACGTTGGCATTATGTGTACCATACATGGTATGGGTACACATAAAAAGGAGGAAGATATTCTGCAGTTTTCCTTTATAAGTGGCAAAGTTGTGAAATCGATTCAAGCAGGGGTACCAAAACAGAATGTACAATCAGTGGTATCTTATAAAGTAGGCCAATGGGTTGTAGTTGAGTATGACGCAAAAGAATATTTCGGACAGATAATTGATAGTAAATATGCGGAATTCGAAATCAGATGCCTCAAATTGACCGATAGCGGTAAACTTGTAAAGCGTATACATTCGAAGCTGAAGAGGACATAGTATGGTATGGTGATGGGGACATTCGGAAACCTATGGCTAAGGACCCTGTATTGATCAACAGCCGAGGGCTGTATAGGGTTGAAGTGGAGTAAAAAAAATTGACATGAACCTACCAAATATGTATTATGTGTTCTTTTTTAATTGAAGTTGAGGAAATTAAATTGATTCTGTTTGTTGAAAATACCCCTTCCTGTGATTTGTGGGAACGTAACCTCTGTCACGAAATTACATGTGACCTCTGTCATGGAAAGATCACACGTTAATTCAGTTATGTGGAGTACTACATACCTAAATTCTTACAGGTATGCATATCTAACAATATTCTATATCATTTTGCTATTTGAGATTTAGTGAAGGGTCAACGATGAGATAGAATTTACAGGCAACATTTAGAGATTTCAAAAAGGTGTCTTTTTTCGTAACCTCTGTCACGGTTTACTTTCAAGATCTAATGCTTGAAAAAATCAAAGTTTTCTTAAAATTGTATTCTTTTATACAAAAATATAGATATTGTTTTGTTTATAAAAAACAATAAAAACCACTGTCTTATTATTCTATGATGGAAACTTCTTGGTTGTAACCTCTGTCACGGTCGAATTAACCATATATATAAGTTTTGAAAACTTGTTACGTATATCTACCACACGCCTTAAGGAATTCATTTCATTTTTAAAAGTACAATGTTTAATTGGATTTGAAATACCCCCCCCAAATTTCACCATCCGACGATGATTTGGTTCAATGATAGGCGGATGTCCCTTTAAATTTCAGTGCTTTTTTAGGAGTTTGAGTCGAATTCTTATTATAGTAACTTCCATCACCTCGATCGTGCTATTTTGAACATTAAAGGTCCACCCATATGCACAAAATTGATGATTTTCAGAAAATTACGCCTCTGGAAAAATTTGAAGTTCCGGCGACAGAGGGTTGATAATTGTCTCGCATAATCTGAAAATGGGTCGGTAGGGCGTAAAAATACAATAGCTCAACAAAACAAGACAGGCTTTGTTTATTAGTGCTTCTAAATTCGCTGCCCTGAACGATATTTGAAAAATGTGAATTTTCTGCCTATATAGGTTACAAACACCTAATTATTTCCAATAGGCGACAGTGTTAACTAGAAGTCCCGCCGGCTATGGGTTAAGCCTATTTGAACATCAAGTGGTCAATTTTCCCTTAGAACGTCATCCGCTGCATCAGTCTGTGACGTCAAACGCGCCCTTTTCGGTATTGTTTTCAAACGATAATCTTGCATTTCCACAACTACCCCATTTACTGCACAAAAATAAGCAGCATAAAAATACCCATACCCCTTCCATAACATCGGGACCCCACCAGACTCTTCCTGGACATCCGAACATGCATGATCGCCACATTTACGTAGGCTATGATATTATGTTCCCGCTTAGGGATGTTTCCCTCAATGATAATCAACCAATCAGCAGCCAGATTTTTTTGTATGCTGACTCGAGTTTCAAGAAGCGTAACTCTATATAATTAGTTGCTTGTAACCTACAACAACCCGATAACTCGTACTGGAGTTAGGGAGCAGTCCGCAACGGGTAGTCAAGGATTTACGAATGTAAGTGTAAAGGGAGATGTACGACATCCAAGTGTAAATGTTTCAAAGCTCAGATAAAATGCAATTCGCGATATCGTAATATTCTAACATGTAACAACAAGAAAATGATATATACACAGTATTAGACATCTTATATTACTGAATCACTGTTTGGGATTTAAAATATCAATAATGTTCCATATCTTGTTCGTAATAAAGATTGTTAAACTTAAACATGAAATCCCTGACGCCTACGATCAGTGATGACGTGAAATATCTGAATTTTTCAGTAATTTCATGAAATTCCTGGACAGATCAGTGATTTTTCGAATTTACAGAAACGTTCAGGTATTTCACGTAATTAATGATGTCTCATATTTACTGTAACATATATGCACTACAGTATATATGTTTTTTTTTCAATTGACGACTATACCATATGACGATTCAATCGCCATGACTGAAATTAGAACCAGGTCGTTTATAATCACGTGTTCTCATTGATGGTAATTTTGTTGAATCGACAATTATAGGTAACATAAATCGCTACTATATGGAAAGTGTTAAGATTTTCCATTACCTGGCACATTAACACTCAACTTCGGTCTCGCTATGTGTTGCTTCTGGAAGTTTGTAGTATGTAGGGTGTTTTTTTCATACAAGTATGGCGCAGGAGCATTTATAACATTGTAAAAGTTCCATTCATACTCTCCATCAGCAAATGCTACATAACTTCCAAGTCGCCATTGATTGATTGCCTAGTGGGGAAAACCACTCACCCATCATTAGTCACTTTTGGGCTCCATATGAGTTTGATTTTGATGGGTCGAGTTTTAATTGAATGAAAAATTCCCAACACCACGAACCTGACATTGCGTCGGGGTTCGGTCTCCTATACAGCCGATGTACTTCAACAATTCCCCAACCATGCATGCAGCTAAGCTTTCTTGGAAAGGTCCCGTTCCCCGTTCTTTCGTGAACGACATCGAAAATACTATCGAATGCATTTTTGGGAGGAGTTGGCTCAGTTGGCAAGGTGTGTTAGAACAAATAAGCAGTCCAGCGATGACACAAGCTGGTTCTAATCCCGATAAACACGGATTGTTTATTCACGCACACGTGCAGGAAAGGTAAATTGTATCCACAGGCCAGATTACCAGTTGCTTTCCGGTGGTTTTTGCGTGCAATATTATGATTAATGCCGGCTGAAATTAACATTCAGCGCGGTTTTTCCTACACCATTAAAATTGGCAGTAAAACTAAAAAATGTGGAGTCTTTAACATACATGGTTTGATTCCTCGTATCATTGGAGAAGAACGTGTATGGATTTGGTGGAAATTGGCGCTAAACATTGTTTTAATCAGTTTTTTTGTTACCCTCCCCTCCCTATCCCTGAATCCACTTTTGTCAATCTTTAAACCACACAATTAAACCCATTATGATGATGACTATATATACAAATGTTGGAAATCGGCTATTAACTAAATTCGTATCAAATTTAGTGCCTCCATTCCTCACCCAAATGACACCAATTTGGCGTATTTAAAACACACGATTAGATTTTCGGCGATGTTAGTATAATGATATATTCCTCCAGTTGACATAGGCCTGAATACCAACTTGTCAGTGTCGTGCACCCAGAACAAGTCCATACTATGTCGAATATACGAATTCAGTACGTGCATTATTATTTTACAACAAAAAGTCGTTTGAAAGTAGGCAAATTTCTGGTGATAGTTATTTGTTTGGCAGCTGTGGAAAGGTCCAATGGAAATTAATCTCAGCATCCAGGTAACCAGATATGTGTGTAGTAATCATTAGTCAGCTATACTGTTGTTGTAACTTACATGGCCGGTGAGGAAACTGTCGACTAAAGGTGGATTTTTTTGGACAAATTCCTCAACTATTCTCAACAAAATTCACATGTGTAGCCCACCATAGACTATCTAAGTGACAGAGATAATAAAATTAGGCGGGTCTATGGTTCTATGCTGTGCATACAATAAGGTTACTTTTAGCTGCCGCTTCAGATACTCATGTTTCAAATTCCAATAAATCGAAGCAACAATTATATAACAACGAAAGTCCATGTCGACTATCCCAATTAAAGTCCAACAAAGTTCACAATAAACATTTGAAATTTCAAAACTACATTTTTTCGCACTAAGTTCGAAAAACTGAAAACGTCTTTCCTATGAGCCGCTCAAACAGATTCAAAATACAAGATCGACGGTCCAAGTCTGACTTAACACTATCAAATTACCATTGGTACGTGTTTTATACCAGAAAATAATTAGATGATACACATGAACCTTATAAATATGGCATTTCCATGTTCACATAACGACTTTCAAAACAGAGAGGCGAGTAAAACTTCTAACGACAGTCTCTGATAAAGAGCGTATATGCTTTTGTTTCCCAAAGTGGTTTATAATAAAGAGCGTTCTGAATTATGCTCGATTGCACTCGTTTTCAGTGTATTACTGATGACTGCTTTGTGGAGTCGCATACTGTCAGCGGTGGCAAGCGAATAAATGGAATCGCAAGAGTTTATTCATAGTGTTCATAGGAAATGCCATAAAATTGTATTATAAAGGGCAGTACTGTTGTCGAATAGTTAAGTTAATTTAGTTAAGAAATTAGACTTCCAAACATAAGAAGTAATGTTTATAATATATAAACATGGATGTACTACATGGGGGGGGGGGGACATTTTCAGGCACGTATGCTGATTTTTTCCTTTCGACCCTTGTTGGGACCCACGCGCCCCCGCGTCCAAATTGTGTTCCGTTTCGGCAGTTTTTTTCCGACCATTTTTTGACACCCACCCCCTTTTAACACTAAAACAGATATTTGCGAGGGTGGAAATCACTGTAAACAGCTGTATATGAATTTATGTGCATACTCTTTGTCATGGATGTTAACATTGACATGTAAATAGCAACGAGTCATTTTTGGGTCATTCGGCCAAAAAAACACGGCTGCCAGCGGCCATCTTGGATGGGCTACATGCTATACTGTTTGTCTGATCATTATGCAATTTTTCAATTATGTTAATATAAAACATTATAAGGTGTTTTAAGTCAAACTCGTTGCAAAAACAGTGAAAAAGACTTGCAGGAAACAAAAATTTGAGTTGCGGAATAATTTGTTTGTTGGTCCCATCGACCACCCACCCACCCCGGCATACGTGCCCGGAAAGTCCCCCCCCCCCCCATGTGTACTAAGGAAAAACTGAGGGGTCGTGTTGAATTACACGAAACATAAAAAAAATATTAGAAGCCTGCTTAAATTAGATCAGTCAAATATTTTCCTTTTTTCTGTCGAGGACTTATGTTTTGGAATATCATGTTATATATAGCAACGAGCAAAAAAGTAAACTTTATTACATCGTTCAATCTTTATATCTTCGTTATGTCGTTTCCTGGGGTCAATACTATGAAACTTTTTCTTTGTAAGAATCTACAATTGTTTGTAAGAAATAACAATTTATCATTCCGCCAATACTATGAACCTCCGATTACAAACATAAATTACAAATAGTACGTGTTCTTTGTATTTACAAATATCTCCAATCACAAAGAATGTTCGAGTACTATGAAACATAATTTTTCAGTTTTCACACCCTTAACCCGGATAATATATCTATCTATGATACGCAGGGACGTGGGAACAAGGGGTCGATTCACCCCCTCGTGAAAATATTTTGTCAGCTGGAAATCTCAAGTACAACCCACAGGGACGTCCCGACAAGGGGGTTGGGTTATGTTTCTTTCCCCAAACATTTTATCAACACGTTCAACAGCTGGAAATTTGATACCTGGAACAACATGAATTGGAAATTTTACAACAACAATAGATGGAACTTGTTCTGTTATTCAGTTTTTCCAACAATTTATTAGGGGGTATGTGTTTGTTTTAGACCAACATTTGCATATTTACCACCTTTGGTCAAAAGTTGGGATTGAAATGGCCTATATTTAGAATTTGTCAAACCTTAGGGGGTGTCAGCTTGGACGTGAGGTAGCAGTATGTGTTCCTTGTAACTACTGAAATTACCCAATTTATTGAAAGATACAACGCTAAGGAACTTGTCTAGAGTGTCTATATAGGGTGTCAAACATAAATTGTCGCTTTTCACATCCTTAAACCGGAGCATATAACCATCTGATTCGTAGGGATGTAGCGCCCGCCCCCTTATGAAAATGTGTTATCAATGGAAATCTCATAAGCAGGGACATGGCGATAGTGGTCTTGGGAAGACGATGACTGGTGAGTAGTCTGGTGAGTAGTCGCCAAATCGTATGAGTCACAACGTCTCTGACAAAAGTTAGTGATTGATACAAATAGTGAGTGATACTTGCAGTGACGTGACAAGATGCTCTCTTCGATGCGTCAACGTCGATATCCAACTGTATCCCCCACCCCTCGTGAAATGTAATTGTTTACCCCGGTTGGCTTCTGATTTTCAAGCTGTAACAGTAAGTTGTCCACCCCCCCCCCATGGGTTGGACATACTGACTAAATATGACTAACTTAGTGTTAGTCACAAACATTTTGAGTAACTTTGGTCAAGTATTGGAATTATTTGCACCTAATTCAGCAACTTTAATTTTCGCCTTCCAATTGACTAAGAAAAGTTATGACTAAATCCTGGCAATTTTGACTAATTAGTCGTCTTGAATCCCCATTTCTTAGTCGTTATGACTAACACCACCCTAGTAATTTTGATTAATGTTATGCCTCAGTCATGTTGGCTGAACTAAGTCAGTCATCCTGAGGAAAAACGTTTGACTAACATATGTTAGTCATATTGACTAACTTCTGTTATCAGCTAGAAAAATTAAAATACTTTCCTCTTGATATACGATTCCATCGCTATGTGGAATTTATAGGCATTTTTTTTATTCAAAGGGTGCATATGGAAATTATAGGATGGACACCCCATCGCCAAACTGAGCCCATATAGCCACGTCCCTATCTAGATTATAAGATATCGGAGCAGTTTGAAATTATAAAATGACCACCACTCCTATTGGTTTGGTTTGGTTTTATTAGGGTTTATCGTCGTTCTAGCCGCTAGGCGTTGTCGTTGTCAAATTTACGGGTGGAGGAAAGACCACGCAGAGACTTAATTTCACCGAGAAATCGTCGCACTGCGTGTAGAAACCACCGACCCCGGAAATCAACTGACAAACTTGCCCAGATACACGATTCCGGTCACCCTCCCTATGACGGGGTTCGAACCAGCTTCGTCAGCGCTGGACGGCATGTGACGGTGTAATGCACCTAACACTCTACCGACTGGACCACCGGGGGTCCCCATAACTCCTATAACCGAGACCATTAGCACGTCCCTGCTTCGATACACCCACCCCGATAAAATGGAGCCACGTTACTGCTTCGATGTGTTATGATAAGAGTAGCGGATCAGTTTGAAATCATAGGATGGTCACAATATATTTAATGCTATACCATCAAAATAATATTTTATTTTCACAAACTGAATGGTTGTAAATTTGTAATTTGTAAAAACAATGATACCAAATTGGTTGTAGTACTCGTTATTACACTGACTTGTACTTACATACACACACTGCAAACGAACAGTTTATTTGTTAATTTTGCGCAGACAAGTGATCATCAACTTAGCAATCCGTGAACCGATTGGACAGCTCTGATAAGCGATCACCTCTCAACCTATGATTGGTTATTTCTTTTGTATCTTTGGCTTGCCGTGATTCAATATATTGTGAATCACTCACAGGCAAATGTTTGTCCGTAAGCAATCTACAATAATCAACAGTAGATCTTTGTGAAATTTGCGAGATTTTGTTAACTCACCGTTTCATAGTACCGGCGTTATCACTAATCACAAAATAATAGCACGCATTGTAACTTCCCCAAATCAATTGTTGTCAGTTATTTTAGCTCTATATACATGTCCGTCTAATTTGAACTGGTATTCAGATAACACTGATAACGGGTGCATGGGAGCAGAGTGGTGAGTTAGTTTTTTCCAAGTTTTACAGCTGCGTTTTAGGGGTTTCACCTCTCGCCCAGTCTAAGGTATTACAATAATACGGCTAAATTTTCCCTGTACTATGAATCCACTGTGATAGTTAACACAAAATTTGTAATTACAAATTAATAAATACAATTTGTATTTACAGGTATAAAATTGTTCATAGTATTGACCCCTGGACTGATTACTATAATTCTACACACACTCGTATCTGTAACCATATAGCCACAGACTGCAACAATGTGACTTGACTATTAAAACACCACCAATAGTCACAAATACTAACTATATATGCATTTAACCCATCTCGTATCATTATCAATATGTGCTTTATTCCGAACCAGGGGAGAGTGATCCCTCCAAAGTTTTATAACATGTGTTCCAATCCCCTTTGCACCATCTATACATCATCCACATAGCATATGTTATCATTTATGTCTCTTTTGCAATGTATAAACATGTATACTTTGGAACAATTAAATGTTTAATGTATGTATAAAACAGATTCAAACACGAAAGACCAGGACCAACTCATAACGCAGGCAATTCTTCAAGGATTGTCCACTTATAAATGGACAATCGGTACCTAAAATGGTCATTAATAAATGGACAATCCAACCACGCGTGACACGCGAGCTTGGGATTGTCCACTAAATGAAGACATGTTTTGTTAATCCTGCATGAAGGGCAATAACTCTATAAATAATGTTAATTTGCTAAATAACGGTGATTTGTATGAGAAGAAGTGTTTTTGACGAAATAACGGAGAGATTTGAAGAAGAGTTTTTGACGAAATAACGGAAATATTCGAAGAAGTGTTTTTAGTTTGATCTTACCTTAAGGGATCGGGGATAAAGATAATTAACTGGACGATTCAGTTTAGTTTAATCTTACCTTAAGGGATCGGGGATAAGATAATTTTTTTTTTTTTTTTTTAATATTTTTTTATTCAGATCATTTTTTAAATTTCATCATGTGACATTAGTCTTATTCAGTATTGTATAACATTTTCAAATATTTTAAGGTATATATGAACATACATGTATATATGATTGCATGTAATTTGTAGATATAAAGTAACAAAATATAAAAAAGTAAATTTTTTTTTTTTTTTGTGGATAATCAGTGTATTTGTGAAACGTGGATACTTATGATCGCTTATTTCTGAACTGTCGTGGGGGGAAGTTATTTAATCCATATTATGAGCATGTTTGAGTAATAGCTTCACTGAGAAGTAGATATTGCCTTGTTTTCAATTGCTAAGAATTGCTTCCAGAGCTTCCCATCTTTCCCCATATTTTTTACTTCTATCATTCAAGGAATATGTGTTTAGAGTTTCAATTCTTTTATAATATTTAAAAAATTCAAGAAGTCCATTTATAGTTGGGTTGGTAGCCCTCATCTTACATGAGTATATAAATTTTCTATACAGCATTGTACAGATATCAAGGGTATCATTGGGATGTATATCTCCATGCATACCTAGGACAGTATACTCTGGTTTTAATTCGAATGTAATATCACACTTTTCTTTTAACTTATGTTGGAGTTGAAGTAGAACTGATTTTGAAATGGGGCAATCCCAAAAGAGATGTATAACTGTTTCTTTCGTGTTCCCACAAAAAGAGCATAATTCTGTTTCTGACAGTTTACACTTGAATAATTTTGAATTTGTATAAAGTATGTCTTGATTAATTTTGTATTGAAAACTTATCAGGCCAGTATCATCTGTGATATGATATGGGTTCCTATATATTTGTTTCCAATCCAAATCACATAAAGCTATTCCAAGTCTATTAGACCATTTTTTTTGTATGTGGGAAGGTGTTTCAGCATATTGTCTAAGAATAATTGGGTAAAAAATCTTACATGGTGTTAAGGCATTCCCGAGAATTTCTATTTTTTCTTTTTTAATTGATTCAAGTTTCTCACTATTTCTCAAACATGCTCTCCATTGGGATGGTATCGCATTCAACAGTCCTTGATAGTGTGTGAAAGGAATTTGTAAATTATAAGTGCTACAGAATGATGGATAATCTAAGAGTCCACCATCGTCTTTCATCAAGTCATTTATAAAAAATACACCCTGCTTTATCCATTTAGTGTTTAAGAGCATATGATTGTCTATTTTTATATATTTATTCCAATAAATGGATTGGGATTGGATGTCTTGTGGGGCTGTGCTGATATCTTGATCTACCAAACTCCAAGCCTGTATAACGCTTTTCCAAAATGGATTAACTTTATTTGCCATAATAGTCAGTGCTTCATTTTGAAAGAACCAAACTTTTGGACCACCAAAGGGCTCCAAGTCATCTAAAATTATATTTTTCCAGCTGGCATTATTGGAAGTGTCTAGCAATTTTTGTATCCAGGTCATTTTTAATGCATTTGCAAACGAGTCAATATGTGGAAACTTCAAGCCTCCGTTTTCAATTTCATTTATTATAACATTACGTTTAATTTTATCTTTTTTTCCAGACCATAAAAAGCGATAAAAGATTTGTTGGATTTTTAGAGATGTGTCTTTTGAAGGGGGAGGTAGTACTGATAGACAGTGAATTAACATTGGAAGTGCAAGAGTCTTTATTACTGTTGTTTTTCCAGTAAGACTTAGTTGTCTGAAGGACCAGTCATTCAGTAGATTTTCTAGCTTTTTTATTTTTGTCTTGTAATTATTTTCAATGTAGTCGTCATTGAAGAGGTTGAATTCAATACCAAGTATAGTGACCGAATTTGAGTGATTCCATAGTATATTTTCTTCTGTTGGAATTTCTTCACCACAGCCCCGTTTCGATCCAATCCATAAGACTTGAGTTTTTTGGAAGTTTGCTTTTAGTCCTGTTATCTTTGCGAAATTTCGGACTGTATTAAGGGCTTCGTTTAATGAGTGTGAGTCATTCCTGAGGAAGAGGTTCATGTCATCTGCATATTGTGAGACCATGTATTCAGTTTTGTTAATTTTTATCCCGTTTATATCTATATTATTTTTTAAAGATGCGCTAAGAGTTTCTACCGCTAAAATAAACAGGTAAGGAGAAAGTGGGTCACCTTGTCTTACCCCTCTATGTATATATATCTTGTTAGATAGGTTTCCGTTATTGACAATATAGCTGAAAATATCTGAATAAAAGGTTTTTACCCAACCGATGATATCTGGTCCAAATTTGTAAAATTTTAAACAATTTTCTAAATAACTCCATTCTAAGGAGTCAAAAGCTTTTTCAAAATCAAGTAGTACTAGTAATCCAGGTATATCTCTTTGCTCGCACTTTTCTAATAAATCAAATGTAAGCCTTGTTGATTCCCCAATGTAACGCCCTGCTAGAAATCCAAGTTGTGAATCTGAAATAAGTTTTGGGAGGACTTTCTTTACCCGATTAGCAATAACTGTTGATCCAATTTTAACATCAACATTGAGAAGCGAAATAGGCCTCCAATTTTTAATGTATTCTTTAGGTTTATTGGGTTTTGGCAGACATGTTGTAATTCCACATCTTTGCGTGACTGATAATTTTTGTGTACGAAAACCATAGTTCAATGAGTTAACAACAAATTGCCCCAGATCTTTCCAGAAAAATTTGTAGAATTCTGCTGTATATCCATCTGATCCTGGGGATTTTTCATTTTTTATCTTTTTTAATGATGCTGTGCATTCGTATTCAGTTAGTTGTCCCTCCAAGGATTCAGTTTCTTGCGTATCCAAGAAATTCAGAAAAGGGTTTTCAACATCAAGAAAATTATTTTCTTCATCTCCAGCTGTTGGTTCAATCTTTGATTCATATAGATTTTTGTAAAAATTGTGTTGTTCTTCAATTATGTCAGAAAGTTCGGTTATTTCAGATCCATCACTTTTAATTAGTTTGGCAATAGTTTTTTCAGTGTAGCTTCTTTTTTCTAAATTGCAAAAGTATTTGGTTGATTTTTCCCCTTCTACTTTCCATTTTGCTTTTGTTCTCAGAATTATTCCCTGTATTTTCTTGTCTCTTAATTCGATTAGCTCTGATTTTAATTTATCTATTTTTGCAGCGACCGATTCATCACCATTGTCGAGTATTTCCGAAAGCCTTGAAATTTCTGTCTCAAGTTTATTTTCAGATTCATTTCTTCCCTTTTTCAAATTTGAAGAGTATGCAATAGTTGGGCCACGAATCATAATTTTTAGGGTTTCCCAAAATAGTTGATCATTGATTTTAAAAAGATTTTCCTCCCCAATGCGTATATTTTCAGTGTTATTATTCACATATTGGTCTACTACCTCAGCAATTATAGTTTTAACTAATTCTATATACTTTTTGTCTCTCAATAAACTGTTGTTAAATTTCCATGTCCCTCTGCCCCTGGGATGACTCACAAATTGTATAGTTAAGCTCACTGGAGAATGGTCTGATTTATAACTAATATGTATATCAGATTTTTTTATGAAAGACTGAAGATCAGAGGAGACCAGGAAGTAGTCGAGCCTAGCCATTTTACTTCCTGGGCCCCTCCAACTGTATCGTTTAATGCCTGGGTTATGAAGCCTCCATGTATCGTGTAAATCTAACCTCATTTGCCAGAACTTCATTTTTTCATTTGATTTTGTGTTGTTTTTCTGTTTATAATGTATTGTATCTATTGAATAGTCTTGAGGTACATTCCAGTCTCCTGCAATTATTATAGAGGAGTTTTCCAATTTGTCAATTTTGTTAAAAAGTTTTTCAAAAAACATTGGGCTGTCCTCGTTCGGCCCATATACAGCACATAGGCTAAGTCTCTGATGTTGGATTGTAATATCAAGAATGATGTAATTTCCACCGTCATCAGCCACTATTTCGTGTATTTCATACTGGATTGAATTTTTAAAAATAATGGCCACCCCTCTTTTAGCACTGGAAAATGAAGAAAAAATGGCTTCATAACCCCATTCCATCCTCCATCTTTTTTCTGTTTCTTTACTTGAATGCGTATCAATTAACAAAGAAATATCGTACCTAGCTCTACATCTATTAAATAAATCTCTACGCTTTACATGGTCAGACGACAACCCACGACAGTTCATGGCTCCAATTGATATATTAGCCATTTTCAATATTCAATAAGATAACAATCATATCATTGATTATCCGTCTTAAATATCTGCTTTCATTTTTTATATTGTAACATGTATAAGAGTTCAAATAAAAAAGTAATGAACGATGAAATGTATGCATGATCTTAGTTTTTTTATCAACAATAACAACGGACTTCTGGTGTTTGACAGTGTATGTATTATAAAAGGTAAATACATCTGGATATGCAACAACAACAGTCATGAAGGCTTTAAGTGGTTTTACCTTCAATATGTATTTGTAGATATCCAATATTTCTCATTTCCTTTTACGGTACATGGGCTCCAATTTTGTGATGTTTTTTTTGTGTCTTTATAATGATCTCCTCAATTTGTATGAGTAACTTACTGTTTGGTTAATTACATTCAATATTTATTATCGTATTTAAATTTTTCAGTTTATTTATTTTTATTTTTTGGTTCATTTTCAAAAAAACTTGAATATATATTTTGTCAAGTTCTCCGACCCGCAGTGATGACCTTGGCTGGTTCACTCTCTGGGCACAAGAATCATTTCCATGTATATCTCTGCGCAGAGAGCAATTCAGCCACAATAATCACCTACTCTTGAGGTACATTGTTTTGGTTTAAAATGTACCTCATGTAAAAAAAAAATAAAAAAAATTTCCTCCTTTGACAAAGTGAACCATTGGAAGCAACAAGTTTTGCCTTGTGCTTTTCCCCATTAACATAAATAAATGAGTATACTATTGTGAGTAACAATTTGTTTTCTCACATGTTTAACATTTTTTGATACATACAACAACATAAATATATTTTCCCCGCGTGATACAACCATATACATTGCCATACATATATATATATACATATATAATTTACAACGTGCTTCCGTGTGAACAACATTTCAGACATTCATAATTATCCTTATTTCCATTTTGCTATTCTAGGGGGCTGACCAGTACTTAAAACTACCTTTCGATGATAAACAATTGGTCCAACAGTTAAATCTTGTTAATGATGTTGTCACGCCTCATTGTTAACTGTTTATTATAGATATAGTGAGATTTTGCTTGTTAATACTTGAAAACCGTCCCAAAACATTGTTAAATTGTCTTAGGTACTTGGAAGTTAAGTACCGGTATTAATGAAAGGAAAAGTGCATACAGGTAACAATGTCATGATGTGTGAGAAAACAGGAAGTATATCTCTTGCAGACTCCCAGAAGGGCTAAAATTGTGCAAATTTACTCACGGAATACTATTGGTCCAATGACTAAGTACCAGTAGTTTGGAAATTTAGGGGGAAAACAAAACTCCACACAATACCTCCAAGGCAGATATAGAGCTTTATTTTCTTCCCAAGATTTTCTTGTAGCTTATCAGGTATGTGTACCTGTATTGTTTAATAAACATAAATATATATATATATATATGGGTGTACAATTTTATTTATTCATGAAACAGTTTATTTTTTTGTTACTAGCTTCAAGAAGGGTTCTTGTTTCATGTATACTAGTTTTGTCTGCTTCTTCTCTTTCTCTGGTAGTGCAGCTCTTTCTCTCAAAAGTTCGCCTCTGAATTTAGAAACAGATGGAGGTAGATCTATGGACACACCTGCTGACGATCCTGGTGGCAGTTTTTTGGCGCTATTCAAGACCATGGGATAAGATAATTAACTGGACGATTCAGTTTAGTTTAATCTTACCTTAAGGGATCGGGGATAAGATAATTAACTGGAAGATTTAGTTTAGTTTAATCTTACCTTAAGGGATGGGGGGTAAGATAATTAACTGGATGATTTAGTTTAGTTTAATCTTACCTTAAGGGATGGGGGTAAGATAATTAACTGGATGATTTAGTTTAGTTTAATCTTACCTTAAGGGATGGGGGGTAAGATACTTAACTGGACGATTCAGTTTAGTTTAATCTTACCTTAAGTGATCGGGGATAAGATAATTAACTGGACGATTTAGTTTAGTTTAATCTTACCTTAATGGATCGGGGATAAGATAATTAACTGGATGATTCAGTTTAGTTGGATCTTACCTTAATGGATCGGGGATAAGATAATTAACTGGACGATTTAGTTTAGTTTGATCTTACCTTAAGGGATCGGGGATAAGATAATTAACTGGATGATTCAGTTTAGTTTAATCTTACCTTAAGGGATCGGGGATAATATAATTAACCGGACGATTCAGTTTAGTTTGATCTTACTTTAAGGGATCGGGGATAAGATAATTAACCTGACGATTCAGTTTAATCTTACCTTAAGGGATCGGGGATAAGATAATTAACTGGATGATTCAGTTTAATCTTACCTTAAGGGATCGGGGATAAGATAATTAACTGGATGATTCAGTTTAATCTTACCTTACCTTAAGGGATCGGGGATAAGATAATTCCCTGGACGATTTAGTTTAGTTTAATCTTACCTTAAGGGATCGGGGGATAAGATAATTAACTGGACGATTTAGTTTAGTTTGACCTTACCTTAATAGATCGGGTGGAAGTTATGGAACGTATAATAGCTCCAAGCTCTCCAAACAAAATATTGACAAAACACCGAAACGGTTTAGTTGAGAGGCAGTTTGTTGTGTAAGATAAATAACTCTACTTCACTCACGCATATTATAACAAGCATAGTCGGTTGGGTGTCAAGGTTGCCCCTGCCCTATTAGCATTTAACTTCGTCCAACTTGTTGTAATCCTAATAATTATCTGATATTAAGCTCATTATTATAAAATAAAAGTGGTGTTGCAGTGACTATAAAAGTGTTGTTTTTTGTTTTTTTTAGAAAAAGCACTTGTGCAACGTGTAAACCTGGATATGTTTTGTGGTGTGTAGACAGTATTTACCTTTTATTGGAAATTTGCACCCGAGCTGGTTGCAAACATGGCCAGAAATGAACTAGTTTCACTAATATCCCCTACAACAGTGTTCATTGCTTTAAAGTGGTGGAAAAATAAGGCTTACTGGTAACTGTAACACATGTAGGTTTATGTTATTCTGTACTTTAGTCACATGGTATACACGAATTGGTTTGGTATATTCGGGTGTATATGGGAAGTGTGTACCGCTCGGGTAAAGATACGGGCAGCGTTGGCGCTGGGTATGCTATTAAAATATTCACCTCCGTCAAAAACCGCCATAAACATAAGGAATAGTAAGATACAGACAGACTTTGTTATTATGCCAATCAGAAATATGGCATAAACAGTACGTTATTGTCAATTTTTTCCCCTTTGTTATGTAAACAAAAGCAAAAAAACGTTACGTTTCCTGGCTTTTGTTTATATCCGGATATTGTAAACATAAAGAGCTATTTGTTACTGTTTTCCTGATATGGAAATAATAAAGAAATAATAAAGAGCGTTTATATCATTTGCGTGTGATTAACCAATGGAATTGCGCTGTGTTATGTAAACAGAAGCACAACTTATGTAACAATAGCAGTCTCTTGTTTTCGTACACCATCGTACTTCTTGACGACAATATACTATTTACGCACTGATTATGTTTGGCATATGAGCGGAACAGTATATATTTCGGTGTTCCTTCTGTTGATGGCGATTTGAACAAATATAAATATTTATGCAACGAACGCCGCCCGCGACTTTAAAGATGGCGGAATTAATAGCCTGTTAACCAGGGCCCACATGGGTCCACGCATATCCGTCTGTAGTTTTTTCTGATATTACAGCGACATGTGAGCCACAATTTGTGCTCATTTTCTTGTGTTAAAACTGTGCCGCGATTCGTGCGTCATTTAATGTGATTGTTGTTTGACAATCGGAAATTGTGGCAGGAAAGGTGAATGACAGGTTTGCTTTAACTATGCGAACGTCTGTCTGTTCTTCCGGCCATATCTCAGCCACTGAATGTCACAAATTAATGCAATTTCGCATGGAGTGACCTTTCAAACCCGTCCAATGGTGATGGTTCGCAGTTTATATTACGGAGTTATTCTTTCTAGTTTGTTTTGGGAATGGTATTTTTTATCAGTTCTGATTAAAATCACACTCAAACGGCTCCTGAAGAAATTAGCCGTTTGCCGCTATAAATAACTTCCACATGCAACCAATGCAGTATGACGTCACTCCCCGCATTTTCTTTAAAATCAGTTTTGTTTGACATAATGAACTTTCGGTTTCTTTTTCGCAAACGACTTTCGGAATGTTGATCTTTTATGTAAATTCCTGTGATAATTAATGCTCCGCATTCACTCCGAAAATCGTCTGCGCATTGTGACATATTTTTATATCTGCGATCAATTACGTTTTATGCGTTTATGAATGGAAACAAAATAATACATGCTTTGTTGCTCTTCGAAATCAAAATCATATGACGGAAATTAAATGAATTTACGACATCGCGACTACTATATTATGCGGTAGTCTAAATGTTGAAATTGTTGGAAATATTCAAATATATTGGACATATTAGGCCAATTGTGGATTCTTTATATATGCTTTCCGCAGGCAATACGCACACGCTTGACTACCAAAAGATAACATATCGGGGTTCACGATATGATGGCTATTGACATACAATCGCGACCACGGAAGGCACGTGATGTTCGATTGCATATCAGAATGTAGGGTATCATATAATACCATATCCCATAATATGTCAAATATAGCGAATTATCGATATATGAAATAAAACGAAAAAGCGAAATAGGAAAATACATCGAAAATCGAAATAGGAAAATACAGCGAAATAGCGAAATAGGGAGAAATATAGAACGAAATATAGAAATATTAAATTATTTTTATAAACGAAATAACGGAGATATTTGAAAAAGTGTCTTTGACGAAATAACGGACATATTTGGAGAAGTGTTTTAAAGAGCGTGGCCGCATCGCTTTACTGATACATGTTGCGATTGGCTGACACTGACTAATGCTTGCCGGTGGTAATGGAAAACGCACCTAATTTCTTCAGACTCGGTAATGTGGAGCTGTTTGAGAGTGATTTAAATCAAAACCGTTTTTATTTGCCCGTCCGCACTTAAATCTCAGCATTGTAAAGTAATTTTGTCGCCGTTTCTTTCATGAGACATGCACGGGGATCTGTCGCCCGCTCGAGATCGGAATGTCACTCGATGGGCCGCCAGACCCGAATGTGAAATCCCAGATCGAGATCGGAATGTCACTCGATGTGCCGCCAGACCCGAATGTGAAATTCCAGGTCGTGATCGGAATGTCACTCGATGGGCCGCCAGCCCGAATGTGAAATTCCAGATCGAGAGCGGCGAAAAATCCCTGCAGTGTCTCTCGCGTGAGCAAGGGTGACAAATATTTTGTTATCCGGCACAGTATTATACACTTGCGCTATTATATGCCCATAATGTTCACGTGTATTCAGTTGGATTAATGTTTGAATCCTTGCTTTAAAAAAAATCAAACATTCAAGTTGTGGTTCAATCAACACATTCATGCGTAATAGGGATTCGGGTTGGATGAGACATCCCTGGCAGCTAAATCGCTGTATAATCCGTCCACCGATAGGCAAGAATCAGAAAGTTTAATGTTTCAAAGTATTAATGTTCTCTTGAATTTAACTATACAATGTTGATTACCACAACACACAGCTGATACATACATGTATCTGACGTAAATAGGTAATTCCGTTGGCTTAGACGTTAACATTTCCAACTTTTTGAGATATTGGCGCGCTATTGTGCAATTGAAACAACGCTCACCCCCACCCCCACCCCCACCCCCACACCCTGTTCTGTTGTTGGTGCAGAAGGAGAGTTCCACGATTGACATAATTTTATTCTGATCGGAAAATTCATTTTCCTCATGTACTCTAGCATCTCAAACACTTTAGGCATGCATGTAACATGTAGCATGTAACATATCGACATAGAGGTCTAATTCGTGTTTATTCTTCCCATTTAGTTAGCACACACCACCCGCTTGAATCGTCATGTTTGTAATGTATATCAACGTGTTTATTATTACAATTATGCAGAACATATCTCACAACAAAAGAATTCATAAGAATGTTTATGTGGGTACTAGCCGTGTACCTGAACAAAACGTCATAGTTTATAAGTCTCTCACTGGGTGTTGCCTGTTGTTGGTGATGTGATCGCTGTTGTCATCCCATATCGTTTAATTTCCGTCTTCATTCACAGAAGCAATCGTTCAAAAGAGGAGTAACTCCATCTGTGTTGATTAGTTTGCATGTCAGTCTATTGCAATTATGTTGCGATTTTTCCAAAACATGCATCATTTACCAACAGACCATCTCCAATATATGTAGTTTTAAAAGTGCTTCCATTTTAACTTATGGTCTCTTGTGAGATGTATTAAATTTGTAAATAAACACGTCTTTTCCAAGAATGCTTCCAAATATTTGAGAGACAAACGGTCGAGTGGAATCTGAAGAAGATAGTCAATGGAATAGATAGGTGAGCGAACACATTCCATGCAACGACCCCGAAGAAGGACAGCTGGATGGGGTTCGCCTCCGAACGCTGAACCTCGAAAGTGTTTATGGCCCACATGGCAATGTTACAAACTAGTAGAAACGTCACAAACTCTCTCCCAGGCTTTTGTCTCTCGTGATCGCGTTTCCATGCCGACCGCCTCAATGAATTTAGTATGAAAACAGTCTGTATTGTAGCTTGAAACATGGCTAGCACACTCGATAACACTGTTAATACACAATTTCCGGTGCTGTCGGTCGATGTTGCAGCTACTATTCTCAACATGTTGAACATATATACAGCTATTACCGAAATGACTAGTAATGTTTCTTCAAGGTCGATTCCGCGGGTGAAATCGAACCTGAGGACCTGCATCCTGTGAAACGCCAGGATTACAGCTAGCGACGAAACAATGTACATAACGATGATTGACAGGTGTTCGATCTGAACAGCGATGTCGTAATATTTGTCTATTTTAACTAGCACGAAAAAGGCTATCATTGTGATAACTGTAGCGACCAACATGAATATTCCGAGGAACAGGCCCCGACTTGAATTAGAACAGTCGACATTTGAGCGCTGAACTTTGTCCTTGGCTTCTGACCTATGGTTGTCTCTTCCGCTGCTGATGATATCCTTGACACAACCAACATTTCGCCACATCACATACAGAATGCCTGAAAAGAAACAGAAACAGGTTGGTTCATGTTGGCGTCATACATGTATACATGTACATGTAACCTGCTATGCAATAACACGAGTTCAATTTTATTTTCGGAGGATTTCAGACCACACGGAAGGTTCATTTCAATGGAAAATCGCAGACCTCCTGAAATATGGTTTTAAGCTTCCCCCAGATATAACTATTTATTAGGTTACCCTTCCTTTGTGTGGATTACAAATCGTGAACATATTATCCAGATGTCGGGAGATAGGGATAATACGCACAAAAACAGCATAAAGTTTACAGCTTCTTGCGAGATTATCTCTACAAATGAATTATTGGGAATCAAACATCAATCGAGCTAACTGTGGAACAGACCTGCACAGATGAGGCTGTATTCTATGCTGCACGGGTATAGATATGGGCTGGCTGTTTCTATGACTCCGCTCATCAGACCGTTCGATCGACAGTACGTCCTCGTTACGTCATGCTTGACGCCTGCAGGAATGATCTCTGTCTTGTTCTCTGAAAAGGAAAAACACTTATTACAATCCCAAATGATATCAACTCAGTCCATTGACTATCGCCCATTAATTACATCCAACATTGTGCCACATTTGACCTTGCATTTGACATTCATCTTAACATATGCGTTAGATCTTGCGGATCATTACCTTTGTCAACCAGCAAAAATCTGAAGCCCTTGCATCATGAAATAGCAATACATATCTTTTTCAGTGTGTTTGTGCATTTTCTTCATGCGACATTTGGCATTGTTCTATTCGTAGGACCTGCTTCCCTCAAAGGTACTTCCAATTGCAAGAAATGTTTCACGTACGTCCTATACACATATTGAGCCGAATGTATGTTACATATTCCCTTCAGCCACCACGGCTGCGGCAAATTTATTGATGTAACTTAAGTTCATGGCACTTTGTGCTTTATCTAAATTCACAGTTAAGATTTCTCGCCCACAAATAAATCAGATACATGTCCTAAAATTGGTAGTCAAGTGCTATAATGAAACATGTGTTAGTCTCGTGGCAATATATTTACATACTGGAGGTGTTGATGACGTATGTCTTGAAGTCGTCGCCTTTGAGTTCAGCAGACGTCACGCTGTTAGTTCGGTGAATCTCTCGGACAGTTTCCCGCACGATGTCCTCAAGCCAAACACAAACATTGGTGGCAACCATGTGCATAATACCAAATCGGGCGATTATTTTATACCGGTGGATGCACATCTGAAGAAGACAAATTGACATAATGTACTATTGCAACTGCCATTCACTGGAAAAGAGCATAATTGAAGGGCAATGTATAATCGCCATATTACTATGTCGTTACGATACGAGTTGATAATTTTATGAAATATTTTTAATATTTTGAATATATATGTCCAAAACGACCAAGTCATATAGTTTTTTTCATTTCAGAATGACAGGAGTGCAAAAAACATACAGTGACCAGTGCTCATTTAAATAACCATTATATCATTGTCGTCACATTACGTCAACCGTTCACGTTGATCAACAAAATGATTCTGCAATAAAAGAGACAGCCAGAAAACTTCACTAACAAAATAAAAATGAAAAGACTTCAATATCAAAACTTCCTAACTGACGTTTAAAAGAGGGCATGTCGATTTGGTTTTGATGTAAATTATATATTCAAGCATGGTCCCGATATACATGTACATAATGCTGCTAAGTCGATGAATACTTTTGAGTTAGTTTTCATATTGATATTGATGTTAAATGGATACTGTACACTAAATCCGGCCATTACAGGACATCTCCTTTTATACTCAACGAACGGAATATATGCAACAAATGACTGAATTTGAACCATGGATGAGTGCAAAATACACTTATTATAATTACCATGCTGTTTACATCGTCCATAGAGCACATGGGTGTATTTTGCACTCACACATGGCTCAAATTCAGTCATTTGTTGCATATATTCTGTTGAGTATAAAAGGAGATGGTCCCATACACGGCCGGATTTAGGGTACGACCACCCTTTAAAAGAAAGCTTTTTCCACAAATTTTCGTTGCATTAACTTGAACAAATCTTTGGCAGAAAATTAATGCCACCGGTATCATTATTATAGAGTGTAGAGCTTCGTGGATGGGTATCATTATTATAGAGTGTAGAGCTTCGTGCCGATAATCCTGTACCTTTGAATTGAGGAAGATGAAATATAACTGGAAGAATGTGAAGCAGAGATGAAGTATCGGCTGCACTCCCCGCAGGACGTCGTTACAAACGACGATGTCCCCGTTGACCTCGAAGAATTCTCCAAACTGAAGTCCACTCTTTATCATACTCCCGACTCCGAATGCTGAAAGAGAAATACCGACGTTCGATGTGTGAATACTATCATACATTGTACAGCGCGCTCGTGTATTAGGAAAACTCTGTATTGACTTTTTTGTCTGCTGCATGATCATTTGAAGATGAGCTCCAGACCACGAGGTAGAACTCAGTCCCCTCGATACACTAGTCTGATCACCGCCGTCACGAAAACATAATGTATTAAATATACGGGCGGCGTTGGCGGTGTGTATGCTGTTAAAATATTCACCTCCGTCAAAAACAGCCATAACTAGAAAGAATATAAAATATAGACAGACTTTGTTCTTATACCAATCAGAAATATGGCATAAACAGTATGTTAATATCAAATGGTTTTCCTTTGTTATGTATCAATATACTATTTACGCTGATTATGTTTGGCATATGAACAAAAATATATATATTTTAATATTCCTTCTGTTGATGGCGATTTGAACAAATATGAATATTTCTGCAACGAACTCCGCCCGTGCCTTTAAATCTAACATTTTAAAAACTTGTGTCGGTTACAATTCATTCCGATTTTATAGTCAATTTCCAAATGAAGATTGACAGGTCAGTTTATCAGAATATTGCAGAATTAATTGTAGCCGAAAAAAGTCTTAAGTAAAAAATGTGATGTTCCTTTCATTCTGTATACGTGGTGTCAGTGGTCATACCAACATAGCGAGCGGACTGAACTCTGCTTTGTAGTTTGTGTGGTGAGGTCATGTGTGTGACAAAGTTTTTTGTGTGCAAATTTACAGGAAAAATGAGTTGTAGCCTATATTAAGCAACAAATTACATCTCGCCGCATCTCTTCCGTTTATTTCATCTTTCAAATCGATCGGAATAAGATGGGTAACTCCAAATATATAACGGCCGCAGTGTTGATTTGTCGAAATAAGATGTTTAACTCTATGATTACTGATAACACGTCCTCAAATCGTTTGTAATATGGAGCGAAAATTGTTGGCCATGCATGTCCACAAATAGCAATGCTGTCATGGAAACCAACTGCTGGATCCAGATCCGTCTGAATTATGTGGAAATCGACGTTCCACGCGTATTCTGAGGGTTCAAATTGAATATTTCTTTGGTCGCACAAATAAAATATTTATCAGTTGAACATTG
Source organism: Siphonodentalium dalli (assembly GCA_032622095.1). Classification (NCBI taxonomy): domain Eukaryota; kingdom Metazoa; phylum Mollusca; class Scaphopoda; order Gadilida; family Siphonodentaliidae; genus Siphonodentalium; species Siphonodentalium dalli. The sequence goes on from CP136065.1 coordinate 31,122,700, forward strand.
AACACCTCAGAGTTATGTTCCACTCTGCTGTCAAACAAGAACAGGAATCGGTTGATATGTGAACGCTGTGTATATATCATATTGTATAGAGGTACATTTTGAGAAACACCATTGAAGACAGGAGGTCTACATCAATTTTATGGACAGAAACAAAGTATGGAGATACTCGTCGGTATAGTATTCCAGGCCACTTAGAATTGATTTGATCTAACATTATCAATTTGGGGTAGAAACATGTATATTTGAAATGTTAAATTGTCTAAATCGTATTTATGAAATGTATGTTAAATTGTCTTATACATGTATATATGAAATGTTAAATTGTCTAAATCTTATATATTAATTGTTAAATTATCTAAATCGTTGTATATGAAATGTTAAATTGTCTAATTCGCAAACTTTCAATTGCATATCTTGTTTCTGACGGATGACAGCGGTATTGTATATACATGCACATTTTGAATGAAGGGGCTCTCTGGCTTCTCGGACTCTGGATTATTCAAGAAACTGACGTGTCGCATTTATTATTGCATATAAAAGACAAAGTGACAACAAAAAGCTGTTGTGTCAGCACGTTTTACAATGTACGTACCTACGGCTCCGAGCCGGAGATAAAAGCTCCCCCTGTGATAATGTTCTGTCGGGTCGTAAGAGTATTTTCTCTGTCTGTTTTTCTCTTGGTATATTGTTTGTAAACCGTCTGTGAGTTTCTCTCTCCGAACACACAAGTTTGATTTCCATGATCCGGTATGCAAAATGTAAGCGTATGCATATACAAGAAAGATTATACTAACACCGTACAGGTATATGTAGAACCCCTGAAAATAGGAAGTATTCAATGTACATGTACATGTATGTAGTCTTGAATGCACATATACATTAAAGGTACTCAATCCGATTCTATGGTCCCCATATAATCAGATTCCAACCACAATTTTTTTTAAATGCCGCTTCAGCAATCAGAATCGATTAATTGCCCAAAAATAATGTTAACCACAGTCAACTACAGTATCAAATTGCCCGAAACGTGTTATTTATCAACATGTTGTTCGACGCAATTTGACCTTATTATCAACACAAAGCCTCTTGATTTTAGAATTATCCATCTTCATCCGCAATTTGGTCGGCTCGTCGACTTTTTACTGGGCCAGTAATAAGTCTCGATGGTGAAATATAATAGATTTCAAAAATCGATATCTAACAACTCTGAGCTTTGATGGGTGGGTTCCTCGATTTGAATCAAATATGTTTTACCCCCGAATCCAAATAAATAGTAATTGAGGGGCGCTTAATCGGATTATACATCTAATTTGATGCTGTTGTCAGAATGTGAACAAAATAGATCGACGAATATATCATACCGATATGTGTAATTTGTATACTCTATAAGACATAATACAGTGGTATATGGACAGGAGTGTAGGGGACAAATTTGGTCAAACCTTTCAACAGTTGGACATTTCAAGTATGGCACCACATTAGTTGGAAATTTGACACAACATATGGGTTGAAAATTTGTTTTTGTTTTTGTTTTTAGATCAACAGTAGTATATGGTGTTTACTTTCGGTCAACATTTTGGTCTGATATGGCCATAAGTTGGAAATTTTAAAACTATAGGCGGCTGCCCGGTTGGAAATTTCCAAAAGTTCGAATTGGAAAGCTTGAGGTACCAGTTGGAAAGTGTCAACCTGGGAGTTGCTCAAAGTTGGAGAGGGGGTATGAGGTAACCATATTATAGTAGTGCATAATATGTCGTTGTAGATAAAGAGTTTAATATTTGCTTACTTTCAGTCAAAATATTAGACTGAAATGACGATCATTAGAAACATTTTCAACCCTATATATAGAGGTACTGGTTTGAATATTCGTAAATCTGTAAAAGTGTGGGGCATCAGTCAGATTTCAAGGTAAGGGCTGTAATTGAAGTTAACAAGAATTCGGTATTTTGGTCTTCACGATAATGGAAGTTCAGCCATGAACTCTCTTTCAAACAAGGCCCTTCAAGCCAGGCTTCTTGGTTGAGTATATATATATATGTATATAGATTAGTGACTAACGGATGCTGTAAATCACAGGGCATATACATCTACCCACCTGGAATAAGAATGGTCTTGGGTCGGCAGCGAATATCTCTGATATCGGTATTACAGCTCCGAGAACAACCAGCACGACTCCATAGAGACCACTCAACGTGGTGAACAAACTGTCCCTGAAATCAAATTATTGAATATATCAAGGCCCTAGTTTAAATTCTTTGAAACATATATTTATTTTGGTTGATAATCCATTGTATATCACATGAAACCCTTATTTTTGTAACTAAAAACGCCAATAGATATTTTCTTATCTCTCACTAGTGAATAATAAGTGCGGGCTTCCCGCCAACTTGGCAGCGCGCCAACAAATGACTTTACATTGAATAAGGCGGATTAATACTATTTCGTAAAGCCGCACGTGGCAACAACACCAGATAATGCAAAATGATTGCTTTGTTCATTAAAGTTCAATTATTGTGCAACGAAGTTGGACAATAATTGAACTTTAATGAACAAAGCAATCACAAAAATAGACACAAAAACAAAGAGGCAAATTGGGGGAGGGACTATATTTTCCGTCGACATCTCTAGCGCGCAATACTGTCGTATACGGTTGTGAAGCGTCTCAGCCAACAATGGAAATGTGTGCATTTTTAAGCTTCTGTTAAGGATTTTGATTTGTTAAAACGGCATAAAGCTATAGTTTTTTCATGTGATATACAAGATCTTCAAATCGTTATGTTGGGTTATAAGATTTTATGAAACTCGTTCGATAAATTTGATTCACAACTCGTATACGACTCGTTGTAAATCAAATTTATCAAACTCGTTTCATAAAATCTTATATCCCAACATAACTCGTTGGAGATTCTCTATATCTTTCATTATAGATTGGTATATTTGTGTGTCTAGAAGTACCTCCGTGGCGATGCCCTCGTTCCAAATATTACATATGCAATTAGCGTCGTGTTCGATGCATCTGTCGGGTTATAGAAGTGTCTTATGCCGTACTACACACTGTATAATTTCGCAAAATATTTGAATTTGATTTTGGTAGACTAAATACAGATTTATTCCGGGTAAATTCGCCCCACGGATATTCGACTTAGTTTGCGAACTTTTGTTACGTATCGCTGCGCCCAGTGATACGGGAAACGATACTTCCCTCGACAGATAGAGATTGTCGCTACCAAGTGTATCTACGGGCCTTGAACTTTAATGAACAAAGCAATGCATATATTGAAGCGAAAGTAATTGTAATTGTATGAATATATTAATGCATATATAGGGTGTTATGTGGGAATATTTACATAACCCATGTGTGTTACAGTAAATCATTTCGGAAATCGACTGCCAATATATAGGGTCACCCATTTTTTATCCCAAAAAGACACCATAACACGAACTGACGTCACATCAAGATGACTGAAAGCAGTAGATATAGATTAACTTTACATTTTTATTTAAGTGGGTGGCCATAAACTAGACTTTAAGTAGTCGATCGATATTGCACAGGTAGAATATAACTTATAGTTCTGCATGGTATAGAAATTAATTAGGAAAGGGCTATATATATATAGCGGATTTACAACGAGCCCCAGTTGATAGCGGAATTTACAAAACTCGTCCGGTAAATTATGTCTGGGCCGAGACTTTGGCGAGGTCCAAACCTAATTTACTGGACGAGTTTTGTAAATTCCGCTATAAACTGGGGAATCGTTGTAGATTATATTTAGTACATGGTCAAAAACATCGATAACACTTACTTAAACCGACAAATAGGACTTGAAACTAACATCGGCTTCAATACGGCACGCGATGACGTTTCGCGTAACTATGCGTTGTTTGAAGAAATAGTCCCAAATAAATAAAGACTCTTTGGCGTATTTAATGGCGTATATTTAATGAAATAACTTTTCAAACTCTTCATTCATTAGATTTTGTTGGAAAAACTATGTGAAGCCATAGTATATTGAGACGTAGCTTACAAAATGTAAAGCAGACGACAAACCGAAGTCAAATGTCACTTGGCACTATTTCCTGTTATGCAGCGAACGTTGCATATCACAATTTATAGAAATGGTTTGTTCAATGGAATAAGGGTAAGATCATGTAATAAATAAATGGAAGTAATTAATGTAGTTTGAGTGTTTTATTGAGTGGTATAGTACTGCATGTGGCCACTGCAGCACATTCAGTGGTGGTTGACACAATGCGCCCAACGACCACGGCGCTCTATATCATTCAATAAAACACACCGAACTACATTCATTAAATGTGGAAAGAGCTCACTGTAACACAACAAACAGCTTGTACATCTTGATTAGATTGTTGTTCCTGCTGAACGCTTCGCTAATTTGAACAGTGTGGCTCTCAATTGTTTTCTGTCGCGATTGTGAAACTTGAAATCGAGTTCACCAGGGTACAATTATTGCAGCATGAGACTTAATGACACGGGCATGCATGTATAATGACTGGGCGTTGTACGACCCAGACGACATGCATGCACCATAAGACAATTATGTTGACTATACTACTATCGCGTGCCAGTACCAAGTCTGGACAAAGCGTGTCAGACATTTGCATAATGAGCTATAGTCCCCAGAGGGTGAATTTAGTGACGCTATCCATCAGCTGGCTAGCGTCACCAAATTCACCCTCTGTGAACCTCATTCTGCTCAGGCCTCAACTGCTATGGGAGACCTATATAGGATCAGATTGAAGTTCTCCTGTTGAAGTTGGTGATGTTCACCCATGCATTAGTCATCTCAACTATGCATTTCATCTTCTACAAATTAGGGGATATAGAAACTGAATAGAAGGGGAAAAGTAACGAAAACAATGTTAGTTTGAGACTAGATATTCCCAGAAGACGAGGCCTAAGCAGAATGATGTCCCCAGAATGTGAATTTGGTTATGCTAGCCCGCTGTGTGGGGTAGCATTGCTAAACTCACCCTCTGTGGACCTCAATCTGCAAATGTCAGACACCCTATATATATCCAGACTTGGCCAGAACTCCCAAACCGGCAAATGTTGTTAATTGTTTTGTGTGTATCTAAGGGTGTATTCAATAAAATCCACAATTCAATTTGAACTGAACCTTGCTTACATGAGTGGTTCGCCACAGCAGCCATTCGTATCGAACGATACATCTCCGTTGGGTCGTTTTAGTATCGATGGTGGTGTGGCTGTACTGGATTCAGTGTGGAACATCTCGTCCGACGGGAGCGGGCTGGCATCTTCGGCGTCATACCCTATCCCTATAATACAATAACATTAAATAAAGTAATGTTTATTCCTTGATCCGTTACTTAATTATGCCCGGGGAAGTGATGTTGGTGGGTCCTGCTGGTGCACCCAATCATTACAATGCTATGCGCTTCCAGCGTAAACCTGTTTATAATATTAGGCCCTGACAACGCTAACAATGTCTGATTTTTATAGCTAGAGGTATGATCTCCGTCTGCTGGCACCCTAACATTTCTAAAGAGTGTTTTCCCCCAGAGAAGTGATTTTAAAGAACATTTTAGAAGCAATTTTAAAGAGCGTTATTAAAGAGCGTTGTTTCTCTCTCGAAGAAGTGATTCCAAAGAGCTACCTCAAACCTCCATAAGCCCACCCACACACTACATGAATTTGACTTATGTAAGACCGAAGTTGCTCACTTGTGATATTGTAAAATGTATCAGATAAATCCGTTATTTAGTCAAAAGTATACGTTATATATAGTTGAAGGTCTTTTGTTAACAATGTTAGCGGTGCGAGCAGACGGAGGGCGGATTTCAAGCTAGAAATATCAGGTCAGGTTAGCGCTACCACGGCCTAACTTGTTAACCCTTTACCCAACAAAACGGCCCTGTGCCAATGCATTCTCTTATATATGCGAGTCGACCATAGGTCGCCTCACATATATAAGAGAATGCATTGGCTTAACACATTAAAAATTATAAAATTGTTAAAGAATGTAAGAAAAAATGGTAAAAAGTGTTAAAAAAAGATATTTTTTAGGCCAATGCATTCTCTTATATATGCGAGGCGACCTATGGTCGACTCGCATATATAAGAGAATGCATTGGCACAGGGCATAACTGTAACTATCACAATGTGGTCAAGGAGCCGGTTCCAATGATATCCATATTTGTATGGTTCTATTGAGACAGACCGAAGATATTTTAGGCTGTTGAAGCTTTATTTGGCCGGTTTTGGCCGGTTTGTTGGGTAAAGGGTTAAACAGATTTCGGGTGGCAGCGTATATACATCGTATATGGATCAGGTTATTCGATTCTCATCCATTCGTTAATTTATATAGGGTTCAGATAATAAATCCAACATTTGTATCCGAATGTCCCTACAAATGAATTAATGGTAATGTATGTGTTGTTTCTCTGCCTGGCGTCGGCTTATATTATTTGACAATCCCACCAAATCCGCGAACTGAACTCAACGAAAATCAGGTTTGGATGGATTATAACCCTTCCTTTACTAAATATTCATTGACGAGTAATTCCCTTGGAAATGTTCAGATCATAAGTTACACAAACGACCATATATAGGCCGTTTGTTGAACTTATTATCTGAACATCTCCCACCAATTAGTAGCAATCCATCAGGACTTTTATTGTTTTCCGTCAGTCTGTCGTCTGCTTTTATCACATGAACATCCATCCAAAATTAACAATAGACCATTCTAATGTAAAACTGTTATAAGTGAATGAGAGATCAATTCAGTATAGAAAAGGTTAACCAACACACATTTAATGTTGCTTTACACCTGCAATTTCCAATAAACTACCATCACAGCCATAGCTGTAATAAATGAACACACTTCAACCGCAAACTTCACCATGTTTTATATCACGGTGTAACGAATATATACGTTGGGCGAGTGACTTTCTGACTGTCTGACTCTTTGCCTTGTCAATAGCGTTTGCTTTGTACCAAGTAAACCTTGGAGATGAAAGAAACAGTCGCCCATCTTGTGTGTGCAATAAAATTGCCCCCGTTTGTTATCATAGTAACATCGAACCTTACAACAATAAAGTGTGCACGTTAGTGGGCAATTTGATATTGTTATTCGTGTTTGCTAAGGAAGCTCGTATCTTAAAGGTGTATGTCCACTCCGAATGTATGAGATTGGTCAGTTATATACTTTATTGGGACACACATACACAGAACGACACGATGTGTAAATGGGTTTGTCGATACGGCACGAGTGCTGTCGTGGAAGGATAGCACGAGAGGCGCTTGCGCCTCGAGTTCTATCCTTCCGCGACAGCACGAGTGCCGTATCGACAACCCCATTTACAAATCGTGTCGTTCTTTGTTTATTACACGCTTCGCGTCCTAGAATTCGTGCATTAAAAATACCGGATTAGAAGGTTTATTAGGCTCATACAGGGCGTGTTTGTCATGTGTGATGATTCTTTTATTTAAATAGTTCCAGTTTCATGGTTGAGGCGAACGTCGTGTACGTCATTTTACGTCAACGAGATGCGTATGGAACGTATGTTCCATACGGATTTTTAAATATGGAACGGCAATAACACTGTACTTCTAGGAACAAGCGTGTAATAAATGCAAATCCGGAATGATTCACATTGGGTGCCATTATATGGTTGCAACCCCCATATATTCTACCCTATATATAAGCCTATATGTGTGGCGAAATACATGCATTTTATGGAGTCTCATGTGGCGATACAAGCTCACGTTGACATTATAATCTCCGTCCGATTTAACACCAAACGGCAGGGGCAGGGGCGAATCAGGTACAGACCCCTTGCCCTTGTTTGGCTACATTGATAAAAGTGGCCTTCTGATTGACCCCGTCCCCCGGTCCCCTTACCCTTCAGTGTTATGGAGAGTCTCTGGTGACGTTCCAGTGGCCTAACCTGTTCGATCGCATGAGGATCAGACATCCCACCCAACACGCTCCAGACCATCACCCGTTTAGATGTCCAATCGCCTGTTTGTGAGACACCCCACCCATTCACGTCCCTGTTGATGAGAAACCCCACCTAGGCACGTCCCTGTTGAGACATTCCCACCCATTCACGTCCCTGTTGATGAGACACCCCATCCATTCACGTCCCTGGTCACATGTTTAGATGTCTATATATACCAACCTAGCTGTATCGCACGGGGACACCCCGTCACGTCACTGAACACCCGTACATATTGCTAGAATCACTAATCCGATCTTCGTGGGGACACCCCCCCCCCCCCACATGCACCCGTCACGTCCCTGAGCACCCTTTTAGATGTATAGATGCGCTAATCTCAATGACAAGTAGCTGATGCACCCCGCCCATTTATGTCCATGGACACCCGTTAACATGTCTAGTTGATGCGCTAACCGGAGTTGCGTGTGGGCCAGGCACCCCACCTTGCCACGTCCTAAACCACCCGGTATGTGTACCAACCTGCATGAGTCGCCATGTCCGGTTATCGTTGACTCTGATATATATGTACTAACCTGAGTCGCCGTTTTGCTTTGATATTGGTTCATGCCCGGTGACAGTTGACTCTGATATATATGTACTAACCTGAGTCGCCGTAAACTTGGCATTGGTATTGGTTCATGCGCTGTTATCGTTGACTCTGATAATTATATATGTACTAACCCGAGTCGCCGTTTGGCTTTGACATGGTTCATGCCCGGCGATCGTTGACTCTGATATATATGAACTAACCTGAGATGCGCTTGGCTTTGATCTTGGTCCATGCCCGGCGATCGTTGACTCTGATATACATGAACTAGCCTGAGTTGCCGCTTGCCATTGATATTGGTTCATGGTCGGTTATCGTTGACTCTGATATATATATGTACTAACCTGAGTCGCCGTTTGGCCTTGATATTGGTTCGTGTCCGGTTATCGTTGACTCTGAGGTGTTTAGGCCATGCTCCCCTCGTCCGTTCGCTCTCTTTGGTGTGCAGTTATATGTCCGGTGGCTGGATTGAGAATTTAACCTGTTGTTTCTGATCAGTGACGGATCCGAACTGGACTCTCTGGTGCAATGTAATCCAATCCCTCCGCTGCTGTGGACGGGTGTACTCATCGTGCTGCTCGGTGCTACTCCATTTGTGGGGATGAGACCAGAGTATCTGGAGACGGGGGTAGCGTGTGAGCCGTCGCTTGCATTCGAACTCGCCCCACTGAGCACTCCGGACGTACGCTGTGCGTTTCCGCTACTCTGCGCCACAGGCACCCAGCTATCAAAATATAGAGAAGACGGAATACAATAGAAGAGCACAATATGAAAAGATGAACTCTATCAACCCCGAACGTGACCCCAGAATGGGCAAATGCGTATTCAAACAAACTGTTCGAGAAAAATAAACGAAGCAGCTCGTCCAGGCATTCATACGCGCGAGGACACGCATATTTGTGTGAATTGGCGAGAGTTTATCGTTAATGGGACGATGTGATAAACACAAATGCGTTACTTGGTTTCGTCCCTCCTTTTATGAGATCAATTGATATATAGTCGCAAAGTATATTAAACACGTGCTAAGATGAATAACCTGTTTGTAGCGAATATCAAAGCAGGCTTTAGTTTTGGAATTACACAAACTGTTGAAAGAGGACCGGTGAACAATAAGAAAGAGGTGACTTCCCGCTGTTTCCCGCTGTTGATCGAGATAGAATAGCTATCGGGAATGCGGTGGGAGAATGATGGCATGGAAGCAAAATGTTTTCACGTCCACCAGTTTGCATATATCAGTAAAATAACAATAGAATTGAATAACTTTTTAGAATAATTTGCTATATACGAAGTGGACGCAAAGAGGTCCAGTTTAATATATACATGTATCGTATATAACCTCCCGACCACTCAAACATAAATAACACTGTGACATTATCATAACGAGACTTTAATAGATTATGTGGATCAGATTTATTCAACTGGTTGCACGAAAATTATGGTCCCGAAACTTCAAACTGGCGTTATTGTGGGACACAAAGTAAGAATAATTGCTTTTTGTTATACAAACTACATGTACATGCATGTTTACATTAAATATCAGATGGAACAATAACATTTTAAACATTAATTAACCTATTCTTTTTTCTGAAATAGCTATATACATGTATCTGACTTCAGACGAAATGTCAACCATTGGTTTATATTTATTGGAAGTGTAACACGACCACTACAGTAATGCCCAAAGTAATTGACCACTTAACCACAGCATAATTATGGGTAATTATGCTGTGGTTAAAGGTACGGTTGGCCTTGGCGGTGGGTATCCTGTGAAAATATTTCCACCCGTCAAACACCGCCACAAACAGAAAGAACAACAAAATGTAGACAGACCTTGTCCGTATACAAATAAGAAATATCGCATAAACAGTATGTTATTGTCATATTTTTTACCATTGTTATGTAAACAAACGCATAAAAAGTAACTTTTCTGGTGTTTGTTTATATTATGATGGTAAACATAAAGAGCGTTCTTTGTTGGTGAATTCCTGATATGGAACGAATAAAGAGCGTTTATGCCATTTGTGTGTGATTAGCCAGCAGCATTGTGCTGTCTTCTGTAACACAATCAGGCTCTTGCTTAGGTAAAATATAGTAAATCTTTATGATAACATGCTGTTTACGCGATGGTCATGGTATATATGAACCAAACTGTATGCGTTTTAATGTTTTTCTGTTTACGGTGATTGGAACAAATATGAATATTTTCGACAACTAAGGCCTCACGTGCCTTTAAGTGGTCAATTACGTTGAGCATTACTGTATAACCCGGAGATATAAACAGTCATAGCTCGAACCTAGAAATGGAAAAGAAATCATAGAATTAACTCGTGCATACATGTCATACCGCTTCATTTCAGAAGTTAATCCTTATAATAGTGTGATATTGAAAACTCCTTTAACTTGACACATCTTAGTTGTATAAACTTATGTCTTGTGAACACTATATATATATGGTTGGTTTTCATCTCTTTTGAATATTAAGCCATGCATTCCAAGTTCGAACTACGCAAAAAAATAAACCGTGTGATTGTGTTGGTCTGTATGAATGGGCTTTGTTCTCTTGTTCTCTTGTTGGGGATATTACATAAATCATATGGAAATACCGATAGCAATGCATGGTTCTGATATAAGTCCAGACAGCCGAACATGTTTACTTATGAGAAATATCAGACAAAACTTGACAGGTCATTAATTCGAATACAACTGCCACAATTTGGGTTAACTAGACTAAACAATACTAACCATAACACGCGACACATTATGACCATGTGATATGCAGCAAATGGGCTTTTAATATCTCACTTAAATTAAAACTGGGCAAATAGGTTTGAGTACAGTCACGGGCGGGAACAGATGTACGTTAAAGCCCCACTTAATTTTCGAGTCACCGATTATATTTTTTATAGTGCCTTGATATCCGGTTTTAATAATAACCTATGCCATAAAATATGATTAAAATACTATAATTCATAACCAGTTGGAACGTCTTTGTCTCAGAAGATGCCCATATATATAGAGTAATGGAAAATAGCTGAAATCATAAAATCACTTCCCCCGTTATGGCTCCCAGAAGGCAACATAATTCAAACTTTTGTTTATTTTCATTGGAAGGGGAATAACTCTCTATCTAAATATATAGAGTTATTCCCCTTCCATTGAAAATAATCGACTTTGTGCAGAAACTTTAGCACATAACAGACGTCGATATCTCAACACAAACAACACGTTCACAGTTTATTACATCGAATAAGTTGAAAATGCAATATGTTAGAGCTTCTTCTTTCAAATGGTATATAATATGGGATATATTTTATGTAATGTGATCTGAGGGTTCATGGTATATAATATGGGATATATTTTATGTAATGTGATCTGAGGGTTCATGGTATATAATATGGGATATATTTTATGTAATGTGATCTGAGGGTTCATGGTATATAATATGGGATATATTTTATGTAATGTAATCTGAGGGTTCGAAAATTAAGTGGGCCTTTAAGATATATCCATAATTCATAAAATACATGCTAGATCGCCGAAAGATTGACAACATTGCTTGGAAATCTTTACCGCGGATATGTTTCGATATTGTTAATGTAAGGTTACATATTACGATAAATCTTGAAACAAGCGTATGCGCGTTCATGACACATATATAGCACACAGTGCGTCTTGTGTTCTTGAGAAGATACTTATTTTTTCACGCATGGACGGGCGGAATTGCTGTATAGGAGCAGTTGAACGGCGGGCTGACTATATATATATATATATATATATATATATATATATATATATATATATATAGCTTCATGGGAGACTTTATTTCTCTGTCTACCCGAGCCATAATATTATTGATGCATCCAATAGTTAGACAGCTACTGATATATGTTCTGTTTCCAAACGACGTATACGCATGCAACATATAACACCATGGAACACAGAACGTGCCATAGTATTCAGCATTAAATAAGGCCATTATACTCGTACAAAACAATTCACACTCGGTATTATGTGCAGTTATCAACAGACTATATATGTATATATAATGAAGCTATGATTCAACAAAATGGCCACGATCTCCCACCGCGCCGTGACGAATATATATAGCCTGATATTTCTGACAGGCGAAATTAGCAGTTTCCATTCTAAACGTCCCTATTATAGACGTATATCCACGCACTCAACAATATAGGCATTTACATGTATATGTACTATACAAACCTGTGAAGCTGTCGAACAGTAGCACGTTTGATGCCTTGCAATTGTGGCAAAATCCCCATGCGCACTTTTCGGAAGTTTTAATTAAGTTCCAGATATAGTTTAAAACACAAGGATGTGAATTCATCAAATTGAAGATAAACCCCGCTTGCAGAATATGTGCTTTGGATTTAAAACAATGCATGTAGATATGTATATAAGTACGTTCGACGCGTCAACAACGATTTGGATGCAGCATGCAGATTGTTTTGGTAAATGTTGGTATGCATGCGCTAGTCCAAAGCTGGACAATACTGGGTCCTATTAATAAATTAAATACCTCATCTGTCTCAACGCACACGTGTTACTAAACAAAGGGGTCCATAAATTAGATTACACCGGCAGATTATTCTATAACGGACGACAACTATGTCATCGTTCCTATAATCTTGTAATATGGTTGTCATATTATATGCCAACATTGCGTATTATGCGACACCGTACGTTTGGCAGGTGACTGCATGGGTGTGCATTCCACAACACAGAAAACCATGTAACAAATCGTGCAGTTGAAACAATTTGCGCACTATATAAAGACATTGTTTAAATATTTTCTCACGTATATATGCACTATTAGTGTTTCCTATGTATTTACAGATATTAACCAGTGTGTGTCTCGAGAACGTCTAAGTTCAAACTTTTATCGCTAGATATTATAAACCGATGGTCAGTTTGAGCCAGTTAATTTACATCAGACTACACTGATGCTGTTATTCGCGGAGGCTATCATTAATATAAGTTCGTTTAGTTGACCCTTTCTATACTAAATACTCATGGACAAGTAGTTTTCCCTTGGGAAATGTTCAATTAATAAGTTCAACAAACCACCACTTATTATCTGAACATTTTCCTCAAATATATAAGACTCCTTTTGCACTTCTGCTATCATTCGTATGCTGTTTTTTTTCTCATGAAACCATCCAGGTGAATAATATATCATTCCAGTGTATACTTTTATAACTGAGTGGGAAAATCGACTTAGTAAAGAATAGGTTAACTCAGAGCGGATTCTTTGAGTTCAAACTGTAACAATAGCAACAACTCGATGTCAGTGTATATACACAAAGCAACAGCAGCTGAATGATGCATCGTAGCATTTGGTCGCAGTTACGGCTGATAATCTGATGCAATTTAGAATGAGCATACCCATGTAATGTATACACTGGAGCTGTATTTTGTATGTCAAGCCAACCCAGAAAACGGCAGTGAGACAGAAAGGGTCTTTTTGTTGTCGTTTTCATCATATTACTTATGGATTATTTATGTGAAATTTCGCGACTCCTGTGTGATGCGAATGATGGTGATTTTAATTATTGTTGCCTAGCTGAAAATTGGGTTGGGAAATTTTGATACATTTGGAGTCAAATCATACGGGGAATCTTAAAGTGATGTGAAACACTCCAGTAGGGTGATCAAATAGGAATGGAGAATACTCTTGTTCAAAGTAGTTATTTTTTACAGATATTATATCTAAATTGACAATACACACCGTCATTCTTATATATTAATTAAATGCAGTGACTCTCGATGGCGAAATCGTTTTAGTTAGTTTATCGCCGATAGATGCGTCCCGAATCGAGTAGTAAATATTTACAATTGAGCGTAGTTCAGGCGATGTTTTCTATGGAGTGGTGCGGTCGATTTGCTTCAGATTTTCGGCGGTGTTAGTAGAATGTTACATTCCTCCAATTTGCTTAGCCCCTGAATACTAACTTATCAGCTTCAAGCACCCAAACAAGTACATAATATGTCTTTAAAAGCGAAATGCCATATATGATATAGAGTCATAGACCTACCGGAATGGTTATCAATAATCAACAATTGTCCAATAACATATTTATTTTAATTCTATAATTCCCCCACCCCCGGACTTCTGGACCGATTTCAACCAAATTTGGTGGAGTGACTCGGGGTACCCTGGTGGAGTTTATAACAGCGTTAGTTTTCAAAAAATATGATTTAAACAAATTTAATTAAATAAATAAAAGAAATTAAATTTGTTTTAAATAAGCTCACTATGGGCCTATTTCAGAATGAAATAAGTCCAATATGAACATATGTGAATATTTAGATGCAATATGAACCTATTTGCACGAGGATATGTTGCAGCACCAGATGTACGCTCTTTATATGTGTGTTTTCTCTGTGCAATATGAACCATTATCAATATTTAGGTCCAATATCAACCTATCTGCACGAGGATATATTGAAGTGGCATAATAAATATTATATGTTTTTTTTTTTAAGAATAGCGCGCACATGTGCCATAGGCTGCTAACGTACAAAGGGCGCAGGCCCCTTTGTGCAGGGGTTGCAGGCCCCTTCAGCGCAGAATAAAGGCTCCAGAAGGGACCCTGTTTCAGCTAGTTTTTAATAAAGACATGTGGTGTTATTAATATCAATGTATACTAATATCAGTTGAGGATTATATGTAAAATATACATACCCACATCAAGGATCATTACATCGAGCAGTTTTGCATAAATCCTCTCGAAACATGACGTCACGGTCTCTCGGCCTATGTATGATTGTTTTCCCAGTGATGGCCCTCATATTTAGATACTTGAACTTTCCTTGTGGTTATCGGTGCCGAATGGTGCTACCCAGCCACAGTCGTGGCGCCATCCGGGATGATCAGTCCGTGTTAAATTGGCTGGTTCGTGTCGAGATGACACGCAGTTATCTCTATAATAAGCCATCTATGTCGCGTCCATTAAGAATGTAATTGATATAATCTGACCATGCTGCGTTCGTTTAGTGTGTCAAGCATAACAAGAATCGAGGAATAATGCCAGGAAGGGTTTTGATGTATCATGTGTCAAAATCGCCATGAATACAAGTTGCGTACAACTTCTCTTGCACTCCAAATCACCACCATGTCTGCTGTCGTGCGAAGCAGATATGCACATAATGATGCACCTAAGAGATTCGTGGTGTATGACTATATATAGTATATTGGAGGACCACGGTGTGCATGTTGCTGTGATATTGAGTAAGGTTGGGGGAACTATTGAATACACCAGCGTGCTGCTGAAGGGGTCACTGTCGTGTGTTGGGTACCCATCTTCAGGAATCGGTCTTTTGATAACCCAGTTTAACATGTGTGGGTTTGCTATAGAAATTATCATCTTTCTTGTCGCCGATACAAAGCAAACGAGTCAGGAATAAAAAATTTAAAGATGACTACCCATGCGCCATGTGATCGGTTCCAAGATTTTGGTAACAAATTTGTGCTGAAAACACAACAAAGGTCAAGCTGAGTTGAGTGGTCCCCAAATGAAATCCTAAAGGCTGTGGGTATTTTGCTTATATCGCACACTAATTTCGTAGTGTATTGATGCATGGGTTGGTCTCAGGTGAAACTCAGTTGCAGACCAATGGCTCGAATCCCACCAAGAACATCAAGTTTTGCCGATTGAAATGTCTTCAGCTGTTGTTTTGAAGCATGTATGACATTTGACAAATTATAGAAATTTCAGAAAGTGACTTTGATATTGTGTATATTTATATTTCTTGTTTATGTTTATGTCAAGCGCTTAGGGCCCGCTTATTGGGGATAAGCGCTATACAAATATTATTATTATTATTATTATTATAGTCCAGTATTGGGGAACTATGAGGCATCTTCACCCCAGTCTCCATGTCATGCCGTGAGTCTTGAGACATCATGATTTTGATCATTCTGTGTTCTCTTTTTACACAATCTCTGCCTGGTCAGTTATTTGTATGACTTCCTTTCACTCGACAATAGACTAATGTGACATCCACCATGTGGTAAAGATCAGCATAAAGGTGGCGGAAGCCGCTAGTTGTCATTTTACTGAGGTTCCCACGATACTCTAGATGCCACGCAGAACAACACTTGTTTTTATTTAAAACTAAAAGGTATTTTCTCAGGGCGAGCTCCCCATAAACTGACCATTATATTTCGTGCGCGGTCTCAGGGTGTGCTCCCTAAAATCTGACCATTATATTTCAGGGCGAGCTCCCTATAAACTGACCATTGTATTTCAGGGCGAGCTTCCATATATAAACTGACCATTATATTTCAGGGCGAGCTCCCTATAAACTTACCATTATATTCCGTGCGTTCTTAGGACGAGCTCCCTATAAACTAACTATTATATTTGGTGCGCGGTTCGTTCTGGTGCGTTAACTAAGTTATAAGTGTTGTATACTAAACACTCATTGGCGAGCAGTTCCATTATAGGAAATGTTCAGATAATAAGTTCAAAAGGTCATTTGTTGAACTTATTATATAAACTTTTCCCACCAAAGAATATGAATCCTTCTGCACTTGAATTAACTTTTCGTCTGATTGTCATCTGCTAATTTACCCTGAACACCCCTCCAAATTAGCAATATACCATTCCAATGTATAGTTGTGTAACTGAGTGGGAGAATCCATCTGGTATATAACGGGTAAAAGAGACTCATAATCTCCATGCATCATATTATAGACCCAGTAATCTCTCACTTTCATCACGTCCCTGCATGTGAATACATGTAGGTGAAGGCCTGACACAGAATGCTCGTTAATGTTCCAAGCTGAAGGAAGGATCGATCTTTTCTTCTGAAGCAATTGTTTCGAGACTGTGAATAGGTGCGGCATGTATTTATAGAGCTATTTTGTTCGTCGGAATAAGACGAAAGAAATATATTACTACAGTCCTCAGGGACGTGGCTAGAAGGAATCCGTTGGTGTTTCCAATCGCACCCCCGCCCACATGAGCCCGACCAAACTTACAAGTTTGCGTGATTTGTGATTTTACACGCCTGAATGGTAGCCTATTCTGAAGGGACCACTATAGTCAGAGGAGGAACAGAATCAACTTGGAATTTTGAAATCTGAACTTGAAAATTGCCAATCATAACATCTAGTGGTCTAACGCCAGGCAAATTCACACCCCGATTTGTTTTTTCTTAAATTAATTAGCAGTTTTCGACTGGCCACGGGGGGAGGGACCAGGACCATTTCAAGCCAAAAAATTTGACAAAAATTAGGAAAATATGTAAATGTTTGTCTAAAATTCCCCACCAACAAATATGTTGGGAAATCAATTATTGCAGAACAATTTCAATCTATTTTGGTGAAATTTCCAACTAATTTTGTGTCAGGTATTAAATTTTCAACTGTTGAAAATGTTGACAAAATTTGGGGGTGTCGCCACGTCCCCGACAGGCCTGAACTAACCAGAGAAACTAGAAGTGTAATATATCTCACTACAAAACACAGAAGATCTCTAGTCACCAGGCTGCGCCTTAACATGGAAATCGATGTATATTATGAATACTGTTATTTATTTATGTTTATCCTTTACATATACTTCTATTATTCACTGTTAATATGTGTCCCGGATCAAGCGAAGATGAAGAATCGGGGTTTGCTGCATGCGTCAGTCGCCAATTTTTGTCGAGTTCCGCAAAGAAAGATCAAACGTATATATATACTGTAGAACATAACCACAGACCCCTGGATCCTCAGGGCTCGTTTGCTCTTCGAAATTCTGCCTTTGAAGTCTTCGAGTAAAATACGACCTATGCATTGTGTTGAATGTGGATATTTTTGCTCATGATCTTTATATTCTTGTTCCAAAGGAAACAAACTAAACGCTGTGACGGTTGTATACAACCCGATGTGCCGCAGGGTGCAACGCACTCGCTTCCTTCGTAGCAAGAGCTGTATGCAATGCAATGATTTAGCGCCGAACATACAGCACAATCATGTTATGAAATATTTATATTTAGTAAAGGTACTGATTATAGAAACCCTGGACCTTGACCATATCAGGAAAATGGTGACAGGGGACGCTCTTTAGTGTTTCTAGCAAAGAAAATACGGATCATTGCTTTCTTTCTGATATGATAAATGCTATGACTTCAAAGATCTATTTTGATCACCGGGACGTGACAAATGTGACAAATTCATACACACTAAATCATAACCAATACAAGGTGCGTCTAAGAGACTCGCCACTATGTGATTGCGGTCATATTCTGTTCCATTATACACTTTATATATGACTGTTCCCTATATGAGGAGACCAGTCAAAAGCTTCTCAACAAAGTTAAAAACTGCCTGATAGCTGGTGTGGAGGGATGCGGTGATGTCTCGTCATAAGGTATTCCGAATACATTAGACATGTTACATGTGTGCACATTGTTAGGATACGTGGACTCAGCTTGAACGTACGCACCAAAATATATATACAGACGGAATTTCATAAGGTGCAATTTCATAAGCATTTCATCTGACTCTACTGATAAATGTGATCTCAATATTTAACAATACATTAACTCACGTTATATGATTTAATTCAGTTTTAATCACACCATGTTTCGAATGAGGGGACTTATCATTCATGGTTAATCTGCGAGGACAATATTATGAGGTTCCATACTCTGTAATGTGTGTTGTTCATCACTAATAACAGAACTAGTTACAAGATGCACATCAGACATTCATTTAACCGTTTACCCAACAGAAAGGCCCTGTGCCAATGCATACTCTTATATATGCGAGTCGACCATAGGTCGCCTCGCATATATAAGAGAATGCATTGGCTTAACACATTAAAAATTATAAAATTGTTAAAGAATGTAAAAACAATGGTAAAAAAGTGTTAAAAAAAGATTTTTTTTTAGGCCAATGCATTCTCTTATATATGCGAGGCGACCTATGGTCGACTCGCATATATAAGAGAATGCATTGGCACAGGCATAACTGTAACTATCAGAATGTGGTCAAGGAGCCGGTTCCAATGATATCCATATTTGTATGGTTTTATTGAGACAGACCGAAGATATTTTAGGCTGTTGAAGCTTTATTTGGCCGGTTTTGGCCGTTTTGTTGGGTAAAGGGTTGACAAGTTTCAGACATTCTTTGAGTGACTCCTTCAACTTCCGAAAACCATTCGCTTTCATATATAAGGAGTCAACTATAAACAGGGGTATGTTCGCATATTTAGTCCAATTGTTTAATTTTGTGGACATTATTTTAAAGGAGAGATTCAATTAGTATTGTTCTGCTCCCACTTCCGTACATACTTTCGCATCAAAATTGAAGTTGCACCATAACATCATAAGTTCATAACATAATAACAGTATCCATGTTTTAAAGTTATTTCCTGATTTTACTTGGGTGCAACTGGATAAGAAGTCAGTAGTTATTTATTATATTGCAGTTTGTTTTAACTTTCTATGAAGCACAGATGACAGCAACTAGTATTTATTGTACTGAGGATAAAGCATATTTTCTGTATAGCACCAGGGGCATTGAATCAACAAAGTAATTATCAAAGAACAGAACGACAACAACATGTTTTATTGGGACACCTCAGATATTCGCTTGACATCACTCCATAGTTTACAACCCGGTCCGGTTCCGAGAATCAAAATACGTTAATACTGTTTATACTGACTTCGTATGTCACATAAAGACTTATCTATCTCCAAATATTGAGAAGAATTTTGAAATAAATAAAAGAAACTCAATATCCTATCTTAGCCATCGTATTTATTCAAGTTATATAGAATTTAGCAAATTTGTGTCTCAACTTTTTCATTGGCGTGTTATAAATTATAATAAAGAACGTTCCTGTCTTTGTAATCTATTCCTGATATGGTGAAAATAATGAGTTTGTTTCATTTTTCTATGAAAATTTGAAAATAGCTCAAATATAGCTAGGACCAAGTTTTGCGGGATATATAAGTCCGTATAACGTTATCGACCTATCTTGTCTGTTCTTCCTAATTACATATATATAATTTGGAAGTTCAAATGAGCCATATCCGGTTAAACTTGAGATGAAGATTGCACATTTTGTTATCAAGTTCCAAAGAATTTCTTTGGAAATGTTCTGGTGGCAGAGTTATCACAGCCACATTCTTAGTGTGGCACGTCGATCGCACAGCTGGAATATATTGTAATCACTTTCACACCACGCTATGTGGGTGAAACTTCAAACCCGAAGTCTCCGGGGATCTGACTAATTGGTGATTATGTCTGATACATGCAGTATGTGTGGTCGTGTGGCTATCGAAATGGCTTGTTTGTTCTATATTTCGTCGTTACGTATATGTGACCCGCCATATCAAATCCAGTCTGAAGTCGAGATTTTTTTTACCCTGTGCCAATGCATTCTCTTATATATGCGAGTCGACCATAGGTCGCCTCGCATATATAAGAGAATGCATTGGCTTAACAATTTTTTATCATGTTTTTTAAATAAATGTTTCTTACAATTTTTAGGACATAAAATAAAAAAAAACATCCATTACCCTGCAGGGAGCCCCACACATATATAGAAGCACATAGAAGAGTGTCGTCTGCTCATGTTTGTCTGGGGCTCTGTATGGGTGAAATTATAAAATTGTTAAAGAATACAAGAACAAATTATTAAAATTGTAAAAAAATTTAGGCCAATGCATTCTCTAATATATGCGAGGCTACCTACCTATGGTCGACTCGCATATATAAGAGAATGCATTGGCACAGGGTAAAAAAATCCCGACTTCCGACTGGATTTGATATGGCGGGTCACATATGTGCTTCTATTCAGAGTGCACGATATGAATTAGAATTCACCAACAGTTTGATACAGGGACGTACTTGTTTGTGACATGGGTTTGAGTAGATCATGTCATGAATCTCTACTCTGACTAACGCCCGTATAGAGATCATAATCCACCAGTACAAAACCTTGGACCTTTTCGAAGTTTTGACAGGGAACCTTACAAAGTCGTAACAATAATGCGGTGAACATATTTCTCAGTTATTATCTGTTACTTAATAATGCACTTCACTGTATGTGAAGGTCCCAACTCGAAATGTCACGATGTAAGTGACTTTGTGAGCGATTTTGCCTTGCGTCGCTCACAATTATGGAATTTCTCCAGGGAAATGAATTCAATGTATTTTACGATATCGGCTCACCAAAGTCACTAAAAAGCGTGCAATTTCGAGCTGCGAACACCCCATACTTGAAGTAGATTATGGAGGAACTAATATAAACAAATATATATATTCCCTGCCATGTTTGTCCGATGTAATAAAGTTCCCTGTCAGATATTCATGACATAATCTAGGGTTTGAGATGTCTCATGCACTCATCAATATACAGTAATGCCCAAAGTAATTGACCACTTAACCAAAGTAGAATTATGGTTAATTTTTCAGGATTTAGTCGGAAATATGGCTTGTTGCGATTCATCGGAAAGCTCTCGGCGAGAGCTTTCCGATGAATGGCAACAAGCCATATATCCGACTAAATCCTGAAAAATTACCCATAATTCTGCTTTGGTTAAGTGGTCAATTACTTTGGGCATTACTGTATTCAACAGTTGGAAATATATTTCTGAATAAACAGCAGTTGGCCACTTAGGACCGAAAATAGATTCAAATTGTATGATAATCTAACTTTTTTAACGAACATTATTGTAAACTATGTCGTTTTATATCATAATTTTCGAATATGTGTCCACTTCCAGTTAACACATTAGACCGTAACGGCCATCAGTTGGGAATGTTAACCCAATGGGTGTGTTCAGTTGGAATTTTCCTTTTGTGATATCTGGGAAAACACCAAATCAATGGATGTGCAAATGTTTCTCAGGACAAGGATATGGTACATATACGATCTAGCCACGCCGGTTCATTGATGGTTGGTAGGGAGAACCTCTCAATAACAGTAATAAACCTTGAAATATACGTGTAACTTAAAATAATATATAGTATATATAGTCTCAAATTAACATTGTTGTTTTAGTTACTTTTTCCCTTCTGTTCAGTTTCTATATCCCCTATAAAATTGCAGAAGATAAAATGCATAACCGAGGCGACTAATGGGTGAACATCGGGAACTTCAATCAGATCCTAGGTCATCCATAGCAGTTGAGGCCTCAGCAGAATGAGGTTCCCAGATGGTTAATTTGGTGACGCTAGCCCGCCGTGTGGGGTAGCGTCACAAAATTCACCCTGTGCTGACCTCATTCTGCAAATGACAGACACACTATTTCAGGGCTTGGCCAGTAGCTGTTGGTGTAACACAACCTTCAATGTGTGTCCACAAAATTGTATCAATGTTTAAAATTCATCAACATATATACGTGTAACTAAAAATAATATATCTACTGTACTCTTGCCCACTAAATCTATTGCGGACTGAAGAAGAAAGGAGTTTGACAAAAAGAAAGAAATAACAATGATATTTCATCTCGAAACCATACGGGTTGAGATATTGCGCGTTGTGTAGTGAGACGATCTCAATCTACAAACACAAAAGTAACTCGGCATTGAATATTCAAATTTGCCGCAAACTTCATCTTGCATGTTTTCGATCAAATACAGTACATATCCAATGTTTTCTTTTTGAAGAAACCCCGCTGCTCCCCTGTCTTAATCTATCATCACATTCATCAGTACAACGAGCCGCGTTTTCAAATAAATTGTCTAGAATGAGCTCAAAAAAGAGAGCCAAAAGATTGGTTATCACAATTAATGTCCGATTTATGTGAAGTTGTGAATGTCTCCCTGCGTTCAGAACACGATAAAGCAGATAAAGCCAAATGAAACATTGCTTTAACCAACACAAGTCTTATCAGGGATGATGAATCTTTAATGAAAGCCAAATGTTTATAGAGGAATCGCAAGCTGGTTAGCCTTGGAGACTGATTTAGGCGGACTATGTACGAAGATGTCAGTAATTTGTTAAACATGCCCCTTAATTGCTGTTAAATTCTAAATAAACAGAGCATTACACCTGCCGTGATGTGGAACAGAAATGGGTTGGTGGTGAATTACGAAAGACTCGTGAAATGAAGACATGTATGTCATGCCCGAGACTTGGCTAGATGGCGTCTGTTTGGGAGTATTCAGCTTTAATTTCCGCTACTTCGATCTCGACGAAGCGGACCGCATTTGCGAAATATGCAATGAAATTGATAACGAAGAGCACTTTCTTATTCATTGAACTTCTCAGTCAGATGAGCGCGCCCTATTTTACGAGAAAGTACCGCCCAATTTCCTAGACATCCCAAACGAGACTATTCAATAGAATAATGACGAGACACAAAACCTTTAAGGGGCCTGCCACACTTCGTCCACTGTGGAATGAAAAAGAAAGGGGTTTGGCAACCAAGTGACGCACTCTTAAATCGAGTCCAACTAATCATTGTTGTCTTATCTACCACCCGACGAAGGTTGTAAAACCGAAAGCTCGTGGAATAGAAACAATGTATAATTAACACAGAATAACAATCAATCATGTTTATTTGTATGATACACCACATATCGTCAAATGAACATGAACACAGAATAACAAGACAAAATGGACGGATTACATGAGACAAAGTTAAGAAGTAACAACAATGACATGCATATGGAGGTATATATAGGATAATATATGGTAGTATACAGTCTATTTCCACAATAAGTGGTGATAATATATATTATTGCCATATATACCATTGATCTCACCTCTGATCGGCATGGTTTAAAGTCGAAGGGTCTTCATTTCGTTTTAGTCAGGCTTGATATAATAGTTCGACATTAGGTCGCCAAACCTTCCTTATCCGTTCGACATGGACGATTTTTGGTTGGCCCGTAGATTTTTTGAGCATGTACTCTTCATTATGTTATTGAATATATAGTCTCTCGTTTGGGGATGATCAGAAAATCGGGTTTCTCGTAAAATAGGGCGCGCTCATCCTGGCAGAAAAGAATATTTTACAGTAAACAAGAAAGTGTTATTCGTTGTCGAATTCATTGTTTCGCAAATTCTGTCCACTTCGTCGAGGTCGAAGTAGCGTCCGCGCTCGGAGTCTAAGGTACAATACCGCATGGTCACACAATGGTATCGTCAATCTCTCGTCAAACACCGAAAGTAATCCAAGAGTCAGATGGAATAGCCCAATTTAAACAAATAATGACATGCTCACAACCGAACGTACTAAAAGCAATTGCCCATTTTGTCTACCACGGACTTGCCAAAAAGGGAAAATGGCAACCTAGTGACCAACTGCTAGACAGAATACGCGACCAGACGAATGCAAATTCCAAATAAGATGAATAAAACCAAACTCGATGCAAATACATATAACTACAATATTATGTGCGACATATTGTGTCAAGACCACAAATGACCGTGTGAATACATGTCCTTTCACTACATTGTTATAAATTATGTTTCTTTGTTATGTATGTATACACTTGACCATATTTGGTGTAAAAGTATAATACATTGATTGATTGATTGGTATACTCATTGAGACATTCATACTAAATTCAACCGTCGGTGTGTTTCATGCGCATATGTAATTTGTCTTGATTCTTGAAGGATGCTCATGCATTCAAATTACTGGTTCTTCCTAAATGAATGATATAGTGCCGTTCGGTTCTTCCTAAATGAATGATATAGTGCCGTTCGGTTCTTCCTAAATGAATGATATAGTGCCGTTCGGCGGTTTGAGAATGTTTGTGGCTTAGCATGACACTGGACTTTCCCACGGAGGATCCCTGGAAAATGAGTGCTTTAAGTTAGTTAATCAGGCCGCGGGGAATTCAAACATAAAGATCGCATCTGAGATATAAAATTCATACTTTGTTATCACATCAACACCCCAATAAAATCTGTATAAAATTTTGGAGACCCACAAATATTTCCCACACAATGATTGAAAACGATCCATCGCAGATGGGTTATAGCTCCCAGAGGGATTCGAAATTTTCTCAAAGTCTATTAGCGGCCATCTGTTTTCGCAGGAGTGAGACTGCTAATTGGCAATGAAAGCACTTGATGTAATTAAAATCCAGATCGCTTACCACTGCTGTCTGGAATCAATTACCGGTCTGTGTACATTCATCAAAGAGTCCATGTCAAAACAAAGAGACATCGGCTTGAACATCTTCTGAACCGTAATAGCATGATCGGGGAGGATGAGCACATTTTAAGACAATGGGTTTGGTCTGCCTTCTGCGCCATGGCATTCATAACCCTTTGGTGACTGGATGGTAGATCATGCCATGAATTCCTACTCTGGCTGCGCCCTATAGATGATATTCAACCAGTTCAAACCCTGGGAACTTATTGAAGTTCTGATGAGGAACTTTATAACTTATATCTTATTAAAAAAATAACGCAGGCAATGAAGTTTTTAGATAAAAAAAATAAATAAAAAAAATACCCGTTCCTTAATAATGCATTCCACTGCAGGTGTCCGACCCCGCTCGAGATTGCATGATTTAGGTGACGATTACGAGCCGATTTCACGATAAACATGAAATGATTACCCGGGGGAATCTTATAATCGCCTAAATCGAGAATTTTTTAGTTGGGACCTTCACCCCTGAGAAATACATTATTACTGCGAAATATATTATCAAAGTTATTTGTTCAATGTTTAAAAGCTCCCCGCAAGAACATCAAAATGTACCCACGTTTTGAACGGGGGAATATGATCTCTAGATACGGCCATAGCATAAGTAGAGATTCGTGACATGATCTAACTGGGTGGATACTCGCTGAGATACTCGGATAGTTACTTGACAACCCCCTCACTCATTCAAGTATAGGCACGAATCCTTGTGCTGTTTAATGAAGTTATTGACTTATTGTGGACAAATCTAAACAAGAATGAATTGGAATGAATATGTTTATATGTCTGTTGTCTGGAGTTATCAGTTTATAGGATAAATTCAAGTCAAGTCTTTGGACACCTCTCAAAATTAAGCGTCCATGCTCCCTGAATATAAGAGAACAACTATACAACTAGTTATCATTTGGCTTCGTCAATATGCAAGTCGTAATGTGACGACAATCAGCGCATGGGGTTTGATGTGTTTCACGCCATCCGATATCATGGACTAGAAAGTCCAGACTGAAAAATTAGATTTAAACTGTTTTAGAATATATTTTTCAATAACAATTTAGAGTTCGATGTAGATATTTTATACAAATTGTTGAATATTTTTCATTTTCAGATTAATTTTAGACATACACGACCCCGTTCTGAAAATGTTGGACTATTCTCTGTCGTGAGGGGGACTTCAAATGAAATGTCCAATAGCTGATATATTTGCTATAGTTTGCATACCAGCAAGTCTTAAAATTCATGCCATAACAACAAACGTCAGCAAAAGATACTAGAGTATCAACAATTAACCGAAGAGTTCAAGACAATTGAGTTTGTCGAGTTAAAGGGATCCAACGAACTCACAAATTTGTTCATATTTTCTTTATTGATTGTTCTCCAATAACGAAATTTGGTGTGTTAAAACTACAGTAATGCCCAAAGTAATTGACCACCTAACCAAAGCAGAATTATGGGTAATTTATCAGGATGACGAGAGCTTTCCGATGAATGGCAACAAGCCATATTTCCGACTAAATCCTGGAAAATTACCCATAATTCTGCTTTGATTAAGTGGTCAATTACTTTGGGCATTACTGTATTGTTATGTAAAGAAAACGATTACACTGATTTATCAACAAACATCGATAATTATGTGGTATATAAGTTCAAATACTTCTGTCTAAATATGATTTTCTGAATATTTTCAATGATTTGACCTTTTCAAAGGTTTACCATCAAGTTTTGATTAAAATTTGCATGGTATCTAATTGGATTAATTTGAATTTTATCATAATTCCACTACAACAGTAATCTTTCAAAACAATGGTTTGGTATGCGAAATCTCGTTATTGGAGAGTTATGAATAATGAAAATAAGAAGAAGTCAATAAGTTAATTTATTTTTAAATGGAATAGGTCTTGTAAATGAAAGCTGTTTTAGAGTCTTTTATAAAATTTATCTTGTTTCACATGAACCCATTTCGAATGCCTTGAGTCTAACCTTTTCATGACGGGAGCCGCGCTGGTGCAGCATTAAAGAGTATGTGCCAGTGCATTCTCTTATATATGCGAATCTCCCATAGGGAGCCTTGCATATATAAAAGAATGCATTGTATTACAGGGTCAAGTTAAATTTGGTTAGGCCAATGCATTCTCTTATATATGCGAGACTTCCTATGGGAGACTCGCGTATATAAGAGAATGCATTGGCACAGGGTTTTCGCAATATTCAGGAAGTTCCAGTCATGGAAGGGTTAAGGTTGTATATATAGCGAATTCGATCATCGAGATTGCTAAAGAGTTTTGAAAGCATCCAGTCAGGTATCGAGATTGTTAAAGGGTTTTGAAAGCATCCCGTCAGGTGGACATGAGTAGGGTCAAATATCCAATTCAAAAGGGCATATCACTGCTCGGGAGAAGCCTCTCATGCATTTCGAACTGGATCGATCGGCTAAGGGTCGGAGTTCAGAATGTAACCAAAAATGTTATTGTCAAGTTATTCAATGGATGTGGGGCTTGGTATTTGAGAGAGAAACTGTGGGCGTGGGAATATTTATGAATAATTGAACTTATGACAATAAGCTAAATGAGTTTCAAAGGGTACATTGGATGTTGAGTAATTGATTTTCGAACAATTCTTTAAGAAACAACGATTGTATTACCAACATTGGAATTACACGTTGTAATCGAGATTATGTTTAAATAAAGTTGATACGATGTCTATAGAGAAAAATTGAATGTTTGTGATGATTTACGGCACCTAGTTTAGAAATTGAGACCAAAGACTTTCCTATGCAAGGAATTCTGTAAAAGGGGATTATATATGTTTGAAGATATATACAATAAGAACAAATTGGAAATTTTAATTGAATATTTCTTTAATAAATCTGCTACTTGGTCCACCCTTCCCTAATGAGTTTCGATATTTCATTAAACATGTGTCTGTATCAATGTACCTGAGCTAAAATTGAATTGCAGAAGGTTGTCGTACAGGCACTGAACGCCCCCTTCTTGCTTCTACTATGCATGCGAAAACAAACTGGTCATGTAAATTTCTGGGTCGCATGCAGCCCGTTCACTGTTTGCACCTCGTCGACAACCGAGTTCGATCGTTGCAGTATAGATGAATGTGTGGCCAATGTTTGTTCGCTCATCTCATGCAGTGACATGCACTAACGATTCCGCAAAGACTACAATACTGTCAATTCAAACTAAAATAGAAAACTATTCAACTCTTAGTTTTAAACTTATTTTTACAAGATATCAGAAAAACATATATATATATAGTGTTGTTTACTAAGGACAAGAAATTTATAAGTGTTGAAAATGTTCTTTCTGGTTAGGGTTGAGATGTTCATGCACCACTCTAACTGTATTACTCAAGCTGGTCTGAGAATCGAGAGCCCCGTATATACAGAGGTTGAGGAAAAATGAACTTACATCTGCGTGTCCTCGGATTCTGATGTGCTACTGTCGTCAGTCGTTCTCCCGTCTCTGCCGATGAAGGCATCACTATCCGTATAACTATCAGAATCAGTGTCCAGAGCGCTACACCTTATATGTGGAATACTCGGTTCAATCTTTTTCCCACTTTCCGTGTCCGAAGCCGAGGAGAAACTCGTGTCCACATCACCGTCACCATGGTGATCGGTTGAATGTTCACCCGCACTTTCATTACAACTAGAACTTTCAACTTCTATAACAGTGTTATATCCAGTTGACGAAGAATCCGAAAAAGGTGAACCAACATCCTCATCCGACCTATCCGGATCTGCGCTCTCCAGACACTCCGGTTCCATGACAAGTTTTATATCCAGCCTACAAACCTTCGTAATCTCGGACATAGAAATTCGCTAACACTCCACGTGGCGGTCGGTTTATTTATCCACACTGGTCATTCTGGACTTAACGAGAACCATACCACACTCACAGATTTCAAAATATCCGCTTTCACTGATATAAACACAATAAGAAACTCCTGATCGAGTGTAGGAACGTCACGTGACCGCCCTGTGATAAGATGCCATTTGGCACCGGTGTTCGGCAGCTGAGCGCCACGAGATAGTAAATTCACCGCTGTCGACGATCGCCTCAAACTATGACCATCTTTTATTTGTTAGCGATAGGCAGAAGTTCAATTTGATTTAAATTACAACCGGTCCTCTAATGTAAACATCTAGTGAATTGTTATCTTTTGTGGGCTTTCTATTCATGGACCACGGAAGCAATGTGAGGTCTTTGTGTCCATCAGATGGCTCCCAGTGTTGGGCTGGTCGCGAAATTAACCCTCTCTTAATTCTCCCTACACGATCACAAATCAATCATGCACTGTCACAATTAGTATCGTGCATGACTGAATCTAAGTATTGTTCCCCACATACCTGATTGGTAGCCTATTCTGAATGGATCAGTATATAGTCTTGTGGCAACTAGCCAGGTGAGGAACAGAATCTGAAGCTGAAAATTGAAAAATCCTAACATCTAACGCCAGGCAACTACACATCCCGATTTGTTTTTCTTGAACTAATTACCAGTGTTTGATTGGCTACGGTAGCAGAGACCAGGATACATGGTTCGGCAATAGAGAGCAAATGTTGAAATCTGAACATGAAAATTACAAATTCTAGCATTTGGACTGGCCTTTCCGAGACTGAGAAATTTCAAACTGATGGTCATATCAGTCCAAAAAAATTACCAAAGGTAGGAAATTATGCAAATAAAACCATTAATAAATTTTTGGAAAAATAAACTACGTATATGGAATTTCCAACTGTTACCAAAGTTGGGGTGAGATATCCCCACCCCTGTCGCCACGTCCTGACAACAGTGTGGGTGAACATGAAGGGGGTCGATGAATAAGCAACGGAACTTATGGGACCTCTCGATCTGAGGATCTCCCATGGAGGAATAGCTGCAAATGAACATAGTAACTGAAGCAAGTAAAATAACAGTATTGAGATTCGTTTGGAGAAAGGTGCCCCATCTGTTCATGATGTGTCGTGTATAGACGGAAGTACAGGGTGTTGTATGTGGCTGTGAACGCGATTCTGACAAATAAGTGAAAGTGATACCACACGGAATTTGCGGTTTGTAGAGGAGATGAATGATTGGACTGCCTCAAAAAGACGAACTAAGACAATCACAATTATATTTAGTATTCTAACAGTTTCCACGTGCGCGTTCCAGAATAAATATACATGTGGCAATGAAGAAATAATGGTCTGCATTTTCACGTGGTTTACCACAGGCGCGGTGAGGAGAGTTGCATGTGATTTTCATATTTGTCAAAGTTAAGATCACTGCATTTAATTTTGCTTCGAAATCTGCAATGCAAAATGTTCACTCTGCAGTGGCATACAAACAAAGGGTATTTCAATATATTTTCATTTGCAAGATATTCGTGTACATGTTAGCAATTATTTCGCGAATATATAAAGACGCTTCACAATACCTATGGACAGCCAATTGTGGAAATAAATCGCGGCTATATATGGTCTACATGCCACGAAGCTTTCAGGTGTGTTGATGTATAGAAAAGAACACGAAGGATGTTAACTGGGAAACAACCACACGGACGTAGAAACCATGGCCCTCACAGTTGGCATACGAATCCGGATACCAAGCAATCAAGTTTAATGTACGTTACACCACATATATGGTCAAAAATTCAATGTACATTACCGCACGCAGAGTAACAGGAAAAAAGGACAGATTACATAAAATAAATTGAAGAAGTAACAACATAACGCTATATAATTGTAATATATGACGTACACGTGTATATAATGTCACATTGTATGTACACAATAAAGGGCGGTGGTATATATTTATTTATTTCTATCCTCCATCATATGAAGAGTTACAAGTAACATGCATAACAAAAACATATTCTTTTTTATAGGACTGTATTAATGAGTTCGTCACTCGGTTGCCAAACCACTTTTTTTTTTCAGTTCACATTGGATGAAGAGTGCCAGGCCCGTAGAGTGTACTAGTCATTATTTTATTGAATCGTCTCTCGTGTGGGGTGTTTAAGATATTGGGTGGTAGTTTCTCGTGAAATATCATATACCATTTCAACTACATATTCACTCAGAACAAGCTGGCATCAATCTGTTGGAGAGCATTGTCTAGTTTAGTCACTGAGGCAGTCAGTGGGTTACCCCGTTCTATACTAAAGCATAATTCATCCATAGTTATCCCATATACGAAGTGTTCAGATAATAAGTTCAATATAGTGTTTTTTGAACTTATTATTTAAACATTAACCTCAATAAATAGGGCTCCTGTTTCACTTGTATTTATCTTCCGTCTGATTTTATCACCTTATATATAACAACCCTCCAAATGAATATTAGACCTTTCCAGTGTACACATTTTAACTGATGTGAGATTCCATTCAGTACAAAAAAGGGTTAATTATTTGATAACTCGACCCCTTGATTGATTCCTATGCATTCGTTGTGTTTGCATGTCTTCAGTAAATGAGTTCAACAAAGAATGGAAATCCATTCATTGGGGGTTTTGCTCTGTATGTCGCCTACTCATACCATAATTATGTAGGAACACCCCTGCACACGAAGAATTGGCCTTTACAATGTATATATATACATATACATCTAGACCTAAATGTGATAATCCATTCAATTTCATGAATTAAGGGGTTAATGGCATCGAGTTTGACAGAATCACACGTGCACCTGTATGCTTTCTTGTGCTTTCGTTTGTTCCACATTCGGGTGTATTATGTGTATTATGAGCGCGGTGATTTCTTTTGATCTTGGTGCGTCTGTAATGATTTAGTTTTTTCCTACCCATCGTCCCTGATTGAATTAGATAAGCACAGTAGGTAGTAATCTTCTTTATGTTCATTTAAAGGGCGAAGCCATACATCAGCCTCAGTGAAAGGATTGAGCTTAGCAAATTTGTGTTAGTTGAACTTAGTTTAGAAAGATTGCTTCCATGCAGCAGTGGTGATGTTATAGTGCGGTTGTGGGGGCTGCATGCGATGTTATAAGGATTAACTGTCATGTGGACTGTTTTTATGGAGATGTAACCCCGAGGTGAGTGGTCATAACTTGTGTAAAACCCGAAGGGTTTTCCATACAAGTTATGACCACTCACCTCGCGGTTATATATCCATAAAAACAGTCCACATGACAGTTAATCCTTATATTTATATACATTTAGCGAAAAACCCATGTATTTAAATCGAAAAGTGTATCGTGACAAAACCAGCCCAAAATATCCCATAGCACCCTTGGCAAAAGTTAACAGGAACAATTTCTCTTTATATTGAAACCCGATGATTTATTAAGTCAATCCTGCGCGAGTCCAAATGCGCCGTCTTTCCCAAACCTATGACACGTCGATGTAATTATGAGGCTGCAGTTATGAGCTGTTGCGCGTTCACCGAGAAATAATTGTAACTAGCCACGTGGGCTCCGACCAATCGGAATGCTGGATTTAGTGATAATCACACTTAGTATGTAAATATATAAAAATAATAATACCAATACATGCATGTCTTGAAATGAGGATCAAATTGTTAATTATTGCGTTCCCCTCTAAACGTTCATAATGCACTCGCAGTGGGTAATGTGAAATAAGTCTGTCCAAACATCGTCAATTAGAAGAACTTGGAAAAACAGTTAGACGTTGTTCAGCGACGATTCGGATATATTGCGTGTAAAACCTTTGTTATGTAAACTTTAATGTTACAGTGTCAGCCATTTTAAAAACAAACAGTTGAGCAAACTCTGATCAATTCATGAAGCTCTACATTACAAAAGGTCAGGACAAAGTAAACTATTCCAGAAAACACAGATTTTCGACTGAAATATTTGTTTGCATTTGAATTTGGCGATGTTTGTTAATAAAATGACTTTCGCTGTAACAGTAATGTTTAGATATAACAATGGTGTATGGCTAGATTTATGCAAAACGTTCCCCCCCCCTTAAAGGGGTACTGTACACTAAATCTGGTCATTTTTGGGACCTTCTCCTGTTATACTCAACAGAATATATGCAACAAATGAATGAATTTGAGCCATGGATTATTGCAAAAATACACTTGTGTGCTCTATGAACGATGCAAACAACATGGTAATTATAATGAAATTGATTTTATGACTCTAGCCATAAAATCATTTTCATTATAATTACCATGTTGTTTGCATTGTTCCGAGAGCACGCGAGTGTATTTTACACAATACCATGGCTCAAATTCATTCATTTGTTGCATATATTCTATTGGGTATAAAAGGAGATGGTCCCATAAATGGTCGGATTTAGTGTACAGTATCCCTTTAAGTTCGAATCAAATCGAGAACGGTTCTAAATTATACAGTAACATTGAACTAATATAAGAGCTGTAAACATATAATTCAAGTTGGCTGTAAATTTAGTGTCGAAGGGAGGTAATTCAAACTGAGTTATTCAGACGAAACTATTATTGTTACAGATTTGTCTCGAATAAGAGCCGTTACACATATCTCCATTAATGAATTGTATATGTGATAGTCTATATATCGTGTGTATATAAAATATCATAATCATTGACTTTCCTGCCACACTGCCTTCTATAAATATAACATTCAGACTTTTTCGTCTAAAACACCACACATTGCACAACAAGCGATACATATGGTCGTGATTGCTTAGGACATTCGTTAGCTTTGCGCAGTGGCGGTACCATAGCCAATGAGGTTTATCCGAGGCGTGGTTATTGCTAGTTGAAAACTATTCCCAATACCCCGCGATGCGCCTTAACCGGCGCAATCGCAATTTTTCTGCGCTCCCACTGGAGCTATATTAATAAAAATAAAAATTAGTTTTAAGATGAATTTTTTATGCTATTCTTTTCTATTAATTATCAATACAGTAATTTATTGGTACAATTTTATCCATTTTTGTCAATTGTATATATTTCACCGATTCACGTATACAGAACTTGGGACCATTTCACCTTTAACATAAGAATCATTTGCACATCGAACAATAAAGAGCGTTTTTATTTTGTTCGTTAGCTTTGCGCAGTGGCGGTACCATAGCCAATGAGGTTTATCCGAGGCGTGGTTATTGCTAGTTGAAAACTATTCCCAATACCCCGCGATGCGCCTTAACCGGCGCAATCGCAATTTTTAAGCGCTCTTACGGGAGCTATATTAATATAAAATAAAAATTAGTTTTAAGATATAAACTCCGAGTAAAATCCTTTGCGTATTGAACCACTGATTGAACACTAATTTCTTTTCCGAGTAAAATCCTTTATGTATTGAACAATAAAGAGCGTGTTTTTTTTATTCTTTACCGTATATGGTAACAATAAAGAGCGTTAGTTTCACTTCTGTTTGGAAATTTGGAAAGAGTTAATACATTTCTATGACTTCAGTAAGTTTTTTTCGTGGAATGTGAACTCCAGCGTATTAATATACCATGCAAGCATAGATCGATGACGGGAATGCCACAACAAGGGCCAATTACATGTATACTGCGTTATCTTGATGCTTCAAAATTAAATGGGCTTTGAAAAAGATGTATATCATAACAGCGACAAAGGCCCTACAATGGCTAGGTTTATATTTGGAAATGTCGAGAGCATAAAAGACTGAAGCGGGGGGGGGGAGATTTTTTTCGGGCACGTATGCCGGGGTGGGTGGGTGGCCGATGGGAGCAACAAACAATTTTTTCCGCAACTCAAAAAAACTTTTCCTGCAAGTTGTTTGACTGTTTTTGCAATGAGTTTGGCTTAAAAGCTTAAAACACATTAGAATAAGAGAAATAATGTAATTATAACTGCTACACTGACTGCAGGCAGTTATCGTGTTGTATTTTGTTGCAAATTTTGAGATCCAAGATGGCCGCTGGCAGCCATGTTTTTTTTTGGCCGAATGACCCCAAAATTACTCGTTCCTATTTACATGTCAATGTCAACATCCATGACAATTAGTATGCACAGAAATTCATATACAGCTGTTTACATTTATTCCCCCCACAAATCTATGCTTTAGTGTTAAAAGGGGGTGGGTGTCCAAAAATGGTCGGAAAAAACTGCAGAAAACGGAAAACATTTTGGACGCGGGGGTGGGTAGGTCCCAACAAGGATCGATAGGTATAAATCAGCATATGTGCCTGTACGTGCCTGAAAATGTGTTCGACACGCCCCCCCCCCCCCCCTCCGCTGAAGTTGGAAAAATATGTTTGTTGGATTTGGCACCATGACAGAGAGGTATCTGTTCGGTTTTGTTATCTAAATAATGAGATTGAGCCTATATGAACACATTCGTCAGTGTCGATTGTCACGTGACACGTATGGACTTTC
Organism: Siphonodentalium dalli; assembly: GCA_032622095.1. NCBI lineage: Eukaryota > Metazoa > Mollusca > Scaphopoda > Gadilida > Siphonodentaliidae > Siphonodentalium > Siphonodentalium dalli. Next base: position 31,158,656 of record CP136065.1, read on the forward strand.
GAACATATGAACACATTCGTCAGTGTCAATTGTCACGTATGGACTTTCAAACGATACAGCTTCACAATGTCATGGATTATTGTTAGGCGATCCTTAAAAATCAACAGACTATCTACTAGACAAAGAGCCTTTGTGCTTTATTATGCAAACATTAAAGGGGTACTGCACACTAAACCAGGCCATTTATGGGACCATGCCCATTTATACTCAACAGAATATATGCAACAAATTAATTAATTTGAGGCATGGATCTATAAAGGTGTTATCGTTCAATTCCTGTCATCTGATAACTTGATCAAGACGCATTCGGCTATACATCTACATCATTTATTTTCTTGTCAGTGGAAAGTTTCATGTAGGAAATCTCTTATTTCCATGATGGTCTTATTTAAATATCCATAATCCGAATTAACGCTCCCAAATTAACATTTCGTTGGCTTCGGGGGTAAAAACAATATTTGATTCGAGTCGAGGAACCCACCCACCAAACCTCAGAGTGATCAAATATCGATTTATGAAGTATATTATTTTTCACCACTGGTAGTTTTTGGCGGCCTGGCAAAAAGTCGACGAGTCTCATACCAAATTGCGGATGAAGACGGATAACTCTAAAATCAATTGGCTTTGGGTCACTGATTTGTCTCGAATAAGAGCCGTTACACATATCTCCATTAATGAATTGTATATGTGATAGTCTGTATATCGTGTGTATATAAAATATCATAATCATTGACTTTCCTGCCACACTGCCTTCTATAAATATAACATTCAGACTTTTTCGTCTTAAACACCACAAATTGCACAACAAGCGATACACATGGTCGTGATTGCTTCGGACATTCGTTAGCTTTGCGCAGTGGCGGTACCATAGCCAATGAGGTTTATCCGAGGCGTGGTTATTGCTAGTTGAAAACTATTCCCAATACCCCGCGATGCGCCTTAACCGGCGCAATCGCAATTTTTAAGCGCTCTTACGGGAGCTATATTAATATAAAATAAAAATTAGTTTTAAGATAATTTTTTTATGCTGATCATTTCGATTATCAATACAAAATTTTATTGGTACAATTTAATCCATTTTTATACGCCCTTTTTGAAAAAAAGTTCGTATTATGTTATCAGTCTGTCCGTCCGTCTGTCCGTCTGTCCGCCTGTCTGTCCGTCTGTCTGTCTGTCTGTCCGTCCGTCCGTTAACATTTTTGGTTTCCGATCGATAACTCCAGTTTGGATAATTTGATCTGAACCAAAGTTTGTATGTGTATTTCCCAGCTAAAGATACAGGCCAAGTTTGAATATGGGTTCCGTCCAATTATTTTTACATGAGTTACGGCCCTTTTTCGACTTAGAATTTGAACGTCTGTTAACATTTTTGGTTTCCGACAGATAACTCCAGTTTGGATTATTTGATTTGGTCCAAAGTTGGTATGTGTATTTCCCAACTAAAGATACAGGACAAGTTCGAATATGGGTTCCGTCCAGTTATTTTTACATGAGTTACGGCCCTTATTCAACTTAGAATTTGACCAATTTCATAACATTTTTGTTTCCGACCGATAACTCCAGTTTTGATTATTTGAGGTGAACCAAAGCTGGTATCTGTATTTAACGAAAACACAAGACGCATCCATTCTACACGGACATGGCTGATGAACGAACGCCCAATATCTGAAACGGACACGATAACACATCTAGGAATTCCTTTAAATAAAACTAATTTCCAAAATGCTCTCACAGAAAGCATTTGCTCAAAATCACGTTCTAATTACTTGATGCTCAGTAATGCTGGCCTATATGCCGGTGGTATAACACCCCAAAGCTCAATGATAATCTACAAATCTGTTGTATTGTCATGCGGACTCTATGGGTCGGAATTTCTTTGTGATGCTACGCGACAAACACGATTAAGCTCGAACGCATTCACCGCTTTTGTCTTAAACGTATACAGGGTCTACCTGTGGGCTGTAGGACTGATATAGTACTTAGTTTGCTCGGTACCTACCCACTAGCATCCATAATAGATGCGCGGAAACTTTAATTGTTTGGAATTCTGTGTCGCTTAACACCCGGTAAAGCATGCAAGAACATTTTTGAAACAAGATTACATCACTATTTCGATTCAAAATCCAAGAAAATCTCGTTCATTGGCGATGCTATAGCCATCGTAGATAAATATAACCTTACGGATATTGTTAATGAATATTTGCGCTCTGGATCCTTCCCATCAAAAGAGTTATGGAAATCTCGTGTAAAATCTAATATGCAAATTGTCATCGAGACAGAATGGAACCTGAGAGTGATGTCGGACTTATCTTTCAATCGCTTCCTGAAAGTTCACCATACTCTCAGCATGTCTAAACTCTGGCGTTTGTGTCGAAAATTCCCACAAAACAAGTGGTCTTACATGACCACAGCACTAGTAATCAATGCAACAATCTCATTTGAAGAGGGACAATGTCCAATTTGTGAAAGTACTTATATTGATAGGGTCAAACACATTCTCATTGATTGTATGACATTATCTTCCATACGTAATAACATGTTCTTTGGCTTAATCGACAAATACGGTATACCTTGCTTCATTGCCGTAGACGAACTAACTGACGATGATATGATATCCCTTCATCTTACGAATGTTACTGGCCACGTACAGAATGTTGCTGATGATATCGATTGCTTACTTAACTACATAGTCAGCTATACGGCACAACTGTGGTTATCATTCAACGCCCTTTCAGAGGCGAGCGGAATGAGAACTATTCAACATGACGACACCCCGAACTAATAGCAAGAGGCATTGAAACCACCGGGAAAAATTATATCATGTGGGTGCAAACTCGAAGTCGACATTTCTTATGAAATATATGCATCAATGTACATGTATGAGACGTCTCATATTGCAGCTACTGAGCACTTTCGTTGTCACTGTGTGGGCGTCAACACCTATAAAATATCATATTTGGTGTATTAACACCCCTATAGTTACCCCATCATGCCGTTGATCATCATCAACACTGTCACCATCATCATAATCACCACCACCACCGTCACCATTAGAATTACCACCACCATCATAATCATCTTCATCGTTGTCATTATCATCATCACCATCACCACCACCAACCCACCATCAAAATCTTCATAATTGTCACCAGCACAGTCATCATAATCGTTATCATGATCGTCATCGTCATCTTCAACATCACCATCATCACCATAATCATCATCGTCATCATCACCGAACCTCATGATCATCATCATTTTCAACATCATCGTCGTCGTCATCATCATATTCTTCATTAACATCATCATGATCTTCGTCATCAACATCATCATCATCATCGTCATCGTAATCGTCATCAGCATCAACATCATCATCTTCACCATCATCATCACCATCATCATAATCATTTCATCATCAGTGTATATCCACAATTGTACATAATTATAGTTACTTCTTTATTCGCATTGTGTTTTGTCAACTTGAGATAATATGTGTTATATGTTATATTCTTTATAAAAATCTTCATCGTTTTGGAGGAAATAAAGATATAATAATAATAAATTACGATTTCGTTGGCTTCGGGGGTAAAAACAATATTTGATTCGAGTCGAGGAACCCACCCACCAAACCTCAGAGTGATCAGATATCGATTTCTGAAGTATATTATTTTTCACCACTGGTAGTTTTTTGGCGGCCTGGCTAAAAGTCGACGAGTCTCATACCTAATTGCGGATGAGGACAGATAACTCTAAAAATCAATTGGCATGCATTTCACTGATTTGTCTCGAATAAGAGCCGTTACACATATCTCCATTAATGAATTGTATATGTGATAGTCTGTATATCGTGTGTATATAACATATCATAATCATTGACTTTCCTGCCACACTGCCTTCTATAAATATAACATTCAGACTTTTTCGTCTTAAACACCACAAATTGCACAACAAGCGATACACATGGTCGTGATTGCTTCGGACATTCGTTAGCTTTGCGCAGTGGCGGTACCATAGCCAATGAGGTTTATCCGAGGCGTGGTTATTGCTAGTTGAAAACTATTCCCAATACCCCGCGATGCGCCTTAACCGGCGCAATCGCAATTTTTGAGCGCTCCCACCGGAGCTATATTAATAAAATAAAAATTAGTTTTAAGATAAATTTTGTATGCTGATCATTTCGATTATCAATACAAAATTTTATTGGTACAATTTAATCCATTTTTATACGCCCTTTTTGAAAAAAGGTCGTATTATGTTATCAGTCTGTCCGTCCGTCTGTCCGCCCGTCTGTCTGTATGTCTATCCGTCCGTTAACATTTTTGGTTTCCGATCGATAACTCCAGTTTGGATAATTTGATCTGAACCAATGTGTGTATGTGTATTTCCCAGCTAAAGATACAGGCCAAGTTTGAATATGGGTTCCGTCCAATTATTTTTACATGAGTTACGGCCCTTTTTCGACTTAGAATTTGAACGTCTGTTAACATTTTTGGTTTCCGACAGATAACTCCAGTTTGGATTATTTGATTTGGTCCAAAGTTGGTATGTGTATTTCCCAGCTAAAGATACAGGCCAAGTTCGAATATGGGTTCCGTCCAGTTATTTTTACATGAGTTACGGCCCTTTTTCAACTTAGAATTTGACCAATTTCATAACATTTTTGTTTCCGACCGATAACTCCAGTTTTGATTATTTGAGGTGAACCAAAGCTGGTATCTGTATTTAACGAAAACCCAAGACGCATCCATTCTACACGGACATGGCTGATGAACGAACGCCCAATATCTGAAACGGACACGATAACACATCTAGGAATTCCTTTAAATAAAACTAATTTCCAAAATGCTCTCACAGAAAGCATTTGCTCAAAATTACGTTCTACTTACTTGATGCTCAGTAATGCTGGCCTATATGCCGGTGGTATAACACCCCAAAGCTCAATGATAATCTACAAATCTGTTGTATTGTCATGCGGACTCTATGGGTCGGAATTTCTTTGTGATGCTTCTGCGACAAACACGATTAAGCTCGAACGCATTCACCGCTTTTGTCTTAAACGTATACAGGGTCTACCTGTGGGCTGTAGGACTGATATAGTACTTAGTTTGCTCGGTACCTACCCACTAGAATCCATAATAGATGCGCGGAAACTTTCATTGTTTGGAACTCTGTGTCGCTTAACACCCGGTAAAGCATGCAAGAACATTTTTGAAACAAGATTACATCACTATTTCGATTCAAAATCCAAGAAAATCTCGTTCATTGGCGATGCTATAGCCATCGTAGATAAATATAACCTTACGGATATTGTTAATGAATATTTGCGCTCTGGATCCTCCCATCAAAAGAGTTATGGAAATCTCGTGTAAAATCTAATATGCAAATTGTCATCGAGACAGAATGGAACCTGAGAGTGATGTCGGACTTATCTTTCAATCGCTTCCTGAAAGTTCACCATACTCTCAGCATGTCTAAACTCTGGCGTTTGTGTCGAAAATTCCCACAAAACAAGTGGTCTTACATGACCACAGCACTAGTAATCAATGCAACAATCTCATTTGAAGAGGGACAATGTCCAATTTGTGAAAGTACTTATATTGATAGGGTCAAACACATTCTCATTGATTGTATGACATTATCTTCCATACGTAATAACATGTTCTTTGGCTTAATCGACAAATACGGTATACCTTGCTTCATTGCCGTAGACGAACTAACTGACGATGATATGATATCCCTTCATCTTACGAATGTTACTGGCCACGTACAGAATGTTGCTGATGATATCGATTGCTTACTTAACTACATAGTCAGCTATACGGCACAACTGTGGTTATCATTCAACGCCCTTTCAGAGGCGAGCGGAATGAGAACTATTCAACATGACGACACCCCGAACTAATAGCAAGAGGCATTGAAACCACCGGGAAAAATTATATCAAGTGGGTGCAAACTCGAAGTCGACATTTCTTATGAAATATATGCATCAATGTACATGTATGAGACGTCTCATATTGCAGCTACTGAGCACTTTCGTTGTCACTGTGTGGGCGTCAACACCTATAAAATATCATATTTGGTGTATTAACACCCCTATAGTTACCCCATCATGCCGTTGATCATCATCAACACTGTCACCATCATCATAATCACCACCACCACCGTCACCATTAGAATCACCACCACCATCATAATCATCTTCATCGTTGTCATTATCATCATCACCATCACCACCACCAACCCACCATCAAAATCTTCATAATTGTCACCAGCACAGTCATCATAATCGTTATCATGATCGTCATCGTCATCTTCAACATCACCATCATCACCATAATCATCATCGTCATCATCACCGAACCTCATGATCATCATCATTTTCAACATCATCGTCGTCGTCATCATCATATTCTTCATTAACATCATCATGATCTTCGTCATCAACATCATCATCATCATCGTCATCGTAATGGTCATCAGCATCAACATCATCATCTTCACCATCATCATCACCATCATCATAATCATTTCATCATCAGTGTATATCCACAATTGTACATAATTATAGTTACTTCTTTATTCGCATTGTGTTTTGTCAACTTGAGATAATATGTGTTATATGTTATATTCTTTATAAAAATCTTCATCGTTTTGGAGGAAATAAAGATATAATAATAATAAATTACGATTTCGTTGGCTTCGGGGGTAAAAACAATATTTGATTCGAGTCGGGGAACCCACCCACCAAACCTCAGAGTGATCAGATATCGATTTCTGAAGTATATTATTTTTCACCACTGGTAGTTTTTTGGCGGCCTGGCTAAAAGTCGACGAGTCTCATACCTAATTGCGGATGAAGACAGATAACTCTAAAATCAATTGGCATGCATTTCACTGATTTGTCTCGAATAAGAGCCGTTACACATATCTCCATTAATGAATTGTATATGTGATAGTCTGTATATCGTGTGTATATAAAATATCATAATCATTGACTTTCCTGCCACACTGCCTTCTATAAATATAACATTCAGACTTTTTCGTCTTAAACACCACAAATTGCACAACAAGCGATACACATGGTCGTGATTGCTTCGGACATTCGTTAGCTTTGCGCAGTGGCGGTACCATAGCCAATGAGGTTTATCCGAGGCGTGGTTATTGCTAGTTGAAAACTATTCCCAATACCCCGCGATGCGCCTTAACCGGCGCAATCGCAATTTTTGAGCGCTCCCACGGGAGCTATATTAATAAAATAAAAATTAGTTTTAAGATAAATTTTGTATGCTGATCATTTCGATTATCAATACAAAATTTTATTGGTACAATTTAATCCATTTTTATTCGCCCTTTTTGAAAAAAGGTCGTATTATGTTATCAGTCTGTCCGTCCGTCTGTCCGCCCGTCTGTCTGTCTGTCTATCCGTCCGTTAACATTTTTGGTTTCCGATCGATAACTCCAGTTTGGATAATTTGATCTGAACCAATGTTTGTATGTGTATTTCCCAGCTAAAGATACAGGCCAAGTTTGAATATGGGTTCCGTCCAATTATTTTTACATGAGTTACGGCCCTTTTTCGACTTAGAATTTGAACGTCTGTTAACATTTTTGGTTTCCGACAGATAACTCCAGTTTGGATTATTTGATTTGGTCCAAAGTTGGTATGTGTATTTCCCAGCTAAAGATACAGGCCAAGTTCGAATATGGGTTCCGTCCAGTCATTTTTACATGAGTTACGGCCCTTATTCAACTTAGAATTTGACCAATTTCATAACATTTTTGTTTCCGACCGATAACTCCAGTTTTGATTATTTGAGGTGAACCAAAGCTGGTATCTGTATTTAACGAAAACCCAAGACGCATCCATTCTACACGGACATGGCTGATGAACGAACGCCCAATATCTGAAACGGACACGATAACACATCTAGGAATTCCTTTAAATAAAACTAATTTCCAAAATGCTCTCACAGAAAGCATTTGCTCAAAATTACGTTCTACTTACTTGATGCTCAGTAATGCTGGCCTATATGCCGGTGGTATAACACCCCAAAGCTCAATGATAATCTACAAATCTGTTGTATTGTCATGCGGACTCTATGGGTCGGAATTTCTTTGTGATGCTTCTGCGACAAACACGATTAAGCTCGAACGCATTCACCGCTTTTGTCTTAAACGTATACAGGGTCTACCTGTGGGCTGTAGGACTGATATAGTACTTAGTTTGCTCGGTACCTACCCACTAGAATCCATAATAGATGCGCGGAAACTTTCATTGTTTGGAACTCTGTGTCGCTTAACACCCGGTAAAGCATGCAAGAACATTTTTGAAACAAGATTACATCACTATTTCGATTCAAAATCCAAGAAAATCTCGTTCATTGGCGATGCTATAGCCATCGTAGATAAATATAACCTTACGGATATTGTTAATGAATATTTGCGCTCTGGATCCTTCCCTTCAAAAGAGTTATGGAAATCTCGTGTAAAATCTAATATGCAAATTGTCATCGAGACAGAATGGAACCTGAGTGTGATGTCGGACTTATCTTTCAATCGCTTCCTGAAAGTTCACCATACTCTCAGCATGTCTAAACTCTGGCGTTTGTGTCGAAAATTCCCACAAAACAAGTGGTCTTACATGACCACAGCACTAGTAATCAATGCAACAATCTCATTTGAAGAGGGACAATGTCCAATTTGTGAAAGTACTTATATTGATAGGGTCAAACACATTCTCATTGATTGTATGACATTATCTTCCATACGTAATAACATGTTCTTTGGCTTAATCGACAAATACGGTATACCTTGCTTCATTGCCGTAGACGAACTAACTGACGATGATATGATATCCCTTCATCTTACGAATGTTACTGGCCACGTACAGAATGTTGCTGATGATATCGATTGCTTACTTAACTACATAGTCAGCTATACGGCACAACTGTGGTTATCATTCAACGCCCTTTCAGAGGCGAGCGGAATGAGAACTATTCAACATGACGACACCCCGAACTAATAGCAAGAGGCATTGAAACCACCGGGAAAAATTATATCAAGTGGGTGCAAACTCGAAGTCGACATTTCTTATGAAATATATGCATCAATGTACATGTATGAGACGTCTCATATTGCAGCTACTGAGCACTTTCGTTGTCACTGTGTGGGCGTCAACACCTATAAAATATCATATTTGGTGTATTAACACCCCTATAGTTACCCCATCATGCCGTTGATCATCATCAACACTGTCACCATCATCATAATCACCACCACCACCGTCACCATTAGAATTACCACCACCATCATAATCATCTTCATCGTTGTCATTATCATCATCACCATCACCACCACCAACCCACCATCAAAATCTTCATAATTGTCACCAGCACAGTCATCATAATCGTTATCATGATCGTCATCGTCATCTTCAACATCACCATCATCACCATAATCATCATCGTCATCATCACCGAACCTCATGATCATCATCATTTTCAACATCATCGTCGTCGTCATCATCATATTCTTCATTAACATCATCATGATCTTCGTCATCAACATCATCATCATCATCGTCATCGTAATCGTCATCAGCATCAACATCATCATCTTCACCATCATCATCACCATCATCATAATCATTTCATCATCAGTGTATATCCACAATTGTACATAATTATAGTTACTTCTTTATTCGCATTGTGTTTTGTCAACTTGAGATAATATGTGTTATATGTTATATTCTTTATAAAAATCTTCATCGTTTTGGAGGAAATAAAGATATAATAATAATAAATTACGATTTCGTTGGCTTCGGGGGTAAAAACAATATTTGATTCGAGTCGAGGAACCCACCCACCAAACCTCAGAGTGATCAGATATCGATTTCTGAAGTATATTATTTTTCACCACTGGTAGTTTTTTGGCGGCCTGGCTAAAAGTCGACGAGTCTCATACCTAATTGCGGATGAGGACAGATAACTCTAAAAATCAATTGGCATGCATTTCACTGATTTGTCTCGAATAAGAGCCGTTACACATATCTCCATTAATGAATTGTATATGTGATAGTCTGTATATCGTGTGTATATAACATATCATAATCATTGACTTTCCTGCCACACTGCCTTCTATAAATATAACATTCAGACTTTTTCGTCTTAAACACCACAAATTGCACAACAAGCGATACACATGGTCGTGATTGCTTCGGACATTCGTTAGCTTTGCGCAGTGGCGGTACCATAGCCAATGAGGTTTATCCGAGGCGTGGTTATTGCTAGTTGAAAACTATTCCCAATACCCCGCGATGCGCCTTAACCGGCGCAATCGCAATTTTTGAGCGCTCCCACCGGAGCTATATTAATAAAATAAAAATTAGTTTTAAGATAAATTTTGTATGCTGATCATTTCGATTATCAATACAAAATTTTATTGGTACAATTTAATCCATTTTTATACGCCCTTTTTGAAAAAAGGTCGTATTATGTTATCAGTCTGTCCGTCCGTCTGTCCGCCCGTCTGTCTGTATGTCTATCCGTCCGTTAACATTTTTGGTTTCCGATCGATAACTCCAGTTTGGATAATTTGATCTGAACCAATGTGTGTATGTGTATTTCCCAGCTAAAGATACAGGCCAAGTTTGAATATGGGTTCCGTCCAATTATTTTTACATGAGTTACGGCCCTTTTTCGACTTAGAATTTGAACGTCTGTTAACATTTTTGGTTTCCGACAGATAACTCCAGTTTGGATTATTTGATTTGGTCCAAAGTTGGTATGTGTATTTCCCAGCTAAAGATACAGGCCAAGTTCGAATATGGGTTCCGTCCAGTTATTTTTACATGAGTTACGGCCCTTTTTCAACTTAGAATTTGACCAATTTCATAACATTTTTGTTTCCGACCGATAACTCCAGTTTTGATTATTTGAGGTGAACCAAAGCTGGTATCTGTATTTAACGAAAACCCAAGACGCATCCATTCTACACGGACATGGCTGATGAACGAACGCCCAATATCTGAAACGGACACGATAACACATCTAGGAATTCCTTTAAATAAAACTAATTTCCAAAATGCTCTCACAGAAAGCATTTGCTCAAAATTACGTTCTACTTACTTGATGCTCAGTAATGCTGGCCTATATGCCGGTGGTATAACACCCCAAAGCTCAATGATAATCTACAAATCTGTTGTATTGTCATGCGGACTCTATGGGTCGGAATTTCTTTGTGATGCTTCTGCGACAAACACGATTAAGCTCGAACGCATTCACCGCTTTTGTCTTAAACGTATACAGGGTCTACCTGTGGGCTGTAGGACTGATATAGTACTTAGTTTGCTCGGTACCTACCCACTAGAATCCATAATAGATGCGCGGAAACTTTCATTGTTTGGAACTCTGTGTCGCTTAACACCCGGTAAAGCATGCAAGAACATTTTTGAAACAAGATTACATCACTATTTCGATTCAAAATCCAAGAAAATCTCGTTCATTGGCGATGCTATAGCCATCGTAGATAAATATAACCTTACGGATATTGTTAATGAATATTTGCGCTCTGGATCCTCCCATCAAAAGAGTTATGGAAATCTCGTGTAAAATCTAATATGCAAATTGTCATCGAGACAGAATGGAACCTGAGAGTGATGTCGGACTTATCTTTCAATCGCTTCCTGAAAGTTCACCATACTCTCAGCATGTCTAAACTCTGGCGTTTGTGTCGAAAATTCCCACAAAACAAGTGGTCTTACATGACCACAGCACTAGTAATCAATGCAACAATCTCATTTGAAGAGGGACAATGTCCAATTTGTGAAAGTACTTATATTGATAGGGTCAAACACATTCTCATTGATTGTATGACATTATCTTCCATACGTAATAACATGTTCTTTGGCTTAATCGACAAATACGGTATACCTTGCTTCATTGCCGTAGACGAACTAACTGACGATGATATGATATCCCTTCATCTTACGAATGTTACTGGCCACGTACAGAATGTTGCTGATGATATCGATTGCTTACTTAACTACATAGTCAGCTATACGGCACAACTGTGGTTATCATTCAACGCCCTTTCAGAGGCGAGCGGAATGAGAACTATTCAACATGACGACACCCCGAACTAATAGCAAGAGGCATTGAAACTACCGGGAAAAATTATATCAAGTGGGTGCAAACTCGAAGTCGACATTTCTTATGAAATATATGCATCAATGTACATGTATGAGACGTCTCATATTGCAGCTACTGAGCACTTTCGTTGTCACTGTGTGGGCGTCAACACCTATAAAATATCATATTTGGTGTATTAACACCCCTATAGTTACCCCATCATGCCGTTGATCATCATCAACACTGTCACCATCATCATAATCACCACCACCACCGTCACCATTAGAATCACCACCACCATCATAATCATCTTCATCGTTGTCATTATCATCATCACCATCACCACCACCAACCCACCATCAAAATCTTCATAATTGTCACCAGCACAGTCATCATAATCGTTATCATGATCGTCATCGTCATCTTCAACATCACCATCATCACCATAATCATCATCGTCATCATCACCGAACCTCATGATCATCATCATTTTCAACATCATCGTCGTCGTCATCATCATATTCTTCATTAACATCATCATGATCTTCGTCATCAACATCATCATCATCATCGTCATCGTAATGGTCATCAGCATCAACATCATCATCTTCACCATCATCATCACCATCATCATAATCATTTCATCATCAGTGTATATCCACAATTGTACATAATTATAGTTACTTCTTTATTCGCATTGTGTTTTGTCAACTTGAGATAATATGTGTTATATGTTATATTCTTTATAAAAATCTTCATCGTTTTGGAGGAAATAAAGATATAATAATAATAAATTACGATTTCGTTGGCTTCGGGGGTAAAAACAATATTTGATTCGAGTCGGGGAACCCACCCACCAAACCTCAGAGTGATCAGATATCGATTTCTGAAGTATATTATTTTTCACCACTGGTAGTTTTTTGGCGGCCTGGCTAAAAGTCGACGAGTCTCATACCTAATTGCGGATGAAGACAGATAACTCTAAAATCAATTGGCATGCATTTCACTGATTTGTCTCGAATAAGAGCCGTTACACATATCTCCATTAATGAATTGTATATGTGATAGTCTGTATATCGTGTGTATATAAAATATCATAATCATTGACTTTCCTGCCACACTGCCTTCTATAAATATAACATTCAGACTTTTTCGTCTTAAACACCACAAATTGCACAACAAGCGATACACATGGTCGTGATTGCTTCGGACATTCGTTAGCTTTGCGCAGTGGCGGTACCATAGCCAATGAGGTTTATCCGAGGCGTGGTTATTGCTAGTTGAAAACTATTCCCAATACCCCGCGATGCGCTTTAACCGGCGCAATCGCAATTTTTGAGCGCTCCCACGGGAGCTATATTAATAAAATAAAAATTAGTTTTAAGATAAATTTTGTATGCTGATCATTTCGATTATCAATACAAAATTTTATTGGTACAATTTAATCCATTTTTATTCGCCCTTTTTGAAAAAAGGTCGTATTATGTTATCAGTCTGTCCGTCCGTCTGTCCGCCCGTCTGTCTGTCTGTCTATCCGTCCGTTAACATTTTTGGTTTCCGATCGATAACTCCAGTTTGGATAATTTGATCTGAACCAATGTTTGTATGTGTATTTCCCAGCTAAAGATACAGGCCAAGTTTGAATATGGGTTCCGTCCAATTATTTTTACATGAGTTACGGCCCTTTTTCGACTTAGAATTTGAACGTCTGTTAACATTTTTGGTTTCCGACAGATAACTCCAGTTTGGATTATTTGATTTGGTCCAAAGTTGGTATGTGTATTTCCCAGCTAAAGATACAGGCCAAGTTCGAATATGGGTTCCGTCCAGTCATTTTTACATGAGTTACGGCCCTTATTCAACTTAGAATTTGACCAATTTCATAACATTTTTGTTTCCGACCGATAACTCCAGTTTTGATTATTTGAGGTGAACCAAAGCTGGTATCTGTATTTAACGAAAACCCAAGACGCATCCATTCTACACGGACATGGCTGATGAACGAACGCCCAATATCTGAAACGGACACGATAACACATCTAGGAATTCCTTTAAATAAAACTAATTTCCAAAATGCTCTCACAGAAAGCATTTGCTCAAAATTACGTTCTACTTACTTGATGCTCAGTAATGCTGGCCTATATGCCGGTGGTATAACACCCCAAAGCTCAATGATAATCTACAAATCTGTTGTATTGTCATGCGGACTCTATGGGTCGGAATTTCTTTGTGATGCTTCTGCGACAAACACGATTAAGCTCGAACGCATTCACCGCTTTTGTCTTAAACGTATACAGGGTCTACCTGTGGGCTGTAGGACTGATATAGTACTTAGTTTGCTCGGTACCTACCCACTAGAATCCATAATAGATGCGCGGAAACTTTCATTGTTTGGAACTCTGTGTCGCTTAACACCCGGTAAAGCATGCAAGAACATTTTTGAAACAAGATTACATCACTATTTCGATTCAAAATCCAAGAAAATCTCGTTCATTGGCGATGCTATAGCCATCGTAGATAAATATAACCTTACGGATATTGTTAATGAATATTTGCGCTCTGGATCCTTCCCTTCAAAAGAGTTATGGAAATCTCGTGTAAAATCTAATATGCAAATTGTCATCGAGACAGAATGGAACCTGAGTGTGATGTCGGACTTATCTTTCAATCGCTTCCTGAAAGTTCACCATACTCTCAGCATGTCTAAACTCTGGCGTTTGTGTCGAAAATTCCCACAAAACAAGTGGTCTTACATGACCACAGCACTAGTAATCAATGCAACAATCTCATTTGAAGAGGGACAATGTCCAATTTGTGAAAGTACTTATATTGATAGGGTCAAACACATTCTCATTGATTGTATGACATTATCTTCCATACGTAATAACATGTTCTTTGGCTTAATCGACAAATACGGTATACCTTGCTTCATTGCCGTAGACGAACTAACTGACGATGATATGATATCCCTTCATCTTACGAATGTTACTGGCCACGTACAGAATGTTGCTGATGATATCGATTGCTTACTTAACTACATAGTCAGCTATACGGCACAACTGTGGTTATCATTCAACGCCCTTTCAGAGGCGAGCGGAATGAGAACTATTCAACATGACGACACCCCGAACTAATAGCAAGAGGCATTGAAACCACCGGGAAAAATTATATCAAGTGGGTGCAAACTCGAAGTCGACATTTCTTATGAAATATATGCATCAATGTACATGTATGAGACGTCTCATATTGCAGCTACTGAGCACTTTCGTTGTCACTGTGTGGGCGTCAACACCTATAAAATATCATATTTGGTGTATTAACACCCCTATAGTTACCCCATCATGCCGTTGATCATCATCAACACTGCCACCATCATCATAATCACCACCACCACCGTCACCATTAGAATCACCACCACCATCATAATCATCTTCATCGTTGTCATTATCATCATCACCATCACCACCACCAACCCACCATCAAAATCTTCATAATTGTCACCAGCACAGTCATCATAATCGTTATCATGATCGTCATCGTCATCTTCAACATCACCATCATCACCATAATCATCATCGTCATTATCACCGAACCTCATGATCATCATCATTTTCAACATCATCGTCGTCGTCATCATCATATTCTTCATTTACATCATAATGATCTTCGTCATCAACATCATCATCATCATCGTCATCGTAATCGTCATCAGCATCAACATCATCATCTTCACCATCATCATCACCATCATCATAATCATTTCATCATCAGTGTATATCCACAATTGTACATAATTATAGTTACTTCTTTATTCGCATTGTGTTTTGTCAACTTGAGATAATATGTGTTATATGTTATATTCTTTATAAAAATCTTCATCGTTTTGGAGGAAATAAAGATATAATAATATTAAATTACGATTTCGTTGGCTTCGGGGGTAAAAACAATATTTGATTCGAGTCGGGGAACCCACCCACCAAACCTCAGAGTGATCAGATATCGATTTCTGAAGTATATTATTTTTCACCACTGGTAGTTTTTTGGCGGCCTGGCTAAAAGTCGACGAGTCTCATACCTAATTGCGGATGAAGACAGATAACTCTAAAATCAATTGGCATGCATTTCACTGATTTGTCTCGAATAAGAGCCGTTACACATATCTCCATTAATGAATTGTATATGTGATAGTCTGTATATCGTGTGTATATAAAATATCATAATCATTGACTTTCCTGCCACACTGCCTTCTATAAATATAACATTCAGACTTTTTCGTCTTAAACACCACAAATTGCACAACAAGCGATACACATGGTCGTGATTGCTTCGGACATTCGTTAGCTTTGCGCAGTGGCGGTACCATAGCCAATGAGGTTTATCCGAGGCGTGGTTATTGCTAGTTGAAAACTATTCCCAATACCCCGCGATGCGCCTTAACCGGCGCAATCGCAATTTTTGAGCGCTTCCACGGGAGCTATATTAATAAAATAAAAATTAGTTTTAAGATAAATTTTGTATGCTGATCATTTCGATTATCAATACAAAATTTTATTGGTACAATTTAATCCATTTTTATACGCCCTTTTTGAAAAAAGGTCGTATTATGTTATCAGTCTGTCCGTCCGTCTGTCCGCCCGTCTGTCTGTATGTCTATCCGTCCGTTAACATTTTTGGTTTCCGATCGATAACTCCAGTTTGAATAATTTGATCTGAACCAATGTTTGTATGTGTATTTCCCAGCTAAAGATACAGGCCAAGTTTGAATATGGGTTCCGTCCAATTATTTTTACATGAGTTACGGCCCTTTTTCGACTTAGAATTTGAACGTCTGTTAACATTTTTGGTTTCCGACAGATAACTCCAGTTTGGATTATTTGATTTGGTCCAAAGTTGGTATGTGTATTTCCCAGCTAAAGATACAGGCCAAGTTCGAATATGGGTTCCGTCCAGTTATTTTTACATGAGTTACGGCCCTTTTTCAACTTAGAATTTGACCAATTTCATAACATTTTTGTTTCCGACCGATAACTCCAGTTTTGATTATTTGAGGTGAACCAAAGCTGGTATCTGTATTTAACGAAAACCCAAGACGCATCCATTCTACACGGACATGGCTGATGAACGAACGCCCAATATCTGAAACGGACACGATAACACATCTAGGAATTCCTTTAAATAAAACTAATTTCCAAAATGCTCTCACAGAAAGCATTTGCTCAAAATTACGTTCTACTTACTTGATGATCAGTAATGCTGGCCTATATGCCGGTGGTATAACACCCCAAAGCTCAATGATAATCTACAAATCTGTTGTATTGTCATGCGGACTCTATGGGTCGGAATTTCTTTGTGATGCTTCTGCGACAAACACGATTAAGCTCGAACGCATTCACCGCTTTTGTCTTAAACGTATACAGGGTCTACCTGTGGGCTGTAGGACTGATATAGTACTTAGTTTATTCGGTACCTACCCACTAGAATCCATAATAGATGCGCGGAAACTTTCATTGTTTGGAACTCTGTGTCGCTTAACACCCGGTAAAGCATGCAAGAACATTTTTGAAACAAGATTACATCACTATTTCGATTCAAAATCCAAGAAAATCTCGTTCATTGGCGATGCTATAGCCATCGTAGATAAATATAACCTTACGGATATTGTTAATGAATATTTGCGCTCTGGATCCTTCCCATCAAAAGAGTTATGGAAATCTCGTGTAAAATCTAATATGCAAATTGTCATCGAGACAGAATGGAACCTGAGAGTGATGTCGGACTTATCTTTCAATCGCTTCCTGAAAGTTCACCATACTCTCAGCATGTCTAAACTCTGGCGTTTGTGTCGAAAATTCCCACAAAACAAGTGGTCTTACATGACCACAGCACTAGTAATCAATGCAACAATCTCATTTGAAGAGGGACAATGTCCAATTTGTGAAAGTACTTATATTGATAGGGTCAAACACATTCTCATTGATTGTATGACATTATCTTCCATACGTAATAACATGTTCTTTGGCTTAATCGACAAATACGGTATACATTGCTTCATTGCCGTAGACGAACTAACTGACGATGATATGATATCCCTTCATCTTACGAATGTTACTGGCCACGTACAGAATGTTGCTGATGATATCGATTGCTTACTTAACTACATAGTCAGCTATACGGCACAACTGTGGTTATCATTCAACGCCCTTTCAGAGGCGAGCGGAATGAGAACTATTCAACATGACGACACCCCGAACTAATAGCAAGAGGCATTGAAACCACCGGGAAAAATTATATCAAGTGGGTGCAAACTCGAAGTCGACATTTCTTATGAAATATATGCATCAATGTACATGTATGAGACGTCTCATATTGCAGCTACTGAGCACTTTCGTTGTCACTGTGTCGGCGTCAACACCTATAAAATATCATATTTGGTGTATTAACACCCCTATAGTTACCCCATCATGCCGTTGATCATCATCAACACTGTCACCATCATCATAATCACCACCACCACCGTCACCATTAGAATCACCACCACCATCATAATCATCTTCATCGTTGTCATTATCATCATCACCATCACCACCACCAACCCACCATCAAAATCTTCATAATTGTCAACAGCACAGTCATCATAATCGTTATCATGATCGTCATCGTCATCTTCAACATCACCATCATCACTATAATCATCATCGTCATCATCACCGAACCTCATGATCATCATCATTTTCAACATCATCGTCGTCGTCATCATCATATTCTTCATTTACATCATAATGATCTTCGTCATCAACATCATCATCATCATCGTCATCGTAATCGTCATCAGCATCAACATCATCATCTTCACCATCATCATCACCATCATCATAATCATTTCATCATCAGTGTATATCCACAATTGTACATAATTATAGTTACTTCTTTATTCGCATTGTGTTTTGTCAACTTGAGATAATATGTGTTATATGTTATATTCTTTATAAAAATCTTCATCGTTTTGGAGGAAATAAAGATATAATAATATTAAATTACGATTTCGTTGGCTTCGGGGGTAAAAACAATATTTGATTCGAGTCGAGGAACCCACCCACCAAACCTCAGAGTGATCAGATATCGATTTCTGAAGTATATTATTTTTCACCACTGGTAGTTTTTTGGCGGCCTGGCTAAAAGTCGACGAGTCTCATACCTAATTGCGGATGAAGACAGATAACTCTAAAATCAATTGGCATGCATTTCACTGATTTGTCTCGAATAAGAGCCGTTACACATATATCCATTAATGAATTGTATATGTGATAGTCTGTATATCGTGTGTATATAACATATCATAATCATTGACTTTCCTGCCACACTGCCTTCTATAAATATAACATTCAGACTTTTTCGTCTTAAACACCACAAATTGCACAACAAGCGATACACATGGTCGTGATTGCTTCGGACATTCGTTAGCTTTGCGCAGTGGCGGTACCATAGCCAATGAGGTTTATCCGAGGCGTGGTTATTGCTAGGTCTGATGCTCATTCGATCGCTTCTCGGCTTTTTGGCTCGAGTCCGTGCTGTGAGATACGTCCCCGACGATGGTCACCCCCATCGGACGGGACTTCGCAGCCTGAGGAGGACGAGTGGTCGTGACTGACTGACGGACTTCCGCTTTAGCGGGGACTGACCCCGACAGGCAATTTGACGATCTCGTAAGGGTGGGTCACCTCTTTCG
The DNA here is from genome assembly GCA_032622095.1 of Siphonodentalium dalli. Taxonomy (NCBI): domain Eukaryota; kingdom Metazoa; phylum Mollusca; class Scaphopoda; order Gadilida; family Siphonodentaliidae; genus Siphonodentalium; species Siphonodentalium dalli. The sequence continues at coordinate 31,178,510 of CP136065.1, forward strand.
GGGTGCTCCAGCCGATATGAGTGGTCCGCAATAGCCCCGGGTCTAAAAAAAAAAAAAAAAAAAATGAGGTTTATCCGAGGCGTGGTTATTGCTAGTTGAAAACTATTCCCAATACCCCGCGATACGCCTTAACCGGCGCAATCGCAATTTTTGAGCGCTCCCACGGGAGCTATATTAATAAAATAAAAATTAGTTTTAAGATAAATTTTGTATGCTGATCATTTCGATTATCAATACAAAATTTTATTGGTACAATTTAATCCATTTTTATACGCCCTTTTTGAAAAAAGGTCGTATTATGTTATCAGTCTGTCCGTCCGTCTGTCCGCCCGTCTGTCTGTATGTCTATCCGTCCGTTAACATTTTTGGTTTCCGATCGATAACTCCAGTTTGGATAATTTGATCTGAACCAATGTGTGTATGTGTATTTCCCAGCTAAAGATACAGGCCAAGTTTGAATATGGGTTCCGTCCAATTATTTTTACATGAGTTACGGCCCTTTTTCGACTTAGAATTTGAACGTCTGTTAACATTTTTGGTTTCCGACAGATAACTCCAGTTTGGATTATTTGATTTGGTCCAAAGTTGGTATGTGTATTTCCCAGCTAAAGATACAGGCCAAGTTCGAATATGGGTTCCGTCCAGTCATTTTTACATGAGTTACGGCCCTTATTCAACTTAGAATTTGACCAATTTCATAACATTTTTGTTTTCGACCGATAACTCCAGTTTTGATTATTTGAGGTGAACCAAAGCTGGTATCTGTATTTAACGAAAACCCAAGACGCATCCATTCTACACGGACATGGCTGATGAACGAACGCCCAATATCTGAAACGGACACGATAACACATCTAGGAATTCCTTTAAATAAAACTAATTTCCAAAATGCTCTCACAGAAAGCATTTGCTCAAAATTACGTTCTACTTACTTGATGCTCAGTAATGCTGGCCTATATGCCGGTGGTATAACACCCCAAAGCTCAATGATAATCTACAAATCTGTTGTATTGTCATGCGGACTCTATGGGTCGGAATTTCTTTGTGATGCTTCTGCGACAAACACGATTAAGCTCGAACGCATTCACCGCTTTTGTCTTAAACGTATACAGGGTCTACCTGTGGGCTGTAGGACTGATATAGTACTTAGTTTGCTCGGTACCTACCCACCAGAATCCATAATAGATGCGCGGAAACTTTCATTGTTTGGAACTCTGTGTCGCTTAACACCCGGTAAAGCATGCAAGAACATTTTTGAAACAAGATTACATCACTATTTCGATTCAAAATCCAAGAAAATCTCGTTCATTGGCGATGCTATAGCCATCGTAGATAAATATAACCTTACGGATATTGTTAATGAATATTTGCGCTCTGGATCCTTCCCATCAAAAGAGTTATGGAAATCTCGTGTAAAATCTAATATGCAAATTGTCATCGAGACAGAATGGAACCTGAGAGTGATGTCGGACTTATCTTTCAATCGCTTCCTGAAAGTTCACCATACTCTCAGCATGTCTAAACTCTGGCGTTTGTGTCGAAAATTCCCACAAAACAAGTGGTCTTACATGACCACAGCACTAGTAATCAATGCAACAATCTCATTTGAAGAGGGACAATGTCCAATTTGTGAAAGTACTTATATTGATAGGGTCAAACACATTCTCATTGATTGTATGACATTATCTTCCATACGTAATAACATGTTCTTTGGCTTAATCGACAAATACGGTATACCTTGCTTCATTGCCGTAGACGAACTAACTGACGATGATATGATATCCCTTCATCTTAGGAATGTTACTGGCCACGTACAGAATGTTGCTGATGATATCGATTGCTTACTTAACTACATAGTCAGCTATACGGCACAACTGTGGTTATCATTCAACGCCCTTTCAGAGGCGAGCGGAATGAGAACTATTCAACATGACGACACCCCGAACTAATAGCAAGAGGCATTGAAACCACCGGGAAAAATTATATCAAGTGGGTGCAAACTCGAAGTCGACATTTCTTATGAAATATATGCATCAATGTACATGTATGAGACGTCTCATATTGCAGCTACTGAGCACTTTCGTTGTCACTGTGTGGGCGTCAACACCTATAAAATATCATATTTGGTGTATTAACACCCCTATAGTTACCCCATCATGCCGTTGATCATCGTCAACACTGTCACCATCATCATAATTACCACCACCACCGTCACCATTAGAATCACCACCACCATCATAATCATCTTCATCGTTGTCATAGTTACCCCATCATGCCGTTGATCATCATCAACACTGTCACCATCATCATAATCACCACCACCACCGTCACCATTAGAATCACCACCACCATCATAATCATCTTCATCGTTGTCATTATCATCATCACCACCACCAACCCACCATCAAAATCTTCATAATTGTCACCAGCACAGTCATCATAATCGTTATCATGATCGTCATCGTCATCTTCAACATCACCATCATCACCATAATCATCATCGTCATCATCACCGAACCTCATGATCATCATCATTTTCAACATCATCGTCGTCGTCTTCATCATATTCTTCATTAACATCATCATGATCTTCGTCATCAACATCATCATCATCATCGTCATCGTAATCGTCATCAGCATCAACATCACCATCTTCACCATCATCATCACCATCATCATAATCATTTCATCATCAGTGTATATCCACAATTGTACATAATTATAGTTACTTCTTTATTCGCATTGTGTTTTGTCAACTTGAGATAATATGTGTTATATGTTATATTCTTTATAAAAATCTTCATCGTTTTGGAGGAAATAAAGATATAATAATAATAAATTACGATTTCGTTGGCTTCGGGGGTAAAAACAATATTTGATTCGTGTCGAGGAACCCACCCACCAAACCTCAGAGTGATCAGATATCGATTTCTGAAGTATATTATTTTTCACCACTGGTAGTTTTTTGGCGGCCTGGCTAAAAGTCGACGAGTCTCATACCTAATTGCGGATGAAGACAGATAACTCTAAAATCAATTGGCATGCATTTCACTGATTTGTCTCGAATAAGAGCCGTTACACATATCTCCATTAATGAATTGTATATGTGATAGTCTGTATATCGTGTGTATATAAAATATCATAATCATTGACTTTCCTGCCACACTGCCTAGTTGAAAACTATTCCCAATACCCCGCGATGCGCCTTTGCGCAATCGCAATTTTTGAGCGCTCCCACGGGAGCTATATTAATAAAATAAAAATTAGTTTTAAGATAAATTTTGTATGCTGATCATTTCGATTATCAATACAAAATTTTATTGGTACAATTTAATCCATTTTTATACGCCCGTTTTGAAAAAAGGTCGTATTATGTTATCAGTCTGTCCGTCCGTCTGTCCGCCCGTCTGTCTGTATGTCTATCCGTCCGTTAACATTTTTGGTTTCCGATCGATAACTCCAGTTTGGATAATTTGATCTGAACCAATGTTTGTATGTGTATTTCCCAGCTAAAGATACAGGCCAAGTTTGAATATGGGTTCCGTCCAATTATTTTTACATGAGTTACGGCCCTTTTTCGACTTAGAATTTGAACGTCTGTTAACATTTTTGGTTTCCGACAGATAACTCCAGTTTGGATTATTTGATTTGGTCCAAAGTTGGTATGTGTATTTCCCAGCTAAAGATACAGGCCAAGTTCGAATATGGGTTCCGTCCAGTTATTTTTACATGAGTTACGGCCCTTATTCAACTTAGAATTTGACCAATTTCATAACATTTTTGTTTCCGACCGATGACTCCAGTTTTGATTATTTGAGGTGAACCAAAGCTGGTATCTGTATTTAACGAAAACCCAAGACGCATCCATTCTACACGGACATGGCTGATGAACGAACGCCCAATATCTGAAACGGACACGATAACACATCTAGGAATTCCTTTAAATAAAACTAATTTCCAAAATGCTCTCACAGAAAGCATTTGCTCAAAATCACGTTCTACTTACTTGATGCTCAGTAATGCTGGCCTATATGCCGGTGGTATAACACCCCAAAGCTCAATGATAATCTACAAATCTGTTGTATTGTCATGCGGACTCTATGGGTCGGAATTTCTTTGTGATGCTTCTGCGACAAACACGATTAAGCTCGAACGCATTCACCGCTTTTGTCTTAAACGTATACAGGGTCTACCTGTGGGCTGTAGGACTGATATAGTACTTAGTTTGCTCGGTACCTACCCACTAGAATCCATAATAGATGCGCGGAAACTTTAATTGTTTGGAATTCTGTGTCGCTTAACACCCGGTAAAGCATGCAAGAACATTTTTGAAACAAGATTACATCACTATTTCGATTCAAAATCCAAGAAAATCTCGTTCATTGGCGATGCTATAGCCATCGTAGATAAATATAACCTTACGGATATTGTTAATGAATATTTGCGCTCTGGATCCTTCCCATCAAAAGAGTTATGGAAATCTCGTGTAAAATCTAATATGCAAATTGTCATCGAGACAGAATGGAACCTGAGAGTGATGTCGGACTTATCTTTCAATCGCTTCCTGAAAGTTCACCATACTCTCAGCATGTCTAAACTCTGGCGTTTGTGTCGAAAATTCCCACAAAACAAGTGGTCTTGCATGACCACAGCACTAGTAATCAATGCAACAATCTCATTTGAAGAGGGACAATGTCCAATTTGTGAAAGTACTTATATTGATAGGGTCAAACACATTCTCATTGATTGTATGACATTATCTTCCATACGTAATAACATGTTCTTTGGCTTAATCGACAAATACGGTATACCTTGCTTCATTGCCGTAGACGAACTAACTGACGATGATATGATATCCCTTCATCTTACGAATGTTACTGGCCACGTACAGAATGTTGCTGATGATATCGATTGCTTACTTAACTACATAGTCAGCTATACGGCACAACTGTGGTTATCATTCAACGTCCTTTCAGAGGCGAGCGGAATGAGAACTATTCAACATGACGACACCCCGAACTAATAGCAAGAGGCATTGAAACCACCGGGAAAAATTATATCATGTGGGTGCAAACTCGAAGTCGACATTTATTATGAAATATATGCATCAATGTACATGTATGAGACGTCTCATATTGCAGCTACTGAGCACTTTCGTTGTCACTGTGTGGGCGTCAACACCTATAAAATATCATATTTGGTGTATTAACACCCCTATAGTTACCCCATCATGCCGTTGATCATCATCAACACTGTCACCATCATCATAATCACCACCACCACCGTCACCATTAGAATCACCACCACCATCATAATCATCTTCATCGTTGTCATTATCATCATCACCACCACCAACCCACCATCAAAATCTTCATAATTGTCACCAGCACAGTCATCATAATCGTTATCATGATCGTCATCGTCATCTTCAACATCACCATCATCACCATAATCATCATCGTCATCATCACCGAACCTCATGATCATCATCATTTTCAACATCATCGTCGTCGTCATCATCATATTCTTCATTAACATCATCATGATCTTCGTCATCAACATCATCATCATCATCGTCATCGTAATCGTCATCAGCATCAACATCATCATCTTCACCATCATCATCACCATCATCATAATCATTTCATCATCAGTGTATATCCACAATTGTACATAATTATAGTTACTTCTTTATTCGCATTGTGTTTTGTCAACTTGAGATAATATGTGTTATATGTTATATTCTTTATAAAAATCTTCATCGTTTTGGAGGAAATAAAGATATAATAATAATAAATTACGATTTCGTTGGCTTCGGGGGTAAAAACAATATTTGATTCGAGTCGAGGAACCCACCCACCAAACCTCAGAGTGATCAGATATCGATTTCTGAAGTATATTATTTTTCACCACTGGTAGTTTTTTGGCGGCCTGGCTAAAAGTCGACGAGTCTCATACCTAATTGCGGATGAAGACAGATAACTCTAAAAATCAATTGGCATGCATTTCACTGATTTGTCTCGAATAAGAGCCGTTACACATATCTCCATTAATGAATTGTATATGTGATAGTCTGTATATCGTGTGTATATAACATATCATAATCATTGACTTTCCTGCCACACTGCCTTCTATAAATATAACATTCAGACTTTTTCGTCTTAAACACCACAAATTGCACAACAAGCGATACACATGGTCGTGATTGCTTCGGACATTCGTTAGCTTTGCGCAGTGGCGGTACCATAGCCAATGAGGTTTATCCGAGGCGTGGTTATTGCTAGTTGAAAACTATTCCCAATACCCCGCGATGCGCCTTAACCGGCGCAATCGCAATTTTTGAGCGCTCCCACGGGAGCTATATTAATAAAATAAAAATTAGTTTTAAGATAAATTTTGTATGCTGATCATTTCGATTATCAATACAAAATTTTATTGGTACAATTTAATCCATTTTTATACGCCCTTTTTGAAAAAAGGTCGTATTATGTTATCAGTCTGTCCGTCCGTCTGTCTGTATGTCTATCCGTCCGTTAACATTTTTGGTTTCCGATCGATAACTCCAGTTTGGATAATTTGATCTGAACCAATGTGTGTATGTGTATTTCCCAGCTAAAGATACAGGCCAAGTTTGAATATGGGTTCCGTCCAATTATTTTTACATGAGTTACGGCCCTTTTTCGACTTAGAATTTGAACGTCTGTTAACATTTTTGGTTTCCGACAGATAACTCCAGTTTGGATTATTTGATTTGGTCCAAAGTTGGTATGTGTATTTCCCAGCTAAAGATACAGGCCAAGTTCGAATATGGGTTCCGTCCAGTTATTTTTACATGAGTTACGGCCCTTTTTCAACTTAGAATTTGACCAATTTCATAACATTTTTGTTTCCGACCGATAACTCCAGTTTTGATTATTTGAGGTGAACCAAAGCTGGTATCTGTATTTAACGAAAACCCAAGACGCATCCATTCTACACGGACATGGCTGATGAACGAACGCCCAATATCTGAAACGGACACGATAACACATCTAGGAATTCCTTTAAATAAAACTAATTTCCAAAATGCTCTCACAGAAAGCATTTGCTCAAAATTACGTTCTACTTACTTGATGCTCAGTAATGCTGGCCTATATGCCGGTGGTATAACACCCCAAAGCTCAATGATAATCTACAAATCTGTTGTATTGTCATGCGGACTCTATGGGTCGGAATTTCTTTGTGATGCTTCTGCGACAAACACGATTAAGCTCGAACGCATTCACCGCTTTTGTCTTAAACGTATACAGGGTCTACCTGTGGGCTGTAGGACTGATATAGTACTTAGTTTGCTCGGTACCTACCCACTAGAATCCATAATAGATGCGCGGAAACTTTCATTGTTTGGAACTCTGTGTCGCTTAACACCCGGTAAAGCATGCAAGAACATTTTTGAAACAAGATTACATCACTATTTCGATTCAAAATCCAAGAAAATCTCGTTCATTGGCGATGATATAGCCATCGTAGATAAATATAACCTTACGGATATTGTTAATGAATATTTGCGCTCTGGATCCTTCCCATCAAAAGAGTTATGGAAATCTCGTGTAAAATCTAATATGCAAATTGTCATCGAGACAGAATGGAACCTGAGAGTGATGTCGGACTTATCTTTCAATCGCTTCCTGACAGTTCACCATACTCTCAGCATGTCTAAACTCTGGCGTTTGTGTCGAAAATTTCCACAAAACAAGTGGTCTTACATGACCACAGCACTAGTAATCAATGCAACAATCTCATTTGAAGAGGGACAATGTCCAATTTGTGAAAGTACTTATATTGATAGGGTCAAACACATTCTCATTGATTGTATGACATTATCTTCCATACGTAATAACATGTTCTTTGGCTTAATCGACAAATACGGTATACCTTGCTTCATTGCCGTAGACGAACTAACTGACGATGATATGATATCCCTTCATCTTACGAATGTTACTGGCCACGTACAGAATGTTGCTGATGATATCGATTGCTTACTTAACTACATAGTCAGCTATACGGCACAACTGTGGTTATCATTCAACGCCCTTTCAGAGGCGAGCGGAATGAGAACTATTCAACATGACGACACCCCGAACTAATAGCAAGAGGCATTGAAACCACCGGGAAAAATTATATCAAGTGGGTGCAAACTCGAAGTCGACATTTCTTATGAAATATATGCATCAATGTACATGTATGAGACGTCTCATATTGCAGCTACTGAGCACTTTCGTTGTCACTGTGTGGGCGTCAACACCTATAAAATATCATATTTGGTGTATTAACACCCCTATAGTTACCCCATCATGCCGTTGATCATCATCAACACTGTCACCATCATCATAATTACCACCACCACCGTCACCATTAGAATCACCACCACCATCATAATCATCTTCATCGTTGTCATTATCATCATCACCACCACCAACCCACCATCAAAATCTTCATAATTGTCACCAGCACAGTCATCATAATCGTTATCATGATCGTCATCGTCATCTTCAACATCACCATCATCACCATAATCATCATCGTCATCATCACCGAACCTCATGATCATCATCATTTTCAACATCATCGTCGTCGTCATCATCATATTCTTCATTAACATCATCATGATCTTCGTCATCAACATCATCATCATCATCGTCATCGTAATCGTCATCAGCATCAACATCATCATCTTCACCATCATCATCACCATCATCATAATCATTTCATCATCAGTGTATATCCACAATTGTACATAATTATAGTTACTTCTTTATTCGCATTGTGTTTTGTCAACTTGAGATAATATGTGTTATATGTTATATTCTTTATAAAAATCTTCATCGTTTTGGAGGAAATAAAGATATAATAATAATAAATTACGATTTCGTTGGCTTCGGGGGTAAAAACAATATTTGATTCGAGTCGAGGAACCCACCCACCAAACCTCAGAGTGATCAGATATCGATTTCTGAAGTATATTATTTTTCACCACTGGTAGTTTTTTGGCGGCCTGGCTAAAAGTCGACGAGTCTCATACCTAATTGCGGATGAAGACAGATAACTCTAAAATCAATTGGCATGCATTTCACTGATTTGTCTCGAATAAGAGCCGTTACACATATCTCCATTAATGAATTGTATATGTGATAGTCTGTATATCGTGTGTATATAACATATCATAATCATTGACTTTCCTGCCACACTGCCTTCTATAAATATAACATTCAGACTTTTTCGTCTTAAACACCACAAATTGCACAACAAGCGATACACATGGTCGTGATTGCTTCGGACATTCGTTAGCTTTGCGCAGTGGCGGTACCATAGCCAATGAGGTTTATCCGAGGCGTGGTTATTGCTAGTTGAAAACTATTCCCAATACCCCGCGATGCGCCTTAACCGGCGCAATCGCAATTTTTGAGCGCTCCCACGGGAGCAAATTAATAAAATAAAAATTAGTTTTAAGATAAATTTTGTATGCTGATCATTTCGATTATCAATACAAAATTTTATTGGTACAATTTAATCCATTTTTATACGCCCTTTTTGAAAAAAGGTCGTATTATGTTATCAGTCTGTCCGTCCGTCTGTCCGCCCGTCTGTCTGTATGTCTATCCGTCCGTTAACATTTTTGGTTTCCGATCGATAACTCCAGTTTGGATAATTTGATCTGAACCAATGTTTGTATGTGTATTTCCCAGCTAAAGATACAGGCCAAGTTTGAATATGGGTTCCGTCCAATTATTTTTACATGAGTTACGGCCCTTTTTCGACTTAGAATTTGAACGTCTGTTAACATTTTTGGTTTCCGACAGATAACTCCAGTTTGGATTATTTGATTTGGTCCAAAGTTGGTATGTGTATTTCCCAGCTAAAGATACAGGCCAAGTTCGAATATGGGTTCCGTCCAGTTATTTTTACATGAGTTACGGCCCTTTTTCAACTTAGAATTTGACCAATTTCATAACATTTTTGTTTCCGACCGATAACTCCAGTTTTGATTATTTGAGGTGAACCAAAGCTGGTATCTGTATTTAACGAAAACCCAAGACGCATCCATTCTACACGAACATGGCTGATGAACGAACGCCCAATATCTGAAACGGACACGATAACACATCTAGGAATTCCTTTAAATAAAACTAATTTCCAAAATGCTCTCACAGAAAGCATTTGCTCAAAATTACGTTCTACTTACTTGATGCTCAGTAATGCTGGCCTATATGCCGGTGGTATAACACCCCAAAGCTCAATGATAATCTACAAATCTGTTGTATTGTCATGCGGACTCTATGGGTCGGAATTTCTTTGTGATGCTTCTGCGACAAACACGATTAAGCTCGAACGCATTCACCGCTTTTGTCTTAAACGTATACAGGGTCTACCTGTGGGCTGTAGGACTGATATAGTACTTAGTTTGCTCGGTACCTACCCACTAGAATCCATAATAGATGCGCGGAAACTTTCATTGTTTGGAACTCTGTGTCGCTTAACACCCGGTAAAGCATGCAAGAACATTTTTGAAACAAGATTACATCACTATTTCGATTCAAAATCCAAGAAAATCTCGTTCATTGGCGATGCTATAGCCATCGTAGATAAATATAACCTTACGGATATTGTTAATGAATATTTGCGCTCTGGATCCTTCCCATCAAAAGAGTTATGGAAATCTCGTGTAAAATCTAATATGCAAATTGTCATCGAGACAGAATGGAACCTGAGAGTGATGTCGGACTTATCTTTCAATCGCTTCCTGAAAGTTCACCATACTCTCAGCATGTCTAAACTCTGGCGTTTGTGTCGAAAATTTCCACAAAACAAGTGGTCTTACATGACCACAGCACTAGTAATCAATGCAACAATCTCATTTGAAGAGGGACAATGTCCAATTTGTGAAAGTACTTATATTGATAGGGTCAAACACATTCTCATTGATTGTATGACATTATCTTCCATACGTAATAACATGTTCTTTGGCTTAATCGACAAATACGGTATACCTTGCTTCATTGCCGTAGACGAACTAACTGACGATGATATGATATCCCTTCATATTACGAATGTTACTGGCCACGTACAGAATGTTGCTGATGATATCGATTGTTTACTTAACTACATAGTCAGCTATACGGCACAACTGTGGTTATCATTCAACGCCCTTTCAGAGGCGAGCGGAATGAGAACTATTCAACATGACGACACCCCGAACTAATAGCAAGAGGCATTGAAACCACCGGGAAAAATTATATCATGTGGGTGCAAACTCGAAGTCGACATTTCTTATGAAATATATGCATCAATGTACATGTATGAGACGTCTCATATTGCAGCTACTGAGCACTTTCGTTGTCACTGTGTGGGCGTCAACACCTATAAAATATCATATTTGGTGTATTAACACCCCTATAGTTACCCCATCATGCCGTTGATCATCATCAACACTGTCACCATCATCATAATTACCACCACCACCGTCACCATTAGAATCACCACCACCATCATAATCATCTTCATCGTTGTCATTATCATCATCACCATCACCACCACCAACCCACCATCAAAATCTTCATAATTGTCACCAGCACAGTCATCATAATCGTTATCATGATCGTCATCGTCATCTTCAACATCACCATCATCACCATAATCATCATCGTCATCATCACCGAACCTCATGATCATCATCATTTTCAACATCATCGTCGTCGTCATCATCATATTCTTCATTAACATCATCATGATCTTCGTCATCAACATCATCATCATCATCGTCATCGTAATCGTCATCAGCATCAACATCATCATCTTCGCCATCATCATCACCATCATCATAATCATTTCATCATCAGTGTATATCCACAATTGTACATAATTATAGTTACTTCTTTATTCGCATTGTGTTTTGTCAACTTGAGATAATATGTGTTATATGTTATATTCTTTATAAAAATCTTCATCGTTTTGGAGGAAATAAAGATATAATAATAATAAATTACGATTTCGTTGGCTTCGGGGGTAAAAACAATATTTGATTCGAGTCGGGGAACCCACCCACCAAACCTCAGAGTGATCAGATATCGATTTCTGAAGTATATTATTTTTCACCACTGGTAGTTTTTTGGCGGCCTGGCTAAAAGTCGACGAGTCTCATACCTAATTGCGGATGAAGACAGATAACTCTAAAATCAATTGGCATGCATTTCACTGATTTGTCTCGAATAAGAGCCGTTACACATATCTCCATTAATGAATTGTATCTGTGATAGTCTGTATATCGTGTGTATATAAAATATCATAAGCATTGACTTTCCTGCCAGACTGCCTTCTATAAATATAACATTCAGACTTTTTCGTCTTAAACACCACAAATTGCACAACAAGCGATACATATGGTCGTGATTGCTTCGGAGATTCGTTAGCTTTGCGCAGTGGCGGTACCATAGCCAATGAGGTTTATCCGAGGCGTGGTTATTGCTAGTTGAAAACTATTCCCAATACCCCGCGATGCGCCTTAACCGGCGCAATCGCAATTTTTGAGCGCTCCCACGGGAGCTATATTAATAAAATAAAAATTAGTTTTAAGATAAATTTTGTATGCTGATCATTTCGATTATCAATACAAAATTTTATTGGTACAATTTAATCCATTTTTATACGCCCTTTTTGAAAAAAGGTCGTATTATGTTATCAGTCTGTCCGTCCGTCTGTCCGCCCGTCTGTCTGTATGTCTATCCGTCCGTTAACATTTTTGGTTTCCGATCGATAACTCCAGTTTGGATAACTTGATCTGAACCAATGTTTGTATGTGTATTTCCCAGCTAAAGATACAGGGCAAGTTTGAATATGGGTTCCGTCCAATTATTTTTACATGAGTTACGGCCCTTTTTCGACTTAGAATTTGAACGTCTGTTAACATTTTTGGTTTCCGACAGATAACTCCAGTTTGGATTATTTGATTTGGTCCAAAGTTGGTATGTAATTAACACCCCTATAGTTACCCCATCATGCCGTTGATCATCATCAACACTGTCACCATCATCATAATTACCACCGTCACCAATAGAATCACCACCACCATCATAATCATCTTCATCGTTGTCATTATCATCATCACCACCACCAACCCACCATCAAAATCTTCATAATTGTCACCAGCACAGTCATCATAATCGTTATCATGATCGTCATCGTCATCTTCAACATCACCATCATCACCATAATCATCATCGTCATCATCACCGAACCTCATGATCATCATCATTTTCAACATCATCGTCGTCGTCATCATCATATTCTTCATTAACATCATCATGATCTTCGTCATCAACATCATCATCATCATCGTCATCGTTATCGTCATCAGCATCAACATCATCATCTTCACCATCATCATCACCATCATCATAATCATTTCATCATCAGTGTATATCCACAATTGTACATAATTATAGTTACTTCTTTATTCGCATTGTGTTTTGTCAACTTGAGATAATATGTGTTATATGTTATATTCTTTATAAAAAACTTCATCGTTTTGGAGGAAATAAAGATATAATAATAATAAATTACGATTTCGTTGGCTTCGGGGGTAAAAACAATATTTGATTCGAGTCGAGGAACCCACCCACCAAACCTCAGAGTGATCAGATATCGATTTCTGAAGTATATTATTTTTCACCACTGGTAGTTTTTTGGCGGCCTGGCTAAAAGTCGACGAGTCTCATACCTAATTGCGGATGAAGACAGATAACTCTAAAATCAATTGGCATGCATTTCACTGATTTGTCTCGAATAAGAGCCGTTACACATATCTCCATTAATGAATTGTATATGTGATAGTCTGTATATCGTGTGTATATAACATATCATAATCATTGACTTTCCTGCCACACTGCCGTCTATAAATATAACATTCAGACTTTTTCGTCTTAAACACCACAAATTGCACAACAAGCGATACACATGGTCGTGATTGCTTCGGACATTCGTTAGCTTTGCGCAGTGGCGGTACCATAGCCAATGAGGTTTATCCGAGGCGTGGTTATTGCTAGTTGAAAACTATTCCCAATACCCCGCGATGCGCCTTAACCGGCGCAATCGCAATTTTTGAGCGCTCCCACGGGAGCTATATTAATAAAATAAAAATTAGTTTTAAGATAAATTTTGTATGCTGATCATTTCGATTATCAATACAAAATTTTATTGGTACAATTTAATCCATTTTTATACGCCCTTTTTGAAAAAAGGTCGTATTATGTTATCAGTCTGTCCGTCCGTCTGTCCGCCCGTCTGTCTGTCTGTCTATCCGTCCGTTAACATTTTTGGTTTCCGATCGATAACTCCAGTTTGGATAATTTGATCTGAACCAATGTTTGTATGTGTATTTCCCAGCTAAAGATACAGGCCAAGTTTGAATATGGGTTCCGTCCAATTATTTTTACATGAGTTACGGCCCTTTTTCGACTTAGAATTTGAACGTCTGTTAACATTTTTGGTTTCCGACAGATAACTCCAGTTTGGATTATTTGATTTGGTCCAAAGTTGGTATGTGTATTTCCCAGCTAAAGATACAGGCCAAGTTCGAATATGGGTTCCGTCCAGTCATTTTTACATGAGTTACGGCCCTTATTCAACTTAGAATTTGACCAATTTCATAACATTTTTGTTTCCGACCGATAACTCCAGTTTTTATTATTTGAGGTGAACCAAAGCTGGTATCTGTATTTAACGAAAACCCAAGACGCATCCATTCTACACGGACATGGCTGATGAACGAACGCCCAATATCTGAAACGGACACGATAACACATCTAGGAATTCCTTTAAATAAAACTAATTTCCAAAATGCTCTCACAGAAAGCATTTGCTCAAAATTACGTTCTACTTACTTGATGCTCAGTAATGCTGGCCTATATGCCGGTGGTATAACACCCCAAAGCTCAATGATAATCTACAAATCTGTTGTATTGTCATGCGGACTCTATGGGTCGGAATTTCTTTGTGATGCTTCTGCGACAAACACGATTAAGCTCGAACGCATTCACCGCTTTTGTCTTAAACGTATACAGGGTCTACCTGTGGGCTGTAGGACTGATATAGTACTTAGTTTGCTCGGTACCTACCCACTAGAATCCATAATAGATGCGCGGAAACTTTAATTGTTTGGAATTCTGTGTCGCTTAACACCCGGTAAAGCATGCAAAAACATTTTTGAAACAAGATTACATCACTATTTCGATTCAAAATCCAAGAAAATCTCGTTCATTGGCGATGCTATAGCCATCGTAGATAAATATAACCTTACGGATATTGTTAATGAATATTTGCGCTCTGGATCCTTCCCATCAAAAGAGTTATGGAAATCTCGTGTAAAATCTAATATGCAAATTGTCATCGAGACAGAATGGAACCTGAGAGTGATGTCGGACTTATCTTTCAATCGCTTCCTGAAAGTTCACCATACTCTCAGCATGTCTAAACTCTGGCGTTTGTGTCGAAAATTCCCACAAAACAAGTGGTCTTACATGACCACAGCACTAGTAATCAATGCAACAATCTCATTTGAAGAGGGACAATGTCCAATTTGTGAAAGTACTTATATTGATAGGGTCAAACACATTCTCATTGATTGTATGACATTATCTTCCATACGTAATAACATGTTCTTTGGCTTAATCGACAAATACGGTATACCTTGCTTCATTGCCGTAGACGAACTAACTGACGATGATATGATATCCCTTCATCTTACGAATGTTACTGGCCACGTACAGAATGTTGCTGATGATATCGATTGCTTACTTAACTACATAGTCAGCTATACGGCACAACTGTGGTTATCATTCAACGCCCTTTCAGAGGCGAGCGGAATGAGAACTATTCAACATGACGACACCCCGAACTAATAGCAAGAGGCATTGAAACCACCGGGAAAAATTATATCATGTGGGTGCAAACTCGAAGTCGACATTTCTTATGAAATATATGCATCAATGTACATGTATGAGACGTCTCATATTGCAGCTACTGAGCACTTTCGTTGTCACTGTGTGGGCGTCAACACCTATAAAATATCATATTTGGTGTATTAACACCCCTATAGTTACCCCATCATGCCGTTGATCATCATCAACACTGTCACCATCATCATAATCACCACCACCACCGTCACCATTAGAATCACCACCACCATCATAATCATCTTCATCGTTGTCATTATCATCATCACCATCACCACCACCAACCCACCATCAAAATCTTCATAATTGTCACCAGCACAGTCATCATAATCGTTATCATGATCGTCATCGTCATCTTCAACATCACCATCATCACCATAATCATCATCGTCATCATCACCGAACCTCATGATCATCATCATTTTCAACATCATCGTCGTCGTCATCATCATATTCTTCATTAACATCATCTTGATCTTCGTCATCAACATCATCATCATCATCGTCATCGTAATCGTCATCAGCATCAACATCATCATCTTCACCATCATCATCACCATCATCATAATCATTTCATCATCAGTGTATATCCACAATTGTACATAATTATAGTTACTTCTTTATTCGCATTGTGTTTTGTCAACTTGAGATAATATGTGTTATATGTTATATTCTTTATAAAAATCTTCATCGTTTTGGAGGAAATAAAGATATAATAATAATAAATTACGATTTCGTTGGCTTCGGGGGTAAAAACAATATTTGATTCGAGTCGGGGAACCCACCCACCAAACCTCAGAGTGATCAGATATCGATTTCTGAAGTATATTATTTTTCACCACTGGTAGTTTTTTGGCGGCCTGGCTAAAAGTCGACGAGTCTCATACCTAATTGCGGATGAAGACAGATAACTCTAAAATCAATTGGCATGCATTTCACTGATTTGTCTCGAATAAGAGCCGTTACACATATCTCCATAAATGAATTGTATCTGTGATAGTCTGTATATCGTGTGTATATAAAATATCATAAGCATTGACTTTCCTGCCAGACTGCCTTCTATAAATATAACATTCAGACTTTTTCGTCTTAAACACCACAAATTGCACAACAAGCGATACATATGGTCGTGATTGCTTCGGAGATTCGTTAGCTTTGCGCAGTGGCGGTACCATAGCCAATGAGGTTTATCCGAGGCGTGGTTATTGCTAGTTGAAAACTATTCCCAATACCCCGCGATGCGCCTTAACCGGCGCAATCGCAATTTTTGAGCGCTCCCACGGGAGCTATATTAATAAAATAAAAATTAGTTTTAAGATAAATTTTGTATGCTGATCATTTCGATTATCAATACAAAATTTTATTGGTACAATTTAATCCATTTTTATACGCCCTTTTTGAAAAAAGGTCGTATTATGTTATCAGTCTGTCCGTCCGTCTGTCCGCCCGTCTGTCTGTATGTCTATCCGTCCGTTAACATTTTTGGTTTCCGATCGATAACTCCAGTTTGGATAATTTGATCTGAACCAATGTTTGTATGTGTATTTCCCAGCTAAAGATACAGGGCAAGTTTGAATATGGGTTCCGTCCAATTATTTTTACATGAGTTACGGCCCTTTTTCGACTTAGAATTTGAACGTCTGTTAACATTTTTGGTTTCCGACAGATAACTCCAGTTTGGATTATTTGATTTGGTCCAAAGTTGGTATGTAATTAACACCCCTATAGTTACCCCATCATGCCGTTGATCATCATCAACACTGTCACCATCATCATAATTACCACCGTCACCATTAGAATCACCACCACCATCATAATCATCTTCATCGTTGTCATTATCATCATCACCACCACCAACCCACCATCAAAATCTTCATAATTGTCACCAGCACAGTCATCATAATCGTTATCATGATCGTCATCGTCATCTTCAACATCACCATCATCACCATAATCATCATCGTCATCATCACCGAACCTCATGATCATCATCATTTTCAACATCATCGTCGTCGTCATCATCATATTCTTCATTAACATCATCATGATCTTCGTCATCAACATCATCATCATCATCGTCATCGTTATCGTCATCAGCATCAACATCATCATCTTCACCATCATCATCACCATCATCATAATCATTTCATCATCAGTGTATATCCACAATTGTACATAATTATAGTTACTTCTTTATTCGCATTGTGTTTTGTCAACTTGAGATAATATGTGTTATATGTTATATTCTTTATAAAAAACTTCATCGTTTTGGAGGAAATAAAGATATAATAATAATAAATTACGATTTCGTTGGCTTCGGGGGTAAAAACAATATTTGATTCGAGTCGAGGAACCCACCCACCAAACCTCAGAGTGATCAGATATCGATTTCTGAAGTATATTATTTTTCACCACTGGTAGTTTTTTGGCGGCCTGGCTAAAAGTCGACGAGTCTCATACCTAATTGCGGATGAAGACAGATAACTCTAAAATCAATTGGCATGCATTTCACTGATTTGTCTCGAATAAGAGCCGTTACACATATCTCCATTAATGAATTGTATATGTGATAGTCTGTATATCGTGTGTATATAACATATCATAATCATTGACTTTCCTGCCACACTGCCGTCTATAAATATAACATTCAGACTTTTTCGTCTTAAACACCACAAATTGCACAACAAGCGATACACATGGTCGTGATTGCTTCGGACATTCGTTAGCTTTGCGCAGTGGCGGTACCATAGCCAATGAGGTTTATCCGAGGCGTGGTTATTGCTAGTTGAAAACTATTCCCAATACCCCGCGATGCGCCTTAACCGGCGCAATCGCAATTTTTGAGCGCTCCCACGGGAGGTATATTAATAAAATAAAAATTAGTTTTAAGATAAATTTTGTATGCTGATCATTTCGATTATCAATACAAAATTTTATTGGTACAATTTAATCCATTTTTATACGCCCTTTTTGAAAAAAGGTCGTATTATGTTATCAGTCTGTCCGTCCGTCTGTCCGCCCGTCTGTCTGTCTGTCTATCCGTCCGTTAACATTTTTGGTTTCCGATCGATAACTCCAGTTTGGATAATTTGATCTGAACCAATGTTTGTATGTGTATTTCCCAGCTAAAGATACAGGCCAAGTTTGAATATGGGTTCCGTCCAATTATTTTTACATGAGTTACGGCCCTTTTTCGACTTAGAATTTGAACGTCTGTTAACATTTTTGGTTTCCGACAGATAACTCCAGTTTGGATTATTTGATTTGGTCCAAAGTTGGTATGTGTATTTCCCAGCTAAAGATACAGGCCAAGTTCGAATATGGGTTCCGTCCAGTCATTTTTACATGAGTTACGGCCCTTATTCAACTTAGAATTTGACCAATTTCATAACATTTTTGTTTCCGACCGATAACTCCAGTTTTTATTATTTGAGGTGAACCAAAGCTGGTATCTGTATTTAACGAAAACCCAAGACGCATCCATTCTACACGGACATGGCTGATGAACGAACGCCCAATATCTGAAACGGACACGATAACACATCTAGGAATTCCTTTAAATAAAACTAATTTCCAAAATGCTCTCACAGAAAGCATTTGCTCAAAATTACGTTCTACTTACTTGATGCTCAGTAATGCTGGCCTATATGCCGGTGGTATAACACCCCAAAGCTCAATGATAATCTACAAATCTGTTGTATTGTCATGCGGACTCTATGGGTCGGAATTTCTTTGTGATGCTTCTGCGACAAACACGATTAAGCTCGAACGCATTCACCGCTTTTGTCTTAAACGTATACAGGGTCTACCTGTGGGCTGTAGGACTGATATAGTACTTAGTTTGCTCGGTACCTACCCACTAGAATCCATAATAGATGCGCGGAAACTTTAATTGTTTGGAATTCTGTGTCGCTTAACACCCGGTAAAGCATGCAAAAACATTTTTGAAACAAGATTACATCACTATTTCGATTCAAAATCCAAGAAAATCTCGTTCATTGGCGATGCTATAGCCATCGTAGATAAATATAACCTTACGGATATTGTTAATGAATATTTGCGCTCTGGATCCTTCCCATCAAAAGAGTTATGGAAATCTCGTGTAAAATCTAATATGCAAATTGTCATCGAGACAGAATGGAACCTGAGAGTGATGTCGGACTTATCTTTCAATCGCTTCCTGAAAGTTCACCATACTCTCAGCATGTCTAAACTCTGGCGTTTGTGTCGAAAATTCCCACAAAACAAGTGGTCTTACATGACCACAGCACTAGTAATCAATGCAACAATCTCATTTGAAGAGGGACAATGTCCAATTTGTGAAAGTACTTATATTGATAGGGTCAAACACATTCTCATTGATTGTATGACATTATCTTCCATACGTAATAACATGTTCTTTGGCTTAATCGACAAATACGGTATACCTTGCTTCATTGCCGTAGACGAACTAACTGACGATGATATGATATCCCTTCATCTTACGAATGTTACTGGCCACGTACAGAATGTTGCTGATGATATCGATTGCTTACTTAACTACATAGTCAGCTATACGGCACAACTGTGGTTATCATTCAACGCCCTTTCAGAGGCGAGCGGAATGAGAACTATTCAACATGACGACACCCCGAACTAATAGCAAGAGGCATTGAAACCACCGGGAAAAATTATATCATGTGGGTGCAAACTCGAAGTCGACATTTCTTATGAAATATATGCATCAATGTACATGTATGAGACGTCTCATATTGCAGCTACTGAGCACTTTCGTTGTCACTGTGTGGGCGTCAACACCTATAAAATATCATATTTGGTGTATTAACACCCCTATAGTTACCCCATCATGCCGTTGATCATCATCAACACTGTCACCATCATCATAATCACCACCACCACCGTCACCATTAGAATCACCACCACCATCATAATCATCTTCATCGTTGTCATTATCATCATCACCATCACCACCACCAACCCACCATCAAAATCTTCATAATTGTCACCAGCACAGTCATCATAATCGTTATCATGATCGTCATCGTCATCTTCAACATCACCATCATCACCATAATCATCATCGTCATCATCACCGAACCTCATGATCATCATCATTTTCAACATCATCGTCGTCGTCATCATCATATTCTTCATTAACATCATCTTGATCTTCGTCATCAACATCATCATCATCATCGTCATCGTAATCGTCATCAGCATCAACATCATCATCTTCACCATCATCATCACCATCATCATAATCATTTCATCATCAGTGTATATCCACAATTGTACATAATTATAGTTACTTCTTTATTCGCATTGTGTTTTGTCAACTTGAGATAATATGTGTTATATGTTATATTCTTTATAAAAATCTTCATCGTTTTGGAGGAAATAAAGATATAATAATATTAAATTACGATTTCGTTGGCTTCGGGGGTAAAAACAATATTTGATTCGAGTCGAGGAACCCACCCACCAAACCTCAGAGTGATCAGATATCGATTTCTGAAGTATATTATTTTTCACCACTGGTAGTTTTTTGGCGGCCTGGCTAAAAGTCGACGAGTCTCATACCTAATTGCGGATGAAGACAGATAACTCTAAAATCAATTGGCATGCATTTCACTGATTTGTCTCGAATAAGAGCCGTTACACATATCTCCATTAATGAATTGTATATGTGATAGTCTGTATATCGTGTGTATATAAAATATCATAATCATTGACTTTCCTGCCACACTGCCTTCTATAAATATAACATTCAGACTTTTTCGTCTTAAACACCACAAATTGCACAACAAGCGATACACATGGTCGTGATTGCTTCGGACATTCGTTAGCTTTGCGCAGTGGCGGTACCATAGCCAATGAGGTTTATCCGAGGCGTGGTTATTGCTAGTTGAAAACTATTCCCAATACCCCGCGATGCGCCTTAACCGGCGCAATCGCAATTTTTGAGCGCTCCCACGGGAGCTATATTAATAAAATAAAAATTAGTTTTAAGATAAATTTTGTATGCTGATCATTTCGATTATCAATACAAAATTTTATTGGTACAATTTAATTAGGGGATAACGGTGTGGTGTTTTGTGATTTCGGAAAGGTACATGGCGAATATACTGTGGCAAATTTAGTTAATGGGCGACGGCGGAGCCGGAGCCCATTAACGGGTATTTGCCACAGTATATTCGCCATGTACCTTTCCGAAATCACAAAACACCACACTGTTACCCCATTCTAATGCTTTTCGAACTTATTTAGCCAAACAAATGCCTCGTAATTATCAACGAAATGTGCGGCCATAGAAAACACTCAGCAAATTCACGACTTTTAATTTGAAATTTAATGCGCTAGATAAAATATAGTCCCTCAATTACCGTCGCTCTTATCGTTAAAAATGCTGATAAACATGAAAAATTGCCACCTCAAATAGAAATAAATATGCACAACAATTAGTTTCTGCGTGTACCTGATGTCTTTTTCAGATGTTTACCACTTACAAATTGCGGTTTTCATTTTACCGCGAACTTGAAGTTGAATTGAAACAATGGGAAATTGTTTACTCAATGCGATGAATTTCACGCCTGTCGCGGTTTCATGTCAAGAAATTTGGTCAAATGATATCGAGACACTGGCATTGGTGGGATATAACGGTGTGGTGTTTTGTATTTTCTGATAGTACATGTACACAGAGCCGTAATTTCGCTAAAATCCGGATTGAGAATCCAAAGCCGATTACGGGGGGCGGAGCTAATTTCGGATTCTAGGTCAGATTTTGAAATCCACGTGGTCTCCGAAAATCTCTCCCAGCGTCAAACATGGCTCATGTATTTGACAAAAGTATCATTTGTATCTTATATTTATAAAGTGCATGTTTGTTGTGAAATCATGCTTTTCGTCTATGTGTATATACACGGCACATAATTTGCTGCCAATCCGACTTAATCGCATCTTTTTTTTCAAGTTAAAGTGTGTTTATTGATGTTGGCAAGCATATCTAAACATGACAGCTCTAGGCCTCCTGAATCAAATTCCAAAGATGTTGTGAAGAACACACGAAACTTGTCAGTTGAACAGGGACGTGACGACAGGGGTTGCTTGGGTGTCTCGACCCCCACCCCGATTTTTGGTACAATTTGCTAAGCTGTGCAGTCATTCATACGTGAGGAAAATCAGGATTATTTTGACTAACTGTTTCAAATAATGATACGTACAAGCCAACAAACGCAACAAACAAACAAACCCGATTTTAAATAAATACATATACAAACTTATGACTAACTCGGGAGAGGGGGTGTCCAGTGATCTGTATATATGTTCAACTTGTTTTGGTAGTCATGTACGTTGCTTTGCCATTACTAATTATTTATTTTTTCAGTGTAATAACATTTGGGAGAGGGGGTACCCTTAAGTGAGTCAGTACTTGTCCCCCAATTCCTTTGTATGTATAAACAAATGTATGTGTTATATATAATGTGTTATCTAAATTTGACATATATTTGAAATAAATATATCTAAACTAAACTTTGGTACATTCCAGCAGTCGGAAATTTCATGCATGACACAACATTAGTTGGACATTAATTTGACACCATATATAGGTTGGCATTGTTCTCATTGTTTGATTTTTTTCAACCAGTAAAAGTTGGTAATTTTCCAATCTTAGTGTTTGTCAGATTGGATATTTCCAAGGGGAGCAAATTGAATTCTGCGAACCTGTGAGATTGATGTTTGGTTCAAGGGGGGGGGGGTGCAGTTGGCCGTAAATTTGAGGAAACTTCTAGCCACGTCCCTAGAACATGTGTCTGTTGTCTATACAGAGACTATTGTGCAAAATTTTGCATTAACGACTGCATTTAACGAAACAAAACATGTTAAACATGAAATTGCTATAACATTAAGACTAGATGATAGTACATACGTGTATCTGATAATCCATCGATACCATATAATCCTACTATTTCTTGAATAAGAAGAAACATTATAATAACGAACACAGCAGAAGACATATCCATGCAGGTGCATATGAACTCGGTCAATGGTGACGTATCCGCCGAATTCGAAATCGACATGCGTTCGGGCGGTATTTTAAGGATGGAATTATGATATGGACATATGAAAGTGACAATCAACAATGAATTGCAATTTCTTCGCCATCAACCGAAGTGCTCCCCCAGCGTTACTATCAATAGCGTTATTATTTGGCTAATTTCAGTAATATTCTCCCAGTTTACATTCAATAAAACAAATTTGTCTCCGCATTTAAAATTCTTTGATATAGATCGTTTATATTCTGCAATAATTTGTATACAAGAGACGGATTCTTATGTTTTATTGTGTTTTTAAACTCTGAGGTGGCGAAATCTCGGTTTGTTTACATTACGAACATTTGAGTCCGTAATCGGAATCCGAATCCCTATCGGATTCCCACGAAATTAGGATTACGGTCTGTTCGTTTACTGATTCTGGAAATTTGTGGTCTGTTCTTTTGCCGAACCAAGTCGTACGGGGACAAATCTGTAATCTGAATCCAGAATCCAAATCGGATTTTAGCGAAATAACGCCTCAGGGCGAATGTACTGACTGTCAATTTTCGACAAAAGCGACGACGCTGGTTTGTTTATATAGCAACGAGCTAGTAACGGAAGTCAGTGGCAAGGGCGCCAACTCTATAATCTACTCCGTAACGTCGCCGGCATGTACTGCGTAAGGGTGACGTCATGGAGTGAAACGGAACAGTGAGCGGGGCTGCATTGGGCCGAGATTAGGAATTCAGCTAACGGCAATATTGGCGCGTAGGAATATCTAACATTGAAGCGGTGAACCGGACTATACATTGCGACAGGTTATTGAATGAATAACCCCCCGCAAATATGTGGTGTTTCCGGGGGTATATTGGCCTAAGTGCATTAGAATCCATTTTTATACGCCCTTTTTGAAAAAAGGTCGTATTATGTTATCAGTCTGTCCGTCCGTCTGTCCGCCCGTCTGTCTGTATGTCTATCCGTCCGTTAACATTTTTGGTTTCCGATCGATAACTCCAGTTTGGATAATTTGATCTGAACCAATGTTTGTATGTGTATTTCCCAGCTAAAGATACAGGACAAGTTTGAATATGGGTTCCGTCCAATTATTTTTAAATGAGTTACGGCCCTTTTTCGACTTAGAATTTGAACGTCTGTTAACATTTTTGGTTTCCGACAGATAACTCCAGTTTGGATTATTTGATTTGGTCCAAAGTTGGTATGTGTATTTCCCAGCTAAAGATACAGGCCAAGTTCGAATATGGGTTCCGTCCAGTTATTTTTACATGAGTTACGGCCCTTTTTCAACTTAGAATTTGACCAATTTCATAACATTTTTGTTTCCGACCGATAACTCCAGTTTTGATTATTTGAGGTGAACCAAAGCTGGTATCTGTATTTAACGAAAACCCAAGACGCATCCATTCTACACGGACATGGCTGATGAACGAACGCCCAATATCTGAAACGGACACGATAACACATCTAGGAATTCCTTTAAATAAAACTAATTTCCAAAATGCTCTCACAGAAAGCATTTGCTCAAAATTACGTTCTACTTACTTGATGCTCAGTAATGCTGGCCTATATGCCGGTGGTATAACACCCCAAAGCTCAATGATAATCTACAAATCTGTTGTATTGTCATGCGGACTCTATGGGTCGGAATTTCTTTGTGATGCTTCTGCGACAAACACGATTAAGCTCGAACGCATTCACCGCTTTTGTCTTAAACGTATACAGGGTCTACCTGTGGGCTGTAGGACTGATATAGTACTTAGTTTGCTCGGTACCTACCCACTAGATTCCATAATAGATGCGCGGAAACTTTCATTGTTTGGAACTCTGTGTCGCTTAACACACTGTAAAGCATGCAAGAACATTTTTGAAACAAGATTACATCACTATTTCGATTCAAAATCCAAGAAAATCTCGTTCATTGGCGATGCTATAGCCATCGTAGATAAATATAACCGTACGGATATTGTTAATGAATATTTGCGCTCTGTATCCTTCCCATCAAAAGAGTTATGGAAATCTCGTGTAAAATCTAATATGCAAATTGTCATCGAGACAGAATGGAACCTGAGAGTGATGTCGGACTTATCTTTCAATCGCTTCCTGAAAGTTCACCATACTCTCAGCATGTCTAAACTCTGGCGTTTGTGTCGAAAATTCCCACAAAACAAATGGTCTTACATGACCACAGCACTAGTAATCAATGCAACAATCTCATTTGAAGAGGGACAATGTCCAATTTGTGAAAGTACTTATATTGATAGGGTCAAACACATTCTCATTGATTGTATGACATTATCTTCCATACGTAATAACATGTTCTTTGGCTTAATCGACAAATACGGTATACCTTGCTTCATTGCCGTAGACGAACTAACTGACGATGATATGATATCCCTTCATCTTACGAATGTTACTGGCCACGTACAGAATGTTGCTGATGATATCGATTGCTTACTTAACTACATAGTCAGCTATACGGCACAACTGTGGTTATCATTCAACGCCCTTTCAGAGGCGAGCGGAATGAGAACTATTCAACATGACGACACCCCGAACTAATAGCAAGAGGCATTGAAACCACCGAAAAAAATTATATCAAGTGGGTGCAATCTCGAAGTCGACATTTCTTATGAAATATATGCATCAATGTACATGTATGAGACGTCTCATATTGCAGCTACTGAGCACTTTCGTTGTCACTGTGTGGGCGTCAACACCTATAAAATATCATATTTGGTGTATTAACACCCCTATAGTTACCCCATCATGCCGTTGATCATCATCAACACTGTCACCATCATCATAATCACCACCACCACCGTCACCATTAGAATCACCACCACCATCATAATCATCTTCATCGTTGTCATTATCATCATCACCACCACCAACCCACCATCAAAATTTTCATAATTGTCACCAGCACAGTCATCATAATCGTTATCATGATCGTCATCGTCATCTTCAACATCACCATCATCACCATAATCATCATCGTCATCATCACCGAACCTCATGATCATCATCATTTTCAACATCATCGTCGTCGTCATCATCATATTCTTCATTAACATCATCATGATCTTCGTCATCAACATCATCATCATCATCGTCATCGTAATCGTCATCAGCATCAACATCATCATCTTCACCATCATCATCACCATCATCATAATCATTTCATCATCAGTGTATATCCACAATTGTACATAATTATAGTTACTTCTTTATTCGCATTGTGTTTTGTCAACTTGAGATAATATGTGTTATATGTTATATTCTTTATAAAAATCTTCATCGTTTTGGAGGAAATAAAGATATAATAATAATAAATTACGATTTCGTTGGCTTCGGGGGGTAAAAACAATATTTGATTCGAGTCGAGGAACCCACCCACCACACCTCAGAGTGATCAGATATCGATTTCTGAAGTATATTATTTTTCACCACTGGTAGTTTTTTGGCGGCCTGGCTAAAAGTCGACGAGTCTCATACCTAATTGCGGATGAAGACAGATAACTCTAAAATCAATTGGCATGCATTTCACTGATTTGTCTCGAATAAGAGCCGTTACACATATCTCCATTAATGAATTGTATATGTGATAGTCTGTATATCGTGTGTATATAAAATATCATAATCATTGACTTTCCTGCCACACTGCCTTCTATAAATATAACATTCAGACTTTTTCGTCTTAAACACCACAAATTGCACAACAAGCGATACACATGGTCGTGATTGCTTCGGACATTCGTTAGCTTTGCGCAGTGGCGGTACCATAGCCAATGAGGTTTATCCGAGGCGTGGTTATTGCTAGTTGAAAACTATTCCCAATACCCCGCGATGCGCCTTAACCGGCGCAATCGCAATTTTTGAGCGCTCCCACGGGAGCTATATTAATAAAATAAAAATTAGTTTTAAGATAAATTTTGTATGCTGATCATTTCGATTATCAATACAAAATTTTATTGGTACAATTTAATCCATTTTTATACGCCCTTTTTGAAAAAAGGTCGTATTATGTTATCAGTCTGTCCGTCCGTCTGTCCGCCCGTCTGTCTGTATGTCTATCCGTCCGTTAACATTTTTGGTTTCCGATCGATAACTCCAGTTTGGATAATTTGATCTGAACCAATGTTTGTATGTGTATTTCCCAGCTAAAGATACAGGGCAAGTTTGAATATGGGTTCCGTCCAATTATTTTTACATGAGTTACGGCCCTTTTTCGACTTAGAATTTGAACGTCTGTTAACATTTTTGGTTTCCGACAGATAACTCCAGTTTGGATTATTTGATTTGGTCCAAAGTTGGTATGTAATTAACACCCCTATAGTTACCCCATCATGCCGTTGATCATCATCAACACTGTCACCATCATCATAATTACCACCGTCACCATTAGAATCACCACCACCATCATAATCATCTTCATCGTTGTCATTATCATCATCACCACCACCAACCCACCATCAAAATCTTCATAATTGTCACCAGCACAGTCATCATAATCGTTATCATGATCGTCATCGTCATCTTCAACATCACCATCATCACCATAATCATCATCGTCATCATCACCGAACCTCATGATCATCATCATTTTCAACATCATCGTCGTCGTCATCATCATATTCTTCATTAACATCATCATGATCTTCGTCATCAACATCATCATCATCATCGTCATCGTTATCGTCATCAGCATCAACATCATCATCTTCACCATCATCATCACCATCATCATAATCATTTCATCATCAGTGTATATCCACAATTGTACATAATTATAGTTACTTCTTTATTCGCATTGTGTTTTGTCAACTTGAGATAATATGTGTTATATGTTATATTCTTTATAAAAAACTTCATCGTTTTGGAGGAAATAAAGATATAATAATAATAAATTACGATTTCGTTTGCTTCGGGGGTAAAAACAATATTTGATTCGAGTCGAGGAACCCACCCACCAAACCTCAGAGTGATCAGATATCGATTTCTGAAGTATATTATTTTTCACCACTGGTAGTTTTTTGGCGGCCTGGCTAAAAGTCGACGAGTCTCATACCTAATTGCGGATGAAGACAGATAACTCTAAAATCAATTGGCATGCATTTCACTGATTTGTCTCGAATAAGAGCCGTTACACATATCTCCATTAATGAATTGTATATGTGATAGTCTGTATATCGTGTGTATATAACATATCATAATCATTGACTTTCCTGCCACACTGCCGTCTATAAATATAACATTCAGACTTTTTCGTCTTAAACACCACAAATTGCACAACAAGCGATACACATGGTCGTGATTGCTTCGGACATTCGTTAGCTTTGCGCAGTGGCGGTACCATAGCCAATGAGGTTTATCCGAGGCGTGGTTATTGCTAGTTGAAAACTATTCCCAATACCCCGCGATGCGCCTTAACCGGCGCAATCGCAATTTTTGAGCGCTCCCACGGGAGCTATATTAATAAAATAAAAATTAGTTTTAAGATAAATTTTGTATGCTGATCATTTCGATTATCAATACAAAATTTTATTGGTACAATTTAATCCATTTTTATACGCCCTTTTTGAAAAAAGGTCGTATTATGTTATCAGTCTGTCCGTCCGTCTGTCCGCCCGTCTGTCTGTATGTCTATCCGTCCGTTAACATTTTTGGTTTCCGATCGATAACTCCAGTTTGGATAATTTGATCTGAACCAATGTTTGTATGTGTATTTCCCAGCTAAAGATACAGGCCAAGTTTGAATATGGGTTCCGTCCAATTATTTTTACATGAGTTACGGCCCTTTTTCGACTTAGAATTTGAACGTCTGTTAACATTTTTGGTTTCCGACAGATAACTCCAGTTTGGATTATTTGATTTGGTCCAAAGTTGGTATGTGTATTTCCCAGCTAAAGATACAGGCCAAGTTCGAATATGGATTCCGTCCAGTCATTTTTACATGAGTTACGGCCCTTATTCAACTTAGAATTTGACCAATTTCATAACATTTTTGTTTCCGACCGATAACTCCAGTTTTGATTATTTGAGGTGAACCAAAGCTGGTATCTGTATTTAACGAAAACCCAAGACGCATCCATTCTACACGGACATGGCTGATGAACGAACGCCCAATATCTGAAACGGACACGATAACACATCTAGGAATTCCTTTAAATAAAACTAATTTCCAAAATGCTCTCACAGAAAGCATTTGCTCAAAATTACGTTCTACTTACTTGATGCTCAGTAATGCTGGCCTATATGCCGGTGGTATAACACCCCAAAGCTCAATGATAATCTACAAATCTGTTGTATTGTCATGCGGACTCTATGGGTCGGAATTTCTTTGTGATGCTTCTGCGACAAACACGATTAAGCTCGAACGCATTCACCGCTTTTGTCTTAAACGTATACAGGGTCTACCTGTGGGCTGTAGGACTGATATAGTACTTAGTTTGCTCGGTACCTACCCACTAGAATCCATAATAGATGCGCGGAAACTTTAATTGTTTGGAATTCTGTGTCGCTTAATACCCGGTAAAGCATGCAAGAACATTTTTGAAACAAGATTACATCACTATTTCGATTCAAAATCCAAGAAAATCTCGTTCATTGGCGATGCTATAGCCATCGTAGATAAATATAACCTTACGGATATTGTTAATGAATATTTGCGCTCTGGATCCTTCCCATCAAAAGAGTTATGGAAATCTCGTGTAAAATCTAATATGCAAATTGTCATCGAGACAGAATGGAACCTGAGAGTGATGTCGGACTTATCTTTCAATCGCTTCCTGAAAGTTCACCATACTCTCAGCATGTCTAAACTCTGGCGTTTGTGTCGAAAATTCCCACAAAACAAATGGTCTTACATGACCACAGCACTAGTAATCAATGCAACAATCTCATTTGAAGAGGGACAATGTCCAATTTGTGAAAGTACTTATATTGATAGGGTCAAACACATTCTCATTGATTGTATGACATTATCTTCCATACGTAATAACATGTTCTTTGGCTTAATCGACAAATACGGTATACCTTGCTTCATTGCCGTAGACGAACTAACTGACGATGATATGATATCCCTTCATCTTACGAATGTTACTGGCCACGTACAGAATGTTGCTGATGATATCGATTGCTTACTTAACTACATAGTCAGCTATACGGCACAACTGTGGTTATCATTCAACGCCCTTTCAGAGGCGAGCGGAATGAGAACTATTCAACATGACGACACCCCGAACTAATAGCAAGAGGCATTGAAACCACCGGGAAAAATTATATCATGTGGGTGCAAACTCGAAGTCGACATTTCTTATGAAATATATGCATCAATGTACATGTATGAGACGTCTCATATTGCAGCTACTGAGCACTTTCGTTGTCACTGTGTGGGCGTCAACACCTATAAAATATCATATTTGGTGTATTAACACCCCTATAGTTACCCCATCATGCCGTTGATCATCATCAACACTGTCACCATCATCATAATCACCACCACCACCGTCACCATTAGAATCACCACCACCATCATAATCATCTTCATCGTTGTCATTATCATCATCACCATCACCACCACCAACCCACCATCAAAATCTTCATAATTGTCACCAGCACAGTCATCATAATCGTTATCATGATCGTCATCGTCATCTTCAACATCACCATCATCACCATAATCATCATCGTCATCATCACCGAACCTCATGATCATCATCATTTTCAACATCATCGTCGTCGTCATCATCATATTCTTCATTAACATCATCATGATCTTCGTCATCAACATCATCATCATCATCGTCATCGTAATCGTCATCAGCATCAACATCATCATCTTCACCATCATCATCACCATCATCATAATCATTTCATCATCAGTGTATATCCACAATTGTACATAATTATAGTTACTTCTTTATTCGCATTGTGTTTTGTCAACTTGAGATAATATGTGTTATATGTTATATTCTTTATAAAAATCTTCATCGTTTTGGAGGAAATAAAGATATAATAATAATAAATTACGATTTCGTTGGCTTCGGGGGTAAAAACAATATTTGATTCGAGTCGAGGAACCCACCCACCAAACCTCAGAGTGATCAGATATCGATTTCTGAAGTATATTATTTTTCACCACTGGTAGTTTTTTGGCGGCCTGGCTAAAAGTCGACGAGTCTCATACCTAATTGCGGTTGAAGACAGATAACTCTAAAATCAATTGGCATGCATTTCACTGATTTGTCTCGAATAAGAGCCGTTACACATATCTCCATTAATGAATTGTATATGTGATAGTCTGTATATCGTGTGTATATAAAATATCATAATCATTGACTTTCCTGCCACACTGCCTTCTATAAATATAACATTCAGACTTTTTCGTCTTAAACACCACAAATTGCACAACAAGCGATACACATGGTCGTGATTGCTTCGGACATTCGTTAGCTTTGCGCAGTGGCGGTACCATAGCCAATGAGGTTTATCCGAGGCGTGGTTATTGCTAGTTGAAAACTATTCCCAATACCCCGCGATGCGCCTTAACCGGCGCAATCGCAATTTTTGAGCGCTCCCACGGGAGCTATATTAATAAAATAAAAATTAGTTTTAAGATAAATTTTGTATGCTGATCATTTCGATTATCAATACAAAATTTTATTGGTACAATTTAATCCATTTTTATACGCCCTTTTTGAAAAAAGGTCGTATTATGTTATCAGTCTGTCCGTCCGTCTGTCCGCCCGTCTGTCTGTATGTCTATCCGTCCGTTAACATTTTTGGTTTCCGATCGATAACTCCAGTTTGGATAATTTGATCTGAACCAATGTTTGTATGTGTATTTCCCAGCTAAAGATACAGGCCAAGTTTGAATATGGGTTCCGTCCAATTATTTTTACATGAGTTACGGCCCTTTTTCGACTTAGAATTTGAACGTCTGTTAACATTTTTGGTTTCCGACAGATAACTCCAGTTTGGATTATTTGATTTGGTCCAAAGTTGGTATGTGTATTTCCCAGCTAAAGATACAGGCCAAGTTCGAATATGGGTTCCGTCCAGTCATTTTTACATGAGTTACGGCCCTTATTCAACTTAGAATTTGACCAATTTCATAACATTTTTGTTTCCGACCGATAACTCCAGTTTTGATTATTTGAGGTGAACCAAAGCTGGTATCTGTATTTAACGAAAACCCAAGACGCATCCATTCTACACGGACATGGCTGATGAACGAACGCCCAATATCTGAAACGGACACGATAACACATCTAGGAATTCCTTTAAATAAAACTAATTTCCAAAATGCTCTCACAGAAAGCATTTGCTCAAAATTACGTTCTACTTACTTGATGCTCAGTAATGCTGGCCTATATGCCGGTGGTATAACACCCCAAAGCTCAATGATAATCTACAAATCTGTTGTATTGTCATGCGGACTCTATGGGTCGGAATTTCTTTGTGATGCTTCTGCGACAAACACGATTAAGCTCGAACGCATTCACCGCTTTTGTCTTAAACGTATACAGGGTCTACCTGTGGGCTGTAGGACTGATATAGTACTTAGTTTGCTCGGTACCTACCCACTAGAATCCATAATAGATGCGCGGAAACTTTAATTGTTTGGAATTCTGTGTCGCTTAATACCCGGTAAAGCATGCAAGAACATTTTTGAAACAAGATTACATCACTATTTCGATTCAAAATCCAAGAAAATCTCGTTCATTGGCGATGCTATAGCCATCGTAGATAAATATAACCTTACGGATATTGTTAATGAATATTTGCGCTCTGGATCCTTCCCATCAAAAGAGTTATGGAAATCTCGTGTAAAATCTAATATGCAAATTGTCATCGAGACAGAATGGAACCTGAGAGTGATGTCGGACTTATCTTTCAATCGCTTCCTGAAAGTTCACCATACTCTCAGCATGTCTAAACTCTGGCGTTTGTGTCGAAAATTCCCACAAAACAAATGGTCTTACATGACCACAGCACTAGTAATCAATGCAACAATCTCATTTGAAGAGGGACAATGTCCAATTTGTGAAAGTACTTATATTGATAGGGTCAAACACATTCTCATTGATTGTATGACATTATCTTCCATACGTAATAACATGTTCTTTGGCTTAATCGACAAATACGGTATACCTTGCTTCATTGCCGTAGACGAACTAACTGACGATGATATGATATCCCTTCATCTTACGAATGTTACTGGCCACGTACAGAATGTTGCTGATGATATCGATTGCTTACTTAACTACATAGTCAGCTATACGGCACAACTGTGGTTATCATTCAACGCCCTTTCAGAGGCGAGCGGAATGAGAACTATTCAACATGACGACACCCCGAACTAATAGCAAGAGGCATTGAAACCACCGGGAAAAATTATATCATGTGGGTGCAAACTCGAAGTCGACATTTCTTATGAAATATATGCATCAATGTACATGTATGAGACGTCTCATATTGCAGCTACTGAGCACTTTCGTTGTCACTGTGTGGGCGTCAACACCTATAAAATATCATATTTGGTGTATTAACACCCCTATAGTTACCCCATCATGCCGTTGATCATCATCAACACTGTCACCATCATCATAATCACCACCACCACCGTCACCATTAGAATCACCACCACCATCATAATCATCTTCATCGTTGTCATTATCATCATCACCATCACCACCACCAACCCACCATCAAAATCTTCATAATTGTCACCAGCACAGTCATCATAATCGTTATCATGATCGTCATCGTCATCTTCAACATCACCATCATCACCATAATCATCATCGTCATCATCACCGAACCTCATGATCATCATCATTTTCAACATCATCGTCGTCGTCATCATCATATTCTTCATTAACATCATCATGATCTTCGTCATCAACATCATCATCATCATCGTCATCGTAATCGTCATCAGCATCAACATCATCATCTTCACCATCATCATCACCATCATCATAATCATTTCATCATCAGTGTATATCCACAATTGTACATAATTATAGTTACTTCTTTATTCGCATTGTGTTTTGTCAACTTGAGATAATATGTGTTATATGTTATATTCTTTATAAAAATCTTCATCGTTTTGGAGGAAATAAAGATATAATAATAATAAATTACGATTTCGTTGGCTTCGGGGGTAAAAACAATATTTGATTCGAGTCGAGGAACCCACCCACCAAACCTCAGAGTGATCAGATATCGATTTCTGAAGTATATTATTTTTCACCACTGGTAGTTTTTTGGCGGCCTGGCTAAAAGTCGACGAGTCTCATACCTAATTGCGGTTGAAGACAGATAACTCTAAAATCAATTGGCATGCATTTCACTGATTTGTCTCGAATAAGAGCCGTTACACATATCTCCATTAATGAATTGTATATGTGATAGTCTGTATATCGTGTGTATATAAAATATCATAATCATTGACTTTCCTGCCACACTGCCTTCTATAAATATAACATTCAGACTTTTTCGTCTTAAACACCACAAATTGCACAACAAGCGATACACATGGTCGTGATTGCTTCGGACATTCGTTAGCTTTGCGCAGTGGCGGTACCATAGCCAATGAGGTTTATCCGAGGCGTGGTTATTGCTAGTTGAAAACTATTCCCAATACCCCGCGATGCGCCTTAACCGGCGCAATCGCAATTTTTGAGCGCTCCCACGGGAGCTATATTAATAAAATAAAAATTAGTTTTAAGATAAATTTTGTATGCTGATCATTTCGATTATCAATACAAAATTTTATTGGTACAATTTAATCCATTTTTATACGCCCTTTTTGAAAAAAGGTCGTATTATGTTATCAGTCTGTCCGTCCGTCTGTCCGCCCGTCTGTCTGTATGTCTATCCGTCCGTTAACATTTTTGGTTTCCGATCGATAACTCCAGTTTGGATAATTTGATCTGAACCAATGTTTGTATGTGTATTTCCCAGCTAAAGATACAGGCCAAGTTTGAATATGGGTTCCGTCCAATTATTTTTACATGAGTTACGGCCCTTTTTCGACTTAGAATTTGAACGTCTGTTAACATTTTTGGTTTCCGACAGATAACTCCAGTTTGGATTATTTGATTTGGTCCAAAGTTGGTATGTGTATTTCCCAGCTAAAGATACAGGCCAAGTTCGAATATGGGTTCCGTCCAGTTATTTTTACATGAGTTACGGCCCTTTTTCAACTTAGAATTTGACCAATTTCATAACATTTTTGTTTCCGACCAATAACTCCAGTTTTGATTATTTGAGGTGAACCAAAGCTGGTATCTGTATTTAACGAAAACCCAAGACGCATCCATTCTACACGTACATGGCTGATGAACGAACGCCCAATATCTGAAACGGACACGATAACACATCTAGGAATTCCTTTAAATAAAACTAATTTCCAAAATGCTCTCACAGAAAGCATTTGCTCAAAATTACGTTCTACTTACTTGATGCTCAGTAATGCTGGCCTATATGCCGGTGGTATAACACCCCAAAGCTCAATGATAATCTACAAATCTGTTGTATTGTCATGCGGACTCTATGGGTCGGAATTTCTTTGTGATGCTTCTGCGACAAACACGATTAAGCTCGAACGCATTCACCGCTTTTGTCTTAAACGTATACAGGGTCTACCTGTGGGCTGTAGGACTGATATAGTACTTAGTTTGCTCGGTACCTACCCACTAGAATCCATAATAGATGCGCGGAAACTTTCATTGTTTGGAACTCTGTGTCGCTTAACACCCGGTAAAGCATGCAAGAACATTTTTGAAACAAGATTACATCACTATTTCGATTCAAAATCCAAGAAAATCTCGTTCATTGGCGATGCTATAGCCATCGTAGATAAATATAACCTTACGGATATTGTTAATGAATATTTGCGCTCTGGATCCTTCCCTTCAAAAGAGTTATGGAAATCTCGTGTAAAATCTAATATGCAAATTGTCATCGAGACAGAATGGAACCTGAGAGTGATGTCGGACTTATCTTTCAATCGCTTCCTGAAAGTTCACCATACTCTCAGCATGTCTAAACTCTGGCGTTTGTGTCGAAAATTCCCACAAAACAAGTGGTCTTACATGACCACAGCACTAGTAATCAATGCAACAATCTCATTTGAAGAGGGACAATGTCCAATTTGTGAAAGTACTTATATTGATAGGGTCAAACACATTCTCATTGATTGTATGACATTATCTTCCATACGTAATAACATGTTCTTTGGCTTAATCGACAAATACGGTATACCTTGCTTCATTGCCGTAGACGAACTAACTGACGATGATATGATATCCCTTCATCTTACGAATGTTACTGGCCACGTACAGAATGTTGCTGATGATATCGATTGCTTTACTTAACTACATAGTCAGCTATACGGCACAACTGTGGTTATCATTCAACGCCCTTTCAGAGGCGAGCGGAATGAGAACTATTCAACATGACGACACCCCGAACTAATAGCAAGAGGCATTGAAACCACCGGGAAAAATTATATCAAGTGGGTGCAAACTCGAAGTCGACATTTCTTATGAAATATATGCATCAATGTACATGTATGAGACGTCTCATATTGCAGCTACTGAGCACTTTCGTTGTCACTGTGTGGGCGTCAACACCTATAAAATATCATATTTGGTGTATTAACACCCCTATAGTTACCCCATCATGTCGTTGATCATCATCAACACTGTCACCATCATCATAATCACCACCACCACCGTCACCATTAGAATCACCACCACCATCATAATCATCTTCATCGTTGTCATTATCATCATCACCATCACCACCACCAACCCACCATCAAAATCTTCATAATTGTCACCAGCACAGTCATCATAATCGTTATCATGATCGTCATCGTCATCTTCAACATCACCATCATCACCATAATCATCATCGTCATCATCACCGAACCTCATGATCATCATCATTTTCAACATCATCGTCATCGTCATCATCATATTCTTCATTAACATCATCATGATCTTCGTCATCAACATCATCATCATCATCGTAATCGTCATCAGCATCAACATCATCATCTTCACCATCATCATCACCATCATCATAATCATTTCATCATCAGTGTATATCCACAATTGTACATAATTATAGTTACTTCTTTATTCGCATTGTGTTTTGTCAACTTGAGATAATATGTGTTATATGTTATATTCTTTATAAAAATCTTCATCGTTTTGGAGGAAATAAAGATATAATAATATTAAATTACGATTTCGTTGGCTTCGGGGGTAAAAACAATATTTGATTCGAGTCGAGGAACCCACCCACCAAACCTCAGAGTGATCAGATATCGATTTCTGAAGTATATTGTTTTTCACCACTGGTAGTTTTTTGGCGGCCTGGCTAAAAGTCGACGAGTCTCATACCTAATTGCGGATGAAGACAGATAACTCTAAAATCAATTGGCATGCATTTCACTGATTTGTCTCGAATAAGAGCCGTTACACATATCTCCATTAATGAATTGTATATGTGATAGTCTGTATATCGTGTGTATATAAAATATCATAATCATTGACTTTCCTGCCACACTGCCTTCTATAAATATAACATTCAGACTTTTTCGTCTTAAACACCACAAATTGCACAACAAGCGATACACATGGTCGTGATTGCTTCGGACATTCGTTAGCTTTGCGCAGTGGCGGTACCATAGCCAATGAGGTTTATCCGAGGCGTGGTTATTGCTAGTTGAAAACTATTCCCAATACCCCGCGATGCGCCTTAACCGGCGCAATCGCAATTTTTGAGCGCTCCCACGGGAGCTATATTAATAAAATAAAAATTAGTTTTAAGATAAATTTTGTATGCTGATCATTTCGATTATCAATACAAAATTTTATTGGTACAATTTAATCCATTTTTATACGCCCTTTTTGAAAAAAGGTCGTATTATGTTATCAGTCTGTCCGTCCGTCTGTCCGCCCGTCTGTCTGTATGTCTATCCGTCCGTTAACATTTTTGGTTTCCGATCGATAACTCCAGTTTGGATAATTTGATCTGAACCAATGTTTGTATGTGTATTTCCCAACTAAAGATACAGGCCAAGTTTGAATATGGGTTCCGTCCAATTATTTTTACATGAGTTACGGCCCTTTTTCGACTTAGAATTTGAACGTCTGTTAACATTTTTGGTTTCCGACAGATAACTCCAGTTTGGATTATTTGATTTGGTCCAAAGTTGGTATGTGTATTTCCCAGCTAAAGATACAGGCCAAGTTCGAATATGGGTTCCGTCCAGTTATTTTTACATGAGTTACGGCCCTTTTTCAACTTAGAATTTGACCAATTTCATAACATTTTTGTTTCCGACCGATAACTCCAGTTTTGATTATTTGAGGTGAACCAAAGCTGGTATCTGTATTTAACGAAAACCCAAGACGCATCCATTCTACACGGACATGGCTGATGAACGAACGCCCAATATCTGAAACGGACAACATAACACATCTAGGAATTCCTTTAAATAAAACTAATTTCCAAAATGCTCTCACAGAAAGCATTTGCTCAAAATTACGTTATACTTACTTGATGCTCAGTAATGCTGGCCTATATGCCGGTGGTATAACACCCCAAAGCTCAATGATAATCTACAAATCTGTTGTATTGTCATGCGGACTCTATGGGTCGGAATTTCTTTGTGATGCTTCTGCGACAAACACGATTAAGCTCGAACGCATTCACCGCTTATGTCTTAAACGTATACAGGGTCTACCTGTGGGCTGTATGACTGATATAGTACTTAGTTTGCTCGGTACCTACCCACTAGAATCCATAATAGATGCGCGGAAACTTTCATTGTTTGGAACTCTGTGTCGCTTAACACCCGGTAAAGCATGCAAGAACATTTTTGAAACAAGATTACATCACTATTTCGATTCAAAATCCAAGAAAATCTCGTTCATTGGCGATGCTATAGTAATTGTAGATAAATATAACCTTACGGATATTGTTAATGAATATTTGCGCTCTGGATCCTTCCCATCAAAAGAGTTATGGAAATCTCGTGTAAAATCTAATATGCAAATTGTCATCGAGACAGAATGGAACCTGAGAGTGATGTCGGACTTATCTTTCAATCGCTTCCTGAAAGTTCACCATACTCTCAGCATGTCTAAACTCTGGCGTTTGTGTCGAAAATTCCCACAAAACAAGTGGTCTTACATGACCACAGCACTAGTAATCAATGCAACAATCTCATTTGAAGAGGGACAATGTCCAATTTGTGAAAGTACTTATATTGATAGGGTCAAACACATTCTCATTGATTGTATGACATTATCTTCCATACGTAATAACATGTTCTTTGGCTTAATCGACAAATACGGTATACCTTGCTTCATTGCCGTAGACGAACTAACTGACGATGATATGATATCCCTTCATCTTACGAATGTTACTGGCCACGTACAGAATGTTGCTGATGATATCGATTGCTTTACTTAACTACATAGTCAGCTATACGGCACAACTGTGGTTATCATTCAACGCCCTTTCAGAGGCGAACGGAATGAGAACTATTCAACATGACGACACCCCGAACTAATAGCAAGAGGCATTGAAACCACCGGGAAAAATTATATCAAGTGGGTGCAAACTCGAAGTCGACATTTCTTATGAAATATATGCATCAATGTACATGTATGAGACGTCTCATATTGCAGCTACTGAGCACTTTCGTTGTCACTGTGTGGGCGTCAACACCTATAAAATATCATATTTGGTGTATTAACACCCCTATAGTTACCCCATCATGCCGTTGATCATCATCAACACTGTCACCATCATCATAATCACCACCACCACCGTCACCATTAGAATCACCACCACCATCATAATCATCTTCATCGTTGTCATTATCATCATCACCATCACCACCACCAACCCACCATCAAAATCTTCATAATTGTCACCAGCACAGTCATCATAATCGTTATCATGATCGTCATCGTCATCTTCAACATCACCATCATCACCATAATCATCATCGTCATCATCACCGAACCTCATGATCATCATCATTTTCAACATCATCGTCGTCGTCATCATCATATTCTTCATTAACGTCATCATGATCTTCGTCATCAACATCATCATCATCATCGTAATCGTCATCAGCATCAACATCATCATCTTCACCATCATCATCACCATCATCATAATCATTTCATCATCAGTGTATATCCACAATTGTACATAATTATAGTTACTTCTTTATTCGCATTGTGTTTTGTCTACTTGAGATAATATGTGTTATATGTTATATTCTTTATAAAAATCTTCATCGTTTTGGAGGAAATAAAGATATAATAATATTAAATTACGATTTCGTTGGCTTCGGGGGTAAAAACAATATTTGATTCGAGTCGAGGAACCCACCCACCAAACCTCAGAGTGATCAGATATCGATTTCTGAAGTATATTATTTTTCACCACTGGTAGTTTTTTGGCGGCCTGGCTAAAAGTCGACGAGTCTCATACCTAATTGCGGATGAAGACAGATAACTCTAAAATCAATTGGCATGCATTTCACTGATTTGTCTCGAATAAGAGCCGTTACACATATCTCCATTAATGAATTGTATATGTGATAGTCTGTATATCGTGTGTATATAAAATATCATAATCATTGACTTTCCTGCCACACTGCCTTCTATAAATATAACATTCAGACTTTTTCGTCTTAAACACCACAAATTGCACAACAAGCGATACACATAATAATAATAATAATAATATAGAGTATTTGTATAGCGCCATATCCCGTATGGCTCATGGCGCTGAACAATTCACACAAACGCAGTCACACACATTCACACTATAACATATACGCAATAAATAATATGCATGTATTTCAATAATTAAGTCTCCTCAACGTTTTCTGATGTTATTTGTCCGAAATGGGAGATGAATAGGTGAGTTTTTAGGGCCGATTTGAATGTTTCCAAACAGTCAGACTGTTTCACCTCTTTGGGAAGGTTGTTCCAAATG
This sequence comes from Siphonodentalium dalli, assembly GCA_032622095.1. NCBI lineage: Eukaryota > Metazoa > Mollusca > Scaphopoda > Gadilida > Siphonodentaliidae > Siphonodentalium > Siphonodentalium dalli. The sequence continues at coordinate 31,220,595 of CP136065.1, forward strand.
GTCGGCCCGTAGACCTCGAAAGAACGGCGACCAAAGTACATCAGATCTCGTTTAGGTACAACCATCGCATTCGCATCCTGTGATCGAAGTGGTCGAGCAGGTACATATTTGACCAACAATGTATCAATATATGGTGGCAAAGCATTATCAATATCCGACTTTCTATAACACAAAGTAGCATGTTTGTACACAATTCGTTCAAATATGGGAAGCCAATGTAATTTATACAACAGTGGGGTAACATGATCAAATTTGCCTGCACGGCACACAATTTTTGCAGCAATATTAACAATTTTTTGAAGTTTGTGAAGTTGATAATCTGGGAGTCCTGCTAAAATAGAATTACAGTAATCGATTTTGGATAACACAAATGAGGACATCAATATTTGTGTGGATTGTTCGGAGATATATGGACGTACATGCGAAATGCGCCGGAGCTCCATATATAAGGACCTGCATAGGTTGCTGATGTGAGATGACATTGAGAAGTTTTTGTCGATGGTCACACCGAGGTTTTTAATAACATCAGAAAATTCAATTACACTGTCGCCGATGAGCGTGGCATTAAGACTGACCCCCTTCAACCGAGCGTTAGTTCCACAAAGCATAATTTCAGTTTTGCTTTCGTTAAGTTTGAGTTTGTTGATCTCCATCCATGTTTTAACTTCTGAAACGCATGTCTGAACTTGAGAAATTGCTTCGTCTAAGATCGATGGCTCAACTGATATGTACATTTGGGTATCGTCTGCATACATGTGATACTGAATGTTGTGTTTTTCGATGATGTTTCCAAGAGGCTGTGTGTAAACGAGATATAGTACAGGTCCCAGCACATAACCTTGGGGCACTCCATATGATAGATGCACGGGGTTAGACGTCGTAGAATTAACAATAACTGATTGAGTTCTCTCGGTTACGTAAGAATGGAACCACTTTAATACCGTGCCGGACATTCCGAAAGTCACAGAAAGGCGTTTTAACAGGATGGAATGATCGAGCGTGTCAAACGCCGCAGAGAGGTCAAGGCATGTAAGAATGGAGAGTTTGCCCTCATCTGTCGCACACAGCAAGTCGTTAAAAATTCGAGTCAAGGCTGTCTCCGTACAGTGATTTTTCTTGTAAGCTGACTGAAAGTTTTCTTCTAAATTATTGTCTTTCAAGTGTTTACGAAGTTGGTGGAGCACTACACGTTCAAGGACTTTAGATAAGAAAGGAAGATTGGAGACTGGTCTATAGTTTTGCAGCAAATTTTGATCTAAACCAGACTTCTTTAACAATGGGGTAACACTGGCGTGTTTGAAGCATTGGGGAACAACACCCGTTGAGAGCGAGGAGTTAATAATATCAGTTATTACATCCAAAAGTTGATCGCAGTGAATACGAAGAAGTGTTGTAGGAATGGGATCTAACGAACATGACTTAGGTGGCATTGACAAAATCACATTCTTAACTTCTTCCGAACTCACAGATCGAAATTCGTCCATTTTGGTCGTGATTGCTTCGGACATTCGTCCACATGGTCGTGATTGCTTCGGACATTCGTTAGCTTTGCGCAGTGGCGGTACCATAGCCAATGAGGTTTATCCGAGGCGTGGTTATTGCTAGTTGAAAACTATTCCCAATACCCCGCGATGCGCCTTAACCGGCGCAATCGCAATTTTTGAGCGCTCCCACGGGAGCTATATTAATAAAATAAAAATTAGTTTTAAGATAAATTTTGTATGCTGATCATTTCGATTATCAATACAAAATTTTATTGGTACAATTTAATCCATTTTTATACGCCCTTTTTGAAAAAAAGGTCGTATTATGTTATCAGTCTGTCCGCCCGTCTGTCTGTATGTCTATCCGTCCGTTAACATTTTTGGTTTCCGATCGATAACTCCAGTTTGGATAATTTGATCTGAACCAATGTTTGTATGTGTATTTCCCAGCTAAAGATACAGGCCAAGTTTGAATATGGGTTCCGTCCAATTATATTTACATGAGTTACGGCCCTTTTTCGACTTAGAATTTGAACGTCTGTTAACATTTTTGGTTTCCGACAGATAACTCCAGTTTGGATTATTTGATTTGGTCCAAAGTTGGTATGTGTATTTCCCAGCTAAAGATACAGGCCAAGTTCGAATATGGGTTCCGTCCAGTTATTTTTACATGAGTTACGGCCCTTTTTCAACTTAGAATTTGACCAATTTCATAACATTTTTGTTTCCGACCGATAACTCCAGTTTTGATTATTTGAGGTGAACCAAAGCTGGTATCTGTATTTAACGAAAACCCAAGACGCATCCATTCTACACGGACATGGCTGATGAACGAACGCCCAATATCTGAAACGGACACGATAACACATCTAGGAACTCCTTTAAATAAAACTAATTTCCAAAATGCTCTCTCAGAAAGCATTTGCTCAAAATTACGTTCTACTTACTTGATGCTCAGTAATGCTGGCCTATATGCCGGTGGTATAACACCCCAAAGCTCAATGATAATCTACAAATCTGTTGTATTGTCATGCGGACTCTATGGGTCGGAATTTCTTTGTGATGCTTCTGCGACAAACACGATTAAGCTCGAACGCATTCACCGCTTTTGTCTTAAACGTATACAGGGTCTACCTGTGGGCTGTAGGACTGATATAGTACTTAGTTTGCTCGGTACCTACCCACTAGAATCCATAATAGATGCGCGGAAACTTTCATTGTTTTGAACTCTGTGTCGCTTAACACCCGGTAAAGCATGCAAGAACATTTTTGAAACAAGATTACATCACTATTTCGATTCAAAATCCAAGAAAATCTCGTTCATTGGCGATGCTATAGCCATCGTAGTTAAATATAACCTTACGGATATTGTTAATGAATATTTGCGCTCTGGATCCTTCCCATCAAAAGAGTTATGGAAATCTCGTGTAAAATCTAATATGCAAATTGTCATCGAGACAGAATGGAACCTGAGAGTGATGTCGGACTTATCTTTCAATCGCTTCCTGAAAGTTCACCATACTCTCAGCATGTCTAAACTCTGGCGTTTGTGTCGAAAATTCCCACAAAACAAGTGGTCTTACATGACCACAGCACTAGTAATCAATGCAACAATCTCATTTGAAGAGGGACAATGTCCAATTTGTGAAAGTACTTATATTGATAGGGTCAAACACATTCTCATTGATTGTATGACATTATCTTCCATACGTAATAACATGTTCTTTGGCTTAATCGACAAATACGGTATACCTTGCTTCATTGCCGTAGACGAACTAACTGACGATGATATGATATCCCTTCATCTTACGAATGTTACTGGCCACGTACAGAATGTTGCTGATGATATCGATTGCTTACTTAACTACATAGTCAGCTATACGGCACAACTGTGGTTATCATTCAACGCCCTTTCAGAGGCGAGCGGAATGAGAACTATTCAACATGACGACACCCCGAACTAATAGCAAGAGGCATTGAAACCACCGGGAAAAATTATATCAAGTGGGTGCAAACTCGAAGTCGACATTTCTTATGAAATATATGCATCAATGTACACGTATGAGACGTCTCATATTGCAGCTACTGAGCACTTTCGTTGTCACTGTGTGGGCGTCAACACCTATAAAATATCATATTTGATGTATTAACACCCCTATAGTTACCCCATCATGCCGTTGATCATCATCAACACTGTCACCATCATCATAATCACCACCACCACCGTCACCATTAGAATCACCACCACCATCATAATCATCTTCATCGTTGTCATTATCATCATCACCACCACCAACCCACCATCAAAATCTTCATAATTGTCACCAGCACAGTCATCATAATCGTTATCATGATCGTCATCGTCATCTTCAACATCACCATCATCACCATAATCATCATCGTCATCATCACCGAACCTCATGATCATCATCATTTTCAACATCATCGTCGTCGTCATCATCATATTCTTCATTAACATCATCATGATCTTCGTCATCAACATCATCATCATCATCGTCATCGTAATCGTCATCAGCATCAACATCATCATCTTCACCATCATCATCACCATCATCATAATCATTTCATCATCAGTGTATATCCACAATTGTACATAATTATAGTTACTTCTTTATTCGCATTGTGTTTTGTCAACTTGAGATAATATGTGTTATATGTTATATTCTTTATAAAAATCTTCATCGTTTTGGAGGAAATACAGATATAATAATAATAAATTACGATTTCGTTGGCTTCGGGGGTAAAAACAATATTTGATTCGAGTCGAGGAACCCACCCACCAAACCTCAGAGTGATCAGATATCGATTTCTGAAGTATATTATTTTTCACCACTGGTAGTTTTTTGGCGGCCTGGCTAAAAGTCGACGAGTCTCATACCTAATTGCGGATGAAGACAGATAACTCTAAAATCAATTGGCATGCATTTCACTGATTTGTCTCGAATAAGAGCCGTTACACATATCTCCATTAATGAATTGTATATGTGATAGTCTGTATATCGTGTGTATATAACATATCATAATCATTGACTTTCCTGCCACACTGCCTTCTATAAATATAACATTCAGACTTTTTCGTCTTAAACACCACAAATTGCACAACAAGCGATACACATGGTCGTGATTGCTTCGGACATTCGTTAGCTTTGCGCAGTGGCGGTACCATAGCCAATGAGGTTTATCCGAGGCGTGGTTATTGCTAGTTGAAAACTATTCCCAATACCCCGCGATGCGCCTTAACCGGCGCAATCGCAATTTTTGAGCGCTCCCACGGGAGCTATATTAATAAAATAAAAATTAGTTTTAAGATAAATTTTGTATGCTGATCATTTCGATTATCAATACAAAATTTTATTGGTACAATTTAATCCATTTTTATACGACCTTTTTGAAAAAAGGTCGTATTATGTTATCAGTCTGTCCGTCCGTCTGTCTGTATGTCTATCCGTCCGTTAACATTTTTGGTTTCCGATCGATAACTCCAGTTTGGATAATTTGATCTGAACCAATGTTTGTATGTGTATTTCCCAGCTAAAGATACAGGCCAAGTTTGAATATGGGTTCCGTCCAATTATATTTACATGAGTTACGGCCCTTTTTCGACTTAGAATTTGAACGTCTGTTAACATTTTTGGTTTCCGACAGATAACTCCAGTTTGGATTATTTGATTTGGTCCAATGTTGGTATGTGTATTTCCCAGCTAAAGATACAGGCCAAGTTCGAATATGGGTTCCGTCCAGTTATTTTTACATGAGTTACGGCCCTTTTTCAACTTAGAATTTGACCAATTTCATAACATTTTTGTTTCCGACCGATAACTCCAGTTTTGATTATTTGAGGTGAACCAAAGCTGGTATCTGTATTTAACGAAAACCCAAGACGCATCCATTCTACACGGACATGGCTGATGAACGAACGCCCAATATCTGAAACGGACACGATAACACATCTAGGAATTCCTTTAAATAAAACTAATTTCCAAAATGCTCTCACAGAAAGCATTTGCTCAAAATTACGTTCTACTTACTTGATGCTCAGTAATGCTGGCCTATATGCCGGTGGTATAACACCCCAAAGCTCAATGATAATCTACAAATCTGTTGTATTGTCATGCGGACTCTATGGGTCGGAATTTCTTTGTGATGCTTCTGCGACAAACACGATTAAGCTCGAACGCATTCACCGCTTTTGTCTTAAACGTATACAGGGTCTACCTGTGGGCTGTAGGACTGATATAGTACTTAGTTTGCTCGGTACCTACCCACTAGAATCCATAATAGATGCGCGGAAACTTTCATTGTTTGGAACTCTGTGTCGCTTAACACCCGGTAAAGCATGCAAGAACATTTTTGAAACAAGATTACATCACTATTTCGATTCAAAATCCAAGAAAATCTCGTTCATTGGCGATGCTATAGCCATCGTAGATAAATATAACCTTACGGATATTGTTAATGAATATTTGCGCTCTGGATCCTTCCCATCAAAAGAGTTATGGAAATCTCGTGTAAAATCTAATATGCAAATTGTCATCGAGACAGAATGGAACCTGAGAGTGATGTCGGACTTATCTTTCAATCGCTTCCTGAAAGTTCACCATACTCTCAGCATGTCTAAACTCTGGCGTTTGTGCCGAAAATTCCCACAAAACAAGTGGTCTTACATGACCACAGCACTAGTAATCAATGCAACAATCTCATTTGAAGAGGGACAATGTCCAATTTGTGAAAGTACTTATATTGATAGGGTCAAACACATTCTCATTGATTGTATGACATTATCTTCCATACGTAATAACATGTTCTTTGGCTTAATCGACAAATACGTATACCTTGCTTCATTGCCGTAGACGAACTAACTGACGATGATATGATATCCCTTCATCTTACGAATGTTACTGGCCACGTACAGAATGTTGCTGATGATATCGATTGCTTACTTAACTACATAGTCAGCTATACGGCACAACTGTGGTTATCATTCAACGCCCTTTCAGAGGCGAGCGGAATGAGAACTATTCAACATGACGACATCCCGAACTAATAGCAAGAGGCATTGAAACCACCGGGAAAAATTATATCAAGTGGGTGCAAACTCGAAGTCGACATTTCTTATGAAATATATGCATCAATGTACATGTATGATACGTCTCATATTGCAGCTACTGAGCACTTTCGTTGTCACTGTGTGGGCGTCAACACCTATAAAATATCATATTTGGTGTATTAACACCCCTATAGTTACCCCATCATGCCGTTGATCATCATCAACACTGTCACCATCATCATAATCACCACCACCACCGTCACCATTAGAATCACCACCACCATCATAATCATCTTCATCGTTGTCATTATCATCATCACCATCACCACCACCAACCCACCATCAAAATCTTCATAATTGTCACCAGCACAGTCATCATAATCGTTATCATGATCGTCATCGTCATCTTCAACATCACCATCATCACCATAATCATCATCGTCATCATCACCGAACCTCATGATCATCATCATTTTCAACATCATCGTCGTCGTCATCATCATATTCTTCATTAACATCATCATGATCTTCGTCATCAACATCATCATCATCATCGTCATCGTAATCGTCATCAGCATCAACATCATCATCTTCACCATCATCATCACCATCATCATAATCATTTCATCATCAGTGTATATCCACAATTGTACATAATTATAGTTACTTCTTTATTCGCATTGTGTTTTGTCAACTTGAGATAATATGTGTTATATGTTATATTCTTTATAAAAATCTTCATCGTTTTGGAGGAAATAAAGATATAATAATAATAAATTACGATTTCGTTGGCTTCGGGGGTAAAAACAATATTTGATTCGAGTCGAGGAACCCACCCACCAAACCTCAGAGTGATCAGATATCGATTTCTGAAGTATATTATTTTTCACCACTGGTAGTTTTTTGGCGGCCTGGCTAAAAGTCGACGAGTCTCATACCTAATTGCGGATGAAGACAGATAACTCTAAAATCAATTGGCATGCATTTCACTGATTTGTCTCGAATAAGAGCCGTTACACATATCTCCATTAATGAATTGTATATGTGATAGTCTGTATATCGTGTGTATATAACATATCATAATCATTGACTTTCCTGCCACACTGCCTTCTATAAATATAACATTCAGACTTTTTCGTCTTAAACACCACAAATTGCACAACAAGCGATACACATGGTCGTGATTGCTTCGGACATTCGTTAGCTTTGCGCAGTGGCGGTACCATAGCCAATGAGGTTTATCCGAGGCGTGGTTATTGCTAGTTGAAAACTATTCCCAATACCCCGCGATGCGCCTTAACCGGCGCAATCGCAATTTTTGAGCGCTCCCACGGGAGCTATATTAATAAAATAAAAATTAGTTTTAAGATAAATTTTGTATGCTGATCATTTCGATTATCAATACAAAATTTTATTGGTACAATTTAATCCATTTTTATACGACCTTTTTGAAAAAAGGTCGTATTATGTTATCAGTCTGTCCGTCCGTCTGTCTGTATGTCTATCCGTCCGTTAACATTTTTGGTTTCCGATCGATAACTCCAGTTTGGATAATTTGATCTGAACCAATGTTTGTATGTGTATTTCCCAGCTAAAGATACAGGCCAAGTTTGAATATGGGTTCCGTCCAATTATATTTACATGAGTTACGGCCCTTTTTCGACTTAGAATTTGAACGTCTGTTAACATTTTTGGTTTCCGACAGATAACTCCAGTTTGGATTATTTGATTTGGTCCAATGTTGGTATGTGTATTTCCCAGCTAAAGATACAGGCCAAGTTCGAATATGGGTTCCGTCCAGTTATTTTTACATGAGTTACGGCCCTTTTTCAACTTAGAATTTGACCAATTTCATAACATTTTTGTTTCCGACCGATAACTCCAGTTTTGATTATTTGAGGTGAACCAAAGCTGGTATCTGTATTTAACGAAAACCCAAGACGCATCCATTCTACACGGACATGGCTGATGAACGAACGCCCAATATCTGAAACGGACACGATAACACATCTAGGAATTCCTTTAAATAAAACTAATTTCCAAAATGCTCTCACAGAAAGCATTTGCTCAAAATTACGTTCTACTTACTTGATGCTCAGTAATGCTGGCCTATATGCCGGTGGTATAACACCCCAAAGCTCAATGATAATCTACAAATCTGTTGTATTGTCATGCGGACTCTATGGGTCGGAATTTCTTTGTGATGCTTCTGCGACAAACACGATTAAGCTCGAACGCATTCACCGCTTTTGTCTTAAACGTATACAGGGTCTACCTGTGGGCTGTAGGACTGATATAGTACTTAGTTTGCTCGGTACCTACCCACTAGAATCCATAATAGATGCGCGGAAACTTTCATTGTTTGGAACTCTGTGTCGCTTAACACCCGGTAAAGCATGCAAGAACATTTTTGAAACAAGATTACATCACTATTTCGATTCAAAATCCAAGAAAATCTCGTTCATTGGCGATGCTATAGCCATCGTAGATAAATATAACCTTACGGATATTGTTAATGAATATTTGCGCTCTGGATCCTTCCCATCAAAAGAGTTATGGAAATCTCGTGTAAAATCTAATATGCAAATTGTCATCGAGACAGAATGGAACCTGAGAGTGATGTCGGACTTATCTTTCAATCGCTTCCTGAAAGTTCACCATACTCTCAGCATGTCTAAACTCTGGCGTTTGTGCCGAAAATTCCCACAAAACAAGTGGTCTTACATGACCACAGCACTAGTAATCAATGCAACAATCTCATTTGAAGAGGGACAATGTCCAATTTGTGAAAGTACTTATATTGATAGGGTCAAACACATTCTCATTGATTGTATGACATTATCTTCCATACGTAATAACATGTTCTTTGGCTTAATCGACAAATACGTATACCTTGCTTCATTGCCGTAGACGAACTAACTGACGATGATATGATATCCCTTCATCTTACGAATGTTACTGGCCACGTACAGAATGTTGCTGATGATATCGATTGCTTACTTAACTACATAGTCAGCTATACGGCACAACTGTGGTTATCATTCAACGCCCTTTCAGAGGCGAGCGGAATGAGAACTATTCAACATGACGACATCCCGAACTAATAGCAAGAGGCATTGAAACCACCGGGAAAAATTATATCAAGTGGGTGCAAACTCGAAGTCGACATTTCTTATGAAATATATGCATCAATGTACATGTATGATACGTCTCATATTGCAGCTACTGAGCACTTTCGTTGTCACTGTGTGGGCGTCAACACCTATAAAATATCATATTTGGTGTATTAACACCCCTATAGTTACCCCATCATGCCGTTGATCATCATCAACACTGTCACCATCATCATAATCACCACCACCACCGTCACCATTAGAATCACCACCACCATCATAATCATCTTCATCGTTGTCATTATCATCATCACCATCACCACCACCAACCCACCATCAAAATCTTCATAATTGTCACCAGCACAGTCATCATAATCGTTATCATGATCGTCATCGTCATCTTCAACATCACCATCATCACCATAATCATCATCGTCATCATCACCGAACCTCATGATCATCATCATTTTCAACATCATCGTCGTCGTCATCATCATATTCTTCATTAACATCATCATGATCTTCGTCATCAACATCATCATCATCATCGTCATCGTAATCGTCATCAGCATCAACATCATCATCTTCACCATCATCATCACCATCATCATAATCATTTCATCATCAGTGTATATCCACAATTGTACATAATTATAGTTACTTCTTTATTCGCATTGTGTTTTGTCAACTTGAGATAATATGTGTTATATGTTATATTCTTTATAAAAATCTTCATCGTTTTGGAGGAAATAAAGATATAATAATAATAAATTACGATTTCGTTGGCTTCGGGGGTAAAAACAATATTTGATTCGAGTCGAGGAACCCACCCACCAAACCTCAGAGTGATCAGATATCGATTTCTGAAGTATATTATTTTTCACCACTGGTAGTTTTTTGGCGGCCTGGCTAAAAGTCGACGAGTCTCATACCTAATTGCGGATGAAGACAGATAACTCTAAAATCAATTGGCATGCATTTCACTGATTTGTCTCGAATAAGAGCCGTTACACATATCTCCATTAATGAATTGTATATGTGATAGTCTGTATATCGTGTGTATATAACATATCATAATCATTGACTTTCCTGCCACACTGCCTTCTATAAATATAACATTCAGACTTTTTCGTCTTAAACACCACAAATTGCACAACAAGCGATACACATGGTCGTGATTGCTTCGGACATTCGTTAGCTTTGCGCAGTGGCGGTACCATAGCCAATGAGGTTTATCCGAGGCGTGGTTATTGCTAGTTGAAAACTATTCCCAATACCCCGCGATGCGCCTTAACCGGCGCAATCGCAATTTTTGAGCGCTCCCACGGGAGCTATATTAATAAAATAAAAATTAGTTTTAAGATAAATTTTGTATGCTGATCATTTCGATTATCAATACAAAATTTTATTGGTACAATTTAATCCATTTTTATACGACCTTTTTGAAAAAAGGTCGTATTATGTTATCAGTCTGTCCGTCCGTCTGTCTGTATGTCTATCCGTCCGTTAACATTTTTGGTTTCCGATCGATAACTCCAGTTTGGATAATTTGATCTGAACCAATGTTTGTATGTGTATTTCCCAGCTAAAGATACAGACCAAGTTTGAATATGGGTTCCGTCCAATTATATTTACATGAGTTACGGCCCTTTTTCGACTTAGAATTTGAACGTCTGTTAACATTTTTGGTTTCCGACAGATAACTCCAGTTTGGATTATTTGATTTGGTCCAAAGTTGGTATGTGTATTTCCCAGCTAAAGATACAGGCCAAGTTCGAATATGGGTTCCGTCCAGTTATTTTTACATGAGTTACGGCCCTTTTTCAACTTAGAATTTGACCAATTTCATAACATTTTTGTTTCCGACCGATAACTCCAGTTTTGATTATTTGAGGTGAACCAAAGCTGGTATCTGTATTTAACGAAAACCCAAGACGCATCCATTCTACACGGACATGGCTGATGAACGAACGCCCAATATCTGAAACGGACACGATAACACATCTAGGAATTCCTTTAAATAAAACTAATTTCCAAAATGCTCTCACAGAAAGCATTTGCTCAAAATTACGTTCTACTTACTTGATGCTCAGTAATGCTGGCCTATATGCCGGTGGTATAACACCCCAAAGCTCAATGATAATCTACAAATCTGTTGTATTGTCATGCGGACTCTATGGGTCGGAATTTCTTTGTGATGCTTCTGCGACAAACACGATTAAGCTCGAACGCATTCACCGCTTTTGTCTTAAACGTATACAGGGTCTACCTGTGGGCTGTAGGACTGATATAGTACTTAGTTTGCTCGGTACCTACCCACTAGAATCCATAATAGATGCGCGGAAACTTTCATTGTTTGGAACTCTGTGTCGCTTAACACCCGGTAAAGCATGCAAGAACATTTTTGAAACAAGATTACATCACTATTTCGATTCAAAATCCAAGAAAATCTCGTTCATTGGCGATGCTATAGCCATCGTAGATAAATATAACCTTACGGATATTGTTAATGAATATTTGCGCTCTGGATCCTTCCCATCAAAAGAGTTATGGAAATCTCGTGTAAAATCTAATATGCAAATTGTCATCGAGACAGAATGGAACCTGAGAGTGATGTCGGACTTATCTTTCAATCGCTTCCTGAAAGTTCACCATACTCTCAGCATGTCTAAACTCTGGCGTTTGTGTCGAAAATTCCCACAAAACAAGTGGTCTTACATGACCACAGCACTAGTAATCAATGCAACAATCTCATTTGAAGAGGGACAATGTCCAATTTGTGAAAGTACTTATATTGATAGGGTCAAACACATTCTCATTGATTGTATGACATTATCTTCCATACGTAATAACATGTTCTTTGGCTTAATCGACAAATACGTATACCTTGCTTCATTGCCGTAGACGAACTAACTGACGATGATATGATATCCCTTCATCTTACGAATGTTACTGGCCACGTACAGAATGTTGCTGATGATATCGATTGCTTACTTAACTACATAGTCAGCTATACGGCACAACTGTGGTTATCATTCAACGCCCTTTCAGAGGCGAGCGGAATGAGAACTATTCAACATGACGACATCCCGAACTAATAGCAAGAGGCATTGAAACCACCGGGAAAAATTATATCAAGTGGGTGCAAACTCGAAGTCGACATTTCTTATGAAATATATGCATCAATGTACATGTATGATACGTCTCATATTGCAGCTACTGAGCACTTTCGTTGTCACTGTGTGGGCGTCAACACCTATAAAATATCATATTTGGTGTATTAACACCCCTATAGTTACCCCATCATGCCGTTGATCATCATCAACACTGTCACCATCATCATAATCACCACCACCACCGTCACCATTAGAATCACCACCACCATCATAATCATCTTCATCGTTGTCATTATCATCATCACCATCACCACCACCAACCCACCATCAAAATCTTCATAATTGTCACCAGCACAGTCATCATAATCGTTATCATGATCGTCATCGTCATCTTCAACATCACCATCATCACCATAATCATCATCGTCATCATCACCGAACCTCATGATCATCATCATTTTCAACATCATCGTCGTCGTCATCATCATATTCTTCATTAACATCATCATGATCTTCGTCATCAACATCATCATCATCATCGTCATCGTAATCGTCATCAGCATCAACATCATCATCTTCACCATCATCATCACCATCATCATAATCATTTCATCATCAGTGTATATCCACAATTGTACATAATTATAGTTACTTCTTTATTCGCATTGTGTTTTGTCAACTTGAGATAATATGTGTTATATGTTATATTCTTTATAAAAATCTTCATCGTTTTGGAGGAAATAAAGATATAATAATAATAAATTACGATTTCGTTGGCTTCGGGGGTAAAAAAATATTTGATTCGAGTCGAGGAACCCACCCACCAAACCTCAGAGTGATCAGATATCGATTTCTGAAGTATATTATTTTTCACCACTGGTAGTTTTTTGGCGGCCTGGCTAAAAGTCGACGAGTCTCATACCTAATTGCGGATGAAGACAGATAACTCTAAAATCAATTGGCATGCATTTCACTGATTTGTCTCGAATAAGAGCCGTTACACATATCTCCATTAATGAATTGTATATGTGATAGTCTGTATATCGTGTGTATATAACATATCATAATCATTGACTTTCCTGCCACACTGCCTTCTATAAATATAACATTCAGACTTTTTCGTCTTAAACACCACAAATTGCACAACAAGCGATACACATGGTCGTGATTGCTTCGGACATTCGTTAGCTTTGCGCAGTGGCGGTACCATAGCCAATGAGGTTTATCCGAGGCGTGGTTATTGCTAGTTGAAAACTATTCCCAATACCCCGCGATGCGCCTTAACCGGCGCAATCGCAATTTTTGAGCGCTCCCACGGGAGCTATATTAATAAAATAAAAATTAGTTTTAAGATAAATTTTGTATGCTGATCATTTCGATTATCAATACAAAATTTTATTGGTACAATTTAATCCATTTTTATACGACCTTTTTGAAAAAAGGTCGTATTATGTTATCAGTCTGTCCGTCCGTCTGTCTGTATGTCTATCCGTCCGTTAACATTTTTGGTTTCCGATCGATAACTCCAGTTTGGATAATTTGATCTGAACCAATGTTTGTATGTGTATTTCCCAGCTAAAGATACAGACCAAGTTTGAATATGGGTTCCGTCCAATTATATTTACATGAGTTACGGCCCTTTTTCGACTTAGAATTTGAACGTCTGTTAACATTTTTGGTTTCCGACAGATAACTCCAGTTTGGATTATTTGATTTGGTCCAAAGTTGGTATGTGTATTTCCCAGCTAAAGATACAGGCCAAGTTCGAATATGGGTTCCGTCCAGTTATTTTTACATGAGTTACGGCCCTTTTTCAACTTAGAATTTGACCAATTTCATAACATTTTTGTTTCCGACCGATAACTCCAGTTTTGATTATTTGAGGTGAACCAAAGCTGGTATCTGTATTTAACGAAAACCCAAGACGCATCCATTCTACACGGACATGGCTGATGAACGAACGCCCAATATCTGAAACGGACACGATAACACATCTAGGAATTCCTTTAAATAAAACTAATTTCCAAAATGCTCTCACAGAAAGCATTTGCTCAAAATTACGTTCTACTTACTTGATGCTCAGTAATGCTGGCCTATATGCCGGTGGTATAACACCCCAAAGCTCAATGATAATCTACAAATCTGTTGTATTGTCATGCGGACTCTATGGGTCGGAATTTCTTTGTGATGCTTCTGCGACAAACACGATTAAGCTCGAACGCATTCACCGCTTTTGTCTTAAACGTATACAGGGTCTACCTGTGGGCTGTAGGACTGATATAGTACTTAGTTTGCTCGGTACCTACCCACTAGAATCCATAATAGATGCGCGGAAACTTTCATTGTTTGGAACTCTGTGTCGCTTAACACCCGGTAAAGCATGCAAGAACATTATTGAAACAAGATTACATCACTATTTCGATTCAAAATCCAAGAAAATCTCGTTCATTGGCGATGCTATAGCCATCGTAGATAAATATAACCTTACGGATATTGTTAATGAATATTTGCGCTCTGGATCCTTCCCATCAAAAGAGTTATGGAAATCTCGTGTAAAATCTAATATGCAAATTGTCATCGAGACAGAATGGAACCTGAGAGTGATGTCGGACTTATCTTTCAATCGCTTCCTGAAAGTTCACCATACTCTCAGCATGTCTAAACTCTGGCGTTTGTGTCGAAAGTTCCCACAAAACAAGTGGTCTTACATGACCACAGCACTAGTAATCAATGCAACAATCTCATTTGAAGAGGGACAATGTCCAATTTGTGAAAGTACTTATATTGATAGGGTCAAACACATTCTCATTGATTGTATGACATTATCTTCCATACGTAATAACATGTTCTTGGGCTTAATCGACAAATACGTAAACCTTGCTTCATTGCCGTAGACGAACTAACTGACGATGATATGATATCCCTTCATCTTACGAATGTTACTGGCCACGTACAGAATGTTGCTGATGATATCGATTGCTTACTTAACTACATAGTCAGCTATACGGCACAACTGTGGTTATCATTCAACGCCCTTTCAGAGGCGAGCGGAATGAGAACTATTCAACATGACGACATCCCGAACTAATAGCAAGAGGCATTGAAACCACCGGGAAAAATTATATCAAGTGGGTGCAAACTCGAAGTCGACATTTCTTATGAAATATATGCATCAATGTACATGTATGATACGTCTCATATTGCAGCTACTGAGCACTTTCGTTGTCACTGTGTGGGCGTCAACACCTATAAAATATCATATTTGGTGTATTAACACCCCTATAGTTACCCCATCATGCCGTTGATCATCATCAACACTGTCACCATCATCATAATCACCACCACCACCGTCACCATTAGAATCACCACCACCATCATAATCATCTTCATCGTTGTCATTATCATCATCACCATCACCACCACCAACCCACCATCAAAATCTTCATAATTGTCACCAGCACAGTCATCATAATCGTTATCATGATCGTCATCGTCATCTTCAACATCACCATCATCACCATAATCATCATCGTCATCATCACCGAACCTCATGATCATCATCATTTTCAACATCATCGTCGTCGTCATCATCATATTCTTCATTAACATCATCATGATCTTCGTCATCAACATCATCATCATCATCGTCATCGTAATCGTCATCAGCATCAACATCATCATCTTCACCATCATCATCACCATCATCATAATCATTTCATCATCAGTGTATATCCACAATTGTACATAATTATAGTTACTTCTTTATTCGCATTGTGTTTTGTCAACTTGAGATAATATGTGTTATATGTTATATTCTTTATAAAAATCTTCATCGTTTTGGAGGAAATAAAGATATAATAATAATAAATTACGATTTCGTTGGCTTCGGGGGTAAAAACAATATTTGATTCGAGTCGAGGAACCCACCCACCAAACCTCAGAGTGATCAGATATCGATTTCTGAAGTATATTATTTTTCACCACTGGTAGTTTTTTGGCGGCCTGGCTAAAAGTCGACGAGTCTCATACCTAATTGCGGATGAAGACAGATAACTCTAAAATCAATTGGCATGCATTTCACTGATTTGTCTCGAATAAGAGCCGTTACACATATCTCCATTAATGAATTGTATATGTGATAGTCTGTATATCGTGTGTATATAAAATATCATAATCATTGACTTTCCTGCCACACTGCCTTCTATAAATATAACATTCAGACTTTTTCGTCTTAAACACCACAAATTGCACAACAAGCGATACACATGGTCGTGATTGCTTCGGACATTCGTTAGCTTTGCGCAGTGGCGGTACCATAGCCAATGAGGTTTATCCGAGGCGTGGTTATTGCTAGTTGAAAACTATTCCCAATACCCCGCGATGCGCCTTAACCGGCGCAATCGCAATTTTTGAGCGCTCCCACGGGAGCTATATTAATAAAATAAAAATTAGTTTTAAGATAAATTTTGTATGCTGATCATTTCGATTATCAATACAAAATTTTATTGGTACAATTTAATCCATTTTTATACGACCTTTTTGAAAAAAGGTCGTATTATGTTATCAGTCTGTCCGTCCGTCTGTCTGTATGTCTATCCGTCCGTTAACATTTTTGGTTTCCGATCGATAACTCCAGTTTGGATAATTTGATCTGAACCAATGTTTGTATGTGTATTTCCCAGCTAAAGATACAGACCAAGTTTGAATATGGGTTCCGTCCAATTATATTTACATGAGTTACGGCCCTTTTTCGACTTAGAATTTGAACGTCTGTTAACATTTTTGGTTTCCGACAGATAACTCCAGTTTGGATTATTTGATTTGGTCCAAAGTTGGTATGTGTATTTCCCAGCTAAAGATACAGGCCAAGTTCGAATATGGGTTCCGTCCAGTTATTTTTACATGAGTTACGGCCCTTTTTCAACTTAGAATTTGACCAATTTCATAACATTTTTGTTTCCGACCGATAACTCCAGTTTTGATTATTTGAGGTGAACCAAAGCTGGTATCTGTATTTAACGAAAACCCAAGACGCATCCATTCTACACGGACATGGCTGATGAACGAACGCCCAATATCTGAAACGGACACGATAACACATCTAGGAATTCCTTTAAATAAAACTAATTTCCAAAATGCTCTCACAGAAAGCATTTGCTCAAAATTACGTTCTACTTACTTGATGCTCAGTAATGCTGGCCTATATGCCGGTGGTATAACACCCCAAAGCTCAATGATAATCTACAAATCTGTTGTATTGTCATGCGGACTCTATGGGTCGGAATTTCTTTGTGATGCTTCTGCGACAAACACGATTAAGCTCGAACGCATTCACCGCTTTTGTCTTAAACGTATACAGGGTCTACCTGTGGGCTGTAGGACTGATATAGTACTTAGTTTGCTCGGTACCTACCCACTAGAATCCATAATAGATGCGCGGAAACTTTCATTGTTTGGAACTCTGTGTCGCTTAACACCCGGTAAAGCATGCAAGAACATTATTGAAACAAGATTACATCACTATTTCGATTCAAAATCCAAGAAAATCTCGTTCATTGGCGATGCTATAGCCATCGTAGATAAATATAACCTTACGGATATTGTTAATGAATATTTGCGCTCTGGATCCTTCCCATCAAAAGAGTTATGGAAATCTCGTGTAAAATCTAATATGCAAATTGTCATCGAGACAGAATGGAACCTGAGAGTGATGTCGGACTTATCTTTCAATCGCTTCCTGAAAGTTCACCATACTCTCAGCATGTCTAAACTCTGGCGTTTGTGTCGAAAGTTCCCACAAAACAAGTGGTCTTACATGACCACAGCACTAGTAATCAATGCAACAATCTCATTTGAAGAGGGACAATGTCCAATTTGTGAAAGTACTTATATTGATAGGGTCAAACACATTCTCATTGATTGTATGACATTATCTTCCATACGTAATAACATGTTCTTTGGCTTAATCGACAAATACGTATACCTTGCTTCATTGCCGTAGACGAACTAACTGACGATGATATGATATCCCTTCATCTTACGAATGTTACTGGCCACGTACAGAATGTTGCTGATGATATCGATTGCTTACTTAACTACATAGTCAGCTATACGGCACAACTGTGGTTATCATTCAACGCCCTTTCAGAGGCGAGCGGAATGAGAACTATTCAACATGACGACATCCCGAACTAATAGCAAGAGGCATTGAAACCACCGGGAAAAATTATATCAAGTGGGTGCAAACTCGAAGTCGACATTTCTTATGAAATATATGCATCAATGTACATGTATGATACGTCTCATATTGCAGCTACTGAGCACTTTCGTTGTCACTGTGTGGGCGTCAACACCTATAAAATATCATATTTGGTGTATTAACACCCCTATAGTTACCCCATCATGCCGTTGATCATCATCAACACTGTCACCATCATCATAATCACCACCACCACCGTCACCATTAGAATCACCACCACCATCATAATCATCTTCATCGTTGTCATTATCATCATCACCATCACCACCACCAACCCACCATCAAAATCTTCATAATTGTCACCAGCACAGTCATCATAATCGTTATCATGATCGTCATCGTCATCTTCAACATCACCATCATCACCATAATCATCATCGTCATCATCACCGAACCTCATGATCATCATCATTTTCAACATCATCGTCGTCGTCATCATCATATTCTTCATTAACATCATCATGATCTTCGTCATCAACATCATCATCATCATCGTCATCGTAATCGTCATCAGCATCAACATCATCATCTTCACCATCATCATCACCATCATCATAATCATTTCATCATCAGTGTATATCCACAATTGTACATAATTATAGTTACTTCTTTATTCGCATTGTGTTTTGTCAACTTGAGATAATATGTGTTATATGTTATATTCTTTATAAA
Source organism: Siphonodentalium dalli (assembly GCA_032622095.1). Classification (NCBI taxonomy): domain Eukaryota; kingdom Metazoa; phylum Mollusca; class Scaphopoda; order Gadilida; family Siphonodentaliidae; genus Siphonodentalium; species Siphonodentalium dalli. The sequence continues at coordinate 31,240,307 of CP136065.1, forward strand.
AATCTTCATCGTTTTGGAGGAAATAAAGATATAATAATAATAAATTACGATTTCGTTGGCTTCGGGGGTAAAAACAATATTTGATTCGAGTCAAGGAACCCACCCACCAAACCTCAGAGTGATCAGATATCGATTTCTGAAGTATATTATTTTTCACCACTGGTAGTTTTTTGGCGGCCTGGCTAAAAGTCGACGAGTCTCATACCTAATTGCGGATGAAGACAGATAACTCTAAAATCAATTGGCATGCATTTCACTGATTTGTCTCGAATAAGAGCCGTTACACATATCTCCATTAATGAATTGTATATGTGATAGTCTGTATATCGTGTGTATATAAAATATCATAATCATTGACTTTCCTGCCACACTGCCTTCTATAAATATAACATTCAGACTTTTTCGTCTTAAACACCACAAATTGCACAACAAGCGATACACATGGTCGTGATTGCTTCGGACATTCGTTAGCTTTGCGCAGTGGCGGTACCATAGCCAATGAGGTTTATCCGATGCGTGGTTATTGCTAGTTGAAAACTATTCCCAATACCCCGCGATGCGCCTTAACCGGCGCAATCGCAATTTTTGAGCGCTTCCACGGGAGCTATATTAATAAAATAAAAATTAGTTTTAAGATAAATTTTGTATGCTGATCATTTCGATTATCAATACAAAATTTTATTGGTACAATTTAATCCATTTTTATACGACCTTTTTGAAAAAAGGTCGTATTATGTTATCAGTCTGTCCGCCCGTCTGTCTGTATGTCTATCAGTCCGTTAACATTTTTGGTTTCCGATCGATAACTCCAGTTTGGATAATTTGATCTGAACCAATGTTTGTATGTGTATTTCCCAGCTAAAGATACAGGCCAAGTTTGAATATGGGTTCCGTCCAATTATATTTACATGAGTTACGGCCCTTTTTCGACTTAGAATTTGAACGTCTGTTAACATTTTTGGTTTCCGACAGATAACTCCAGTTTGGATTATTTGATTTGGTCCAAAGTTGGTATGTGTATTTCCCAGCTAAAGATACAGGCCAAGTTCGAATATGGGTTCCGTCCAGTTATTTTTACATGAGTTACGGCCCTTTTTCAACTTAGAATTTGACCAATTTCATAACATTTTTGTTTCCGACCGATAACTCCAGTTTTGATTATTTGAGGTGAACCAAAGCTGGTATCTGTATTTAACGAAAACCCAAGACGCATCCATTCTACACGGACATGGCTGATGAACGAACGCCCAATATCTGAAACGGACACGATAACACATCTAGGAATTCCTTTAAATAAAACTAATTTCCAAAATGCTCTCACAGAAAGCATTTGCTCAAAATTACGTTCTACTTACTTGATGCTCAGTAATGCTGGCCTATATGCCGGTGGTATAACACCCCAAAGCTCAATGATAATCTACAAATCTGTTGTATTGTCATGCGGACTCTATGGGTCGGAATTTCTTTGTGATGCTTCTGCGACAAACACGATTAAGCTCGAACGCATTCACCGCTTTTGTCTTAAACGTATACAGGGTCTACCTGTGGGCTGTAGGACTGATATAGTACTTAGTTTGCTCGGTACCTACCCACTAGATTCCATAATAGATGCGCGGAAACTTTCATTGTTTGGAACTCTGTGTCGCTTAACACCCGGTAAAGCATGCAAGAACATTTTTGAAACAAGATTACATCACTATTTCGATTCAAAATCCAAGAAAATCTCGTTCATTGGCGATGCTATAGCCATCGTAGATAAATATAACCTTACGGATATTGTTAATGAATATTTGCGCTCTGGATCCTTCCCATCAAAAGAGTTATGGAAATCTCGTGTAAAATCTAATATGCAAATTGTCATCGAGACAGAATGGAACCTGAGAGTGATGTCGGACTTATCTTTCAATCGCTTCCTGAAAGTTCACCATACTCTCAGCATGTCTAAACTCTGGCGTTTGTGTCGAAAATTCCCACAAAACAAGTGGTCTTACATGACCACAGCACTAGTAATCAATGCAACAATCTCATTTGAAGAGGGACAATGTCCAATTTGTGAAAGTACTTATATTGATAGGGTCAAACACATTCTCATTGATTGTATGACATTATCTTCCATACGTAATAACATGTTCTTTGGCTTAATCGACAAATACGTATATACCTTGCTTCATTGCCGTAGACGAACTAACTGACGATGATATGATATCCCTTCATCTTACGAATGTTACTGGCCACGTACAGAATGTTGCTGATGATATCGATTGCTTACTTAACTACATAGTCAGCTATACGGCACAACTGTGGTTATCATTCAACGCCCTTTCAGAGGCGAGCGGAATGAGAACTATTCAACATGACGACATCCCGAACTAATAGCAAGAGGCATTGAAACCACCGGGAAAAATTATATCAAGTGGGTGCAAACTCGAAGTCGACATTTCTTATGAAATATATGCATCAATGTACATGTATGAGACGTCTCATATTGCAGCTACTGAGCACTTTCGTTGTCACTGTGTGTGCGTCAACACCTATAAAATATCATATTTGGTGTATTAACACCCCTATAGTTACCCCATCATGCCGTTGATCATCATCAACACTGTCACCATCATCATAATCACCACCACCACCGTCACCATTAGAATCACCACCACCATCATAATCATCTTCATCGTTGTCATTATCATCATCACCATCACCACCACCAACCCACCATCAAAATCTTCATAATTGTCACCAGCACAGTCATCATAATCGTTATCATGATCGTCATCGTCATCTTCAACATCACCATCATCACCATAATCATCATCGTCATCATCACCGAACCTCATGATCATCATCATTTTCAACATCATCGTCGTCGTCATCATCATATTCTTCATTAACATCATCATGATCTTCGTCATCAACATCATCATCATCATCGTAATCGTCATCAGCATCAACATCATCATCTTCACCATCATCATCACCATCATCATAATCATTTCATCATCAGTGTATATCCACAATTGTACATAATTATAGTTACTTCTTTATTCGCATTGTGTTTTGTCAACTTGAGATAATATGTGTTATATGTTATATTCTTTATAAAAATCTTCATCGTTTTGGAGGAAATAAAGATATAATAATAATAAATTACGATCTCGTTGGCTTCGGGGGGTAAAAACAATATTTGATTCGAGTCGAGGAACCCACCCACCACACCTCAGAGTGATCAGATATCGATTTCTGAAGTATATTATTTTTCACCACTGGTAGTTTTTTGGCGGCCTGGCTAAAAGTCGACGAGTCTCATACCTAATTGCGGATGAAGACAGATAACTCTAAAATCAATTGGCATGCATTTCACTGATTTGTCTCGAATAAGAGCCGTTACACATATCTCCATTAATGAATTGTATATGTGATAGTCTGTATATCGTGTGTATATAAAATATCATAATCATTGACTTTCCTGCCACACTGCCTTCTATAAATATAACATTCAGACTTTTTCGTCTTAAACACCACAAATTGCACAACAAGCGATACACATGGTCGTGATTGCTTCGGACATTCGTTAGCTTTGCGCAGTGGCGGTACCATAGCCAATGAGGTTTATCCGAGGCGTGGTTATTGCTAGTTGAAAACTATTCCCAATACCCCGCGATGCGCCTTAACCGGCGCAATCGCAATTTTTGAGCGCTCCCACGGGAGCTATATTAATAAAATAAAAATTAGTTTTAAGATAAATTTTGTATGCTGATCATTTCGATTATCAATACAAAATTTTATTGGTACAATTTAATCCATTTTTATACGCCCTTTTTGAAAAAAGGTCGTATTATGTTATCAGTCTGTCCGTCCGTCTGTCCGCCCGTTTGTCTGTCTGTCTGTCTATCCGTCCGTTAACATTTTTGGTTTCCGATCGATAACTCCAGTTTGGATAATTTGATCTGAACCAATGTTTGTATGTGTATTTCCCAGCTAAAGATACAGGCCAAGTTTGAATATGGGTTCCGTCCAATTATTTTTACATGAGTTACGGCCCTTTTTCGACTTAGAATTTGAACGTCTCTTAACATTTTTGGTTTCAGACAGATAACTCCAGTTTGGATTATTTGATTTGGTCCAAAGTTGGTATGTGTATTTCCCAGCTAAAGATACAGGCCAAGTTCGAATATGGGTTCCGTCCAGTTATTTTTACATGAGTTACGGCCCTTTTTCAACTTAGAATTTGACCAATTTTATAACATTTTTGTTTCCGACCGATAACTCCAGTTTTGATTATTTGAGGTGAACCAAAGCTGGTATCTGTATTTAACGAAAACCCAAGACGCATCCATTCTACACGGACATGGCTGATGAACGAACGCCCAATATCTGAAACGGACACGATAACACATCTAGGAATTCCTTTAAATAAAACTAATTTCCAAAATGCTCTCACAGAAAGCATTTGCTCAAAATTACGTTCTACTTACTTGATGCTCAGTAATGCTGGCCTATATGCCGGTGGTATAACACCCCAAAGCTCAATGATAATCTACAAATCTGTTGTATTGTCATGCGGACTCTATGGGTCGGAATTTCTTTGTGATGCTTCTGCGACAAACACGATTAAGCTCGAACGCATTCACCGCTTTTGTCTTAAACGTATACAGGGTCTACCTGTGGGCTGTAGGACTGATATAGTACTTAGTTTGCTCGGTACCTACCCACTAGAATCCATAATAGATGCGCGGAAACTTTCATTGTTTGGAACTCTGTGTCGCTTAACACCCGGTAAAGCATGCAAGAACATTTTTGAAACAAGATTACATCACTATTTCGATTCAAAATCCAAGAAAATCTCGTTCATTGGCGATGCTATAGCCATCGTAGATAAATATAACCTTACGGATATTGTTAATGAATATTTGCGCTCTGGATCCTTCCCATCAAAAGAGTTATGGAAATCTCGTGTAAAATCTAATATGCAAATTGTCATCGAGACAGAATGGAACCTGAGAGTGATGTCGGACTTACCTTTCAATCGCTTCCTGAAAGTTCACCATACTCTCAGCATGTCTAAACTCTGGCGTTTGTGTCGAAAATTCCCACAAAACAAGTGGTCTTACATGACCACAGCACTAGTAATCAATGCAACAATCTCATTTGAAGAGGGACAATGTCCAATTTGTGAAAGTACTTATATTGATAGGGTCAAACACATTCTCATTGATTGTATGACATTATCTTCCATACGTAATAACATGTTCTTTGGCTTAATCGACAAATACGTATATACCTTGCTTCATTGCCGTAGACGAACTAACTGACGATGATATGATATCCCTTCATCTTACGAATGTTACTGGCCACGTACAGAATGTTGCTGATGATATCGATTGCTTACTTAACTACATAGTCAGCTATACGGCACAACTGTGGTTATCATTCAACGCCCTTTCAGAGGCGAGCGGAATGAGAACTATTCAACATGACGACATCCCGAACTAATAGCAAGAGGCATTGAAACCACCGGGAAAAATTATATCAAGTGGGTGCAAACTCGAAGTCGACATTTCTTATGAAATATATGCATCAATGTACATGTATGAGACGTCTCATATTGCAGCTACTGAGCACTTTCGTTGTCACTGTGTGTGCGTCAACACCTATAAAATATCATATTTGGTGTATTAACACCCCTATAGTTACCCCATCATGCCGTTGATCATCATCAACACTGTCACCATCATCATAATCACCACCACCACCGTCACCATTAGAATCACCACCATCATCATAATCATCTTCATCGTTGTCATTATCATCATCACCATCACCACCACCAACCCACCATCAAAATCTTCATAATTGTCACCAGCACAGTCATCATAATCGTTATCATGATCGTCATCGTCATCTTCAACATCACCATCATCACCATAATCATCATCGTCATCATCACCGAACCTCATGATCATCATCATTTTCAACATCATCGTCGTCGTCATCATCATATTCTTCATTAACATCATCATGATCTTCGTCATCAACATCATCATCATCATCGTCATCGTAATCGTCATCAGCATCAACATCATCATCTTCACCATCATCATCACCATCATCATAATCATTTCATCATCAGTGTATATCCACAATTGTACATAATTATAGTTACTTCTTTATTCGCATTGTGTTTTGTCAACTTGAGATAATATGTGTTATATGTTATATTCTTTATAAAAATCTTCATCGTTTTGGAGGAAATAAAGATATAATAATAATAAATTACGATTTCGTTGGCTTCGGGGGGTAAAAACAATATTTGATTCGAGTCGAGGAACCCACCCACCAAACCTCAGAGTGATCAGATATCGATTTCTGAAGTATATTATTTTTCACCACTGTTAGTTTTTTGGCGGCCTGGCTAAAAGTCGACGAGTCTCATACCTAATTGCGGATGAAGACAGATAACTCTAAAATCAATTGGCATGCATTTCACTGATTTGTCTCGAATAAGAGCCGTTACACATATCTCCATTAATGAATTGTATATGTGATAGTCTGTATATCGTGTGTATATAAAATATCATAATCATTGACTTTCCTGCCACACTGCCTTCTATAAATATAACATTCAGACTTTTTCGTCTTAAACACCACAAATTGCACAACAAGCGATACACATGGTCGTGATTGCTTCGGACATTCGTTAGCTTTGCGCAGTGGCGGTACCATAGCCAATGAGGTTTATCCGAGGCGTGGTTATTGCTAGTTGAAAACTATTCCCAATACCCCGCGATGCGCCTTAACCGGCGCAATCGCAATTTTTGAGCGCTCCCACGGGAGCTATATTAATAAAATAAAAATTAGTTTTAAGATAAATTTTGTATGCTGATCATTTCGATTATCAATACAAAATTTTATTGGTACAATTTAATCCATTTTTATACGCCCTTTTTGAAAAAAGGTCGTATTATGTTATCAGTCTGTCCGTCCGTCTGTCCGCCCGTTTGTCTGTCTGTCTGTCTATCCGTCCGTTAACATTTTTGGTTTCCGATCGATAACTCCAGTTTGGATAATTTGATCTGAACCAATGTTTGTATGTGTATTTCCCAGCTAAAGATACAGGCCAAGTTTGAATATGGGTTCCGTCCAATTATTTTTACATGAGTTACGGCCCTTTTTCGACTTAGAATTTGAACGTCTCTTAACATTTTTGGTTTCAGACAGATAACTCCAGTTTGGATTATTTGATTTGGTCCAAAGTTGGTATGTGTATTTCCCAGCTAAAGATACAGGCCAAGTTCGAATATGGGTTCCGTCCAGTTATTTTTACATGAGTTACGGCCCTTTTTCAACTTAGAATTTGACCAATTTCATAACATTTTTGTTTCCGACCGATAACTCCAGTTTTGATTATTTGAGGTGAACCAAAGCTGGTATCTGTATTTAACGAAAACCCAAGACGCATCCATTCTACACGGACATGGCTGATGAACGAACGCCCAATATCTGAAACGGACACGATAACACATCTAGGAATTCCTTTAAATAAAACTAATTTCCAAAATGCTCTCACAGAAAGCATTTGCTCAAAATTACGTTCTACTTACTTGATGCTCAGTAATGCTGGCCTATATGCCGGTGGTATAACACCCCAAAGCTCAATGATAATCTACAAATCTGTTGTATTGTCATGCGGACTCTATGGGTCGGAATTTCTTTGTGATGCTTCTGCGACAAACACGATTAAGCTCGAACGCATTCACCGCTTTTGTCTTAAACGTATACAGGGTCTACCTGTGGGCTGTAGGACTGATATAGTACTTAGTTTGCTCGGTACCTACCCACTAGAATCCATAATAGATGCGCGGAAACTTTCATTGTTTGGAACTCTGTGTCGCTTAACACCCGGTAAAGCATGCAAGAACATTTTTGAAACAAGATTACATCACTATTTCGATTCAAAATCCAAGAAAATCTCGTTCATTGGCGATGCTATAGCCATCGTAGATAAATATAACCTTACGGATATTGTTAATGAATATTTGCGCTCTGGATCCTTCCCATCAAAAGAGTTATGGAAATCTCGTGTAAAATCTAATATGCAAATTGTCATCGAGACAGAATGGAACCTGAGAGTGATGTCGGACTTACCTTTCAATCGCTTCCTGAAAGTTCACCATACTCTCAGCATGTCTAAACTCTGGCGTTTGTGTCGAAAATTCCCACAAAACAAGTGGTCTTACATGACCACAGCACTAGTAATCAATGCAACAATCTCATTTGAAGAGGGACAATGTCCAATTTGTGAAGGTACTTATATTGATAGGGTCAAACACATTCTCATTGATTGTATGACATTATCTTCCATACGTAATAACATGTTCTTTGGCTTAATCGACAAATACGTATATACCTTGCTTCATTGCCGTAGACGAACTAACTGACGATGATATGATATCCCTTCATCTTACGAATGTTACTGGCCACGTACAGAATGTTGCTGATGATATCGATTGCTTACTTAACTACATAGTCAGCTATACGGCACAACTGTGGTTATCATTCAACGCCCTTTCAGAGGCGAGCGGAATGAGAACTATTCAACATGACGACATCCCGAACTAATAGCAAGAGGCATTGAAACCACCGGGAAAAATTATATCAAGTGGGTGCAAACTCGAAGTCGACATTTCTTATGAAATATATGCATCAATGTACATGTATGAGACGTCTCATATTGCAGCTACTGAGCACTTTCGTTGTCACTGTGTGTGCGTCAACACCTATAAAATATCATATTTGGTGTATTAACACCCCTATAGTTACCCCATCATGCCGTTGATCATCATCAACACTGTCACCATCATCATAATCACCACCACCACCGTCACCATTAGAATCACCACCACCATCATAATCATCTTCATCGTTGTCATTATCATCATCACCATCACCACCACCAACCCACCATCAAAATCTTCATAATTGTCACCAGCACAGTCATCATAATCGTTATCATGATCGTCATCGTCATCTTCAACATCACCATCATCACCATAATCATCATCGTCATCATCACCGAACCTCATGATCATCATCATTTTCAACATCATCGTCGTCGTCATCATCATATTCTTCATTAACATCATCATGATCTTCGTCATCAACATCATCATCATCATCGTCATCGTAATCGTCATCAGCATCAACATCATCATCTTCACCATCATCATCACCATCATCATAATCATTTCATCATCAGTGTATATCCACAATTGTACATAATTATAGTTACTTCTTTATTCGCATTGTGTTTTGTCAACTTGAGATAATATGTGTTATATGTTATATTCTTTATAAAAATCTTCATCGTTTTGGAGGAAATAAAGATATAATAATAATAAATTACGATTTCGTTGGCTTCGGGGGGTAAAAACAATATTTGATTCGAGTCGAGGAACCCACCCACCAAACCTCAGAGTGATCAGATATCGATTTCTGAAGTATATTATTTTTCACCACTGGTAGTTTTTTGGCGGCCTGGCTAAAAGTCGACGAGTCTCATACCTAATTGCGGATGAAGACAGATAACTCTAAAATCAATTGGCATGCATTTCACTGATTTGTCTCGAATAAGAGCCGTTACACATATCTCCATTAATGAATTGTATATGTGATAGTCTGTATATCGTGTGTATATAAAATATCATAATCATTGACTTTCCTGCCACACTGCCTTCTATAAATATAACATTCAGACTTTTTCGTCTTAAACACCACAAATTGCACAACAAGCGATACACATGGTCGTGATTGCTTCGGACATTCGTTAGCTTTGCGCAGTGGCGGTACCATAGCCAATGAGGTTTATCCGAGGCGTGGTTATTGCTAGTTGAAAACTATTCCCAATACCCCGCGATGCGCCTTAACCGGCGCAATCGCAATTTTTGAGCGCTCCCACGGGAGCTATATTAATAAAATAAAAATTAGTTTTAAGATAAATTTTGTATGCTGATCATTTCGATTATCAATACAAAATTTTATTGGTACAATTTAATCCATTTTTATACGCCCTTTTTGAAAAAAGGTCGTATTATGTTATCAGTCTGTCCGTCCGTCTGTCCGCCCGTTTGTCTGTCTGTCTGTCTATCCGTCCGTTAACATTTTTGGTTTCCGATCGATAACTCCAGTTTGGATAATTTGATCTGAACCAATGTTTGTATGTGTATTTCCCAGCTAAAGATACAGGCCAAGTTTGAATATGGGTTCCGTCCAATTATTTTTACATGAGTTACGGCCCTTTTTCGACTTAGAATTTGAACGTCTCTTAACATTTTTGGTTTCCGACAGATAACTCCAGTTTGGATTATTTGATTTGGTCCAAAGTTGGTATGTGTATTTCCCAGCTAAAGATACAGGCCGAGTTCGAATATGGGTTCCGTCCAGTTATTTTTACATGAGTTACGGCCCTTTTTCAACTTAGAATTTGACCAATTTCATAACATTTTTGTTTCCGACCGATAACTCCAGTTTTGATTATTTGAGGTGAACCAAAGCTGGTATCTGTATTTAACGAAAACCCAAGACGCATCCATTCTACACGGACATGGCTGATGAACGAACGCCCAATATCTGAAACGGACACGATAACACATCTAGGAATTCCTTTAAATAAAACTAATTTCCAAAATGCTCTCACAGAAAGCATTTGCTCAAAATTACGTTCTACTTACTTGATGCTCAGTAATGCTGGCCTATATGCCGGTGGTATAACACCCCAAAGCTCAATGATAATCTACAAATCTGTTGTATTGTCATGCGGACTCTATGGGTCGGAATTTCTTTGTGATGCTTCTGCGACAAACACGATTAAGCTCGAACGCATTCACCGCTTTTGTCTTAAACGTATACAGGGTCTACCTGTGGGCTGTAGGACTGATATAGTACTTAGTTTGCTCGGTACCTACCCACTAGAATCCATAATAGATGCGCGGAAACTTTCATTGTTTGGAACTCTGTGTCGCTTAACACCCGGTAAAGCATGCAAGAACATTTTTGAAACAAGATTACATCACTATTTCGATTCAAAATCCAAGAAAATCTCGTTCATTGGCGATGCTATAGCCATCGTAGATAAATATAACCTTACGGATATTGTTAATGAATATTTGCGCTCTGGATCCTTCCCATCAAAAGAGTTATGGAAATCTCGTGTAAAATCTAATATGCAAATTGTCATCGAGACAGAATGGAACCTGAGAGTGATGTCGGACTTATCTTTCAATCGCTTCCTGAAAGTTCACCATACTCTCAGCATGTCTAAACTCTGGCGTTTGTGTCGAAAATTCCCACAAAACAAGTGGTCTTACATGACCACAGCACTAGTAATCAATGCAACAATCTCATTTGAAGAGGGACAATGTCCAATTTGTGAAAGTACTTATATTGATAGGGTCAAACACATTCTCATTGATTGTATGACATTATCTTCCATACGTAATAACATGTTCTTTGGCTTAATCGACAAATACGTATATACCTTGCTTCATTGCCGTAGACGAACTAACTGACGATGATATGATATCCCTTCATCTTACGAATGTTACTGGCCACGTACAGAATGTTGCTGATGATATCGATTGCTTACTTAACTACATAGTCAGCTATACGGCACAACTGTGGTTATCATTCAACGCCCTTTCAGAGGCGAGCGGAATGAGAACTATTCAACATGACGACATCCCGAACTAATAGCAAGAGGCATTGAAACCACCGGGAAAAATTATATCAAGTGGGTGCAAACTCGAAGTCGACATTTCTTATGAAATATATGCATCAATGTACATGTATGAGACGTCTCATATTGCAGCTACTGAGCACTTTCGTTGTCACTGTGTGTGCGTCAACACCTATAAAATATCATATTTGGTGTATTAACACCCCTATAGTTACCCCATCATGCCGTTGATCATCATCAACACTGTCACCATCATCATAATCACCACCACCACCGTCACCATTAGAATCACCACCACCATCATAATCATCTTCATCGTTGTCATTATCATCATCACCATCACCACCACCAACCCACCATCAAAATCTTCATAATTGTCACCAGCACAGTCATCATAATCGTTATCATGATCGTCATCGTCATCTTCAACATCACCATCATCACCATAATCATCATCGTCATCATCACCGAACCTCATGATCATCATCATTTTCAACATCATCGTCGTCGTCATCATCATATTCTTCATTAACATCATCATGATCTTCGTCATCAACATCATCATCATCATCGTCATCGTAATCGTCATCAGCATCAACATCATCATCTTCACCATCATCATCACCATCATCATAATCATTTCATCATCAGTGTATATCCACAATTGTACATAATTATAGTTACTTCTTTATTCGCATTGTGTTTTGTCAACTTGAGATAATATGTGTTATATGTTATATTCTTTATAAAAATCTTCATCGTTTTGGAGGAAATAAAGATATAATAATAATAAATTACGATTTCGTTGGCTTCGGGGGGTAAAAACAATATTTGATTCGAGTCGAGGAACCCACCCACCAAACCTCAGAGTGATCAGATATCGATTTCTGAAGTATATTATTTTTCACCACTGGTAGTTTTTTGGCGGCCTGGCTAAAAGTCGACGAGTCTCATACCTAATTGCGGATGAAGACAGATAACTCTAAAATCAATTGGCATGCATTTCACTGATTTGTCTCGAATAAGAGCCGTTACACATATCTCCATTAATGAATTGTATATGTGATAGTCTGTATATCGTGTGTATATAAAATATCATAATCATTGACTTTCCTGCCACACTGCCTTCTATAAATATAACATTCAGACTTTTTCGTCTTAAACACCACAAATTGCACAACAAGCGATACACATGGTCGTGATTGCTTCGGACATTCGTTAGCTTTGCGCAGTGGCGGTACCATAGCCAATGAGGTTTATCCGAGGCGTGGTTATTGCTAGTTGAAAACTATTCCCAATACCCCGCGATGCGCCTTAACCGGCGCAATCGCAATTTTTGAGCGCTCCCACGGGAGCTATATTAATAAAATAAAAATTAGTTTTAAGATAAATTTTGTATGCTGATCATTTCGATTATCAATACAAAATTTTATTGGTACAATTTAATCCATTTTTATACGCCCTTTTTGAAAAAAGGTCGTATTATGTTATCAGTCTGTCCGTCCGTCTGTCCGCCCGTTTGTCTGTCTGTCTGTCTATCCATCCGTTAACATTTTTGGTTTCCGATCGATAACTCCAGTTTGGATAATTTGATCTGAACCAATGTTTGTATGTGTATTTCCCAGCTAAAGATACAGGCCAAGTTTGAATATGGGTTCCGTCCAATTATTTTTACATGAGTTACGGCCCTTTTTCGACTTAGAATTTGAACGTCTCTTAACATTTTTGGTTTCCGACAGATAACTCCAGTTTGGATTATTTGATTTGGTCCAAAGTTGGTATGTGTATTTCCCAGCTAAAGATACAGGCCGAGTTCGAATATGGGTTCCGTCCAGTTATTTTTACATGAGTTACGGCCCTTTTTCAACTTAGAATTTGACCAATTTCATAACATTTTTGTTTCCGACCGATAACTCCAGTTTTGATTATTTGAGGTGAACCAAAGCTGGTATCTGTATTTAACGAAAACCCAAGACGCATCCATTCTACACGGACATGGCTGATGAACGAACGCCCAATATCTGAAACGGACACGATAACACATCTAGGAATTCCTTTAAATAAAACTAATTTCCAAAATGCTCTCACAGAAAGCATTTGCTCAAAATTACGTTCTACTTACTTGATGCTCAGTAATGCTGGCCTATATGCCGGTGGTATAACACCCCAAAGCTCAATGATAATCTACAAATCTGTTGTATTGTCATGCGGACTCTATGGGTCGGAATTTCTTTGTGATGCTTCTGCGACAAACACGATTAAGCTCGAACGCATTCACCGCTTTTGTCTTAAACGTATACAGGGTCTACCTGTGGGCTGTAGGACTGATATAGTACTTAGTTTGCTCGGTACCTACCCACTAGAATCCATAATAGATGCGCGGAAACTTTCATTGTTTGGAACTCTGTGTCGCTTAACACCCGGTAAAGCATGCAAGAACATTTTTGAAACAAGATTACATCACTATTTCGATTCAAAATCCAAGAAAATCTCGTTCATTGGCGATGCTATAGCCATCGTAGATAAATATAACCTTACGGATATTGTTAATGAATATTTGCGCTCTGGATCCTTCCCATCAAAAGAGTTATGGAAATCTCGTGTAAAATCTAATATGCAAATTGTCATCGAGACAGAATGGAACCTGAGAGTGATGTCGGACTTACCTTTCAATCGCTTCCTGAAAGTTCACCATACTCTCAGCATGTCTAAACTCTGGCGTTTGTGTCGAAAATTCCCACAAAACAAGTGGTCTTACATGACCACAGCACTAGTAATCAATGCAACAATCTCATTTGAAGAGGGACAATGTCCAATTTGTGAAAGTACTTATATTGATAGGGTCAAACACATTCTCATTGATTGTATGACATTATCTTCCATACGTAATAACATGTTCTTTGGCTTAATCGACAAATACGTATATACCTTGCTTCATTGCCGTAGACGAACTAACTGACGATGATATGATATCCCTTCATCTTACGAATGTTACTGGCCACGTACAGAATGTTGCTGATGATATCGATTGCTTACTTAACTACATAGTCAGCTATACGGCACAACTGTGGTTATCATTCAACGCCCTTTCAGAGGCGAGCGGAATGAGAACTATTCAACATGACGACATCCCGAACTAATAGCAAGAGGCATTGAAACCACCGGGAAAAATTATATCAAGTGGGTGCAAACTCGAAGTCGACATTTCTTATGAAATATATGCATCAATGTACATGTATGATACGTCTCATATTGCAGCTACTGAGCACTTTCGTTGTCACTGTGTGGGCGTCAACACCTATAAAATATCATATTTGGTGTATTAACACCCCTATAGTTACCCCATCATGCCGTTGATCATCATCAACACTGTCACCATCATCATAATCACCACCACCACCGTCACCATTAGAATCACCACCACCATCATAATCATCTTCATCGTTGTCATTATCATCATCACCACCACCAACCCACCATCAAAATCTTCATAATTGTCACCAGCACAGTCATCATAATCGTTATCATGATCGTCATCGTCATCTTCAACATCACCATCATCACCATAATCATCATCGTCATCATCACCGAACCTCATGATCATCATCATTTTCAACATCATCGTCGTCGTCATCATCATATTCTTCATTAACATCATCATGATCTTCGTCATCAACATCATCATCATCATCGTCATCGTAATCGTCATCAGCATCAACATCATCATCTTCACCATCATCATCACCATCATCATAATCATTTCATCATCAGTGTATATCCACAATTGTACATAATTATAGTTACTTCTTTATTCGCATTGTGTTTTGTCAACTTGAGATAATATGTGTTATATGTTATATTCTTTATAAAAATCTTCATCGTTTTGGAGGAAATACAGATATAATAATAATAAATTACGATTTCGTTGGCTTCGGGGGTAAAAACAATATTTGATTCGAGTCGAGGAACCCACCCACCAAACCTCAGAGTGATCAGATATCGATTTCTGAAGTATATTATTTTTCACCACTGGTAGTTTTTTGGCGGCCTGGCTAAAAGTCGACGAGTCTCATACCTAATTGCGGATGAAGACAGATAACTCTAAAATCAATTGGCATGCATTTCACTGATTTGTCTCGAATAAGAGCCGTTACACATATCTCCATTAATGAATTGTATATGTGATAGTCTGTATATCGTGTGTATATAACATATCATAATCATTGACTTTCCTGCCACACTGCCTTCTATAAATATAACATTCAGACTTTTTCGTCTTAAACACCACAAATTGCACAACAAGCGATACACATGGTCGTGATTGCTTCGGACATTCGTTAGCTTTGCGCAGTGGCGGTACCATAGCCAATGAGGTTTATCCGAGGCGTGGTTATTGCTAGTTGAAAACTATTCCCAATACCCCGCGATGCGCCTTAACCGGCGCAATCGCAATTTTTGAGCGCTCCCACGGGAGCTATATTAATAAAATAAAAATTAGTTTTAAGATAAATTTTGTATGCTGATCATTTCGATTATCAATACAAAATTTTATTGGTACAATTTAATCCATTTTTATACGCCCTTTTTGAAAAAAGGTCGTATTATGTTATCAGTCTGTCCGTCCGTCTGTCCGCCCGTCTGTCTGTATGTCTATCCGTCCGTTAACATTTTTGGTTTCCGATCGATAACTCCAGTTTGGATAATTTGATCTGAACCAATGTTTGTATGTGTATTTCCCAGCTAAAGATACAGGCCAAGTTTGAATATGGGTTCCGTCCAATTATTTTTACATGAGTTACGGCCCTTTTTCGACTTAGAATGTGAACGTCTGTTAACATTTTTGGTTTCCGACAGATAACTCCAGTTTGGATTATTTGATTTGGTCCAAAGTTGGTATGTGTATTTCCCAGCTAAAGATACAGGCCAAGTTCGAATATGGGTTCCGTCCAGTTATTTTTACATGAGTTACGGCCCTTTTTCAACTTAGAATTTGACCAATTTCATAACATTTTTGTTTCCGACCGATAACTCCAGTTTTGATTATTTGAGGTGAACCAAAGCTGGTATCTGTATTTTCCAGCTAAAACTACAGGCCAAGTTTTAATATAGGTTATGTCTAATTATTTTAAAATGTGTTATGGCCATTTTTCGACTTTGGGGTATATTGAAATTAGGGGTATATCAGATTTTCTTCAAATGTAAGCTCAAAGTATTATCTTATTTTGCGATAGTACAATTCGAAATGGCTAAAGGGCGTATTTTTCCACGCCCTAGTGATGCTCTTGTTGTCAATTGAATATATTTCACCGATTCATGTATAAAGAACTTGGGACCATTTCACCTTTAACATAAGAATCATTTGCACATCGAACAATAAAGAGCGTTTTTATTTGCCATTCGTTTCCTGACAGATCAGTTCAGACTTTTCGTGGAATATAAACTCCGAGTAAAATCCTTTGCGTATTGAACACTAATTCTTTTCCGAGTAAAATCCTTTACGTATTGAACACTAAAGAGTGTGTGTTTTTTTCTTATTCTTACCGTATATGGTAACAATAAAGAACGTCAGTTTCACTTCTGTTTGGAAATTTGGAAAGAGTTAATACATTTCTATGACTTCAGTAAGTTTTTTTCGTGGAATGTGAACTCCGGCGTATTAATATACCATGCAAACATAGATCGATGACGGGAATGCCACAACAAGGGCCAATTACATGTATACTGCGTTATCTTGATGCTTCAAAATTAAATGGGCTTTGAAAAAGATGTATATCATAACAGCGACAAAGGCCCTACAATGGCTAGGTTTATATTTGGAAATGTCGATAGTATAAAAGACTGAAGTCGGGGGTATTTTTTTTCCTTGCACGTATGCCGGGTGGGTGGGTGGTTTTATGCAACTCAAAAAAAAAAATCCTGCCAGTTTTTTTGACTGTTTTTGCAATGAGTTTGGCTTAAAAGCTTAAAACACATTAGAATAAGAGAAATAATGTAATTATAACTGCTACACTGACTGCAGGCAGTTATCGTGTTGTATTTTGTTGCAAATTTTGAAATCCAAGATGGCCGCTGGCAGCCATGCTTTTTTGGACGAATGACCCCAAAATTACTCGTTCCTATTTACATGTCAATGTCAACATCCATGACAATTAGTATGCACAGAAATTCATATACAGCTTTATATACAACTCTAAAATCAATTGGCTTTGGGTCAGTGATTTGTCTCGAATAAGAGCCGTTACACATATCTCCATTAATGAATTGTAAATGTGATAGTCTATATATCGTGTGTATACAAAATATCATAATCATTGACTTTCCTGCCATACTGCCTTCAATAAATATAACATTCAGAATTTCAGACGTTTTCGTCTAAAACACCACACATTGCACAACAAGCGATACACATGGTCGTGATTGCTTGGGACGTTCGTTAGCTTTGCGCAGTGGCGGTACCATAGCCAATGAGGTTTATCCGAGGCGTGGTTATTGCTAGTTGAAAACTATTCCCAATACCCCGCGATGCGCCTTAACCGGCGCAATCGCAATTTTTAAGCGCTCTTACGGGAGCTATATTAACTAAAAAAAATTAGAATAGAATAAAAGTTCACTCTGATAATTTGTTTTACCGAGATGTCTATTTATTAGCACAATTTAGTACAATTTAATCAAATGTTTATACGTAAATGTATATATACCACCGATGCATGTATACATAACTTGGAACCACTTAAGCAGTCTTTCATTTCGCTACACACCCTTTAACATAAAAATCCTCTACACCTCGAAGAATAAAGAACGTTTTGTTTTGTTATTCGCTTTCCTACATGGATCAGTTCAGTGTTTTCGTGGAATATAAACTCCGAGTAAAATCTATACATTGAACAATAAAGAGCGGTTCTTGTTATTGTATACCTTATATGGTAACACTAAAGAGGTTTATTCTCACTTCTGTGCAGATATTTGAACAGAGTTAATGCATGTCTATTACTTCGGTAAACATTTTCGTGGAATATGAACTCCCGAGTATTAACTTATGAATATACCAAGCATTTTCGATGATGATAATGGCACAAAAGGACAACTACATGTACTAGGTTATCTTTATGCTTCAAATGTATATGGGCTTTGAAAAAGATGTATATAATTTCTACGATGATTAACAGCGACAAAGGCCCTACAATTAAGTTTATACATGTATTTGGAAATTTCGAGAGTATAAAATACTGAAGTTGGAAATATAAAAAAACGCCCTTTGAATTTGGCACCATAATACTGCTCAATCACTGGCTAAATAGGAAATATTTTCAAAAAACACATTGCGTTATCTATGAACTATGAACTATAATTATCTATGACTATGAACCCAACTAGAGCATGCGCTCAATCTATACCATCTGAAATCATGACCGTCTGCGAGAAAATAAATAAAGCAATTTTCATTGCATATTTTAGTTTGTTTTTTTTGGCAGCCATTTGCAGACCTATTTTTTTTTTTTTTTTTTTTGGAAAAAATCACTATAAAACTACACAATGTCAAAAAGATGATTTAGTATTGAGTATTTCTGTATGCCAGATCATTGAAATGTGGTTGAAAAATAATTATATTGTTTTTTGTTGTTTTGGTCCTTTGTCCGATAAAAACAATAGTCCTGCAAATGGCTGCCAAAAACTAATTATGTTTATTTATAGTTCATAGTCCAGATAATGCAGTGTGTGTTTTTTTTTATATTTCCTGTCAAACTGTCTATTGATCTACATGAAGAATGGTTGTTTTTATTTTTTAAAACCACTTGTTTTCATAATTGGAACATATCTTCCATAGTGTGAGGGTAACACGTGGTGTTATAATACTATAGCATACATTGGTTATAAAGTATAATGAGTTTTCCCTTCAAATTGATTGTTTGAAATTGAGATTTATTGAACATTCACGAATGGGGTGCCTCCTTAATACAGACTGAGATGCCAGTTGCCCTTACCCGGATTGAAGAAGCGTAACTCTATTTGTGTTGTTTGTGCTCAATATATTATAGAGTTACATCTCTTATAATGTGCTTGTTGTCCATCAATGTATTTAGTTTGTAAATTTATAAAACAAAGTGATCATATGAGGTTATTAAATCTGCATGTTTGTTAACAATAAAATATGCGTGGTTGTGAGTTTTTCGGTGGAGCAGGCGCACGGGGTTCAACCAAAGGCTTCCAGATAGGGCATTTTTTCAGCCACATGTATTGTCATAAACGCTGAAAAAGCTAAATTTTTGGTATTAATCCTGCTCCATTTTATTATGGACTTTCCTGGACCAAACTCATATTAATCTATTAGAATGGATATACTTTTTTCTTAGTTCAACATGGGGGGGGGGTAGTAACAAAAATGCAGGAAGGTGTGCCGTTTTTTTGCATCTAGCATTTTCGTGGACCCACCACCCAAACCGGCAAAATCATATTTTTTTTACTCCCAATATGTTGACACCCACCCACCAAATTTCACTAATTTTGGTCTAAAACCACATAAAACCATACTGATATCACTCATATGACTGGGAAATTATCTCCTTTAGTGCAAATGGTAGTTTAACCTGTTTCAGAAGCTGTTTTAATTGAACAAAAAAAGTTAATACAGGCAATTATGAAGATATTTTTTGTAACAATATTGGGAACACCACAACAATATGACGACATGCATAGTCGCAACTGACATTTGTTTTGAAAGTGTTATAGAACCGGTCGTTCTATCTGATCATTTTCTACTTCACTAACAGTGTCACTCGACTATGTTCATATACTATACTCTTCTATAGTTACTTGCAACCATAATTTCATTCTCACAACCACCCACTCTATCTCTCCATTTCTCCCCTCTGTATTTCTGCACCTATACCATCATCATATATGTATATGTATAAATATGGATGATAATATAACTCTCCCATGTGGAAGTATTATAGATTATATACCTGTGTGGTCAGATTACATACTGCTAAATGGACATTGTAATGCATCGATGCAGTGGACAAATACATGCAGTAAGCTGATAGGTGCACATGACATACGGTATATGCATCCAATTTTACAAAAACAATTTATACATATCCCCTGCATATCCAGTGATATATCATTTTCCCCTGCAAGTCAGTGCGAGCTCATACATGAACCGAACATGTGTTTTTGCTATTTGGCTGTAATACATTTAAGATGATAACATCCCAGGACAGTGAACTCAATCTTGAATTTCGCGTCGCTGTTGACATTTTGTAGACATATCCATGACATATCAGTTTTTTCGCTCCAATTCAACTAGAGTTGAAAATAAATACTATAAGTATTTCCTGATTATTCTGTCAATCAGCCCATTATCTAGTCTACTTGAGCAACTTCTATTATACTAAATGAAAAGCAGTCACTATGCCAGACTTGAATACTTTAGGTGTTGTCAGAGTAACAGGGCATCTGAGTTGATAGACAATCCTATTGAAGTTGGCTAGCCTATTTTCATGCTGTATTCATTAATTCAGCAATTGTATGTTGTTATCTGTGTCCACTGCCGGAATGTACACAGTGTACCACTAACATAACACATGAAAAATTGTACTAACTTTCTGATATGTTGTTTGTATCTGTGCACACTCCGCAGTACTACATTATTTTAGTAAAAGTAATCAAAATTTAATCATGATTACAGGTACATTTGAAAGTAATTGATTACGATTACTTGTTATAAAACAATGTCAGGATTACTGATTACAGGCGATTACTGCAAATTTTGTAATCGATTACTTTGATTACGATTACTGATTACGATTACCCCAACCCAGATAGACATGCAAATAATTCGCTGATTAGCTGGATGCACTGGTGACAGTTATTTTCTTGCCATTGAAAGTCACTTTAATGTTTGAGACAGTTGCTCGCTCTTTTTACATGCACACACTGATCTAGACTTAAAGGTCTTAGTTACATCAGGACAAGTTTATTTTTTCAGCTTTACATTTCTTGAAGCTTCTTTCCGAAGGGTGTCAGGAAGGAAGTTTTCCACCTCACCGTCACATTTCCAACATGTCATAGCGTAATCTTAATGTGGTGTAAACATTATTTATTTAGTATCCCAGATTTATACAACAATTTACAAAATGATGTTAATATATATATATATGTAAGTATGATAAGTCTGAGAGAGAAGAGGATTTGACATCAAGCGCCAGTCGCTTATATGGAGCCATCTCCTCAGAAAAGAACAGTATTGCGTAATGAAAAGATAGTATTAGAGATCGAGAGGTAGGAGACAAAGGATATGTAGTGGAAAATAGAGACATGGATGAAGTAAAGGTCGAATTTAGAGGATGAAAAGTGAAACAAGACATTTTGACAAATATAAAATTTGAAATGATCACTGCTCTGTATATTTCAGTATAAAAATATCTAAATTTGAAATTGACGTTTGATTCATTTTACTATTACTATAGATTAGCCAAACGAATTGCCAGTCGAGAAGAGTCACTTGATCGTTATGCCTATATAAACACAGCTATTTTGCTCAGGTTACACGATGCAATGGTTCGATTCATTTAATTGGCAGATCGATAGGATAACTTTGAAATGTTAGTTAGCGTTTGATAATAAGTTATTTGGTGTAAACAATATTTATTTAAAAAAAAAAAAATCAAACATATGATCTTAATGTCATCTCCACTAAGGCCCATATGAGGTCCCGGTAAGCACGGACGGACGCACTGGCCAAAGTATACTTGTGGGGTGACCGCACATACCTATGAATACTTGTGGGATGCGATCTTTTGTTTGAGTAACTTGTGGGGTGCAACCCACAACTGACGATTTTTTAAAGAGCGTATTTTCACTCTGAGCTTTGGATGGGTGGGTTCCTCGACTCGAATCAAATATTGTTTACCCCCAAAACAAAGAAATAGTAATATAGGAGCGTCTGATCGGATTGAGTACCTTTAATAGTCCCCCTAACAAAAAAATTCGGGGGACAACTAAATTGTTTTCTAATTGCTGAAAAGTTTTACTAAAGTTGAGCTGATTGTTGTGGCGCATTGAAACAAATAGCATGGATTCCAACAACAACAATCCGATCAGAGGGTCCTATATTACTATTTATTTGGCTTTGGGGTTAATATATATTTGATTCGAGTCGAGGAACCCATCAAACAAAGCTCAGAGTTATTAGATATTGATTTTTGAAATTTGTTATTTTCTCGAGATGAGTACTAATAATTGCCTTTAACTTCATAATCTGCTCGAGATGTGTACACCAAAACACTATTCAAACAGACAAGGATGGATAACTCTAAAATCAAGTGGTAATAATAACGCAATTTTGACTGTGTTCTGTGACAGAAAGAATAGAAATAACGAAACTTCAAATATCGATATCTGATCACCCTGAGCGTTGATTGGTAGAATCATCGACTCGAATCAATTATTTTTTAGACCCAAAGCCAAAGAAATAGTAATATAGGACCCTCTGATCGGATTGAGTACCTTTAAGTTTACAGTCAAAAAGTGTAACGTCGGTGTCAGTCAACCACATAACGCGATGGCAGTCTGGTACTAGCAAAAAAACGACAACAAAGAAATATCATTTATTGATGTTCGCCAACATGTGCACGGCCGGTAATGAGTTAACGAAGTTGTCCAGTTTGTTTTGGTCATTCAAACTGGGTCAATACTGTGCCGTCTGAACGATGTTCAAGGCAATCGTAACGATGAGCTCGTGTGAGCTTATTCACACGACTGATTTTGCATTGATTTAACTCGCTTGACACGCGGTGGTCAAGCTTCACTCTGCTCTTGAATTTCCGCGTTGTATCCCCCCCCCCCCCCACCCACTCCATGATTGGGAGATGCTTATAACAATTTGAACACTATAATATTCGTCATTGCATGTCTTATTTGTTATATGACAGATCGTCTGCGAACGATATCTATCGCTACACTTCACATTTATCCATTAAAGTTTACATTTAACATCATGCATTCATTGTAGTTATTCCATGAATAATTTATGTTCGTTCGAGTTGCAAGCGAGTTAGAACATAAATAAAAACAGAAAATCGCGATAAATGTCAAAAGGTAGTCAACGTCACACTGATACCATTTCGTTGAGGATGGGCGCCCGCAACAGTTCCCTGACGAGGGAATCTGTCGTAATGAGACCCGGTGTTGGGCCCCTTAACACCGGGTATGGGACCCACATTGTTCGGACTTTTTACCCTCTTTTCTACGGATAAGCTAGGTAAGCGATTCGGACCACCGACGAAGACGACCATCAACGATTGTTTTAAACCCACCATTATCGACTATCGCCCGGTCGAGGTTAGAGTTAATTACCATGGTGTACCACTATATCGTCTATGTGTTAAATAGAGTTACGTTTCTTTGATCTTACAAACAGATTGAAGCGAAAAATATCGTAAGTGTGGTCTTGATTGACATCCGTCTTTTGCAATCATGTTATCTGTGGGGTATATATATATCTTTATTGTCCTCCTCGTGGGAGAGTATAGTATTACACAAGAACATATATATACAGTTCAATAAGAAGAATATGTAGGTTTACAAACAGTTGGGGTAAATGATAAGTAACGTATATACAAAGCTGATCCACGTACACTCCCAATCATACGCCTTAAACAGCTCAACCATCGCACACATTTACCATTTACCACCAACGATCACACGCACCCACGCATACACACACGCACACGCACACCCTCACCCTCACACACACACCCCATTCAGCATGCATAAACACTCGCATACATTCATAGTTATACATACGCACGAACACGCATACTCGCACACAGGCACACACACCACCTGTCTCTCTCTCTCACTCACCAACATCACACGCGCAGACACGCACGCATACATGTATAGTGATACATATGCACCCACAGACGACGGCACACATACACGAGTATCTAGGCAGACAACAGACTGGCGCATGCCCACATAATGTCACATGCAAGAACAAATATAATACATGCAGTTTAATTAAAATATGAAATTTTCAAACTTACATTTATGAATTTAATATATAATTATGATTGTCTTTTCACACATATATCTGTATTAATTAAGAATTTCGGTGATTTTTTTGGTGATTTTCAAACTTATATTTATGAATATAGCTGATTTTTTCAG
Organism: Siphonodentalium dalli; assembly: GCA_032622095.1. NCBI lineage: Eukaryota > Metazoa > Mollusca > Scaphopoda > Gadilida > Siphonodentaliidae > Siphonodentalium > Siphonodentalium dalli. The sequence goes on from CP136065.1 coordinate 31,265,211, forward strand.
TGATTTTCAAACTTATATTTATGAATTTAATATATAATTATGATTGTCATTTCACACATATATCTGTATTAATTGAGAATTTTTGTGATTTTTTTGGTGATTTTCAAACTTATATTTATGAATTTAACCGATTTTTTCGGTTTTTTTCAAACTTATATTTATGAATATAATATATAAATATGATTGTATTTTCACACATATATCTGTATTAATAGAGAATTTCGGTGATGTTCTGGCTTGAAAATGCATTTATTGAATCGCGTTAATTAATCTCTTCATCGTTGTATAAACACGCGCGTGTGATCCCTTTATGTCGTTGTATAAACACGCGCGTGTGATCCCTTTATGTCGTTGTATAAACAGACATGCGGTGATAAATGGTCAGTGAATGGTGATCAGGATGAATCCACTGAGTTTGATTTGTTACGAAAACATGTTAGTAAAAACACAACTTGTTTCAACTGATTTATTGTCCCTTGTACACACACTCGTGTGTGATCCCTTATATTGTTTTATAAACAGACACGCGATGATGAATGGTCAGTGAATGGTGATCAGTATGAATCCACTGAGTTTGATTTGTTATGAAAACATGTTAGTAAAAACACAACTGGTATATATTCAACTGATTTATTTTTGACTGACATAATTCCACAATGACTGCATTGAACCTGAATGTTCTACTTGAGAGCACAACAGCTACTACTCGTCGGTGAGGATATCTGCCAGCAAACTACTGAAAGAAGCCGCCAAGCTGTACGCCCCAATTTAGATAATGTTCGTCTGATGTAACGTTGTTCCATTTTTTTTATCATCAGATTTGTTGTTATCTCAGTATGTATGTTGTCAGTATTTTGATTTTATTTAAATAAACATAAAAAATAAAATTGTATATTTTAATTGAGGTCCGTATGAGCCAGGGTCCGTATAAGCCGAGGGTCCGTATAAGCCAGGGTCCGTATCAGCCGATGGTCCGTAAAAGCCAGGGTCCGTATGAGCCAGGGTCCGTAAGAGCCAGGGTCCGTATCAGCCGGCATTCATATGTGGAATCAGTAATAAAATTAACAAATAAGGGGGGGGGGGTAGCACAACATTTTTCAGGAAGGTGTGCCTTTTTTTTGCATCTGGAATTTTTGGGGACCCTGAGCACCATCCCCAAACCGTTAAAAATTAAAAAAAAAAATTTACATGAGGTTATAAAAAATGTGTTTTTGTCTCTCGGACCACCCACCCGTCCCGGCATATACCCTCCTGCATATTTGTTATTACCCCCTCCCCCTCCCCTCCCCACCCAGGTCGATGTAGTAATGTTGTACTGGCTGACATGTGAGACATGTCTTGGCATTGTATGGAAAATGAATTACTGCGATGCCGACACATCAAGATAAATATTACAGAGATTATCGAGTCAGAAATTTAAAATGTTCCATGTGCATGAGGTATACAGTAACGCCCTAAATAATCGACTCCTTAACCACAGCAGAATTATGGGTAACTTTTCAGGATTTAGTCGGAAATATGGCTTGTTGCCATTCATCGGAAAGCTCTCAGTGGTCAGTGAGAGCTTTCCGATGAATGGCAAGAAGCCATATTTCCGACTAAATCCTGAAAAGTTACCCATAATTCTGATGTGGTTAAGGAGTCGATAATTTAGAGCATTACTGTACATGTAGGCTATGATCAATTGCAATGCACTATTGCTTTGATCACTCACGTTCCTTGTCGTTTTTCGTTTATCTGTTTCTCATATATTTCATTCCAAATGAATAACCATAATCATGTTCAGATATGCTGGCCCGGGGAGGCCCGGTTTAAATCCTTTCTATACTAAAGCATCATTGATGAGTAGTTATCCCATAGGAAATGTTCAGATAATAAGTTTAACCCTTTCTATACAAAAGCATCATTGATGAGTAGTTATTCCATAGGAAATGTTCAGATAATAAGTTTAACCCTTTATATACTAAAGCATCATTGATGAGTAGTTATCCCATAGGAAATTTTCAGATAATAAGTTCAACAGTCCTTTGTTGAACTTATGATCTGAACATTTCCCTGCAATATATATGACTCATTCTACACTTTTATTACATGTCGTCTGCTTATTTTTCCTAAACACCCCTCCGGTTCAATAATAGACCATTCCAAAGTATACCTTTATAACTGAAAGTGAGAAAGCATTTAGTATAGAAAGAGTAAAATTGCACAATCATGGAACGCCCAGGACGGGTACGTTGTCCCGATCAGGTTCATATATATATTTTGTATGGTGTTTATGCAGTTATAATATGTTTTAAATTGTTACAAATGCCAAATATGGACACAGAAGGTCTTTAGTAAAATATTTGGATCCGGTTGAAACAAAATGCGTTTTTTTCTTTTCAGACCACCCACCCGCCAGGCATATACATTCCTGCAAATTGTGTATCCCCCCCCCCCGGAACTAATGGCCATTTCACACAAAAAGTTTGACCCCCCCCCCCCCAAATATGCTGCGGTTGGCTAGCTCACTGGTTTAAAAACAACTATTATTTTATTATGGACTTTCCTGGACCAAACTCATATTAATCTATTAGAATGGATATACTTTTTTCTTAGTTCAACATGGGGGGGGGTAGTAACAAAAATGCAGGAAGGTGTGCTGTTTTTTTTGCATCTAGCATTTTCGTGGACCCACCACCCAAACCGGCAAAAACATATTTTTTTTACTCCCAATATGTTGACACCCACCCACCAAATTTCACTAATTTTGGTCTAAAACCACATAAAACCATACTGATATCACTCATATGACTGGGAAATTATCTCCTTTAGTGCAAATGGTAGTTTAACCTGTTTCAGAAGCTGTTTTAATTGAACAAAAAATTTTAATACAGGCAATTATGAAGATATTTTTTGTAACAATATTGGGAACACCACAACAATATGACGACATGCATAGTCGCAACTGACATTTGTTATGAAAGTGTTATAGAACCGGTCGTTCTATCTGATCATTTTCTACTTCACTAACAGTGTCACTCGACTATGTTCATATACTATACTCTTCTATAGTTACTTGCAACCATAATTTCATTCTCACAACCACCCACTCTATCTCTCCATTTCTCCCCTCTGTATTTCTGCACCTATACCATCATCATATATGTATATGTATAAATATGGATGATAATATAACTCTCCCATGTGGAAGTATTATAGATTATATACCTGTGTGGTCAGATTACATACTGCTAAATGGACATTGTAATGCATCGATGCAGTGGACAAATACATGCAGTAAGCTGATAGGTGCACATGACATACGGTATATATATGCATCCAATTTTACAAAAACAATTTATACATATCCCCTGCATATCCAGTGATATATCATTTTCCCCTGCAAGTCAGTGCGAGCTCATACATGAACCGAACATGTGTTTTTGCTATTTGGCTGTAATACATTTAAGATGATAACATCCCAGGACAGTGAACTCAATCTTGAATTTCGCGTCGCTGTTGACATTTTGTAGACATATCCATGACATATCAGTTTTTTCGCTCCAATTCAACTAGAGTTGAAAATAAATACTATAAGTATTTCCTGATTATTCTTTCAACCAGCCCATTATCTAGTCTACTTGAGCAACTTCTATTATACTAAATGAAAAGCAGTCATTATGCCAGACTTGAATACTTTAGGTGTTGTCAGAGTAACAGGGCATCTGAGTTGATAGACAATCCTATTGAAGTTGGCTAGCCTATTTTCGTGCTGTATTCATTAATTCAGCAATTGTATGTTGTTATCTGTGTCCACTGCCGGAATGTACACAGTGTACCACTAACATAACACATGAAAAATTGTACTAACTTTCTGATATGTTGTTTGTATCTGTGCACACTCCGCAGTACTACATTATTTTAGTAAAAGTAATCAAAATTTAATCATGATTACAGGTACATTTGAAAGTAATTGATTACGATTACTTGTTATAAAACAATGTCAGGATTACTGATTACAGGCGATTACTGCAAATTTTGTAATCGATTACTTTGATTACGATTACTGATTACGATTACCCCAACCCAGATAGACATGCAAATAATTCGCTGATTAGCTGGATGCACTGGTGACAGTTATTTTCTTGCCATTGAAAGTCACTTTAATGTTTGAGACAGTTGCTCGCTCTTTTTACATGCACACACTGATCTAGACTTAAAGGTCTTAGTTACATCAGGACAAGTTTATTTTATCAGCTTTACATTTCTTGAAGCTTCTTTCCGAAGGGTGTCAGGAAGGAAGTTTTCCACCTCACCGTCACATTTCCAACATGTCATAGCGTAATCTTAATGTCATCTCCACTAAGGCCCATATGAGGTCCCGGTAACATGTATATATGTATGGCGTTTTTGCAGTATATAATATGCTTTAAACTGTTACAAATGCATATATGGGCACAGAAGGTCTTTATTTAAAAATGTGCATTAGTTTGTAACAAATTGCCTTTTTTTTCCCCTCTCGGACCACCCATCCACCCCGGAATACCTTCCTGCAAATTGTGTATTAACTCCCCTGAACTGATGGCCATTTCACACTAAAATTTTGACCTCCAAAAATATGCTGCTATTGGCTAACTCACTGGTTTAACAACAACTAATTCCCCACAAATTGGTTGGAAAATCAAAGAATGAGAACTATTTCAACCTATATGTGATGCAAACATTCCAACTATAAAATAAAAGGCCGTCCGGCCACAGTGTCCCCCGAAAAAGTGGCTTCATTGGGGCATCAGCTTTTCTGGAAAAAAATTACAAGGCCCCTAAATCCGAAGCAACCAGACAAAAATGGGTGGATCGTACCCATATTCGAACTTGATCTGTATTTCGAGCTGATAAACTCATACACCAAATTTGATTCAGATATGATCATACAAACTAAAGTTATCACCCTGAAACCCGAAATTGACAGGATTCTAAGTCGTAAAAGGGCCATAACTCTCATAAAAATGGGCAGAGCAAATCCATATTCGAACATGACCTGTATATTGGGCTGATAAACTATCATGCTAAATTTGACTCAGATATGATCACACAAACTAAAGTTATCATCCGGAAACCAGAAATTGGCAGGATTCCAAGTCGAAAAAGGGCCACAACTCTCGAAATAATGGGCGGAGCAAACCCATATTCGAACTTGACCTGTATTTTTGATCTAATAAACACACCTATGAAATTTGCTTTTGATCTAATAACCAAAACTAAAGTTACCATCCGGAAACCATATCCGGACGCACGCACGGAAGCACGGACGGACGCACTGGCCAAAGTATACTTGTGGGGTGACCGCACATACCTATGAATACTTGTGGGATGCGATCTTTTGTTTGAGTAACTTGTGGGGTGCAACCCACAACTGACGATTTTTTAAAGAGCGTATTTTCACTCTGAGCTTTGGATGGGTGGGTTCCTCGACTCGAATCAAATATTGTTTACCCCCAAAACAAAGAAATAGTAATATAGGAGCGTCTGATCGGATTGAGTACCTTTAATAGTCCCCCTAACAAAAAAATTCGGGGGACAACTAAATTGTTTTCTAATTGCTGAAAAGTTTTACTAAAGTTGAGCTGATTGTTGTGGCGCATTGAAACAAATAGCATGGGAAATTGGGAACTCAATCCGATCAGAGGGTCCCCATCTCAACAGATTCCAACAACAACAATCCGATCAGAGGGTCCTATATTACTATTTATTTGGCTTTGGGGTTAATATATATTTGATTCGAGTCGAGGAACCCATCAAACAAAGCTCAGAGTTATTAGATATTGATTTTTGAAATTTGTTATTTTCTCGAGATGAGTACTAATAATTGCCCTTAACTTCATAATCTGCTCGAGATGTGTACACCAAAACACTATTCAAACAGACAAGGATGGATAACTCTAAAATCAAGTGGTAATAATAACGCAATTTTGACTGTGTTCTGTGACAGAAAGAATAGAAATAACGAAACTTCAAATATCGATATCTGATCACCCTGAGCGTTGATTGGTAGAATCATCGACTCGAATCAATTATTTTTTAGACCCAAAGCCAAAGATATAGTAATATAGGACCCTCTGATCGGATTGAGTACCTTTAAGTTAACAGTCAAAAAGTGTAACGTCGGTGTCAGTCAAACACATAACGCGATGGCAGTCTGGTACTAGCAAAAAACGACAACAAAGAAATATCATTTATTGATGTTCGCCAACGTGTGCACGGCCGGTAATGAGTTAACGAAGTTGTCCAGTTTGTTTTGGTCATTCAAACTGGGTCAATACTGCGCCGTCTGAACGATGTTCAATACAAGGCAATCGTAACGACAAGCTCGTGTGAGCTTATTCACATGACTGATTTTGCATGGTTTAACTCGCTTGACACGCGGCGGTCAAGCTTCACTCTATTCTTGAATTTCCGCGTTGTACCCCACCCACCCCCCCCCCCCCCACCCACTCCATGATTGGGAGATGCTTATAACAATTTGAACACTATAATATTCGTCATTGCATGTCTTATTTGTTATATGACAGATCGTCTGCGAACGATATCTATCGCTACACTTCACATTTATCCATTAAAGTTTGCATTTAAAGGCACGTGCGGCCTTAATTGTCGAAAATATTCATATTTGTTCCAAACACTGTAAAAAGAAAAACATTAAAACGCATACAGTTCCGTTAATATATACCATGACCATCGCGTAAACAGCATGTTATCATAAAGACCTACTATATTTCACCTAAGCAAGAGCCTGATTGTGTTACTGAATACAGCACAATGCTACTGGCTAATCACACACAAATGGCATAAACGCTCTTTATTAGTTCCATATCAGGTATTCACCAACAAAGAACGCTCTTTATGTTTACCATCATAATATAAACAAACACCAGAAAAGTAACTTTTCATGCTTTTGTTTACATAACAATGGTCAAACATATACGGATTAACTGTCATGTGGACTGTTTTTATGGAGATGTAACGGTGAGGTAAGTGGACATAACTTGTGTAAAACCCGAAGGGTTTTACATACAAGTTATGTCCACTTACCTCACCGTTACATCTCCATAAAAATAGTCCACATGACAGTTAATCCTTATATTTATATACATTTAGCGAAAAAGCCACTTTTGTAAATATATTTAAATCGAAAAGTGTATCGTGACAAGATCAGCCCAAAATACCCAATAGCACCCTTGGCAAAAGTTAATAGGAACAATTTCTCTTCATGTTGAAACCCGATGATGTATTAAGTCAATCCTGCGCGAGTCAAAATGCGCCCAAAGCACTACGCGTTCGTCTTTCCAAACCTAATGACGTATCGATGGTGTTATTAGCTTGGTTTTATTAGGCGTTGCGCATTCACCGAGAAATAACTGCAACTAGCCACGTGGGCGCCGACCAATCAGAATGCTGGATTTAGTGATGACAACACTTAGTGTGTAAATATATTACCATAACATACTGTTTATGCGACATTTCTTATTTGTATACGGACAAAGTCTATATACATTTTGATGTTCTTTCTGTTTGTGGCGGTTTTTGACGGGTGGAGATATTTTCACAGGATACCCACCGCCAAGGCCAACCGTGTCTTTAACATGATGCATTCATTGTAGTTATTCCATAAATAATTTATGTTCGTTCGAGTTGCAAGCGAGTTAGAACATAAATAAAAACAGAAAATCGCGATAAATGTCAAAAGGTAGTCAACATCACACTGATACCATTACATTGAGGATGGGCGCCCGCAACAGTTCCCTGACGAGGGAATCTGTCGTAATGAGACCCGGTGTTGGGCCCCTTAACACCGGGTATGGGACCCACATTGTTCGGGCTTTTTATCCTCTTTTCTACGGATAAGTTAGGTAAGCGATTCGGACCACCCATGAAGACGACCATCAACGATTGTTTTAAACTCACCATTATCGACTATCGCCCGGTCGAGGTTAGAGTTAATTACCATGGTGTACCACTATATCGTCTATGTGTTAAATAGAGTTACGTTTCTTTGATCTTACAAACAGATTGAAGCGAAAAATATCGTGTGGTCTTGATTGAGTCAGATTGACATCCGTCTTTTGCAATCATGTTATATGTGGAATCAGTAATAAAATTAACAAATAAGGGGGGGGGGGGGTAGCACAACATTTTTCAGGAAGGTGTGCCTTTTTTTTGCATCCCCAAACCGTTAAAAATGAAAAAAAAAATATTTGCATGAGGTTATAAAAAATGTGTTTTTGTCTCTCGGACCACCCACCCGTCCCGGCATATACCCTCCTGCATATTTGTTATTACCCCTCCCCCTCCCCACCCAGGTCAATGTAGTAATGTTGTACTGGCTGACATGTGAGACATATTTCTTGGCATTGTATGGAAAATGAATTACTGCGATGCCGACACATCAAGATAAATATTGCAGAGATTATCGAGTCAGAAATTTAAAATGTTCCATGTGCATGAGGTATACAGTAACGCCCTAAATAATCGACTCCTTAACCACAGCAGAATTATGGGTAAATTTTCAGGATTTAGTCGGAAATATGGCTTGTTGCCATTCATCGGAAAGCTCTCAGTGGCCAGTGAGAGCTTTCCGATGAATGGCAAGAAGCCATATTTCCAACTAAATCCTGAAAAGTTACCCATAATTCTGCTGTGGTTAAGGAGTCGATAATTTAGAGCATTACTGTACATGTAGGCTATGATCAATTGTAGCGTACTATTGCTTTGATCACTTACGTTCCTTGTCGTTTTTCGTTTATCTGTTTCTCATATATTTCATTCCAAATGAATAACCATAATCATGTTCAGATATGCTGGCCCGGGGAGGCCCGGTTTAAATCCTTTCTATACTAAAGCATCATTGATGAGTAGTTATCCCATAGGAAATGTTCAGATAATAAGTTTAACCCTTTCTATACAAAAGCTTCATTGATGAGTAGTTATTCCATAGGAAATGTTCAGATAATAAGTTTAACCCTTTATATACTAAAGCATCATTGATGAGTAGTTATCCCATAGGAATTTTTCAGATAATGATCTGAACATTTCGATGCAATAAATATTACTCATTCTACACTTTTATTACATGTCGTCTGCTTATTTTTCCTAAACACTCCTCCAGTTCAATAATAGACCATTCCAATGTATACCTTTATAAGAACACCCCTCCACATAAACAACAGTCCAGTCCAATGTATACCTTTATAACTGAAAGTGAGAAAGCATTTAGTATAGAAAGAGTAAACTTGCACAATCATGGAACGCACAGGACGGGTACGTTGTCCCGATCAGGTTCATATTTTTTTTTTTGTAAGGTGTTTATGCAGTTATAATATGTTTTAAATTGTTACAAATGCCAAATATGGGCACAGAAGGTCTTTAGTAAAATATTTGGATCCGGTTGAAACAAAATGCGTTTTTTTCTTTTCAGACCACCCACCCGTCCGGCATATACATTCCTGCAAATTGTGTATCCCCCCCCCCCCACCCCCGGAACTAATGGCCATTTCACACAAAAAGTTTGACCCCCCCCCCCCAAATATGCTGCTGTTGGCTAGCTCACTGGTTTAAAAACAACTAAGTCCCCATAAATTGGTTGGAAAATCAAAGAATGAGAACAATTTCAACCTATATGTGATGCAAACATTCCAACTATAAAACTAATGTTTTTTTCTAATTGCTGAATTTTTTTACTAACGTTGGGGTGAGGGTCGCGACGGAAGTCTGGTGCTAGCAAAAAAAAAACAAACAATCAAACAGCAAAGAAAATAAACAAAAACATAAAATCGCGATAAATGTCAAAAGGTAGTCAACATCACACTGATACCTGGAACTAACCCATTTCGGTGAGGGTAGAACACCCGGTATAGTTCCCTCGCTAGGGAATCTAAGAGACCCGGTGTTGGGCCCCGTAACACCGGGTCGGGGGCCCACAGTGTTCGGGCTAATAACCCTCTTTTCATTCTACGGTAAGCCAGGTAAGCGATTCGGACCACCGATGAAGACGACTATCAACGATTGTTTTAAACCCACCGTTATCGACTATCGCTCGACAGAGGTTAGAGTAAATTACCATGGTGTACCATTATGTCGGCTATGTGTTAAATAGAGTTACGTTTCTTTGATCTTATAAACAGATTGAAGCGAAAAATATCGTAAGTTTAGTCTTGATTGATATCCGTGTTTTTCAATCTTGTTACATGTAGAGTTAGTAATAAAATTAACAAGTAAGGGGGGGGGGGGGGTACAAAATTTGCAGGACGGTATGCCGTGTTTTTGCATCTGGCATTTTCGGGGACTCACCATCCCCAAACCTTCGAAAAACAAAAAAAAATCTCTCGGACCACTCACCCATCCCGGCATACTTTCATGCAAAATTTGTTACCCCCCCCCCCATGATGTCGATATTATCATGTTGCTCTAGCTGATATCTGTGATATGTGAGACATCTATTGTCGTGATGGAAAATAAAAGGATACTTTGTGCCCCACACACCCTGGTGGATGGGGGGGGGGGGGGTTACAGTTACCACTGCTGTCAATTATATTAAATACTCATTGATGAGTAGTTATCTCATATAGGAAATGTTTAGATAATGAGTTCAACAATCCTTTGTTGAACTTATTATCTGAACATTTCTCTGCAATAAATATATATGACTCATTCTACACTTTTATTATATGATGTCTCCTTATTTTTCCTGAACACCCCTCCATATCAATAATAGATAATTCCAAAGTATACATTTATAACTGAAAGTGAGAAAGCATTTAGTATAGACAGAGTAAACTTGCACAATCATGGAACGCACAGGACGGGTTCACATATATAATGTACGGGTGTTGTGCTGTCAAGATATTTTTTAGAAGTGCATCGAAATACTGCTGCCGCATGCCCCTCCCCCATGCATAAATCAGTCCAAACGATTAGCGGCCTCTTGATGCCCGACATTGGTTGCTCTCTACTTTTGTATAATAACATGGGATATACATATACATGTATGAAGGTATGCATGAGTGTTATTTGTCCATGATAACTATACGCAGAGTGTCTTAAATTGTCAGTAATTAACACGTGTTCTGTTTTGTACTTTTTACATACGCGACCTACAGGTACGTCAGCTATCTGATGTTATATGAAAATGGTTCCTTATTTATTCGTGTTACGAGTGGCTTACATGTGGGGTTTCATTGCATAAGTCATGATAGAAATTGTGATTCTAGATACAAAACATGTCATATGCCGGCGAGTTCACAAACTGTTTTCATGCTAGAATCCCAGAATGTACAACCCAACAGGGTATGTTTATCTCCTAAATAGATAATCTTCTAGGTTCTTGTTCTGGAGTAAAACGGTGCATATATATATAATAAACCTGGTACCACTGCAGTGAATTGATCTGGACTTCGCATCCCGTCTCGTTGACGAGGTCAGATCACTGGATCAAACTTGACGCCTGCCGCCACTCGTTCGATCCAGCGATCTGACCTCTTCAACGAGACGTAATACTTCGCCAAGATCAATTCACTGCAACGATAACATGTATATATCATTCTTTCGTCATGTTTGAAAATGCTTTTACTTAAAAGTTCCAGTTGAGTCAAATGTCATTCCATCCAAAACACAGGCATTCCATCCAAAACACATGTTCAGAACAGCTTGACATTTATGGAAAGGGCTACCACACATGGGTTTCAGCAAAAGGCACGTAATAATAGTTACATGTAAAATAAATTCTATTGAGATCCATAAAGCATGGCTCAGATTTCTACTGACATGAATAGGAACAGAACCAATATTCCCAGATAAACAAAGAAGGATAACTCTAAAATGGAAAACGTGAATGATGTCACTGGATCCTCTTTGAAGGCACTCCTTATTGTGATCTCCATACCGAATTCTATTGAGATCTGATGACCCAAGTCTGAGATTTTAGCCCAGATGGACAGCTCCAGACAGATGGACTAATTCAATCCAGTGCACAGGGGTGTCGAGCAGGGAGGGGCCATCATCTCTTCACCTGTGGAGTCACAGGGGGGATAAAGTACCCCTTCATTTTTATACGTCCTTTTGGGTAGTATTATGTAATCAGTCTCTCAACAATTTGGCTTCCGGATGATAAATTATTTTGACCGACTCAAAACTTGGTATATGGTTTAATCACAAGAAAACACAGGTCAAGTTCGAATGTGTGGTCGGTCCAACAAATTTTGCCGGAGTTATAGCCCTTGATCGACTTAGAATATGCAAGGTTGATTTTGGATGAGGTCTGTGCCCAAACACTTCAATAACATGTATACAGTAGATTATTGGCACAGCTGCATGTTATAATATATACTTGTCTCAGAGACATGCGGAGCATTGCCCTGTGTACATGTTTGGGACAAAATAACACAAGGCACCGATTTTTAGGAGCTGCATGTGTTTTTGAAACAATGCAGATTTTATGGATTGGGTGGGAATCGACCCCTGGCCTGTGACGGCCGTTTGGCTTTGAGTCGCAATGCATGCTCGCCACCACAGGCAGGGGTTCGAATCCTACCCAATTCAAAGAATGTGCATTGTCTCAAAAACACATGCAACTTCAGTTACAGTTTTGTCAATTATTGATAGCAAACAACAGGAGTATTAAGCCACATTCCAGTGGTGCACTTGTTCATAGAATGGCAAGAAACAGGTATAACAGCATTATGTTGTTCCAAGAAAAACTTTTATCAATTCTAGTTTAGCTTCAAGGCCCACTTAATTTTCGAGTCACCAATTATTTTTTGTATAGTGCCTTGATATGCGGTTTTAATAACAATCTATGCCATAAAATATGATTAAAATACTATAATTCATCACCATTGGGAACATCTGTGTCTCAGAAGGTGCCCAGAGAGTAATAGAAAATAGCTGAAATCATAAAAACATTTCCCCCATTATGGCTCCCAGAATGCAACAGACTTCAAACTTTAGTTATTTTCAATGGAACATAATGGAAGGGGAATAACTCTATATCTAAATATATTGAGTTATTCCCCTTCCATTGAAAATAATCGACTTTGTGCAGAAACTATAGCGCAGAACAGATGTTGATATCTCAACAAAAACAACATGTCCTCAGTTTATTACTCCGGATAAGTTGACAATACGTTTTAGAGCTTCCTCTTTCAAATGGTATATAATATGGCGTATATTTTATGTAATGTGATCTGGGGGTTCGATGGTATATAATATTGCATATATTTTATATAATGTGATCTGGGGGTTCATGGTATATAATATTGCATATATTTTATATAATGTGATCTGGGAGGTTCAAAAATTAAGTGGTCCTTTAATATGAGGGTTCTAGACGGTGCTTTTTGGCATTTATGCCGATACCTCCGGCTGAAAAAAGTTTTTTTTCTTGCAGCAATTGAATATTTCCACCACCCCTGCCAGTGCACATTCCCCCCTTTTTTCTTCGAAAAGTGGAGCATAATTATTCTAGACTATTTTGGGTGAACAGATTTCCTATAGAGAGTCTTGGATGTGGATAACTAATAATTGGTGTAAAAACAAGGACGATATTGATTATTTTATAAATAAATTATTTATTGTAAAAAATAATGAGATGAAATTCAAATGAATTGTATCAACAAATGAGAGTGATTCATCAATAATTCATGTTTTACCTACAAATAATACATAAAATTGCGTTATATACACATTTTATTTTGGAATTAAAAATAATTCATTTTTTATTCAGACATTCATTCAACTCAAACACACACTCAAGTTATCATTTATCAAGTTATCATTTATCAAGTTATCATTTATTAACCCTTTGGAGAGTATCTGCAACATCATATACATGACGTCATGAGTAAATTTAACGTGAACGTCATAGCAATAATTATTAACAAGTTCGGGTCAAAAGTGTCCAATAATTTGTTTTAATTTATGTGCATTTTTTGTTAACGTGTGTTATCATAATCGATTGCACTTATACATTCGGGACATTATATCAATCAAAATAAGTCCTATACAAATTATTTATAAATCATATGATTGACTGAAGTTATGTCTACATAAAATAACACTTCCTGAAACGACATATATGTCGTTCTACTCCTCAACCGATCGACGACATATACGTCGTTCTACTTGCCAAAGGGTTAAGCTATCATTTATCAAGATATCAGTTTTTCTAGCTGCTGGCAGATAGGGAGTTTCAACCCTGCACTTTCTTACCACATAATGTATATCCTGACTCGTTGGTGTTGTAGTGTTTAAATATTAGTAGTTCACCAATTACATGTACGACCAATGACTTCAAGTAATGTATGAATTAAACAGAATTAAATCAGAATTAAATTTTTTAAAAATACAGATTTTCCTCTAACTTTGGAGTATATATAATCAATGCTTATAGCATGAATTTTTCTCATTGTAACATGGATATTGATCAATTATGATGAATTAGTCTATTATTTATGTTCTGTGATCTACAGAAATGCTTGTACTACATTTGAACAAGTAGCAGGAGATAGAACTTTGTAACTGATGTCACTGAAAGAAACTTGATCCAGCAAGTAGTAAAATGTAGTTAATTTAAAAATGAAGCCTGTTTGGTATCTTGTTTTATTATTGCTAACATTGGTTGCATTTTATACCAGATTTTGGTTTTGGATTTTGCATATAAAACATAAAAAAGTGCTATATTTTTCTGGACTGTCAGTTGGAAGCTATACCAGCAGTAGTTTTTTTTTAATAAAATATGAACTATCATAAATAAAAAAAGATATTAAAATTCTTGATTGAGACAAATGTTCTCATTTCTCATGATCCTAAAATTCTTCGGTGTTAAATAAAATAAATGTGTCACAAATTCAATGTTTTATTAACATAACAATATTTTATTAACAAAACATTTTTTTCCAAATAGCTATTCTTGCTTCAAATGATTTATTTTACCTGGCCACAAACTTAATTTGTTTTACCAACTGTGGCTCAGAAAAGATAGGACAGTATTGAACAGTTATAATTAAAATTAGTCTCCAACAACTCTGCATTAAGAGTCTAAAGGAAATAGTCGTGTTTCACATTACCACCAATATAAATAACTTCTCCATGCAATCCATGCAGTATGAAATCACAGAGCACAAATTATTCTATGATTGTGACAGATACCTCTTTATGGTTTCATTTTTATCCCCCACCCCCCACTTCAACCTTCAACTTGTGTTAACTGTTAAAATTCTTGGAAATACGTAATTCTATTCTCCTTTCTAGGTATGATTGGTCAATTCAGGACTCTCCATAGATGCTTTAAGTGTTTAATTAGCTGTCGTAATATCTAATTTTGTTGACACTCTTATTGTGCTATTTTTAGCTATGTCGCAAATCAACCGCTGTGTTGGAATTGGCTGCATTGCTTTACTGATAAATGTTGTGACTGGCTGACACTGACGTAATGCTTGTTGGTGGTACTGGATATCCCAGCTATCTTCTTTAGACTCTGTAATGCGGAGCTGTTCGAGGGTCTAATTTTAATTAAAGCTGAGTACTGAGATAAATTTAAGATGGTTGTACTTTGGTAAAACAATTTTATGAATTTGCATAAAATAATAAAGCATTTTCAATTTCATCACTCCTCAACACACACACCCTCAAGCGCACACTCACAGTCACACACCTTCACACTGTCACACATACACCTCACAATGTCACACAAACCCTAATACTGTCACACACACATGCTTCCATAAGTCATTTTATTAGAGACATTTGAACTTGGACATAAGTCACATAAAAGCTAACAAAAAGTACATACAGGTATTGCACAAATAATCAGTCATACCAAACAAAACAAACTGGCAGGAACGTAGCTAAAGAAGGGTGTGTCTCACCCCATAATGGTGACCCCATATCTTAAAAAGTTACAAACCGAAAGACTGTGAGGACAGTATAATTTAATTTATGAAGATACCAGATGGGAAATGTCACCATTTTGACTGAATTTTTTGTTCAAATTTATTGATTATAATAATGTGATACATTGATGGAAATAGCTCTAAGAGCTCTTTCCATCAATGTATCACATTATTATAATCAACAAATTTGAAAAATTATCAAGGAAATATGGGTTGATACAAAAATCAGACTTGGCTCTAAGAGCTCTTTCCATCAATGTATCACATTATTATAATCAATAAATTTGAAAAATTATCAAGGAAATATGGGTTGATACAAAAATCGGACTTGGCACTGAAAGGGTTAAAATTATGTTATTTTTTAGTATAAATTCTAAAAAACCATTGACTCTTAGTCCAAATTTTGTATATTGGCAGATAAAATGATGGTATTTTTTTTTGCAAACTGATGGTCTGCTACCATCTTTTAAAGTAATTTAAATTTTTCAAAATTAACTTTAGATTCAGATTTGATCTCTCAAAGGAGAGGTTGGGGTAGTGTGGACATCCCCTCTAGCTTCATCCCTGCAAACTGACAAGATCACCATATCACAACAAACTTAGCACAAAACAAAGGGCAGTCTGTCTCGTCACTTGCGATCAGAGATCATCAACATATGATAATATAGAGACCAAGGAATTAGACTGATAATTAATTTGATGACATTGGACACAAGCACAATGTACCTGAAAATTAACCAATGTTTTCTTTCAGGATAATACTCAAATATTATTAACCCTTCCATGACTGGAGCTCCTGAAATTTTGCGAAAACCCTGTGCCAATGCATTCTCTTATTTATGCGAGTCTCCCATAGGGAGCCTTGCTTATATAAGAAAATGCATTTGCCTCACAACATTTACCTTGACCTTGTAAGCAAAACATTCACTTATATATGCAAGTCTCCCACAGGACCTTTGATGCTGCACCAGCGCAGCTCCCATCATGAAAGGGTTAAAATTGTAAGATGAAAAAGTTATAGCAGGAATAAAGTTGGTGAGTGGTGTAATTCTTTAGACCTACATTAGATCACCAGCATAAGGTAGTTTATACATTATGATATATCCTGTGTGTTTCAGAGAAGTGATCAGAAATCACATTGAGATGGAAAATTAAAAAAAATTTCGAACTGATATTTCATGTAGATTCCCATTTGAAAATATTCACACAATATGACATAGTAATGAGAGCTAAGGAAGTCATGGTTATGTGGATACACATTTGTTGTGCCGATATAATGGTTTGCTGATGGGGTTATTATGCAGTGTTGTATTAATTTATGGTACATGGTTAGGTAGATGCTTTAGAAAATATAAATGGACTTCAATGGACACTTGCGTTTGTGATATAATTAAATAATAAACACTCAACAAATATATATTAGTTACTTTCTGATATGTTTTAAAGGCCCACTTAATTTTCGAACCCCCAGATTACTTTATATAACATTTTATATTATATGTCATATTATATACCATTTGAAAGAGGAAGCTCCAAAATATTGTATTATCAACTTATATCAACTGTGGACATGTTTTTGTTGAGTTTTATCATCAAGATTGAAGTAAAAATCAGTATTATTTTCAATGCAGGGGGAATAACTCTATATATTAAAGATAGAGTTCTTCCCCTTTCATTGAAAAAGTTTGATTTCTGTTGCATTCTGGATGCAAGAGGGGGGGGGGGGAGTCTTCAGCAGTTTTCTATTTCTCTGTGGGCATCTTCTGAGACACAGATGTTTCAAATAGTGATGAATTATAGTATTTTAATCATATTTTATGGCATAGATTGTTATTAAAACCGTATATCAAGTCACTATAAAAAAATAATAATCGGAGACTCAAAAATTAAGTGGGCCTTTAACGTATTACCCATGATGGGAGGCAATCAAGTTCTGATAAAAACTAGGAACTGTACTGTTTATAGTATGCAAGAATATACGTTGGACTGTTGTTTTGATTTTGCATGCAATTACATGTGACGCCAATTCATTAATGATTTTGAACAGTCAAGGATGTCACAAGCGCCTTGTATCGCAACTGCAGTAAAAATACAGATGCCTTTATCGCCAATTCGTTATCTCAAATTCTATCAGGGAAATTCATAGGAAATGGTAGATAAAATCACACAATCGATTAGCAAACTTTTTACAGATATCTGCTCGAGAAATATTGGCCATGGTGAACTGAAAATAGACCTGGAGCTGCTGATCCTATATGTCACCCAGATATAAAAAATAAAATTGTGCGCATGCATTTGTTTTTATGAAATTTTTTTTGGCAAGAGAAACATGAAAGTGAGTTTGTGTGGTCCTAAAGCATCTTGGAAACAACAAACATAATAATAGCCCCATCAGCAACAGTGGTTGTCCAATGAAAAGAAATTAATTTAGCAAACATATTCCTTCTGACTATTAACCCTTTCATGACCGGAGCTGCGATGGTGCAGCATTAACCCTTTGGCGAGTAGAACGACGTATATGTCGTCTATCGGTTGAGGAGTAGAACGACATATATGTCGTTTCAGGAAGTGTTATTTTATGTAGACATAACTTCAATAAATCATATGATTTATAAATGATTTGTATAGGACTTATTTTGATTAATATAATGTCCCGAATGTATAAGTGCAAATGATTATGATAACACACGTTAACAAAAATGCACATAAATTAAAACGAATTATTGGACACTTTTGACCTGAACCTGGTAATAAATATTGCTATGACGTTGATGTTAAATTTACTCATGACGTCATGTATATGACATTACAGATACTCTCAAGGGTTAAAGATCCTGTGCCGTGCATTCTCTAATATATGCAAGTCTCCCATAGGGAGCCTCGCATATATAAGCGAATGTACTGGCCTACAAGGTCAAGTATATATTGTTAGGCCAATGTATTCTCTTATATATACGAGGCTCCCTATGGGAGACGCGCATATATAAGATAATGCATTGGCACAGGGTTTTCGCAAAATTTCAAGAAGCTCGAGTCATGGAAGGGTTTTTCATAAACAAATCAGTGGAATAAATTCAGACATATTCCTCGTGATTGTTGATGTTTTCGACTTGCTGAACTGCCGGTTCGTCTCCATCAGGTAACAATGCTATATCCTTGAACACACCAACTAGTTTATCGAAACTAGGTCCCCAGTCTAGCAAGTGATCCCAGTTGAACGATCCGCCGCTTTGTTTGAAGGCTTTGAATCGTTCGTCTTCAGATGCCAGAGTACTCGGTGCATAACTACCGAAACTCCTATCATAGTTACGATTGTCAGCAAAATTCTCGTCAGTCTCATTGTCGACTTCCGTCAACTTGGGAAAGAACAGCGGATCAAATTCATGTTTGTTCCTCTCATTGTCATTCTCAAACTCCGAGCATGTGAATGAATCGTTGGCACTTTCCTCGGATGTCGATTCCGGTGGCTCTAATAGAATACTGGAATCTAAATTGTTTGATGTCCGCCTTCGGTGGTCATCACTAGATGAAGAAACACCGTCCAATAAACTAATCGGACTCTGATGATGTCGTGCATTTAGTCTTTCTATTTCTTCTTTGGTCAACCCACGTGTGTCAGGTCGATAAAGTCTTTGGCTTGACGAAGTGGGTCGACTAGACGAAATAGATTGACCATTAGGAAGCACCCCGAGACGTGGAGTCGAGGAACTAGCTTTGCTATGGTGACTTGTTAAACTATGATCAGAATTAGTCCTATTTCCTTTAGACGGTGAAGAACCACGATGGTGATTAATCGGACTCGGCCCGGAAAACGGACTTTGTCGAAGTTTGTGTGATGAGTGATGAGATTGTGCCGAGGCTGGACTAGCTCGCGCTATATTTGGAACAAACGGACTAGTCCTTGTGTGATTAAAGGAAGCCGGACTTTGCCGAGAATGTGCACTATGTTGGAAGGAACTTTGGCTGTCTTTGGACATATTCATCGGACTGTCCCGATATGTCGGCGGATGATGTGAATGTTTGTGATTTTTATGATGAGATCCGCCACTACGATGTTTACTATCTTTACTATCACGGAACTGTTTATAGTGCGCGATAATATCAATGTCAGATGGTGCTATGCTGCTTGCATTCTCAAGGTCGTAATGTTCCGGCATTTCATCATCCTCATGGTGATGAAGATGGCTGCCATCATCAACAATCACAGTTCCATTATCAAAATGTAATGGGAATGCAGGTCGTCCCGTCCTATCTGACTCGATGATATCAGGTCGCATACCCATTGCATTGTTCCTGAGTTCGCTGGCAATGTGATTCTGAATAATCATATCCTCCGTTATGATGCCCTGCTCGTTAAATCCCGAATCCTGATAGCTGTGGCTCGTACTGCTGTTACCACTCTTATTTGTGATGTGGCCATTTTGTTTGGTAGTGGATGACTTCATATTGAAACACAAGCCTCTCCTCGATCGAACAACAAGGAAGACAATCACCACGGTAACCAACAGAACACTGAAGAACACAATGACGAGAATTATGCCGATGCTGAGTAATTCATCCTTTTCTCCAACTGGAGCGATAAGGCATTCATAGTTCTCTCCCTTGACTGAACAGGTGTATCCATCCTCACACTGGGCGCTGTCACATATAGCCATGCATCCGCTCACAACATTTCCAGCAGTTGTGGTTTCATATTTGTCTGATGTCTGGTTAATAGGAATTTCCTCTGCATTCAACTTGATAGTTGAAACACAACCATTGAAATCTGGAAAAGAATATGAATTTAAATGAGATTTATGCAAAACAATACGTACAGTAAAGTTTACAGTATTAAATCAAGAATATTAGTTATCAAAGAAGTAAAATAAATATCAAAGTAATTATAGTGAGGTATAAACACAACAAATAAAATAGCTAAAAGATTACTAGTAAGATTATTTTGAGAAAAGTATTTGTTCATATTTTCTTCCTGAAAGTTGAACATCTTGCTGTCCAATATTAAAAGAAAACAGTAACAAATTCATTGAATTCATTTATAGATCATTCATGTATATAGAGGATTTCGCTCTACAATTTCACCCCCTCCCCAAAAACATGGTTAGGGATCACCAAATGATTTGAAGGCAATTTACCTCTGATTCTCTGACCATCCACTGTTATAGAAGAGGATTTCCCTCCAATTGACATGCCCTGCACATCGATGTCGGTGAAGTCATGGGCATGCTGGAAATGCAGTACAGATATTGTTCCATCTATGTCCACAGTAGCATCAGCTCCTGAAGGAAAAATGCACATATAAAGCTAATTATTAAATCAAACAAGGAAATCAATATTACTGTGGAATAGCTAATAAATTTTAATAAAAGACAAAAATATCTAACCCAACAAAAGCAACAAAACTAAAGCATCAGTTACCACCAAACTAAAGTATTTATGATTTAGAGTTATTTCCCTTAGACCTCTTCAGTCTTGACTATCAGAATTGCAGTATTATTAATTTTTCTCTGAACAAATATCTTCTGTATGATACGTAGTTATGAGTTAACATGTGATTCAAACAAGTACAATGTAATCATTAACCCTTTCATTCTCCCAATCAATTCTAAAAGTATACATTGGAATGGTCTATGATATGTTCTCATGATATAAGCAGATGAGAGACTGAGAAATGTGGATTCCAACTCAAATCATTTGCAGGGAAGTTTAGACAATACGTTCAACCAACATTCTGAGGTGGCTGTTTGTTGAAGATATTAGATTTAACGTCTCTATTAGTGATTAGAGCACAATCCCATTGTTACAATCGTTCCCTAATTTTTGGTAAATCACACCAATTCCCAAGGCTGGCGAAGGAATAGTTCAGTAATTATCCCATTGTTAGGCACATGCAACTCATAACAGACAAATCACGCGGGTGCTTTAAAGTGGGACCAGTCAGTGTTGTTTCGGACATATCTATTCACACTCAACGGCGATCATTTCATGTTAATCACATTGTTGGGCGTGGCTAACCGGCTATTGTGTCCAATCGTGACCAGAGTGCGGATTGTGCGTCGTGGTCAAAACATGCTCAATGGCACATTTCCAGTTGATTGCATCATGTGGGATCAATTGTGCTCTAAGTCGGTCAGAAAACGTGAATAGTTCCGAGAGCTTTCCGATGAATGGCAACAAGCCATATTTCCGACTAAATCCTGAAAAGTTACCCATAATTCTGCTGTGGTTAAGATGTCGATTAATTAGAGCATTACTGTAAGTTCCTTTGGCTGAACTTATTATAAGAACTTTCCCATGAATGAATATGAATAATTCTGCTCTTGTATTTTTTGGTTTTCTATCTGTCGTCTGCTTATTTATCCCTCCAAATTAATAATCGACAATTCCAATTTACACTTTTATAAATGGTGGGAGAATCCATTTCAATTTGAAAGGGTAAATAGATTACCAAAATGAACAGGTTTTGACTTACCTGATACTGCGACAGTGAGATTGTGCCATGAACCATCCGACACGGAGCTGGTTGATGCATCATGTGTTACTGAAGATCCTCCTATCTCACCCATGCTCAGCCTCAGTTTGCCACTCAGAGTCTGCGGAAAGTTAAACATCATATATGAATTATGGCATATAGGATATTTGCATTTTTAAAGGGGTACTGTACACTAAATCCTGTCATTTATTGGACCATCTCCTTTTATACTCAACAGAATATATGCAGCAAATGAATTAATTTGATCCATGGATGAGTGCAAAATACACCCAAGTGCTCTATGAACAATGCAAAAACATAGTAATAAGTCATAAACTCATTTTCATTATAAATACCATGTTGTTTGCATTGTTCATAGAGCACACAAGTGTATTTTGCACTAATCTATGGCTCAAATTCATTTATTTGTTGCATATATTCTGTTGAGTATAAAAGGAGATGGTCCCATAAATAGCCCGATTTAGTGTACAGTACCCCTTTAAGCAAATATAGAATAATATCCAATATAGGAATCATGAGTTCACATTCACAAGTTAACACTTTAATGACTGGAGCTTCCTGAAATTTTGTGAAAACCCTGTGTCAATGCATTCTCTTATATATGCGAGTCTCCCATCAGGAGCATCACATATATAAGAGAATGCAGTGGCCTAACAATATTTATGTGTAAGCCAGTGCATTCTCTTATATATGCAAGAGAGAGAGAGAGAGACTCGCATATATAAGAGATTCACTGACACAGGATCTTTAATTCTGCATCCATGCAACTCCCGTCATGAAAGGGTAAAGTAAAGTTTTAAAGTTGTCATCACCTAAGACGAGATGATTGGTTAATTGGGTTTTACATGGCTTCCAGCATCTTATCGCCTTATCACTAAGCTGTCAGTTTGTGTGGGACTAGAGGTTTAGTCTCACTGGGAGATGACAGCACTGCAAACTGAAAGTACTCCATACACTTCCCACCATTTATCAGATGGGATGAATGTTATACATCTTTAGTTATTAACTCATGATTAAGGGTGCATCTCTGACTAGTCGCCTCATAAGAATTTTCCAGAAATATGTTAGTGGAATTCTTTTTAAAAATAACAGATGTTTGTGGAAAATATCACATATTTTTGGGAAAATTTTGTGGAAACAGACTTTTCTTAATTTGCGGAAAAAACCATCACATCGGAAATTAATGCAAAATATGAAACACAAGAGGAATGTGGAAAATTGCATTTTGCAGATTCCACAAACATTTTTGAGAATCACTTCAAGTACACCAATGACTGGTACTCACCCATATGACTGAGTAGGATGACCGATCCTCTGAGTAGAATAACAGTCCTATTGGCTCAGTCGTCCTGAATCGTATGAAGAGCTTGCTCCCATCTACCACCGCTCTCCGACCTCTGTTCATTCTTGTTATTCGTACGATCTCGTCCCGGCGATAGCTCTCCTTGATGGTGATGTTCACATAGGCGTTAGGTCCAAAGGAGAAGGGTTCTTTCTCTGTAAAGACAAAATATTATATAATATTGCTATAACCCTTCGAGTGCCAGGTCCGATTTTTGTATCAACCCATATACCCTGTGCCAATGCATTCTCTTATATGTGCGAGTCGACCATAGGTCGCCTCGCATATATAAGAGAATACATTGGCCTAACAATTTTTCATCATTTGTTATTATTTTTTACAATTTTTTACAATTCCGATGAATGGCAACAAGCCATATTTCCGACTAAATCCTGAAAAATTACCCATAATTCTGCTGTGGTTAAGGAGTCAATTATTTAGGGCATTACTGTACCTTTTCACTTTTATATGCTGGTACTTTCGAACGGGAATGTTTATTTTTCAAATAAATATTTGCCCTCTTGATTTTGTCATTTCATAGATATGTCCATCAGAGTGCCTACATCAATGGATTCAGGCCATCTACCTCATATCCAAAGGACACTCTTGAACAAAATAACATGAAAAGGTAATGGATAACTCGAGTTGAGTCAACATTATTAGGTTTTGAGTCATTGTAACTGTCCTTTGAGTGAACTTACATACACTATATGGCACCAAACACACACTCATCACTAGATATGATTCAGTCGACAAAGGTTAAACAAAAACTGGAAAGTAGATAGCGGTAATAAAAATGGAACAATCATGTTTGAGTAGGAGGCATAATGCATGCCACGATCTGACCATTATGTATCGAATTAATAAGCGTAAAGCACATTGATTTCTCAACAAGCCTTAGTGGAGGTAATCTGTTTGAGTGATTGTTCATAGTTACTGGACCAGGTACCAATTAGCATGGGCATGAAGAAAACCAATACCTTTATCACCACGAGTTGTTATGGTTTGGTGCTGGTCAGGGCTGTAAGCTTCAATTAGCCAGGAAGCAAACCTAATAATTTTGATGCAGTTCCTGAAGGTGGGATACTGGTCAATGGAGCAGGCATCGATTGTCAAAGCAAGAGATAAAATAAAAATGTTTTTTTCCGATGTTATCAAGTCTCATCCACTAAGATGCATTAGGGCTGTTGATAAACCTTAATTGGCAGTTGCTTTTAGCGTTTGGTCCAGATATTTGCTTGAAAGAAAACAAGTCCAAATATTTTAATGTAGTTTGGTATACTAGTAATTGAATGTTCAGACCCCAAAATAGTCACATATCTTTGATATAAAAGATGCAGACAGTGCCAGACACATACTAGTAAACAAATGCAGAGGATTTCCAGACATATTACACTATTAGGCAGTTAAGTATTCAGATCTGATGTATTGGGGGATATCATTACTAATAAAACCGAACTCAAGTTTGAAACACATTTTTGCCCTCCACATTTAGCTTTTTTATATATTTTAGAACTATTTAGTTGTTATTCAATTATATTAGTTCCCATCAGTTGGCAAAGTTTAAATAATAATTTGGAGTAAATACTGAACACCATTAACCTCTATAAGGAGACAATATGAAGCCTCACCTTTCTGACATGTGTCTCCAACGTAACCTAATGAGCAGCGACATTGACCCTCACTCCAGTTGTCACGACAGACTCCGCCATTTTGGCATTCACTAGAGCATGAAATGGCAGAACTTCTCCTCGGACATGTCGATGAAATTCCTGCAGATTTTACATAACGTTTGTAAAGAATTTCCTCATTGTTGATTTTAAAGCTGCCAATGCATCCCACAAAATCGTGCTGACTTATCTGCCCTTGGTGGTCGATTACTGTTGATATGTCTCGGATACCGCCGATGGTAAGGTTATGTGAACCAGTGTGAAGTGGTCTGAAAAAGAATAATTTACAATAAATTAAATCTATCTTTACAAAATATATTCTCCCAACCAGGTGTAAAAGTAAATATTGGAATGGTCTATTATTTAATTTGGAGGTGTGTTCAGGAAAAATGAGCAGACAACAGACAGGTGAAATGATTAATACAAGTCCATGCATGCAGAATGGTTCTTTTTCATTGCTGGGAAATGTTCAGGTAACAAGTTCAGATAATAAAATCAGCAAATCAGCTGTTTGATGAACTTATTATCTGAACATTTCCTAAGAGAATTTGTCATCAATGAGTATTCAGAAAGCCTTAATGACAATCTGATAATAAGATCGACAGTCAACATGCAAATTAGAATGCCTTTTACAATGATTTAAGTGCACAGGAATTTGGTTGATTTTTAGACTGTTACTAAAGTGAATCAACTTTAAACAGAATTTGGTTCTGTTACTTCCAGAGATATATTTTAAATTGGAAATTCCCATCCAACTTTTGTATATACACTATTTTTCTCAACTTTCTCAATATCCTGTAATGTGTGTATGGATCAGAGAATAAAGCATATAACTTCACTTTACAGAGCAATCAATTAAATAAGATTGTAATTTCTTAATTAATAAATTCCCTTTGCCTTGTTCATTTGAACACGAGTCTGTTCTGGTCACAAATAGTGTCATATAGAACATCTGAACTAAATGCTCATAATCATTTATAAAATGAGCAATTCTTTTTTAAGTAAAAATATGATTTATTAAAAATAAAATGGGTGGCAGCCAGTCAAAATTTGAGAGATCAGTGTTTGTTATTGTCACTCAATGTATTAACAAATAATTTTCTGAAAAGGTAGAAGTCAAAGCCTCTTATTAACAAAAAAGCAAAAAAGATTTCAAAACTAATTTAGCCTAAATATTTGAATAATTCTCAGGTAATTTATTAAACATTAAATTAAATTTCTGACACATCCGAAAAATAACAAAAACATCTGAAAACGTTGGGAAATAATAGTATGTCACATTTCCTGTTTGAGAATTCTTGGCATACAATATTGCAACAGTGTCAGCTTGCTCTGAACTAAATGTTAATTGAGGTTTTTAGAGGACACCTGTGGAGAGACTTTCTTCACAAGGTGTTTGTAATCTCTTGTTAGACAGGTGACAATCGAAGTCGCAGTGACGCTGAGAACTTGATGGCGAAATTATAGGTGTCTGTAAGGTTGATTAAACAAGCTGTCTCCTCGCCTTTAGGGGTCAGGATTTTAATGAAAAGAGTTACAGTCCCAACCAAAAGGCATGATCTCATTCAATCAAATTTTGAAGACAAAGATGTACTGCATGGAATGAAAAATGTTAAAATGTCTACCTGCGATATATTTTCGAAGTGTTTCCTCATACAGGCCTTTTGAAATAAAAAAAAATCCCTTTCCAGAAATATCAATGAAACAATCCAAAATCAGAAGCACTCAACTCTATTTACACATTGATTATTACAAAATCAAGAAATCAAAAGCCTATAAAAGTTCTGCATTTCCAATTCTCAGTGATAAATAGCATTTATGTACCATATTTCTGCCTTTTATTTGGATTTTTAAAATAGCATTTGGAGTAAATCTAAAAGCAGGGATTATACTATTGCAACATTTGTGTACTGAAGTTGGACAAGCACAGGTGTAATTTACACGAAATAGCATATTTGAAGATGTTATTTAAAAATTTCAAATAGCTCAAATTTTCAACTATAGGCCTTTGACTTTTAATATTGGAATCTTGAATATTCAGACAAAATTAAGACCCATATTCCTCATTGAATTCCTTAAAATAAACATTCTAGAAATATGAAATAAAATGTTGGAAAATGCAAAATAAAACTTTTAATTTGAGGTTTAATTTTAAAATTGAGACATCAATGAGAAGCTAAAGGAAATTTTATGGCTGTTATTGAGAATGATTGTTATCTGGATAGTATCATGAAACATGCCAGGGGGATGAGTAGCAGTATGTCATTATATATGCAGTGCACACATGACTACCTCACGATTCGTGATCTCATTATATATTCAAGTTAAATGATGTTTTATTCACCAATTAAATTCATGGTCCACAAAACTGTAGAACCAATTATGAACCTGTCTTTTTATGAGGTGGAGTTTATTAGTCGAATATTAGCATAACCTGTGAACATTATGTTCCTTGCTTTTTACCCAGCATGCTTCATTAAGTATGCTAACCACCGGATTCACGCAGGTAGAAATGTTGTCTGGTGTATGGGACACTGATTTCCACCATTAATCATCATTTGTGTAGCATCGGGCATCACCTTGTCAATTATTAAGCTTTTCTTCTCAACTGAAGCCCTCAATAATTTACCTTGTTCCCAGCATGAGCGATTATCGGAAGAATGCCGTGGCGTGCATTAGGTTCCGAGTCATAGGGTGCGTGTGTGCAAGCATGCATAAACGACATGACAATCAGTCATATCTATACAAGGCAATCAGCATGACAAAAACTCAAAATTTATCTCGGACAGGTGAATTGAGATGACGGAGGACATCAAAGGATTGAGATCCTCCCTGGAGTAGTCAAGTCACATGAGCTAAATGGAATGCTTTATAAATCATCCATTTAGGTACTAATGTTCTACAGTGGATTGTGGTTAGAAATATAGATATTCAACCTATCTCTTATCTATAACAAATCTACTGTCAACAGATTTAAAGATAAAACAATTGAGGTGTTTTGATGTTCAACATGATCCAATTCCCAGGGCATCTGATGGCATTTATAGCAATCTGTGACTCCAAACTTAACTATTTCTAATTGTTCAACAAATGAACAATTATAATTATCGCGCTGAATCATCTTAATGATTAGTCGCTGAGAATCCATTTCATTGAATATTCCCAACTTGAAATGGCTCAGGTAGCCTGGAATTCACAGCTTCTGGTAGGACTGAAAAGGGTTAGCCCTGAGCTATATGTAAAATATGTATGTTTTCTATACCAGAACAAATATAGATTGGAGCCATGAGCGAATTAATAGGAGGTTTTGATAGCCAAATATCAACGTTCAACAGAAAGCTTAAAAACTTTTATAATTTTTGACAGCCTTGTAAAAATTCCAATGATGGTCTTTGATAAAAAAAGTATCCATGCTTCAGTCACCCATAATATACTTCAAATATGCTGTTTTGAAAAATGCATACTGGTATATCATAAAGAAGACGCTTCTCCCGAGGACAAACATAGGGAGAAGTGGCATGTTTAGGGAGAAGATATCTTCCAAGTCGCCCTCTATGCTGGCCCCCCGATATGAGTTATTTAGTACATTATTTTTAAAGCTCCTTGGAGGTATGTAGCCTGTTTCTCTCTTTTGTTATATCCAGGTTCAATTCAGGTAAATTCATTGTATATGGCCTTTATTGCACAGAAAGACTTTTGGAGTTTAAAGTCTGGTCCTGATTTTTCTTCAGTTTTGAACATTAAAAGATGCCCTGTCAGATTTGACACCAAATTACAATGTAATAAAATCATACAGGGCATCTTTAATGTTCTATAGAATCTATGTGAAGAAATTTCTATAAAAAGTTTCCAGAGATGATGCGGTCTAAGCAGAATGAGGTCCTCAGAGGGTGAACCTAGTGATGCTAGTCTGCTATGTGGGATAGTGTCACTAAATTCGCCCTCTGGGGACCTCATTCTGCAAATGACAGTCACCTTATTCTCAGGCCTGATCGAACACTTTTACAAATGACATGCGAGGTCATTTTAAACATGTAGAAATATTTTGAGGGCATTTTAAATATAACATTTAAATATGATTTTGAACATGGAAATAAAATCAATAACAATTAATATGAATCAAAGGAAATCAATAGAATAAGGTACACCCTGTTTAAAGCTAAGAAGCTGTAGGATACTGAAAGGCAACAAACGCACTTCATACACAGGTAGGCTTCAGTCTGAGTACACATGTGAGGTCAACTCGAACATCGAAAAAAAAAATCAAAAGCTGTTTTTAGGGAATATACCCGGAGGTTGTTTGAAATAATTCCTAAGTAACCATGTACTGTCACAACGAGAAGAATAGTTGAGGACGTCACATATCGAGACGAACTAGTTGAGTAAACAAATTGATTGGAGCGTCTCAGCATGAGCTATTGTCACCCGTTCATGATCACCGCCTCAGGGCAAATCATTTTCGAGCAATCTGCCCACAATGTCTGTCCGGAAACAAAGCACAATTGGAAATTTCAAAAGTCAATCTCTTGAATACATGGGGTCAATATATGGAATAAGTGCATTTTATCAAACGAAACCTGGGTAAATTCAAAGAAAGTAAATAGACTAAACATATTTCGATATCACACAAATGGCACTGACTAACGGAAAAGTAAAAATAGCACAATAAGCACATAGTAGATGGTGATTAGTACAGATAACACCTTAAAATATGACCAAAAAAACTATCGTTACAGTTATTGTTCTCTTCATGGTAGATTTTCTAGACTAGAACTGGACAATGTAGATGGTAACGGATAAGCACATAGTTATATAGAAACGGTTCCAGGTGGTACCGATCCCAGAGAATCAAAAATTTCATAATTTCAGCAGCAGAGGCTCCTAAATTCCATTTTTTGCCAGAATATGGTTTCACAAACTTCATCATTAGTTAGCTTAAATGGTATGAAACAACGAAAAAAAAAAAAAAAACATTTCCATAATGAAGATATTGTTGAGATGTAACTTATGAACAATATCAAGCTCTAGATATTAAATTAAATGAGTTCTTGGCATGGGTGACTACTGTCATTTTTTACCCAACCTCACCAAAATATGTGCATCGTTTGGGCGATTAAAATATCTTTTCAAATTTTTCCCCACAAGTAACTTACATTGGGACATGCTAAATAAACAATTTCAACCTCCAGGATACAATTTTCTTTCTACCTTTAGGGGACCCAGATATTTTACCAAACACTCTGGAAATTGTGACGTTGCACAAACTCCTCGGATTTTGTTATTATAAGTGGAAACTCACCTATCAGACGAACTTCCTTGGACTTGACATTGGTTGAAATTCTCCGATCTCATCAGGCAATCCATGGATCTTATAATGCCAGTCTGAAAATGGGATGGTTGATGATGCATACCGGGTTATACAGTAATGCTCTAAATAATTGACTCCTTAACCACAGCAGAATTATGGGTAAATTTTCAGGATTTAGTCGGAAATATGGCTTGTTGCCATTCATCGGAAAGCTCTCATATTTCCGACTAAATCCTGAAAAGTTACCCATAATTCTGCTGTGGTTAAGGGGTCGATTACTTAGGGCATTACTGTAGGTAATATATTACACAAACTATATTACTTCTGATTTCAGTTCATTAACCCTTTTATAACGGGAGCCGCGCTGGTGCAGCATTCAAGATCCTTATATAAGATAATGCACTGGCTTACAAGATCAAGTTAAATATTGTTAGGCCAATGCATTCTCTTATATATGTGAGGCTCCCTATGGGAGATTCGCATACATAAGAGAATGCATTGGCACAGGGTTTTCGCAGAATTATGAAAAGCTAATACAAGAGCAGAAGGATTCATATTCATTGGTGGTAAATGTTCAGATAATAAATTCAACAAATGACCTATGTTGAACTTATTATCTGAACATTTCCTAAGGGAACTACTCATCAATTAGTTGCATCAATGAGTATATAGTATAGAAATAGTTAAGCTACAAAATAAAATGTTTTTTTAATCTAGGAGTGCCACCTTGAATGGGCCACCCTGTTGAATGGAAGTTCGCAGTTTAGTTATTTTGTTTTCAATGTTTAGTTGGTAACAAAAAATGAAAGAATTAATTATTGCAATTAAAATGGCTAATAATCTCAGTGTATATGATGCAGTTGCTTCTCAGAAAATGAGGGGCAAATGAGTCGAAATGAGGGACATATATTTAATTAAAGTTTGATATAGGGGAGGGTTAGGATGGAGTTGATCTCTGCCACTATTTATCTCGACTAATGTCACTGATTGTCAAAGAAGCAGGAACCTTGGTTGTCTATTTGCATATGGAAACTGCTCTCTAGAAAACGGAAGGGGGATATTATAAGAAGATTTCCCTCGGGGGCGGTCCCTGATTTAGTCGTCAGTAATTCGAGTAAACTTACCTTCCTGTTGATGGTGATGTCATGCCATCGTCCATCGCTCACATTAAACGGCAGAACAATCTTCACAGGATCGGGAGTTCCGAGAGAATAAGTGAAGGTAATCCAACTATTAATAATCTCTATGGCAATGAACACTCGCGATGTCGGCGCATCTGGGTTGTACAGCAGAAGTGCATTTTGATCCACAGTAGCAAATTTAATAGCAAAATTACTGTATTCAGCAAATGGTTCCAGCTCCAGATAAGAACTTTCATAGAAACCCTTGCTGGATATCTCGCATGTTGATCCGAAGAAGCCGTACGCACACTGACACGTATATGCCTGTAGGCCACTGATGCATTTTCCGCCATTTCGGCAAGGATTTGGTGAGCAGGTGTTAGCACTGAATTCACAAAGATCGCCGGTAAATCCATTCACGCAATCACAGCTAAATGAACCAATAGAATTGACACATTTTCCTGAATTTTTACATGGATTATTATCGCATTCAATGACATCACGACTGCAGTCATCGCCTGTCCATCCACTGGTACACTGGCAGATGAAAGTGCTATCTTGGCACTGTCCACCATTTTGACAATAGATGTCGCCACACGGACTGACAGAATCTTCACAGTGTGTACCAGTAAATCCTTCTTGGCAGACGCATGTTGGTAAAGTCAACAGGCGCGGGTATGAAACAATTAATGCAGGTGTATCAATGATGTCAATGAGATCGCCATCAATAGCGGTGACTATAACACAATCTCCTAAATTATAACAAGTGTAAGAACGGCAGGTGTTAACGTCAACCACCGATATCGTCAAACTTATGCCGTTTTCCTGCAGACTTGATGTCACGAGCTGCCTCAACTGGATTTGACTACTATATTGCTCGTTATCGTCAGCTATTGCAAAATTCAACAAAATATTCCCAGCCTCCTGTCTCAAGCCAAAAGTGTGAACGATATGCGTTGATGGAACCAGGTTTCGTAGAAACGATTCGAATGACTTGTATTTTTCTTTGATGAATAAATCTAGCTCTATGTTCATGATCTTTAAGGTTAGTGAATTTGCAAGAGTGTTGTTGTCAATGGTGCGGATATTAACAGCTGAGCTATACGAGACTCGGTTGTGTGTTCCATCAGATCCTTCAACTGTAAGTTGATAAGAGTCCAAAGTCGGGTTCTGCTTCATCTTCAGGGCACAACTGTCGGCAGCGAATGTGAATGTATTACCATCGTTACCATTCAGTAAGCATGAATAATCCCCACTGCTGTCCTTGTCTAGAGGACGAAGGTCAGCGATCGGTGATGTTGTCAAGTAGTGACTGTGTTTGATGAAAATTACCTCCAGGGGTCGTGCTCTCGGAGCATTATCATTTTCATCACCGACTTCTATTGTGAAAACTATTGAAGCACTACGTGTAGGCCTTCCGCCATCAACGACAGAAATCGGCACACGATAGGACGGAGTTATTTCCCTGTCAAGAACCTTCAATGTTGTGACTGATCCAGTTGTTGCATCTACTTTGAAGAAGCTGTAGACATCATTAGTCAATGGACGATACGTGAAGGTCTGAATTTTTGGTAAGTCGACATCGATTGTGAACTCGGATAACAGTGTGACTAACGTACCGACAGGCTGATTTTCTCTGACAGTGACGACTAAGTCAGTTGGTTTGAATTGTGGAGGGTTGTCATTGATGTCGGACAAGTGGATTCTGACCATCGCTGAACCTGTGGGAGAAAATTTCAAGATTTAAGGGCCAGAATTCAGGGGTGACAGAACAGGGTTTCTCTTGCCTTCAACCAAGGGAGTTCAGGTAATAAATAGTGCCCTTCATACTTGAACTTACTTAATACTCATTGATGAGTAGTTCCCTCAGGAATGTTCAGACACTAAGTTCAACAAATGACCATAGATCGTTTGTTGAACTTAATAGCTGAGCTTTTCCCGCTAATTAATAGGAATCCTTCTGCTCTTGTATTATCAGTCAGAAGTCTGCTTATGTTTCCAGAACACCCCTCCAAATGAGTAATAGACCATTCCAATTTTTATATTTTAATAACAGAGTGGAAGTATCCATTTAGTAAAGTAAGGGTTATAAAATGGCACAATCATTTGTCATTTCGGCAGTTAAGCTTAACCTCTGACTAAAAAGCTTTTCTGGAATTTCTTTCTCCCACCTTGCCCTTGGTTGGCCCTGGCACCCCTGCTGTGTAAATTCACATTTCAAGTAAGGTGATAATTTATGTTATAACCAAGCCTTGAAATAGTGTGTCTGTCATTTGCAGAATGAGGTCCCCAGAGGGTGAATTTAGTGATGCTACCCCACATAGCGGGGCTAGCATCACCAAATTCACCCTCTGGGGGCCTCATTCTGCTTACACCTCAACAGAATGAGGTTCCCAGAGGGTGAATTTGGTGATGCTAGCCCTCTATGCGGGGTAGCATCACTAAATTCACCCTCTGGGGACCTCATTCTGCAAATGACAGACACACTATTTCAAGGCTTGGTTATAACTGTTAACCCTTCCATGACTGGAGCTTCCTGAAAAAAACCTTGTGCCAATGCATTCTCTCCCACAGTGAGCCTCGCATATATAAGAGAATTCATTGGCCTAACTATATTCACCTTGTCCTTGTAAGCCAGTGCATTCTTATATATATGCGAGGATCCCTATGGGAGACTCGCATACATAAGATAATGCACTATCAATTGATCTCCACTGAAACAAAATCTTTACCAGACAGAGACCAGTCTACAGGGTGTCATTGGAGACATCTTCTCTGTAAAATGTGCCACTTCTCCCTATTTTTGTCCTATGGAGCAGTGACTTCTCTCTGATACTAGCATGCATATCTCAAAGCATTTTTGAAGAGTATTTGCTGACTATAATGGTGTACTTATTCATTATAATGGTATTATAAATGGGCTATTGTATTGCATAACACTTATTGGATCACAGACAAGCTCTTCAGGCTTTATGAATTCTCCCCGATAATATAATTTGGAGAAGTCATTACCAATTTAAATTCTCTGGGCTTGTCACCAAGCCTGATTAAAGTGTGTTATTTGCAGAATGAGGTCACCAGAGGGTGAATTTAGTGACGCTACCACGCATAGCGAGCTAACATCACCAAATTCACCCTCAGGGGACCTCATTCTGCATGGCCTCATCTGCTATGGGAGACATAGACTCAGATTGAAGTTCTCAAATAGTGAATATTGTGATGTCCACCCATTGGGAACCTCATTTATGCAATGCTTCGTCTGCCAATTTGGGGATATAGAGAAACTAAACTAAAAAATAAATAGAATCTATGTGAAGAAGTTTCTATAGAAATTTGATAATAAAGACAGTTTCTAGAGAAGATGAGGCCTAAGCAGAATGAGGTCCCCAGAGGGTGAATTTAGTGATGCTAGCCCACTATACGGAATGGCATCACTAAATTCACCCTCTGAGGACCTCATTCTGCAATTGACAGGAACCTTATTCTCAGGCCTGCCTGTAGATAACATCAGATGTAATCTTACCTGTCCTGGGAGGGTTTCCAGTATCCACTGCGCCTGCGGTGAGATTGTACAACGGCAATGTCTCCCGATCCAAAATTCCGAGTCCCGTGGTAGATATCTCGCCAGTGTTACGATCGATCTGGAATTTGTTATCGATGTTCCCATTCAGTAGTTTGTAAAAGAAAGTTTGGTCTTGTGGTTTCGCATCGCTGTCGGTTGCTGAAACTTGTATAACAAATGTTCCGCCAGTCGAACCCTCAGGAATACTTGCAGAGTAGATATTTCGAGAGAACACAGGTGCGTCATTAGCATCCTGAATTGAAATGTGAACTTCACAGGTGTCGGTGTCGCCACCCTTAACACTACCCCAATTTTTTGCAATGACGTCCAAAACAATTTCTTGAGATTCTTCGTAATCAGGTCGGCCGCTGACCGTTATGAGTCCTGTTCTGTGGTCAATTTTGAAACCTTTCAGGTAGCTTGTTCCCAGAAAGAAGTAGTACACGATGCCATCTTCACCATCATCCTCATCAGTTGCCACAATGCTGCCAATTGGTGATCCAATTTGTGCCGATTCGCTGACCCTAAACTGATACACGTCTTCAACAAACTTTGGATAGAACTCGTTCACTCCGACAACATTAACAGTGACTGTTATGAGGGACTTCCTGGTTTTGTCTTCAATAGGTGGATTCATTGCCAGTACCTGGACAGAATAAGATGTCTTCTGCTCGTAGTTTAGACTTCCTTTCAGTGTGATAATACCACTGCTCTCGTCAATAATGAATTTTGTTGAAATCTCGCTGTCAGGTGGAATTGAAAACTCTATCAACGCATTCATGCCAGAGTCTTTGTCAGCTGCGAAAACTTGTGCAACAAATGTTCCTGATTTTGAATTCTCAGCTATATAAACCTGCATGTTTGTATCATTAAATTCAGGATCGTTATCATTAACGTCAGTCAGTCGAACTGTGTAACGGATAAATGACTCTTTGTAAAGAAGGCCTCTGTCACGAGCTGATATATTCAAGATATGTTCTTGAACTGTGTCATAGTCCAACTTCTTGTTCACCATCAAATAGCCACGCGTTTCATCAATAGTGAACAAGTTTTCGGCATTTCCGTCCACAATTGAGTATTTAATTTGACCATTAAGGCCGCTGTCGCCATCCCTGGCTGTCAGTGTTGTTATCTGGTGCCCAATAAACTCGTCTTCTCTGATAGTTTTGATGAAGATGGCACCAGCAAACTGTGGTGTGTACCGGTTAACATCAGTAACCTTGAAGTGTACATTGGCCGTTGTCGATTGGACCGGGGACCCCTTGTCCCTAGCGCCAATAACAACGATGAAATCTTGGTTTTGGAGACCATTTATAGACGACTTCAGTGACACTATGCCTGTAAAATCAATGCAAATTAGATATAAATTAATCGCTGTGGCTATCTTATTGGATTATGTTCTGTTATAAATGCATTACTTTGAATGTCTCATTCAATGTCTCCAAGGCAAGGTTATCACATATATAAGTAGGTGAATTTGCTTGCAGGAAAAAATCCAGAGCTTTTTGGGGACACCTGTTTTCCAGAGGATAATATTCTCAAATAATTTGTGATGACATTATTTTTTTCGGATAGGACAATTGAACACGCAAATAATGGTTCAATTGCAACTGCAGATTTATTATTTACACAGTATATCGTTGAATTAGTTAATTATACCTTGAAAAAGTTGATAAGATACAGTCCACCAGGAATTTTAGGCCATTTGGGATTCTAGAATTTGGGCACCCAAACCTGTAACAGGTATCAAAACAGCCCTGGATATTTCCCTGTTGCTAGGATTTCTCAATGATCATACTGTATTCAGGTGTTCACCATCTAGTTACTAGATTACCATTGATTTATAAAGGATGGTCACCACATAAGTTCAACAAACAGTCCAACACTGTTAACTGAACCTTTTATCTGAACATCCCGACAGATCGATGAATGGAAATACACAGGGTGTTTCTCTGCTTTTTTTTTGCTTACATTTAACCCTTTCTATACTAAATGGATTCACCCACCGAGTTAGAAAAGTATAACATTGGAATGGTCTATTATTCATCTAGAGGGGTGTTCAGGTAATAAAAGCAGATGACAAGTAGACATGTGCAGAAGGGTTCATATTCAAATATTCAGGTAATAAGTTCAATAAGTGACCTATGGTTGTTTGTTGAACTTATTATCTGAACATTTATTAAGGGACCTACTCATTAATGAGAATTTAGTAAAGAAACGGTTAAATAATTACACTAATCAAAGACTCGATGATTTCAATGTACACTATTAGAATGGAAAAATGGAATCCATTCAGTTCTAGGGTTAATTTGGGTTTGATATTTTCTCATCTCAGCTTGAAAACAGTGTGTCTGTCATTTGCAGAATGAGGTCCCCAGAGTGTGAATATAGTGACGCTATCCCGCATGGTGGGCTAGCATCACCAAATTCATTCTCTGAGGACCTCATTCTGCTTAGGCCTTAACTACTATGGGAAACCTAATCAGATTGAAGTTCCCCATTTGAAGTTGGTGATTATCACCCGTTAGCCACCTTGATTATGCAATTTATCTTCTGCAAATTAGGGGATGAAGAAACTGAACAGAAGGGAAAAAGTACTAAAAACAATGCGTCACTAAATTCACCCTCTGGGGACCTCATTTTGCAAATGAAAGACACACAAGTGAGGAAATATGATAAATGTACCCACCTGACTGAGGGTTTATCTGGAAGTACTGCGTTCCATTTCCGCTGACTGTGTAGTATTCAATTTCAGCATTGATTCCAAAGTCTTCCTTGTCCCTGCAATTTGAGATGGTTGTCAATCAGAAATTTTGAAAGGAAATTACAGAATGACATGCTTTTTATGTAATCTTAGAATGATCAGACCTTAATCAAGAAATGTAAATATTAGATTTGTAGATAAGATCTTTTTCAAGTGACATAATGCAAAGCATTAACCCTTTGAGTGCCAGGTCCGATATTTGTATCAACCCATATACCCTGTGCCAATGCATTCTCTTATATATGCGAGTCAACCATAGGTCGCCTCGCATATATAAGAGAATGCATTGGCCTAACAATTTTTCATCATTTGTTATTATTTTTTACAATTTTAATAATTTTTTCTTATATTCTTTAACAGACTTATTTTGTAGGTTTAGTGCCAGGGGATCTTACGTTTTTCATGGGCATCAAAATTATTACTATGAATACTTGGGGATAGTTTTGAGTTATAACATGCTCCTAATGTTTTATCCAGTTTGTTTTTAAATTCGCTATAGCATGCTTAAGCATACCCAACAAAAATTCAACCCTTACATTTTTTTAGGGCCGATTTTACAGACCGTAAATTAGGGCCGATGAGATCGGTCCCTGGCACTGAAAGGGTTAAGTACAATAAATTAAGTAATTCATTGTCATAAGTCTTCATTGTCATAAAAATGAAGAGAATATTTTGTCAAATTGACCATATAAAAATGAATATTGAAACAAATTTTGAATACTTGCATTGCCCTTCCTTAAACTATAAATTTGTACTTACTTTGCAATGAGTTTGAGAATAGATTCTGTTGTTTTTGTGTTTTCAGGTACAGCTGAGAAGTATGAATTCTGTTCAAAGACTGGGGCGTGGTTATTAGCATCGATGACATTGATGATGACGGTGGTCTCAGCCGATCGTGGTGGAGTTCCGAAGTCAGTTGCTATGACACTCAACTCATGTCTGTTTAGGTCTGATCTGCCATCAGAATGCACATAGGTGAGCTTAACGCTAGCCGACAGAGTGTTTCCATCGAGGCTAAATAAGCTTGATGGACGTTTCAGAGAGAAATATACTCGATTGTTAGGCTCCGAAGTGTCAGCGTCTGTGGCACTTATTTCTCCAATAAATGTTGGAACTATCTGCTGCTCCTGCACATCAAAGGCCAAAGGTTGTATGAAAGATGGTGCATTATCGTTGACATCATCCACTCTAACATTCACTGTGGTCGTTGTGTGGTATATACCATCCGTTACAACAACTTGAATCTGATATCTGGTTTCAGTTTCAGCATTGAAATCACCAACGACAGTTAAATTTCCGCTATTGCTGTCGATTGAAAACTTTTGACCAGGATTCGATGTAATCTCATATGTTGGCATCGCATTGTTACCAATATCGGCATCTGATGACGTCAGTCGGAGTATGTAACTTCCTGATGTGATGTCTTCTGGGATACGAGCATTGAAGTACTGTGTGAAGACGGGTCTGTTGTCATTCAAGTCGAGAACGGTGACATATATGGTGGTTGTTGCTGATAACGATGGGTTACCCTGGAAACATAATTATTTTATTAAGCTTCTCATTTTCACATATATTACTGCCTTTGAGCCTTTATTTAATTTGGTTTCTATTCAACATTAAGGACGTGTTCATATGAGACCCGGGCTAGCCCGTCCAACCAAGACAGCCGGTTAACCGAGCTGAATGCGCGAGGTGTTTATATGACAAATAGCTAGCCTGGGACAGAGAGCCTGGAGAAAAGGAGAATTGTGGTTTCAATTGCCAATCACCTGGTGTCATAACACCTTCGTTCCGATATATACATGCTATTGAATGTGCGTGATGGGATAAAATTAATCTATAAAATTTTGATTCATTTCCAATGATTATCACAAATTTTGTTTTACATACAATAGAAGCATAAATATTGAGAACAGTACACTTGACCTTGAAAGAGAATTTGACTGTCAGCATAACATTTTTAATGAAGAATTGAAGTCACACCCACACAGATGTCTATCCAAGCTGGCTCGATTGACGGGGCTGGCTCGCGGTGTATAAATGCAAACAATTTTAACATGTGTCACTATAGGAGGCCAGGCTAGCCTGGCTTACCGAGCCAGCCCAGTTAGTCGGGCCAGCTCACCAGTATAAACACCCCCTTAGGCCCTTAATGTTATTAAAGTTAATTGATAGAAATATCGTGTGACACAAGATGTCTTTCAGATGGAACCTCCTGCCTCAAACATGTTATCTTGTACACCATAAATATTCCAGTTCAAGAGCAGAAAATTTAAGTTTCCAGATAAAGAAAGAGAAATCAAGAATGAGAAATGCGAAGAATTTCATTGGACACTATACTGATGGCAAACCTAAATACCAAATTTCATTGAGACCCGACAATATATATGTATTCCAAATTTTAAGATTCCAGATAAAGAAAAATAAATCAAGAATGAGAAATGCAAAGAATTTCATTGGACGCTATACAGATGGCAAACCTCAATACCAAATTTCATTGAGACCCAATATATGTGTATGATATCAGTGAGGATGGTCAATTCAGGGTACCCAAAACAGTTGGCTACAAAAAAGGAACCTGTAGCACTTACCAGGTCACGGGCTTCGACAACCAGAATATATTTCTCAGTAGCTTCTCTGTCGATACCATTGTCTGTTGTAATCAGTCCACTCTGCTCATTTATCACGTAATTATTTAAGGTGTTGCCATTGACGATGCTGTATCTGACATCTCCGTTGTTACCTGAATCTTCGTCAGTTGCTTCAACGCTGATTAATGTCGAGCCAGTGTTGACGTTTTCAAATATTGTGGTGTTGTAGACAGACTTCTCAAAGCGAGGTGCGTTGTCGTTAACATCACTGATTGAGATATCGATGGCAGTAAAACTATATAAAGGGGGATCACTCCGATCACGAGCCTCAACCCAAATTCTGAATGACTGTGTTGATTCATAATCCACCACATTTGCAACGGTGATCAAACCCACTGAGTTAATGGCGAAAGCATTTCCGACGTTACCTCCAGCGATGTGATAGCTGATAGAGGTCTGGGATGATTCTGCTGTTACCGTGGCAATGCTCGTGCCATTTTTAGCATTCTCTGGAGTCGTCAGTCCCGTTGGTACCTGAGTAAATGTTGGTTTCTTACTGGTCTGGTAGTGATCAATACGAATTGTCACACTCACAGTATCACTCATCGGGTTCAGACCCTAAAATAGTAAAAATATCATCAATTAGAAAGAACTGTTGAAACAAGAATTTTCTCATTGCAATTGAGTAGGAATTAATTTAGGGTACTATATTATTTAAAACCAAATTACTTAATTTTAAGACCACACATTGACCTGTATCAAATCATTTGCCTGGTATCCTGCATGTGGGTCAGTAAATTTATAAACGACCAGTGTCCATCCATCCCAGATGGTTTCCAGATGATATCTTCAGTAGTAATTGTCACCAGACTTCATCAGATGAGTTTATGCTGGGATCCAGACCCCTTGCATTCTATGGCTAAGCTACAAATGATAGTGATCATGACTGTAAATTGCACAAATAGAAAATCAGAAAAGTATCTGCTGGAAACGTGACAGGACTGATGATAACAGTGAATTTTTACCTGGTCGGTTGCCTTGACGTTGATTGTGAAAACATTTCCGAATCCAGATAGCCTTAATGCGGCAGTTATCACGCCAGTGTTAGCATCAATGCTGAATCGGCTACTGTCCGTCCCAGGCAAGATGGAATATATTATTCTGCCATTTATACCAACATCAACATCTACAGCAGTCACTCCAAGTATAAATACACCTGAAACCAGAACAATGAAAGATTTCAGAAATTTATGATAAAATAAATTTCCGGCGTCCCTTGAATACAGACGTTTTCAAAGACTTTCTTTTTAGCAATGGGCACATAAAACATGGGTGTTTATCTTCCCTTTTTATATAGATTCAGCACTAAAAATAATAATTCTGAGTCAAAGACATCAGTAAACAGGAGCTTCTGTCACCATAAAATTAGAGTAGAAATGGATTTTTTTCCCCAGTTTTCTCACATACACAAACTAAACCTATGGAGCAGCAAATGTTACTATTCTTAGAAGTAATCTGTGCATGGTCTTTGATTGAAAAACTCTGTCTTTAATCACTGCCATTTTGAAAGAGATTTACTTTAAAAAAAAAATTCTAGATAGGCCAACTAAGATTGTGGGACAACAGATGTTATAATTTTAGAACATTAAACACTGTTTGGTTGCCACCTGTGTAAGTTTTGTGAGTGAACAATGATTTTCGAACTATTGTGTAATATGCATTACAAATCCCCAAGCTCAGAAAATGATATTAGTCAATGTTTTTTCAACAAGTTCCATGCCTGATCTCATGCAATCGATGTGAAGGTCACAAAAGTCACAAATTCGAAATTGATGTTCGATGACATTAAAAAGATTCAATATAAGGTCAGAGCAGCAAATTTAGCATTGAGCACAGGTTTATCAGTCACATGTCGATCTCTTTAGAAACAATGAAAGATAACCTCACATAATCATTATAAATATGAATAAGGAGTCTATCCTCTAGAGATTTAACATTATTTGATAAGAGACAAACTCAACAGATTCGCGAATGTTCAGCCTTGAGCTGCAGCTCAGTACGGAGATTGCTGGCGACCAGCCATATTTGGCAAATGGCTATGTTTGACGACTGGCCGAGTTGACAGGAATGTGCATTATTTATATAGTCATCCCGTTGGAGATGCGCATCAGAATTTCTGCAAATAAATCGTTCTCTGATAAGAAGCGTGTTACCCTTGACACGAAAAATCAATGCGTCTGCTTGTTTGCTACAATCAAGTACTTGTGTGGAGGGGGACAAAAGGTATCAGGTTTCGCTTGTCGATAAAAGGATGTTCAACAGATTTTGATGTGTACAAACAATGTTGTGATCAGTCACGCATGTCCATTTACGATGATGGACAAAAGCTTATATGTCAACTACAAATGTCACTTTCCCA
The DNA here is from genome assembly GCA_032622095.1 of Siphonodentalium dalli. Classification (NCBI taxonomy): domain Eukaryota; kingdom Metazoa; phylum Mollusca; class Scaphopoda; order Gadilida; family Siphonodentaliidae; genus Siphonodentalium; species Siphonodentalium dalli. The sequence goes on from CP136065.1 coordinate 31,308,401, forward strand.
CAACTTTCATATATAACCACAGGTGATGGGTTTAAAACAAGATTGAATCTGTTACAAACTTTTATGCTAGAGGATGCTAGAGTATGTTTCCTATTTGAAATGGCTTTTTCACTTTGTATTCAGGGTTTTCAGCATATTTTTTGCTATAACTATCAAGTCGGAGTTTAATGCACCTGTCATTTGCAGAGGTCTCCAGAGTGTGAATTTAGTGACGCTATCCCGCATAACGGGGCTAGCATCACTAAATTCACCCTCTGGGGTCCTCATTCTGCCTAGGCCTCATTGCTGCTTCATTATTCCAGAATTGCTGGAGCGCAAAGGTCTAGCTGGCTCATTTGGCACAAGTAGTTCAGATAGTATGTTGGGAATTCAGTATTGTTCATTTGATAGCAGAGAGTAGTAATTGTTACGTTCATGTACAGTAATGCTCTAAGTAATCGACTTCTTAACCACAGCAGAATTATGGGTAACTTTTCCCGAGAGCTTTCCGATGAATGGCAACAAGCCATATTACCGACTAAATCATGAAAAGTTACCCATAATTCTGCTGTCGTTAAGCAGACGATTACTTAGAGCATTACTGTAGTGCAGCTTCCATCCATTCTGACATATATTTTATACATTTTTGGGGATTTAGATGGACGCTATCATTTAAATTTTCAGTAAAAATTAGCACACTTTGTTTATATTACCCTAGTTCATATTCCATGTGCAGTTTCTTACGGAGCATAGTTGCTGATGTGCGAGCTGCACCCAGCCAAAACTGAACAAGTTATTACAGCAGACAAGTGCTCTACAATGGTACACTGATAATGCAACGTAACTAACAATGCAATGTAACTAACACACTCCTTGAAACCAAAAAGAGATCTTACCGATATCGGTGGGATCATAGATAGACTGGGCATAGCTGCTTTTCTCAAACTGTGGCACGTTATCATTGCTGTCGTCAACCAACACCATCACGCTCGCAGTTGTCTCCCTGGGTAACAACCCTCCATCACTAGCGACAATGGTCAGTGTGTATGAATCGATCTCTTCACGATCCAGACTGGCCATTGTGACGATCTTACCAGTGTGTGGATGAATCGTGAACTTTCCATTGGCAGAGTTTTCCAGATGATATCTACGAAAAATTCAAACAAGAAATTACTTCCGTGTATCTTTGTAAGATAGATAATTATATATCAACTTATGGAGTTTAAAAACTAAATGTAATCTTGTACATTACAGCCATAAAAAGAAGGTTTCAATCTCTTAATTTAATGATATTATACATGTTCATGATATCAATCATCATAAATAGGAAGTTATATATAGATATATCAAATTAAACTAGTCTATAGACAAATATTATAACAAAAACTAGCGTTCTATTGGTGATTTTAAATAAGAAAGCACACCTGTCCTATTTCTACATGAATTCATAGAGAGTCACAGAATATACATACTGGATGTTAGCATTGGCACCCTCATCCTCATCTGTTGCCGATATCGTGATAACTTCTGTATTGTCAGGTAGCCCTTCGGTGACATGGCCAACATAAATTTCTTCCCTATCAAAGACAGGTGAGTTATCATTGACATCCTGTACGAAGACTGAAACCGTTCCTGTACCTGTGAACTTAGGCGAACCTGAAAATAAATTAAATAATATTAAGATCTTGTGTGAAGATTGGAAGATTTAAAAGATCCAAATAATGCTGTTCAATATAAATGTGTTATACACACAATGTGTTTGCACCGATTCATGTATCCTGACAAAGCTTGCAATCATGGTTATATATATAGCGACGGGGTGACCTTGGTCTCTGAGTCGCTATATGACCATATATGAGTCGAGTCGAGATACATGAATTGGTACAAACACATTGTGTATATATCATGCTTATCTACCATTGGTGTGACAGAATCCACCACATAAATGATATTTTAAGAGTTTAGATATCTTGAGTAAATTCTCCCTACTTGCAAGTGTATCTGTGTCTCACGATTAGCTAAATTATCCCAGCCTGTAATTGCACACGCATATGTCGAACGGAAATTTTATTCAAAAGACAAAATATCTGACATCTGTGTTTTTTATATAATTATATATTAAATACTCAATATATATTACAGTGATGCTCTAATTAATCGACTTCTTAACCACAGCGCCGAGAGCTTTCCGATGAATGGCAACAAGCCATATTTCCGACTAAATCCTGAAAAGTTACCCACAATTCTGCTGTGGTTAAGAAGTCGATTAATTAGAGCATTACTGTAGTTACTTTGTGATATGTTTTACCATATTACCCATATTTGATTTTGCATGCATTTAAATGTGGCGTCAGTTCATACACAATTACTTTTGCTGGAGCTAGAATATCACTACACATTATATTACTTATGAAAGTGTCAATGACACTGTAGCTCAAAACTGTAACCCTCTATTCATATTCTCACCAACGAGTAATTACTTGATTCCAATTGATTCATTTGTAGGGTTGTTCAACTAATAAGTTCACTATAAGGCTGTCTGTTGAATCTATTTTGAAATACTACATCACAACGAATGTCATTTGTGAAGATCTCTTCAGATTCAGTCATTCTGTAGCTATATGATAAGTATGAGGTCATAGAAGGGGAAATGAAAGATTTGTTGGATTAAAAATATCACTTGAATCCATGGCTCTAAAGGGGGAAAGTCACCTTCCCACGACCCCATTTTTCTTCCTGATACAAGAAATAAGGGCTAATCCGACTATACATTTTTTGTTCACAACATGGAAGTATTTGTAATCTGCTTGTTACTACAGGGATTTGAAAGTGATATTGTTTGCTGTACCTGTATTCTTCACCTGTATCTATCATATAGCTCTGATGTATCGCTTACATAGGTAGCTGTCTGTTTGGCGCACAATCGAAGCATTGCAAACCTGGAGCACATGCCAGGAGCCAATGTGTTATAATCATGTTTGTTTAGTAGTCAGTTTTCATCCGTCTCGCAGCCAGAACGCGGATTACCTGGCAAACGTACCTATGTAGGATCAGCGTGGGGCAGACATGAATACCTATCTGGCCTATCCGATGTGAAAGCCGAACCTACACTTCGTTTGCTCAAGTGCCTACTAGACATAATCACTAGACGGAGTTGAACATCAACTGCAATACTACTGTCCTAAGATATTTTTTCACCAGCTGAAGTTAGTGGATTAAAGATTAGCAATATCATCTTGATGTTCAATTTACATTGTCTACTACCATCAGATTTTAAACAATTCTATTTCCTATTTGAATATTTGTCGACGTTATGAATAAATATACAAATGAGGATTACTGTATTTCTAAAATATACCCCATATCTCCAGCGGCATTGTCACCTCTAAATATCTGACATATTCTCTAATATAAGGAAATCATGTGTGAGTATCTTATTGGAGTGGTTAACACCAAATTCCTTCCAAAGTAAATGAAAATAGAAATTAGTGGAGACAAACAGGGTGGATTGAAGTTCACCATTCCCTCCCCCTCCCTCCACAGACATACACTATCCCTGCCCCAGCGACCTCAAGTCTACTGCACATATCTACTAACATAATTCTCTGCTATGAGGGAACCATATGTGTGTATGCTCTATCTTATTTAAGAGGTTAACACCAAATTCCTTCCAAAGTAAATGAAATTAGAATTAGTGGAGACAAACAGGGTGGATCGAAGTTCACCATTCCCTCCCCCTCCCTCCCCAGACATACACTATCACCTGCCCCAGCGACCTCAAGTCTACTCCACATATCTGCTGACATAATTCTCTGCTATACGAGGGAACCATATGTGTGTATGTTCTATCTTATTTAAGAGGTTAACACCAAACTCCTTCCAAAGAAAAAAAAATAGAAATTAGTGAATATCCCATCCAGCTAATTTATCGTTCTGGCCCAACAATGAATTTCAATTACACCAATACTATTACATGACAAGCAGTCAGCAAAAGCACATGTTTCGATTGGCAAAACTTCTATAACATCCATCAAGAAGAATAGGAATGATATTTGTGGTAGCCTGCAGAACTGTAATGTGCCATACCATGACAAATGTAATAGGAACAACATTGGCAGCAGATAACAACAAGACTACAATTTCCTAAAAAATTACAGACACCAGAATTATGCTCCGTTAATGCATTACAGATGTTTGGGAAGGCGTTTGTGTCACAAAAGAATATCGAAAATGCATCAATTTTCTGCTTTTATGAGCAGAACTGGGTTTGCTTTGCATTGCGCTGAGATAACTAATGCGGAACATATCTGTAATACATAAATTCCTACAAAGAAATCAAGTGTTGCGGAACAGTTAGGAGGCATGGAAACATGAAACGATTATGTCTTCGCACTATGATGACTCAACCAATAACCTGATTATATGAACAGAATTTTTGGATCATTGCGTTTTTGTAGCAAGGATTTGCTACTAGGATAATTCTAGCATTAATCGAGGGCTGAAGATCCATAAAATACCCAATGAATGTTAGTTAAATTGAAGAAAACGGATAAAAGTATTGCTACTTTTGTGTCAGCTATGCATATACAGTAATGCTCTAAATAATCGACCCCTTAACCACAGCAGAATTATGGGTAACTTTTCAGGATTTAGTCGGAAATATGGCTTGTTGCCATTCATCGGAAAGCTCTCAGTTAGAGATTTCCGATTAATGGCAACAAGCCATATTTCCGACTAAATCCTGAAAAGTTACCCATAATTCTTAACCACAGCAGAATTATGGGTAACTTTTCAGGATTTAGTCGGAAATTTCCGACTAACACTAAATCCTGAAAAGTTACCCATTATTCTGCTGTGGTTAAGGAGTTGATTATTTAGGGAATTACTGTAGGTCATCAGGATTCTGTCAGATTTCCAAGCTATCAGGCCTCATAATCAAGACTTGAAATAGGGTGCAGAATGAGGTCCCCAGAGGGTGAATTTAGTGATGCTACCCCGCATAGCGGGCTAGCATCACCAAATTCACCCTCTGGGGACCTCATTCTGCTTACACCTCAGCAGAATGAGGTTCCCAGAGGGTGAATTTGGTGATGCTAGCCCGCTATGCGGGGTAGCATCACTAAATTCACCCTCTGGGGACCTCATTCTGCAAATTACAGACACCCTATTTCAAGGCTTGCTCATAATATGGTGTTGGTCATTTGCTGAACGAGCTAGGTCTCCAGAGTGTGAATTTAGGGAAGCTAAAATATACCCGGCACTGTAGGCTAGCATCACTAAATGTAACCTCTGGGCCAGTCTGGGGACCTTATTCTGTTTAGGGCCTCATTCTCTCCAGAAATTATCGTTATTATCAAATCCAAAAAATTCAATGGAACAGACACTAATATTAAATACCAAACCATACAATGGAACGGACACTAATGGTAATAGATACCATTCAAGAATTTACACACATGTATCAAGTTTGATTCAATTCATCTAATGATATTTTTGTTAGACATTAAACAAGTCTCATTTTAACGACAACGCCAGTTGGGATTTTTAATTAATTGAAATCCTAAGAATGGTGTAAAATTGTGGACGTAATTATAGGAGGTAGAAAAAAATGGTCTAAATATCAGGGCCATTTTACGAGTCTTGACAAATTAAGTTTGTACATCTGTCATGATTCGCTGCTATAAACTACAGTCCCGGTAATAAAATTTCTTCCTATTCCAGAATAAAACCCAATTCTATAAAGCGTTCTGACAGTAAATTACATTTTGTGATACTTCAACTGGTTACCGTGACAATTTATTAGGAGCATAAAATATCATTTCTATAATTCTGACAAATGAAAAAGAATTATGTAAAGCTGAATCCAACTCATATTTCTGAAAAAAGGAACTCTATTACAATGTACTCCCTTGAGAGATCACGGTCTTCTTCTGAATTCAGAATACTTTTTATGGGAGGAAATGTATTGCGTTTCCTGGACTGTCACATCATAGGTTGTACTGAAGAGACCATAATAAATGCTAACAGTATTGGTATGGTTATAATGTAACCCTTCAAGCCTGTGTCTGTCATTTGCAGAATGATGTCCCCAGAGGTTGAATTTAGTGATGCTACCCCGCACAACAGGCTAGCATACCAAACTCACCCTCTGGGATCTCATTCTGTTTAGGCCTAATCTTCTGGGAAGTATCTATAGCCTCAAATTAATATTGTTTTTAGTTATTTTTTCCCTTCTGTTCAGTTTCTATATCCCTTAATTTGCAGAAGATAAATTGCATGATCGAGGTGACTAATGGGTGAACATTGTCAACTTCTGCTGGGGAACTTCAATCCCAGGTCTCCCATAGCAGATGAGGCCTAAGCAGAATGAGGTCCCCCAGATGGTGAATTTGGTTATGATTAATAGCCCGCCAGGGGACAGCATCACTAAATTCACCCTCTGGGGACCTCATTCCGCAAATGACAGACACACTATTTGAAGGCTTGAACTAATTCACTGCTGACTGGGTTTTCTTATTTAGTTCTATGTATACATTGCAACGATCTATTTACTGTGATGTTCAGATAATAAGGTAGGCAGAGAACCATGCTATAGATTCCCATTCATTCATTCATTCATTATGGGGATTTTCAGATAATAAGTTATAAAACAGCCCACGACACTGAAAGTTTAATACGGCGCAGCTGTAAACTGCATGAAGTTAAGGATTGCTTTCCATAAAATATTCAGTGCCACAAATCCACCCCACCCCACACCATGCTCAGACGCCCATGTGGCCGATTTCCACAATAAATCTGTCTCTGGCTACAAAAGCTGTGAAAAGACAGGCATTAAATTCACTAAACACAGATGGCCAGCAGTCTCTGAATGCAACACCAATGTTATTCCACCCATGAAAGAAAGCTGGTATCCAGGATAATACACCTCAATCCTTTAATTGCCCATGTAGAAAAATTATAAACAGCAGAGGTGTATTCCATGAAGACTGGTAACGGAATGGTGAAGGGAATTCCTGCCTTCTGATAGACGAATACCAATAGGTGGTCACAGAATAGCTCAGATAATTCCATATCTATTTATGATATAACCCCGCACACCTGTGAAGCATGCTGCAGTCAATGTGCCTAATTCAGCTAATCTACAGGAATTGTTTTGAGACTGACATATCCTTTGAGAATCTTGGAATCCACAGCTGATAGTGAGGCAGTCAATGTGAGATTGAATCTTGTTGCATAACAGTTAGGATGTTTGTATGATTATACATATTTTGTTATTGTTTTCACATAATTCTACTCATCATCAAGCTTTAATTTTAACCCTTTGATAATTGAATACTTGCTGACGAGTAGTTATTTTATTCCTATTGAGTCCCAGTGATTATTTTTATAGGAATGTTTAGATAATAAGTTCAAACAAAAGCTTTAGGCTGTTTCTTGAATATATTAGCTGGACAATCATACAAATGAATTCTTATTGTGTTTCTCTGTCTGTCGTCTGCTTATGTTAACTGAACAGTCCAAAGAAGGACCATCAGGTCATCAAAGTGTTTAGTATCTACAGTCTTCACAATCACGTTCAGGTGAAGATTTCTCATGCAGTTTTTTTTCTTCAGTTTTTCAGTATCATTTTAATAATGTAAATAAAAATTCACTGCCATTGATATTTCAGTAAAACCTGTTTAAATTTAATCAGTAGCTTCAAACAAAATAGAAACTAAGTGAAATTTGTTAATACATATAGCCCTAGCCTTATAATGTTGTGGAATCATTTTGTATGGAGGGGGGGACAAGTTGTCAGGTTTTTTCCAAATGTTAAAATCATCAATTTCCCTGAATAAACCATTAGAAATATTTAAAGTGTTCCCACCCCTATCTCCTGCTAAGCTTAAGATAAAACCCAGGCTGCATGTTGGAAATATGATTGTAATACTGGTCAGATTTGGTTTTAAGAAATTAAAATCATGTCTTTTTGATTCATCTCCAACTGCTCACCATTAGCAGTAAGGACTAAAAGACATGAAATATTTGATTCTGAGATTCTCATAAATGTGTTTATAATATGCAACAGAACCAGTCTCCATACCCCCAGCTGTCAAAACCCTTGAACAAAAGCACCAGACCACAAGGGCCATCCCTATAAACTACACACTTGATAGTGAGGTGACCACTGTTATCATCCCCTATCAGATCCCTATTTCATGCATGAAAAGAGCCCAATCACTGTGAGTGCTGGCATCACTAATTCCTGTGATTTACACCACCATAAAATATCCCCAGCCTGAGACTATTAATGGGAGCATGCCCATATAATTCTAGAGGACTTATTGTTTATGGGGGACATGGGCTGTGTATAATGAGGGCATGGGTTGCATCAAGCTGGGATTTGTCTGAGATCATGGCTCTTTTTCTGACCAGATCATACTGTTTCAATGAACATAAAAACCACATAAATTGTGAGTTAACAGAAACCATGCTGGAGAACTGGGAGTTCATGTGAAGCTTAATTGCCATGGCATTACACAAGTTTCATTCCCATGCAACTGCTCATGTGTGGGATATTAAAATTAACTTATAGTGATGACCTTCCTAAAGGGGCTATTGTCCATGTTGTGGCATAGCCATGGTCCATCGAAAACCTGTCCATGCCACCCCACCCCCCCCCCCCCCAAGAACTAACAAATGCTCAAACTGCCTAAAATTGTATGATTTGCATTGTATGTTGTCAGTATATTTCTAAAGGATGTCTCCCCAGGGTTTAACACTTTCAAGATGGGAGCTGCGCTGGTGCAGCATTACCTATCTTGTGCCAGTGCATTCTCTTATACATACATGTAGTCTCCCATAGGGAGCCTAGCACATATAAGAAAATGCACTGGCTTACAAGGTAAAGATTGTTAGGCCAATATATTCTCTTATATATTCTCGGCTCTGACTTACATATATAAGAGAATGCATTGGCACAGGGTTTTCGCAAAATTTCAGGAAGCTCCAGTCATGGAAGGGTTCATGAACACTATCTCTCAGATCTAACATATTCAGAACAAGCCAGATGCACACAATCATCACAGTTCTTATGCAGCCATGATATATTGTTTCAATTTCTTATATGAAGCTCACAAAAAGAGGCTACATATTGAAGTAATTTAGGCATTCTTTCATATGTTTCTCAAAAATAGGAGGTCTATCATTTCTAGATGGCATCACAACAAAGGTATGTCACATACCATGTCTGCATACAACTGGAACATGTTTGTATTATGATGCGGCATGATAGTAGAAAAAAGAAATAAGAAACAGACAATGCTGTCATCGTATCTGTCAATAAGATTATCAAGTGGTGAAATCTCAGACCAGGTTAACCTGCACCCGGGAATTAGCTGTGGTATTACACAGGAGCTTTAAGAAGGGAGACATATTACATGATACAGGCCTGATGATAGGGTTATAAGCATTGAAATAGTGTGCCTGTCATTTGCAGAATAGGTCCCCAGAGTGAATTTAGTGATGCTACCCCCGCATAGCGGGCTAGCATCACCAAATTCACCCTCTGGGGACCTCATTCTGCTTACACCTCAGCAGAATGAGGTTCCCAGAGGGTGACTTTGGTGATGCTAGCCCACTATGCGGGGTAGCATCACTAAATTCACCCTCTGGGGGACCTCATTCTGCAAATGACAGGCACACTATTTCAAGGCTTGTAGGGTTACTGATTGGAGCGAGGTCCTGGCAGCAATGATTAGCTCCCTCATACATGATAGGCGACTTCTGCCAGGATGTGCCGACTTAAATTAGAATTCAGACACAATAAATACATCTCCACAGCAAGGCACCAGACCTGATCCCGCTAACTATTGGCACATCTCTGGAGTACCATCATAAGATACCTAACGAAAATAAACAATGATGCCGAGAAACTCTAACAGGATAAACATGACATTTGAGGGCTATTTCACTAATTTGGGGTAATTATTTGGGAAACAATGTTGAAATTCCACCCCAGCTAATCCTGATGTATCACCTTGTTGTAAGGCACGACTGGAGTTTTGGTGAGCCCTAGTTTGTGACTTATGGATCTCAGGAGAAAAGGAAAGAGATTCTGGTTTTGATAACAATATTATAAGGGTCTCCGATCTGCTCCGATTGGGATTAAAAAATATATGCATGACAAAGGCAGAGCTGATATGAGAAGAATGTCTGTATGTATTTTAGATCTTATCCATTTATTTTACTTAAGATTTAAAACTTGTCAAACATTGAAAAACTAGATACATGTACTCTAGCGGTCAAGTTGTCAATCCATTCCCATTTATTTATTTGTACGAATGTTTAAATAATAACTTTATCAAACAGTTTGGCTGATTAATTAATGGTTTAACAGCAAATCCCTATAAATAAACTATTGGGAACTTGTAGGGTTTTTTATATGCTTATTAATATGTCAAAACAGTTGTCAAAGTGATGCAAAAGTAGACCACTTCTGTGTATACATTTAAAACTGAATGGGGGAATCCATTCTGAAGTAAAAGGATTGAAGCCAGTGGTATTCAGTGTTAATAAAAGAGGTAAGATTGATAAGTAGAAAAATGACAGATGTGATGATGAAATGAACCTCATTATAAGTTGCTCACTATTATCACATGAACATCAGTCATTCTTTAACCCTTTGAGTGCCAGGTCTGATTTTTGTATCAACCCATATACCCTGTGCCAATGCATTCTCTTATATATGCGAGTCGACCATAGGTCGCCTCGCATATATAAGAGAATGCATTGGCCTAACATTTTATTTTTTTTAACAATTTTAATAATTTATTCTTGTATTCTTTAACAGACTTATTTTGTAGGTTTAGGGCCGATGAGATCGGCCCCTGGCACTCAAAGCGTTAAACAATTACAGAAAGATATCCAAGAGTTAGCTGGAATAGCTCAATTCAAACAATAATGACGTGCTCGCAACCAATGTACAAAAAGGAATTGCCAATTTTGTCCACCATGGATTTGGCAAAAAGGGAAAATGGCAACCTAGTGACCAGACTGCTAGACAGAATATGCAACCAGATGAATGCAAATCCCCAATTATGAATAAGATCAAACTACACACAAATAAATTCTAAACATCGCTCAAAATGAAAAATATGCCATAGTATTTAGAACTTAAAGGGTTAATGCGGAGACATGGTATTCAGTGTCAATAAACAAGTCAGGATTGATAAGTCTCTCTTGGTTTATCACTCTCATGCTGACATGAAGCCATGGCTTCCTGCAAATAAATTCTTTGATAACAACAAGAATTATTTATTTTACATGTCTTAATGGTTTACCAAGTGTTTGGTTTCCTTTGAGACTGCTCTGAGCCCAAACCCATCTGTTTTGATAGGTCAGTCCAGGAACCAGTCTATATATGTTATCAGGTGGCTGGTGATCATATAACTCCAGTGGAGTCACATCAAAGAGAAATTTGAGTCATTTATGGTTGACCTCCACTTCCCTGCCATATATTCTGACTAATTGGGGACTTTGGGGAGTTAAAGATTTAGAATGATGGGATTTAAGGTTAACTGTATATCAAAACGATGTATATATCTATACTGTGCAGGCATGAGACATGTAATGATATAGAAACATTATAGATACTGCATGTTCTTTCAAAGGTGATTGACAACATGCATCTTGATAAACGTTGGTGTAAAATAAAGAATAATTTAACCACAATTAATTAACCATCGACCTATACTACAATATACATTGATGATTTAACCAAATTTATCCTAAACCCATTTAAATTTGCAGTGAAGCAGCGAATTTGAATAGAACATTATTAATAAAGATGTATTCTGTGTCTAGATAGTTTTTATTTATTTTCCAGGTCGAAAAATAATAAAATAATAATAAAATAGGGTGAAAATGTACCAAATTTGTTTATAACATGGCAAAATTTGGAGGAGCAAAAAGAAATTATTCAATATTTAACAAAAGCATCGCAAAAATGATACATTTCTTGGTGAGACATATCGGTACTTTATATCTTGGGGGGGATATATAGGCCGGAATGTAAGCACCATTAGTAATCACTAATGTCTGTTCTGGGATCAGTATGATGTGTTACTTATGTTGCGTTTATGAGAAATCTGTTCTGAGAGAACAGGACAGACCACATATCTGATGAATGTGTCAATAAAAGACGGAGAAAATTGCCCAACGTCAGGGAATATGGTCTCAAGAAGATCGCGCTATATATCAATAAAGAACGCGAATTCTCTCAACGTCAGGGAATACAAAGTGGAGAAGGTTCTGAGTACTCACAGTGTATGTCATTGGGGCAGACCTCAAGAGTGGATAGATTGCTTGAGTGAAGTATACTGAGAATGACATAATTACTATACGACTGACCTCATGAGGGTGGAATGGCAAATCATGGTATGAGGACGATACTCTGGGGTCTAATTCTGTGAGAGGCATATAAAGGCCAAAACCAATGGCTTTGGAATTCTGAAGTCCGGAATCAATTTCTCTTGGCTTTAGTCATGAGTGCCAGAAGACTGATTCCAATTGAAAAGATTATGCTTTGTTTTACATCTGATGATCTCATCTTATTCAAAGGTGTACAATGTACAGTAATGCCCTAAATAATCGACTCCTTAACCACAGCAGAATTATGGGTAATTTTTCATTTGCCATTCATCATAAGCTCTCAGTGAGAGCTTTCCGATGAATGGCAACAAGCCATATTTCGAGTAAATCCTGAAAAATTACCCATAATTCTGTGTGGACTATTTAGGGCATTACTGCAGGTTCATTTTTTCTCACCTTTCAAACAGCAATAAACAGCCAATGCTGGTGCAAAGGGAGGATAATTTGATTCGTGTATCTGGGCAAGCTTGTCAGTTCATATCTAGGCCTATGGCAGTAATTTCCCAGTGAAATTATCTTTTCCTGTTGCCTTTCCTCCACCAATGAAACAGACATCATGAAAGGCTAATACAAAATCAAATCAACAAAAAATGTAACTCAAATTTACCTGTTATTGCTATTGCTCAAATAAGAAGACTATGAAGGAGATTTTGTCTACATTTTAGCTACATGGACCACATGAAATGACTTACAAATGAAGGTGCCAAGCTTTATTATAGTTATAAACAACAGCCGCATATGTTTGTTTCTAGTTTGAGAAATCCTAACTCTTGATTCAATGATTATGAATGAAGGGTGGCAAAATCCTGGGGGGCAGTTTAGTAAAATCTGTTTTTTCAGATGGTTTACATGGCAGGGTATTTGTTTTGCTTGTAGCAAATGTAAATATCAAATTCGGCAACGAACTAACATCCTATCCCATGATCCTCCTAATTACCGACTGAATGCCGATTACACAAGAACAGCAATTCAAACACGCGGAATGACAGAAGGGCACAGTACAGTAATGCCCTAAACAATCGACTCCTTAAACACAGCAGAATTATGGGTAACTTTTCAGGATTTATTCGGAAATATTGCTTGTTACCATTCACCGGAAAGCTCTCACTGAGAGCTTTCCGATGAATGGCAACAAGCCATATTTCCGACTAAATCCTGAAAAGTTACCCACAATTATGCTGTGGTTAAGTAGTCGATTATTTAGGGCATTACTGTACAGTATTTGTTTTTTGTGTTTAACATGGATGAGTTTTGACAGGAATTACAATGATCTACCAGGTCTTGTTTGTAACAAACTTGCAGCTTCACCCGTGCCGCCAAACATGAGCATGTGGCAGGGCAAACATAATACAACTCTAATCAAATTGTGTCTATTGGCCTAAGTACATCAACTGTTGTTATTTTAATAGTCTGTGTCAAGCAGAACCAGGGGACAAACATCATCCTTAAGGGGAAGGGGGCATCTTTTCAAATTCGGAGGTCAAGTTATGATTGCTAAATATCATCAGGAGCCTTGTGGGACATGAGCATCTAGACAAGGAAAGCAGATTATCAGTTTCAGGCAGAATGTCAATGGAAGTATAATCAAAAAGTGAAAATATTGTTGATAAAACAGTATTATCCTTTTTATACCAACAGTTTTGGTAATCATAGACTATTTTAAAGAACTTTGAAGTTCATAGAAGATACTAAAATTGATACACTTTTCTGTTTGAGACAATATAACAATACTGTTTTGGCTGATATATAGTATAATCCTTCTTCTATGAGGAATGGAAGGGCACTTCTGCTCTGATGGCCCCTGACCACCAAGTATCAAGATTGTCCCTGTCATCAGTATTGACACACCACAGAAACCTTATGACTGGTAATTTAATTAACCCTTTAACCAACAGAAGGGCCCTGTGCCAATGCATTCTCTTATATATGCGAGTCGACCATAGGTCGCCTCGCATATATAAGAGAATGCATTGGCTTAACACATTAAAAATTATAAAATTGTTAAAGAATGTAAGAAAAAATGTTTAAAAGTGTTTTTTTTTTTTTTTTTAGGCCAATGCATTCTCTTATATATGCGAGGCGACCTATGGTCGACTCGCATATATAAGAGAATGCATTGGCACAGGGCATAACTGTAACTATCACAATGTGGTCAAGGAGCCGGTTCCAATGATATCCATATTTGTATGGTTCTATTGAGACAGACCGAAGATATTTTAGGCTGTTGAAGCTTTATTTGGCCGGTTTTGGCCGGTTTGTTGGGTAAAGGGTTAAAGGAAGATGTCAGTGATACCTCTAAAACCAATGATATATATTCTCCTCAGTCCTATATAGCTGGACATTCCCTCATCTATTGGTACAAATGGATCCATTGTGACAGAGAAGTAATATGTTTTCTCCCACAATCTAATTTCATTAACTCCAATATGTCTACATTAGCAAGAGTACTCGAAATGATTATAGCTGAAAGTGTGAAATTTCTTTTTTTGTTACGAAAATCAATCGTCTATTGGTGGCGATCGATAAACTATTGTTGATTAATAGATTTGTTCCCACTTTGGGAAAATTCAGCAAAAAACAACTTAGTTACTATTGTTCCCTAACATTGAAGAGTGTAAACTTTGTTCCGGTAATCTTGATATTTGTATTAGATGCTACAGTATTATATATAAACTGATAATTATGTTTGATTTACTGGTACTGTATTAAATTTAATTTTGTAAGATATTACACTGGTTTAATAATATGCTAATGGGACAACAGCACAAGTTTTTTTTAAAGGATTTTTAAGGTTTTTTTTTTTTTAAACTTAGATGCAGCTCTCTCCCACAATTTTTCATTTACAATTAGGCATTTTTTTTTCAAGAAAGTATCTCCTATGTTCATATTAAATAGAGATGTAGCAGTGAGTCAAATGTTTGGCACATCATGTACAAAATTGGGACCAAAGTATGCGCAAGGGTTAATGCTCTGTCTTATGCAGCTGTCTTATGGACAGATTATAGACCCAAGCCATGTACCACAGTACTAAGTTTACTGCTGGACCTGTTTTCCATATTTATTGGATCCATTTCATGGTGGGAACATTAGAAAGTTGTTAATCTTAAATTCAAAGAGGGGTTATTGCCAGGTTATGTTCTTTATATTTGCAAGACAAACATTTACAAATGTGCTCTTTTGTTGTCCCAAGGGGTCAGCTTCAGATTTATGAGCCAATAAAAGTGTGTTATCATAACAAGGCATTTCATCCCCCCAACATAAATTAATGAAACAGTTGGCTCTGGTGTTTTTTATGAAATTTAATCAGTTTTTGGCATGCAATAATTGGATCGTACCAACTGCACACAGAATTCCTCCACCAGCTTATTATTTATTCCATTCTTCTAACATTATAAATCTGAGAGATTAAATCACTAGTTCTTTGATGTTTCATCTAATCTGTGTCATAAATCAGCAAGGGATAAACATAGGACAATTTTTCATTACTCTAAAAATAGTACAATCTATAAAAGCTTGGTGAATGCTGTTTACTATGAAAAAACAATACCATGCAATGTAAAATACCATCCATAGCATTTACAAATGATTTTGAAAGAAAACTTTATAAATTTTATAGTATCAGATTTGCAGTAACCCATTTATT
Source organism: Siphonodentalium dalli (assembly GCA_032622095.1). Taxonomy (NCBI): domain Eukaryota; kingdom Metazoa; phylum Mollusca; class Scaphopoda; order Gadilida; family Siphonodentaliidae; genus Siphonodentalium; species Siphonodentalium dalli. The sequence continues at coordinate 31,324,434 of CP136065.1, forward strand.
TCCTGTGCACAAACTGCAATACTCCCCTCAATGTGATACTTCTTAACCCTTTACCCAACAAAACGGCCAAAACCGGCCAAATAAAGCTTCAACAGCCTAAAATATCTTCGGTCTGTCTCAATAGAACCATACACATATGGATATCATTGGAACCGGTTCATTGACCACATTGTGATGGTTACCGTTATGCCCTGTGCCAATGCATTCTCTTATATATGCGAGTCGACCATAGGTCGCCTCGCATATATAAGAGAATGCATTGGCCTAAAAAAAATCTTTTTTTAACACTTTTTACCATTTTTTCTTACATTCTTTAACAATTTTATAATTTTTAATGTGTTAAGCCAATGCATTCTCTTATATATGCGAGGCGACCTATGGTCGACTCGCATATTTAAGAGAATGCATTGGCACAGGGCCCTTCTGTTGGGTAAAGGGTTAAGAGTTTTCTTGAAATAATATTTTCTTGCAATAAATTATTTTCTCCTCCCACCCCGTTATAATACTTTGTCACCCATGCCCCCTAGCTTTGAATCTGTGAGTAAAATTTAATCTTTACAACAGTTCCTGCCCAACATTCCTCCCATTCATGATGAGGGTCATAGATGGCATACTGCTGATGATAGGTTTGTTCATAAATATCTTCCTCTATGAAACTGCACAATGTTTTCACATGCTCCTGCAATCCCTCCAAATTCCTCACCCCTCCCCCTGTTGTTCCGACACTTCTCCCATTCATGAGGGTCATCGATGGCATACTGCTGATGATAGGTTTGTTGATAAATGTCTTCCTGTTATACTGTATAATGTTTGCACATACTCCTGCACCCCCTCCCCATTCCTCCGCCCCTGTAGTCCCCGGATACTCCTCCAATTCATGATGAGGGTCATTGATGGCATACTGATGATGATAGGTTTGTTGATAAATATATTCCTCTATTATGTTATACTGTATGATGATTGAACATACTCCTGTACCCCCTCCCCATTCCTCCGCCCCTGTTGTCCCTGACACTCCTTCCATTCATGAGGGTCATCGATGACATACTGCTGATGATAGGTTTGTTGATAAATATTTTCCTCTATTAAACTGCACAATGTTTTTTACAGGCTCCCTGCACCCCCTCCCCATTCCTCTGCCACTGTAGTCCCGCCACTGTAGTCTGGACACTCCTCTAATTCATGATGAGGGTCATAGATGACATACTGATGATGATAGGTTTGTTGATAAATATCTTCATCTATTAAACTGCACAATGTTTTTACAGGCTGCGGGATTTATGAATCTAAATAAATCTGGCTTCCTATCCTCACATAATTACCCTTCCTATATAAACACTAACTGACAGTCTCCCTCCCATATGAACATGCTTCCTTTGGCAGGAGGTGAAAACTGATGAAGACAGACACTGATGCAAGTAGCAGAATAGATATCAGGTGGCTTCAAATCTGTTATTTTCAATCCTTCTTATCAGAATTTCAAAAAATACAAAAAAGAGCTATGTTAAATTTTGTAATGGTGAGGAACTACAGTAAAGCTCTCTAACTAATCGACTTCTTAACCACAGCAGAATTATGGGTAACTTTTCAGGATTTAGTCGGAAATATGGCTTGTTGCCATTCATCGGAAAGCTCTCCGCGAGAGCTTTCCGATGAATGGCAACAAGCCATATCCCCGAGAGCTTTCCGATGAATGGCAACAAGCCATATTTCCGACTAAATCCTGAAAAGTTACCCATAATTCTGCTGTGGTTAAGAAGTCGATTACTTAGAGCATTACTGTAGGATAAACTAAATGTTAAACAACATTTAATATATAATAGCTGCTTTAATTTTTAATTACAGCCCCCTCTATTTATTGGGTCACCCACAACATTCCAATTTAAAAGTTATATATTCCTAGTTTGGGCTAGGAGTGACTGTCACACCCCTAAAATGAATTAATGGGAATCAAGTAACTGCCCATTAGCAAATATCTGTTTTATCACACGGGTCAAATTTAGCACATCAACACACCTGTCCACGCCTGAGAATAAGGTGCCTGTCATTTGCATAATGAGGTCCCCAGAGGGTGAATTTAGTGACAATATCCCGCATAGCAAGCTAGCATCACTAAATTCACAATCTGAGGACCTCATTCTGCTTAGGCCTCATCATTTCTGGAAAGTTTCTTTATTATAAAATTTCTATAGAAACTTCTTCACATAGATTCTATTTCTTTTTTAATTTAGTTTCTCTATATCCCAAAATTGGCAGAAGACATTGCATAATCGAGGTTCCCAAAGCGTGTCCATCACAATATTCACCATATTGGGATCTTCATTCTGAGTCTATGTTCCATAGCAGATGAGGCCATGCAGAATGAGGTCCCCATAGGGTGCATTTCATGATGCTAGCCCGCTATGCAGGATAGGGTCATTAAATTCACCCTATGGGGATCTCATTCAGCAAATGACAGGCACACTAAACTCAGGCTTGGAGCCAAGATGTTTTTATGTGGAGACAGGGAGAAGGGGGTGAAATTCCTGAATACGCCACCTGCTCCAACAGCCGGTACTGACTGCCTGAAGGGGAGTTTGAAACAAAACATTGATGAGACAAATGGCTCCGATTTATATTCCCATGGTATTTAATGCAGCAGTTCCCAGAATGGTGAGAAAAATCAATTGGAAATACATTGCTAGTGTTCTGCAAATCTTTATGGCAAATTGGCAAGCTTTTGCTCTTTGATCTAATAAAACTGGAGGTATCGGAAGACGATTTATTCCCCTAAATCCCAAGACATCATTTTTATTACCCGATCCATGATGATTTTTGAGGACCACTTGAGAATAATTTATCGCTTGACGAAACGCGAAATATCCTGATTACCCAGTAAGGATGGCTTGACGCGTGACCGAGGACTCAAATAAAGATCTATTTCATCCCTGACTAAGACATTCCGACAATTAAATCAGTAGTCAAGTATCTCACAACCAGAGTGATCTGGCATGTGAGAGCGCTCTCGAAATCGAAGGCAAAATTAAGGCTATTTCATCATACGTCAACAGTTACCAAATTGTAAAAAGAACACTGAAATTGAGGAGAGGAGAAATTATTAGCTTGATTGAGAGCCTTTATGAAACTATAGTGAATATCCCTCCTCTTTTTTGGGGGTAACCCTTCCAATGTTGGCATTATGAAATCGAAGTGCACCAAACTCGGAGTGAATGTATTCATTTTGGATGGGGAGAAGTCTAACAATTTTATAAATAAATATTCATTGACCAGTAGTTCCCTTAACCCTTTGAGTGCCAGGGGCCGATCTCATCGGCCCTAAACCTACAAAATAAGTCTGTTAAAGAATATAAGAATAAATTATTAAAATTGTAAAAAATTGTAAAAAAAAAAAAAAAAAAACACAAAATTGTTAGGCCAATGCATTCTCTTATATATGCGAGGAGACCTATGGTCGACTCGCATATATAAGAGAATGCATTGGCACAGGGTATATGGGTTGATACAAAAATCGACCTGGCACTCAAAGGGTTAAGAAATGCTCAGATAATAAATTCAAAAATTGACCATATATAAGTCATTAAAATGACCATAGCTTGTTCGTTAAACTTATTATCGGAACATTTCTTTTAATTGTCTTCTGCTTTTATTTCATGAACATCCCCTATGGGAGACTCTCTTATATATAAGAGAATGCAATGGCCCAGGACTTATATATAAGAAAATGCAATGGTCCAGGACTTTCTGACAAATTTCAGGAAGCTCCAGTCATGGAAGGGTTAACCCACAGGGACTCCCAACATTTTAAAAATAATTTAAAATAATGGAAAATTGTATTTTTTACCAAAACAATAACACATATTTTCCAGTCAAGACATGAACTGCCGCAAAATAAAAACACGCATTCAGAGCCAATTGAGACATTGAGGATGTTGATACAGGTCATATAACAGTGATGGAATCCTTTTAGCACTTTTACTAAGAGCGGCCATGGTTTTCAATGCCGACAAAATTGAATTTTAAAGACAAAGGAAGCCTAGGCTGCATGAATTCCACCATTCCATTATGAGATGTCTGTTTAATTATTCCAACCATCTCGGACCCTTTTAACTCCACACTTTTATGTTATCATTACATTAACGGATTTGAATAACTGGTGTACGGTTCACAGGATTCCGAAAAATGAAATAACACGACTCAGCAAATTCTAGTATTATGATCCGTGATAATGTTGATATGTGAATGACGATCATGAATTAAAGTGTAGACAGTGACTGCATGGCTTAGATTAGTTCAAACCCTAAATAGTATCATCACAATATTTTAATGTTGATACTTATATATATAAACCGTACAGTTATTGAGAAATGAGAGTCATTGAAATTCTTCATACACCAATAGTTCTAATCTTCTAATACGAAATTCATGGTGGTACAAGCTGTGAACAGCACACCTCGTGTTATGTTTATAACTTCCCTTTTTTTTAATACCCCACCCTCCCAGCACACATTTGTGTTCCATTTATACCTTCCCTATCTCTGAATACACCCCCCCCCCCCATATACACACATTTGTGTTCTATCCCTGAATAACACCGCCCCCCCACACTCTGAGGTATAATCATTATAATGATACACATATAAAAATATTCCAAATTACGGAACTTTATATGTGTGAACCAAGAAAGGTTCATTTGATGTAAGTTAATACATGAAGGCTAATAACTCTAATAAGCTGCTAATGATCTATCAGATTTCCAATTTGTGTATGATTACGGTTCCAATTTCATCAGTGACACTGATGGAACATGCAGGCCCGGACAAGATTCTTTCATATCCTTCAAAAGGAGGGAATACATTGTTAACCCTTTCATGATGGGAGCTGCACTGGTGCAGCATTAAAGATACTGTGCCAGTGTATTCTCTTATATGCAAGTCTCCCATAGGGAACCTCGCATATATGAGAATGCACTGGCTTACAAGGTTAAATATTTTTCGGCCAATGCATTCTCTTATATATGTGAGTCTCCCTATGGGAGACTCACATATATAAGAGAATGCATTGGCACTGGGTATTCACAAAATTTCCGGAAGCTCCAGTTATGAAAGGGTTAAATATGCACTGGTAACAATTACATAGTCTGGAGATCATGTACTCAATACACAAGATGCAGCTGGGAATAGTTTTGTCAAACTAAATTTCCTAGTACAATAATAATACACTTCTGTTTACATCAATTTCCATCTAAGAACTGTGAATGCTTAAAGATGTATTCAAAGTTCCAGGCTAATTTTTAGAAATCTAATTTACTTTTTATTAGGATTCTGGAGCATAAACATAACATGTTTGGAAGGAGAAGTGCTACATGAAAAACATTTTGTGTGACATAGAATTGTCTTTGTATTTTATTTTTATCATTTCTTTGTTTTTGGAGGGACTAAAAATTTATATATATATATATATATATATAGGAGATATAGCACAGTATCAATGTTGAAAAATTAACAAAATAAAAATATTTTCAATAACAAAATAGAATTCATTACTATTTTTAGGTCTCGTTTTATATATGTCATACATGTATTTGGTTTTGAATGTTTTTTTCAAGAAAACGGGGCAGAAAAAAAGTTTGTTAAATCTGGTTAAATTAGAATTGTATGTTGTTGTTGTAACTGGGGGTCTGTAACCCTGAATATATCTTTAAATTCTTGTTTATTCATTGTAAAAATTTGATACAAGTTGTCTGAATCTCATCCAAAAATGCACTCAAGCAGCAAAAGTTGTCAATTACAAGGTTTCCTTGTCTCTAAAAAGGTCACAAGCCAGGGCAAAAAGCTTCTATTTATGAATTCCCATGAAATAGTCCGATGTTCCAATGAAAGCACTCTCCATTATGCTGCAATGTCTTGACTCATTTGTTACGCGCTGAATTATTGATTTCTTACAAATATCCTCTTTGCGTCGACAGAAATTAAATTTAAACCCAAAATCCCATTTCACAATTGGTCACATCAGCATAATTGTCACACGGACACTGAACGTGAAGGCCTCCGTAGGTCTCGCGTGCACGTTTGAGGAATACCTAATGATGTGTAAATCATAATGATTTGAATTCTATTCTTTTGTTAAGAAAGGACAGAATGTCAGGGGCAGGTAGCTACGAAGACTTATTAAAATCACGCAGAGCCCATGTGCCAGCGTGATGCTGCGTAAAGAAATAGCTCAAGGCTATGATGGCATTGGCTCGGAAGTGCATCCAGAGAAGTGATTAAAATCCTCATTTTCCAATTTATTTTCTTTTCAAAGTGAAGGTAGTAACAGATTAGCCAGTTGGCAAGAAAAAACAAATGAGCACAGGGTAATTCATGCTTAGTATGCAGATTTTATTCTGCAAGAATATATTGGTAAGAATGGTCACATCTTAATCTTTATAGTGAGAATGCACATGTATCTCCGAAAATTAACAATTGATGATTCTTTAATTTCATGAAGGACCTGAAACCACTGATAATGACAATAAACATTTGAATAAATGCCTTGATTAGGATCAAGAAGGACTCTCTGGTTAAAATGTTATCTTTTCCATCTGTTGCATTCTTTGTAATCATGTAATTCTCTGATATCGTAATTTTAAGGGGACAATTTTCCAGAAAATATTGATCGATGTTCTTTTTGTATGTTCACGAAACAGCAACGAACTCTAGCACTGAGATTGAGAATTAAAAAAAAATATTTCTTGATGGACTTAAAATTCATCACCCGTCTTGGAAAAGCAGTTGTTATAAACTACAGACATGTCATGTTCTAATAACGGTGGTGGCTCTAATACCCATCCAATAGCTGTTATAACCCTTTCTATACTAAATGGATTCTACCATTGGAATGGTCTATTATTCATCTGGAGGGGTGTTCAGGAAGTGTAAGCAGACAACAGACAGACGCAATTATAATACACGTTCAGAAGGATTTCTATAAACCCTTTAATGATGGGAGCTGCGCTGGTGCAGTATTAAAGATACTGTGCCAGTGCATTCTCTTATATATGCCAGTCTCCCATAGGGAGCCTCACATATATAAGAGAATGCACTGGCTTACAATGTCAAAAGTAAATATTGTAAATAATTTATTCTCTTATATATAAGTATGTGAGGCTCCCAATGGAAGACTCGCATATAGATCTTTAAGAGAATGCATTGGCACAGGGTATTCGCAAAATTTCAGGTAGCTCCAGTCACGGAAGGGTTAATTGGTGGGAATTATAAGGGAAGTACTCATCACCAAGTATTTAGTACCAAGCCTTGAAATAGTGTGTCTGTCATTTGCAGAATGAGGTCCCCAGAGGGTGAATTTAGTGATGCTACCCCGCATAGCAGGCTAGCATCAACCAATTCACCCTCTGGGGACCTCATTCTGCTTACACCTCAGCAGAATGAGGTTCCCAGAGGGTAAATTTGGTGATGCTAGCCCGCTATTCAGGGTAGCATCACAAAATTCAGCAAATGACAGACACACTATTTCAAGGCTTGTTTAGTACAGAAAGGGTCAATAAATAGAGCCGCATTCTTGAAAATTTTCGAGCTCGTGTCTTAATCCTTGCTTCCCCCATCAGAGACATACTTTCATCTCGTTCGCACTCCCGCGGTTTCCTGTCTAGCGACCTCTATAATAGATGTCATTCCTTCGTCGACTACAGGATTTCCGACCTGCCTTTTAATACGCAGGAGCTGCCAAATCAGGGATAATTTCCAGCTCATTCTTTCTATTCTCGGAAACAAAAATGTGAAATTTGGCAATGAAATTGGTAGAAGATAGCGTTAAGCAATTGTACAAACAATAGGATTTGTCTCATCTGTCGGTTTCTTTAAAAAGCCAAATACCTTCTAAGCTTTTCTAAAATGTTTTAAGATTTAATGGCTATATGATAAAAGAACTCCGGAAGTGGATTACAGTACATGTACATAAACGAACTAAGGTACTCTTCTCACCTAATGTGCGTAAAATGAAATACGATGACTCATTTCGAAATAACAGTACAATATTCTCACTCCCCTGTGTAAAACTTGAAACAAAATGGCATAATAAATAAAACAATATTTTGATTCCAAATGTCAATTTTGGTAAACATTTTCAGCTTGAAATGTCATGCCGGAATAAGAAATTCTTAAGATTATCTGACAGTTTAAATACAACCAATATGTAGTGTAAAATATGTCATTTTGAGTCCAAGATTCCAATATTTACCTACTTTCAGTAACAATTTTAGAATAAAATGGCCATGAGTTGGACTCGTCTCCAAGAGGGCTGAAAATAGCCCAACAGGAGTAAATTTCTAGAGGGTTGTCGGGGAATTTAAATTAGCTCGATCCTGTTTCCAAGGCTCTATTGTTGTGGTAAACCAATTATCAATCTCCCTGAGTGAACATTTACGGTGTTTATTAAAGCGAGCCTTAATGTTGTCGCTAACTCCGTTTCCATGTTTCACCATCCAATGCTTTGATTTAAGGTTGCTTTAATTTATTCCGGAGCATGCATTTGCATCCCGTCATCAAATAAACAGCCACTGCCTATGTCAATGACATTAAGCTTAATCAAACTTTTAACATGGAATGTGTCCTTGCCTGGGAGTGGATTGAAACAGGGATGATATTTTGCTCTATTTAATCCAGACTGAACTTGAGAATTGCATTGAGCTTTGCCAAAATGTGAAAAAAAATCTCAACCATGGGAATTGAAACAGTTTGATCTAAGCTTAGGATAGCACCTGATAATAAGATGTTAAGTTCGGCAGACAACATTATATATCTAAAAATATTCCTGTGGAAATTTGTTTGATGGGAATATTTTCTGTGAGATTTCCATACTATTTTAGTGGACTTATAGTCTCATAGCTGTATCATTTTCAAGACTTCGCGAAGCATTTTGAATCGCAAAGGACAACTACATAGACATAAAAAAAGGGATAGCCCTTAGAATAGAAATATTAACTGGAATCTTTCTAGTGATAGTTGATTATTTATTCCCATTCATTCATTTGTAGGGATGTTCAGATAATATAAGTTTCATAAAGCCTTGTTTGTTGAAGTTATCTGATCAACCACAAATGATTGAAGGGGCATACATGGGGGTGTTTATCTACCTGCAGTCTGTTTTTATTACCAGAACCTCTTTAAAATTGAAGTGTAGACCATTCCAATGTATTTAGAACTGAATGGGTGAATCCATTGAGTAATCATAGGGTTAAAAATCTCTGGCTGTTGGTGATGAGTTATTTCATGCTGTGGCTAACATCCAAAAACATCAGTTTATTATCCAACCATGGTAATGAGAAAGCCTCATACTGGTGCTCTGATGTATGCCTTCTGTCTCACAAACCCCAACTAAGTCTCCCAATTTCCTCTGCTTGCATTTCCACTTCAAATTAATTATGTCGGTGAACAGAAAAAAATTAAACTTCTCGATAATTTAAAATTAATGCAAACAGTTTTTTCTCCATTCACTGCCATTAAAACATAGCTTTGAGGGACAACATTAGCACTTTCTCGAACTGGTGTGTACTAGGAAATATCATGATCAAACATATTGCATATTTAACTCTTGAAATTATCTAAATTTTGCATGCAAAGTCTAGCGTAATGAGTTATATCATCAAAGAGTGACTCAAGAGATAAGTTTGATGAATTGATCAAGGCTTTCTTTCTGTATAACAGAAAAATAAATTTCAAAGGATTCCTTTTTTAAAAAGAACTGATCAACTATTTCATCTTGTATTGAAGATACCTTTCTTTTCTCATTTATCTCAAAAGACCTCTTAGATCAAATAGTCTGGAGGCTTTCATCACTGCTCAAAGAAACAGCAATTTTTTGATAATCACTCAGAAACAATTATATATATACAATATTTTCCCATAGTGCAAAAATAAAGCTTCAAAAACACAGCATTTAATAAATTAAAAATTGGATATGTCCCAACTGATAGTTATATGATTCATTTGTGGGGATGTCAACATCACAGCACTCTGTGTGAACTTAGAATCTTATCATATCTCCACGAATGAATTAATGGGAATTGATATTGTTTCTGTGCCCGTCATCAGCTTATGCTATGTGAACAAACTAGAAAATGAAGAAATTACCATTCAAATTTAAATGGTAACTGAATGGGCAAATCATTCAGCAAACAGGATATTATTATAAATCAACCTTGCTAAGTTCGGACCCATAAATAACTTTTAATACAAATGCATCTACTTGGAAGGATAAATGTTGAGAAGGATTAAAGATTTAAAAGTCATTTATTTTATTTTTTTATCAAAGGTAACCAGGTGCGTACCACAACATGTCGCTCCGATGAATTGTCATATGTGACGCACCTGACCTGACACATGACTGATGTTGAATGTCCAAACAATGACCAATCCAGCATGATTTACCTTTAATGTTTTAGGATATACCATTAAGTGCATGCACTCTCCAGTGTTTGTGCTAATGCTTAAAACACTTCAAAGAACGCCAAGCTTTGTAATATGGCACCACTCCATAATGGTCCTAATTCGCTGCATATTGACACTCGGACTGATAATAGTTATATACTAAATCGGAAGGCGATACTTTAATACATTTCCTCTGGTGCACATATTGGAATGTTAAAAGTTCAAATTATGACCCTATGTTTTGCTGCATTAACTACATAGATGACATTATAAAAAGTTTGAGACCTGCAATAGTCAAAGGATAGTGTCAAATTTAACCCTGTCTTAACTAAATACTCATTGACAAATATTCCCTTAGGAAATGTACAGATAATAAGTTCAACCAACAAATGACCATAGGTCAAATTTATTACCTGAACTACAGTAATGCCCTAAGTAATCGACTCTTTAACTACAGCAGAATTATGGGTAAGTAGGAAATATGGCTTGTTGCCATTCATCGGAAAGCTCGGGGAAAGCTTTCCAATGAATGGCAACAAGCCATATTTCCGACTAAATCCTGAAAAGTTACCCATAATTCTTCTGCACTTGTGTTATCTTTTCGTCTGAGTCTGTCATCTGATTGTATTACCTGAACATCCCTCAAAATGATTAATAGACCATTCCAATGTATACTTTTATAACTGAATGGGAACATGCATTTAGTATAAAAAGGACTAAGATTGAATAAGGGGCAGCAGAGCAGAGGGCATATAGAGGCTCGAGCCCCCTTTGGCCCTTGGCTTGTACAAACGCATGTATTTGCATAGGAAAAAAGTGCTATCCCTAACCCTGGCTTAAATTTTAAAAGAAATTTATGCTACAAATTTGATGGCATGAGGAGATCAACTTGATAACATGGGGATGGCTTAAGAAATCTAAATCCTAGAATAAATTCACAACCCATAAACTCAAGCACAGATTTATTATGGTGTTTGTTTTATTGCAAAAGTGGAATCCAATTTGTGAAAGACAAATGAACAATCAATGCAAATAGGACCAGGAATGATTTCAAACTAATTAAACCCCCATATCTCTGAGAGCAACTGACTCCTACAAGATGATAAGAATCAAGTTTAATCAAATGATTTGCGAAAAATCCACAAAAAGGTCCAATATCGGAGCAAAATCAATGTAAATTTTTCACGACAAAGACATAAAAAGTATTGAGATTAAACCATGCATGATCCATCATTGATTATTGTTAAAAACCTCAGATTCTGAAATCCCTTACACCAGTAAAATCAACCAGCTAATAGATGCATCACACAGGCTGCCCCATCCATGCTTGGCCCCTTTTAGTGTCCTGACAATTTTGATTTATGTTTGGCGGTTGCATGGGAATGACCATTAGAACGTAAACCTATTACTGCTGACGCAGGTATCTATTAAATTAAATGAAAAAGTAATGTTAGAGACTATCGTGTGCCCTGACCAAATGCACGACTTCAATTAATTATGATTGTGAAAAATGATGCTCCGGGCAGCCAATCTGGACAAAATAGATTATTTTTGTATTGGACAATAGCCCTCGGAATTCACTCTCCCGACATTCAATGGCCTTGTATCCAGCCTCAACATGTCTTTTGTCCACAAGTTTCGCTGCCGGGTGACAAATCACACAATAAAGAGACCTCCCTGGAATTCTGTTTATCTTCGAACATCAGGTTTTGGAGGCGAATTTGCCAAAGTGGTTCTTATTTGTGTATAAATTGATTCAATGACAAAATATTCAATTCGATCCAGATTCATATATGAATATATGACCTTAGAAAACTGATTATTCTATGAGATGTCCAATATATGGGCTTTATAAGCAAGAAATGCAATCCATGATTCCACCATGAGTTAATGGGGACTGAGTGCCACCAAACACAGGTCATTTTTATTGTAAAAATTAATGCTACTGTCCCCCTAAATCAGTGATCACATACCGGTAAAAATAAATGGAAAAAAAATCTTAATCTGAACCAATTCTTCCCTTAACCCTTTCAGTTCCAAGTCCCGATTTTTGTATCAACCCATATTTCCTTGATCATTTTTCAAATTTATTGATTATAATAATCTGATACATGTACATTGATGGAAAGAGCTCTTAGAGCTCTTTCCATCAATGTATCACATTATTATAATCAATAAATTTGAAAAATGATCAAGGAAATATGGGTTGATACAAAAATTGGACCTGGCACTGAAAGAGTAGGTGCAGCACTAAAGATCCTGTGCCAGTGCATTCTCTTATATATTCAAGTCAACCATAGGGAGCCTCGCAGATATAATAGTAAGAGAATGCATGGCTTATAAAGTCAAGATTATTTTGTGGTGAAATGTCTCTGACCAGAATGATGCATCATGATTAAAGTAACCTTATGGTCCCAGCAGCCATTAATTTTGGAGACATATGTAATTAATACTGGCAGTGGCTACTGGCAGCCCGTATAATATGTCCCAAGTATTATGGAGAGTGTGACGCTAATCAATCCATATTCCCGGACACTGGGTATCATTTTTGTCTGCGGACCCAGCTCATGTAACATGATTAGCAATCTTATTGTCAGCTTTATTAACTAAGACGGTGATTTAGAGAGTGGGGTCAGCAGGAGTGATGGACTTGGTTGGCGTCCAGAGATACAATGTTTATACACGCTGCCAAAACTTGTCAGAGTTAAGTGTAAAATTAGGATCCTCACGATGATTGAGGAGTGAATTTTTTATTTTAATTTTCAAACGCTACTTAATTCATGCTGAATCATGCTAATTCGTGGAGGTTCAAACTGATTTATACTTTCACTTTCTTTATTTAGACACAGATTGATAACATGGGATGTTAACCCTTTCTAAACTAAATACAATACTCATTGACATGTAGTTCCCTTAGAAAAGTTCACCAAAGGCCTTCTGCACTGTATATTGTGTCATCTGCTTAATTTTCCTGAAAACCCCTCCAGACCATTTCACAGTATACTTTTTTCAAGTTCGTCATCAAGGCAGCCAAAGATTTCCCTTCTTTCTACTGAATTCATGGGTGGTGGGACAGGGAGATGCATGGGATCCAGCCCCTTGTTGGATGTACAAATGCAAAATGCATAATTCACTATGGGAAAAGTGACTTTCAAAGTTAAGCCCCCGTTGCTCGACATCCATGTGTGATGTTTCTTAATAATTTTCCTCTTCATACAATTCTGCTGATGTTGTCTGCTGACTCAAACTGTTTCTTTTGTAAGTTGTAACACTTATATAACAGATCAACCGCTTAAATTACAGGCCAAAACAACTTGAGTCAAATCAGTTTAGGTTTCAAAGAATCTGAAGAAAATTTTTGATAAGAACGCTATCTATGAACAAAATAGATTGAAATTTGATCGAATAATAGCTCAATGTTATACAACAATGTGGTTGTGTAATGTCCCTGCAGCCTCTTTTGCAATGTTCCGTCAGACTTTTCTCATCTGCATTGACGAAATTAAATTAAAAACTCCTATCCTCGATTACCCAAGAGAAAAATGTGATGAAATTTCATTTCATTTTAAATTGAAACTGAGAAGTTAATTTCTCACTAAAGTCATAACAATGGAGACGGATGAACCCTGCTGAGACGAAGTTGATATTGATGTTTGGAGGTGTCATCATGACACAATAGGATGAAATTGCATCAAGGTTGCAGCATCTCCTCCAATTCACACTGTCTCCGGTCTCGCGAGAAAACCTAAAGCTGGTGACAATAAAATATGAGCAAGAAAGATTTCAGAAAGTGTGATGTTGATGAAAGATCTAAAAAATTGAAGCATTTGATTGAAAATCTTGTCTGTCTATTAAAAGATGTGGTCTCCCTTCCTAGACAACAGAAATATCGTTTACGAAATTAGGAAACAAGGCACTTTTGTATAATATCCCCCCTCCCCGCAAACACACACACAAGAAACATCTAGTGCTGCAAATATTTGACTAAAAAGATTTTAAAAGATATTTTCGAACTCAAAACACACAGATCACAGTCAAACAATGTTATGTTTTTTAAATATTAACTTGTGTTGTTCCACAGTTTCAGTGTGTGAAAAGAATTTAAAAGAAAATAAATTTTCTAGTGACAGAAGTTTTTGACACAAATCTTTTTATTATACCTCCCTCCCCATAGGGATTTAGTTTCTAATCATGACCAGTATGGTCAATTAACCCTTTACCCAACAGAACGGCCCTGTGCCAATGCATTCTCTTATATATTCGAGTCGACCATAGGTCGCCTCGCATATATAAGAGAATGCATTGGCTTAACACATATTAATTGTTAACAAATGTACGAAAAAATTATAATTTTTTTTTAGGCCAATGCATTCTCTTATATATGCAAGGCGACCTATGGTCGACTCGCATATATAAGAGAATGCATTGGCACAGGGCATAACTGTAACTATCACAATGTGGACAATGAGCCGGTTCCAATGATATCCATATTTGTATGCTGTTATTGAGACAGACCGAAGATATTTTAGGCTGTTGAAGCTTTATTTGGGCGTTTTTGGCCGGTTTGTTGGGTAAAGGGTTAATCATACTCAGTTTCTGAAACACATGGTGATACATCAGCAGAAATGTTCATAACTAAATTGAGCATTTACTGGGCCCATGTCAATGAATTCATATGACCGGGCTAAACATAGCTCATAGAATCTCAGCTGAGACAAGAAGTGAAAGCCTATTTATTTTTGAAAAATTGTCAATTTATTTAAGAAATTTCGCTAATATGTTCGATAATCACCGCCAATGAAATATCCGATATTAGCCTGGTGGACCTTCCCATTAATTATCTCTTTCTCTCCTTGACCAGAGAAATAAATTTTATTCAATTAGAAGCCTAACAGTTATTTATTAGAATAGAATAGAACTCGCTACTGCACCCATCAGGCATGAGTACTCCGGGGATTTCAGTGATAGGATCTCACTATCATCTCCAATCAAGGGCAGATCACTCACAACGTAATTAATTCCAAGTATGCCGCAGCCAGATGCTTCAACGTCCATCTCAATCCCGAAACCTCAAACTCAATTATCTGCTCATGACCAGAGCTGACCACATGCGAATGGTCCCTAGCCTTGTGCATGCAATATTGGGAATTTTTACTGCTGGTAATGAGAAATTTATCCATAGATCGCAAACTTCAATCAAAGTCCACGCAGCGATAAACAAACTTTTGGCACATTGAAATCTCAAATGAATACATCGGAATGAGCCTGAACTAAATCTGGCTCACCATTGCCGACCTCTGGACCTTCCGATTTCCCTCGATATTAGCCTGCTAACACCTATATAATTGAGATTTGTCACCATCAATGTTTGTCATGGGTTCGGCTAATCTATTTCCGAGGATAAAACTTTCCCTCGCTAAACATTCATTTATTTGGCGCTCCATGCTATATAAACAACAGGAGATTGTTCCATGTTAAAGTAAATTCATAGAAAATTATTCCAATTTTAGCTCTCGCAGGAAAAACATAATTATAGCCATGTATCAATTATGAGAACACATATTCTACAGCTGAATTATAGGGAGAGAATTGGGTTCCCTGCGAGCAAATTAAATGCCAGTTCAAATAGGGTCCTGCTACTTATATCAACATAGTTTGATGGCTTAGAGCTACCTTCTGGCAAAGATGAATCTTGAGGACTGACCAGTTACTCATAGTCAATCAATGGGTCAATATGCCCTTGTCCAATTTATTAGATACCGTTTGCAGAAATAGATACCATTTGTAGAGAATATTATGTCACCAGAAACACCATCAGACAGATAGAATTAGATAACCCTCAAACAGGTATGACAGGTAACTCACACCACATCTAAGTAATTAATAACTTAATTAAAACATCACAGACCAGGTATATCAGATATATTTCCAGAGGAACATCATGTCACAAGAGAGCACTGAAGAGACTAGATTAAATCTATCACAGACAGATAGTATTAGATAACGCTCAAACCCGTGTGACAGGTAACTCACACCATGGTACATCTAAGTAATTAATAACTTAATTAAAACATCACAGACCAGGTATATCAGATATATTTCCAGAGGAACACCATGTCACAAGAGAGCACTGAAGAGACTAGATTAAATCTATCACAGACAGATAGTATTAGATAACTCTCAAACAGGTGTGACAGGTAACTCACACCCCACTAAGTAATTAATAACTTAATTAGAACATCAGAGAGCAGGTATATCAGATATACTTCCAATTAGCCATGGCAGCCTAAATATCAGGCTGACTAATTAATGCACACATTCTGGGTACCCCACCAATCAAAGGGAACATATTGTGAATAATTGATAAATATCAGATAACTGAATGGAACCATCTGATACAGCAGGAAGAGCTGGTGCATTCTATCACAGAGATGGGGAGAGATTAATTGGTAATCAGAGAACAGCTGATAAATATTCTATCAAAACAGAATGGGGAATGAGGAAACAAATTCAGGCATGTAAGGAAACACATGTCTCAAACTGACCAGAAGAGGTCACTTACAGTAATGCCCTAAATAATCAACTCCTTAACCACAGCAGAATTATTGGTAACTTTTCAGGATTTAGTCGGAAATATGGCTTGTTGCCATTCATTGGAAAGCTTTCAGTGAGAGCTTTCCAATGAATGGCAACAAGCCATATTTCCGACTAAATCCTGAAAAGTTACCCATAATTCTGCTGTGGTTAAGGAGTCGATTATTTAGGGCATTACTGTTATGTATATACTTTAGTGCTTGGACCAACTTTTGAATATTCACGGAATTGAAAACAAATCTGAATATTTTAATATTGTTTGAGATTTCAACCCCCATTGATGGAGATACAAATACAATGTATATGCTAGTGATTGCGACCATATGCTACTTTAATATTTAAATTAAATTGTGTTCAGCATCATCTGTTCTTGATAAACACAGTAAATGTCAGAGATTTTTTATTTTATAACATGCACATTTTGTGAAATAGATCACCATAAAATTCCTCCCACAAGTAGATGAAAACACATTGAAGAAGAAAAAATGAAATATGCATCTTAAAAATTAAGCTATGGAAGAGATTTGATATTCCCCTAAGATTTCTACTCTAGGAATCCCCTTAATTACCCTGTGATGAATTAATGCACTTTCTCTCATAATAAATGGGGCTGATATGAGAAAGCCATTTAACTACTAATGGTGAAATAACGAAGCCTAATAGCAGACCAAGGAGAACAAATTATAAAGAAATGTGACGCCATCTGAAGTGTCAGCTATGCATCACAAGATGAATATCCAGGCTGCAGGATGTGCTACTGTTGACACATTTTCCTCCCGGTGCCGTTCTGAATAGTTTTAGGAAGACTGAATAATTAAAGACCGTCATTGGTTCAAAGATTTCCTATGTTTTGACATAAAAAGATAGTAGAAATTGTTAACTATTTGCCCAACATTTAATAGGTACATGGCTGTTGTTTGATCAACTAGTAAAACTTCGAAAAAAGTATTGATTAATCAGTAACACAGAAAATTTGGCCCAACAATATGCTCATTTCTTCTTCAATCTTCAAGTTATTTAAAAATTATCTTCGTAATTCAACAACAGTAACTATTAAATTTCATAAATAGTATGAATATTTCGTTTCTAAATAAAAAATAGGCTCAATTTGCATGTTTGGATCAATTCACCAATCTGAGAGTCAGCAGCAATATGCAGGTGTATCTGGAACTACAACAATAAGAATTTGACGAGTTTACAATAGTAGTCTTGTGTTTATAAAATTTCTTACCTGAGTCAGTTGCTATGACGATTAGAGTGTATTCTGATGTTGCTTCTCTGTCCAAGGTAACTTTGGCAGTGATTTGTCCTGTGGCAGAATTTATATCGAATATATCCTTAATTCCACTTTCTCCGAAATCACGAATATCATATGAAAGCCTGCTATTTAACTCTGAATCATCGTCACGTGCAGACAACTTGATGACTGGTACGGGAAGCTCAATCATATTTTCCCTCACATTGGCATGATATGGAGAATTATCAAATATCGGCTGATTATCGTTAATATCTGTAATGGTTATAGTCACCGTGGCCGTGTCGTAATTCGGGGAGGTTCCACCATCTTCAGCTTGTATCACCAGCTTATATAAACTAACACGTTCGTAATCCAAATTCTTCTGAACTCTGATCTTTCCGCTGCTTTGATCCATACTGAAGTCGAAATTATCATCACCGCTTATGATGAAATATCGCACCATTCCATTATATCCCATATCGACATCAGTTGCTGTGACGCTAAGAACAGCCTTCCCAACAGCTACATCTTCCCGAAGCATCCATTGATAGCCACGTGGAAAGAAAACAGGGTTGTTATCATTTACGTCCTCGATCATGACTACCATATTCATGGAAGTTGACTTCCGAGAAGTTCCACGATCTGTTGCAATAACTGTAAGGCTTATGTTCGTCATGGTTTCGCGATCAAGAATCGTATTAAGCCTGAGTTTGCCATTATTTCCACCAATCGTGAATGGATATTCTGATGTTGGTGCTATGTCATATTCAATATCCCCATTCTGACCCTCATCCTGATCCTCTGCAATAACTGTGAAGACATCAGACCCAGCAGCTGCATCTTCTCGCACCCATATTACACTCGGAGTTTTGAATTCTGGGTAACAGTCATTGACGTCTCTCAAAACAACAGAGACCTGTAATTTTAAGATGAAGTCGTGTAGCATAAAATTATATACCAATTCAGATTTTGAACTTCTAACTGAAGAAAATGCACTTTATTATTTGATCATTAACCCTTTCAGTGCCAGGGGCCGATCTCATCGGCCCTAATTTACGGTCTGTAAAATCGGCCATTTTTTGGGTATGCTTAAGCATGCTATAGCGAATTTAAAAACAAACTGGATAAAACCAACTCTGATGCCCATGAAAAACGTAAGATACCCTGGCACTAAACCTACAAAATAAGTCTGTTAAAGAATACAAAAAAAATTTATAAAAATTGTAAAAAATAATAACAAATGATGAAAAATTATTAGGCCAATGCATTCTCTTATATATGCGAGACGACCTATGATCGACTCGCATATATAAGAGAATGCATTGGCACAGGGTATATGGGTTGATACAAAAATTGGACCTGGCACTGAAAGGGTTAAAGATGGTGTACCTCTTCCCTGAACTTTCAATTTACATTCAGATGTATAGAAAATAATTTTGAGTAAGAGCGACTAGGAAATAATTTTTTATCCTTTTTTTATTTTCTTTCAAAAGAGATGAAAATATGGCTATTTTTCGAATATTGCAACATTTTGAGTTCGAAATATACCTTTTAAAACATTCTAAGTTAAAATACAGTAAGGCCCTAAATAATCAACTCCTTAACCATATCAGAAATATGGGTAATTTTTCAGGATTTAGTCAGAAATATGGCTTGTTGCCATTATTTAGGGCATTACTGTATGTGCAACACCAGTTGTGTGTGTTTTGGTAATAATAATTGAAAGGTGCCTTGAAGAGAAGTCTCATAGAGGAAGAGATAGAGCATCTTTAAATCGCTCAGGAAATTATCACAGTAAAGCAAGCACAGGAGAAGGTAATAAATCATGAGGTCTACACTCTAACTAAATAAATAAAATACGGTTTAAGAACAAAACATTACGTGATGTCATCATTTATTAATAGAAATCATATGTTGACAATAATCTATTGGACATTAGAGAAGTAATCAGGGGGGTGTCAATTGGGGAAGCAAAACCTGCGGACACAATCTTTTATTTAATGCTATGGGTGCACGATTGCATGTGCCAAAAGAGGAGAGATGTGACAAGACACTGAAGTGCATATCGGGGCACAGTCTTAAGAAGGGTACTTTTACTAATGTGAGACCACACTGCTTCAGGATATTATCGAAATGGAACGGATTTGTGGATATAGTGACTAACAAGTAATTCCTACATTCTGGTAGGGCTAGAATTAATTGGTTGGATAGAAACATGAAAACACTGAATCTGTAACAGATACCACTCTGCCCTGAAGCTGAGTTTATCCTGGCAGTCCTTCAATTGGGAGAAATGGGAGCCGATAATGAGTGATGAGGAACCATGCCACCTGGTGGCAATACAAGGGAGATAAAATGATCCATCAACAACAAACTGCCTGCGTGTCCATTTATCAACACCCTGTGGGTTGTATCAACCCAGCGAAACCACTGATGAGGGGAACTTATTGCAGACATGGTGGTTACAGCCGAAAATGATACAGTTGCAGACTAAAGCTAATGAAAGGAGAATGGGTAATTTACATTGTCATATATAGATATGCCCATATATTCTTAAAATTGTCGTCTTCATTTTGCAGGGATTGTGATAATATACAACATACAACAAAATAATCTAATGAATCCCAGTCATTCATTTACAGGGTAATATAAGTTGAAAGCAGGCATATAAATAACACATTCATATATTTGATCTGATAAAATAAGTAGAGTACGACAAGAAAAAAATACTATTGAGTCCCATGCATTCATATGGGGCAAATAGGGGCTATAGTAAAATCTGGGATAATAAATTGGGAGCTAATGAATTATCAAAAGCTGTGTTATGAATAGTATATATAATCAGATTGTTTCAGGTGATCAGATAAAATCATTCTCATAAAATGTGTCCTTTATAATATATAGCAGCATAAAAGAAAGGGCAGCTAATTAGAGACCCACACTGGTTGTGAGTTAAAAGCTAGTAAACACAGCACAACCTTCAACAGATATCGTGATATTTCAATCAATTGATCTCAGCCACCACACTTCATTAAAAAATCCATCTAATATAGATCCACTTTCCATAAATACAGAATATCGAACCCTCTGAAGTAGGCTACCCATAATTGTAACAATCTTCGCGTAGGAGATAACTTCAGGCAATTTCAAGCAATAATTCGACAAAAGGAAATAAAATTTCCGTGTTTGTTTTACGATCCTTGAACTACCTGAGCACACAACAATTCATTGTGTCATTTGCAATTGTCCATTATCTCCAGGCTAAATCTCAAGCCCGGCTGGAAAACCATGAACATCAGAGCCAAATTCATGCTTATTAAGATTCAAAGAAGACCTATTCAAAGCTGAAGAACACCTGTATAAGACGGGGACGCCATGCCAAAGTGAATCAATAAGATATTGTTCGAAACATACAAGAGAATCGAGAAAAATCTTTTCAGAAGATGAAAGAGAATTTTGGATCGATGGTCATAGGTACAAAAATTGCAGTGCCCGTAAGAAAATTATCTTGATATGCACGAGAAGATCTATGTTCCAGGCAGACATGTGATTGTGTTTCTTAAAAGGCCTGCGATACACAAAGCAGATGCCTTTCATTGGGGGGACTATTTTGTATCTAATCTTGCCTTGATCACTGTAATTAGTCTGGTAGTTATCTCCCATGAAATTACCTCAGTATGTATGCTTCTGTGACACATGATTACACCTCGGCCACCCTAACAGACCCCACAAGGTTCACAGAACTGTCGTTCAAAGAGTTATGTGGAACAAGGTCTTTTTAGCGCAACAAGTAAGAAAATAGTATCATAGGCTCAATCAGGAATGTTTCTTTGAATACACAAACACACATGAAAGAACAGTCAATTCTTTAAACTATATTCCCTGTGAATGGATTCTGCCATTTAGTTCTAAACATGTACATAAGAATAGTCTATTCCTCATTTGTAGGGACGTTAGCATATTGATAACAGACAAGTATGTTTAGTGTAACCACAATGAATATATACCATTACCGTATTGATACCCCCTGGGGCGCCCCGATTACCACCCACGACCCCGTGAGTAGAAATTTAATATCTATCACACCTCCCCCAAAATTTATGACCCCCCCCCCCCCCCACTTTTTCAGAAATTCTGCCGCCCTGTTAGTTTCTGCCATCCTTGATTATTCGAGACTCTGTATGTAATATACTGAGCCTACAGTGTTTCCGTCATACTGATAAAGAACAGAACACACCATACCTCCTCCTAACACCATAAGCCTAGATATCAATCTAGAAAGTGTTTATATCAACAACGGCCAATTGTGCATCATATTGCATCGTAATAAGATTCCTTGCACAATCCAGTGATATCTAAGCAATTAATGCAGGGTACACATCCGCTGCGCTTTGACAAAAAGTGGAAAATCGCACCATGGGGTACCCGAGACCACAGAGATAGCATCCAAAACAGCATACTTACAAAGCCCCACTTTGGACAAGTGCAAAAAAACCTCTAATGACTTATAAATTACTCCACTAACAAGGGGCAGTGTTATTCTCATAGAAATGAGAGCACATGCAAGCCATCAAGGCAGGTAATCATGTAATAGGCCCATCTTTATAGTAATAGGCTGGCAGAGGGGGAAACTCAAGAGATTTTTTATATAGAGACATTATCTATGCCAGGGAATTATGAGGTCATTCATAATGTAGGAAACTCAGCTCGACACTAAAGGGTCTGACTGTGGTCTGACCACTTAAAATGTTGGTCCTTAATTTAGTTGAAGCAGTTGAAAATTTTAGAAACTACCTACTGTGAGATGAGAGCTAATGATGATGGGGTGGCACCAGGGGATGGGAAGTCAGGGGATCATACAGTAATGCTCTAATTAATCGACTCCATAACCACAGCAGAATTATGGGTAATTTTTCAGGATTTAGTCGGAAATATGGCTTGTTGCCATTCATTGGAAAGCTCTCGACGAGAGCTTTCCGATGAATGGCAACAAGCCATATTTCCGACTAAATCCTGAAAAGTTACCCATAATTCTGCTGTGGTTATGGAGTCGATTAATTAGAGCATTACTGTAGCCCCAGAGTCGGGGAAATATCCTAGCACCACCCCTGCCAATGGACACTCCCCCTTTACTGACAAAGTCACCACCACTCCCCATTTAGAGATGAAAGTGATAAAGTCGGTACATACGGGAGCAGTTGAATAAAGTCGATCGCTGGGAGATTCCGCCTGATCTTGTGCCTGTATAATGAGGTTATAAGTTGATTTCGCCTCTCTGTCTAATGACTTGGCTGTGATGAGCATGCCCGTCAGTGCATCAATGGAAAATCGTCCTTCAGAGTCCCCATCAGTAATACTGTACAATACCTTAGCATTCACACCTGCAAAATTATATAACACATCATTAGTATACATGTGGGTATGGTTTTCAGGAAATTTAGTCTTAGCCTCCAATGTGAATCAGTATATACTGGCCCACTTAAGAAATGGATGTTGATTTGCCTGCATTCCATTGAGTAGGGATGCACGTTGGTCTGACATTTTGTGTGGATACATGTAAGAAAAATTTGCATCCAGACTCCATGGAACGCAACAAAATCAACACAAATTCAATATATTTACACTCAACAGTTACTGGCAGATAAGGAGCTTTTTGCGCAAATTTTTGACAATATTCTGGTAGAAATTAGTTGCTCCTATATAATAATATGGAAACAAGTTGGTGCCTACCCGTGAAGTCAAATGACATGTTTATAACCAACCAACGTCCTGCATACAAGTTCCAGTGTGAATACATGAATGTGTGTAGATATTAAAAAGTATGTCATATTATGAGTAGCATCAATTATTCAATTTCTTATATTTTATCAAGTTAATTAACATCCATCATTTGTGTCAAAAAATAGTGGGCCACTTGAGATTTTTGTCATATTATGATTATTGTCAACTTATTTAAGTTCTAATATCTTAAGCAAAGGAATTTTAAATTTTGTGGTGAGCTGATAACTGTTAACACCATCTTTTAAACTGACAAATATGCCAGCAATTTGAGTCATGAAAAATATTTGGGTCAAACAAAGTTTTCCAATTATAAATCAGAGAAAGAAATGCATGAAATTTCTTGATGTCTGCTGGTGAAATACTCCCTGAAATTTGTTCAACTAATAAACTGACAGCTATGAACATTAATCATACTTCAGATATTGTTTTCCGCTTATAGAATGTTTTTTTATTTGTTTGAGATGCTGCGTACACAGAGATCAGAAAAACAACACCAGTTCCATGTGTTTTGGGGAGGAAACAATGACAGATATTTATAGCCTGATTACTTCCTCCCCTTATTGAATTTGAAACATATGTTGCATTATGAAATGTTCCATTAACTACCCATGTCTAATAGCTAATCTGTGTGGGGATTCTATAAAAAAACCTAATGTCTTTGGAGTTATAATATGGACATTAAAGATGGCTGTTGTTTTGTCTAATGTTCATAGCAATTAAACAACATGTGCCAACAAGCATTGAGGGTTAGCCAAAGTTTGTGGGGTATGATTTTACTCTAGAGCAAGCAAATATTTAAAAGGCGGACTTTGTTGAAAGAGATGAAAATTAGTCTCTAATGGTTTACCATGTTGTTGATATTATAATAACTTGGCCAATTCTGCTCAATCCATAGTACTATACAGTAATGCTCTAAGTAATCGACTTCTTAACCACAGCAGAATTATGGGTAACTTTTGAGGATTTAGTCGGAAATATGGCTTGTTGCCATTCATCGGAAAGCTCTAACAAGCCATATTTCCGACTAAATCCTGAAAAGTTACCCATAATTCTGCTGTGGTTAAGAAGTATTTGTGGTTAGAGCATTACTGTATTTACACTCATATACATTCATGCTGTAGAACATGAAGGACGTAGGTTGGTTGAAATCAAGTCAAGTGACGTAGCATGCAGGCCACAACTTGTTTTCATAACTTGCAATGCAATGCCATAATATCAATCAAAATGGGTGCCAAAGGATCTTTTAATCTGCAAGTGGAGTGTGAAAATAAGAAATGGATGTTGAATTTGTTGCTTTCCAAGTTGCAAGTTTGTCTGACATTTTTATATGTGGACAAAATGTCAGTCCAACTTGCATCCATACTCCTTGGAATGCAAGCAGATCAACATCCATTTCTTAAAACAAGCCCTAAAACATTTTAAGGTGTGAATTGTAACCCATATGTACCGGGGGGTATGACCAAAGAAGAAAACTTGAATTTTACTATTTGTGCGTCTCCTTGAGTTGTAGATATTAAT
The DNA here is from genome assembly GCA_032622095.1 of Siphonodentalium dalli. Taxonomy (NCBI): domain Eukaryota; kingdom Metazoa; phylum Mollusca; class Scaphopoda; order Gadilida; family Siphonodentaliidae; genus Siphonodentalium; species Siphonodentalium dalli. Next base: position 31,349,991 of record CP136065.1, read on the forward strand.
TTGGGTGATAATTTAAATTTATATAATCTAAAAATTAGTTACTAAAGCTCCATAATTAATCTCATTTCTGGGATATTCAGATAAGGCCTACATAAAAAATTGCTAGATTTACATCCCCTGAATTTGTTAATCAAGTAACTATTCATCAATTGAGTAACCAGTTATCAAAGTGTCAATGATTGATTAAAACGTTCTTGAATAGCCAAATGTGACATTGAAACAAATAGAAAATCAAAATTGGATTTTTCAGAGGGACAAATCGACACCATTGACCTTAGACATGAGTCATATATTAATATATCTGTTTGAGCAGACATTTATCATGGCTTCCGTACTGTATCAGGCCTCGCATTCGTCTTGGGAGGCACTTTATGATCTATAGGAATGATATCATTTGCAGAAGAGAATGGTCACTAAAGAGATACTTGGGGTCATTGAAAGCCCATCAAGTCCCGCTGGTCAGTACGCACAAAAGATTAAGTTTTGACAGTAGAATGAAATTGTCCGGCTTAATAGCGAAGAACGTCCCTTCACTTAGTCTGTTTCCCATATCATTCCAATCATACGGGATTAGTTTCCAGACGACAGCTTTTGATGTTGTTATTAAAGTGATACTTCTAAATGTCCACAAGTAATAATCGGGGGTCTTCTCATTTCTGCGAGAGATCAGGCTATGGACTTCAGTCACTCGGATAATTAGGAAACTAAGCTGGCTTGAATAAAATTTCTCGTGCGTTCACCTTCGCACAAATCACTTCTGACGGATAATTCTGGGAGTTACTGTCTGGTTATATTTCCTGAACAAATGAAGTGTACTAATTGTCGGAAGCGCCCTGATTGGATTCTAGCAGCGCGTTTGGCCTCTGTGACCTAATTTTGGAAACAATTGAGACTTTTCGTTATTAAGCCGTTCTCATTATAGAGCAATAATATGATGTCTTGTGAACTCCAAACTGGTTCAAGCAATTTTGTTTTGTAGCGTTGTTTTGTTAATTTTGTTTCTACTAGTAAGCTTATTTCATTTCCTATTTCTACTGAGCTAACAATCTTATGACTTTTTTTATTTTTAATTACATAGAAAAATGTATCACAAACTCTACATGGAGTCCAACTGCATGTGGCTTGGGACATAGATTCACTATCTGGTGCTGCAAATCAGGTACAGCTGTCAGATTATAGCTTTCAACACTTCAAACCTTAGGTTCATATCACTTGTCAGGGTAATACCTAGGTTATGCATGTTCATCATTAACTGATTGATTAATTAGTCAAGAGATTATCTCTTGACATGATAATTCAAGTTTGGTTGATGTCAGTGCTTTTTTTTATCATAACCATTTCTTTACTCCCATCCAGTTATAAAATTAATTATTGGAATCCTTAATTATTTAATTTGATGAGCAGGTGACAGTAATACACAGTATGATGAAAAGTTAATACTAGTGCGGAAGGATTCATATTCTTTTATAGGAAATGTTCAGATAATAAGTTCAATCGTTTGTTGAACTTATTGTCTGAACATTTCCTAAGTGATAACTACTCATCAATGAGTATTTAGTATAGAAAGGGTTAAGCCATATATCAATGATAGATGATGCTGAAAATAATCTCATGTCTAAATTGGTGGCATATGGTCATGGTGTACCGTAACTTCATTTATGGGGGTGGGGCGAACATCCAAAACATTGTATACCATTTGAATATGATGATTTCTTTTCTAATCAAGTGAAATATCAAATAGTCATACCTTATATTATCAACTGATTATTAAATTAAATTTTCTTTATTCTTTTTTGTTTGTTTGTGTTTTGGATATAAATGAAAGCTTTTATTTCCCACAATGTATATTAAATCATCGTTAACATATCAATGTTGGCTTTATAAACTCGGAAAATCTCCTTTTCCTACTATGACTCAAATTATGCGTCACTATACAGCAAGCCAACCCATGTTTAGGAAGACGGATGGGAACATATATCTGATGTCCATATCATGATAGATGCTGGCACAGGGTTTACTATATAACTATAATTCACACTGGATAGATGGCCAAATGATAGACTCATCCACATAAAGGCTGACAACTTTTTTTCCGTTGTGATCTATTGCTGCTCTCTGGAGGATCAATCCTTCTGAACATCAATTAACCCTTTATTTGCAATATGGATTGTCCCATCAGTTATAAAACTATAGATAGGGACGATCCATTATTGATCTGGAGGGATCTTCAGAGAAAATAAGCAGATAACAGACAGGAAAAAAACTGATAATGCACCATGAATGTCTTATATAAAAGAGAACTGATTTGGTCATTGAACTTCTAAAAACAACTGAATAAAATAGATATGCAATAACTTTCACGAATAGCGAATAAATAAGAAATAAACGGCGGTTTCAATGTGGTCATGGGATTTTGACCGCCAGAAAAAATCAGCAAACTGCATGAACCCCGAAGGGGTTCATGCGGAGTTTGCTTATTTTTTAACGAGGTCAAAACCCATGACCACGTTGAATCCGCCGTTTATTATTTATATTTATATACTTAAATTCATTATGAACTAGGATTGTCTGTCTTTCTCATTATTTATTCATCTATTTAAATGAACACATGGAGTTCAGTTCAGAAAGTGCGAATCCTCGTTTTTTGGAAAACCAAACATTTTGAGAATCCGTTCTTGAAGAACGGAAAAAAAACGCAATTTCACAGTTCAGTATACAAATATGACAAACTGTCCTGTTTAGCTAGTAACTAATGTAGACGTGTTGATTTCAAGAATGATAGCGTAACTGAAACTAACAATTAAGTTTCGGCTGTGGATAAGAAATCGACAATACGCCGTTCTACCATAATGATATATTCGTGAGGTTCGGGTTAATATTTGTAGTGGTAAGTAAAATGATAAAACGTTATTAAGTAGCAGGATTTTTGAACATCAACATTCAGTAACACCGGGCAACAACACTGATTATAGACTAAAATAAATTTCTTGCCAAATCCGGACGTACTATATAGATACTCAAGCAGTCGGCAATGTCCGACAATCCCCGGTCATTTCCGGGACCAATGTGTTCATAAACCTATGAACGACATTGGAAGTGACGTCACGTTGCGTTCATAGGTTTATGAACGCATTGAATACGGGGGCGTGTCTACCGTAACGCTATGGGGGAATCGGGGGAGATATTAGGTGTATGTAAATATATACTAATAACTACTGTTTAATAAAATTCCACATCGTTATAGTAATCTTATGTGGTAAGTGGGTGGACTTGACATGTAAATATGTATTTTTGTTATCTTCACCATTGTTTACTAATGTTCATGTTCTGCACGAATACACAGCATGATACCTATTAAACAATTCAAAATAAATTAAAAGGAGAAATCTTTCTGTAATCAAAGGGGTTAAAGTTAGGATTTCATGGGAAAAGTCCATACAAATCCATGTTGATCCAAAGCGTGCTAAAAAATTATTAAAAAAAAACGGCTGCTGACCAAATATATATTTTACTGCGCAGGTGTCATTCAGATTTTTTCTTCCCGGTTTTAAATGAGACTATGTAACCGAACCCTAAATTAACATCTACTCTGTGTTTTTCTTGTGTTTCCTCGATACTCTTTATCATGTTCTGTTGGTAAAAAATAACATGGTAGTCCTTAATATATCACGGATCTCACAATATAAACACGGAGAGGCAGCTGTGATCGTTTGGGTAACATCCACATCTATACTGAACAGATCTGCTCATTTCTCAATCCAGTTACTGGGACGTGAAGTTTATTTTATATATGAAATATGACACTCGGCAATGTTTATGTTATGATAATACACGTTTATGTTTTAAAAAGTTTAATCTCAGAAGGGGAGTCATATGGCTGACTGATTATGAGCCTTGTCGGAAGAAACACATTTAACATGGAAGCATTACTAACTTTCACACAAAGAATCGCATGTTATATATATATATATATATACAGTAATGGTATTAATTCCAACGCCCAATGCTAAGAAAATAGTGCTATCAGGAATGGGTCATATGCTCCAGTGAAGTTTCTGAAGATAGTATATATCTGGCATTAGCATAGAACGGGTTAAACTAGTAGGTAATATTGTAATCTAGTATACTCATTGGTCAATCAGTTCCAAAAACAAATTTGAACAATTTTGTTTCTCTTGAAAACCAAGTGTCATTTTAAAAGAGGTGTACAACATTATATTCTTCCAGAAATTAAACCAATGCATGAGTACTCTAGATTTTCAATTTCTTTTCTGGAAATTTCAGTTTTTGGAAATTTGCCTTGACCACTGATTGCTGAAATAAATCATCCTTAACCCACCTTAAAGATATGATAAGAAAGTGAAAATATCTAATATACATACCATAATCTACATCGGTGGCACTGACATTGAGCACAAATGATTTTGGCGCGATGTCCTCTGAGATTTCTTGGTAATATGACATGGGATCGAACACAGGTGTGTTGTCGTTAACGTCCTTGACATTCATGTATACCATTATCGTACTGGATAAAGGTGGTGATGCACCATCCTGTGCTTTTATCATGATCGTGTAGAGTTTAATCTGAAATTAAGAATACGAAATTAAAAAGAGAACGTATAACTACGAATGATCATTTGATTTTTCATTGGAACTGTTAATACTGAAAATAATGATAAAAAGATTCTTAATTTGTCATTTTAATGAGCAATATCACTGAACAATTTCTATTTTCTAACAATAATTTGAACATTTTTAGTAAATGTTAACAACAATAGTGAAGTATAACAGGACTTAAAGGGGTACTGTATGCCATTTTAAATAAATTCCCAGTGATAACAATGATCTAATATTGATAATATAGAGAAAACTAAGTAATTTGAGTCGAAGATGTATTCTGTAAACGTTCAGGTTACTAGGTTATCTTAAAATCAATGTTAATAATTTGATATAAATTTAATTTATGGCTGGAGTCATAAATTAAATTACGAATTTCCGTATACAGGACGTAATCAAAATAATTCATGGATAGTGGATTGGGCAAAACGTGGCACACATGATTGTGTAAAAAATTATGTTGATACTGGGCGTAAACTCAAGCCATTCACTGACTAGTGACTATACAATGACTTAATGAGTATATGGGACTAGTATGCATATAAAATAACATTTATTTGAAAGCTTGAAAACTTTCAAAAAATTACTCGACAACGACAATTGGTATTTTCCCATTCCGTCTAATCTTCCATCCGTAACATTACTTCGTAATCAACAGACTTTCAAATAATGGAAATCTGGTTACCTTAATCTACACTCAGAGACTAAAGTAACCAACAACAACATTTGGGTACAGTGTCCCTCTAAAAATATAACAGATTTGATGCCTTTTTTCAATAATTATTCATTAGTAAAAGTGATCAAAACTAATCAATGAACCTATGATACAGAGAAAAGTTACCATTAACCCTTTCATGACAGGAGTTGTGCTGGTTCAGCATTAAAGCTTCTGTGCCAGTGCATTCTCTTATAAATGTGAGTCTCCCACAGGGAGCCTCGCATATATAAGAGAATGCACTGGCTCACAAGGTAAATATTGTTAGGCCAATGTATTCTCTTATATATGCGAGGCTCCCTATGGGAGACTCGCATATATAAGAGAATGCATTGGCATAGGGTTTTTCGCAAAAAAAATCAGTAAGCTCCAGCCATTAAAGGGTTAATACACAGTATAACTATTGATTCATTGATTGTAGGTTCCAACAAACAGACCTTATCACAAACATACTATGTATGTTTAATGTGTCAATTATTTAAACACTGAAGCAGAGTGATTGGATATGGAAATGTTGAGGCCTTCATTTGACCAATAAAATTTAATATGGCTAGTGACCCTGACCATTTTCTCATTAAAATATCCAAGAATAACAAGGAAAACAGAAATTGGGGACTTTGATAGTTTATCTGGGGAGCTAATTGGGTGGTGGGGTCATTTTTTTTATCTTCAGTATAGATACAGATGCAGTCCTTCTGAAGCCTTGTGGTGGATGTTACCCTCACCTTCATGGCAACTGTTTTGCTCACTTTCTAAGTTTATATGGTTGTACATTTTTGATTGAATGGCCCCCTTTTAACTGGTATTTAAAGTTTGAACAAACTTATACAGATTACTTCTGAAATCTCAGGCACCAATGAACATAAATATATAGAGAATACCTCCAGTTTTTCTTTGAATACTGAAATATTTCCATTTTCATGAGCGGCTGCAAGCGATAAGTGAAAAATCTATATCTCTTTTCAGACACGAATGAGATGTTTCAGGTATTCAAACAAAACTTAGATGTTTTTTTTCTTATATGCGCTTTATTAATGCTTAAAGTTGCGAAATGGTGTAGAATTTTCACTTTCAATAGCACAACAAATTACAATACACAGAAAGCAAAACCTGGTTAAATAAAATTTCTGACACTGATAAGCTGAAAGTTAGCATACCGCTTTCAAGTGATAACGTCATGACGTCATTCGGCAAGCTACAGTGAAATAACAAAAAGCTACAATGAAATAACAAATTGTATTTCACTATAGCTTCTAAAAGATACATACGACGATTATGTTTCGGCATTTTTCCACTATTTTATAGGCAAGCATATACATGCAATAATTGTCCTTTTCTATATCCACAAAGTAATCAGGTAAATCTATCGCTTCATTGAATTCTGACTTTATGCTGGGTACCTTTAATGACTTCATTAGCTAAATGCTCAACTGGTAATAGTTGCTCACAAAGGTCAGAATAATTTTGATAATTGCTTTATAGGACAAGGGCTAGCCATAACCTTTATGAGTAGGGCATTACAAATTCATGCACAATATTTAGGATAATTGCAGGCATCCACTGTAGGTCACAGGTGTACCATCTGGTTCACAACCTCATATAAATGAGAACCAACCCGGGAGTACAATGACAATAATCTCAAAAACATTACAAATTTCAAATCTAAATCTATATTAGCAAATACTACAAGTTTATGATGATTTTCACTTGCAAGTTTGACTCCAAAATATGCGAAATCTACTGATAAAAGGTTTAACTCAATTAATACTTCAAAATAATTCTCAATTCAAACACTTCAAAAGATTATCTCAAATACCTGGACAGTGATCGAGTTGACCACAGTTGTAATAGAGTTTTTGTGGTGGGGGAGGGGAATTTGCCTGATAACCTATTACATAATTGAATGAACATACATGTAGTATTATTATGACTGCCCAGACAGTACAACCTTCCTAACTATTATGACTACACAGGGTAATAGTGGTGTAAAGCATACTAAAACTAATGTCTATAGAAACAGAAAATGCAACGCTTATTGTTTTATAACCAATTATATACATATACCATTTTATTCAGATGTTAAGGTCAGATATATACTTCAAAATAATTCTCAATTCAAACACTTCAAAAGATTAAATCCAAATTCTTCAGTCAATTACTATAACAATACGCTTGAAATGTCTATAAACCCTGAGTGTTATGAAGTAAAATAATGTCAGGGGTTAAGACTAGAAACTCAATTCTTGCCATAAATATTTGAATATGCCAGGGCAGACATATTCAAGCAATAAATCAAGAAAGGAACATGCCAGAGAACAAATTAAAGTCTTAACCCTTTACCCAACAGAATGGCCCTGTGCCAATGCATTCTCTTATATATGCGAGGCGACCTATGCATATATAAGAGAATACATTGGCTTAACACATTAAAAATTATAAAATTGTTAAAGAATGTAAGAAAAAATGGTAAAAAGTGTTAAAAAAAGATTTTTTTAGGCCAATGCATTCTCTTATATATGCGAGGCGACCTATGGTCGACTCGCATATATAAGAGAATGCATTGGCACAGGGCATAACTGTAACCATCACAATGTGGTCAATGAGCCGGTTCCAATGATATCCATATTTGTATGGTTCTATTGAGACAGACCGAAGATATTTTAGGCTGTTGAAGCTTTATTTGGGCGTTTTTGGCCGGTTTGTTGGGTAAAGGGTTAAGATCAGAAACTCAATTCTTGCCATAAATATTTGAATATGCAAGGGCAGACATATTCAAGCAATAAATCAAGAAAGGAACATGCCAGAGAACAAATTAAAGTCTTAAACAAACCTTATATTACAGACAACTGCACATTAAAACATATGCAGTTTTCTCAAATAAACAGTGTGGTTGATTTATGAGCATAATTGACATGTTCCATTGAACACTTCATTATAGAGGGATGTGTTTACATACTAGAGAAACACACATGTGGCCTTTATGGGAGATATGCCCTCTATGTATGGGATATTCTGGACAAATTTATTTATTGCTGGGCTTAAGTCATTGGAACATTGGTCAAATATTTACCATGTTGTAATAATATTTAATGATGTCATTAGACTTGAAATTCAGCATTTTTGTTGACTCATTTTCTTGAAAAGAGGATCAATGGGCTTTTTTATTTAATGGGCTAATTTAAAACATTGAATGACTTCATAATTGAAATATGCAAGCTACGATCATTCAGCTTTTTAAATAATGTTACTATTTCAAGTAACGCCTGAACTACTTGACATACAGCAAGAATGCTTTTCAAACGAATTCTACAAAAAATGATACAAGAATATCCCATAAAATTTGTTTAAAACTAGTGGCGTTGGTCACTTATTGGTGGCTCAGAACAGCTCAAAAATAATTGAAAAAAATTTCTGGAATCTCGCATTTCAAACTAACACCACCTATTACGAAATCTTCCTTCATAGTAATAACCTTAACCATTTGGCGAGTTTAATGACATGATGCCATACAGTTCGCAAGTGGGACAACATATATGTCGTTTCAGGAAGTGTCATTTTTATGTAGACATAACTTCAATTAATCATCTGATTTATAAATGAATTCTAAAGATATTCTATGAGATATTTTGATAAATATAATGTCCCAATGTATAAGTGTAATAGATTATGATAGTACACGTAAACATAAAATACACATTAATTAAAACGAATTATTGGACCCTTTTGACCCGAATTTGTTAATAATTATTGCTATGACTTGGACGTTAAACTCGCATATGACGTCATGTATATGACGATATAAATACTCTCCAAAGGGTTAAGAGTGATGGGTCTTTCAGGATTTTAGCAGTGAAGGTACTGAATTTGTCCATGTATGAATCCCCTACTGAAAAATGCCCCAAGTTGACTTACATCTTCAAAGTCCAGGCTATCACTGAGTGTGAATGTCCCCCGTCGTGGGTCGAGTTGGAAGATGCTCCGCCCCCAGTCCGACAACTGGGAATAGGTGACCTGTCCATTGAGATTCTCGTCCAAATCTGTCGCAAGAACTGATCCGACAGTCGTTCCGCCGGGAGTATTCTCTGGTATATCAAAGGAATAGATGGTTTTGGCAAAGACTGGTTCATTGTCGTTGATATCAGCAACTTGGATATTGACACTAGATGTCGCTGTATGAACACCATCATGTGCCTGAATCCGGAGATCAAACTGAGCTCTTGTTTCTCTGTCCAGGTATTTGGACAGGATGATAGCACCTGGAATTTAATGAAATTCAGGTCACATACAGTAATGCTCTAATTAATCGACTTCTTAACCACAGCGGAATTATGGGTAACTTTTCAGGATTTAGTCGGAAATATGGCTTGTTGCTATTCATCGGAAAGCTCTCTGCGAGAGCTTTCCGATGAATGGCAACAAGCCATATTTCCGACTAAATCCTGAAAAGTTACCCATAATTCTGCTGTGGTTAAGAAGTCGATTACTCAGAGCATTACCCTAGACTGAAAATATGCATCATCTTGCAAAATGAGTCAATCACATCATTTGTTCAATATTTATTCTCAAATCTTTACTATTAGAGTAAATAATATTTTTTAATCATTTGTTGTTCTACATGTAATGCTTACTGCTTCTAAGTTTGATGTGTTATTTGCTATCTATGGTGTATTGCTTAGAGGATTGTACTCTTCAGTTATAGTGGAAATCTCTGCCGTGTCAGAAACAATTCTGAACATTCAATTTAACTGAGATTTGACAGCATTATAAAAAGGTTGTCATGGTAACAGCAATATTCAGATTTGTATTTTTTTATTAGTGGCAAATAAATCTCACGGATCACTGATTAAGATGCAAAGACTGAGGCTATAGAAAACAATGAATATTTCTTCTAACAGAAAAAAACACACAAATTGTCTTGTGACACTCCAGTCAGGAATTCTAGTCGATTCCTTTTCCAGAAATATTCTTTTTAGAAAAAAATCTTTTACAAGGAACATTCTATTTGTGAAAACAGCAGGAACAAAATTAAATAACTATAGGCTTATAAATAATACTTACCATCATTGTTAATATTGAATGTAGATCCCTCATTTCCTGATAATATTGTGAGAGTAACGACCCCAGTGTCATCTGGATCGTTGACCGTTACCCTAGCAATGGTTTTCTGGAGGGCCGTGTCTTCCAGGACGCTAGCCGTGTACAGAGAGCTTGTGAACTGTGGTGGAGTATCATTCTCATCTAAAAGGTTGATTGTCGCCTGTAAAAGAGGAAGATCGAAATTTAGTCAGTTGACGAGCCAATAGACTACATGAACATACAATTTTTCATGCAAAATCCAAAATCTTTCTTGTTTGATATCTGAAACACAAATTTAATATTGTTAGTGTTGATTATATCTCATCCGATTCTTTGGAACTCTAAACATCAATATGGCCTTAAGAGAGGCAACAATTATCACTCTATGCTTCATATAATATGAAGAATAACCTGAAAATCAACAGAAAATTACTTATATTTAACCATTTCTATACTAAATACTCATCGACAAGTAATTTTCCCTTAGGAAATGCAGGTCATTTTGTTCAACTTATTATCTGAACATTTCCCACCAAAGAATATGAATCCTTCTGCACTTGTATTATCTTTTTATCAAACTGTGTATTACTGTTGTTGGCTCATTTTCCTGAACACCCCTCCAAATGAATAATAGACCATTCCAATATATACTTTTATAACTGAGTGGGAGATTCAATTTAGTATAGAAAGGGTTAAAGTGTTCTGAGGGTAAAATATATCCATTCTGATAGTTTAATGATAGTTCGATCCTCAAGATGAGTAGAATTTTTTATTTTCAACATTTATCATTGACCTGCTCCGACACTCACAACCATACCATATTATTTTCAGTTAATTCTGCCTCTATTTTGGAAGCCATGGTCGCCCCTGGTTATGCCTGGATAATTTCTCCCAATTTAATATACGATATGTACTGGCACGCATATGACTAACGCAACTACAATGCTTGAAAAAAATATTTTTCAACTGTCGGCAGGCATCTAATCATTGAGTACAAATGTCAGTTTATCATAGAAGCCATGGTATGGTTTTGACATCTGTGTAATATGTACTGGTTATCCCCCCTACAAAGCTGTCAATAGGGACAAGTTGAGGACATAAAAATGCATGTGAAACTTGGTGAAACTATAAACTAACAGCACCAGATGACAGGACTTTCACAGAAGCACTCTATGATGTATTTGCCATGAGAACTCTGTGGAAATAAATCACCATTTGGAGTGCTATCCACAAGGGACTGCTGCTCATGTTATCATTCTCTCATCAGTCATCTAAAGCTGCTAAAAAACAAGCCTGCAAATAGCCTGTCTGTCATTTGCAGAATGAGGTCCCCAGAGGGTGAATTTAGTGACGCTATCCCGCATAGCGGGCTAGCATCACTAAATTCACCCTCTGGGGGACCTCATTCTGCTTAGGCCTCATCTTCTGGGAAGTATCTATAGTATCAAATTAACATTGTTTTTAGTTACATTTCCCTTCTGGAAGTTTCTATATCCCCTAATTTGCAGAATATAAAATTCATAATTGAGGAGCCCAATGGGTGAACATCACCAACTTCAACTGGGGAACGTCAGTCTGATCCTAGATCTACCATAGCAGTTGAGGGCCTTAGCAGAATGAGGTCTCCAGAGGGTGAATTTAGTGATGCTAGCCCGCTATGCGGGATAGTCACTAAATTCACCCTCTGGGGACCTCATTCTGCAAATGACAGACACGCTATTTGCAGGCTTGCTAAAAAATATTTTATGAGACCATTTTCACAGAGAGTTCATTTAGTACTAGATATATTCTTTGCACAGAGTTCACACATTCTGTTTCATTGCTCCATTGGGAGGAAGATTGACAGTCTTACCCTGATGCTCCTAGAAAATTCCTCTCAACAGGCATAGATACAAAACACATACAAACAGATACAAATGTCTGTCTCCATCATGTAGAAGGAATTTTTCATATATAAAAAGCAAGTGCGTAAAAAAAATGACAATCCAAGCTTCATATGGGATCTTAGGAATGTACTTGAATAAAATGCAGTAGTCTTGTAATGTAATGTAATTAGCGAATAAAACAAACAGACCCAATTTCAGTATTGGACAAATCAATTTGAAAACCACAAGGAAATTTATGCCTAAATGAAACTAAATGAAACTATAAACGCATGTGAAACTAGAAGATATGCACCAGATGACAGGAATTTCACAGGAGCACTCTGTGATCAATTTGCTATCAGAAATCTGGAAATAAATCAACATTTCGAGTGTCAGGTTTCACAGCACCATTGGGAGACAAATTGGCACAGTCTAAGCCCTTGACTCCCAGAAAACACCCCTCAACAGGCATAGATACAAAATTCTGTATCCAATATTGTTGACAGAATTTTTCATATATAAAGAACCTTGTGCGTGGACAAAATGACAGCTAGTTCACAGTACAAGCTTCATCAGGGAATATAATCTTGAATACAATTCTATAGTTGTTTGTATGCACACAGCAAATAGGACAGATCCAAAACCCAAATAGGACAAAACAATTTGAAAACCATCAGAAAAGTTATGCCTTAGGCCAAAACAAAAAACCCCTGTTTCTGATAACATCGGGATAATTTTTTAGACAGACAGGCATGGATTTTTTTATACAATTTATTTTTAAAAACCTTTCAGCCGTAAATGTTATAATAGCGTACCATGGAATATGGTAGATTAATGTGTATTGAAAATGAGCCAAGCATTAGATAAAAGCATGCTGTCCCTTAAATTAATTCACTCTGTAGTAAGATCTCTACCAACATTGGGCTTAATAACTTACTTGTTTTTGCTTTTGGGATTGGGAAAAATTATAAATATTCACATTGACACTCTAACAGTTAACTTTTGACTAGCCTTCTGGAGAAAATTTAAAAAAAAATTGAGGCAGGCAGGTTATCGGAAAGAGTTTTTTTTTTTGCCTTATCCCTCCTGTTGTTATCTAATGCAGTGTGGGTGGTTATATGAGGGGATTCCTAGGTTTTCATACAGTTGCCATGTTGTTTCAGCAAACCATTTAACCACTATGGACCTAATTGAAGTCTGCTGAAGCAATCTCTGACAATATGCAATCACTGGTGACGACAGATCTCTAGATTACATTCACCTCTTGTTTATTTCACTTGTAGAAACCCAGCACCAGTGTTATAAATTCTGCAGTGAATTTCTTTGTCTTCCAAATAAACTCAAGCTTGATTGGTAAACTGTTCTAGACTTTAAAAAAATTTGTAATCCTCCCATAACACAGGGGATTGCTCAACAACCCAGTTGGTTTATTTTGACTTCTGCTTCCTTCCCCTTCTCAAAGGGACATCAAAGACCACACAAGAAGTGTCAGACGACCATTGAAAACAGTACAAATTCACATAAAATCACCCACTCAGGAATGGAAAAAAAATTATATTATTTTCATAACAACATGTGAATAAACTGCCAAACAGGGTAATGTTCTATAATAAAAAATATTTGATGCTCCATTATCCTACCAGTAGTTCATATGTAACTAAAATTGACAGGAAATTTGATTTCTAGTAACAAAAATATTTGTTGACTGGCTTCGACTCAGAATTATTACTACATGTATATAGTTGGGAGTCTATATACTGAGTGCAAGAGAGACACCAATTGTAACCCTTTCTTTACAATCCCTTTCATGACGGGAGCTTCACTGGTGCAGCATTAAACATCCTGTGTCAGTGCATTCTCTTCCATAGGGAGCCCTGCATATATTATATAAGAGAATGCACTGGCTTACAAGTTCCAGCTGAATGTTGTTAGGCCAATGCATTCTCTTATATATGCGAGGCACCCCATGGGCGACTCGCATATATAAGAGAATGCATTGGCACAGGGTTTTCACAAAATGTCAGGAAGCTCCAGTCATGGAAGGGTTAAATAGTCATTGACATGTAGTTTATGTACCTATATGGAGATATTCAGGTAATATTGCTCAACAAATTGTTGAACTTATTAGCCGAACATTTCCTACCAATCAACAGGAATCCTTCTGCAGATGTACTATCTATTCATCTCTCTGTCGGATGTTTATATTGAATATATATGAACACCCCTCCACATGAATAATGTACCATTCCAATGTATACTTTTAAAACTGAATGGGACAATCCATTCAGTAAAAAAGGGTTAAATATGCCTCTGAACTCAGGACTGTTGGACTTCCATCCACTATAACAGCTGAGTACTTCCATCCACTATAACAGCTGGGTACTTTGAATATCAAAACATTCTTAGGATGCATCCCCAAACTCTCTAAATCATATCAGAATGTGAAATAGACCAGATCTCAGATCAAAAGCCTCAGATAAAACAAAAAAGCTGGTCCGTTTCCTGATCTCGAGACTTGTTTTAGAAACAACTTCATCCCTGGAGTATCCGTGGAGACCCACTTCCTCTTCCTGCAGACATATGTCTCTTTCCTCGATCTACACTTATTATTTATTTATTTAGGATGATGGAATTCCTCAGGAGACAATTGCTGGTCTCCTAATTGCAGCTATCTATATAGTGATTGCTTCCTGTAACCTTGTATATTGACAGGGGGAAAAGAAAAACATTGTTTTTATAACATGCTATATGGCAGGCCCAGCTTGAGCCATCTGTGATATAACTCAATACAGCAGCAATGTGCTTCTGTCTGGTGCACAGTGATCAGGTGCATGCCAGTAAACTGTAGATGCATCAAGGTTCCCACCATATTGTGGAAATATCCAGAAAAAAACAGTCTTGCATTAGAGAAATAAGAGTGTTTTCACTGAAGAGGATTCTAATGATATCGATATTTCACCACTTGGATAACTCGGAGCGAGGGAGGTGGGGGCTCTACATTTTGAAATGTATAAGCAGAGCGCCGTCAGACTATACAGTATTATGGCAATAACAGTATTATATAAAAGCTGAGAATGACAAAAACAGGTTTTACGCTTAACACACGTTTATTTTCATATGGCAACTCTCATTCCAAAGGGGGGTGGGTCGAAAAGTCAACAGTAATGTGGAGTGTCATCTGTGATATAACTCTAAACAGAAGCTATGAGTTTCTGGCTGGTGCACAGTGCTCAGGTGCATGCAGGTAAACTGCAAATGCATGAAGATTTGATAATTCAGATCAAGCAGCCTGGAATTTATCACAACTGATTTCACAACAGATGTAGTGACCTCAATTATAAATAAAACATTAAGATTTAAGTGATAACTGAAGACCAACTCTACAGCACCTATAGTCATGTGCTGGAGAAACCTTAGCTCATTATTATATCAACGAAGCAGGATTTGGCTGCTCCAATCTCGGAGATTGACATTTATTACTGCAATAAACCAGCCTTATCTCGGATAGTAACACATATTCACCTCAAAAACTAATGGAGAAAAAATAAAACTCAATAAAAAGCTTCATTAAATGTATAATTACTGAGAGCCGATATGGGACCATGTAACCCCTGCTGGGAGATTCTGTTTTTATTAGAATTATATGAGAGAGCATAAAGTCTGGAGGATTATGTGCCAATACATAGTGATGAATAGTCTACAACTATTCATGGTTCTTGAGACCATAGTCGGAGCAGTGAGGAGAGCCCACCCCTTGCCTTCTAATGACCTCTCTACATGCTCTTGCATGTTTTAAGCTTGAGCATGAGATCTAAGCTGTTCACTATTCAATGACAGAAGAATGGCTTGTTTGATTTGCTTGCATTCCATATTGCATGGATGCAGTTGGGCTGACATTTTGTGTGGATCGAACACTTAAAAATGTCAGATCAACTGGCATCCATACTCTACATATACATATATCTCACTGAGAGCTTTCCGATGAATGGCAACAAGCCATATTTTCGACTAAATCTTGAAAAGTTACCCATAATTCTGCTGTGATTAACGAGTCGATTATTTAGGGCATTACTGTAAGTGGGTAGTAAGAACAAGAACACTGGAGCTCCTTCGATAGAAAAGTACCAGTACCTATAATACCATAGTATATCAGTGTATTTTGGACACATCTGTAGTGAATGTAAACCCCTGGTGGCATAAACAGTGATTTTTGCAATGATTGCACCCAACGAACGCAGGTTTAGGCACATTACACCAGCCACAAGATCTTAAATCTATAATATCCCAGTAATCTTCCTAAACCGCTTGAAAATTTAAATCTAGACCCCAGGCAAAAATTCTTTTGACGCAAACTTCAGTCAGGCTATACTGTTTGCATAATTGATGAAATTGAGTCTAAAATAGAGGTTGACTCACATGAACTGCATTGTGCGTAGTTATGAGAGAAAATAAAAATGCACAGCTTAACCCTTCCATGACAGGAGCTTCCTGAAATTTTGCGAAAATCTTGTGCCAATGCATTCTCTTATATATGTGAGTCTTCCATAGGGAGCCACACATATATAAGAGAATACATTGGCCTAACAATATTTACGTTGACCTAATGTAAGCCACTGCATATACATATATAAGAGAATGCACCGGCACAGAATCTTTAATGATGCACCAGCGCAGCTCCCGTTATGGAAGGGTTAAAGCAATGTATCTCAGTAAAAAAATAAGGCGAGTGGTGTTCGGCAATTGGCAAACACAGAAAGGGATTATGAGGTCTTTGCCCTCTGTGCCCTTCTGAAGGTCTGATTGTTGATATGTGAGGGGGAGGGGATGGGGGATGAATTTCCTCCAAAATGACACAATTTCCCTTCAGCTCTTATAATTCTGATACTATTTGCATATATTGGAAGTGAATTCCAAGTAGAATTTAGCCCATATGATATTATATACTACATGTAACTGATGGAACAGTTATAACCATAGCCTAACAAAATTCCAAAACCATACTTGAAATATAAAGTTTCCTAAAGTGCAGGCAAATTTCAGCTTATTTAATAACAGTGCAAGGACATGTTCAAGCTTGTAAAATAGTATGCTCATGACTCAAAGAATTATTGTCTTGATTCTCAAGCTTGTACAACTCAACTACCACAGAGAGATAATTGGAAAACCTCATGTTATAAAAAAGTCCACCTGGGATCGCATAAAATCAGCGAAAAATGCACTGTACTCATGTAATTTAACGTAATTATAACTTCCGAAACCTGGATCACAGAGTGCTTATTAGAGTATAACACAGTGGGAGTCACTGTCTATTTTGTACACATAATTTGGCTTGGAATAATTTTCTGCCTGCGTGATCCCGCCAGGTGCCCCTGTAGGCATTATTCATGCATCATATGCCCACTGTGATGGCATTGAAATATGTTCATTCATGGCGAGAATATATAATTTATATGTAGCCTTCGGCAATTTTTAAGTTTTCAACAAATATTATTGAGGCGAAGTTCCGAAAAAAATGTAGGAAGTATTTAGGGTATTGTTTGGTGACAATGATGGGTAAACACAGTATCAAACTGTTCACCAATGTCGAACCTCCCACATTCATTTTGGCAGGAAATGAAACATGCTTTAATTATATGATGGGAATGATAAATAAAATGTAATTCTAAGTTTTAGTTGAAATTCTAGGGTTCTAGGGTTCAAGTCCTATGATTAATTCCAACCTATTTAAAATGAATCCTCAATGCAAATATTGGTTTTGACCATCTTGTATAGATACTGAATCTTCCTCAGGGCCATAATATTGACCTCAAATTTCTGCAAGAGTTTGGAATGTAAAAATATTTTAAAACGTTACTCATACATACAGAAACCAAACAGATACAAAAATAACTCATATCTTTATTAAGTACAGGGTAAATAATATACAGCATGGTTTTCCCGAGAAAAATAAATAACAATTAGTTTTTTAAGTTTTTAAACTTTTCCAGAATATAGATGATAATGCAAAATTAAGACCATTATTTAATGAGAAACTCTTACTGAACCTAGTAACTTGTATCCATCAAAGCAAGCAGCTTGATGCAATCTGAACCATCGACCAAAACTAAATACAATATACAATGTCTGCACAAACGAAAAGGAACAATTGATAATCAGGCTAACTGATAATCAAGCAAACTGATAATCAGGCAATTCAACAATGTTATTTTATGCACTATGATCTAAATCAAAAGCAAAATAGTTTTCATAAAAATTTACTTGGAACCCTGAGCACATCTTTAAAGATTGCATGGAAAGTGAAATTATACAGGCTTATTGTGACTGAGCAACTCGGCTGAACTCCACTTTGAATTACAATGAACGATCTGTATTTTAACCCTTTGAGTGCCAGGTCGATTTTTGTATCAACCCATATACCCTGTGCCAATGCATGCTCTTATATATGCGAGTCGACCATAGGTCGCCTCGCATATATAAGAGAATGCATTGGCCTAACATTTTTTTTTTTTACACAATATTTTACAAATTTAATAATTTATTCTTATATTCTTTAACAGACTTATTTTGTAGGTTTAGGGCCGATGAGATCGGCCCCTGGCACTCAAAGGGTTAATAGCACCAGAGTCTCAGACGGTTTCAGACATGCTGCTGATGTTTGATTTGTATAATAGACACTGACATGTCCGATGCGGGAATCATCAACGAAACCCACTGGAGGTTCATCAGTTTTACAATAGAAATTAAAAATACATGCGGCACATGCCAGCAAATGGAATTAAACACTGCTGGACAAAACAACGATACACAGCAAACTATTGTAATTGCGGTCTTACAATACCAGAATTCTCGTGGATTCTTTGCATTCAACAATGGACATCCTGCCCGGAGCCGAGCTGACAAACCTTCACACAAGACGAGAATGAAGGATATTTCTATAAAGACTAAAGATCAATCGATGGACAATCAACACTAAAAGGGGTCTTTTCTTTTTGTGATTTTATGAATATGGGTCACCTTAGATTTTCATTTTCTTCTTATTATGTATATAGATTCAGAGAAACCATGAATAAGAATTTATCCATTAGCGTGGTACGTATTTGACAAAGGAGCCATTTGGACTGAAAACTATTATGCATAAGATGCTGTCAGATATACATGGACTCAAAGAAAATCAAAGAAGGACTTCCATTTGCAGACATTTCTTGCATAAAATAGTTGATTGATTTTTGATCTTCCCAAAGATAATACACATGTAAGTATAAGAATCAAACAGCCAACAAATATATTCTCAGTTTATAATATTACTTAAAATATGACATTTATCAAGTTCTAGCTGCGATTCCGAGCACGTAGCCTAAAAGGGCGAGATATACTTTTCGTTGAAGACAAACTCTCCAGAAAAAGCAGAATCATCTAGCAACATAGGAACGACACACTCGACCAGCAAAAACACTTGAAATAGAAGATTTCAGAGTTACTTGCTGATAAAATGGGATATACAAATACACACTACCCAAATCTGTTTGTTATATAAGTTGGGATAAGACATGTTTTCATGGAATGTCATGATAGATAGCCAGATGTGAGAAGTTTGTAATAGGAAGTGTATTACAAGGTCTCATTGTTTACACTGATAAGCTTCTTGTGAAAATAATATTAATCCAGTTGTCTATGTGGCAAGAAAGTTTGCCAGTCATCTGACATGTCAGGACGTATTTAGTGGTGGGGCAAAATGTTTCAGAGGCATTTGTTTGGCTCTAGGTCTATGAGTTCACTTATATAATACTTTTTAATAATAAACATTTAGGGCCACATCCGTGTTGAACTAAGTTGAAGGGCTGTTGACACAATGAGATTTGAAGTTTCAAAGATTTCATTTATTGACTTCGCAATAAATTTTTCATTACGAATTTACACATTTTTTGCTTGCATGATAAAGCATTGATGAAAGTATAACGAGTCCCAACATTTCTACTACATAGTTAGTAAGGTACCCCAATATTATCTTCATGTCAACCAAGCCTGCAAATAGTGTATCAGTCATTTGCAGAATGAGGTCCCCACACAGCGGACTAGCATCACCAAATTCACCCAAGATAAAATGCATAATCGAGGTGACTATATAAATGGGTGAACATCACCAACTTCAAGTGGGGAAATTCAATCTGATTCTAGGTCTCCCATACCAGTTGAGGTCTTAGCAAAATTATGTTCCCAGACATGCGAATTTGGTGATGCTAGCCCACCATGCAGGATAGCATCACTAAATTCACCCTCTGGGGACCTTATTCTGCAAATGACAGACACACGATTTGCAGACTTGATGTCAACAGTCATTATTAAATATTCAACAAAAATATTCTAAAACTACAGTAATGCCCTAAGTAATCGACTCTTTAACTACAGCAGAATTATGGGTAACTTTTCAGGATTTAGTCGGAAATATGGCTTGTTGCCATTCATCGGAAAGCTCTCGGGGAGAGCTTTCTGATGAATGGCAACAAGCCATATTTCCGACTAAATCCTGAAAAGTTACCCATAATTCTGCTGCAGTTAAAGAGTCGATTACTTAGGGCATTACTGTATACAGGTTATGTTAATTTAACATTTTAACCCTTTCTATACTAAATAGTCATTGATGAGTTGTTAGTTCCCTTAGGAAATGATCAACTTATTATCTGCACATTTCCCCACCAATGGATATGAATCATTCTGTTATATGATCTGTTTTTCTGTATGTCGTCTGCTTTTATAACCTGAAAACCCCCCTCCAAATGAATAATAGACCATTCCAATATTTACTTTTATAACTGAAAGGGAGAATCCATTTATATAGAAAGGGTTAACATTTATATCCTTTCATTGTGAGAGATGATCTTCAATTCTCAGAATGTTAATAATGATTACATTATCCAGCAACATTGGTGACCATGAATGTGACACATGACTGAGAACAAACCAATGATATTGGAGTACAAATGCGACAGAATCAGTTCACAACATTGTCACCCGAGGGAGAATTTAGCTGAGAAGTGGTAAGAGGATCTAGATAATACTTGTGATATCAATCTTTGAATGAATATATAATCAGAAAATAACACGACAAAACATTTTGGCCATCAAATTCAATTTCGGCCAAATTGAGGCTGTAAAATATTCATGGGGATCACTTGGATACGAGACACACAACAGCGTGATCATCTAATCGGGCTGCGAAATTAGAAGTTGTCATTTCAACTGCCAATATCATCTACTTGTGACTCAAGAATCCAATTTATTCCAAAACGTCAATCTAGAGGCCAGATAATTTGAGACACAAATCAAATTTACCATAGATTTTTTTTCGCTCCCAAGTTATTCGAAAATCTATTGAGCGTGTAAGATTGTAGCAGTTTTGGTCCTCGGGGCAAAGATCGGATTAATAAGGTTCACAGAAAAGGGTATATGTGTCAGTTTTGATGAGCAACGAAGATAGAGACAAGAAAGTAATTGCTATTTCTCGGAGTTTCATTTTCTTCAGGTTTTCAATTGAGTTCTGACAAGACTAGACATAATCCAGATATTATAGAATGGAAAGCTTTAGGGATATTATGTAATGTGTGATAATACTATTTAATTTTAAGCTGCTATATACAGTAATGCCCTAAATAATTGACTCCTTAACCACAGCAGAATTATGGGTAATTTTTCAGGATTTAGTCGGAAATATGGCTTGTTGCCATTCATCGGAAAGCTCTCACTGAGGAGTCGATTATTTAGGGCATATTACTGTATCATTACCATAAATATCCTCATTACATTGCCCTTACTGTACACTTTGTATTCAAATCAAATTTTTGATTGATTGATTGGGGTTTTTTAAAATGTAGCTTTCAGCAACTAATGCCATATCATGACATTGCCAGTTTTAGTAGTGGAGGGAATCTGCACACTTACAGCTAATTTAACAGTGATTTCAATGGCTGATAAAATCATCCACTATGTGTGGCAAACCACTGGCCATCAGCGAGTAACTGGCAACTCCATCAGATAACGATTTCAAGTTACAAAGTCCATGATGGAAACATGTGGATTTGAACCCTCATCACCAGCACTGGAGGGTGAGACAGCTTGGTGTTGTACCCCGAACCAACTGAGCCAACGAGGCTCCATATCAAATTGTTTAATATTTGCTCAAATTGTAAATAAACAGAATATTCAAACGATGTTTCGCTTATGGTTTGAATTTATTTAATTACAGAAGTACACATGACATAAATCCTGGACTTAAGGTGGCAATGCTCATGACAGATGTCAACACATGCTAAATGAAGACTGATTTTGTTGAAGCTTCAATATATGTGTTTACCACAAAATTATAGGGTGTAAATGTTGTCAATTTTTGCACAATATGATTCTACAATAGTTTCATAAAGAATTAATTACAAAATTGATCCCTTGTAAAGAGAAAATGAAAAGCTAACATCCTATAGGATCGCCCAGAAATACTCAATTACTAATATGAATATGAATCTCAAATGCAAAAGTTAACTCCAACAGAACCTACTTATAACTATAAATTGAAATTTCAACTTGACTCAGTGGGTGGTATGGAGTATTAAAAATCCAATCTACAATGTTTGTAAAGCATGCGTGATCTGGACTCTGATAAGCCACCAAATGGTATTGTGAAAGCTGTAAGCCCTTTATAAGTGAATCAATGCCTTGGATTTTTCTGCTAGGTCTACACAGTATAGACAGGTAAGAGGATCAAGTACCTGATCAGCTTTATTAATGTTCTGTAGAGAGGGTCAATTTTTGAAGAATTATTATTTTGGAACTCTATGTGCCATATTCAGGATTCAAGGCAATGACAGTGCATTTTTTATTATCTACAGTAATGCCCCAAATAATCGACTCCTTAACCACAGCAGAATTATGGGTAACTTTTCAAGATTTAGTCGGGCCATTCATTAGAAAGCTCTCACAACAAGCCATATTTCTGACTAAATCCTGAAAAGTAACCCATAATTCTGCTGTGGTTAAGGAGTCGATTATTAGGGCATAACTGTACTTGACTGCTATTGCAAAAGAAAGTTTAAGAATTCAGTTGACAACTGTCCTGCCCCATAATAAACATTATGATTATTGGTGAATAATAAACAATACAATCAAACATGTTGAATGTGAGAATATTGGTGAAAATAGTTTATAAATATGGTTATTCAACATCATCCCTATATTTACAGCCTATGTATGCTTTGTATTCACATTATTGCACATGCATTAGATTGATTGAAACCATCAGTAAAATACAGGGTCTTTAATACAAAAGATTTAAAGGTTATCATTATGGGCAAGCCTGAGTTTAGTGTGCGTCATTCGCAGAATGAGGTCTCCAGAGGGTTAATTTATTGACACTCTCCCACATAGCAGGCTAGCATTACTAAATTCACCCTCCGGGGACCTCATTCTACATGGCCTCATCTGCTATGGGAGACATAGACTCAGATAGAAGTTCCCAAATGGTGAATATTGTGATGTACACCCATTGGGAACTGTTGATTATGCAATGTGTTGTCTGCCAATTTGGGGATATAGAGAATATAAACTAAAAAGAAATAGAATATGAGAAGAAGTTTCTGTAGAAATTTGATAATAAAGAAACTTTCCAGAGAAGATGAGGCTTAAGTAGAATAAGGTCCCCAAGAGGATGAATTTTGTTATGCTAGCCCACTATGTGGGATAGCGTCACTAAATTCACCCTCTGGGGACCTCATTCTGCAAATGACAGGCACACTAAACTTAGGCTTGATTATGAGCCAGTTATCGTGTACATTTTGAGAATATGAAATTTCCATATTAATAATTGGGGCTTTGCATGACAAAATGTGATGAATTCTCAATATGGATTGTGAACAAAACCATTTATGTGGCTTTAATGACAGAGGGAGAGAAATCTCATTGTTCTGAGAAAAATTGAAACATAAAACTCATGCCTGTAATTACGTGCTGTAGAGAAAATCCCCTTGTTGTGTGAAGGGGTCACGTGCATATGAGGATTGAATGAGAGCTGCTGTGGTCATCATGGTCTATATGATAATACACTGCCCAATGATCTCCACATCTATTCAAATGATTAGGGCACTTGAAAAACTGAAAGCCAAGAGGAGAATGCCAACACAATTTATTGCCTATGCCCAGACATCGTGATGTTTAACCCATCATTACCCGAATAGATTCTCCAATTCAGTTCTGAACTTCCCAAGGTGTATCTTAACGGTGGGGAATCATGTGGTTTCGAGTTGATGAGTGTCATGCACGCATTCAAAATGGCCGAGGCGATCTAAAACACGACCAGAAATGAGGAAAAAGGTAATAAACAAGGATAATGATATAATACATAGTATTTTAAAACTTACGAGCATATGCTACACTATTTTTCAAACAAGCTGATACCCCATTTGTGTCCAAACTCATAGTTGTTTGCTCTTACATTCTAACCAAAGTTGTCAGTCGAATGATTCTCCAAGATGTACGTATGTACTTGGTTATTCCATGAACCTCCGACTGGCAATTTTGGTCAGAATGTTCTGGAAAACTACTGGGTATTTCTGAAGAAATAAGTTATCAACTTGTTTTAAAAATAAACTAGCATAAGCTCCTAACAGTCACAATAGTATGTTTTGTGTGAGTTCCTCGTATATTATGTTTTGTGCATTTGCACATTTTGAATGCGTGGTACTCACCAACATCGAAACCACGTGATTCCCCACCGTGATCTTGGAATGATCTATTCTTTATTTTAGGGATGTTCTGATAAAGCATATGAGATGGCACAGAAAGTCCCAATTGAGTCCAATTCATTTGAAGGGGTGTTCAAATAATTAAAGCCCGTTGAAATGTTCAGATGCTAGTAATACATTGAAAAAGTAGAGGTTAAGGCAGTATATTGAACATCACTCCAATTGAATGAATGAACGAGTTTATGTAATTGCAAACCAGTGTTTATCTAGTTAAGAAATAGATCAGAAACTTAGGGTTATTTTTCAAACATCTTCCCGTGTTTACCCATGTCCGTTCCTCAAACAAAAGACGAGAAAGCATGTTTTTTTGAACATCTGTCGGGATACAATGTAACTCTCATGTATTGACACTGTAGTATACAGTCCTAATCCGTTCTATGTGACAGCAACGATGAACACTATTTGCTGACAATGGCACCTTTTGTCTATTGTAGGCCCTTCATTGAACACAATGTTGATTCAGAATGACAAAGATTTTTATTTTTCATTTGCAGTCTCCATGCACAACTCATGTCGTCACTATGTTATCGGGAGGACCCTACCCGATTTCCGTTAACAAAAGCAGCGATACATCAAACAATGGCCACACGCGAGCCACCTTAAACAAGCACCACAAGAGCTCTCTTCAATGACAGTTTCAATATGCTGTGTTCCATTTTTAGAAAGTAACAGTGCTTGAATAAGAAATTGAATTCCGGCAAGGAATGGAACTGAGTGATAGAACATGATATGCAGGGCTATTCATGGCTTTACACAGACAGGTAAAAGAATAACAGGAAAACATTGTCAGGTGCCACGCATTTGTACACGCAAGATGCATTTGTATCTGTGTGTGAATCGGGCACAATAATTATTCTAACTGAGAGATGATCGAGGTTTATTCCTGGTATGCCAAATTTCTGCGCTATAAATTTAAAGGCCTGCGTCACTACCGTCACATCACTATAAATAGACAGGTAACCAGACCTGTATAGGCCCTTATGATGACTAACATCACATCACTATAGGACAGGTAACCAGACCTTTATAGGCCCACTAACATCACATCACTTTAGCAGGACCATTTTACAAAGCCTTGGTTTATGCTTCTATATAAATGATGTCGGGCTGCCTCTCAGCCTCTGATTGGAATAACATAGTGGAACAAGGCATCAACTACAATGAGAACAACCAACATGTCATGTTAAATCAACCACAAACACTCCCCACTGGGAATCCAGTGGCGCTCTGTGAATACGCTTTCATCTACACAGAGAGACAGAAGGATTCCTAGACATGCTAGCATGGAAGTGCACCATCTGACGATAACTGTAACAATTTCTGCGGAGTAATGCGAACAAGCTGTCTACTCACGGAATCAGCTGATTGTGTTCGTAAGATGAGCGAGGTCGCTAAGCATCCACAAATAGAAACCAGCACAAGCAAGTTCGGAACTACGAGAGTCTGGTGGTGCATGTACACTGCCATCCTGTCCCATGTTCAAAGAAATGTCATAATATCACACTGGCTCATATGTGTGGTGTATTGAGGGGTGTTGAGTTACTGATAAAGCTATGATAGTCCTGGGAAACTGTACCAAGCTAGTGTCAGATGTCCTCAAATGTACTGTAACATTACAAGTTAGCACCAAGTCTGAGTTTAGTGTGCCTGTCATTTGCAGAATGAGGTCCCCAGAGGCTTAATTTAGTGATGCTATCCGGCATAGTGGGCTAGCATCATTAAATTAACCCTCTGGGGACCTCATTCTGCATGGCCTCATCTGCTATGAGAGAATAGACTCAGATTGAAGTTCCCAAATGGTGAATATTGTGATGTACACCCATTGGGAACCTCGATTATGCAATTTGTCATCTGCCAATTTGGGGATATAGAGAAACTAAACTAAAAAAGAAATAGAATCTATGTGAAAAAGTTATAATTTGATAATAAAGAAACTTTCCAGAGAAGATAAGGCCTAAGCAGAATGAGGTCCCCAGAGGGTGAATTTAGTGATGCTAGCCCATGTGGGATAGCGTCACTAAATTCACCCTCTGGGGACCTCATTCTGCAAATGACAGGCACACTAAACTCAGGCTTGGTTAGCACAAACCAAAGCACAAACCTGTCCGCATAATGTTTGATTTACCTTTTGATGACATTCCTTCATAGAGATGATCAGCTGATAAATTCAACGAACTGGCTCAGATATATGCTCTGACCATTTCCACAAGTAAATCAATGCTCTAGATCTAGGGGTATCAGAAATAATGTATTACCTCAAATGTGCAAATCATTTAGATCTGCAGGCAGATAGTGAGACATTGGCGACAAAAGTCTCATGTTATATATTCATATTAAATGCTTGAGATAATATTAAGAGTGGGGGGACCTTGAATCCATCCTTAACCCTTTCATGACGGGAGCTATACTGGTGCAGCATTAAAGATCATGTGCTTGTGCATTCTCTTATATATGCGATTCTCCCTAAGAAGCCTTGCATATATAAGAGAATACATTGGCTTACAATGTCAGGTATATATTGTTAGGCCAATGCATTCTCTTATATATGGGAGGCTCCCTATGGGAGACTCGCATATATAAGAGAATGCATTGGAGCAGGGTTATCGCAAATTTTCAGGAAGCTCCAGTCATGGAAGTGTTAATAGATGTCATAGTACACAAAGTAAGATTTCAAACATTACTCATCAATCGGAAATATTATGTTGATGTAAATGTTCCTCAGCATGCTTTCTTCGGCCATGACTGACAAGTCATCTTGGGACGCGGATACATTCTTCATAGTGACTAACATGCGTACCAAATGACATTGTATCAAACGGAGTAATGGAAAGCATGAATTAGTGTTTGCCTGCCAACCTTGTTAATTAGGTGACAGTAAACACTGGCTAATTGTTATGCAAATCACGAATACATTATGCACACTTCAAGGGGTATATCTGCCAATGTAAATAATTCATACACCTGGAGTGGAAACATATATCTAGGTTTGATGTCAGCTGGACTAACTTTGTTCAACAGTCTGAAGTCAAGGACAATATAAAAGGACAAATGTGTGTCCATGTTACTACCACAAACCATTGCTGTCTGCTACTACCGAACCGCCTTGCTATACATGATTTATTTATACCCCATACTTGACACGAAGTGATTACAACATGAAGATGAATACAAATATACATAGAGCAGAAAAGGGGAATATAATCCAGTGGCAAGCAAAGTACTGTAAGTGGTCAACCACAAATCAAAATGTTCTCCAGTTAGTTGAACAATGTTTATTTTATCTGTCTGCCATCTGATTTAATTACCTGAAATCCCTCCAAATGAATAATAGACCATTCCAATGTATATTTTTATAGTAGAATGGGAGAATCAATTTAGTAAAGAAAGGGGTAATTTTCAAACAAGTATGGGTGTGAAATATGCACTTTGTATGTAGTGGATCTTTGTCCATCCAAGCATTTCATGTATCACATCTGATTATGACAAGATGGAATTGTGCCTTATATAACAAGAGCATCACTTTGCAAAATACGCCAGTTGTAATTGGCCATAACTCTGAAAATTGGAGGGTGGAACAAAAATTTGAACTTGACCAAAGGCCTGTATTTTGGGCTAGTACTCACATACCAAATTTCATTCCATTCAGTTCAGACTTACTAAAGTTATCATCCGGAAATGAAAATTGATTGCAAATTCCCAAAAACAAGAACAAAACTCTGGTGAAAATTGGCAGGCAGAACCCGAATTCGAACATGACCTGTATTTTGTGCTAGTAAACCCATATACCACATTTTATTCCGCTGAAACTATCTAAAGTTATCCAGAAAGCAAAAGCGAATGGACGGAAAGACTGCCCAATCCGACAGACGGACGGATGGACCAATAACATAATACGTCTGTTTTTTTAAAAACAGGTGTATAAAAATGATTTGATATCAGGACACCATTAGAAATAATGTTCAGGTAATGGAAGCGAGTTCAACGAACACAATTCACCTGAGTTTATAAACATAGGCCTCCAGGGATGTTCTACCTTGTACTCTGAAGTATTCCATAACAAACTGACTGGTTTATCTAGCTAGAATGTCTGCTGAGAACAAACAGATTCTGTCAAGTAAATTACCTTCCTTCTGTAGACAACCAAATTGCAATTGGAAGCTTGGCTTTGTTGAAGGAAAGGCTTTGTATGGAACCCTTTCATCAATCGGTTGATAATACTATTAACTATAACATCATTCATATGATAATACTATTAACTATAACATGGTTCATATTATATACCTCAGGCTTGTTGCAAGAGATATTGTTGTACTTAATCTCATCTAATTATAGACAAAGCTGAGAACAGATGCACCAATTAGTCGTGCGCACAATTCATTTTGCAGGGAGTTGCATGAAAAGGCACAAATGTTTAGCTACCGGTACATCGCAAATCTGGATTGTGATCTTCATTATCCTGATGAGCTCATGTTTGCATGCAATACTCGCATCTTTCTTATATCTTTAGATTTTTAGTCATGTAATTATGTGATCAATGCAGTCTTCATTAATTAAAGCTTGTGAAATATTTGGAGTGATTGATGGAATTAGACATCATTTTAATATACCTGTTTAACCCTTCTATGCTAAATGTATTCTCCCATTCAGTTATAAAAGTATACATTGGAGTTGTCTATTATTCATTTGGAGGGGTGAATAAAAGCAGAGGTAATAAAAGCAGACAAAAGGATAACACAAGTGCAGAAGAATTAATATTCATTGGTGGGAAATGTTCAGATAATGAGTTCAGCAAACAACTTATGGTCGTTTGTTGAACTTAATATCTGAACATTTCCAAAGGGAACTACATGTACTTGTCAATGAGTATTTAGTATAGAAAGTGTTAATACAAGCGCTGCAGCAGTTTAACTTTTGCATAAGCTTTTGCAGATGTTTCCCCTTGGAAAAATGTCTTGAAAAGACACCACTAGACTTTAAACAGCTTTCTTGCCCAAGTTGGTCACTGACACTTGAAGGCTATGGTGCTTCAAACAGATTGATTGGTCAGCGACCTATACATCCTATTAGGCTTCATGTGAGCATCAAAATCAAAACCAACCACACGCAGATATAATAATTCTCTTCTGATCGGATCAAGGACACAGTATGACTTGTAAGAATGCCAGAGACAGGAATGCCTCCCCTGGGTAAAATCAACCAAAGCGGGCAACTATATAAACCTTGCAATATTAATAAAGCCAAGGAAAAATAATCTCCAACAAACCAGCGGCCATGTCTACGCAGGAATATTTCAGCACGAGAAGCTTCGAAGTGCATTAAATCTATTGATTTGCAGGTTCTGAGCGCGATTTTATCACTTTTGCCAACAGGTATAACCCATAAAGCTGTCGGAGGCGGCGTTAAAATTTCCCCCTTTGTTTACATGTCCTTTTATGTGCAGAGGTGATGAAAAGTTAAAACACCTGGTTGGGCCGCTAAAATCATTCAGGTATGAACAAATAAGCCTCAGTGTGGTGACCAGCTCCACTAAAACTCTTCTGACTTTATGAGATTTCTTTCAAGTTTAATTCTGCATGTTTCAAGTCCCACATAAAATAAACCCACATTCACAAATGATTGCTTCACTAAAACAGGCTGAATGTCTATTGAATGACTCAGAGTTATTTCCCTTTACAGAATATCAACAGTATCAGCCATAACATCTGAGCAATATTGCGACAGGTTTGATTTCACAGAAGTATATCTATTACACTGGCCTCTCTTTTATGCCCTCAAGAAATACATGTCCTATAAAGTATTTATAAGTGTTTTTATGGCCGTGGCTAATTATCAAAAATATCTTCAGTACCTGCTTGTATCAGTACTATAATCGTCATATCGCTCTAGATACCACCTTGATAAAATGCCAGCAATTATGTGTTCAGGTGATCAAAACAAGTCATTATCCTGAACCAACTTAACACATTGTATCTACATATCTTTGACTCACTACATATGGGCGAGTTTTATTTTTTATATACATAAACCTGTAATTGACTGACTGTTCAAGGGTCTTTTGAATGTTCATAAATGAGGACAAACCTTCAAGGAGATAGACAAAATGAAAACAACAAATGAGGTGTGAATATCAGTTATAGTTTTTATAAGTTTATGAATATATAGCTGGATTTAACATCTCAATATAAATTTGATACAAACATTATCAAATTTGTCTACAGAATGTGAATTCAGTGGTAACTTTATCAACTTAAAACAGATCTAGTCATTTCTTAAATATACACATGCATTTAAAAAACTTGATGTTTTAGCAGTTAATCTGCTTTTCATACAGAGATATATTATCTGAGAGATAAGAAATGATCTGTTTATTATCCCACATGTCAGAATATGAAAGCTTCTTGAAATGAACCTGCTCATGTCCATAAATTTAATTTTTTTTAAACTTCAGGAAAGGAAAATGAAAGGTTTTAAGGAAAACATCTTTATCAGATCATTGAGGTTTGTATATGTTCACACCTATTTGCACGAACCCACTAACCTTCCATAAACCTCATGAAAGCTTCACAGATAAAACTTCAATTAGTATTTTGTAAATAAATGAATGGCAGCAAAACACAGTTGCTAATGGAGGGTCTTCTGCTTTACACAGACCGCAATCTGCTCAGGTACAAGTGTTCAGTAAACGAGAACCAGACCACCTCAATCGCACCTCGGAAGTCATATGGTACAATTAGTGGGGAATGATGGCAGATTAGATGCCACAAATTACTTTGATCAAGGAATAGATCTCAATTGTGTAAGCTAATTACTTACAGAGAGCAAAACAGAATGGGGAAAGATGAGTTCCAGAGAACAGCATTATCATCAAGAAAAATACCATATATATACATGTATATATATATTATTCCTCCAAAATTTAAAGAGCTATGTAAGTACTGCAATAATGAGTGCAATTCACATCAATAAAGAGTAAAGTTCCAGAGAGCAAAACAGAATGGCAAAAGATGATTTCCAAAGAACAAAACAGAACAGCAAAAGATGACTTCCAGAGAATATCATTCTCATCAAGAAAAATTCCATATATATATATAAATAACTTTTATTCCTCCAAAATCTGAAGAGTTATATAAGTACTTAATTTAAACTTAACTTAAACCCACCACTGCAATATTATGTGTAAAAGACATCAATAAAAAGTAAAGTATCAGAGAGCAAAACAGAATGGCGGGAAAAGATTTCCAGTGATCAGAACAAAATGGCAAAAGATGGTTTCCAGGCAATAGTTAGAACAATCAATGGAAAAAAAAATATGGATGATTATAAATCTAATCTTGATTATAATCTGTGTCTAGTAGTACTTCATGACACATCTTGTGTCTCCGGGGAAGCTGTTTTTATATACTCACTAATTCATTTCCTGATATGTAGCAAGTGCCACCTTCTCAGCAAATAGGCTTGAGAAATGAGGAATCTTTTAGCGATGAAACATTGATCAGACCGCAGATTGGACTTGAGTAGGTTTGAGAAATGAGGAATATTCTGGTGATGAAACATTGATCAGATCGCAGGTTGAACAAGAATCCCTTTTCTGATGTGAAGTAAGTGCCTTCTCAGCAATTAGATTTAAGGAACAAGGAATCTTTTGGTGACAAACATTGATCATATCACAGGTTGAACTCGAGTAATTATCAGCTGGGATATAAAATCAACAGATCGCTAATCTAATATCTCCGAACAATATGCTGAGAATAGTTCCCACAGTCGAAGAGTTTTCAAATCTAAGGTACGATTACCCACACCACTCAATAGCTTCGATTATTTGGAGTTCAATCTGTGGAGTCGAAAATTTGCTCAAAGAGCTGAGAATTAGATAACAAAAATCTAAATTTCAAATGTTGTGTGATATAATCATATATTGACCTCCCCCTCCATAAATGAAGTTAGAATATACCATAGTTATAGTCTCATGCTACCAATTTCGTCCTCATTTATTGTCAGATTATGATGAATGTATTGTCCGAATTGCAAAACCAAAATGTTGAAAATGAAGAACAATTTATTCAAGAATGTACACTTTTCAATAGCTTGAGGGAAAATTATGAATCTATATTTAACAGCACGGAGGAAATATCAACTGAATCTATTTTTAATCGGACAACATATTGAGATAGAAAACATATCTGTGATTTTATTAAACACGTCTTTGAATTAGGAAAGAAGAAAGTAGATAAGGACAGACTAACATGAGCTCATTCTTTTTGGATGCAAGCCTTGAAATAGTGTGTCTGTCATTTGCAGAATGAGGTCCCCAGAGGGTGAATTTAGTGATGCTAGCCTGCTATGTGGGGTAGCATCACTAAATTCACCCTCTGGGGACCTCATTCTGCAAATGACAGACACCCTATTTCAAGGCTTGGTTGGATGGTAATTATGTATGCCTACGGACAGCTATATTTATATATTTGCTTATGATCAGTATGTATGTGAAACATTTATATGTCGATATTTGAATAAAGCAAACATGCTTTATCATGGGCTTTTTCCAATAAAGATTGATTGATGGAGCAAATATAAGCACTAAAGAACCACTTTCAACCACTTTTGCTTCATTTGCATGTAGGTGTGGTGAAAGCACTGAAGGGTCAAGTGACACATAACCTTCAGAAGTTGGAGCCTCGATCTGCATGCCCCCTGATCTGCGACCTCTACAAAAAGATGGACAAATCAAAGAAAATCCTGTCCAGAGATTGCTAGTTTTCATATTCGAATTGACTACTGATACATCAAAAAAAAAAAAAAGAAGAAAGTTGCATTGATTGATGCAATCGAACTTGGAAGTTTCATATATTTATGTATTTGACTCATTTTCTGATGACTCTAAGCTCTGGTATGAAGCTCATATCACCGTACCCAGAATAATAACTCCACCTCATACCCATACCTCGATCAATCAATCACCCATTGTTTACATGCACTGCATCTAGCCTCAAGGTCTACGCTATCTCTTTTGATGTTCAGCTTCGTAAGCCTTTCTATGCCATCCAATAATTGATGAATATTGCCAACGTACACACCCGGACACAGAAACAATAAGCTTGATCTGTCACGGGTCATTTATCCTTGCTCGAGTCATTTACAGACATGAGTCGATGAAAAATTCCAACGTGGGCGGTGATTTGGCGAACAAGTACCAGCAAATATGAGATATTTGCAGGCCTCCAGCTTTGCTATATCGAGAAGACAATTTCGTCCTGTACCCATGTTTCTCCAGAATATATTAAA
Source organism: Siphonodentalium dalli (assembly GCA_032622095.1). Classification (NCBI taxonomy): domain Eukaryota; kingdom Metazoa; phylum Mollusca; class Scaphopoda; order Gadilida; family Siphonodentaliidae; genus Siphonodentalium; species Siphonodentalium dalli. Next base: position 31,384,331 of record CP136065.1, read on the forward strand.
TAATTCTTACTTATTAATTATGTTTTACAATCTCTCGAGGCCGGACGCGATATTTTTCATCAATATATTTTGATATCCAATATGAAAATCCTAATGATCTACCAACATAGTGTATAATTGTAATTATAGTAAATGTTAATCTGATCTCAGCAGTGGTGGGTTCTAATCCCATGCAGGCATGGAGGATAATTTTGATTGATTTTCAAAGGCAATCTCAGTTGATATACATCTTAATGTGCATATCCAATTGAAACATGGCTATTTTGATAATTAAGAAATGTGAATCCAGTAGCAATGAGCATATTATTCTGAGTCAGTGCTTTACACATTAAAAAATCCTCTATTAGTTACTCAGTCAAAGGTGTGGGAGAATGCAATGAATTTAAAAATTGAGAGGTATTTATACACATGGACTTTAAACTCAATTCCGTTAGTTGTTTATGAAATTCCTGTCTATTTCACAACACTTGAACTTACACTTAACATCCAGGAGGGATGTAAAACTGAATTAGAAGTCAATATTTTATCACACACAAGAATTTGACTGAATGAGAATACTTGGAGAGACCATATGAAAATTTCTTCATTAACTCTCCCATCCACACATTGCTCTGCATTACCATACAATCCTGAAGATATTCTGTCAAAAGCCTAAGCTGGTCTCCTTTTCATACAGAAGCCAACGCAAACTACTTTGTCCGAAATTATGTTTACACTCTGTAAGCTTGCGTCAATGTCAGTATACTTAGTACATACCAGTCCTAAAGGACACATTCATATTGAGGCATATCAAAAGAAAACGTGTTGGGCAAACGGACAGAGCCACGATCTATAGGTTTATTTTGGAACCTGATCGAGGCTCACCTACTTTGGTGGAAAGTCAGACCAACGGGTCATAGAGTAACCACGATAAATACACTGATTACAGATTTCAGGATTAGACATTTCACAAGGATTAGATATTTCGGAGAAATGCATTTGATGTTCAGGAAAAAATCTGTCAGTAAGCTGTCTGATTTTATAGTCATCGAATATCAATATTCTTATTTCCTTCTAGCCCTTGAGCCCCGTTTACCATACATCCTTAGAAAGTAAAAGCGAGCAAGTAGGAAATAGCACAAACCAAATGAAATAAATGTATTCATGCTAAAAAGTGGAGTAATGTGAACTCTAGGATATCTGGATTGGCACGTTGTGTGCTCAACAGGCTTACATTTTTGAGTCTTGAAAATGCTGACAAGCCTTGAAATAGTGTGTCTGTCATTTGCAGAATGAGGTCCCCAGAGGGTGAATTTAGTGATGCTACCCCGCATAGCAGGCTATCATCACCAAATTCACCCTCTGGGGACCTCATTCTGCTTACACCTCAGCAGAATGAGGTTCCCAGAGGGTGAATTTATGCAATGTGTCGTCTGAAAATTTGGGGAGAAAGAGAAACTAAACTGAAAAAAAATAGTATTTACGTGAAGAAGTTTCTATAGGAATTTGATAATAAAGAACCTTTCCAGAGAAGATGAGGCCTGAGCAGAATGAGTTCTCCAGAGGGTTAATTTCGTGATGCTAGCCCGCTGTGTATGGCAGCATCACTAAATTCACCCTCTGGGGACCTAATTCTGCAAATGACAGGCACACTATTTCAAGGCTTGGTTGGATGGTAATTATGTATGTCTACGGACAACTATATTTATATATTTGTTTATGTTCAGTATGTATGTATGTGAAACATTTATTTTGTGTACACCCTGGTAGCCAGACTATAAGATCCAGAAAAAGGCCCTGTCAAAAGAATATTCTGAATAACAAATAAAAAGTGAGTATGTCTAATAAAATATCTGTGAAATAACTTCCTGAATGTGAAAAGAGCAAAATCAATGTAAATTTGAAACCAGTACATTGGAACCTAGAGCAGTTTCAACAGACTTATTCTTCGGTTCAGGTCTCGTGTTTGGATTTCAACGAAGGTCCCAAAAGGTCCCACAAGGCGTGCTCAACAATACATATCTTGTTTACAATCCTTGTTATAACTATAGACTATTCAAAGAGAAATTATGGAAAGCCGTTCATGGATTTTGATTAGCACTACCTGAACTACGAGCAACAAAACATGTCAGAAAGTGGATCTGTGTGATATATTGTAGTAATCTGTGTGCACCCATGAGGCCATAAAAACAGCAGTGCCATTACCTATGTTGTTAGGTTCATGTTTGAAATATCAATCTTTGTGTACATTCATACTGTATTGATTGGATTCTCCTTGGTATGTCCCTGCTTTCTTTTTATACAGAGTACCGACATGATTGAAATTATATGCAACATACTTTACTCATACCTGTTTTTAAATTCATGCAGTACTATTTTTATGCACCCATCGGTGCTTGAATTTAAAACTAAGCAAAAAATAGTACAACCCAAACAGTTCAGCGAATTTCCTGAACATATCCCTCCAGATGAATAATAGACATTTTCAATATATACCTTTATAACTGAATGGGAGAATTCATTTTGTAAAGAAAGGGTCAACAATTATACTTTTATCAAAGGTTAACCCTTTCATGAATAGAGCTTTCTGAAATTTTGCGAAAACCCTGTGCCAAAGCATTCTCTTATATATGTGTGTCTCCTATAGGGAGCCTCACATATATAAATAAGAGAATGCACTGGCTTACAAGTTCAAGGTAAATATTGTTAGGCCAATGTACTCTCTTATATACCGGGTATGCGAGACTCCCAATGGGAGACTCGTGTATATATAAGAGAATGCATTGGCACAGGGTTTTTGCAAATTTTCAGGAAGATCCAGTCATGGAAGTGTTAACACTTTTTATAACCGAAAGAAGTCGAATTGATATTCATTCTAAAGATATATAGCGACTTTACAATTTAAAGCATTTGTGAGTCAGACATTTGAAAAAAAGTACCAGCAAACTATTGATGCGAACTGGATATATGAAGGTTGTGAAATTCCCGCCCAATCATTTATAAGCACGGCAACATTGTATTCTGAACCTAACAGCTACAATAGGCAATTATGGGTGACCGTGTAAGTACAAGCTAATTATTAGCAACCATATATATGTACATGTCAAAATATGGGCGATAATTGTAAGACTGAGGGAATTATGGAGATCGTTAGAGATATGCAATGATTTTCCTATCGATAATTGCACCCTGTCGCTAACGAGTGTGATGCAGTTTCGAGCTGGCACGTGTATTGAGCACATGGCTTATGAGACACCTAGTGATTGCTAACAATACCACCTTCATTCCTCAATAATTCCTCACCCTCTGATCAATATCAACTACAGGTGGGATCAAAAAGATGTATTAAATGTTCCAGGCTAATTTATATGAAATCTATTTTCTTTTATTTGGATTCTGGTGTATAAAATGATGCGTTTGGAATGAGAATTGCTGCATTAAAGTCACTATTCTGTCTGATATTTTTCTATGTATTTAGTTCATATCATTCCAATGTTTTATAGGTACACCAAAAATCAAGTTGTTAAATTTCAACAACAAAATAGTATTCATTGGTATTATTAATAGGTCTAGTTTATCCATCATATTTGGTTTTCAAAATTTATTTTCAACAGACCAAAACAGAAAACAAGGTTAAATTATATTTTAAGTGGTTGTTTTAACTGGAGGTGTGGAACCCTGAATATATCCATAACAATTTGATAACTAAATACCCTCTGATTGGTTGTTATTTATTCCCAATTATTCATTTGTAGAAATGTTGATCTTAATTATCTGATCAGGAAACAATCCATGTCTATTTGTTGAACTTATCTGCTCCATATAAAACATTTAAATGTGTTTCTCTGCATGTTGTCTGCATCATCTTATCTTCTTATCTGAACATCCCTATCAACGAAACATGAAAAATTACCCACAGTAGATTGTTCATAAAGAATGGAAGAATTCAATAAGCAATCGAAGGGTTTGAAAATGTTTGTGAAAACATGTGTCCAATTCATTTTAAAGCCCCATGGAGGTTTTACAGCAAATGTTTATTCATTCCTTTTTCGGAGAAAAATAGACCAGTATACTGCTGTATCAATAATTTTGTTGATCTATTAAAATTAGTAGAAATTCATCATTTCAGAATCGACATTATATGCTACATGTACATGTTTATGGACCGGTCTATGAGACTAACAGACCTCAAGACTGTGAAGCTCAAAGATGATACTTCCAATTGTAACCCCCACCCCCTGAACCCCTCTTCTCAATATTTCTAAATCCACCACTGTACATGGTGTGATTTATTATGCCTTGCCTGGTAATAAGTAAATCTTGAGCAACAAGTGCATGCATAAATGGTAAAATTTGTGTATCCTAATCTTGGGTAACTCCTGCTGGGAGGATTAATAGAACACCCAGGGAAGTCGTCAATCATACACATATTAGCAACCCATAACACTCAAACTGACATAAAGCCCCAAGTCATGTGTCTGATGCTCCAAATTATAGGTGCCCCACATATGATTTTATTCAACATCAATATATAATCATATATATTTACTGAGTCATTGCCTGCGTAAGTCTTTTGCTTAAGCATCTAGAAGTATATACTTGATAAGATTGATAGAGGACCATTCAGATTGCATGCATTGACTGCACGCCATTTGCAAACGCCAGAATACAACTACTGGTAACACAAAATCATTAGACCATTGCCTTCTTAAAATTTTGCATTCAATTGAATGAAGATAAATAATATATTTTTTTTCTTTCTGATTTTTGTATGAAAATGGAATAAATCAGAATCAATGGTTTTATAGGAGGATCGTGCTTGACATATGTAATCTAACTAACACTTTATGTCACGTCTCATCTTAATATAATTTATTTTGAGGAGATATAGCTCCTTATATAAGCTTGATGACAAATCCTCTTCTTTCTTCTCAGACTTCTATGAGATATCACATACATCATGTAATTTTTGTGATGAATTATTAAAATAATGTTTACAGCAATGTTATTTGTCCAGGAGCTACGGTACCACAACACTCTTATTGTCAAACGTGTGGTGATTTACTGGTGAAACTTCACACTTCTATTGAATTCAAACATTTTATAATAAAAATGTCCATAACAATCACAATATTCTTTAAAAAGCATATTATTTAGCTGTATTATTCCTCTATTTTCAACACGTTTTTAGCATACGATAAACCATAATATGTACAGTAATGCCCTAAATAATTGACTCCCTAACCACAGCAGAATTATGGGTAATTTTCAGGATTTAGTCTTGTTGCCATTCACCGGAAAGCTCTCAGTGAGAGCTTTCCGATGAATGGCAACAAGCCATATTTTCGACTAAATCCTGAAAAATTACCCATAATTCTGCTGTGGTTAGGGAGTCAATTATTTAGGGCATTACTGTACTATTCCACTTTCTGAGGCAGTCTGATTGAAGTCCATACCAGATAGCCCATATCCCTCAGATGACCTCATACTGGTAGGAATGCAGGATATTCTACATATCAAATGGCTCATTTTATTGTCAGAATTGATTCAATGCCCCTTCTGGTTACTTTTTATTGCGATTTAGTCCTCAGACCCCCTCTCAAGCAAGCTCATGAAATTGGAGTTTATAACCAGAATATCCTTCATCACCGCAATAAAATAATATTTTTCCTGTCTCTTGTTTGAGTCAATCAAGCACTTCACTGAAATAAGTCACTAAGTCAATAAAACTGAGCAAACACAAATGAAAAACCACCATTCTATCACCCTCAAACCTATAATTTAATCCACTGCATTCTACCTATCCATTTCATTTTATGACATTTTTCTGAAATTTCTCATTCTGCGTTTCCGAGTTTAGCAACTATAATTGCTTGATTCAAGGAGCAAGAATTTTAACAAGGCTTGATGTTTTTTATGTTGACATTTAGGTGGACTCAAAAGGTGGCTGGAGTTACAGAGAAACCCGACACTTCGGACAATGGAACACATACCGTGTCCTTGTTGACTTCACCTGGTCGCTCAATAACTGGTTACCTTAACTGAAAAGCAACCTTTTTGTGGCATACCTTATGTATGAGAGGCTATGCCTGAAGCATCAGGACACTTGTTTACATTTTGCCACCAGACATTGTTGCACCCAGGCTGTAAACTGTAATTTAACATTTGTCATTGTCATTTCTGGTTATTCAGGAAGTTTGTGATGATAAAGCCTGCACCGCTTTGACCAGTTGACCCACCTTTGAAATATCTTCTGACAAGTCACACTTAATTAATTCACCAGTACTTTCTAGATACTTGGAGGATAAAAATGATGTTTGGGTACCTGTCATAAGAAGTCAGTTGGTGTACATCATGACGCAGCCATGAATATTTAATGAAATATTTAAAAGACACCATTCATAAAAATCAAGATGAAAAATTTAAGAAAAAAAACCTACTTCATACTACTAGTTCATGGTAATATTATTGTAATGACAATGTGATGTTTCCACATTAAGCAATATATTTGAAGATTTGGAAATATATTCCAAAATTCAGAAAAGGAAAACTGAAAATTTGAAAAGTGTCCCATTACTGGCTTTTAGTTTATGGTAATGGGTTGCTTCTATGATATTTTTGTTGTCAAAAAAAAAATATTGGAAACGATCCAATAAGCTGAATGATGTTCATGTATAAATTCAAAAGCATGATACAACATGAATGAGAGATATACTGCCAATATTCTGCGATTAGAACATGAAGAACAAATATGCCATTGTTTAAATTGGTGTCAGAGCCGACCCTTGACTTATCAGAAATTTCTCAGAATTGCAAGCATTTTTTACTCAGGACAACACTGTTGTTATCCGCTGGGTTATAAATATATAGATTTTATGACACCCTATAACAGAGGACAACATTCATGGCCAAGTGTTTGATTGCTTTGCAAGCTATTGTGATAAGATGTTAAGTGCTTACACACCATTGTACCTTACACCAATATTAGTTTTATTTTGCACATATATCATATACCATAAAAGTGTGTCTCAAAAAGATAATATCATAGCCATAATGGACTGCCACGAAAGTGACATTTCCACTTAATAGCATATGGACCCATATATAATGTGTATTTTTTATTGTCCCTGCTGGTCCCCGGAGTAAGTATTATCATTGATATTGAACTCCGATTTTAGCAACAGGTCAGCGCAGAGACAATGATAACAATATAGACTATTTGTTATTGCTAATAGCTGATCAAATGTTGCAACAACGCTGGCATAAAAATTTATATTTGCTATGGCTGAATTTTGTTTTTATTAAATGGTATAATGCAGTAAATGGACGACAAAGGAACCGCATAGACCACACAGGGAGGAGTATAATTCAAGAGCAAATATTTTCAAACTTGGTTTTTTTTTCAAGTCTACACCGAAACCACAATGAAAGACATATAGACTCCCATTTACAGACCAACGGAGAGGTGTATAATAGAATGAGATGTGTAACACTAGCTTGATTTGTTTGCCATTTCAGGAGGCACAACCCACTAGAGGTATCATTTTGACAGACAGAGTAAACTCAAGTATTTGGTGAGAAATTTGACATTAAGTAGTGTCAAAAAAAGCAGACTGTGGGTATAAAATAGCATGAGGTATTTTTCCAGGAATTTGACAAGTGTACTTGAGTTCCCTAAATTTAAGAAGCAATCACAGATTGTGGTAGTGTATCCATTCAGTTTTCATTACATGCATATTCTTAGCACATTGCTCCTGCTGTGTTGTATTTTAATTCTGATTCCGCAAAATGCGGGATCGGACGACCTCGACCTCACAGGACACGAATGAGGTTTGCCCCACACAGGAAACCGGGTCTATAAAATAAAAGCATCATCACACATGAGAATATAAGCCCTGTCTATTTCTTGAACAAACTGTGTAAGTCTTTTTTTTTTTTCGAGTTAAGGATTCTAGGACAGGTGATGTGTAAATAAACACAGAATGACATATGTGTGAATGGGTTTGTCGATACAGCATTTGTGCCATTACGGAAGAATAAAACTTGCGGCTGCACCACTCTTTCTATCCTTCCACATTGTGCTCATGCCATGTCACTCACACACTTGCGTCATTCAGTGTATATCTTAGGTCTGAACCATAATGCAATCTATGGTAAATAGGTCTGATGATTGCATAGCAATACGGGTGCCCAAGTTTTTAGGGGGGGGGGGGGGGGGGGGGGGCTGAGACTTTTGGCCCAATTTAAAAAAAAAATAATATACTCATGTTTGCATATGTAACACAGTTTTTGTGAATATACCATGTACAGTAATGCTCTAAGTAATCGACTCCTTAACCACAGCAGAATTATGGGTAATTTTTCAGGATTTAGTCGGAAATATGGCTTGTTGCCATTCATCAGAAAGCTCTCGGGGAGAGTTTTCCAATGAATGGCAACAAGCTATATTTCCGACTAAATCCTGAAAAGTTACCCATAATTCTGCTGTGGTTAAGGAGTCGATTACTTAGAACATTACTGTATATACACATAAATATAACAAAATAGATTTAAATTAACTTTAAATATGTATAATTCGGGCAGAAATATACTGTGATTTGTCACAATTTCCCCCTGAAATATCTCCAATTTGCCCGAATCTTGAGCTTTCAAAACGTTTGGGGGGCTATGGATGATTGTCCCCTATTACCATTTAGTGCTTCGACCACCCCTGTAAATGACATTCCTACCAATATTTAGCATCAATACCAGAGAAGTATTCACAAGCAGAAGTCACACAAGATACCTTCCATGAGCTACAGAGTCAACAACAACAGAAGGAATTAGCTAGGAGACCGTGGCAAAACTTCCACCTCTTCAGAAACAATGAGGCCTATCTCAAATTATGCACGTTGCTAACTTATTTTTTCGCCTAAATTTTGCTGGGTCAGAGAGGCAGTGTCCATAAGGTCAGGTTTACACAGAACAGCTTTTAGCGTGCTCTGTTCAGCCGTGTTCGAATAGCATAGATGTGTGTCTTGTTTACCCACCGATTTACTGCAGAGCCACAAACAACTCTGTTTGACTATTTGAGGGCGATCTGTTTGGCTAAAACAAAGCGCAGCATCCCGGCAGATTTGGGATAGTTGCCCCCCTTAGAGTCCTATTGATTAGTAAATAGAGGTGGCTTTGTTTCCGATTATTTGCTCAAACTTCAGCGCCTTTGTACACTGCTGATCAAATGAAACAGATCTGAGATCTTCTATTCTCTATACAGTCTGAATGTGTTACCTATCCCAGAGTTCTTTGCAAATATGCAATGTCTGTTTCCTCAGTTGGAACCCTAAATATAAATACTGAGATTCGCAATGGATTATCGTGGAGAAATATTCATGTCTGTCTGTTTAAAAACTGCAGAAGAGAAAAAATAACTCTCCTCGAGCCTTGAAATAGTGTGCTGTCATTTGCAGAATGAGGTCCCCAGAGGGTGAATTTAGTGATGCTACCCCGCTGAGAATACATTGGCCTAACAATATTTACCTTGACCTTCTAAGTCAGTGCATTCTCTTATATATACGAGTCTCCCATATGGAGCCTCGCATATATGAGGCCCCCACCCCCCATTTTCGTACGCCGTATTCCATGCCCTGTTATGAGGTACGCCGTATTCCGGCCCCTCTGTTAGGAGGTATTCGGTATTCCAAATATACCGGTATTCGTACGCCGACCTTCCAAAAAATGAAGTTTTCATATATTTTTATGTATTCCATATGGCTGTTAACTGGTATTCCGTATTCCACCCTCTGTATTAAGTGGTATTCCGTATTCCATGGGGGTTGGGGGTGGGGGCCTCATATATAAGAGAATACATTGGCCTGACAATATTTACCTTGTAAGCCAGTGCATTCTCTTATATATGCGAGGCTCCCTATGGGAGACTTGCATATATAAGAGAAAGCACTGGCACATGATATTTAATGCTGCACCAGCGCTACTCCTGTCATGAAAGAGTTAAATCAACCCAGTTAAGCCATAACCCAAAGAATGATATAAGACAACAAATACATGTACATGGTACCCATAATAAATGGGTAAAATGCTGATGTGGAAAAAAAAATTGTGGTGACTAAATTACGCTACTCAGAAGAGCAATTATTGTCGTCCTTTATATTTTGATTTTAGAAGAACTGAGGGGCTGTGGAGAAACTGCTCTCCTTATAACCCATTCTATACTGAATGGATTTTCCCACTTAGTTATAAAAGTATATATTGGAATGGTCTATTATTCATCTGGAAGGGAGTTCAGGAAACAGACAACAGGTAATAAAGTGCAGAAGGAGTCCTATTTATTTATTCAACTTATTATCTGAACATTTCCTAAGGTTATAATAACTACTCATCAATGAGTATTTAGTATAGAAAGGGCTAAAAAGGCCAGACTTTAATGGAAAAATGTATCATTCGAGGCTTTTTCACCCCTGACCTTGGTTATCGATTATATTCATAAAGTTATATAGATTGAATAGATTTTGTTGACCCGAAGTGAGAACCCGATAAGCGTTTTAAGTAAATGATAAATGTATTGTAATTGTTGTATTTTCACCTATAAAAATAGCCCTTACAAAAAGTAAAGTTAAACGTACACATAAAATGGTTTGAAAACATATAATAAATAATATCAAAAGCTCTTAGAATAAAAACATCAAACAATGTGACCCTTCTATAAAATTTTAAAGCATACACATCCTAACCTCTCATAGAGCACTCACAAATTAATAGGTCTCAAAATTTTACTTCCTTTTCAATCCAAATTAATGTATAAAAAAGGTTGCAATAGTTTGATGATAGGGAGTGGTTTCAATTTTAACAGATCTAACATGAATGAAGTCTTCTCCATATAATATGTCTCCTCCTAATAGCTGCAGGCTGTGCAATAAAGATCACACTGTTTTCAAGAAATAAAAAACCTCAAACTAACTTGATATCATTTTGATCAGATAACATTGAAGGTTGTTCATGAAGTGGCTTGTGTTTAAGCCAACAAAGACCCACAATTAAAATGCCAGACTGAATTTGATGTGTGGTAACATTACTTTCTCAGTAACCTATATGTTTAAGTTATAATCCTTCGGCTTTCGAGAGTCAAAGTGACTTGTCAAAATACAAACCTTACAAAAAGTACAATTGTAAATAATATAGGGGTAATGTAACAGTGTAATTTTAACATACACCCCTTTAAATTTAATATACTATTTCTAAACTTAAAGGTTAAACTTCCTCATGTTTCAATAAACTATCTAAGGACCTCATGGGACATATCTCAACTGACCCAATTTTCTGGCCACAACCGCAGACTACCAAATAATATTTCCCTGCTGTTTCAATGGGGCTGATGTCGCATAAACATGCGGGCTAATTTCCACGGATTTCAGTATGCACAAAAGGATTGACCAGCATAACCAAACATATGGGATCCGCTCAAATTTAAACAGAAAGAACCCATGAAATAATGAACTCATACTCAACGGAGCATATCATTGGCTTATTGTCTACCTGAACAGGCGACCACTGCTGGCCGCAATTAATGCGGGTTTAATTTTCCACGCATCGTGTTGGTTTTCCTTGGTTTCCGAGTTCCCCATTGTGATCTTTGGCTTTATGTTAACCTGGCTTTTGGACCATCTGCCCCGTACTTATGAATTGAGCCTGAATTAAATGCACATTGGGCTGATCGATAGGTGGAGAAATTTGAATCTAATTGCTGCGTTTAATTCGGATTCGCTGCTCGGAAAGAAGGGCCACTCGAGACCATTTCTGGCAACAGGTTTAATCATCAAGTGTTCGACGATGAAATCTCCTATATTATTCGGCATGCGTGACTCGGTGAATGAATTTATACTTATTTCAATCCTGCATTGCACATGTCACGGCATCCACGGGACTCAAGAGCACTTGGAAAGTCACTGGCTGTCTATAGTAGTGTTATTTCAAACAAAATTTATCAGTTGAAAGTACAGGAAATTTGTAATTATATAAGATTATAAATAGAGTCCTTTTGCGCAGTTTTGCAGGCATTTAAACCTTTGAGTGCCAGAGGCCAATCTCTCATCGGCCCTAAACATACAAAATAAGTCTGTTAAAGAATATAAGAATAAATTATTAAAATTGTAAAAAATTGTAAAAAAAAAATTAAAATGTTAGGCCAATGCATTCTCTTATATATGCGAGGCGACCTATGGTCGACTCGCATATATAAGAGAATGCATTGGCACAGGGTATATGGGTTGATACAAAAATCGACCTGGCACTCAAAGGGTTAAACCTTCTGAATAAATCATAATTTATAATCTTTTTTGCTATATTTAGATAATTTCAAGCTTTTGAACTACAGTAATGCCCTAAATAATCGACTCCTTAACCACAGCAGAATTATGGGTAATTTTTCAGGATTAGTCGGAAATATGGTTTGTTGCCATTCATCGGAAAGCTCTCACTGAGAGCTATTGCGCTGAGAGCTTTCCGATGAATGGCAACAAGCCATATTTCCGATTAAATCCTGAAAAGTTACCCATAATTCTGATGTGGTTAAGCAGTCGATTACTTAGGGCATTTAAGTACATTCAAATTTGGGGACTTTAATAAACACCAATATGATCAGAGGTTCCATCTTTTAAATCATCCAGATGTAAGGGCAGCTAAACTTTCCCCCCAAGAATAGCACCAATCAGATTCAAAGATGAAGCATAAAATCTAAAGATGAATTGAAAACTACATCTACAATGATCAAGTTCATGCTAAACTGGCAGAATGAATAAACTTAACTTCTGAAATGATACGAAAAAGTTCCTTTTTACCTTATATTTCGTGGATTTTAAGCCATTCTGGGATGTCTGAAAGGACATTTCTGCCTTATGGATACATCTGCCCACACTGCACTCATTTCCTACATGCTCATATAATCAAGCTTGGATATAGTGTGTCTGACATTTGCAGAATGAGGTCCTAGAGGGTGAATTTAGTGATGCTGTCCCACACAGTGGGCAAGCATCACCACATTCACCCTCTGGGGACCTCATTCTGCTTAAGCCTCATATTCTGGAAAGTATCTATAGTCTCAATTAACATTGTTTTTAGTTACTTTTTCCCATCTGTTGAGTTTCTATATCCTATAATCTAGATAAGGTAAATTGCATAATCGAGGTGACTAATGGGTGAACATCACCAACTTCAACTGGGGAACGTCAATCTGATCCTAGGTCACTCACAGCCGTTGAGACCGTAGCAGAACGGGGTACCCAGAGGGTGAATTTGATGATGCTAGCCCGCTGTGTGGGATAGCGTCACTAAATTCACACACTGGGGACCTCATTCTGCAAATGTCAGACATACTGTATGCAAGCGTGAAGAGGGAATGAATTGGCGGGAAGTTCTCTCTGTCATCACTCTCTTTAATCTATTCCAATTCAAATCACCTTCTTGAGTCCTAATTCAATTTCAACTCTGTGAAAATTCACCAGGAACAATGAGAATATCAAACATCACATGTTCCGTCTATGTTTGCAATTACCATGTCCATGATAATACCCCCATCTCAACCACACAGAGAGTTTGTTCAAGGCACAATTGTGTGAAAGCAAACTAAAGGTCCGAACTGATGAAAAAAAAGACATTCTTGTGTCCCAAAACAACTCAGCTCCACGAAATGTCGTGACCCCAGTGTAAAGAAAAATGTGAAATCGTGGTCTCGCCAGATGAAAAACTTGTTTCGGCATGTTGGCTGTAGAATAAATTAAAACGTTAAAAGGGCAGATTCAGTTTGAAAATAGGGAATGGCTAACAATATGGTATTATACATCATTCACAATCTTACAGATTCCATATACAGTAATTGCCCTAATTAATCGACTCCTTTAACCACAGCAGAATTATGGGTAACTTTTCAGGATTTAGTCCTGAAAAGTCACCCATAATTCTGCTGTGGTTAAAGGTGTCGATTAATTAGGGCAATTACTGTACCCATGACCATTTCGGCAAGAAAGTACAATTTCTATATTCATAGTTAGGATGCAATGAACATCTCATACCAGTATTGAGTTAGTGCCTTACACATTCAAAATATATCTTTGATCAAATTGTAAATCTTCTGTTGTAAAGATAACATTCAGATCCAGATGTTATGAAAATGCCTTTATAAAATATTTGAACTCATATACAAATGCTTTCACATTCTTATTTGAGCCTTAATTCAAGAGTCAATTTGAAAGTTTAAATGTTTCTTATCTGAAATTTTATAGATAAAACCTGCCAGGCACACCTGTGTGGTGGAGATTAAATTGCATATAAACCTGAGAATGCTTTCATAAACCCCACAGAGAACCCCAGTAAATTTATAAAGATCATACCTGTGCAATTAAACCAAAACTGGATTGACTCATCTAAATCTGCTTTGAACATTATATAATAACCAGTCTGAATTACCATGCTGTTTGAAAAAGAATGGCAATGAAAGTGCAGAGGGTACTCCAATTGTGATTAAAATAGTGTCAATGAGTTCAGAGGGACCCCAACAATGGCTAATTACCATGACGGGACAGGGAAATAGCTTGGGGAGAAATGAAATGTTCAGAATGACATAGCTTCCTAAGCCCTGAGAGAGATATGTCTGGACTTCACAGTGGGGCACAAGATCATGAACAGTGGGGCAGTCATATCACACAATTGGCTGTTCTTTGTCACATGTCATTATGTAATAGGTTGTAAGTCCGTGTTACAAGCTTGATCTTATCATTGTCCGCCTCGAGGGGATTTTTTGGTTGACCTCATGCTGTGGCTTTAATTTAGGTATGATTTCTATAGAGATTTCTATAGAGATTTCCATGGTTGATTTAGCGCAATTTCTAATGATAGGTAAAAATACAGGATAATCACTAAATCTCCCTCAGTAATGTGCAATCAGACAGATATATTTGTAAACATGTTCCCTAAATGCCGTATACTGAATATTGTGTACACCAAGATAAAACGATTAACCCATGACGGGTGAAATATTTCCCCATTGCACCGGAGACATGTATATAATATGTATATACCCTATCATAATATTTATATTATCTTCTGTAAATACTCTTCGAGAATAAATCATCATCTTCGTCAACTTATGAGGAGATTTTGGTTTACATACATGTATGCCTTCAATAGAATAGTGGAGCAATGTTTTAATCAGAGTTAAAATTTGGGTACACATGTATGAAAGTTTCATGATTTTAATATCAAATGCACAATTGCTTCAATTTGGCCCCCAAGGGACACAAGATCAAACTATAGATGAAGATCAGGTCCCCAGAGGGTGAATTTAGTTATGCTATCCCGCACAGCAGGCTAGCATCACCACATTCACCCTCTGGGAACCTCATTCTGCTTAGGTCTCAACTGCTATGGGAGACCTAGGATTAGATTGAAGATCCCCAGTTGAAGTTGCTATGTTCACCCATTTGTCACCTCGATTATGCATTTTATCTTCTGCAAATTAGGGGATATAGAAACTTCCCAGAAGTGAAAAAGAGACTAAAAACAATGTTAATTTGAGACTATAGATTTTTCCCAGAAGATGAGGCCTAGCAGAATGAGGTCCCCAGAGGGCGAATTTGGTGATACTAACACACTGTGTGGTGTAGCATCACTAAATTCACACTCTTTTTGTATCGACCCATATACCCTGTGCCAATGCATTCTCTTATATATGCGAGTCGACCATAGGTCGCCTCGCATATGTAAGAGAATGCATTGGCCTCTACAGGGCACTCTACAGACCATAAATTAGGGCCGATGAGATCGGCCCCTGGCACTAAAAGGGTTAAACTCAGGCTTGAAACTATGGCAAGTACACTGAGAAACCCTCTGAATATATAGGCAAGCTCTCATCCTCTCACACAAACATGTACCACAAAGGTGTACAAAAAGTTTAAGCCTCCAGTTCATCAGGGGTGGAATCTACAAAAATAAACATCGGGTCTAACGTCAATTGAAGGTAAAGTATACAGGTATCAAGGAGAAAATTTCAATGATATCAAAGCAATAATAGATATTCCACATGAATGATGCTGTAGGCAGTCAACTGGATAAACGCTCTCAACATAAAAGGTGAACTCCGAAGCCCAGAAGGGAATATCTTTAAATACAGATCAAAACCTATAGTACATAACTCAGGGTAGAAAAAAACCTGTGCAGGTAAATCTGCCTGGGGCTATGGCAGTTAATCGTTCTCAGTGCAATAAATCCAAGTGGCTCAGAAGTCCTCACCTGAATAAGGTGCATAAATTCACTGATAAAATTATATTGATAATATCCCCACCACCAGACGTCAAAGCATCAAGATGGCTTCAGGCTCATGATAAAATCAAGGTCAGGTTTTCGAGCTGGGTCGGGTAGATATGTCAGGTAGAATTGATCTGACTGAAGAAAAACTAGACATACTTTGCATACCCAAACAATAGGTTTTACGCATAAAGAGAATCTTCTATATAAGCTCACCATGATATTCTGATATCATTATTCTGTTTAGGCCCCCATTGAGTTTAAAACTACTGAGAAAGTGTATTGGTGACATGATGGGAAAGAAATTACTTGGTAAATTTACTTTACTTATCCACTGATATACCAGTATACATGTACATGTATGTACCTACACTCTCACAACTCTCAATAGTGTGAGTCAATACTATATCTTGAGCAATAAGAACTTGTCTCTGAAGCCATCTTTCACAAAATTTAACAATATAATCAGAAATTATTGGAAATTCATGCTCCATTTTGCTATTGCTATACTAGTATGTAACAACCACCATTGTTTCAATTGTTGATAGAAATGTTCAAGACCAGAAGACAGAATATTCCAAAAACTCGACACAAAATACTTTAGAATTTCCAGAGAGATACTTTTCCAAGTTATTTTTGTATCCTTGTGACATTATTCCATTGTTTTTGTTTACTTTATGGTATTTTTCAAACGGTTTGTGAAAGCATTTGTTCATCAGAACATACAGTAATCCCTAAGTAATCGACTCCTTAAACACAGCAGAATTATGGGTAACTTTTCAGGATTTAGTCGGAAATATGACTTGTTGCCATTCATCGGAAATCTCTCCCCAAGAGCTTTCCGATGAATGGCAACAAGCCATATTTCCGACTAAATCCTGAAAAGTTACCCATAATTCTGCTGTGTTTAAGGAGTCGATTACTTAGGGCATTACTGTACACCCGGTACTGTCTGGAGTGGGCACTAAGTGGCTCAACCAGACTTCTGATGTCATGAGTCATAATATGTTAACCCTTTACCCAACAGAAGGGCCCTGTGCCAATGCATTCTCTTATATATGCGAGTCGACCATAGGTCGCCTCGCATATATAAGAGAATGCATTGGCTTAACACATTCAAAATTATAAAATTGTTAAAGAATGTAAGAAAAAATGGTAAAAAGTGTTAAAAAAAGATTTTTTTTAGGCCAATGCATTCTCTTATATATGCGAGGCACAGGGCATAACTGTAACTATCACAATGTGGTCAAGGAGCCGGTTCCAATGATATCCATATTTGTATGGTTCTATTGAGACAGACCGAAGATATTTTAGGCTGTTGAAGCTTTATTTGGCCGGTTTTGGCCGGTTTGTTGGGTAAAGGGTTAATAAGCATGTTCGAATTACAATCAAAGGTGCAGATTAGTATTCTGTGCAAAACGAAGTTAACATGAGTCATACACCTGTACCTGGGACAAGATTAATATGGCTTAGAACAGACAGGGGGACATCATCTTCTACATAAAGTGGTGAAATTAACCTTAAGACTTCTGTAAAAAATCTTTCCGCCATCAATAAAGGTGATATTCTGCCGTGGCATAGCGACCGTTTAATAACAGGTATATGAGCCATCATATTTTCAAATGGTTAACGCCGAACTTTAATTAGATCACAGTGATCTCTATTTTGGAAATGGAGATAAATAACCTCATCTTATTACACAGAGTGAGGTCTCACACAAGAATGAGGTTTCGCCTTCAGACAGTCTCGCTGCAGTACAATGTACACTGGCAAAACTTCTTAATAGTGCAAATTCAAACACTTTATCATAATAAATTGGTGAAATTTCACAATAGGTGTTTACTTAGGGATATATGAAGCTTTGTCGTGTGTGTATATCCTAGGTGGGCCCCATATTTATTCTTACGCTATATAAATGTTAGCTGGGAACCTGCCGACATTGTCCTGTGGGTAATATTGTGTATTCATGCCAACCAACAGCATCCCTCAAACACATTCAGACATCACCAATTACCCCATCACATACAGCAGCAAAATGAATTATGCACCCACCAGAAATACTTCATATACTAGTACATATGGACCTTCTTCCCTTGTTTAATTTCTATTTGAACAGTTCAGTTTCTTGAAAAGCATCACTTCACAATTTCCTTACTCTTACAAACTAACCTTCTTGGTGAGAAATTGAGAAATAATTTTTGCGCTCTGACCAATATCAAGGTAGATCCACTGAATGCATATTAACCCTTTCTGTACTAAACACTAATTGATGAGTAGTTAACCCATAGGAAATGTTCAGATAATATTAAAGTTTCACGTCTGTTGAGCTTATCTGAACATTTCCCTTAATAAATATGACTCTTCCTGCACTTATATTATCAGTCGTCTGATTACATTACCTGTACATCCCTCTAAATCAATAATAGACCATTCTGATGTACAATTTTTTTTAACTTGGTGGGAGAATCCATTTAGTATAGAAAGGTTTAAGTGATAAAATAAACAAATTAAAGAAAAAGGTAAAGAAAATTCATAAAAATATTCTCAGTTACTTAATCAAACACTAAATTAACAATTAAGTGGAAAATAATGAATATATAAATGATTTACATGTATCAGTTTACTTAAACACTGAAACAAGAGTGTCTATATTAAAGACTACCAATTTCATGCTTATTCATTTACATTAATGCCCTAAATAATCGACTCCTTTATAACCACAGTAGAATTATGGGTAATTTTTCAGGATTTACTCGGAACAAGCCATATTTCCGACTAAATCCTGAAAAATTACCCATAATTCTGCTGTGGTTAAGGAGTCGATTATTTAGGGCATTATACTGTAGTTGGACTTCGTTACATTTGTAGTTTACCCAATTATCAAGACCAAATATGGATCAACAAACAAATAAAGATATGTAGGTTATTCCTTAGAAATGGGGATTTTGTTTTAGTTGTGAAGGATTAACTGTAATCCCCTACTGCCTGTCAGTATAATTTCTATAAATCAGTCTTCAGATATGAAATAATAGGGGTCTATGGCTGGGTATAGGTTATCGAAAATGAAAGCTCCAGTTTAACCCTTTACCCAACAAACCGGCCAAAACCGGCCAAATAAAACTTCAACAGCCTAAAATATCTTCGGTCTGTCTCAATAGAACCATACAAATATGGATATCATTGGAACCGGCTCATTGACCACATTGTGATGGTTACAGTTATGCCCTGTGCCAATGCATTCTCTTATATATGCGAGTCGACCATAGGTCGCCTCGCATATATAAGAGAATGCATTGGCCTAAAAAAAATCTTTTTTTAACACTTTTTACCATTTTTTCTTACATTCTTTAACAATTTTATAATTTTTAATGTGTTAAGCCAATGCATTCTCTTATATATGCGAGGCGACCTATGGTCGACTCGCATATATAAGAGAATGCATTGGCACAGGGCCCTTCTGTTGGGTAAAGGATTAACTGTAATCCCCTACTGCCCGTCAGTATAATTTCTATAAATCAGTCTTCAGATATGAAATAATAGGGGTCTATGGCTGGGTATAGGTTATCGAAAATGAAAGCTCCAGTTTAATTGAAGGCAATTATTTGCAAAGAATGACACACACAAGTTGTAACTTGTTTAGTTTAATTTTGTTTGATATGGATTTAAATTGTTAATAGGCTTGTAACTGTAATGCAAGGTGGCAAGAGCTCTCCCTATCTTATTTATTATATGCTGTGGAATTCTAGTTAGATAAAGTGTAGATGTATAAAAGCAGGAGCATTTCCAAAATTTTGCTGGCCTTGACCAATAACTGGATCATTAGGAAATATTAACTACATGCAATTAACAATGCCCAAATATGAAATGTTTTTTTAATACAAATGGGTCACATCAAAATAGTCAACCACTTTGTATATACATGTACCTTCCTCATACAAAACTCAACATAAAGTAATATAAAACTCAACATTTCAAGAGAAGTATTTTCTTTTCCCTACCTTGATCGAAAGAACAAATAAACTTATGAAAAATTATGATAAAATCTATTTAACTTTTTTTTAAATAAGATTTTGATTAGATTCTATAGCATTTGGATTGATAACTGAAAGACTCTATCTTGTTTAAAGAGAACTTCAATCCATTTATTTCATAAAGTTTCACGATTTAGGGGGACAGCAATAATAACTGCTTTAACTTTTCAATATCAAAATGACATTGTTTGGTATCGATAAGTCTAGCTTATATTTCAAATTTTATGTTTAACATTTTATTTTTTTAACATTTTAAGGGCAATGGTGATGATAAATTAAAGCTTGAATGCTGTTGTTGTAACTTTAGGTCTGGGACTCTGAATGCATCTTTAAAACCGCCCTGGGATTTTACACCATCATGACTGGATAATCAGTATTTATCAAACATTTATGTTCTACATGTTGTCAATTCACTGTTGCATCGCATACTAATGTGCTCGATGTCAAGAAACTGCATAAGTTATGTAAAATGGCTGAAAAAGTATAAAAGCCACCAAACTGAGATACCAGCGAGCCGGGAGATTATGTTCATATCATTTCCATATGAATTAATAAATGTCAACGTAATTTAAGGACTGAATAGAGTTATGGAGTTTGGATGAACAATTTAGTAACAGCAAGGTGCAGAAAAAAGTGTGCAATGTTGCATAATAAACGCAACTTGAACTCCCGGGTATGATTAAATCGTAACCTAATAGGCCACCAAATGGGCTGACATAGGCTATTAAACAAAATCCCCTGAAAGAACTTGTCAGATTAGACATGTCTCTGGTAACTCATTACTTTATGGCTATTGGGTTTGGTCTCGAAGTGCTATTTTACTTCTAGTTGAATAAATATCCAAAAAGCATATCAACGAAAAGCATAAGAAATGCTTATAAAATAATTAAATCTGGGGAGGGGAGGGGTACTCTTCTAGAGTCATAATAGTGCACTTCCAAAACTGCTACCAGTACTCCTCTTAGGGTTATTTAATGAGCTACATGTATCTGATAAGTTCAAATTTAGTGAATTTCATACCTTAAAATGAAGTGAAAAACTCCACTGGTGTTCAAGTGTGGCTATAGTGAATAAACTAGCTCAAAACATGTATTTTCCTAAATTTTATATCAAACTTGTTATCACACAACAGCATTCTTTTATATGAATTATATGTAATGACTATCTCTGGCAGAATCAGTCATGTTTATTTATCAGTGATTAATTGGGGTGAATGTTTTAAGGACTATATATGATGTTCTATCTTAGGAAAGGGTACAATCATCGTTGTTGAAATTTATATATATATATCATTAAATTTGAATTTGAAATTAAAAATCCCCTATGCATTGGATTCAGAGTTTTCTCCCAATAAATTAAGAATAGATACCTTTATTAATTTTCGTCACTTTTCTAGAAACTTCAAACATCAAAATGTTCAAAGAAAAAAAACCTCATAAAAACCATAAAACCGAATTCAAAAATTTTAATGGTTGACAGTCACCTCTCTTAATGACTGATTAACATGCGCGTACATGAACATGAATAAATATACATATATATGCAGCGTGAATATTCTCGCATATGTGAAAGTATCGAGATTTAAGATTTAATCACTCACCGGAACATTGACCAGAATCGTGAATAGAACACACCATAATGACATCGACATTAGATCCAATTTACAAAGAAATTAACAATCCGTTCTATATAGAAATCCTCGGATAAAAACACAACAATTGATCGTCACGTGTCCACACAACATCATCGTTCAGCTTCATAAGCCAAAATAGCAGATTTCAGTATTAAGTTTCCATATCCCACTGTCCCAGTGTTTAAAAAGCATGCCGTTCACATACAACAAGTGCCGCAATGACGTACGCATATAGAATGGCCTATTTATTTACGCCAATATTCACATCGACTTGCAAATGTTTCGTCCACAATACCCGAGCACTCCAGTACAGGTGTGGTAACGCCTGCACAGCCACGGCAAAACATAGGAACCAAGACCAGTCAATAATTCAATGACTGTGATTATAATGCGAAAATTCTTCAAATGTAACTTGCATGGTAAACACTGCGGTCCGTATTGATAAAGAACCACCGTCAATTAGAAATGCCACTCATTGAAAATGATTTTTGAACTGAGACATGAATTTCTCCATACATTATAAGACAGACAATAGTGTTATTGATTCCTTTTGATATACATATATAAGCAATACTGTAAGGCATGGTATCTTAGGCCTACTGCAGCGCATCTCAGCTTTGAGGCCAGTAGATCCAGAGACCTCAGAGGACATTAGTTCTCAGGGGCCAGCCTACAGGGAGACATAGTGGAAGGACTATAGATTCCTTTAACCCTTTACCCAACAGAACGGCCCTGTGCCAATGCATTCTCTTATATATGCGAGTCGACCATAGGTCGCCTTGCATATACATGTGTATAAGAGAATGCATTGGCCTAACAATTTTTTACAATTTTAATAATTTTTTCTTGTATTCTTTAACAATTTTATAATTTCACCCATACAGAGCCCCAGACAAACATGAGCAGACGACACTCTTCTATATGCTTCTATATATGTGTGGGGCTCCCTGCAGGGTAATGGATGTTTTTTATTTTATGTCCTAAAAATTGTAAGAAACATTTATTTTTTAAAAATGATAAAAAATTGTTAGGCCAATGCATTCTCTTATATATGCGAGGCGACCTATGGTCGACTCGCATATATAAGAGAATGCATTGGCACAGGGTATTTTAGGCTGTTGAAGCTTTATTTGGCCGTTTTTGTCCGTTTTGTTGGGTAAAGGGTTAATTTATTCATCCCGTGGTGGACCGTGGACCAGGGACCAGCCTAGAGGGCGACTTAGGAGATATCTTCTCCCTAAATGAGCCACACACTTCTCCCTATTTTTATCCAAAGGAGAAGTGACTTCTCTCTCATATACCAGTTTGCATATTTAAAAAACAGCATATTTGTAGTGTATTTACTGTTTACTGATTATAATGTTGTACTAACTAATTATAATTGTATTATAAATGGGATAAGGTATTGGATAATACTTGGGATCACAGAAAAGTGATGTCAGAGAGTAAACTGATCTCCAGCCTTTATTGCTTCTCCCTGATAAAACAGTAAATATCTCCGTACTTGTAAATAATGCTGTACTAATTTATACATAATCTCTCCCAAGAAGGAGGTAATAAAGAATATCAATAGGGAGAAGGGACTACCCCTAATTTAAATTCATTAGTCTGGTCCCTGCCACGGATTCATCCAGTGTACTGTGGTTTGACGTCATGTGAACAAAATTTGAAATTTCACATAAAAAAAACACCTTCCCAGCTTTTGATGGCACAAATTTTGCTTCAAGAAACCTTAAAAAAGTTATCTTGTTCTGCTCAAATAAGAAATCTCTGAAGATTCATATTTATATTTACATGTACATGAAGAAGGCATTTATTCATCTACACTATATTGGGTACAATTCCATATTTTTGGCATGCCCTTTTCCGGTATTAATTTGAGGGAATTTAAAGGTCTGATAATTCCATGGAATAAATCACTCCTGAATTGAATTGAATTGAATGTATTTGCTTTTGTACTCGATCATGGATTAACATGAACTAGGAATTATCAAAACATGTAGCTAACTAAGGAGAGGTGACTTCTGAAACTTCTTACTGCTGTATCTCTAAATGTCCAAAGAGAAAACAAACAATGGGCACAGTGGGCTTACTAATTATAATAGGATTATATAAATCGGTTCAGGCATTGTTAATCCATATTGATTTATTTATTAAAAGGTTCATGTTGACGTGTTAATTAAACTCCTGTTTTTATGCTGTTTCCCTAGTTAAAGTCTATTTCTCCCCAATACGTGGATAGGGCAGAGTGACTTCTATCAACTTTAAAACGCTAGCCTGGTCCTGGAATGTTTTCCAATTGAGAGTGTCCCCATGTGAATTAAGACAACATAATTATATTTCTGAATTGGCACAGTCAAAGGCTTTATCATAGCTGCAAATTGATTATCTACACTGTAAATTAGGTAACCTTGTCTTGAAAATGTAGAACATTTGGGTTATATAATTCTGTATGAAATCAAACAATCTCAATACTCAGTTCAAATCCATAAAATTTTGCGAGAATCAAAATATAGCATTTATACTGCGAATTAGCTGCTTTTATGAGAATATAACTAAGAATCATGATTTTATTAAGCCCTGCAATTCTCAGTTTAGTTCAAAATATATTAATAATCTCATATACACTGTACTATAGTAAGTATACCATATTTCTAATTGACCAATGACTAAAATATAAGTCATGAAATTTTGTTTAAAAGAAAACCATTTACAATAATATACTCTCCACACAATAAAAAAAACTGTTACTTAATTAAATATCAGTGGATAATCATTTTGAAAAAAAATAAATATAAAATTTAATTTAAACAGTCCACGAAACAAACCGGCAATTTAAACAGTCCACGAAACAAAAGGGCAAATATTTTGAAATATATTGTATTTTAAAGAATCATGTGTAAACATAACAAATATAACCATACATATATGAAGCCATTTCCTTCTCCATAACAGAGAAAACTTAATATATTTTCAATATTTGGCGCACAGAAAAAAAAAGAGACGCTTATCTCTGAGGACTAAGCAACGAAATCATGTGCGTACGATTGTGTGTATTTAACACAAAGAACTGTCTTTCAGACACTTATTCTGGGGTAAATATTGACGCTGACCAAATAGTCGTTCTTACTATTGATCCGGGGTACCACCTAATATAAGTGGACCAACAGATAAGGTTGATCACGGTGAACAATCGGGTGAATGGGTGACGGCATATGTGAAGGCAGCAATATACTGTATGAATTAGTTATGACTCAAAGCATTAGTTGTTTAGATTGAGCGGCTCTAGCAGTGAATGAGTTACTCCGCCCATTACTTCCTAGGGCCATTCAACTATTGTAGCATTGCTCAGAGGCATAAATATTAATTGGGGTTTAATCACTGGATCCCTTTGTTAAACCGACTGAGTAAAATCGTCCAGAAGAGAAGGGAATTTCCTGATAGATAATAGCTATTGGATAAACTGAACAAAGCATATTCAGACATGTACAACTATGCTGATTCAGATCCAGATATATTTTTCTCACATTAAAATTTTATTCAACCACCTTTTGATTACATGCATGTATCAAAATAATTGTTTTCACCTGCACCACCTCCATATGATTTTTTCAAATACGTTTTGGAGAATAATTTCCTCAGAGTAGCTGTTCCCTTAGATAAATCCAGCCAGCTGACAAGATAGAAATCACAATTTACAAATATTAACATCATCATTGTATTCAAAAATACAATGGATTTTGCCTTAACCCTTTCAGTGCCAGGTCCGATTTTTGTATCAACCCATATACCCTGTGCCAATGCATTCTCTTATATATGCGAGTCGACCATAGGGTATTTTGTAGGTTTAGTGCCAGGGAATCTTACGTTTTTCATGGGCATCAAAATTATTACTATGAATACTTGGTGATAGTTTTGAGTTATAACATGCCGCTAAGGTTTTATCCAGTTTGATTTTAAATTCGATATAGCATGCTTAAGCATACACAAAAAAATTCAACCCCTGGCACTGAAAGGGTTAAAAGTTAGAAAATGTTTAGAAAATATTTTGTTGGGGGGGGGGGGGGGGGGGGGGGGGGGGGGGTCTTGTTACAATGTTCTTGAAATGTGTTACATCCCAATTCCCAACTCATTTCTACAAAATATTTGAGTTTCTTGCTTAAGAATTTTTGTAATTACATGAATTACCATAGGGTCCTTCGGAATGATACATTGTATGTAATTAGTACCATAGGGTCTTTCGGAATGACAGGCTGCACTATACCATACTTGCACAAAATAGTCGAGAAATACTTTGAAACTATTCTTTCTTCAAAAGTACTCAAAGAACCCCAAAAAATGAGACACTAAGATTCACAAAATAGTTGAAAATACAAGAAGGTTATTGATAGCGAATCAGTTCTGGCATGTTTCAAGAAATTTGCTCTTCAACTCACTGCCCTAAAATTAACTTTTGAAAGTATTCAAGTTTGACGTATTGAGCTCCAGGCAATTCATACTGCTAGAACATACAATTGGTAGTGAACTAGTTCATATTTTAAATAGTAAGGAGTGAGTATTGATCAAATACTTAGCACCAAACGTGCAAATACCAATTGCGAAGGTTGACATGGCTTTGATACCTGGCAAATATTGAAA
The DNA here is from genome assembly GCA_032622095.1 of Siphonodentalium dalli. Lineage (NCBI taxonomy): Eukaryota > Metazoa > Mollusca > Scaphopoda > Gadilida > Siphonodentaliidae > Siphonodentalium > Siphonodentalium dalli. The sequence continues at coordinate 31,410,905 of CP136065.1, forward strand.
CAGTTCCCAGTTATTAATCATAACCTTGCCTGCGACTGAATTGAAATAGAAATCAAGTATAATTAAACCATTGTAGAATATTATGCATGGGACGCCTGATATGGCCTGTGAAAATTCTGAAGCTATGTGCATTTCAATGCAAACAGTTTAAAGAAATGAAAATAAGCTTATTGCTAACAGGAATGAATAGGCGTCAAAAGAGCTGAAAAGACGTTCCATTGATCTCACAGTCGCGCTAATTAGAGAATGAAGAAATGCATTGTGGGTACACTCTGGCATAACCAGCAATTAGGGTTTTATGCTTGTTCTTGTGATTTGACTGTAGCCAACTCCAAAGTGTAGTTTTCACAGCACAATAACTGTGCAATTACTAGGTTTCTTTAGTAGAAAGCCTCAGAGGGGGTCTGATCGAATCCATATTCCCATACATGATCCGGTCTAGCCTGCGGAGAGCGGAGGACAAATATGGTTTCCAAATAATAGGCCTTAAAAGTAGTTAGTAGAGAGGAATAAAGTGTGACATGATCCACAATCGGGGGTCTACCTTGTAAATCAGACTGGATGGCCAGGTGTGCAATGCACCTTACTGACTAAGCCAATGGGGCCCCCATTCCCCTCATCATGCTAGCGCGCTGTATGTATGTCCATTCAGGTGTGTTAATCTTGAGCTAGTTGTATACATGAACATGTACATCATGTTATTTGAAGACTTAGTATACATGTACTAGTACATCTACCTGTACCTATAAATGCAAAAGTAATTAGTCTATATAGGCCCCAACACACCCCTATTATTTTTATCAATATCTCACATTTGATTCCAGAGTGTACTGGTATATACCAGTGCACTATACATACATGTACATGTGTACATCAGAACTAACTTCAAGACTCCAACCCCAAAAAATTCTTAAATCATGCCAGCTTGCTGATCATGTATGTCTGTGCAACCAATTATTGTGACCTAAAGCCAGCTGTATACAAGAACATGTACAATTTATATGTACATTGTACTTGAGGCCAGTAGTATATCTGCACATGCACACAGAATGTTATTAGAGTTATTGTACTTGCCACCCACCCCCCCCCCATCAACTCATGTTATCTTGGTGTATGTACATCCCTCAAATACAGTAATGCTCTAAATAATCGACTCTTTAACCACAGCAGAATTATGGGTAACTTTTCAGGATTTAGTCGGAAATATGGCTTATTGCCATTCATTGAAAAGCTCTCGGCGAGAGCTTTCCAATGAATGACAACAAGCCATATTTCCGATTAAATCCCGAAAAGTTACCAATAATTATGCTGTGGTTAAGGAGTCGATTATTTAGAGCATTACTGTGTATATAACTCCAGATATACATAAATATGTACATGTGCTATTTAGAGACCCAGTAGTACACCTGTATATGCACAGTACCTTATGATGCTAGAGCCCCCCTCCCCCATTATGCTAGGTCAGGTATGTAGTGGTGTGTCCATCGAGTATAATCTTACTGTATAAACCACGCTGAAAACATGAACATGTACATCATGTTATATGATGCCAGAAGTTTACAGGAAATTGCCTGCACATGTCTAATGTCTTATCTAGTTAATTAGCCACAGGGGCTACAAAAAACTTTCCGCAATAAATTACGCTAATGTAATTAGTTTCTGGACATTACAGCAGCTAGACCAATTCATATGATGCAGAGCATGATTGTATGTAAAACGAATGTATGTAAAAACAGCCATTCCATCAAATGCCCATGTGTATAAACAACAGTATGAGAAATTACCCGAATTACCTGTTCCTGAATAAACATGCGAACTGGACCCGCTTATTTTTTCATTCTCAAGAACGAAATATTGAAGCGAACTTATATATGAAACAATTCTAGTTTTGTCTCGAGGAACAGATTTTTGCTTGATGTAGGGGATGGTTCTGCAATGCCTGTTAAAATTAGGCTGATTTAATTTTACTGTAAGTCTGATCTTACATAATAGTTCAGACTGAAATGTAATGATTACAATAAACTTTTCATCAAAGAATTGTGGCAGAGACTCTCTCTAGAGTTCTCATAACAAAACTGATCAAATACAGTTTGTCAACTGTCCACGATTGCACCAGGTTTCACTTTATCATGCATTTTTATACACACCAATATTCATTGTTCATTATTTCAAATTAACCGAACTGACCAAAAGCCAAAAACAGACAGTACACAAACTTAAGTACCAAATAGGGTGGTGATCTTACAATTGCGATAAAGACAAATGTCGCAGGCCTCACATAAATACACGCCGCCACGCCATCTCAATACAACCGTCTTGGCAAAGGGTTTGACAACTTCCCCGCTGTGAAAATACCAGACGCGATAAGAAATTAATGAAGCAAGAAATAAGAGTTTTTGACTCACGAAGTTCGCACTAGATACCCTAGCGAGTGAAAACATGAAGTGATGTGTTTCATATGACGTAAAGAATCAAGTATTCTTTGCCATGCATTTTTGCTATTGCATTCTTGACAAGTCAAAATATACTTAAAAGGATGCTCCGTCACATTCACAATTGAAAAATTAAAAGCCAAATTAACAAATACTTCAAATTGACTTACTAACTACCGGTAGTATAAAATATAATTAGCAGGTTTATAATGTCATATTTACGATCTTGATATAAATATCACACTCAGAAGTGAATAGATTTTTTATTATGGGCATTCAAGCATTTTTTCGACATTCAAAGGCAATAATTTTTTGGGGTTTTTTTGTTCTTGAACTTTGTTTGAATTCAAATTGGAGATATCATTCAAACAATTTATTCACCTATTAATTAATGGTTTGACATCTCCCATTTAACTGGAACAACAATCAACAGCAGTTTCTCTCATTTACTGTACCTTTACAATAAACATTATAACTGAAGGACAATAAATTTATATTACTATGCAGTTTAATAGTACACATGTATATCGTTGTAGGTACTGATATAACTATGTCATCAAAACATATTTTATAAAAAAAAAAGTTTTTAATTTAAAAATAAGGTACTCATAAGGTCCCCAGCCCATTGACAATTTTCAGTGTTACCTTTATTCTTCAGGGACTCAAACATTTTGCTTAAATTTCATAACATGTTTATAACGTCTGTTCTCAAGACGAAGACTATTTCTAATTCTGAAGTGGGCGAGAGCCTCAGTATATCAGTTTTCACGCTATAATCGTTACCAAACTTCTCTCGGCCTGACAGCGGGAGAAATGCTCATGTTATGCATGGGAATTAGTTGCAGAGAACGCTGTTCGCAGACCCGAAGCTACTTATGAAAATATTTGTACATATCATTGTACATCAAGAGCGGGTCAACAAGATCCAGACTAAACCACTGCAGGCAAAACTAATACTACATGTGGCTTCCCACAGATCCAAACCATCACTTGTATTTTTAAGTGAATTAACGATGCATCCAGGGTTTTAAACCTCCAATTACAACAACATTCAAAATCTATTTTAACTTCAATTTTCACTTTGTTTTACTGAATTAAGTGTTAAAACCTAATGCGAAATATAAACAAGACATATATTGGTAAATCCAAAATAAAGTAATTTTGTTATTGAAAACGTCACAAAATAGAATTGCTGTCCCTCTGAAACAACCGCATGAAATAAACAGATAAGGAAACTCATTATCAAATACAGTAATGCTCTAATTAATCGACTCCTTAACCACAGCAGAATTATGGGTAACTTTTCAGGATTTAGTCGGAAATATGGCTTGTTGCCATTCATCGGATAGCTCTCGGCGAGAAAAGTTACCCATAATTCTTCTGTGTTTAAGGGGTCAATTATTTAGAGCATTACTGTATATTTGTTCAAATGCATCAAAGCTACCTGTATAAACTAGGAATATCTAAACTTTGTTGCAATGTTTAAATCCATTGATCAGTTCAGTCTGAGGACGACAGTACTTATACAGTATATTTTCTTAGCTTCATAACACAGGATTTAAGCTGTATCAATAGAGAAGCATGCGACTTGTACAACACACTTAATTTACCAAAAATAGCTCTGCGAAAAAGAAAAAAAAAATATATTTGCCAATTACCCATTGAAATGAGGAGTAGTTTCGACAAGACACTGATACTTATCTTAACAAGTTTGGATACCTGTTTAAGATGGAGAGAACATGATAAATATAGGTAATTATTTTGGAATCCCGTCCAGTGGGTTTGGATAGTCACCTGATGAAGGCGATATAATATAACCGTACCCTGTGGCGTTTTAAAACATCAGGTGAGGTGGATGGAATAAATCTTAACTTAATTAGAGGTAGAAATCCAACATATTCTCAAATGATTGATTTCAGATGTCAAAATTTGAATTGATTGCTGCTTGATTGCTTTGCCTGCTTGAAATAGTTATATAGGTGAATATACAGTAATGCTCTAAGTAATTGACTTCTTAATCACAGCTGAATTATGGGTAACTTTTCAGGATTTAGTCGGAAATATGGCTTGTTGCCATTCATCGGAAAGCTCTCCCCGAGAGCTTTCCGATGAATGGCAACAAGCCATATTTCCGACTAAATCCTGAAAAGTTACCCATAATTCTGCTGTGGTTAAGAAGTCGATTACTTAGAGCATTACTGTAGATCATGCCATGAATCTCTACTCTAGCTACTAGTACGCCTGTAGATCTACTCAGGACTCCTACCCCTGTATGTAGAACTTCAGTTTATGAATTTTGGTTAATAATAACCCCAAGTAGCTGTACAAAACCAATTACGGGTAGCTGTTGTCAACATGTATGGTACTGACGACATAATCAAGAATTTTGCTCATATATCGAGACAGAAAAGGAGACTAATTAATCATTTTGCCCTAATGACTGATATGCGTGGCCCACTCAAGAATGTTAATGTACATGATCACATGCATGAATTAATTTGTTACACAGGTAACATGAATTCATCATTACATAGACAAGTATACCAAATCCAATTTAGAACTGACGAAATGCATACCGAATATGTGTACTTGGAAATATTAGTCATTTTCATAATAATTTGGAAATACAATATGCATATTCAATTACCAAATTATTTTTGTTATCCAGTGAAATGTTCATATTCAGACCTTTTTTGCACCCCCCCCCCCCACCCCCCCCCCCCCCCCCCCACCCAAAGAAACAATTAAACATCACGTCCATCTGAATATGGTTACTGTTCAATCTAAGTGGAAAAACTGAAAATTGAGTTGTTAATCTGAAAAATAATGTACTAATACATGTAAGTTGGACAATATTAGCCAATTTTAAAGCAATTCCTGGACTGAAAAGTACATGTAGGGCCTAAAAATTCATCAATGTTTCCAGCAGCATAACCTTGTCAATCAAATCACAATGGTAAGTTTTTAATCTTCAAGACAAAGCATGCAGATTCTTCATTTGTATGGTATATTGGGTGTTCTACAAAGCTGTTACATCTGATAACTACCTGGTAGTATATTATCTGTTCACTTTAGAAAAGAAGTTCACAAATCATTTTACTTGTATTATTAATATTATTAATACATTTTTAAAGGCCAGAATTTAAACATATGGGAGAACAATCATAAAACAACATTATAATTTGGCAGATCAAGACATACCGGTAGATGTACCATAGATTAGTTGGCTCGCTGAAAAACATTGATAAACCATTTAGGCCTCAGAAAAAGAATGAATATACAAGTACCGTACAGTAATGCCCTAAGTAATCAACTCCATGACCACAGCAGATTTATGGGTAACTTTTCAGGATTTAGTCGGAAATATGGCTTGTTGCCATTCATCGAAAAGCTCTCCCCGAGATCTTTCCGATGAATGGCAACAAGCCATATTTCCGACTAAATCCTGAAAAGTTACCCATAATTCTGATGTGGTCATGGAGTCGATTACTTAGGGCATTAATGTATGATGTAATATGAAACTATAATTTTGTCAAGCCTGATTTTAGTGTGCATGTCATTTGCAGAATGAGGTCCCCAGATGGTGAATTTAATGATGCTACCCAGCATAGTGGGTGAGAATAACAAAACTCACCCTCTGGGGACCTCATTCTGCTTAGGCCACATCTTCTCTGGAAAGTTTCTTTATTATCAATTTCTATAGAAACTTCTTCACATAAATTCTATATATTTTTTTTCAGTTTAGTTTTTTTATATCCCCAAATTGGCAGACGACACATTGCATAATCGATGTTTCCAATGGGTGTACATCACAATATTCATCACATATTGGGAACTTCAATCTGAGTCTATGTCTCCCATAGCAGATGATGCCATGCTGAATAAGGTTCCCAGAGGGTGAATTTAGTCATGCTAGCATTTTAGTCATGCAAATGACAGGCACAATAAACTCAGACTTGAATTGAATGAGAAGTGCAAACTTTTCGGTTTGTCATCACGGCAAGCTTTTGATCTCTGGGTGGTGACTAAATTAAAGACATATTTTGACTGGTAGAATGTTTTAACTAACATTTGTATGTTAGAAATGTGATCTGCACACTTTAACAATTAAATGATGCAGATTGTGTTTGGACCTTACCCAATAAGTATAATTGTCAATTCTATGTTCTACAAAATAACCAACTTAACATTTAAAATGAAACTCTAGCCTCTATGTATACATTGTATAACAAATAGGAATAAAAACAAATTTGTTAGATAATGAAGTGATAACTGGAAAATTATTTTTGTTATTGGTCATTTATATAAAAGAAAGACATCTCACCTAATTTTACACAGTTACATTTACATGTAATTCTAACAAACTAAATTTAAAAACAAATTTAATAGCTTGACGAGACTCACCTGAATACTTCTAGTTCTTGGTCGATCTCCATATAAATCCACGGCATATATCTCCACAGTAAACGATGATGGCAGTTTCTCCTTGTCCAGAGCATCGGCATTACTAAGAATTCCAGAGTATCTCTCGACATTAAAATATCTCCCTTGTAGAACACCGTTTGAAGAAACACTGGTCACATGGTATGCAATCTGAGCATTCGACCGTGAAGATGATGCTGAAACAGTCAGAATGCTTTTGCCTGCAGCTATGTTTTCGATAATGCTTCCAGAATATGAACTTTTTGAGAAGCTGATTGAAGAATCCTGTGCAGCCACAATGAGATAGAAATTCATGGATGTTGATTGAACTCCATTTGGATCCAGTCGACCAGAATCTCGGGCCAAAACTGTAATTTCATACATAACGGCTTCCGGCGGCATGTCTCTCTTCAAGAATAGTCGGCCATCACTTTCCAGTCTAAATAATGTTGAATCTCCTGCTGTAAGGTCAAAGTTCACCCGAGCATTGGCATTAATATCGGCATCAACAGCAATGAGGGTCGTCAGAAGGGATCCCGATCCCGAGTTTGAGTTTATAGCGATTGCGCTTGGTGACATGAAGACTGGTGAGTTATCGTTGACGTCTTTAACCAGGATTCGTATGACTTTCTCTGCCGTCTTTCGTGAGGAGATATCAGAAGCAAGATCTGTTGCCAAAATTGTCAGGTTAAATGATTCCATAGCTTCTCTGTCGATTTTGCCTCGCACAAATACTTCACCATTGGTCTTGATACCGAAATGTTCTCCAGGAGGACTTTGCTTCGAGATGTAATATCGAAGTTGATTGTTTAAGCCAGAATCGCGGTCGGTCGCAACGACGGTTGTCACCACTTGATTTATCCAAACGTCCTCTTTGATCTGTACTACCTTCGGCAGACTGTCGAATTCTGGGGCATTATCGTTTACGTCAACCACATAAACCAAGAATGGAACGTAGGTTGCTAACTGAGGATCACCCGCATCAGATGCTGTTATATTCAGTTTGTATGATGCTCTGCGCTCGTAGTCTAACTGGATAGAGAGATATACACGTCCCGTGTTAGGGTCAATGCTAAAGCAGTCATCAACGTTCCCACCAGTGATGCTGTACGTGATCGCCTTGTTGTTGCCAAGGTCAATATCAGTAGCTTCAAACATTCCAACAAGTTCTCCCGGCTGAGTGTCTTCAGTCAGGTTCGCCATGGTAGAAGTATGGGCGAAAAGTGGTGCATTGTCATTGACGTCCGTGATAGTGATCTTCACCAAAGATGATGACATTAGTCGCAACTCGGAACCAGAATCTGTTGCATTTATTTTTAGCTCATATGTTTCCTCAGACTCTCTGTCAAGAAGTCCTTTTAGAGTTATCTGCCCTGTTGATGGATTTATTTGAAATTTTTCCTGCTCATTACCAGAGATGATGGCATAAGTGACCACACCATTCCCTGTATCCTTTGAGTCAATGTCATTCGCCATTACTCGTATAACTTGTCCACCGACTTTCAAATCTTCGGGGATGGATGCGTGGAAAGTGGATCGGGTAAATTGAGGTGGGTTGTCGTTGATGTCCAATATGAAAACCTGAACAATCGCAGTGTCATTCAGCCTGGCTAGTCCATTATCCGATGCTTGGACTTCAAACTCGTAAAAGTCTTTCCCTGAAGTTCTAATAACATATTCCCTATCAAAAGGCTTTGAAGTTTTAATTTCACCAGTTTGAAAGTTGATAGTGAAATTGTTCTGTTCAAATGGGAATGAATACATAATCTCAGCATTGCGACCGATGTCCTCGTCATCTGCTGCGATAATGCCGACTCTTGCATGAGCAGCCTCATTCTCATAAACGGAAAACGTAAATGTTCTGTTTGCGAATACTGGGTTGTTATCATTGGAGTCGAGAACGTGAATTGTAATATTTACAGATGAGCTTCTTTGTATGGCGCCCTGGTCTCGACCTGTCACTGTCAGCATATACAGATCTCGCGCTTCCCTGTCAAGAACTTGAGCGATAAAAAGTGTGCCATCTGGAAATATGCCAAACCGTCCTCCGTCATTACCACGAGTGATGTTGTAGATGACCTTTCCGTTATCACCTTTGTCCTCATCCACTGATGTGACCTTGAAGAATCTGCTGTTCACTGGTTGTGATTCATAGAGAGACCGGTCATAACTGCTTCTTTCGAAAACTGGTGTGTGGTCATTAACGTCCATGATGTTGACAACAACTGTGAGTGTTGATTGGTGTTGTGATGACCCAGCATCAGTTGCCACGACGACCAATGAAATTTTCAGCAGATCAGTTATCCTGATTGGTTTATTCAGACTGATCAGACCAGTGCTCTGATTGATCACAAATAGGCCGTCAGCATCAGATGTCAGAGCATAGGTGATATCGGAGTTAGCACCAGCATCTGCATCGAAGGCTTTCGCAAGATAAACTTCATGTCCGACTGCCAAATTTTCAACAATGTCAACTTCAACTTGGCTGCTGTTGTACACAGGATAGTTATCGTTAACGTCCAACACTGTAATGATGATCTTAGTCACTGCGAAGAGACCGTTGTTCGTTGCAGTGACAGTTAGAACAAAAGCATCTTTTATTTCCCTGTCTACAATCTTGTTTGTGTGAACAGCACCATTTGTGGAATCTATGCGGAAAATTCTGAATTCATCGCCGCCAGTTATTTGATATCCATAGAATGGCCGTTGTGGTGTGCTTCCAGATAATGATACACTGCCGATGTATCTGCCAACTAAAGCAGGTGAATTTCCTCTGTCCTCGGTCACTGAAAACGTGTACCTCGACTCAGCGAATGCAGGTAGTTGTTGCTGGGGTGTTGTAATACTGATGGCTACAACTGCAAGTTGTCCCGATGTTCTACCGAAGTGATCTCTTGCTTGGACTTTCACGGAGTAAAAACTCTTCAAACGGCGAGATCTCACTTCTGACGATGTTGATAGCCAGCCTGATGTTGAATTTATTTGGAATGTTGATGATGCGCCTGAAGAGATAGAATATTCTACTTTACCATTCAGAACCTCATCTGCATCGGTGGCAATAACTTGCGTAACCATCGTTCCAGCTTCAGTCCCTTCTAATACATAAGCATGGTAATTTGTAGGATACAAAATTGGTGAGTTGTCATTCAAGTCTCTAACTTGGATGTTGATCGTTGTAGAAGATGACAAAGGTGGACTCCCGCCATCTCTAGCGATCAGTATCAGGTTGTATTCTGCAACATCTTCACGGTCTAAACTCTTCGCAGTTGTTATACGACCGCTTGCTGAATTGAGATGAAATGTTCCAGGAAATAATTGCTCGACATCCGTGTGAAAGCTATAAGATATAGTTCCGTTCCTTCCTTGGTCATTATCAACAGCATTTGCAGTTACAAGTTCATACCCTGCATTGAGATTTTCATCAACAATTGTGGTGTAGTGATCAAGGAGAAATGTTGGAATCATATCATTTTCATCTTGAATTGTTATTGTGATGGAGGTGTAGTTGTAAAATGGTACCAGTCCGTTATCAGAAGCAGATACATTGAGGAGTATCTGAGTGGTTGTCTCATAGTTTAATCTGTATACAGTTGTAACCAGTCCTGTGGTTGGTTTAATGTGGAACCAGTTTAACTCATTCCCCGATATTATTCTGTACTTTATTTCAGAGTTTAGCCCCAAGTCTGCATCTTTCGCAGAAACACTCGCAACGAAACTCCCAACAGGCAACAGTTCACTCAATGTCACAAAGTAATCTAGTTGTTCAAACTCTGGAGCATGATCATTAACATCGTTGACATATATGATGAGGAAATTTGTTGAACTTCTATAAGGCGAGCCACGGTCCACAGCTCTGAATGTGATGTTATATTTGTTGATATGTTCCCTGTCTAAACTTCCAGCTACCTGCACCATGTATGTCTTATCAAAAGGTGGATCCATCCTAACTGTCCTAAAATGACCGAGTTCATTCCCTGACATAATACTGAGAGACGTCCTTCCATTCAGCCCATCGTCCTGGTCGGCAACCGACACAAACGCAACCGGAGAGTTTCCACTGGCATTTTCGTCAACTGCAGAAAATGTTTTCGTTCCATCAGGGACATATTGGAATGTTATTTTTGGATCATGATCGTTCTCGTCAATGATGTTAATTGTGACATATGCACGATCCGACAGTGATGGATTCCCATGATCCTGTGCTTTGACGGTTAACAAGCAGCTCCGTAATTGACACGGTTGAGTGCAATCTCTCCAGCAGCTGATCGAATCCTTAGTTGTTGTTACTATTCCTGTATGTTCGTTGATTTGAAACTGGTCATTCTCATCATACAAGGTGTAGGAAATTTTACCATTGTTTCCAATGTCCCTATCTGATGCCTCAACTCTAATAACTGTGTGTCCAGCTGTTGCACTCTCATTGACATTCGCCACATAACCACTTTGGTCAAATTCTGGTGGGTTATCATTGAAGTCAAGAATGGTGATGTTGATTTGAACATATCCAAACAAAGGTGGGTCTCCTCCGTCTCTGGCTGACACATTCAACAGATAGAAATCTCTGCCTAGTTCTCGATCGATTTCAACGATATTTGTGATATAGGGAAGTGGACTGACATTCTTGTTGTATTCAACTCGAAATTTCCCTTCCTCGTTTCCAGATACAATGGAGTATGAAACAACAGTTCCATTTTCTCCCGCATCCAAATCGACTGCATTCTTTATAAAATGTTGAACATGTAAATTTGGAGTTTCCGTGTAATACACATGACTTAGAGGTTCTGGAAAGACTGGTGTGTTATCATTCACATCTAAAATCTCTATCTGAACTTCAATCGGGTAAATGTCCGGTTTTTCGCTCAAAATGAAGAGGTTGACTAAATTTCTGGGCAGCAGTGATTCTCTATCTAATACCTGTTTGGTTCTTATTTCACCTGTTGTTCCATCTAATGAAAATAAAGGCGAACTTTCATGAATATAATAATGATGAGATTGTTCGACTGGAATTGTTCCCACAACAGAATTTGATGGCAAGCCTTCTGATATTTTAAAAGTTAGTTTTTGGTTTGAAACACCTGGTCCTTGCCCCTGTGAAAATTTGGCAAGGAAAAGTAAGGTCAATAAAAACAATATTGATTTACAGTTTTTACAGAAAATTGTGGGCACATTTTCTCTTTTGAAGAGCAATTTGTGACCCACGTCGAAAATTCCTGTCATTGTCAGACAAACTGGACTCCCCGGCGTCATTCAAACGGCGCACACCTGAATCACACCTGTGCGTTGATTGCTAATCAAATATTGTCTTTATTCTCGAGTTCTTCATTTCTACCTTCATAACCGAAATCGAACTCCCTCCAAACGAATATTGTTATAATAATCTCAACCATCTACAATCATTTCAAAACAAATCCGTAACATAAACGAATAAATCCGAATAAATCCGATCACCTGGGGCTTTTGGTCGCACTTTCGATTGTTACCTGCCGAATTCGCGACCCGCGTGAATCCATTTTCACTTCCGATAATTTTACTGTAGAATTTATGAGAATGCACGTAAATCCTTGATCTTGCCTGAGTTATATCCAACCTTCCGAAACAATTAACACGTGTGTTGTCTATTTCGAGTCCTCATATTCATAGTTTATTTGCGAATTTGTGTATAAAATCCCATTTCTCTTGTAAACACACTAAATAAATTTCTCACTCGCACACGTTTTCGGAAGCAATACTCTATGATTACACTGTTCAGCGTGACGTCAGTTGTATCCGCCCATTCACATGATTGACTGCATGAAAGTTGAGTCACAGCCAATCGCTTGGCGCGCTAGTCTGATTGACATGCTATTTATCAGGCGCTGAGTCGAACGAAGCTTGAATTTTCATTTTTGTCAACCCATGTAATTTAGTACATTTCGATCAGTCAAAAGAAATTTCAAAAGGCCTTTATTGTATTCTCGTGCAGTAAATTGTTGAGTCTCTGCACTATCTGACCTGGATGGACGCTTCTAATTATCAATGGTTACTCATCGAAAATGTCGGCGCTCTGAATATTTCCAAGATATGTCAAGATATTTTATAAAAATAAATCAATGAAATAATTCAACAGAATAACAAAAATATGTGGACCTACATATAGGCACACGTACAAGTAGTAACTTTGGTGCTGTGCTTTTTGGGAAAATTTAGAAATAATTTTGTTGACCAAATCAAAGAAGAAGCATTTATATAAACTCGATTTAAAAGGGAAAGAATATATATAACGAAATCAAAATATAGTGGGCTGATAAATGGATATTATAAAGCCCCTGAGCAAAATATAGTTAAGTGCGGGAAAACTTAAAACTTCTGACATTCTTTAGATAGGGCAGGCCTTTAATATTGGCATGTATAGCTAATAGCTCCCGACGCGGATCTGGCGATAGCCCCCTCCCCTGAAATTTTCAACAGTTGGAAATTTCATATCTAACACAAGATTAGTTGGAAAGTTCACACCAACAATAGGTTAAAATTGTTCTTAATGTTTGAATTTCCAACTACAATTTATTAGTGGGGAATTTGTTGTTTTTAGACCAACATTTGCATATTAATTTTTCTAATTTTTGTCAAAATCTTACTGAAATGGCCAACAGTTGGAATTTTCCAATCTTAGTGGGGTGTGAGGTTTGGAACACTTGGAATGCTTGTGCGCTAGTCCCTCTCCCGTGGTCAGTCAACAGCTAATTAATTTAAGAAAACAATATGTTCCTAAGTTTGGTAAAATTTGATAATGGTTTTCATTATAGTTGGAAATTTTCCAACCTTAGTGAGGGGTGTCAGTCACTGTCAGGATGGAAATTGTCAACACTTGCATGGAAAGCTTGAGGCCAATCTATACATAGGTGAATGCTGCAATAGGATTTAGCGATTTTCATGTTCAGATTTCTAATTTTCTCACAGCGTGTCCTCGTCCCTCTGCCGTGGCATGTGAATTTTACCGCAGACGACTATATTTTTTGCAATTTTTTTCAGGTTCAGGTCTCAAAATGGCCTCATAAAGAGTAGATTATGCCTTGAATCTCTACTATATGGCTAACGCCCATAGAGATCATATTCCACCAGTACAAAACCTTGGAACTTTTTGAAGTTTTGACATGCAGGGAACCTTATAATGTCGACAAAATAACACGGGGAATATATTTATTAATGATTATCTGTTCCTTAATATAGTGTACTTCACTATATGTTAAGGATCCAACTCGAAATTACATGTTTTTCTGTGACCTTGGTGAGCCGATATCGCAATAAACATTGAATTAATTACCCAGGAAAAGTTCCATAATTGTGAGAAACGCAAAGCAAAATCGCCCACAAAGTCACTTAAATCGTGAAATTTCGAGTTGGGTCCTTCACCAACAGTGAAGTACATTATTAAGAAAGAGATAATAACAAAGAAATATATATTCCCCATGTTATTTTTTGACTTTATAAGGTTCCCTGTAAAAATTTCAAAAAGTTCCCAGGTTTTGTACTGGTGGAATATGATCTCTATACGTGCGTTACATAGTAGATTCATGGCATGATCTATGCATAAAGAGAAGAACCATGGTCGGCCCATTCAGTGGATTATATGTTCCTCCAAAATCAAAATTAAATTAATTAATGTTCCGCGCCAAAGAAAAAGGACTTTGTTCAGTTATGGGGAGTATATATATTGTCATGAAGCAATTGGACGGATAAACATGTACAACGTATAAGTCTAGGCTTTATTGTCACACCGTCTTAATTCCAAGTATAGAGTCAATGGACCGTGCATGGGTATATTTATATAAGTAGGTTCCAAACAATATTACTGCCAGTTTTCCGACGTTTAGTTAAATTCGCGGGGCCGAACAATTGATCGGCAAAGTTCGAAAATGGATCGAAAATTTTGAAGATTTCATATAGGCTTTTATTTCAATATTAGGCGATTCTCCATCGGGTACTACCAAATTTCATTGAGATCCGATAAACCGTGGATGAGATATCTGCCAAGACGGACAGAAAAAACATCATTTCCAGATAAACAAAGAAAGACAACTGAAAACTCAAACGCCATTGGCCCTTCTTTTTGACAGACCTTCTGCTGGCCAACCTCCACAATAATTTTCATTCAGATCCCACAATTTTCCCATGGCTGATAAAATTGCTCGAATGGACGGACGCACACACGGATGTAAAAGGATGGATGTGTGGGATGGATGATAGATTGAAGGTTGGAAAATTGAATTTTAGTTTTAAAGTCACCAATTATTTTTTTTATAGTCCCTTGCTATACGGTTTTAATAACAATCTATGCCATAACATATGAATAAAATACTCTAATTCATCACCATTTGGAACATCTTTATCTCAGAAGGCGAACACAAGAGTAATAGAAAATGGCTGAAATCATAAAATCACCCCCCCCCCGTTTTAGCTCCCAGAATGCAACATAAGTCAAACTATAGTTTAATTTCAATGGAAGGGGAATAACTCTATATCTAAATATACAGAGTTATTCCACTTCCATTGAAAATAATAGACTTTGTGTAGAAACTTCAGCACAGAACAGATGTCGGTTTCTCAACAAAAACAACATGTTCACAGTTTATTTCATCAAATAAATTGAAAATACAATGTTTTGGAGCTTCCTCTTTCAAATGTTATATAATATGACATATATTTTATATAATGTGATCTGGGGTTCGAAAATTAAGTGGTCCTTTAAAAAACCCCAGCAAATCTCACATTAATAATGGTTGGAAAATAAAAATATCAGAACATTTTCATCCATTGTGCTCGGTATGAAATTTCTAATTAATGATGTCAAAGGGGGAGGTGGGCAGGCTGTCTGCATACAAAAATCCAGACACAGGGTTGGGGTCATGTGTGATTCGAGGTCAGGACATTTAATGTGTGATGAATTTTTTTTTCGAATCAACATATTTATAAAAGATTAGTTAGGAAATATTGAGATATCGGAATTATATCACTTAGTTTTGTACTGTGCTTACCTGATATAATTTCTGAGTGTGATATAACCATATTTATAGTGACTAGAGAACACTGTATGCACCGCTGACCAGGTTGGAAACTCATGATTATATTATATTACTAGCTGAAACAGGCTCCCTTTGTGAGCCTTTATTCAGCATCGGAGGGGCCTGTGGCCCCTGCACAAATGGGCGTGTAGGCCCCTTTGTGCGTTAGGGCCTGTGGCCCCTGTGTGCACTTCGTGCACATGACAGACATAGTGGACATATACCAGTTATTCAGTTGGATGATGCGGGCCACAGTGAAAACACATATATAAAGAGCATACATCTGGTGCTGAAATAGGCCCAAAGTGAGCTTATTTGTTTGTTTTTTTTGGTATTTATTGAATAAATTGTTTTTAACCCTTTGAGTGCCAGGGGCCGATCTCATCGGCCCTAAACCTACACAATAAGTCTGTTAAAGAATATAATAAAATATATTAAAATTGTAAAAAACTGTAAAAAAAAAAAAAAAAAAAAATGTTAAGCCAATGCATTCTCTTATATATGCGAGGCGACCTATGGTCGACTCGCATATATAAGAGAATGCATTGGCACAGGGTATATGGGTTGATACAAAAATCGGACCTGGCACTCAAAGGGTTAAATTAAAACAATATTTTAAATTACAATTTTGAAAAAATAACTGTTAAGACCTCCACCAGGGTGGCCTGAGTCACCACACCAAATTTGATTGAAATCAGTCCAGGGGTCTGGGAGAAAAATCAGAGCAGACTGATGAACAGACAGATCCTACTCTTTTATATATATATCATAAACCCATTAAAATGAGAAAATGTGACATCAACATGTAACAGTATAAAATTAATTATGGCAAAATATTTGCAAATATCATCCTCTCCTCCGAGCCTTTTACACCAGTCACTGGTTACCAAAACCATTAATTTTGTATAGGATGGAAGACCACACATAAGCAATCAAACAATAACTGACATACTACCCAGTCTATTAGGATGCCACATGTGCAGGGACAATATGGTTGCCCACAACTTTGATTAACCCTTTACCCAACAGAACGGCCCTGTGCCAATGCATTCTCTTATATATGCGAGTCGACCATAGGTCGCCTCGCATATATAAGAGAATGCATTGGCTTACAATATTAAAAATGATAAAATTGTCAAAGAATGTAGAAAAATTGTTAAAAATTGTTAAAAAAATTTGTTTAGGCCAATGCATTCTCTTATATAAGCGAGGCGACCTATGGTCGACTCGCATATATAAGAGAATGCATTGGCACAGGGCATAACTGTAACTATCACAATGTGGTCAATGAACCGGTTCCAATGATATCCATATTTGTATGGTGTTATTGAGACATACCGAAGATATTTTAGGCTGTTGAAGCTTTATTTGGGCGTTTTTGGCCGTTTTGTTGGGTAAAGGGTTAATTGTTATCAACAGTTAGAAATTTCATGCCTGACACAACATTATTTGTAAATTTGACACCACAATGTGACCACATATATGTTGAAATTGTTCTCATTGTTTGATTTTCCAACCAGTAATTAGTGGGGAACTTGTTGTTTTAGACCAATAGTAGCATACAGTAATGCCCTAAATAATCGACTCCTTAACCACAGCAGAATCATGGGTAACTTTTCAGGATTTAGTCGGAAATATGGCTTGTTGCAGTTCATCAGAAAGCCTCTCACTGAGAGCTTTCCGATGAATGGCAACAAGCCATATTTCTGACTAAATCCTGAAAAGTTACCCATGATTCTGCTGTGGTTAAGGAGTCGATTATTTAGGGCATTACTGTATATTTCCACTTTTGGTCAAAATATGGGTCTGAAAAGGCCATCAGTTGGAAAGCTTGAGATACCAGTTGGAAAGTTCCCAACACAAGGGGGAGGGGGTGCGAATGGTGGACTTCTGTGAACATGGGAGTTTGTTCTGGTTCAGGGGGAGGGTGGGGTGGGGTGCAATTGGGAATTTCAAGGGTGGTCATGTTACAGAAATTATTTGTTTAGACCCTGTGTCTGCAATTTGTTTAAAGACCATCCCCCCACCAAAGACTCTTCAGCCTTGTCCTTATGTAGCTTTTACAGGCATGAAGAATAGGACATGGTTACCTGGAACAAAATACCCTCCCACTCCCAAAAGTACTTAAGAGTGATGTCTCTGTTATGTAATGATGTGGGGTCATTTTGTTCCAGGTATTCCTGTGGAATAGGATGGTTATCTCATCCAAGCACAAATATGGATGATGTGAGCAACTACACAAAGAGAGATAACTCTATTCTTCATTGAACTCTCTGTGATAACCAGGTATATGGTATACAAGCTGAAACGGGCCCCTTTGCGCATTAGACGCCTGTGACAACTGTGTGCGCTTCATGCACATGACAGAAATATCCTTCTCTTTTATATATATTGATCATATTATTATGCTACTTCAATTTATCCTCGGGCAAATAGGTTCATATTGGACCTAAATATTGACAATGGTTCATATTGGACTTATTTGGTTCTGATATAAGCCCATAAGTGGACTTATATCCATTATGCTGTTGGATGGCATGGGCCACAGTGAAAGTGTGCATCTGGTGCTGTAATAGGTCCATAGTGAGCCTATTTGTTTTTTTTTATATTTATTTAATAATTTTTTTTGAAAAACTAACAGTTATAACCTCCGCCAGGGTACTTCCCCCCACCCCCCCCCCCCCAGCGACATCAAATTTGGTTGAAATAGGTCCAGGGGTCTGGGAGAAAAATCTGGACAGACAGATTCCACACTTTAAAATATATAGATTAGTGCACTGGTTGCTTTCACAGCTCAAACAAATGACACTTCGTCTGGAAGGGGGCTGGATAACTTTTAGAGGGGGAGGGGTACTATACAGAATACTGAAGGGGTGGAATCATTAATTTTGTCTTGATTTACAAAGTAAATTTTTTCAACAGAAATAAAATAAATGCGCCAAAAATTAAATATACCAAGTCAGTTTGATCTCAAATTTAAGAAAGAACATCTTGTGAAATGATAAACAACATCACATCGTGCTACGATAATCGTTTCGATTGGACTCCTGTATCTTGGTGATACTAATATTGAGTTCTGGTTGGCACTACTGACGTGGAATCCCGGGGTTTGGAAATGAAAACTCAATGAAAGGTCATCAGAGCCACTATTTTATGTGGGTATGTAGTTTACTCCAGACTGAGCAACTATATAAACTGAGACAAATTTGTTTTTTTTATTAAAATGTACTCTTCCTTCCATGAAGTAGAAACTTATACTTATTGCCAAATTTTGCACATTAGACTGGTCCGTGCCCCAATCGAACCAGCTGCCCTGATTCATAGTAACCTCACCCTTTCTGCCACTGGGCCCCACCTTTCACAAGACGTACAAAAACAGTTTCAATCACAAGGAAGGCATGCCACTACTTACATAAAATCTGCTGAAAAAAATTCTGCCCCTCCAATGTTTACCAGCGTTCGATTTTCGTATCATAAATTTTGAAAACTACATGTACAAACCCCTCCTACAACTTTTTTTGCAATATTGTAAAACAAGAGCGTCGCTACGCCAACAATACGCATGTGGTAATACCAACAAGAGCATCGCTACGCCAACAATACGCATGTGGTAATACCAACAAGAGCGTCGCTACGCCAACAATACGCATGTGGTAATACCAACAAGAGCGTCGCTACGGCAACAATACGCACGTGGTAATACCAACAAAAGGCCATAACTCGGGTGAAAATTTGTGGGAGGAACCCAAATTCGAACTTGACCTGTATTTTGGGCTTAGCAAACTTACATACCAAATGACATATTTAAAATGGAACCATATTTTTTTCTTTTTGGTATCTTTACTTCCTCTTCGGTTGTGGCTGGGACTAATACAGATATATAAATTAGTCCAAGTTTGCGATAAGTAAATCAATATTAATTTTTTTAACCCCAGCTGTTTCAAGATCGGTTTTCCTTGCTAAAATGTGATTATCAAATTCGTTGCAATTCTATACAAAATTTATTAACCTCATCCACTAAATTTGATTAATAAATGTTGTATAGAATTGCGACTCAATGGAGATCCTCTATATAGCATATTTCAAAAAATTGTATAAACCTGCACATTATTGTATAAACCTGCACATTATTGTATAAACCTACACATTATTGTATTGGCACTTAACTGTAAACATCACATGTATAACCAAATCAATTCTATCTATCCACCAATCTGTTTCATTAAAGGCCGAGTTGCCGATTTTTTTGTTATAGTGACATGATATACGGTTTTAATAACAATCTATGCCATAAAATATGATTAAAATACTATATTTCATCACTATTTGAAACATCTGTGTCTCAGAAGATGCCCACATAGAAATAGAAAACTGCTGAAATCCTAGAATGACTTCCACCCCTCTGGCACCCAGAATGCAACAGAATTCAAACTTTTTCAATGGAAGGGGAAGAACTCTATCTTTAATATATTGAGTTATTCCCCCTGCATTGAAAACAATACTGATTTTTACTTCAATCTTGGTGACAAAACGCGTTGGCAACTCAATAAAAACAACATGTCCACAGTTTATTACATCGGATAAGTTGATAATATAATGTTTTGGAGCTTCCTCTTTCAAATGGTATATAATATGGCACATATTTTATATATGTGATCTGGGGGTTCGAAAATTAATGGGCCTTTAAATTGCAATTTCAGTTAACCGTTAGAGATATGTAGGGCTCTCAGAGCCATAATTTCCATAGAATGTCAAAAATTTGTCTACTTATGAGGTAGGCATGGCATTGCTTCCATGACATCAGAATATGGCACTGCATGATATTCCACACCCATGCTAGGGCCAAAATACTATTAGCAAAACCGAATGCTGGTGAGCATGCAAAAGGTAAACTTTTTCGTCAATTTTAGATTTTATGGAAGAAGTGGTATGATTTACTCATGATAAAACGCTAAGGCCAGTGGCACCAGATACAACTGTGGGCATTGGGCAAGGGTGGGGGGAGGGCACAAATGGCAATTTTTCAATCAGAGGTATCGGCATAAATGCCGAAAAGTTCAACATTTTGGTAATCCTACAATATTTTAAAGCACTTTCAATGATCAGGATTTATTAACCTCGTCCACTAAATTCAATTCGAGCCTTGATAAAGCTCAACTCGAATCGAATTTAGTGCATTTGGTTGATCAATTTTGTATAGAATTGCAACTTAAGGAATGGGCTATTCCTTGTAATACTATGAAGAATGAAACAGCATGGTGGAGAGGAGAAGGGGCAAATGGCCAGTACCCGCAGTATGATATGGGATAAAATAACAATCAATTTATGCTTGTGATTTACTTGCTCTCTCAAAATAGGCTAAAATTAATATGTTACAACTGTTCCTTCATTTTTTACAAAGCACTGTAGACTGTAATATACAATTTGGCACTAGGTGGGTTTATAGTTGACTCAGTCGAAGAAACTGAGTCAATGATTTATTGCACAAGTAAGCACTCAACTGAGTCGCTCATTGAAAGACGAGTTTAAGCACCACATCTGTCGGAAGACAATTCCAGCGACAGTCTGAATTAAGAGGGAGGTCAAGTGACACATTTTGAATGCGATTTCCATGCAAATCTCCTGGGCAAAAGTATATATGAAACAGTTGTCTGAGAACCAATTCAGGAATATCATTGAACAGTCATAGCATTAACTGTTTATCGGCTGGGTAAATTATAAAATCTCTCTATAAATTAATTTTTGATAAATGTTTTCCTGGAATTACAACATTTGTCTTACTTTTGAAAAATCAAGATCAAATAAAAAAATACTTCAAAAATTCTAATAGAACAAGTTCCAAGTTGACCTACCAGATAAATATATAATAATTCTAATATGGCATCAAGTCATACCTGGAAACAGTTGTAACTCTGTAACTTTTGCTCAGGAGATTTGATTTGAAATCCCCATTAAAAATTTGGTCACTTGACCGCCTTCTTAAGACTTAAATCAGACAAAATTTCATCGACGGGGTGACTGATCTGAAGTTCGTACGGTAAGGTGTGCAGTGCAGACATAATATAAAAGAACTCAAATTGATGAACAACCATTTCAGTTCTATGTTTGTTGTCCCGAAGAAGAGAAGCTCTACAAATAAGATTATTCAAAGCTGTAATGCTCTAAATAATTGACTCCTTAACCCTCAGGATTTGTTGCCATTCATCGGAAAGCTCTGTGAGAGCTTTCCGATGAATGGCACTGAACAAGCTATATTTCCGACTAAATCCTAAAAAATTACCCATAATTCCGCTGTGGTTAAGGAGTCGATTATTTAGGGCATTACTGTAGACGATAGGCAGAGTAACACCATATTGATTCCCATTCATTCTTTTGTAGGGTGCTCAGATAAATTTAAAAACAAATAACTTAGGCTATTTGTTGAACTTACAATCTGAATATCGCTACAAATGAATTAATGGGAATCAAGTAACTACTCGTCAGTGAATATTGAGCTTTATAAGATTGACAAAGTCTGAAATGATTCTAAATTCAAAAGGAATGTCAAATTATAGACCTTGCTGAAAATGATATATACTTTACTCAAAGTAGATAACAAGACATTGCTTTTGAAAGAGAATTTAACAAGTGCAAATTTCACAGTAGAGTCCATACATATTCAGGTCCGAAGCTAGTTGTACAGCCAGAGGTGTCAACGGCCCCAATCGATCAGAACATTTGGATGCTTTTTACTAGTATAGGGTTGGATTCTATTTAGAAAATAAGAAAAAAAATTCTTTTGCAGCAACTATTTTGCAGCAAATTTTAACATTGCTACCCACCCTGGGATTTGATTATTATTAGAAAATTTGTTACTTGGTGACTATTCTAATTTTTGCAGCAGATTTTTAACATACTGCCACCCACCCTACACATGTACACATTAACAAAAAGACTCCTACCTCCGGACCTCTATGTGTTTACTATATTTTCTTCAAATTTTAAAGAAATTTCTTTATAAAAATCACCTGAAAAGAAGTTAATTAGGTGAAAGGCTTCATTTGTATGGACAAGATATTCTTAAATTAAAAAGTATTACTGAGTAATCTGACGTTGGTTTGGTTCTTCTGCAATGGTGGAGAGATGAGCCTTAGATAGTCTGCCTACAATGCACACCTTCATCCAATAAATAAAACCGAAATATACAAACAACTGAGGTATGTGGCAACTTATATGCATACAACATGAGGCTAGATACAACTGACTTTCAACAATATGTACATATAGTGACAACATTGTGACCAAATATGGACAAATCAAATTCTTCCACTTATATATAAGTAAAAATCTTCCAATTTCTGTTTTGAAATTTTCCCAAAATAATTTACAGATATTTTCCAAATATATACCTTGTTTGGTGACCACCATTCAATCCAAGCCTGGAAATAGTGTGTCTGTCATTTGCAGTAATGAGGTCCCCAGAGGGTGCATTTAGTGAAGCTATCCTGCACGGATTATAGTGTGTGGGGTAGTGTCACTAAATTCACCCTCTGTGGACCCTCATTCTGCAAATGACAGACACACTATTTCAAGGCTTGATTAAAGCCATTTAATTTTACAACTTTATGAATCATTTGATGGATAATTGGTTCTCGGTGATTTGAGTATACACTCATATAGTCTCAAACTAACATCAGCCCCACAGCAGCATTATTCTTAACCCTTGAATTCTTGAATGGAACCTCCCATACAGTTCTAAAAGTATATGTCAGAATAGTCTATTCTATATTTGTAGGAAAGTTGAGATAATAGGCAGAGATTCATTTGCAATGTTGTTCAAATAAGAGTTCAGTAACAGCTTAAGACCGTTGGTTGGACTTTATATTTTCAGAACATTCCTACAAATGAATGAATGGGAATCATGTAACATCCCATCAGTGAGTAACCAGCTGATAAAGGGTTAATAAAAGCCCACACTTGATAATTAGAGCAGGTCTCATAAACACTCTGGTCATTTCTATAAAGTCATGGCAATTATCTACTAAAATCTGTTTTCGTTAACACTTTCAGTGCCAAGAGCGATTTTTGTATCAACCCATATTTCCTTGATCATTTTTCAAATTTATTGATTATAATAATGTGATACATTGATGGAAAGAGCTCTTAGAGCTCTTTCCATCAATGTATCACATTATTATAATCAATAAATTTGAAAAATGATCAAGGAAATATTGGTTGATACAAAAAACGGACTTGGCACTGAAAGGGTTAATACAACAACAGTTGACAACCTCTGAACCATCATAAATGGCCTCCATGGGTTAATATCTGGGTAGGGCCATCAAGTTATAGAATGTTATTTGTTCCCAGATTAGAATTCATCTTATAATGAGGCCAATGTTAGCGAGACTCAACACAACTGACAACATTAGTAACATGACTGATTCTCATTCTTCTGATTGGTTGAATTGGCGATGAGCATTCGCAGAGAATACAGACACAATTTCACATCACCATTTTTCAAACATTGAGCAATAGCGTTATATCAGTCTCTTAGAGAGCCTTCAAAATACAAAATGTGCACAACGTTCATGATATGTCTTCAAATATTTCTTCTCATTTGTTGTCCTATTCATGACAATACAGTAATGTCCTAAATAATCGACCCCTAAACCACAGCAGAATTATGTGAAATTGTTTCAGGATTTAGTCGGAAATATGGCTTGCTGCCATTCATCGGAATGCTCTCGGTGAGAGCTTTCTGATGAATGGCAACAAGCCATATTTCCGACTAAATCCTGAAAAATTTCCCTTAAATTCTGATGTGGTTAAAGGGTCACATACTTTGGGCATTTCTGTATATGCAAAATGACACTGTCTATTTATATGTATTGAACATGTGAACGACACTCTTGAGGGTGCCATTTTGAATTAATATATATTCATTTTGAATATATTATATAATATCAAATCGGGACCAC
The DNA here is from genome assembly GCA_032622095.1 of Siphonodentalium dalli. Classification (NCBI taxonomy): domain Eukaryota; kingdom Metazoa; phylum Mollusca; class Scaphopoda; order Gadilida; family Siphonodentaliidae; genus Siphonodentalium; species Siphonodentalium dalli. The sequence continues at coordinate 31,435,757 of CP136065.1, forward strand.
ACTCAATAAAAATATTAGCCTGAGATCAATTCTCAAATTTGATTTTTTAACCTTAGGATTTCCGTCATCAAATATCACTTGTCGCCATGACAGAAACTGAATAAAACACATCAACTGGGAATGATGATGAATTGAGAACATTACCAAACTTACCAAAAGTTTTTGTCAATGATAGAATTTGAATGCTGAATTTCTGACATTTAAGCCAGGACAATGTAAGCCTTTAAGGACCTTAGGTCTACCAACATAAGGCTTAAATAGTTTATATTGAGTCTGATCTGATCTAAGACCTGATGACGGAATCATCTTCAGTTTTTGTGGTCTCCAAATTGACATCACATGAAAAGATAGTGCACATGTAACAATGATAACACATCTGACCTGATATAACATGGTCACAGTTAAATTATACCACCGACTACTCGCTATTCAGCCTTAATATTCCCTACCATCAAACTATGATCAAAGCCTTTAATGAGAAAAGCTGCAAATATTGTAATTATTTACACTCATATATATTCATGCTGTAAAAGCCTGCAGATGGCGTTGCCAGATGAGTCATCCATGATATCTACGTCTGACCCTGAATTTGAAAAAACATACAGTAATACCCTAAGTAATTGACCCTTTAACCACAGCAGAATTATGGGTAACTTTTCAGAATTTAGTTGGAAATATGGCTTGTTGCCATATTTCCGACTAAATCCTGAAAAGTTACCCGTAATTCTGCTGTGGTTAAGGGGTCGATTACTTAGGGCATTACTGTAATATCAATGATGCAAGAACATGGTGTGCATTCCAAGTGATGAAAGTGTCAAACCCAAGAATAAGAACAAGACCTAATTGGACATGCCACTTGGTGCGTTTACTCGGAAGTCTCCATCATTTACAATTACGGAGAGTGACGGACATGCCAGAAATGGATCTAACTTGTCAAAGTTGTTCGAGTAAATATGGTGGTAGCTTCAAATTAAAAAATCACAATGCATGCATCACTCACGATACCGTCTGCAAGGGGCTTTAAACCTTTGAGTGCCAGGTCCGATTTTTGTATCAACCCATATACCCTGTGCCAATGCATTCTCTTATATATGCGAGTCGACCATAGGTCGCCTCGCATATATAAGAGAATGCATTGGCCTAACAATTTTTCATCATTTGTTATTATTTTTTACAATTTTTTACAATTTTAATAATTTTTTTAAAATCTAAAAAAAAAAAAAAATGTTTTTTATTTTTTTAGGGCCGATTTTACAGACCGTAAATTAGGGCCGATGAGATCGGCCCCTGGCACTGAAAGAGTTAAACCTGAATACAAGATGTTACTCAGTTCCAATAATGCCATATTGTATGGAAGAAACTTGCAATGCATGAATGAAATGGACAGAATAATTGTTTAATACTGAGTGTCAAATAATATTTTAATCTTCCAGTTGTTGAGTGTAAATATAAGAGATGTATGTTTATAGTATAGCTTCCAAGGAGTATAGATACTAGTACAAGTTGGTCTCACATTTGCATGTATGAAACACTTTTGCATTGCACACAAAAGCTCAGATCAACTTGCATCATACATCATGGAATGCAACAAATTAACATCCATTTCTTAAACCTTTCATGATGGGAGCTGCGCTGCTATGGCATTAAAGATCCTGTGCCAGTGCATTCTCTGATATATGAGTCTCCCATAGGGAGCCTCGCATATATAAGAAAATGCACTGGCTTACAAGTTCATGGTAAATATTGTTAGACCAATGCATTCTCTTATATATGTGAGGCTCCCTATGGGAGACTCGCATATATAAGAGAATGCATTGGCACAGTGTTTTCACCAAAATTTCAGGAAGCTCCAGTCATGGAAGGATTAACAGTGCAATTAAGATGGTAAAACTCTATTTGGGCACAGCCAGAATTATCGCATCGGATGAACACATTTTTTATGACCTAATTTGATGGTAGGGAAAAAAGGCTGTCGTTCACACAGACAATCATATCTTCTCTTTATTTTCTTTCTTCATCAGACATGTCCCTTCAGACTCAAGAGCCACTGGATTGGGTTCTTGACAGCGGGACCATGTGATGATGTGACCCTGGGACAACCCGACCCAAGCACATTTTGGGAAGGTTCTCCCTGATTTTCCAGGTCATTTTGTCCCATGCTTTGATTAAATGTTTTGTTGTATTCACAACTACAAGTAGATATCCTCATGTTATACCATATATATTATTCTTGTTTTAAATAATGTTGAGAAAGTAAGACGAGAAAGTTAAATTTTATTCTTTATTTGGGTCGGGTTGTCCGTGGTTGGGTTGTCCCAGTTCGAATGGATGAGATTGCCCTAGGGTGGGTGGTCTCGATCCCCTTGACACCAGTTTAGATAATTCACCATCCTTACGGTACATTAGTAAAATGAGTCTGCAGTCAGATTAGACTATTGTACTATAGAAATACATGAATTATGAACTTATTGTAAGCAATATTAACCCTTTCATGATGGGAGCTGCGCTGGTGCAGCATTAAAGACCCTGTGCCAGTACATTCTCTTATATATGCGAGTCGACCATCGGCCAGCTCGCATATATAAAGAGTATGCACTGGCTTACAAGATCAAGGTAAATATTATTAGGCCAATGCATTCGCTTATATATGCGAGGCGCCCTATGGGAGACTCGCATATATAAAATGCACTGTTTTCATAAAAATTCAGGAAGCTTTATTCACCAAAGGGTTAATCAAGTAAGCACTTGCTCTATGTCATTTCTAGGACCTGGGACCTACTTTTTCCATTTGAACCCATCTATTCAATATTTAGCAGCTGTTAGTTTTAAATGCCAAATATGTGGTTCATTATTCCAAAGAGTTTGTAGTATCACAACGCTTAAAATTTTAAACTTTCACTGGGCAGATCCGCAAATTTCCAATAATGGAATAGTTGGTGTGAACACCTCCGTCCCTTTATCCCACCTATCTATATGTCCCTCTTCCTAATAACCCTTGCATTCAAGAACCCAATCCAGTGACCATTGTCTATTGTGACATACAGGTCTTAGTTCGAGTCTCTTTCCGCCGCCATCGTCCATAGCGCGGCGCTGATGCATTCATACTCTGCTGCCATTGGGAGCCGCAGCAGTGATCTGAAAATGATGAATTCTTTAGAGAGTGAAAATATTTCTATAGAGCCATTAAAAATAAATACATGTGACCTCCAGCTGTGACCTCTGGAAAAATTTAGATGAGGGAGGGAGGCTTTTCAGCTTTATTTTCATCAAATAATTCCAGACATTAAAGGGGTACTGTACACTAAATCCTGTCATTTATTGGACCAGCATCTCCTTTTATACTCAACAGAATATATGCAACAAATGAATGAATTTGAGCCATGGATGAGTGCAAAATACACTCATGTGCTCTATGAACAATGAGAACAACATAGTAATTATAACGAAATTGCACGATTCGGAAACAGTGACCTTAATAAAAATGTGACCTCTTTGCAAAATTATGCTTGGTTGCTACATGCAATGTGGTTCACTATAAGTTTTCAAGGGCGGATCCAAATTTTCGACCATATTAGTTGATTGTCATATTCTTCCAGCTGGTGTATAGAGAATAACTACACTGTAGTGTCTGGGTGCTCAATCATCAGTTTAATTCTCTAAAATAAACACATAATATGTCATAAACACGTTCATGACGGGACCTGCGCTGGTGCAGCATTAAGGATCCTGTGCCAGTGCATTCTCGAGTTACCCATATATAAGAGAATACACTGGCTTACAAGGTCAGGTATATATTGTTAGGCCAATGTATTCTCTTATATATGTGAGGCTTCCTTTGGGAGACTCGCATATATAAGAAAAAATATATTGACAAATGTTTTTTGCGTAATTTCAGGAAACTCCAGTCATGGCAGGGTTAATAGTGTCCTTCGTTCGCCTCATAATCACTGAGAAAGTAAAGTGTTCATCCAATCAATCTTTTAATTATACCAACAAAAAATATATCATATATTTTCCGGGTCATCCATCCACCGTATCATAATTTTGATATCCACGCATACTTTCTGTGTTAAATTGCACTGTGTTACACAATGTTAAATTTTTAAACAACAGTTTTGTTGTCAAATCATTATGCACCCAACATTTCGATTAGTGCAATGATGTTGTAATTTCAGCCATGATTATAACACTAATTTTCATTTTGCTAACACAAGTCATATTTTTCACAATTAAAAGATGAAAAGATCCTACCCTTATTCCATTCAACAAACCCAATTTATAAATTGTAATATTAAACGTTTACATTCCATGCTCTACATCTTAAAATACTATGGCTTCCAATATTTTTCCAACAAACTATAATGAATGAAGAGTTTGAAAAGTTATGTCATTAAATATATGGACTTAAATATGCCAAAAGAGTCTTTATTTATCTGGGACTATTTCTCTACGCAGGCAAACAACACATAGTTACATGAAACGTCATCGCATGCCTTATAGGAGCCGATGTTAAGTTCGCATCCCATTTGTTGATTTAAGTATTTTTGTGGAGGTTTTGGATCATGTAATAAATAGAATCTATCACTCGTCCCTAGTTTATAGTGGAATTTACAAAACTCGTCCTGCAAATTACGTCTGGACCGAGCCTGCCAAAGGCTCGGTCCAGACCTAATATACTAGACTCGTTTTGTAAATTCAGCTATAAACTGGGGACTCGTTGTAGATCCTCTATATATAATATAGGTGGGCACTGTAAATTAATTAAACTAATTCTGCAGACACCATGTCTCCTAGCAACCATTAGCTCATCCCATGACTTAATATATGTGGACACACCTCCATTGACCACATTTATGATGTTACATACCAAGATATGTTTCTTCGTAAACCAGCACAACACAAATGGTATTGATTCATCTAAAAGAATAAAACAAATCAGCAGTGAGTACAAATACATGTATAATATTCAAAGAACTGAAGGGCATGGGGCATGGCAAAACCTTCAGGAGGGTGTTCCCCAGTGTAAAAATACATGCATTTGCTGAGCTGACAGCCGAGGGAGAGGGGTTAGGACAGACATCAGCTCTCCCCACTGCTCCAGCATTAAAGATGCAATTGCTCACGTCTGTATCTGAAGTGTCCTAATGATCATGTTTTTAATTGGATCTAATTTTAATATTCTGATTTCGATACTTTTTGGTTGGATTTTTCTTAAAAACATGTATTTTACAGGTTAATTTTACAATATTTCAGGTAAATTGTCAAACATCTTTGAGCCCCAACACTGTAATAATCAATAGTTCGCCCTGCTAATTTCTTGGAAAAGCAGAACTTGTATTTTAAATGAATACACTAGGGTCCCCAAAATTCATACTGAAAGGTACCCAGTTTTGACAGGCCAGTTTACAGGTAATAACTTGTTCTGAGCTGAATTATATTTCTATAGGCTAAAAGAAAAATGTTCATAACATTTTCAGAAAACATATAATATGCAGAATTTCTGAATGTTTCAAGTAAACAATCCACGAATTCTAAAATAGAATCTCTGCATGAAAACATTGGAAAATAGATATCTTCATGTAAATACTGTCCAATTTACAGGTTCTAGACGGCATTAAGGCATTACCTAGCATAAGATGTACATCCTTGTAGAAATTACTTGCTCTAGTTAACACTTAACAAAGAATGAAATGTTGGCATGGCAGCCACTCTTAGCAAATAGTCATAAATGGTCATGGCCACATATTGTTGTACAATATATGCTTTTTTCCGAAAGGGTAAATTTAAATAAAATAACTCAAAGATAATAGGCCTATGAGAGGAATTGGACCAATAATGGTTTTCATATATATTGGATACAAATGTTTTATTATCCCGACCTATCGACTATATCAGGAGTTTTTAGATGATAAAATATCGAGTGATGGGTGCTAAGTTCAACAAAGAACAAACCAGGCAGTAGATTGGATGTCATCATCCATGTAAAAAAAAAAATTCAATATTATTAGGCACCAAATTTGAACAAATTATAATTTCCAAACTCCAAATATCTGTATTTCTATTAGTAAAATAGACATTTTAAGTGACAATCATTCACAGCAAACAACAGACTGTGGGGCCATCTAAACATCAAATATGGAAATGATCTAATTTTATGTGGGTTAATGTCGATACAATGAATTCAGTTTTAGTGAAATTAATTGACATGAATATTATTATAAATAAAGATATTAAGAAAAAAAAGTGATGGGTTACTCTGGGTTACTCTTTGATTAAATGTATTAAGATAGTACTTTAATACTTGACTGTAGGTCAGGCATTTTTTGAGAAATTGCCTCATGTTTCAAGGCCCCCATTACCGCCCGATGAAGAATTGCTGTGGAAGAGTAACAGACAAGAGATTGGACCAAAGTAATCTATATATGTGCAACATCCCCAAGATTAGATGGGCACAGAATACAAAACTCTAGAATAGAAAATATGAATAACGGCATTGGACACTGTTTTGAAACAAGCCTGAGTTTAGTGTGCATGTCATTTGCAGAATGAGGACCCCAGATGGTGAATTTAGTGACGCTATCCCGCATAGCGGGCTAGCATCATTAAATTTACCCTCTGGGGACTTAATTCTGATTAGGCCTCATCTTCTCTGGAAAATTTCTTTATTATAATTTCTATAGAAACTTCTTCACAAAGATTCTATTTCTTTTTTAGTTCAGTTTCTCTATATTCCCAAATTAGCAGACGACACATTGCATAATTGAGGTTCCCAATGTGTGTACATCACAATATTCACCATTTGGGAACTTCAATCTGAGTCTCCTAGAGCAGATGAGGCCATGCAGAATGAGGTTCCAAGAGGGTGAATTTAGTGATGCCAGCCCGCTATGCCACTAAATTCAAACTCTGGGGACCTCATTCTGCAAACTCAGGCTTGTTTTGAAATTGATCCTGATGGCAAACCTCCAAACAAATTTCTTTGAGATCTGAAACCCCATGACTGAGATATTTGAGCGGACAGACAGATGAATGGATAGACAATGTCAATCTGGTATAAAACCGTTTACTGCAAAACTGTTGCAGCTATTCATGTACCGTACTTCAGTACTCAATTGATTTAATTCTAAAAGTATCATAAATGATAATTAGTGAAGATATGAGTTTTATCATGGTTAGAATATCATTAATGACGTAAGTCTGATGAAAAGAAGTGATGGCAAACAGCAAAACAGCAGTAGTTATGATTAAAAGGTCTTTGTTATACAGGTATGTGCTTTGCATCATCTCAAGCATTGTGAAAAGTTTCTAGAAGCAGCAAAATATAGTTGCAAATATCACAGCACTTGTAAATACAAATATATAAGCCCCAAATATATGTATGCTCGTTATGCAGGGATGTAGCAAAATGGTGTATGGGTGGCTCATCACAACCATTTAATCAAAATATTGGCCAAAAATAATTAAAAGTAAAAAATATGAGTGCTAAAGTTTCATAAATTGGAAATTTCAAACTACAATTTGACACTTTTTAAACTGGTATTTAATGAAAATTCAGAAATTGTTTACAATGGGACCAAACAAATTTTTTTCCTTATGAAAGGATGGTACGTTTACTTGAATTCTTGAAACAATGGAATATTTAAACTACACAACTCAGAACCACTTGATATTCTTAAAACTGATAAGTCTACGAGGCAGAGAGGAGCTCAAATATATTTCCTGGTATCACAATTATTTCAAGCACAAGAGCACCCCACAGTGGCATAATATGTCTGCTGGCTTGTTTCAAATTGCATTTCAGAAACATTCCATAACTTAATAGCCGAAATCCAATAAAGTGAAAAAGGGCCCATAAGTCAGGTGAGAATCATTGGACAAATCTCCAATTCACAGCTTGTATATTGAGCCAATCCAGCCACATACCAACTTGTGATCAATCTACCTGCCATTATCAATATAACCAAGCCATAACCAAGATAACATGAACTTGACTTGTGCTCTATGGTTTCAAACAGGCATAGCAAATTTCATTCCATTCAGTTGACAGTAACTGAAGTTATCATTCAGAACCAAGAAAACAGATATTTCAAAGTAAAAAAAAATCTGTAACTCTAGAAATAAAGGGCGGTTGGAACCAAAAATCAAACTTTACATGTATTATACAATTGTAAACCTGCAGACCAAATTTTATTCCATTCAGTCGACATTATACAATTATTGCATTGTTTCCAGGTTGACATTATTAGTTATCTTCGGCAACATCGGGGGTACATGGAGATTTAATACCTTTATGTCGATTTTGAACCCCGAGGCGGAACCGAGGGGTTCAAAAAGAGACATCCAGGTATTAAATCTCCATGTACCCCACGATGTTGCCGGAGATAATGATTTCGTCCCCACAACAATAACCATGTCTCCTTAATTTAAGTGTGTTTTTCATAGGTTATCCGATTAATTCACACCAATAAGAATAATTCAGTAGCTGACCTAAGGATCCGGCGTCAGGTGACGTCAAATTCGGCATGCGAGAGCAACGTCACGATTGGTGGAAACTGCCAGTTCAAGGGTCATTCGTATACCCCCGATGTTTCACGTGCTCATATACCACCGATGTTTGGCGCACGTTTTCTGATACCCTGCTGTCAAGGGTGACGGGGGAAATGGTGATTTAAACGTGGCATTGTAGCCAATCAGATTTCTAGTTACAACCGGATGTGGGGACAAGAGGAATTGTCAACCTGAGGAAGTCAATATTCACCAAAGCCATATCATATAACTACAATTATCATCCAGAAAGGTAAAAGTCTGTTACTCTGGTAAAAATGGACAGACGGAGCCCAAAATCGAACATGATCCGTATTTTATGTAAACCTGCAGTTAACATTAACTAATGTTATCATCCGGAAATGAAAATCAGCCCAAATTTTAACAAAAGGGTCATAAGATTCATAACTCTGGTACAAATGGGTGGCCTGACCCTAACCTGTATTTTGTGGTAGTGAACCTACATACCAAATTTCATTCCATTTAGTTCAGTAGAACTGAAGTTATCATCAGGAAACAAAATTGAACAGATGGACAGACAGATGGCTAGACAGACAGACGTATAAAAACCAAAAACATAAGATGTCCCATTTTTAAAATGGGCATATAAAAATGAGTAAGCCTTTGAAATGAGATGACAAGGATATGTTGGAATGAGTGACAGGAAAATGGACATGATAATCCAATTTATTATATGCTCTCCTGTAAAATAGCGGAAAATTACCAAAATGTAAATCGTCATGTGTATCTCTTAGAATCTGCAGTGAAATACAATTTTTTGTTATTTCATTGTAGCTTTTTGTTATTTCACTGTAGCTTGCCAAATGACATCATCACTTGAAAATGGTTTGCTACCTATGATCGGTGTCAGAAATATGGTCAACCAGGTGTTGTTTTCTGTGTAATGTTTATTTTTGTTGTGCTATTAAAAGTGAAAATGCTGCTTAATTTAGCAACTTTAAGCATTAATAAGGTGCATATAATAAAAAGAACCTGCAGTTTTTGTTTGAATACCTGAAACATCTCATTTGTGTCTGGAAAGAAATATAAAATTTTCACTCGCAGCTTGCACTCATGAAAATTTGATATTTCTTTCCAGACACTAATGAGATGTTTTGGTATTCAAACAAAAACTGTAGGTATTCTCTATAGAGCTACTAGGAAAAAATATTGTACTCACAAAGAAGGAGATGGTATTAAAAACTTTGAAAGTTACTAACAGATGGATACCATTCTGTCTAAGCTTATTCACTCAAACAGCAAAAAATGTATTAATCTTAAAACTACATTCAAACAAATACCATGGCAAGGCTCGTACTTATAAAACTTAAATGCCCCATATGGGAAAACAAGGTGTCCCTGTTAACAGTGCTATAATTGTAACCTTGAGACTTATATAAACCTATGATATCATTGGATACTTGATAGGTTATCACCCCCCTTTTTGGTGTAACATATCTTGTGCTCTGGAAGAAAGTACACTGTATGTATGCTGACTTTCCAAAAATTCAGATAATAAAGAGTTTCTTGTAAAAAATTGAAGCAAACGGTCATTATGTCAATACCATGAAATCACATAATCACAACTATTTTTTTTAATTTGAACTGAAAGCTGATAAAGAAAGAATGAAGTAATATCAGCTAAGCATCTTTGGTAAGTTACCACGACTCAATCACGAGTGCGATCACTCAAAAATGCAATGTTGCTTCCTCACCATAAATGGACCCATACCCATGTTAAATGTAGATATATAATATATGCCATAAATGAGCCATGAAATTCTACACTATTATAAACTCGTAACCTCACTTCTAGGAAAGAACATTAAATGGATCCTAGTGAAAAATGACATAAATCTACTGACAAAAGGATAATAGAAAACGAGGGAATTCAACAAGTTATTATATTTGCAAACCCCTTTCCAGTGAAATCTGAAAAATGTTAGAAATCAATAAGCTTAGTTTGAATTTTAGAGAAAATAGAATAATGTTAAAGATGTATTCAGGGTTTTAAGTAAATTTATTTTTACTCAAACCCGGATATAGTGTGTCTGACATTTTACATAATGAGGTCCTAGTTTAACCAAATTCACCCTCTGGGAACCTCATTCTGCATAGGCCTCATGGAAGATCTATGATCAGATTAAAGTTCCCCAGTTGAAGTTGGTGATGTTTGCTGATTAATCACCTCGATTATGAAATTTATCTTCTGTGCCAATGCATTCTCTTATAGGGAGCTTCCCATATGTATAAGAGAATACATTGGCCTTATAATATTTACCTTGACATAAGGCAGTGCATTCTCTTATTATATTTGAGACTGCCTATGGGAGACTCGCATATATAAAATAATGCACTGGCGCAGGGTCTTTAATACTGCATCAGCGCAGCTCCAGTCATGAAAGGGTTAAATTTTATTGTTTATGTTGTTGTAACTGGGGATCTGGAACCTTGAATACATCTTTACAGACACAGTCCAGTTATTTTCAAATGGCATAAATTTTCCATATATATATTTATAGTCACTTTCACTTGGACTGACACTTAGATTGCACAGTGAATTCATCTTCATCGAATTTGGCTTTCAGTAATCAAGCATGTTCTAAATATAGTATAATGACAGCCTAGTTATAGAAATACAAATGGCAGAATATTGCAGTCCAAGCCTCAGAATAAGGTGCCTGTCATTTGCAGAATGAGGATCCCAGAGGGTGAATTTAGTGACGCTATCCCACATAGCAGGCTAACATCACTGAATTCACCCTCTAGAAAATAACTGGACTATGGTAAGGAAATAAGTTTTGAAAAATACAATTGCAAGAGCGTTATTCAGAAAATAGTGTGTCAGATGAAAAAAGTAAGTTTTCCAAATTTGTTAGAACATAGTTTCCAGCAATGTTTGTTACTTGATTCACATTGACTCATTGTATGATGTTCAGATAATAAGTGATAACAGACTAAGACTATTAATCCTAGCTGACATGCTTATTATCTGAAATTTTCAACAAATGAATAAATCAGAATCTAGTCGGTGAGTATATCCTGATATTATTGGGTTAAAATCATGATTTAATAATAGTTTTATCACCATGCCTGTTGTGCAGAAAAGAACCAGTATTAAACATATCCCGGAAATAAAAAGATGGTTATGTCTTTAAATATGAACATGAAATTGTTTTCACACATGATAATAAAGTTGAGTCACCATCGATTTAAATATATGCAATCATCAGCAGAATACAACAAATTTAATCCCACGTTTATTGTGATGCGTAATCCAAATTTAATTTGAAGATCTTGAAATGTAACTTCCCAAAATCTATTCAAAATTTTGATACAAATAGTACCATAGTGCACCGCTATAGGCCTGTTCTCAGATGATAACATTTTGAGAAGTTTTACACAATGAAAAAAAACTGGATGTATCAAGATAACTTGTCTGCTGTTAGTTAGTAACTGAATATCTTGGATCTTGAATTCTTGATCCATAAGCAGCATAATATCATGTGAGAAGTGAGAAGTTGTTTGTGATTGATTACCCAGTAATAATGTGCATATAATTGACAACAAATCTGAGTAAATTTTTTCCGTACCATGCAGAAAGAAATCGCATAAACCATGTCAACTGAAATTCAACAATGGATAGGGTATATGAAACAATAGCGGCGACGCCTACGGCATGACTCAACAACAGCCAGACCAAAAAATCTCAGTAAACGTCAAACAGACATGCCCACAATGCAAAGCAATCAAGACAGTAATTAAATGGTTCATTCTATTCAAAGAACCGTTTTCGGATTCCAATTTTACACCTCACATTATATGCAACTACACCAAATTTTAGATACCAATTTCTGGTTACACAAGTAGTCAAAACAGATGTGAGCATATATCCAGCTAATCTTGGCAGCATTAGCTTTTTTCACAATATGGATAATTTAAGGTTTTATGCCAGTGCCATACATAAAAAAAACTGAATTGTCTATTATTATTCATTAGTAATTGATAATACATATAGAAGCAGATGACATCATGGCAGACAGGGACACACGTTAGGGAATCCCATTCATTCATTTATACAGCTATTCAAATAATAAGTTGAAGAAAAAAAACGACATATGCTTGGCCGTTTGTTGCAAATTATTAAATAGAATATCACTACAAATGAATGAATGGGAATAATGCAACTACCCATTAACCCTTTACCCAACAGAAGGGCCCTGTGCCAATGCATTCTCTTATATATGCGAGTCGACCATAGGTCGCCTCGCATATATAAGAGAATGCATTGGCTTAACACATTAAAAATTATAAAATTGTTAAAGAATGTAAGAAAAAATGGTAAAAAGTGTTAAAAAAAGATTTTGTTTAGGCCAATGCATTCTCTTATATATGCGAGGCGACCTATGGTCGACTCGCATATATAAGAGAATGCATTGGCACAGGGCATAACTGTAACTTTCACAATGTGGTCAAGGAGCCGGTTCCAATGATATCCATATTTGTATGGTTCTATTGAGACAGACCGAAGATATTTTAGGCTGTTGAAGCTTTATTTGGCCGGTTTTGGCCGGTTTGTTGGGTAAAGGGTTAACCCTTTCTTTACTAAATAGTCATTGATTATTATAGTAATTACTTAGAAAATGTTCAGATATTAAAGGCCCACTTAATTTTCGAAACCCCAGATTACATTATATAAAATATATGTCACATTATATACCATGAACCCCCAGATTACATTATATAAAATATATGTCACATTATATACCATGAACCCCCGGATTACATTATATAAAATATATGTCACATTATATACCATTTGAAAGAGGAAGCTCCAAACCATTGTATTTTCAACTGTGAACATGTTGTTTTTGTTGAGATATCGATGACTGTTATGTGCCCAAGATTCTGCACAAAGTCTATTATTGTCAATGGAAGGGGAATAACTCTATATATTTAGACATAGAGTTATTCCCCTTCCAATGAAAATAATGAGTTTGAATTCTGTTGCATTCTGGGAGCCATAACGGGTGAAATGATTTTATGATTTCAGCTAGTTTCTATTACTCTGTGGGCACCTTCTGAGACGTTCCAAGTGGTGATGAATTATAGTATTTTAATCAAATTTTATGACATAGATTGTTATTAAAACCATATATCAAGGCACTGTCATAAAATAATCGGTGATTCGAAAATTAAGTGGGCCTTTAAGTTCATCAAATGAGCTTATTATCTGAAGATAATATTTCCCACCAATGAAAAGGATTCCTTCTTCACTTTCTATTATCTGTCATCTGTTTATATTTCCTGAACATCCCTCCAGATGAATAATAGACCCTTCCAATGTATAATTTATAACTTAATAGGAGAATCCATCTGGTAAAGAAAGGGTAAACAAGTATGCTCTTATCAAAGGTTAACCCTTCCATGACTGGAGCTTCCAGAAATTTTGTGAAAACCCTGTGCCAATGCATTCTCTTATATATGTGAGTCTCCCACAGGGAGACTCACATATATAGAGAATTCATTGGCCTAACAATATTTACCTTCACCTTGTAAGCCAGTGCATTCTCTTATATATGCGAGACTCCCTATGGGAGACTTGCAAATATAAGAGAATTTACTGGCACAGGATCTTTAATGCTGCACCAGCGCAGCTCCCGTCATAAAGGGTTAAGCACTGGGAATTATGAAGTGCCAAAATTTTAATTTCCATGGCTTCTGCCATCGGATTAAAGCCGGTTTCATACGTTTCCACAAGGGTTGTAGCACCGTGGGCAGAGTCTGTTTAACATACTGAAAACATTCACGATTTACATACAAGTTGCTGTTCAAAATCTCCTGCTCTCGGTCATGCCTCTTAAATACAAAATATTTTCGACATATTTTCTCCCAAAATAAATGGAATGACAGAGAGCTAAGCGGAGGATGGCAGCAGCCTCACTATAGCCGATCTTTCTCGCAACACCTGTTGAAAACGAACAAACACAGAATAAAGCAAGAGGGTTGAAATTTTTAGATGTGTCTGAAGTAGGGTCCTGCAAATATCAAATATTCAAAACACCATTTGAATCATAATTTACATTCTATTCCATTCTATATGAAATATTAAATATGAAAAGAGAAAAATCCATAACCCAAGCTGAATTGGACACTATCCGATAGTTTTTAATAACAATTACAACGTCAAGCGTGACATACTTGTACGTCCCCAATGCTCAAGTTACAGCTGATGATCCACGCCCAAGCTACAAGGTGAATTGTTCATATGGACACAAAATTAAGAAATTTCTAAGTCCAAAAAGGGTCGTAACTCTGATGAGAATGAATAGACAAAACTGGTAGAATGTGGGTATTCTTTCCACCATCCACCATGCTGTGTCACCGTAAGTACTGTAAGTACAACCAAATACGATGATCCACACCTGAGTTACAAGGTCAAATGTTCGTACAGACACAAAATTAAAATCTCCAAGTCTAACAAGGGCCGTAACTCTGATATAAATGAATGGATGAAACCCATAATATATGAGTATCCTTTTGCCCAAGCTGGGCTATCACCATACCAAGGATAAAATCTGGTAATTAACATCCGAGTTACGAGGTGATATCTTCGTACGGACGGATGGCGCATATTCAAATTGATATACAATTATATTATAAATTTATATTCGAAGGACCCTAATCAGACGCAGTCCGAATATTGCGCTAAAATTTAATAATCGCACACACATTTTTCTGCTATTTTCCTATTTCTAGCAGGCCTGAAAATATGGTGCCAGACATTTGCACAATGAGGTCCCCAGAGGGTGAATTTAGTGATCCTACCCTGTGCAGCGGGATAGTGTCACCAACTTTATCCTCTGGGGGACCTCATTCTGCATGGCCTTAACTACTATGTGAAACCTAGACTCAGAATTAAGTCCCCAGATGGTTAATATTGTGATGAGCACCTCTACTATGCAATGTGCCGTCTGCCAATTTGGGAATATAGAGAAACTAAACTAAAAGAGAAATCGAATCAGAACTATCCTACCCGGAACAGTGCTTTCGGATATTTTAGATTAACCCTTTGAGTGCCAGGGGCCGATCTCATCGGCCCTAAACATACAAAATAAGTCTGTTAAAGAATATAAGAATAAATTATTAAAATTGTAAAAAAAAAAAAAAAAAAAAAAAAAAAAATGTTAGGCCAATGCATTCTCTTATATATGCGAGGCGACCTATGGTCGACTCGCATATATAAGAGAATGCATTGGCACAGGGTATATGGGTTGATACAAAAAATCGACCTGGCACTCAAAGGGTTAAGCCAACCGAAGACCCTCTGATGGGATATCAATAGCAAGAAAAGGTATGCAGTTAACGCAATAATCGGACCAGGTTTGCAGAAAGTTCTACACAAAGCAAAATGTGAATTAACCCTTCCATGACTGGAGCTTCCTGAAATTTTGCAAAAACCCTGTGCCAATGCATTCTCTTATAGGGAGCCTCGCATATATAAGGGAATACATTGGCCTAACAATATTTAACTTGACCTTGTAAGCCAGTGCATTCTCTTATATATGCGAGGCTCCCTATGGGAGACTCGCATATATAAGAGTATGTACTGGCACAGGATCTTTAATGCTGCACCAGCGCAGCTCCCACCATGAAAGGGATACATGACTGTAGACAGACTATCATTCCCTATCAGAGATATATGATATAACAATGTGAATAGATGATTCTGTAAAAATTTGTGTTCTCAACCTTGATTGCTTTTACCAGAACAATCAGGTTATCAACATTTTTAGTCAATGGTTTCAACATTTTGAGTAGCTTAGAATTATTACTTCTTAATACAATGTCATGAAAATAAAGTACAAAGATTATATTTCCAATATATTATTAAAGTTTATCACCTATTGGGCATATTTTGATAACCGAGAAATTCAACTTTTATGGATTTGTATATGGTCTATACTACAGCTGGGGCAGGTTATCCCAAAAAAGTTTCTATATTATCAGTCACTTTGAAGTATCCATAAATAAAAATTATCCTATAACTGAGCCCAAGTACAAGAAGCCACAGCTATAGATTTTAAACAATTTAAAACAAGAGTCGTACAGCAACGACATTTATCCCGTCGGGTCGCTAAGACCTGACAGCTAGAATAGACACATTGGGAGTTTGTTTACAATAGCTAAGAATAGAACCAAAACAAGATCACGTGCCCGATTGTGTCAGTCACTAAATATAGATTCGATGGAACACGCGGATCGATACACAAATTCCATTGGTAGGATTAACATGCAGTATTATACGATCATTAAGATTTAATAAGGCAGCATCTGCCTGGTAATTTATTCACAATGTTACCACAAAACCCCAGTAGCATCAAGGTGATATATAACAATGGTGCTTATCATACTCAGTAAATCGGGAGAGCGGAACTATATCGTTGAAGGCACTTAACCAAGTCGTTACAGGGCCAAGGTCTTTTCGCAAGATTCGAAAATTGGGGAAAGTAGGTTTTGTTTGAAATTCACCCTCCCACCCCCCCCCCCCTTTTTTTTTTATCCTATGGCATTCGCTTGCCACTGACTGGCAGACATCACTAACCAGGTGGTCTAGTGTCTCGTTTCAGATCCTTTAACGGGTTCCCACGGACTTAGCTTGATTGTTGTGGCCATGGCGAATTGTGGGCCAAAAAAGGAAGACTCGAAGCAACAAGTGGATAACTGAACAGTGAACACCCTACAAATAATTTCGCGACTACCTTTTTCATTAATAATTCATTAAAGGTAGTCAATCAGGCAAACCTGTCTTTGTTGTGTTTTTTTTACCCTGTGCCAATGCATTCTCTTATATATGCGAGTCGACCATAGGTCGCCTCGCATATATAAGAGAATGCATTGGCCTAACAATTTTTTACAATTTTAATAATTTTTGCTTGTATTCTTTAACAATTTTATAATTTCACCCATACAGAGCCCCATACAAACATGAGCAGACGACACTCTTCTATATGCTTCTATATATGTGTGGGGCTCCCTGCAGGGTAATGGATGTTTTTTTTATTTTATGTCCTAAAAATTGTAAGAAACATTTATTTAAAAAAAAAGATAAAATTGTTAGGCCAATACATTCTCTTGTATATGCGAGGCGACCTATGGTCGACTCGCATATATAAGAGAATGCATTGGCACAGGGTTTATGGGTTGATACATAGGCTGTTTATCCACTCAGGGAAAATCAACTCATTACTTACTTCGAAACTTTGAACAGTTTCATTGGTTTTTGCAACCAACCAGGACTTGTGAATCTTCGCTGTTTTTTCTTCTCCGTCGGTGATGTTGGTAGACTACTCTCGCCATCAGAATGTACGGAGGGAATGTTAAAGCTTGGTTCAGGGGCGGCTGCTTCAGCGCCCTCTATTGTTGAAATGCCCTCTATTGGTGAAATTCCTTCCTCTTTGTCGGATTGCGGGGACATCCCGAGGTCGAATGACATGGATTGTTGACACAGCACACCAATTGTTTCCTTCTTAGAATTGCCTCCCTTGTTTTCCGATTTTGTTGGTTTTTTATGAAACATTGAACGCCAAGATGGTGACCACGGCCTGTCGCTTGATTTGTCTTTTGATAAAACTTCGATATCGTCGTCCATGGTCTTGTCAAGCTTTAGGTTCGGCGGCTTTGACTTCGTCTTTTTATCTTTTTTATGTTTTGATTTCAATGATGGCAACGATGAAGCCTGAGTCGTTATAGTTGAATCTGGTTTCTTGGAGCCTGTTGTTGATGTTGAGACTTTGGGATGAGAGCTTGGTCTTTGTCTGGTTCCGTCGATGAAGACGTCATCAACCATTACATTTGGCTCGATTGATACGGTGGTTGTGAGCACGGAATCGGACATGGTCCGCTTGACGGTTGCTTCCGTATGGAATGCTTCGCTGAGCTCTTTAACTTTGCCATGATTCGTCACATCTGTGAATGGAGCTGTAGGTTTTGCAGAATCACTGGGAGCAGAAAGTTTCCTCACAATATTTTGAACGAATTCAGTTGAGCATTTACTTCCAGATGACATGTTGGAATCTGTTCGTTGCCGTTGGTCACCTTCTTCTGGCGTGTTTTCACGGGATAGTCTTTTCACAACCTGCTTAACATAACCAGCTGGAACATTTTCCTTATTTTGAAAACTAGTCCTTGCAGTTTTTGCTTGCATTTGTAGTATTCTAGTGGCATACACAGAATGTCCACTTCTATATCGTTTACTATCTTCCCATACTTCAACAGCTGGTTTAAGCCTTCTAGCAGGAGTTAAAATACCAATCCTTGCTAGATGTAGCGTTGGACTGGGAGTTTTACATAGGTCTAGCCTATCCCACATGTTTGATGCGTAGCTGTGTTTATCTCGGTGTGGTATTATACGGTGTAGAGGCTTACGCTTCTGATATTTCTCATCAGGGTACATTCTCGGACGAACAAGGGAGGCAACTGTAACTCTTGAACTGGTCACTTCTGGTTCACTAGAAGAAATACTAGATGTGCTAGGCATTCGCCTTCGTATGCCCTCGGGGTCCTGTAAATCGAAGAATTCATAAGTACTGGCTGGTCGGCTATCGGGGGCTTCCTCGTTAGGTTTCCTGCGCTGAAACCGAGAGGAAATCATCGGGCTATAAAAAACTGGTGTTGGTCGTTCTTCCCTATCCCTTTTTATCTTTTTCTTGCCATTTGGTTCGATGTTTATATCAACAAATTTAATTCTGGAAGCCCCATCTTGTCGATATATTTGCTCATCCATACTTTTTGTCTGTTTTGGTTTTGGTGGTTTTTGCCAATCGGGAATGAATAATTCTGGAAATTCCATATCGGCGTCTTTTTCAAACGCGATATCACAATAGTCATCGAGAGATACTTCGGACTGAGATTCATCTTCTTCGGAGTGAGGTATAGGTCGCTGTTGAACACGCCTCACTAGCTTCCTTTCGGAAGTGGATATGTCTTTAGGAATTGAGACATTTTTAACAGGCAATGGCAATGTGTACAGATACGGAACATCCGATGATTGTGATGAGTCAGAAAAGGTTGTTGAATCTCGATTCGAGGATAAAACCTCTTTTTTTAACGATTTGAGTTTTTTCTCCATCACGGCGGGGTTTTCTGGAATGTTTGTCGTCATGGTATGTGTGGGTTGAGCAGATGGTAAGCGTGGCATATCACAGGATTTTGATGATGGAATGGATGACAATGAGTCGGCTATTTTCGATGAGCTATTTAAAGCATGGACGTCAGTGGCTGATGGCGTAGATACCACAGGCTTTTTTCCTGAAAGAAGATTGATTGCTTAATGATCTGTTCTCTTTCCCATGATTCAGGAGTCCAAAGTAATATCTTGGACAGGCCTGGAAATAGTGTGTCTGCCATTTGCAGAATGAGGTCCCCATAGGGTGAATTTAGTGATGCTGCCTCACACAGTGGGCTAGCTTCACCAAATTCACTCTGGGGACCTCATTCTGCTTGGCCTCATCTGCTATGGGAGACCTGGAGACAGATTAACATTGCTTTTAGTTACTTTTTCCTTTCTGTTCAGTTTCAATTCTATATCCCCTAATTTGCAGAAGATAGAATTCATAGTCGAGGTGACTAATGGGAGAATATCACCAACCTCAATTGGGGAACTTCAATCCGATCCTAGGTCTACCATAGCAGTTGAGGCCTAAGAAGATTGAGGTTCCAAGAGGGTACGGGATAGCATCACAAAATTCACCCTCTGGGGACCTAATTCTGCAAATCTTGGGAGTTGGAGAAGCTAATTGATTATTGAATCTAAAGTCTTATTTATAAACACATTAGCAGATTTTTTCCTTTAAAATTTGTGTTGGTCTTTCAAAAAAATAAAAATAAAATGCATGTTGAAACATATAAAATGGATCTAACTTGATTTACAGCTTAAAACAAGACTTCAGTTGTGTTGGTTTTGTAGCATGTGTCAAGCAGCTTTGTACATTAGCAAATTATAAAAATACAAACTTTTGAAAAGCAAAACAATGTATCAATATATATGCAAACTTAGGTCATTGTACAGGATACACACAATTCCATAATTTCTAACCATTTCCCGATTAGTCTGTCAACCAGCCCATTATCTAGCATTATGCCTTAACACTTTTGTTGGTCTACTGGAGCAACCTCTGTTATAATAAATGACAAACAGTCACTATGCCAGACTTGGATATTTTAGGTGTTGTGAGAGTAACAGATCATATGAGTTGATAGACATGCAAATATTTCACTGATTGGCTTGATGCACTGATGAACAGTGTGATGACAGTTATATTATAGTCATTGATAGTCACATTAATGTTTGAGACAGTTGCTCGCTCTTTTTCCATGCACACAATGATCTTGGCTTTAGTTTATTTATTTCAGTTTTCATTTCTCGAATCTACTTTCCGAAGGGTGTCGGGAAGGAATTTTTTCACCCCACCGCCCCATATGCAACATGCCATATAGCTCAATGTCATCTCTACTAAGGCCCATATGAGGTCCCAGTAACATAAATATGGTGTTTTTGCAATTATAAATTCTTATAATATGTTTTAAACTGTTACAAATGTCATATAAGGGCACAAAAGGTCTTTAGTAAAAAATTTGCTTGAGGGTGTAAAAAACGCGTTTTTTGCCCCTCAGGCCACCCACCACCCCGGCATACCTTCCTGCAATTTTTTTACTACCCCCCCCCCCAATTTGTGCTATATACCAATTGGTGATATCACCTCAAAATTATATTTCAGGTGTGTACAGGTGAGAACTGAGAAGGGACATTGATCCCCAAGATACACTCTAGTTGTATCACCTGTATCTGGGATATCAACGTTACATAACAATGTGTCCCACAACTACATACCTACATGTATGTGTCAATTCTTTGCAAGTGTCATGTATATATGTGGTTGTGTGACACCCTGCATGGTTTAAAATATTTTACTAATCAGTTTATTGAATTTAACTGCTTTATCAAAGGCGAGAACAGACCCGTACTAAACTAGTATGCCCAAAAAGACGTTATTGACCGAAATAGACATATTTGCCCACATTTTGCCATTGTAGGCCCAAAATTATGCATTTACTTGTCATTACGTGAGGAATTATGAGTAAACTTTTCAAATAAAACTGCCAATGTCCTGATCTGGTTTTCAAAATGTTTATGAATGTCGATGTCATGTTTATAACATGCACTCGCAACTATTATTATTGACGTCGCACCATTTTGCATAACATTAGGTCGAAAATAGGAAACAATAGACGGATACCACAAATAAAACATCGCTAGAAAGGTCAACATAACCTTCTTAATTTCATAAACTGAATAATAATGTTATCAGTATATGTGTTTGTGATAAACAATAGTAAACCAAATTGGAATGTGTTTAAAAAGAAGACATCTGTCAACAGTTTAGCGTCAACAAAATTTAGTAACTCCCAAAATTGTAATTGTGACATCATAGAGGTCTGTCTATAATTAAGCCCAGAAAACCTCTTGATGGCTGTTGATGGCAGTAATTGTCAGGTATGTGTACGCACTAATCAATTAGTATCAATACCGATATCACCCAAATGATATACAAGTCGCTGACCAATAAAATTATTTGTATATCCCTGCAAATATTGTATAACTCCTGAGAATTGCGCTCTGCCCGCTAAACCGGGCTGCTGGGATAAACATATATTATATCGTGCCTGCTTTAGCGGGCTGCTGGGATAAACATATATTATATCGTGCCTGCTTTAGCGGGCTGCTGGGATAAACATATATTATATCGTGCCTGCTTTAGAGGGTTGCTGGGATAAACATATATTATATCGTGCCTGCTTTAGCGGGCTGCTGAGATAAACATATATTATATCGTTCCTGCTTTAGCGGGCTGCTGGGATAAACATATTATATCGTGCCTGCTTTAGCGGGCTGCTGGGATAAACATATATTATATCGTGCCTGCTTTAGTGTGCTGCTGGGATAACATATATTATATCGTGCCTGCTTTAGCGGGCTGCTGGGATAAACATATATTATATCGTGCCTGCATTAGCGGGCTGCTGGGATAAACATATATTATATCGTGCCTGCTTTAGCGGGCTGCTGGGATAAACATATATTATATCGTTCCTGCTTTAGCGGGCTGCTGGGATAAACATATATTATATCGTGCCTGCTTTAGCGGGCTGCCGAGTTGAAAGAACTAATGCTTACTTCGATCTGGATGTAAATACGTCATTTGAGACTAATATTTGTCCTCAGATTTAAAATGAAATGTTAATATGGATACTTATTAATTAGATAAAACATTTTTGTCCAGACCTGCTTGTTATCAAACTAGGTGGATATCGCTTCATTTTGCCCTTAGACTGAGTAATATCATTTTACGAAACATCACCAATCTGAGTAATATTATTTAACGACATCATATAGTAATGCCCTAAATAATCGACTCCTTAACCACAGCAGAATTATGGGTAATTTTTCAGGATTTAGTCGGAAATATGGCTTGTTGCCATTCATTGGAAAGCTCTCACTGAGACCTTTTGATGAATGGCAACAAGCCATATTTCCGACTAAATCCTGAAAAAGTACCCATAATTCTGCTGTGTTTAAGGAGTCGATTATTTAGGGCATTACTGTACATACCGATAGGAATGTGGGTATCTGCTTCATCATGGTCCACTGCGTGCTGTCTAACTACTGGACTTGGTTTACTAACGTCGTATGTACTCTCGCGACTTAGCATCCGATGAAGTGGATGTTTCTCATTCACGGGTGTATCCTCGTCCTCCTCTTCCTGCAAGGGAGGTAATCAGTTATAAGGCAAGGGAGATAATCACTGATAAGGCAATGGAGGTAATCACTGATAAGGCTTGTTTCTGGGATACCGACTCTAAAGGCCTCTGTCAACAGTTAGACAGATTTTCTCATTCAACTTTAAAATTTGTGGGGGAGGGGGGGGGGGGGGGGGGGGGGGGGAGCGGGACCCATATATAGAGGATCTCACATGAGTTTCTGTTTTATACGGAATTTATCAACCGAGTTCACTAAATTCGATTTGAGCCGAGGTTTACCAAGGCTCAAATAGAATTTAGAGGACGAGGTTGATAAATTACGTATAAAATAGGACGAGTGTGAGATACCTTTTATCACATGATCAAATAAACCTGAAGCAACGCGAAATATTCATCGAAAACAACAATAATAAACTACAGCGATCGCAAGTTATTTGAAGAACGCCGTGACGTCATCGCACGCGCTGATATTAAACGTGTCTATTACCGATAATTATGAAGCTGCTTTTATGGCCAAATTATGTGATAAATTTATATATTCTTTTATTTTTATTTGTTTGTTGAACTTATCACTAGTATCTGAACATTTCCCTCCAATAAATAGGACTCCTTCTGTACTTGTATAATCTGGTCTCTGTTCGTATTACCTGAATATCCCTCTAGATGAATAATAGACCCTTCCAATGCATACTCTTATAACTGAGTGGATGAATCCATTTAGTATAGAAAGGGTTAATGCCTTACTGCAATGTAGATCAACAATCGAAGCATTAGAAAAATATTTGCACAAAAATTATCACAACAAAAGTTTTGAACAGAAGTCATCGTAAAATACTAACAGTGAAGTCATCGTAAAATACTAACAGTGAAGTCATCATAAAATACTAACAGTGAAGTCATCGTAAAATACTAACAGTGAAGTCATCGTAATATACTAACAGTGAAGTCATCGTAAAATACTAACAGTGAAGTCATCGTAATATACTAACAGTGAAGTCATCGTAATATACTAACAGTGAAGTCATCATAAAATACTAATAGTGAAGTCATCGTAAAATACTAACAGTGAAGTCATCGTAATATACTAACAGTGAAGTCATCGTAATATACTAACAGTGAAGTCATCGTAAAATACTAACAGTGAAGTCATCGTAATATACTAACAGTGAAGTCATCGTAATATACTAACAGTGAAGTCATCGTAATATACTAACAGTGAAGTCATCATAAAATACTAACAGTGAAGTCATCGTAAAATACTAACTGTGAAGTCATCGTAAAATACTAACAGTGAAGTCATCGTAAAATACTAACGGTGAAGTCATCGTAAAATACTAACAGTGAAGTCATCGTAAAATACTAACGGTGAAGTCATCGTAAAATACTAACAGTGAAGTCATCGTAAAATACTAACAGTGAAGTCATCGTAAAATACTAACAGTGAAGTCATCATAAAATACTAACGGTGAAGTCATCGTAAAATACTAACGGTGAAGTCATCGTAAACTACTAACAGTGAAGTCATCGTAAAATACTAACGGTGAAGTCATCGTAAAATACTAACAGTGAAGTCATCGTAAAATACTAACGGTGAAGTCATCGTAAAATACTAACAGTGAAGTCATCGTAAAATACTAACGGTGAAGTCATCGTAAAATACTAACAGTGAAGTCATCGTAAAATACTAACGGTGAAGTCATCGTAAAATACTAACAGTGAAGTCATCGTAAAATACTAACAGTGAAGTCATCGTAAAATACTAACGGTGAAGTCATCGTAAAATACTAACAGTGAAGTCATCGTAAAATACTAACAGTGAAGTCATCGTAAAATACTAACAGTGAAGTCATCGTAAAATACTAACAGTGAAGTCATCGTAAAATACTAACAGTGAAGTCATCGTAAAATACTAACAGTGAAGTCATCGTAAAATACTAACAGTGAAGTTACCGTAAAATACTAACAGTGATGTCATCATAAAATACTAACAGTGAAGTCATCGTAAAATACTAACAGTGAAGTCATCGTAAAATACTAACAGTGATGTCATCATAAAATACTAACAGTGAAGTCATCGTAAAATACTAACAGTGAAGTCATCGTAAAATACTAACAGTGAAGTCATCGTAAAATACTAACAGTGATGTCATCGTAAAATACTAACAGTGAAGTCATCGTAAAATACTAACAGTGAAGTCATCGTAAAATACTAACAGTGAAGTCATCATAAAATACTAACAGTGAAGTCATCGTAAAATACTAACAGTGAAGTCATCGTAAAATACTAACAGTGAAGTCATCGTAAAATACTAACAGTGATGTCATCATAAAATACTAACAGTGAAGTCATCGTAAAATACTAACAGTGAAGTCATCGTAAAATACTAACAGTGAAGTCATCGTAAAATACTAACAGTGAAGTCATCGTAAAATACTAACAGTGAAGTCATCGTAAAATACTAACAGTGAAGTCATCGTAAAATACTAACAGTGAAGTCATCGTAAAATACTAACAGTGAAGTCATCGTAAAATACTAACAGTGAAGTCATCATAAAATACTAACAGTGAAGTCATCGTAAAATACTAACAGTGAAGTCATCGTAAAATACTAACAGTCAAGTCATCGTAAAATACTAACAGTCAAGTCATCGTAAAATACTAACAGTGAAGTCATCGTAAAATACTAACAGTGAAGTCATCGTAAAATACTAACAGTGAAGTCATCGTAAAATACTAACAGTGAAGTCATCGTAAAATACTAACAGTGAAGTCATCGTAAAATACTAACAGTGAAGTCATCGTAAAATACTAACAGTGAAGTCATCGTAAAATACTAACAGTGAAGTCATCGTAAAATACTAACAGTGAAGTCATCGTAAAATACTAACAGTGTTTATAAAAAGCTTTACATGTATAACATGTACGCACAAGTCAACAAAATACACTTGAATGTCCAGGAAATTATCTCTCCACCAGTTCGAAAACTCACTTAGTTATTATACCAGGAAATACGATACCCTCCCCCCCAATATCACAATGCCGTCTATGGTTAGATGTTGTACTGATATGCCGTACACACTAACAAAGTTCAAGGATTTAAAATATGAATTACTCTATAAAAATTAACATATATTCGATTTATCCCTATTTACAAGTCACTGGGAGTACATATGGTGTACGAAAGACGTGTAAATGAAGTAAGCGAGATGTGAGTGAATTGGAAGAATGTCACTTGATCTATAATAGCATTCACCTATGTTTGTATTTACATTCCTTCATTGATGTCTGTTTATTCCAATGAAAAAAACAAAAAATACTAACAGTGAAGTCATCAGGTGGTTCCTCTATCCTCTGCGGAGGATAAGGCACCGCTTGATGTGGTAGGATCTGCTGTCGACACTGGGTGTACAGAAGCAGCTCAGATTGGCGCTTCGTTATGTCGACCTGCAGCAGTAGGTTGTTCACTTCCTGAAGGATGAGCTGGCGTTTCATGAACATGATCTCCGTGTTACGATCAAGGTGACTCAGTCGGAGATTGTTCCTCTGGAGCTGCAGCTGCATGGCCTGGCAGTAAAGCTTCTCAAAGTTCTGCAAAGTCTCCTGCATCTGAGGTTGTCCCTCTGTAAGAATAATAATTGAAATTTATGAGAAAAATTTGTCACTATAACATGCATAATGATTGGTCGAAAGCTGCTAACTTCAGTTTTTTGATTCACCAGCATCGTCTAAATACTTAACCCTTTACCCAACAAAACGGCCAAAAACGCCCATATAAAGCTTCAACAGCCTAAAATATCTTCGGTCTGTCTCAATAGCACCATACAAATATGGATATCATTGGAACCGGTTCATTGACCACATTGTGATAGTTACAGTTATGCCCTGTGCCAATGCATTCTCTTATATATGCGAGTCGACCATAGGTCGCCTCGCATAAATAAGAGAATGCATTGGCCTAAAAAAAATCTTTTTTTAACACTTTTTACCATTTTTTCTTACATTCTTTAACAATTTTAGAATTTTTAATGTGTTAAGCCAATGCATTCTCTTATATATGTGAGGCGACCTATGGTCGACTCGCATATATAAGAGAATGCATTGGCACAGGGCCGTTCTGTTGGGTAAAGGGTTAATGACTAGTAGTTATCCTTTGGAAATGTTCAGATAATAACAAACTTATTATCTGAACATTTCCCACCAATTAATAGGAATACTTTGGCACTTGTATCATACGTTCATGTGTCTGTCGTCTGCTTTATACAAACCTGAATATCCCTACAGGTGAATAATAGACCGTTCCAATTTATACTTAAAAACTGGATGGGATAATCTATTTAGCATAGTATGGGTTAAGTGAACTACTCAAGCCTTGAAATAGGGTGTCTGTCATTTGCAGAATGAGGTCCCCAGAGGGTGAATTTAGTGATGCTACCCCGCATAGTGGGCTAGCATCACCAAATTCACCCTCTGGGAACCTCATTCTGCTGGGGTGTAAGCAGAATGAGGTCCCCAGAGGGTGAATTTGGTGATGCTAGCCCGCTATGCAGGGTAGCATCACTAAATTCACCCT
This sequence comes from Siphonodentalium dalli, assembly GCA_032622095.1. Classification (NCBI taxonomy): domain Eukaryota; kingdom Metazoa; phylum Mollusca; class Scaphopoda; order Gadilida; family Siphonodentaliidae; genus Siphonodentalium; species Siphonodentalium dalli. Next base: position 31,463,692 of record CP136065.1, read on the forward strand.
CTGGGGACCTCATTCTGCAAATGACAGACACCCTATTTCAAGGCTTGGAACTACTCGATTCATAACCGACCATAGGGTTGAAATCTAACTAGGAATGTCCCAGTCAGTTCATTTGAAACCTTATTTCAAGGCTGCAAATAGTGTGTCTGTCATTTGCAGAATGAGGTCCCCAGAGGATGTGATGCTATCCCACACAGAGGGCTAGCATTACCAAATTAACCCTCTTGAGACCTTATTCTGCTTAGGCTTCAATTGCTATGGGAGACCTACAATCAGATTGAAGTTCCCCAGTTGAAGTTGGTGATGTTCACCCATTAGGCCACTGTTTTTTGATTAGTTGGTTAGCGAAATGTTTTCTGGAAAAGTTGGGTCGGGCGGTCGAAAAAAAAAAAATGGAAACCACTCAAATATTCAAATAAAAGGAAAATGGTCTGAAAATAACTTTGTATCATATTTATTATCTTACATCTATTATTGGCATCTCAATATACAGCAAGATACTTGATCTGACTAGAAAAACAAGGTTGATATATGTTTGTAATCACTTTTAATACTCTTTAAACATAACATAGTGAAAACAAAAGCACAAAACTAGATGTTGATTTTATTTGACATTAACAGTATTTACATTCTACATACTATATGAATTTAATATAATATAGTGCCATAGAGGTGTAATATATCTTCGGCTTGTTTTATATAATTTTTATAAAAATGAATAATAAATAGGGTGATAAATAATTATATAACGACAAATAGACAAATTAGACATTTTCCCGTGAAACTTAGGACAGACAAGCTAGGTACAAAAATTGGTGAAATCTGAGTACGAACGTTGGAGTGTTCCCCTATTGTATTGCGATAATCGCCAATCGATATACTTTCGCCAAAAGATGGATGCGAAACGTCGCCAAAATTAATCCGTTCCTACAAACGGTACACAAAGCGATTTTTTTTCATTTTTTTAATAAAATAAAATTTTGAGTGCGGAAAAAAGGGTCAGTGGCAATAAAAAAAGTTCGGAACACAATTTTATTTTTTTCTAAAAACAGAAAAAAAAGACTCGGCGGATCCGCGAACCAACTAATACAAAAACAGTGGCCTTAGTCACCTCGATTATGCATTTTAACTTCTGCAATTTGGGGGATACAGAAACTGAAGAGAAGCGAAAATGTAAATAAAAACAATGTTAATTTGAGAGATGATGAGGCCTAAGCAGAATGAGGTCCCCATATGGTGATGCTAGCCCACTGTGCAGGATAGCATCACTAAATTCACCTTCTGTGGACCTCATTCTGCAAATGAACTATTTTCAGGCATGCATGCTTATTTGGTTACCTGATCCGGAGGCTTTGAAGAGCATTCTTTTCATCTTGTTAATGAGCTCCATGAGTCGCACACTCACGCTCTTCTGACCTTCAATGCTCTGCCATTTAAACATCTGAAACAGTGATAAAACACATGAAAATAAATAATCTAGCATTTATGTCTGAGTTACAATCCAAATGTCTGTATAGAGCAAAATTCACCAATATCTGAGTCCAACAAGGGCCCTAACTCTGTTAACCCTTTCATGACGGAAGCTGCGCAGGTGCAGAATTAAAGATCCTGTGCCAGTGCATTCTCTTATATAGGCAAGAGAAAATTTGTGTGGATTGAAAATTAATACATTTCCAACAAGGGCTATAACTCTAGTACGATAATTGGACAAACCGGTAGTATGTGGATACCCTTAACCCCAAGCTAGCAACTGTGTGGGATAGCGTCACAAACTTCACCCTCTGGGGACATCATTCTGCAAATGTCTAGCACCATATTTTGAGGCCTGGCTGTGCCATCACCATACCACAGCACAACTAAAGCTACTGCCTACACTTACGCCCATCAGAAATTGTGATGTCACACCCTGCAATCGATAAAATCTGGTGCTGCTTTTCGATGTCCGGATCGACATTTTGTAACCAGAAAATTTGAAGTGGAGAATCAGATTTCTGTTGATTACTACTAGTAGTTAAGTGTCTGTATCTATATCATTGTATGAAACTTATCACTAAGTTGCATTAATCATGCATAGAATGTGAAATTCCGATTGTTAAAAATGAAGCGAATAAAGCTGCACAAAAAGTGCACTTCTTTCTCAATGTAAACATATAATTGGAAACAAATGCATTTTCTAGCATATTATGGACAATGTAAACATATTTTATTTGTAATATATCTTACCATGCCACAATACAACATCTATTTTATTCAAAGTTATTCCATGGGCTTCAATTTGTGTTTTAAATTTTGTTGTAAATTGCAATTCGCGTGCATGCATTAAAAACAACAAAGCCCAGTGCACGATAAACAATCGGCACAATCTTTCCGAGTTTTAGATCGGAAATCTGGCATGCATGTTTATGGGAGAGATAACTATTATCGGGGTTATCATTTAAATGTAAATTATATTTTGAGGATTTATACACATGACAATACCGATTAAATCACATAATTGAAAGTGAGACAACAATTTTTATAAGTTTTTTATCAATACATCCTGAATTACTGATGCAGCAGTAAATTGTGAAGCTTAATACCATTACTGAATTGTCTGGCATTTCAATCATTGTTGGTGTGTTCTTGTGATGAAAAACCCATTCTAACTATTTAATGCGGCAAAATTCAGATTTAGTAACCTGTTAACCCTTTACCCAACAAACCGGCCAAATAAAGCTTCAACAGCCTAAAATATCTTCGGTCTGTCTCAATAGAACCATACAAATATGGATATCATTGGAACCAGCTCCTTGACCACATTGTGATAGTTACAGGTTTCCATGAAGCTTATCTTTTAAACTCCTCTAATATGCAATATTTTGTTTTAAAAACAGGACAAAAATCCTAAACCTGTGGATATTTAAAGTGATATGAAACACTCCAGAGGGTGATCAAATATAAATGGAGAATAATCTTGTTCAAAGCTGTTCAAAGTAATTTTTACAAATATTATATCCAAACTGACAACACACACCATCATTCTTATATATTAATTAATGCAGTGACTCTCGATTGGCAAAATCGTTTTCGCTAGTTTATCGCCGATGGATGCGTCCCGAATCGAGTAGTAAATATTTATATTTCAGTGTAGTTCAGACGATGTTTTCTATGAAGTGGAACGGTTGATTTGCTTCAGATTTTCGGCGATGTCAATAGAATGGTACATTCCTCCAGTTGGCATAGCATGGGAAACTAACTGATCAGTTTCACGCACCCGAATAGGTACATAATATGTCTTTAAACTTCTTGAAGATAGATGTACTGATGTTAAAATCTCCTTTCGGCGTTATATTTTCTAGGAATCAACACAACAAGAACGAACTAATACACGTTATATTTACATGTATATATCTATGTAAAGGCTGTTGCAACTCACTCTGTTGGAGTAGAAATATTTGTGAGCTCCCTATTATATGAAACTGTTACCGTATCCTTAAACTGTCAAGCTTTGAGTAAAATTTACCTAAAAGGTACGAAAGCGTATTAGGACCACCCAAGACACCACCGCACCCCCAAATATAAAAATACACACCGACTCCCAAGTCGTTATAATGACTTCCAACAACTTGTTATAACGACTTGCAAGTCTTTAACAAAAAAGAATTATGATAATTTTATATTAGTACATGCGCATACCTTACAATTTATACTTTCATCACCGGAAAGTGAGGAAGGCTGAAGATATGTAGATACAATTAAAGAGCCAAAACATTTCTGATGTCCAGCAAGATGGCTGATGCAAGTAACTACATATTACAAACTCACAGCTGCTGACTCCATTGACATCGCCAGCTTTTCGCTGAAGTTCTCCAGTTCTTTGATTTTATCTTCCATGACTTCCATGTTTCCACCCATGTCATCTGTATCATCTAACAGATCAGGTATGGCTTTAATCGCAGAAGTGCTCTCAGAGGCATTTGAACCATCTGAAGAAATGAAAGAGAAAATCAATTCAGGGGCTTCTGAGCAAGAAGAGGTGGGGAGAAAATAATAATGATTCCAATAGCTTTATATGAGTTTGTTGTATGAAAATGCTTTAACCTTTTCTATACTAAATACTTGTTGAAGAGTAGTTCACCTTGGGAAATGTTCAGATAATAAGTTCAATAAATATTGAACTAATTATTTAAACATTTCCCACTAAGGAATATGAATCATTCTGCTCTTGTATTATCTATTTTTCTATCTGTCGTCTGCTTTTATTACCTAAACACCCACAAAAAGTTTGTTGAACATATTGAATGAACATTTCCCACCAATTAATAGAAATCCATCAGCATGTCTATTACCATTTCATCTGTTTGTATTCTGCTTGCATTACCCGAATATCCCTTGAAATTAATAATAGCCCATTCCAATGTATACTTTTAGAACTGATTTGGAGAAGCCATTTAGCATAGAAAGGGTTAAACAGGATTTTAGTTGCAAAATGTTGTCTTTTTGGCATTTATTCTTTATGCCGACTAGAATGACTATTTTACATATGGTTATTTATGAAGAAGTGTTCTGTAAATGGGGGACAACTCTATTCCTCTGTTGATGGAGAGGCGATTGGCCAACCACAGCACATTGTCTAATATATTCTCCCCTAAAATTTCCTCCTGGATCCATTTGAGGGCGAAACAGCCCATATTTACACCATGAAAATCATGACAGAAACTCTCCGTCAACTGAGGAATAGAGTTATCCCCCATTTACTAATAACAGAAGAGTCCACCTTGTTATACATTTGATAGTGACTATGGTTCAAAATATTTTTGGTTGGCCTCAGCCTGAGTACTAATGTTTTTGTACCCAGCATGTCAGAATATTGCTCTGAATCTTTACAAAATCTGGCAGATCGTCATTTGAGAAAACTTTCTGCCTTGAAATTTTGGGTTTTTGTTATATAGGGTCAGTCACAAGATGATAATATCATACCAATTTACACTACAACAAACTTGAAAAAATTAAGTTTACCTAAGGAGGATTAATTTATGTGGCAATGTCCATTTGTTTTCTTATGGAAATTCATGGAAGAGCTGTACTGTACTTTCTAAGTTAAAAAAGATATCAAAGCTAATTTTCTATTGCATTCTTTTCTAAAAGTTCTCCAATATTCACTGGAGCTAGGGTGCTACAACACATGATTGCTTAATAAATATAATAGAGTTACTATTATCAGCTGAAAAATAGAGTTACTTCCCATCTGCTGAGAACAGATGATTCCATCTTGTTTGACATTTATTAGCACTATTGGTATAGTATTTCCAGCAAATATCATAATTTATATATTATCAAATCAATAGAATGATGCAAAATAATTTGTAAATCTATATTTCAAAATGTTTTGAACTTCTAAGTTTTGCCACCTACCTGTTTGATCGGCATGTATTGACTTGATAAGATTGAGTCATTCGCTGAGTTCATTGACTGCCTCATGTAATCCATTATATTCCATTTTGCCACTCACCTGATTGATCAGCATGTATTGACTTGATAAGATTCAGTCGTTCGCTGAGTTCATCGACTGCCTCATGTAATCCATTATATTCCAATTCTTTTTTGCGCAGTTCTTCAATGATTTGTTTATTTGCTCTTTCTAAACTGTAAAGACATATTAGTATTAGATAATCACTATATCAAATGTAAAATAAACTTTTCCTGCCTAGCCCTATACAGGGAGATAAATTGTAAGAACACAGAAAAGCACAAACAACATCATGTACAGTAATGCTCTAATTAATCGACCTCTTAACCAAAGCAGAATTATGGGTAACTTTTCAGGATTTAGTCGGAAATATGGCTTGTTGCCATTCATCGGAAAGCTCTCGGGGAGAGCTTTCCGATGAATGGCAACAAGCCATATTTCCGACTAAATCCTGAAAAGTTACCCATAATTCTGCTTTGGTTAAGAGGTCGATTAATTAGGGCATTACTGTATGTGATTTTCATGGAAACATCGTACCAGTACCATAAGAGAAAATTGAGTAATTTATAATGGTTAAAATTTTCATATTCTGCAGATCAGAATAGATCAATAACTACATGATATACTTATATTCAGAGCATGTATGCCACAGGGTGATTTATTTAAGTGTTAGAAATTACCATCTCAGAGAGAAAAAAAAGGTTTCCTTTTCTTTGTAGCATGTAACAATGAAGAGTTCTTTGCTAAATTATATGAATCATTAACCATTCCTTGATTGGAGCTTCCTGAAATTTGTGAAAACCCTGTGCCAATGCATGCTCTTCTATATGTCAGTCCAGAAAATAATTGAATTTTGGAATTAAAAAAATTATTAACCCTTTAATGGTGCAGCATTAAAGATCCTTGTGTCTGTGCATTCACTTATATATGTGTGTCTCCCATTAGAAATGCACTGGCTTACAAGGTCAAGGTAATATGGTTAGGCCAATGCATTCTCTTACATACATGTATGTGAGGCTCCGTATGAGAGACTCGCGTATATAAGAGAATGCATTGGCACAGGGTTTTCGCAAAATTTCAGGAATCTCCAGTCATGGAAGGGTTAAGATGCATGGAATTTTTCCTCCAGTCGTATCTGCGTCTATCTTGTGACACATGACACCTTTTTGTCCTGGTTTGCTCTTCCATAGTAGGTACATTGTAGTCTCTCTTGAAAATTGTTCCCAAAACATTTTTATTTGCAGGGTTTTATAATAGGTGAAAATTACATTTACTCTTTCACATGTCATGGTTAACACTTCCATGACTGGAGATTCCTTAAATTTTGTGAAAACCCTGTGCCAATTGCATTCTCTTATATATGCGACTCTCCCATAGGGAGTGTCACATACATTGTATATAAGAGAATGAATTGGCCTAACAATATTTACATTGACCTTGTAAGCCAGGGCATTCTCTTATATATGTGAGCTATGGGAGACTCGCATATACAAGAGAAAGCATTGGTACAGGGTCTTTACTGCCGCACTAGCAAAGCTCCTATCATGAAAGGGTTAAATTATGTAATTATTAAATTCCTATTTAGAGACGATAAATTTTTACCACCACATAAAAACTTTCTAGACCATTAACCCTTTCTAAACAAAATGGATTCTCCCACTCAGTTATAAAAGTATACAATGGAAGGGTCTATTATTCATCTGTGGGGATGTTCAGGAAATAAATGCTGGCGACAGATAATAGAAACTTAGAAAGTGCAGAAGGAATCCTATTCGTTGGTGGGAAAAGATCAGTTAATAAGAGCAACAAAAGGTATTTGTTGAACTTATTATCTGAACAGTTCCTACGGAATAGCTGCTCATCAATGAGTATTTAGTATAGAAAAGTTTAAAACTCAGAAAATGAGGGAAATATGGATTTGTTTCCTGTTTTGATCAAAATTAAATTGTGGTTTAACCTTTTCTATACTAAATACTCATTGACGAGTAGTTCCCTTAGGAAATGTTCAGATAAAAAGATCAACAAACGACAATAGGTCAATAGGAACTTATTATCTTAACATTTCCCACAAATGAATATGAATCATTCTACTCTTGTATTATCTGTTTTTCTGTCTGCCGTCTGCTTTTATTACCTGAACATTCCTCCAAATGAATAATAGACCATTCCACTGTACACATTTATTACTGAATCAGAGAATCCATTTAGTATAGAAAGGGTTAAAACTGTTACAGGGTTTCAAACTCGTAGAACTGCACTATATAAATTAAGTTATATGTACTAACCTAGCTATATTGTGTGTGGTAGGCATATCGTTGGTTATAGAAGTTGTGTCATCTATAATACTCGTCTCAGAGTACCTCTCCAAGGGTGAGGGTTCTGGGGATTCCATATAAACTATACTATTATCCGATGCCACATGGAGGGTCAGGGGAGGGGGTTTCTGTTTAACCTTGGGAGGTGAAGGATCGAAGAACTCAAAAACGTCTGACTTCTCGGATGACGCAGAAGCTGCCATGCTCGAATCGGAAGTCCGATCGACAAGCGACGCATCATCGGTCGACTCACTGCTGTGTGGATGTAACAACCGTTGAGTCTTCAACTCTTCAGTTTCACTCAGCACTATCGATCCGTTCGATGCAACTCTCTCGTCCTTTTTGATTGAATGTCCTTCTCGTCTTGTCAACTCATATCCCCTATGTTTGGCCTCGAGATAGAGGGCCGTGGAGAATTCTTTAGATTGTCCCTTAATCTCCTCCCACTCATGTAACTTCTTAGCGAATTCAGATGTTATTTTACACTCAGCCAAAGGCCCTAAAACCGGATTCCTGGGCGTGGTGTCTAATTCTGATAGGCTCAATCTTCCCTTCATTTTCTCTATCCTTGCCTCACGTTCCAAAGCTTTTAAACAACCTCTCTCTAATCTGATTTTTTCTTTTTCCAACTTTTGTTTTTCACGCTCAACTTTTTGCAGCCCACGTTCTCGTTGTTTTTCCTGACGTGCTGCTTCTTTTTCTTTTTCGCTTTTCACTCGCTTACTTTTAGGTCGTGATTTTTTCTCTCCGCTACTCCGTCTTTCTAATGACGGACTACGGTCTATTTCTCTCTTGTATTTCTTCTTTTCCCACTCCTTCATTTTACGGTTGAAGCTCTCAGTGATGGCGGCTTGTGACTCTTCGAGTTGTTTGACCTGTACCATCTCAACGGGTGTGGATGCCCTCTCTGGTGGTGTTATGCTACAGGGAATATCCTTCTTCTCACTCAGTCTGGGGGAATATTGCCCTGTAAATTAACACACAGAAATTAAGTAATTTTCAGATTAACAACAAGGGCTATAGCCTACAGAAGAAATTAGTGCCCAATTTGAAATTGCATGAATAGATTTTTGTAACTTTTGTGAGTCGATATCACAATAATCATGTAACTGATTACCGGGAGAAATTCCAAGATTGTAGGCAATGCAAATCAAAATTGTCTCAACAGTCACCTAAATCATGCAATACCAAGTTGAGACCCCATGCCTACTGTGAAATCCATTATTATGAAACAGGTATTGCAATATATTACATGCATTGTTTTTTCAATGTTTTAAACTTCTGTATGAACATCAATACGTTCCCAGGTTTTGAACTGCTGGAGTATGTACAGTAATGCTCTAATTAATCGACCTCTTAACCAAAGCAGAATTATGGGTAACTTTTCAGGATTTAGTCGGAAATATGGCTTGTTGCCATTCATCGGAAAGCTCTCCCCGAGAGCTTTCCGATGAATGACAACAAGCCATATTTCCGACTAAATCCTGAAAAGTTACCCATAATTCTGCTTTGGTTAAGAGGTCGATTAATTAGAGCATTACTGTATCTCTACGCATGTAGCCAGAGTAGAGATTCATGACATGATCTACCTTCAGACTGAAGGCATTGGAGGTGACATTCCTGTCTCGAGCAAATAACTCACAAGTCCACTGGTGTGACAACCTCATATATACCTCATCATAGAGCTGTTGCACCAGGGGACTTGTGAAATAACTATGTCTCGCTGAAGTATGGACAACATATGTATCATGCGAAAACTATCTGCACTTGAGTCTGAGCACCCAGGAACATGTTTTTTTTCTTCATGCAAGCAAGCATCAACATCAGAAAAATAAGTGTTCATCATCATTATCACTCATTCAGTACTCGGAGAATCCATGGTGTCACTAGGGTTTGGGGGAATGGGACCCTTAGATCCACTGCAGGCAATATCAGTCCATGCAACCAACTGCGAATATCTAGTATTTGTACAGTAATGCACTAATTAATCGACTTCTTAACCACAGCAGAATTATGGGTAACTTTTCAGGATTTAGTCGGAAATATGGCTTGTTGCCATTCATCGGAAAGCTCTCGCGGATATAGTATTAGTACATCAGCCCATGATATAGTTTTAGTACATCAGCCCATGATATAGTATTAGTACATCAGCCCATGATATAGTATTTGTACATCAGCCCATGATATAGTATTAGTACATCAGCCCATGATATAGTATTTGTACATCAGCCCATGATATAGTATTTGTACATCAGCCTATGATATAGTTTTAGTACATCAGCCTATGATATAGTTTTAGTACATCAGCCCATGATATAGTTTTAGTACATCAGCCCATGATATAGTTTTAGTACATCAGCCCATGATATAGTATTTGTACATCAGCCCATGATATAGTTTTAGTACATCAGCCCATGATATAGTATTAGTACATCAGCCCATGATATAGTATTAGTACATCAGCCCATGATATAGTATTAGTACATCAGCCCATGATATAGTATTAGTACATCAGCCCATGATATAGTTTTAGTACATCAGCCCATGATATAGTATTAGTACATCAGCCCATGATATAGTTTTAGTACATCAGCCCATGATATAGTATTAGTACATCAGCCCATGATATAGTAATTAGTACATCAGCCCATGATATAGTATTAGTACATCAGCCCATGATATAGTATTAGTACATCAGCCCATGATATAGTATTAGTACATCAGCCCATGATATAGTAATTAGTACATCAGCCCATGATATAGTAATTAGTACATCAGCCCATGATATAGTAATTAGTACATCAGCCCATGATAGTATTTGCAAATCAGCCGATATTATAAGCCTCGATACTGAGTGTATATTGTAATAAGAGTGGATATAAAGTCAAGGTACATGTAATGCAATTGTAGTTTTATTTATAACAAGCTAAAATTTTAACCCTTCCATGATTGGAGTTTCATGAAATTATGCGAAAACCCTGTGGCAATATTGCATTCTCATATATATGTGAGTCTCCCATAGGGATGCTAGCATATATAAGAGAATAAATTGGCCTAACAATATTTACCTTGAACTTGTAAGCCAGTGCATTCTCTTATATATGCGAGTCTCCCATAGGGAGCCTAGCATATATAAGAGAATAAATTGGCCTAACAATATTTACCTTGAACTTGTAAGCCAGTGCATTCTCTTATATATGTGAGTCTTCCATAGGGAGCCTAGCATATATAAGAGAATAAATTGGCCTAACAATATTTACCTTGAACTTGTAAGCCAGTGCATTCTCTTATAAATGTTAGTCTCCCTAGTGGTACGTGTAAGTTAGCAAATAAAATGTATTTATCATTCATACATGATACATGAGGCATTTTATATATAAGCATTAATCTTTGGAATGGAACGTGTATGGATATAGTATGTGCAGTTAGGGGAAAGTTAGGCTAGAGGAAAGGGGCCCTAAAATGGACCGATTCCACCTTTAGCGGAAACCCTAGATAACCATCCAGTGATGATCCGATATGGAAAACCACCATCTGCTGATAACCGAATCGACATATCGTCGGTGGGCATCCAAAAGGACAGTATGCTAATTTTTGCAAATTTACAGGAGAAGCAAAAAACTGAATAAATCTCAAATGTGTTATATAATAAGCTCACACAATAGTAAGATGCCCACTACAGTCAGGGACATGAAATTAGAGTTCTTTTTGGAAAAATATTTATTTTATTGACATGTCACCAATTTTCAATGTACTTTTTTCTACATACGAGATTTTGGAATAGTGGCAGGAAAATTATTTGAATTCCATTAAAGCTGGATTATCTCGCTTCCCTTGTGTGTATCAGAATGGATCTAAGGTTCCTGCACTTTCCATTTGTTGTGTGGTTGATATCCAATACTCTGAATACTCCAATGACCACCAATGACATGTCTCCAAACAATTAAAATATTTGTACGATATTTTGGAACCCAAAAATTTCAGTCACCCAACCAATATGAGATTATACAATATTTTGGAAATAACAACTCAATAATGAGGGAAAAAGTATTTTCCAGATGACTAAGGGGAACACACTCTAAATATATTGTGTAATTTGACACGGAGAATCTGATTATGCAATGCAAAAAAAGGTTTTCCATGCAAAACTGGGTGTACGTCCTTTATTAGACCCCGAAGCCACGACAAATAGTTTTTGCGGCTCGCTCAACCGAATTAGTGGCTGGTTAGCTAGCTTAGCCAGCTCAGTCGCGACATTCGTGGCTGACGAAATATGGCGGCTCAGCCGGCTGAGACGTTATCATTCAGCGTATTTTTGTTTCCGAAATGTTCCTAATCCCCGGTTATAGACCCTGTTTGTTTTAGCGTTTGTGGTGAACCCGTAGAATTCCATAGTAATCTTTTTATTTTCGGCTTTTCCATTATGGAGAAAATACACAAAGGACTGGCATGGATATACTATGTAGTTTTCCATCTAATCGGTATATGTTACACTGGGACTTCTGTCGACCAGACTGATATCATCACTGGCATCTTGCAATATATGCATGCATCATTGAATGATGAATCTACGGCAGCGTGGAACCGCCACGATCGTTTATTTTTTCAGAAATCTTAATCTGTTTAAACAGATTAACAGATTAGTATTCTGTATATTCAGATTACTAATCTATTTAAACAGATTACTTAATCTGTATATACAGATTACTATACAGATTACTAATCTGTATATACAGATTAGTAACCATACTCCGAGGCCCACAGCCCATCCCATTAGATCAAGATAAGCTAACCATACTCCGAGGCCCACAGCCCATCCCATTAGATCAAGATAAGCTAACCATACTCCGAGGCCCACAGCCCATCCCATTAGATCAAGATAAGCTAACCATACTCCGAGGCCCGCAGCCCATCCCATTAGATCAAGATAAGCTAACCATACTCCGAGGCCCGCAGCTCATCCCAATAGATCAAGATAAGCTAACCATACTCCGAGGCCCACAGTCCATCCCATTAGATCAAGATAAGCTAACCATACATATAGCTTATCTTGATCTAATGGGATGGGCTGCGGGCCTCGGAGTATGGTTAGCTTATCTTGATTTAATGGGATGGGCTGTGGGCCTCGGAGTATGGTTAGCTTATCTTGATCTAATGGGATGGGCTGTGGGCTTCGGAGTATGGTTAGCATGATCTAATGGGATGGGCTGTGGGCCTCGGAGTATGGTTAGCTTATCTTGATCTAATGGGATGGGCTGTGGGCCTCGGAGTATGGTTAGCTTATCTTGATCTAATGGGATGGGCTGTGGGCCTCGGAGTATGGTTAGCTTATCTTGATTTAATGGGATGGGCTGTGGGCCTCGGAGTATGGTTAGCATGATCTAATGGGATGGGCTGTGGGCCTCGGAGTATGGTTAGCTTATCTTGATCTAATGGGATGGGCTGCGGGCCTCGGAGTATGGTTAGCATGATCTAATGGGATGGGCTGTGGGCCTCGGAGTATGGTTAGCTTATCTTGATCTAATGGGATGGGCTGCGGGCCTCGGAGTATGGTTAGCTTATCTTGATCTAATGGGATGGACTGTGGGCCTCGGAGTATGGTTAGCATGATCTAATGGGATGGGCTGTGGGCCTCGGAGTATGGTTAGCTTATCTTGATCTAATGGGATGGGCTGTGGGCCTCGGAGTATGGTTAGCTTATCTTGATCTAATGGGATGGGCTGTGGGCCTCGGAGTATGGTTAGCTTATCTTGATCTAATGGGATGGGCTGCAGGCCTCGGAGTATGGTTTAGCTTATCTTGATCTAATGGGATGGGCTGTGGGCCTCGGAGTATGGTTACTAATCTGTATATACAGAATACTAATCTGTTTCAACAGATTACTAATCTGTTTAAACAGATTAAGATTTCTGAAAAAATTAAACGATCGTGGCGGTTCCACGCTGCCGTATGAATCCGATAGTAATGATATATAATATTTCAAACGATATTTTCTATTCTCTTCTACAGGTTATGTGCATATATATATTGACAAATGCCAGCGATATCTGAGACTGGGTCGTGTCGATATAAAAAATTTATACTTTAACCCTTTCAATACCGAATGGATGCGCCCATTCAGTTATAATAAAGCATGCATTGTGATAGTCTATTCCACATTAAGGGGCCCGGTGTTCTGATAATATATATAACAACCATGCCGTGTCCATACGAGTATGCCAATATTAGGTAATGCGGTTTAGTTCTTTGCGATTCACAGTACAGTTGTGCTTGACATATAAGCCCATGCACACGGCTCAGCCATTTTATAATTCCGGCGGCAGAGATTTTTTCATGTGGCTGGCGTTAGAGATAATATGGCTGGCGGCGGTGGCGTGCGATGGCGGCTTCGGGCTCTATCCTTTATAAAGCCCAACAATGATATGTACAGTAATGCTCTAATTAATCTACTCTTTAACCACAGCAGAATTATGGGTAACTTTTCAGGATTTAGTTGGAAATATGGCTTGTTGCCATTCATCGGAAAGCTCTCCCCGAGAGCTTTCCGATGAATGGCAACAAGCCATATTTCCAACTAAATCCTGAAAAGTTACCCATAATTCTGCTGTGGTTAAAGAGTAGATTAATTAGAGCATTACTGTATGTAGATATCAGATAGCTGATGCCAATTATACTAAAAGCCCTGTAATAAGGTTGCACATTAAGTGTTATAAATATTTATCGTAGGAATATAACATAACTAGTTTAGTTATCATCAAAATCTTTTTTCTTGCTTACATAAAGATTAAACTGCAAGTATGTTCACAGTTTATACGAGATATAAAGTAAAATAAACCTTGTGTAATATAGATTATATACAAGCATTTTAGAGGGATCCAAGGATTTTTCAGAGGGTAAATGTGCAAAAATTGTAAATATCTGTAAAAACATCACCCCTAAGAACAGAGAAATGATTAAACTTTGTTCTCATATTAAAGGCCCAAGCCTTGAAATAGTGTGTCTGTCATTTGCAGAATGAGGTCCCCAGAGGGTGAATTTAGGCTAGCATCACCAAATTCACCCTCTGGGGACATCATTCTGCTTACACCTCAGCAGAATGAGGTTCCCAGAGGGTGAATTTGGTGTTGCTAGCCTGCTATGCGGGGTAGCATCACTAAATTCACCCTCTGGGGACCTCATTCTGCAAATGACAGACACACTATTTCAAGGCTTGGGCCCACTTAATTTTCGAACCCCCAGATCACATTATATAAAATATATGCCATATTATATACCATTTGAAAGAGGAAGCCCCCAAACATTGTATTTTCAACTTAATCAATGTAATAAGCTGTGAACATATTGTTTTTGTTGAGAAACAGATATCTGTCCTGTGCTGAAATTTCTATACATAGTCTTATTAGTTTCAATGGAAGGGGAATAAGTCTATGTATTTATATATAAAATTATTCCTCTTCCATTGAAAATAAACTATAGTTTGAATTCTGTTGCATTCTGGGAGCCATGATGGGGGAAATGATTTTATGATTTTCAGCTGTTTTCTATTTCTCTATGGACATCTTCTGAGACACAGACGTTCTGCATGGTGATGAATTATAGTATTTTAATCATATTTTATGGTATAGATTGTTATTAAAACCGTATATCAAGGCAAAATAATCGGTGAATCGAAAATTAAGTGGGCCTTTAATTATTGATAACTCTCTAATAACGAAATTTCGCGTCTTGAAACAATTGTTATGTAAACAAAACTGTTAGTGAATTGTACACCTGTACATGTGACCTTGACCTTTGAATATAATACAGGAATACAAGATTGCCAACAATGATTTTTAGGCTGCTTAATTGCCTCCTGATTGTGTTGAAACCATTGTTATGTAAACAAAACTGTTACAGTGATTTGTTAACATACATCACTAATCTTGTAGTATATACAAATATTTTAGTCTGAATATGATTTTCTGAAATGTTTTCAATGCTTTAAACTTTTCCAATATTTACCGTCAAGTTTAATATGATTAAACTTTGATATTTTATTGGACTGATTGGTATTGCTACTCTAACAGTATTGTTTACATAACAATGATTTCAATGTGAAATCCCGTTATTGCAGAGATATTATAATGAAAATAAGAACAATTGCGATCTATTTTGACATGTTCTTGTTGATGAAAGTTGTTTCACAGACTTTTATATAATTTATGTTACTTTGCATTAATCCACTTCAAATGCCTTGATTCAAGCAATCTTGGAGAAAGCAAAGAGTATAATACAAGATATTTCACTGAGATATGATATTGACAATCAATGGATTTTGGTGATAAGGATTGTTTGTCTATTACCCGATAATCTACCGACAATCGGTTCATCTCAAAACTGTCAGTCTTACCTCCGACTGGAACTGAGAGCCGCTTATCCTTCATTTCTTCCCATTCATTCATTTTTCTTGAGAACTCATCGGACAGACCACCTGTAATTTAGAAAAAAAACCTCAGCATTAAAGCTTCTGTTTTTTAATTATATATAAGTATATATTGGACTGGTCTATTATTCACTTGGAGGGGTGTTCAGCTAATACAAGCAGATGGCAGACAGAAAACAGATAAAACAAGAGCAAAATAATTCATATTCATAGGTGCATGGGAAATGTTCAAATAATAAGTTCAACAAATATTTAATTTATTATCTGAACATTTCCTAAGGGAACTATTCCTCAATGAGTATTGAGTATATAAATTGTTAATGTTAACATTTCTGGAAAATAGTGTGCAAGCTACATCCCAGAAACCAATGTATTTAAATGTCCGTGACAACAATGGACTAATGTCACGATGACGAAAAAATGTGTTTTGTAAAAACAGAACACTTTAAGTGTTACTCTCTGTTATCTGAATCATTTTCAAAGCAATGATTTAAGAGAAGAAAAATATCAGATTTAACTTGCAAAAGATTGGGTGACCCTTTTCGTAAAAAAAAAGACGTAAATTGAATACTTGGCTCTTTATACAAAAATATTAGTCATGTGTGCGACATAATAGTAGATTACCGCCACTGTTTTGATTTCTGAGATTCATATTTAAGAAAACCAAAGTTCTCTGGGTAGTATATTCAGCTAATTGATAAGAAGATTTGCAAACCAGAAAAGGTTGCAAGCCTTGCAATGCTATGCTTGGAACATACAGGATCTTACAACAAAACTAGAAATACATCAAGAATGGCAAGAAATATACCTGATAATACAATAATAGCTGATATGGAAGTTCTCCAACGAGTTATGTTGGGATATAAAAATTATCAACCGAGTTTCATAAAATCATATATCCCAACATAACGAGTTGAAAAACTTGTATATCACATGAAAAAACTAAAGCTTTATGCCTTTTTAATAAAAAAAAGTCTTTAAAAGAAGCTTAAAAATGCGTACATTTACATCGTTTGCTGAGACGTTTCACAACCGTATACAACATTATTGCATGCTCAGGCTGGTGACGGAAAACATAGTCCCCAATTTGCATCTTATTTTTTGTGTCTATTTTCGTTAGTTCAATGAAGTTGAACAAGAATTTAACTTTAATGAGCAAATCAATCATTTTGCAATGTCTGGTGTTGGTGTCATGTGCAGCTTTTTGAAAGAGTATTAATCCGCCTGAATCATTGTAAAGTCATTTTGTTGGCGCGATGCCAAGTTAGCGGGAAGTACGCGCCAATTCATCACTAGTGTTAGATAAGGAAATATGCAATGGCTTTTTTAATGATATAATAGGGGTTTCATGTGATATACATGTAATCAGGGTTCGCGCTGCCACTTGCCAAATTTGCCAATGGCAAAAATAATTCACATTTGGCAAAAAATATTTTCATTTGGCAAAAGTTTTGGCAAGTCACTTTTTAATTCAAGAAATTTGAAAAATACTGGTCAATCAATACCTTTAATTTTCAGTAAACTCTTACAACATAATTATATTAGTGGTGTTTTAAATGGTTTAGGAAAAGTTAACACCTCTATTAAGATGCAGTTTATCTCATAGCATTAGTACTGATTGTTGGATTACTAATGCGAGTATAATTAATTATTAACTATAACTGCTTTTCTATCGATATCAAAAGTGGTTCAATCAGCGAGTGTCGAAACATAAGACGTAAGGTTGCAAAAATTATACTATCGGGGATAGCATTTGGCAATTGCTAAAATAATTTGGCAAAAAATATTTTCATTTGGCAAATTATTTGGCAAAAGTAAATTTCGGTCCAGCGCGGACCCTGCATGTAATACAATACTACCTGATATATGTCAGCTAAAACAGCTAAAAGTAGCTTAAAGGTACTCAATCCGATTCGATGGTCCCCACATCATCAGATTCCATCAACAACAAATATTTTTGAAATGCCGCTTTAGTTATCAGAATCGATTAATTGCCACAAAAAAATGCTGACCACAGTCAACTATAGTATAAATTGCCCAAAACCTGTTATTTATTAACATTTTGTTCAACGAAATTTTGCCGGTTTGTCAGATATCTGACAAAAAAGTCACTGGATTTTAGAGTTATCCATCTTCATCGGAATTTTGTCCGAGACCGTCTTCTCGTCGACTTTTTACTGAGCCACTAAAAAGTATCGGTGGTGAAAAATAATAGATTTCAAAAATTGATATCTGATCACTCTGAGCTTTGATGGGTGGCTTCCTCGACTCGAATCAAATATTTTTTACCCCCCAAGCCAAGGAAATAGTAATTTGCAAGCTTTAATTCAGATTATGCATCTTTAATATGAGGTTATTTCTTATAATGCTTTATATAACCCTTTCATGACTGGAGCCTCCTGAAATTTTGCAAAAACTGTGTCCCTATGAATTCTCTTATATATGTGAGTCTCCCATAGAGAGCCTCCCATATATGAGAGAATGCATTGGCCTAACAATATTTACCTTCACCTTGTAAGCCAGTGAATTCTCTTATATATTCAAATTAGATATGTAAACTATATGCAGCCCTTTTAATTCACATTGTTTGACTATGGCAATCAGCTACGGCAATCAGCTACGGCAACCCTTTGCCATGTCCCAGTTTGCTTCAGCAAATTGCTTCGGCATTGCTGATTGCCATAGCCAATTATGAGGGCTGGTATATACATGGATAAGTTATTGAACCACAACTTTCAGCAGCACATATACAATATAGTATATATAGGAACTCCAACATATGTTTAGGTCCAACTTTAAATTTAAGGACCAAGCCTAAAAATAGTGTGTCGGTCATTTGTAGAATGAGGTCCCCAGAGAGTGAATTTAGTTATGCTACCCGGCACAGTGAGCTAGCATAACTAAATTCACCCTCTGGGGACCTCATTCTGCTTAGGCCTTCGGTCTATAGTCTCAAATTAACATTGATTTTAATTACTTTTTCCCGTCTGCTCAGTTTCTATATTCCCTATTAAATTTGCAGAAAATTAAATGCATAATCAAGGTGACTAATGGTTGAACATCACCAATTTCAACTGTGGATCTGATCCTAGGTCTCCCATAGCAGTAGAAGCCTAAGCAGAGTAAGGTCTCCAGAGGGTGAATTTGATGATACTAGCCCGCCGTGCATGATAGTGTCACTAATTTCACCCTCTGGGGACCTCATTCTGCAAATGACATAGTATTTCAAGGCTTGTTCAAGACAATAACAGGGTTTCTGCAGAGCCTCAAAATTGTGGAATAGACTTGAATTTGACAAATGATTATTCAAAGACTAAGAAAAACTGTGCTTAAAGTTAAACCTTTGATGTTCAGAAAATATGAGCAGACGGCAGACATACAAAATGATAATACAAGTGCAGAAGAATTCATATTCATTGGTAGGAAATGTTTAGATAATAACTTATAACTTATTATCTGAACATTTCCTAAGGGAACTCGTCAATGAGTAATTAGTATAGAAAGAGTTCAACCACAATTTTTCATGATTTGATTTGATCAGAACAGGAAATGAGTTTGATAAGATTCGAGATTATGATGCAAGTTGTGTTCTGTATTTATTCTACACCATTCTGTTAGATAAGTTCAATCCGTGACTGTATACTTCACTCATTTTCTAAGTGTAACAGTCTAGAGAGAGTGTACAAGGTGGTCAAAATTTATCGCCTCAGATTTTTATTTGAACATTTCCTAAGGTAACTACTTGCCAACAAGTATTTATATAGAAATGATTAATAGCAATAGGGGGCTTTGAAAAGAATTTACTTTTAGTTATACATGCATTGCTCGCTGAATGCATATTCAATGATCTTGAACAAATTAGTACAGAAATGTGCTGAAGTTTAGAGAGGATCAAGTATGGCCATGAAAATTATGATTAAAATGACGTTAATGTTCATAACATTCTCTGAAAGTTCAAGCTTAAGTTGTTTTGTGTGGGTAATTAACCCATGACTGGAGCTTGCTGAAATCTTTCGAAAACCCTGTGCCAATGCATTCTCTTATATATGCTAGTCTCTGACAGGGAGCCTCTCATATATAAGATAATACATTGGCCAAACAATATTTACCTTGATCTTTTTAATATGCTCCCTATAGGAGACTCGCATATATAAGCGAATGGACTGGCACAGGATCTTTAATGCTGCACTAGTGCAGCTCCCATCATGAAAGGTTAATAATACTGGCTAAAAGATGAAACATTCCAGATTTCACAAACTGGAGAAACCTGTGAAAATATTCGCACAATCCTTGCCTAGCTATCTCACTCATTGATATGTTATTCCCACCATGTATAGGGATATAGACAGAATGCGTATTTTAATCTAGAATCTTTTATCGATTGAGTTGCATAAGGCGCAATAATATATTTATATGCTCGTGCAAAATGTAACTATGCGCCATCTGCAACAAGTTTGATAAAAGATTTGAGATTATGATGCAAGTTGCGTTCTGTATATATTCTACACAGTTGTGTCAGATAAGTTCAATCCATGACTGTCACATTCCTTGATACTATGGCTAACTTTATTGTGATTAAGTCTGATGAATAACCAGTAATGATCGGGGCATCATCTGAAGCATAGATTGTTGACATAATTTACGTAATCTTTTCTTGGCGACGTCAACAAAAATAGTTCCGGCTTACATCACAATATTCACCATTTGGGATCTTCAATCTGAGTCTTTGTCTCCCATAACAGATGAGGCCATGCATAATGGGGTCCCCAGAGGGTGAATTTGGTGATGCTAGGCCACTATGCAGGATAGCGTCACTAAATTGACCCTCAGGGGACCTCATTCTGCAAGTGACAGGCACACTAAACTCAGGCTTGTATTAGGGTTGCCACGACTATGAGTTTTCATAATCGACTAATCGGCAGCTATAATCGAAGGTTAGTCGATTAATTAGTAATATATGCGCCCTGTATTACATCCAGGTAAACAAGTGATAAATGCGAAAATACGATGACTTCTTTACATTCATTTTGAAGACAGCTATAAACTGTCAATGCTCCGTGTTTTACACTGTTTTATTTCATATACAACAAGGAATACTCATGCCCTCATAGTCTCATTCGTCCCGATGTAGTTTTTAACAGGCCCTTACTATTAAATACTTCCAAGTGCCCATATTGCCGATGTTTCTGGCAAAGTTAGAGCAAACTGCATACACGACGTTACAGTAACTGTGCAAAATTGCACGAAGTAAAGCTAATCTCGATCGCGACTCCCAAGCTGCCGCTACGTATTTCGGCAGGTCACGTGCTTCGCTTAATCAGTGAAATTGCAGCGAAAGGCGTGCACTTACAATGAAGTTAACGACTGCCGTGTATAACCTGGACATTTTCAATAAAGAACTGCAAGAAATAATGAAACAAATGAATAGTTTATATTATATACGTAACCCCTTGTCAAAGATCTCCCAAACATCGGATTGTTTTCTTGAAGACATATTTTTTACAATGGCACCAAACGAGAATACATGTAATGGTAAATATTAGCAACCTTCCCAGGTCCGCACACGACCTAACACGCTGACTGATATTCCGACCAATAGCTGATCAGATTCGCCCACACATCGGCGATGACTCTGTGAAAAGTCAGCGCCGACATCAAAGACAAAGGATGCCGCCAGCCAGGCACATACTGTGTGAACATGTCACGCACATAATTCTTTGAAGATGACCACCAAAGTTGAAACGTCGCGGCGACATCAAACGCCATTAATAGTTACTTCCAGGCATGACATCGATGAAAAGTACTGCTTACATACACGAGTTACACAACCATACCCACCCACCCCCCTGTTCTTTTCAATAGATAGGACTCCTTTTGCACTTGTATTATCAGTCATCTGTTTTATTTGTTTCTGAAAACCCCTCCAGATGAATGATAGACTATTCCAATGTATACATTTATAACTGTGTGGGAGAATCCATTTATTGTAGAAAGGGTTAATAAGTTCAAATAGCATATTTGTTGGACTTATTATCTGAACAGTCCAATGTATGAATAAAAGGGAATGTACAGTAATGCCCTAAGTAATTGACCTCTTAACCACAGCAGAATTATGGGTAATTCTGCTGTGGTTAAGAGGTTGATTACTTAGGGCATTACTGTATCTCCAGCGAAAGAAGAATAAACCAATCCAATCAAGCCTGGATATTGTGCATCTGACATGTGCAGAATGAGGTCCCCAGAGGGTGAACTTAGTGATGCTACCCCACATGGTGGGCTAGCATCAACAAATTCACCCTCTGGGAACCTCATTCTACTTAGGCCTAAACAGCAATGGGAGACCTAGGATCAGATTGAAAGTTCCCCAGTTGAAGTTGGTGATGTTCACCAACTTATATATAATAGTCACCTTGATTATGCATTTTATCTTCTGAAAATTAGGGACTATTGAAACTGAACAGATGGGGAAAATTTACTATAGATACTTCCCAGAAGATGAGGCCTAAGCAAAATGACGTCCCCAGAGGGTGAACTTGGTGATGCTAGCCTGGGGTAGCATCACTTAATTCACCCTCTGGGGACCTCATTCTGCAAATGACAGACACACTATTTCCAGACTTGATTCCAATGAATACATCTTAAACTAATTGGGAAATAAACGATTCTACATCAACCACTTACCTAATATGGTAGCCATATCCATCGCCCCGGCTGTGAGTGGTACACTTGACATGTCGCCTTTCTTTAAGACGATTGGCGAGCTATTTGAGGAATGTGTGGAGAGACTATAGTCCGTAGTCCTAGTTGTATCACCGCTCTGTAAACCATCTAACAATATCCCATCCAGATAAGTGTCCGAAAGCTCCTGTTCATGACCTTTTTTAACAACTTTGTGTCTGACACTGCCTCGTATAGGCTGCATAATATCTTTAACTTTGTTCCAAGCTACTTTGTGGAATTTAACATCACCCTTCATGCCGTCTAGGTCCTTCAAACTGGAAGATAGATCATCATGCTGCCAGTTTGGATTCCCACATATAATGGTCGATCCAGTGTCAGAACTTTCCGGAAAGTCATCTTGGATGGGAACAGGACTTGATTCTTTCCGCCGTAAAACAAGTATTTCTGGGATTGGTTTATCAGATCCAGACGCTTGGCTTTGGTTCGAACTATAACTTGATTTCCGATTTCCTGCATGTTTTTCTAACCATTCAGGAGGTCCCATGTAGATGCCGGAAATCGGATCAGTTTCCAGACTTTTATCACCGTTGGTCGAATCTGGCCTCAAGATAAATGGCGCTCCCTGCTTCAAAGCATCCCGAATCTCCGCCTCGAAGCCAGATCCGACACCACTGTCCTCCAATCGATGTTCAGATCCGTGCCGTTTGATGTCGCGTGGCAACGGAACTGAATATCGTATATGACCTTTGCTGAACTCCTTTAGTCTCTCAAGACCCAGATTAATGTCGTATAACTTTTGACCTTTTAGTACCCTGATAATGCTTTTCCATTTCGCCTTCGACTTTTCTTTCAGGGATTTTGATCGAATTTTATCTGGGTTTTGCTTGGACACCGAAGCTGTGTCTTCATCAGTGTCAGTATCGTAAAGGTCGTCTGGTAATTTGATTGAACCTGCAGAAAAGCTTCGTCGCGGCAAGTCAGATCTCGGTCGCTTCGGGGTTTGATCAGAACATGACTCAATGATGTCAAGAATAGCCGCTTCACTCACGCTCGGATACCGAGCAGGTTTCGGTGAACGTCCTGGCTCATCAGGGTCCGTGTTAGCCCGTTGCAGTTTTCCCCTAGTCGGAAGCGACATATACCCATGATATGAATGATGATGCCTTATGGGTGAGTAGTGTGAGTATGGTGATATGAGTCTATGTTTCGTTTGTAGAAGACTTTTCGTACTTTCAAGGAATGCACAACGTTTTTTCAGTTTATTATTCTCATCTCGGAGATTAGTCAACTGTTCTATTAATTTAACTAAATTTTCAAGATGATCTAACCCTACACTTTGTCTCTGACTTGCCGGACTCGGAGATCTTTTCCGAAATTTCTTCGACGTAACTTCGCTTTCTTGAGCTTGTTGAACTTTACTCAGAAAATGTTTTTCCTGCTCCTCTATATACTCAATGATTTCCGTGCTTCGACGTCGTTGCCGCTTTTCTGCATATTCAACCGTAAGCCGGCTAATCGGCCTTTCTTCAACTGGTTCTTTTGGTTTCGATTTGGTTTCTTTAGTTTCTTTTTCTGCTCCCAGTGATTCTGCTTGACCCACAATTTTTTCCGCATCTTTCTTACTGATTTCCGTGTTGCCATTTATGACCTGCCGCATGCATGAGGGCGACACCGTCATTGTTATCTGCTGCTGTTCGAGTTGAATGGCAGGAATCTGCTCAGGTTCGATGGTGACGACAACCTGGGGCTGAATGTGCTCCCCAGGGGGCCTGGCTGCCATTTAGACTAGATTCTGAAAGGAAAAATATGACAACTTAAGATACATAGAACAGGGATGTGGCAAGAGAGGTGGGGGGGGTCAAAACTATTCAACACGACAGTTGGAAATTTCATGCCTGCATGCCACAACATTGATTTCAGGGTGTCAGATTGAAAATTTCTAATAGCTAGTTGGCCAGCTCGGTGCACCAATTGCAACTTTTCAACCCTGGGGCATCATAATCTCGATCTTTTATCAAAATTAATTTTTGTGGACTGCGCATAATTTCATTTCAATATATCCTTGCTCCATCTGCAACTCATTCAATAAAAGATTCTCGATTAAGATGCGTGTTGTGTTCTGTCTATATACACCATGATCATAAATAGATTGAAAATAGATATATCTAGATTACTGCTCTTGGTCTAGTAATTTCTACGATGTGTGTCTCCTTTATAACAAATGTAGGGTTTTAACTTCATCTGACTTCATATTTTGTTCCATTAACACTTTGAGTGCCAGGTCGATTTTTGTATCAACCCATATACCCTGTGCCAATATGGTCGACTCGCATATATAAGAGAATGCATTGGCCTAACAATTTTTTATTTATTTTTTTTTACAATTTTAATAATTTATTCTTATATTCTTTAACAGACTTATTTTGTAGGTTTAGGGCCGATGAGATCGGCGCCTGGCACTCAAAGGGCTAAAGAGAGATTAAATTAATACAAGAGCATCGATAGGGCATCACAAAATGCACCCATGGTTACGCCAACAAAGGACCATAAGCCTGGTCAAAATTGGCAGGCAGAACCCAATTTCAAATGTAACCTGTATTCTGGGCTAGTAAACTCACATACCAAATTTCATTCCATTCAGTTCAGACTTACTAAAGTTATCATCATTGAGTGCAAATCCCACCCAAAAGGGCAATAACTCAGGTAAAAATTGGCGGGCGGAACCCGAAGTCAAACTCAACCTGTATTTTGTGCTAGTAAACCCACATACCAATTTAATTCCATTAAGTTGAGACTATATCTAAATTTATTATCTGGAAACCAAAAGCGAACGGACAGACTAACAGACCAATAACATAATACATCATTATTTTTTTGTGTGTAAAAATACTAAATAAAATATACACTAAAGAATAAACATGTAGAGTATATTACCTAGAGAGATCCATTAACCCTTTACCCAACAAACCGGCCAAAACCGGCCAAATAAAGCTTCAACAGCTTAAAATATCTTCGGTCTGTCTCAATAAAACCATACAAATATGGATATCATTGGAACCGGCTCCTTGACCACATTGTGATAGTTACAGTTATACCCTGTGCCAATGCATTCTCTTATATATGCGAGTCGACCATAGGTCGCCTCGCATATATAAGAGAATGCATTGGCCTAAAAAAAATCTTTTTTTAACACTTTTTACCATTTTTTCTTACATTCTTTAACAATTTTATAATTTTTAATGTGTTAAGCCAATGCATTCTCTTATATATGCGAGGCGACCTATGGTCGACTCGCATATATAAGAGAATGCATTGGCACAGGGCCCTTCTGTTGGGTAAAGGGTTAAATATATCTCCAGTCCTCCCTAACAGAATTCATGCCTACTTTCCCCAACAAGAGAATACAATGTAATGTACATTGCCCTCCCAAAGGATAGCCATAATGGTTCTAAAATAAATCATCACAAGTTGTATGTGATATTTTATTGACCACAACAATGTTTGTGGAATTTTAACAATTGGTAACATGACCACTGTGCCATTATGAACATATAAACATTCCTGCGTTTAAATAGATAGGATTCATATGTCACAATTTTCAAACTGGGATGAAATGTCAATTTAATGTGGTCAAGACCTTTGGAGCCATGATGTCTCGATTATGTATACCTGATGAACTACATGTAAACATGAGATCTGACTTGTGACCACAGTTGGATATTAAAATCAAGCTTGAGTTGAAATTAGACTTATTTCTCGGAGAAAATAAAAGAAATAAAATCTAAATCCAATCTTGTTTATTAAAGTTGTTTGCTCTAAATTTAAAGACATATTGTGGACTTATTTTAGTGAATAAAACCAATTAACCCTTTCATGGTGCAGCATTAAAGATCCTGTGCCAGTGCATTCTCTTATATAAGTGCAGAAGGATTCTTATACATTGGTGGGAAATGTTCAGATAAATAAGTTCAACAAATGACCTATGGAAAATGACCTATGGTAAATGACCTATGGTAAATGACCTATGGTAAATGACCTATGGTAAATGACCTATGATAAATGACCTATGATAAATGACCTATGGTAAATGACCTATGGAAAATGACCTATGATAAATGACCTATGGTAAATGACCTATGGTAAATGACCTATGGTAAATGACCTATGATAAATGACCTATGGTAAATGACCTATGATAAATGACCTATGGTAAATGACCTATGGAAAATGACCTATGATAAATGACCTATGGTAAATGACCTATGGTAAATGACCTATGATAAATGACCTATGGTAAATGACCTATGGAAAATGACCTATGATAAATGACCTATGGTAAATGACCTATGATAAATGACCTATGGAAAATGACCTATGGTAAATGACCTATGATAAATGACCTATGGAAAATGACCTATGGTAAATGACCTATGGTAAATGACCTATGGTAAATGACCTATGGTAAATGACCTATGATAAATGACCTATGGTAAATGACCTATGGAAAATGACCTATGATAAATGACCTATGGTAAATGACCTATGATAAATGACCAATGGAAAATGACCTATGATAAATGACCTATGGAAAATGACCTATGGTAAATGACCTATGGTAAATGACCTATGGTAAATGACCTATGGTAAATGACCTATGGTAACCTATATTTGTTGAACTTATTGCGCGAACAATTCCTAATGGAACTACTCTTCAATGAGTATTTAGTATAGAAGGGTTAAGAATAAAATATAAAACATAAATTTGCCCACCCACCGGCCGTCATGCCATGGTGTCAATAGTGTCAACGACATAGAGTTATTACAATTAGTTTAGCGGATTTATGTGATTATAATTATATAGAATGTTAGTTTCATGTTTGCGAATTGGTATGGTCCGATGTGAAATCCCGCCGTATTCCATATTAATGTTTTATGAATTGATCTGCCTGTGTGATATGATGCATACATATGTTCGTATAATATTGTTTTTAAAGTTGTTTTTGTGTTGTTTTAATTATGTTTTTATTCTGAGTAACAAATAAAGTTTAAAACAAATATTTTAGTCATTAATTGTGAACCGCCCAGAAAATGAGGATTTAATTTGGCCAAATTTTTTTTTAATTTGGCCAAAAAACATTTGGCTAAAGTTTTTTTCATTTGGCTAATAAAATTTTTTTCATTTGGCTAAAAGATTTTTCGGTCCAGCGTGAACACTGCCACCCACCCCAATTTTATTTAAAAAATTGTAAATTGTAATTTATTTATAATGGCATTATGTAATCTTTGATAAACCTGGAAATAGGACAAAACAAGAAATAATTTTGCTGTATCACAGAATTTGACAAATAACAAGAATTGATATTCATAATAAACTCTACCGTCTATGAAAAAAATATAAAAAATTATACATTATTCAATATCTATAAATACATATAAATAGAATCAGGCATATTTTACCTCTACATAGTGCATCAATTGAACAGTCTCTAAGTTTATTCCCATCAATTTGGAAAATAATTCATGTCACATGTTTTCCACATTCAGAAAATAGGTGTTTGACCGTGAATGATCGAGGGCAAGAACTCATTTGGTTTGATAAATAAAATGGATATTGTCCTAAGAAATGGATATCTTAATTTTAAATAAATCATTTCTAGTTATTCAAGATATTGACCACAGCTATGCCTGTGGAATCTTAAAAGTATGTAACCGGACTTACAAGCTATTAAGATACCTATCTATGCATAAGGACCTTTGGATTTACGATGACAGATGCCTGAGGGAGTGACAGTTATAAGTTGTTGGACAAAAACAACATGTGACCCAAGTCAGAGGTGAAGCAATTAACAATGTCCTTAGTCTACCCAGCCATCTGTTACTACACGGAAATACAACTAAAATGCATCAGTCCTTCTGTTATAAGATGGTGTATATCTCTTCTGAATTTTCAGAATAGATTAAGGATTATAAAACATTGTCCCCATATCCGGTTGTAACAAGCAATCTGACTGGCTATAACACTAAGTATAAATCACCATGCCCCCCCCCCCCTCCCCCTGCATGCAGCAGGTTTTAAGAAAACATGAGTGACACACCGGGGGGGGGGGGGGGGGGGGGGGGGGGTATATGAGCATGTGAAACATTGGGGGTATATGAATGGCCCTTGAACTGGTAGTTTCCATCAATCGTGACTTTGCTCCAGCATGAGGAATTGACGTCACCTGATTCTGGATCCATAGGTTCCCATTGGTGTGAATTAATGTGAGAACCTATGAAATCTAGACACACTAAAATTGAGGCCCGCATGGCTATTGTTGTGGGGAAAAAATCGTCATCTCCGGCAACATTGTGTGGTACATGGAGATTTAATAACACCTGGATGTCTATTTTTGATAAAATAGGATAATTTTATTTACAATATACACAAATGGAAAGTAAATTACAAAATATATAATATTAACAGACAACACATGTATATTGTTAGCACATATACCTGGATGTCTCTTTTTGAAACACTGGTCTCCACCTCAGAGTTCAAAATCAACACCCAGGTATTAAATCCCCATGTACCCCCCCCCCCTTGGCACAGACAGACAGAAGATATTTTTCAGGGGTTATAGGCTTGGGGGATAGGGGGGTAAGGGCATAGGGGTGTGGTATACAGTGACAGAAAGGAACATGTATCATTTCAGAAGCAAAACTGATCCAATTAGCATGAATTTGATCATTGAAGATGTATCAAAATACTGTTTCAGTCAGTTTCAGTAACAAATATTCCATTTTTAGATCATTTTGACATTTATGCTAGACATCCAAATCTGAATCAGCTCGAGCTGTCTCATGCACTCTATGATCTGACGTCCCCAAGCCTACAAATAGTGTGTCTGCCATTTGCAGAATGAGGCTCCCAGAAGGTGAATTTAGTGATGCTATTCCCGCACAGTTGGCTAGCATCACCAAATTCACCCTCTGAGGACATCATTCTGCTTAGGACTCATTTTCTGGAAAGTATCTATAAAGCCTCAAATTAACATTGTTTTTAGTTACTTTTTCCCTTCTCTTCAGTTTCTATATCCCCTATATTTGCAGAAGATAAAATGCATAATCGAGGGTGACTAATGAGTGCATAAACATCACCAACTTCAACTGGGGAACTTCAATCTGATCGTAGGTCTACAGTAAATGCTCGAGAGCTTTCCGATGAATGGCAACAAGCCATATTTCCGACTAAATCCTGAAAAGTTACCCATAATTTTGCTGTGGTTAAGAAGTCGATTACTTAGAGCATTACTGTACCATAGCCATTGAGGCCAAAGCAGATGAGGTCCACAGAAGGTGAATTTGGTGACGGTATCACACGTTGTGTGGGATAGCGTCACTAAATCCACCCTCTGGAGACCTCATTCTGCAAATGACAGACACACTATATGCTACCTTGGACATCCCTGAAGCAGCTCATTTCTGTATGGCTGTGAATTATACCACCAGACCTCAAGCTGTTCACACTCCCTTGGCATGCATATAATTATAGAGAATTACTTGATGCACTTTCTAAATGTGCAGCACTTGAGACAAATTCCATGATAATGTGGGAAATAATTACACCATAAAATGAATGCACTCTAATACTATGGTACAACATTTAGCCAATAATTTGTGTGACATTTACATGTATTCATCAAACAAGCAGGAGATACTCTGTACTTTGGTTTGTATAAAAGTGATGATCATGTTCTCAGACATACTGTACAGTAATGCCCTAAACATCTGCAGATTATTGGGTAATAGACAAACAATCCTTATCACCAAAAATCACCAAAAAAGCCATTGATTGTCGATATTATATTTCAGTAAAATATCTTGTACAGTAATGCCCTAAATAATCAACTTCTTAACCACAGCAGAATTATGGGTAACTTTTCAGGATTTAGTCGAAAATATGGCTTGTTGCCATTCATCGGAAATCTCTCTGTGAGTAATGCCCTAAATAATCGACTTCTTAACCACAGCAAAATTATGGGTAACTTTTCAGGATTTAGTCGAAAATATGGCTTGTTGCCATTCATCGGAAAGCTCTCAGTGAGAGCTTTCTAATGAATTACAACAATCCATATTTCGACTAAATCCTGAAAAGTTACCCATAATTCTGCTGTGGTTAAGGAGTCGATTATTTAGGGCATTACTGTAGCCAATAATTTTGTGTGACATTTTAATACATGTATTCATCAAACAAGCAGGAGATACTCTGTACTTTGGTTAGTATAATGTGATGGTCATGTTCTGTGGCATACAGTATATTTAAAACATATTATAGTGAAGGATAGGCCTCTAGAAGTTATGACATCAGGTTAGTGAACGTTCAGTTCAGATTCAATCATAAGAGGAGTAATCGGGCCTGACAAAATCATGGATAGTCTGTTCACATGATTGTAATGCCGTCGCATATAAGGATATCGTGGGTTGTTCATAAGCCATGGTTAACCACATGATTGACAACCCTACGATATTTCCATCTATGATTTTTAAAACCTTTCTTTACTAAATAGTCATTGACGAGTAGTTCCCTTAGGAAATGTTCACATAATAAGATAACAAACAACCATAGGTCTCATAGGAACATATTATCTGAACATTTCCCACCAATGAATATAAAATCAATATATACTTTGATAGCTGTCATAGAAGGGTTAAATGTATTTATGGACCATCCAGAATCAAGCACGCATATGACAAAAGCAAGAATAACTGGATTTAATTTGAGGCCACGGGATTTCAAAGCCATAAATAGTATGTGATCTCATCTTAACTTTTGAAGACATGAATGTGTATTACCACGGAAAACTATGTGTGCCTTTAACTTTTGACATGGCATACTGCTTAGGCCAAAAAAAAAAAACCTCTTCGTTTCCGTTAACCCTTTACCCAACAAACCGGCCAAAACCGGCCAAATAAAGCTTCAACAGCCCTAAAATATCTTCGGTCTGTCTCAATAGAACCATACAAATATGGATATCATTGGAATCAGCTCCTTGACCACATTGTGATAGTTACAGTTATGCCCTGTGCCAATGCATTCTCTTATATATGCGAGTCGACCATAGGTCGCCTCGCATATATAAGAGAATGCATTGGCCTAAAAAAAAAACTTTTTTTAACACTTTTTACCATTTTTTCTTACATTCTTTAACAATTTTATAATTTTTAATGTGTTAAGCCAATGCATTCTCTTATATATGCGAGGGCGACCTATGGTCGACTCGCATATATAAGAGAATGCATTGGCACAGGTCCCTTCTGTTGGGTAAAGGGTTAACCTGTCTGGCTGAGATTTTCTTGCCTGCCTCTATTTCTTTTTCAATTTTCTCCAGAAGACTAGGTTATAGTTACCTGTTTTGGTGTCAATGTGAATATTTATTGTTTTTCCCAAACCCAAAAGCAAAAATAAGTTGGTTATTAAGCTCACGTTGGTAGAGATATTACTGCAGAGTGAATGAATCCAAGGGATAGCATGTTTTTATTCAATGCTTGGTTCATTTTCAATGCCTTGATCTACCTAATTCCATGGGACTGTGACTACACTATTCCGTCACTTACGGTTGAAAGGTTTAAAAAAAAAAATCCTTGCCTGCCTGTCTGGAAAATAATCCCAAAGTTATCGGAAGAAGAGTTTTTTTGTTTTGGCCTTACATACATACCGAATAATTATAAGACGATTATAGTAGTGAGTATACTAGTACTCCACACTTTTTGGCATGCATTTGTCACATGCCAGTCAGGAAGTTGACATGATTATTGTGGTGAAATCTAGGTGGGAGCTACAAATTATTGTGGTTATCTACCAAAATAATTAAAAAAACTTGGTCACTAGGTCAATTCCTGTCTGACTGTGATTCATTCGGGTAGTCGCTTGATTCCTATCCATTTGTCATTCATAAAATTGTCCGGATATCCTGCTACAAATAGAGATTCATTTGGTGGGAAAATCCAGCTGATTTGGTGTCAAAACAACAAATCTAGAGATCTAAATTGGTTACCCCTCTATAATATTCCTAGTCCACCAGGGGGTCGGAAAAGAATTTCAGGCACGTATGGCATTTTTTCCCTTTCGGTCATTTTTTTGTACCCACCCACCCCCACCGCCAATTTTTTTTCCGTTTTCGGCAGTTTTTTTCCGACCATTTTTTGACACCCACCCCCCCTTTTAACACTAAAACAGAGATTTGCGGGGGGAAATTCACTGTAAACAGCTGTATATGAATTTCTGTGCATACTATTTATCATGGATGTTAACATGGACATGTAAATAGGAATGAGTCATTTTGAGGTCATTCGGCCAAAAAAACATGGCTGCCAGCGGCCATCTTGGATTTCAAAATTTGCAACAAAATACAACACATTAACTGCCTGCAGTCAGTTTACAGTTAGAATTACATTATTTCTCTCATTCAAAGTGGGTTTGAAGCCCAACTCATTGCCAAACACTAAAAAACAAGCAGGAAATTTATTTTTTAGTTGCGGAAAAAATTGCTTGTTGGTGGCTTTGACCACCCACCCACCCCGGCATACGTGCCAGAATTATTTTTTTTCACCCCCCCCCCTGAGTCCACTGCAAATATAGAGTGCTGAACATGCAGCCCAAGGGTGTCAACTGGTTAGCATTATCGCATGAGTTTGTAGCAAAACAATGAGACTGAAGTGATTATAAATCCAATCACAAATTGTGTAGTTCTATGTTTACTGACCACACGGTGAATCTAGCTTGCAATACACTGAAAGTTAAGTCAATATCACTTAAAACCATTAAACCATTTCTATACTAAATACTCATTTATTATCTGAACTTAACCCATCAATGAATATGAATCATCTTTTTTTTCTGTCTGTCATCTGCTTTATTACCTGAACATCCCTTCAAATGAATAAATAGACCATTCCACTTTTATAACTGAGTGAGAGAATCCATTAAGTAGAAATGGTTGATTAAATATATTTACAAAGCCTGTCTGTGTTACACTAAATCCTGTTTGGTGATTGGTCAACTTTCTAGTGGGTCACCCGTTTTATATCCCAATAAAACACAGACTGTAACACGAACAATTGTTGACCTAATCACTACAATCGGTCAGCAGAATAATTGGGCATGCTTTTAAAAGTTCATCTGAATTGCATTGAAGCCAGTTATTTATGTCGATCACATGATCGTTACTAAGTGCTTGGTGTAGCATCGCAAATGTTATCGAAATCACAGTTCTCTTTAAATCCAACAAAATAAATGTCAGTAATCGACAATGGGAGCAAAACATAAATATATGATTACAATTAAACATAGTTGTGAACTTCTCAGATCACTTAATGTGTGGCAATTTGACATTACGCATTTTATAGTTTATAGTACGCATCACACAAAAACAAAATCGCCGATGTCATTTTCCCCTCACAGTTCAAATGCATCACCTGTGGCATCACGTGAAATAGATCGATAATTCACAGGTGAAACTCAAGCTAATATTAATTAATAGTTCTGTGTGGGCTAGTCTCAAATTCTCGGCAGATTTTATGAAAATAAATAAGAATACTTTCAGAATAAAATCATCATATAAATATAAGAAATGAGTGTATCGATGATAGTGGGTGTATAGTGGGTGTATAGTGGGTGTATAGTGGGTGTATAGTGGGTGTATAGTGGGTGTATAGTGGGTGTTAATGAGTGTATAGTGGGTGTTAATGAGTGTATAGTGGGTGTTTGTTATTGAGGGAAACCGCACTGTGATCGTTGGGGCACATTTAGTGTTCATGGTTTACACAATGTGCCCCAACAACCACAGTGCAGTATCTCCGTGGTCGAGTGGTTAGCGTGTCAGACTTGTATTCGTTGTAAACACGTTGATATGGGTTCGCAGCGCGTCGCCGGTCATTGGGGCTCCACATAGCAGTGGCTTGGCTGCTTTGAGCGACGTGCATTTGTCGGATTGCTCGCTGTTTCAAAACCCGCGCCAAGTTGTGACCCTTGAGCTAGGTCGCTCGCACTGTGTTGGCTTCGCATCACTCATGCGTTATAAGAGTACCAGTCAGTTTGTCATACTAATGAGTATCAGAGCATGTTCTGATCAAACTAGAGCAGCGCCTGTTATGGCTGCAGCCGGTTCATTGGTTGGCTTGTACAAATGACTGGGGTAATAGTGTACCAAGCGTGTTAGAGCAAGTAATTGGTTAATCGCTATATAAAACTGGTCATTATTATTATTATTATCGTTCAATAATACACACATTCACTACATTCATTTCTTAAATTATAAACTAGTGATTTAGGCAGAGTATATTTCTTAATAGCGCAGACCTTTTCTGTTTCAGTTGAGGAATTCAAGGGTGTTCTCAACGTATTCGGTGTGAATATTGTCCAAGGACAAGATAGAATATTATATTCAACCTTTTGTAATCTTCGATATATATAAAAGGAAACCAATGGGTGTGTAATAAATGCACAGAACAACACAAGTATGTTAACCCTTTCATGACAGGAGCTTCCTCAAATTTTGCGAAAAAAAACCTGTGCCAATGCATCATCTTATATATGCGAGTCTCCCATAGGGAGCCTCGCATATATAAGAGAATATATTGGCCTAACAATATTTACATTGACCTTGTAAGTCAGAGAATGTACTGACACAGGATCTTCAAAGCTGCACCAGCACAGCCCTCATCATGAAAGGGTTAATGGGATTGCTGGTATGGCACGAGTACTAGTGCTGAATGATATATAACAACAGGCACGTTCTCGAGTTCTAGCCTTCTGTGATAGCACAAGTGCCATATTGACAAACCTATTAACACATGTGTCATTCTGTGTTTATTACACAACATCCCCTCCTAGCATCGGTGAATTAAAAAAACAAACATACAAGTCAGGCTCATACAGGGCTTGATTTCTCATGTGTGATGATGCTTTTATTTTATAGTTCTGTTTTCATGGTTGACACGAACGTCATTGTGTTGTGTGATGTCAACGGGATGCGTATGGCACACATGGGGCATACAGATTTGTAAATACGACATAGCAAAGAACACTGTAATAAGTGTAATTCTAAGTAGTAAGGAACAAGAGTGTAATAAATTAAGTGCAGTCCCCCAACCTTAAAGATGTTCCTAATCCCATGTAGAGATAGATTCCTGGCAATGACACTGTATGTTCCAAAGAAAGAGAAATTCTTAATTGATTAAACTCCAGAAATCCAAAGAATAAAGCAGTGAAATTGCTATATATCCACAGCTAAACTCTTATTCCAGTAGAGAGAGAAAAAACATACAGACTATTATCCAGGCACACCCACAAAACAACCACAAACACACAGAAGCTTGGTAGCGTCTCCATCAGAAAAGCCATGAGAACAACATTTCCACTTGACCTCGACTTAAAAAACGTTGAGAAGTTGAGCAAACCACAGATATGTACTCAAGCTTGAGTAAATTGGAGAAAATTTCATTTACACTGCACACCACAATAGGTCAATTAACTTACATAGTGAACCGAACCAGCAGCCAATTTGCTTAAATCCATTGAGGAATTTAAACTATAAACCAATACAGCAGAGTCTTGAGATTTATATGTAAAGAATAAAACTCAGTTAAGAGCATACATCCTGCCTTCATTGAATAATGATGGAGATTGCAGCCACAGCTCTATATTAATATATAGGTACTTGTGTTTCAAAATTTTGTCCCATATAACAGGGATGTAAATATCTCTTAATCAAAGCAAAATATTTTAGGAAGTGTGAAGGGAAGTGGACTCCAGAGTGACTTTAAAGCGGTCTGACATGATGACCTTCAAATGTCAGGGTATGATAGCATACATGGCAGTTAAGAACAATTGGTGTTGTTAAAGTAATTTTCTTATCATGGCCTGGGGATGTTTGTCCCCTTGTTGTTTGGTAATTAACATTCCCAGAACATTTTTATACCAGGAGTGCTTCCATGGTTTGGGTGGTTTATTTAGGTTTATCATGGTTTAACATGGTTTCAGTCCGTAGGACATTTCACAACATCAGTTTTATGGTTGTGGGAAAGACCCTACAAAGTGTTAATTTAACCAGGGCATGACTCCACTGCATGAAAAAATCCCCCTCCCCACATCATAAAGGTGGTTTATTTAGGTTTATCATGGTTTCAGTTGATAGGACATATCACAACATCAGTTTTATGGGTGTAGGAAAGACGGTACAGAGAGTTAATTTAACCAGGGCCTGACTCCACTGCATGAAAACACGCCCCCCCCCCCCACATACATGAAATAAAGGTGGTTTAATTAGGTTTATCATGGTTTCAGTTGATAGGACATATCACAAGATCAGTTTTATGGGTGTAGGAAAGACGGTACAGAGAGTTAATTTAACCAGGGCATGAATCCACTGCATGAAAACACACCCCTCCCCACATCATAAAGGTGGTTTATTTAGGTTTATCAAGGTTTTAGTGGATAGGACATATCACAACATCAGTATTATGGGTGCAGGAAAGACTGTACAGAGAGTTAATTTAACCAGGACATGACTCCACTGCATGAAAAAAATATTTACCCCTGCATGGAAAGCATACATGAATAAATTTGCATGCATTACAAATCGGTGCATATCAGGATTCGAACCTTAGCTTCGCCAGCCTGAGTGCTGGACGGTTTATGTTGGCCTAATGCAATATGCACCTTAATAATTGACCACCTGGGGGAGGGGGTGTTTTCATGCGGTGAAGTCAAAATTGAGGTCTCTGCTTGAGAAACTGGGTCTATCAAACAGGGAGGTGGGTAAAAGGTCTTCATGGGGGGGGGGGGGGGGGGTCACGGAAGTATTTACTAAAGGAATATTCGACCCAAAGATCCTCCCCTCCTCTACACTATATCGTCGGGAAATGTTCCAACTTGGGAACAAAAGAGAAATGTTTACTCCTGATCTAAAACCTATACAGTAACGCTCTAAATAATCAACTCCTTAACCACAGCAGAATTAACTTTTCAGGATTTAGTCGGAAATATGACTTGTTGCCATTCATCGGAAAGCCATATTTCCGACTAAATCCTGAAAAGTTACACATAATTCTGCTGTGGTTAAGGAGTCGATTATTTAGGGCATACTGTATATATACATGCATTATATATGGGTTTAAAAATAAAAATATAAGAACAATCTAAATCCATTTTCAATGTTGTTGAATTTCTAACTGTTATTGTTGCTATTTCAGACACAAAATTTCGAACTCTTCAAAGTTTAGTAGAAATTTTGTTTCCGCAAAATAGTCACTGCATATAATTAATATATAAGAATGATGCTGCTTGCAGCCAATTTAAATATAAATTTATGAAAATAACAACTTTATTTCTAGTATTATAAACCAGTTCACACCCCTCGGCCAATCAAATTGCTCCAATCCATGAACAATATTTCTTATATGAATCTGTATTTTGCCGGTGCCAAAAATATAGACTTGAGCTAAAATTAATAAATAAGTTGGCATTAATTGGAGATTAAGCTGAACATGAGAGAGGAGTGCAATGATATGATCGCACCTGTCACTCGGGTTAAAACATGGATCATACCATTAGCAGCGGTCATGAAGGGACCAATGGGACGCATACATTTTTGACTCTATATAATTGTTGGTTTGTCAGGTGGGGGTGACTGGAAGTTAACTGAACGAAATCCACATTTGTTTGAAATGTATAATCCACAATAAATCACTTTTTAATAATAACACTGAGAATATTCTACAAACTGTTGCCAAATATGTACCCAGAAAACCAGGTAATATATAAAGATTTTGTATTATTGTATGTACAGATACCCAAGTGGGTTATAACGAAGTAGAATGAGGTCCCAAGAGGGTGAATTTGGTGATGCTAGCCCACTATGTGGGATAGCGTCACTAAATTCACCCTCTGGGGACCTCATTCTGCAAATGACAGGCACACTAAACTCAGGCTTGAATAGATCATGCCATGAATCTCTACTCTGGCTAACGCCCGTAGAGATCATATTCCACTAGTACAAAACCTTGGAACTTTTTGAAGTTTTGACAGGGAATCTTATAAAGTCGAAAAAATAACGCAGGGAATAAATTTTCTTAGTTATTATCTGTTCCTTAATAATGTACTTCACTGTAGGTGACCATCCCAAGTCGAAATTTCATGATTTAAGTGACTTTCTGGGCGATTTTGCTTTGCGTTGCTTGCAATTATGGAATTCCTCCTGGCTAATTAATTTAAAGTTCATTGCGATATCGGCTCACCACGTCAGAGAAAATCATGCAATTTTGAGTTGGGACATTCACCTACAGTGAAGTACATTATTAAGGAACACATAATAACTAAGAAAGATATCCCCCACGCTATTTTTTCGACTTTATAAGGTTCCCTGTCAACACATCAAAAAGTTCCAAGGTTTTGTACTGTTGGAATATGATCTCTACGGGTGTTAGCCAGAGTAGAGATTCATGGCATGATCTAAGGCTTGATGTGATGAGCTTCTACTGATTTGTATACATACATGTATACGGAGTGTTCAATCGACTCCCACTATGTCCCTTACCCTTCAGTACTCTTGCAACACCAGCCAAACAATATAAAGTCAAAAAAGGTAAGAAATCTCATGGTAAGAAATTTCAATGATTTATATCATTCTATGTGGAATAAAACTAGATATCAGACAGTGGGTGTATTACAATCAGTTGTATGAACTGGAGAATGCTATAGAATTCCAGCGGAAGACAAGCCATTATATCTTAGAAAACTCCACAAATCACGGCAGGGAATAAATATGATCAAAAAGCAAGAAAAAAACCCATAGATATCTCGTCCTGGAATGACTATGTAGCATTTCACACCGGCTACTTTTATTTATGTTTTTCTGGAGGTAATCTCATTTTTCTTGGTAGCATGGAATCTACAAGCCCGCTATCTAGCTGATTAAATTACGTGGTTATTTTTGGCATAGGTAAGAGAATTGTGGTCTAGAAATAAGTTATTTGTGATGTATATGCCTTATGCTAGTGATGGGGGTATATTGCCTTTGAGTAACAGAGAAAAGACCGAACTACAGATAAGTCTTTCTATGAAAACAGGGAGATGATAAATGCCATGGGGTGGCAGAAGCACTTTAAGGCATTGGGGGGGGGGGGGGACAAGTTGAGTTTAATGTGCCTGTCATTCGCAGAATGAGGTCCCCAGAGGGTGAATTTAGTGCTAAATTAACCTTCTTGGAACCTCAATCTGCATGGCCTCATCTGCTATGTGAGACATAAACTCAGATTGAAGTTCCCAAATGGTGAATATTGTGATGTACACCCATTGGGAACCTCGATTATGTAATGTGTCATCTGCCATCTGCCAATATAGAGAAACTAAACTAAAAAAGAAATAGAATCTATGTTTCTATAGAAATTTGATAATAAAGAAACTTTCCAGAGAAGATGAGGCCTAAGCAGAATGATGTCCCCGGAGGGTGAATTTAGTGATGCTAGCCCGGGATAGCGTCACTAAATTTACACACTGGGGACCTCATTCTGCAAATGACAGGCACATTAAACTCAGGCTTGGGGGGGGGGGGGACATATATCACTTTATATGTGTTGTATTTACTGTGTAGCAGTCAAATGGTGGTTCATATTTGCAGAATTTATCTCCACAACCATCTTAAAGACTGAGACGAAGATGAGATGATTACCATGGATAACAGTCATGATAGTGGTTACACTGATAATCACCAGACATAGTGGTTACACTGATAATCGCCAGACATAGTGGTTACACTGATAATCACCAGACATAGTGGTTACACTGATAATCACCAGACATAGTGGTTATACTGACAATGACCAGACATAGTGGTTACACTGATAATCACCAGACATAGTGGTTATACTGACAATGACCAGACCTGTTATTACACCTCAAAAAATAAATATTCAGGAATTTTTTTCCGGACATCATTGTTTATTAACCCTTTACCCAACAGAAGGGCCCTGTGCCAATGCATTCTCTTATATATGCGAGTCGACCATAGGTCGCCTCGCATATATAAGAGAATGCATTGGCTTAACACATATTAAAAATGATAAAATTGTCAAAGAATATAGAAAAATATTATATATTTTTTTTAAATGTAAGAAAAAATGGTAAAAAGTGTTAAGGCCAATGCATTCTCTTATATATGCGAGGCGACCTATGGTCGACTCGCATATATAAGAGAATGCATTGGCACAGGGCATAACTGTAACCATCACAATGTGGTCAATGAGCCGGTTCCAATGATATCCATATTTGTATGGTGTTATTGAGACAGACCGAAGATATTTTAGGCTGTTGAATCTTTATTTGGGCATTTTTGGCCGGTTTGTTGGGTAAAGGGTTAATCAAAGAGAAGGTTACTGAGATTTTGTGAAAACCCTGCGCAAATGCATTCTCTTATATAAATGCAAGTCTCCCATAGCCTCGAACATATATGAGAATACATTGGCCCAACAATATTAACTTGACCTTGTAAGCCAGTGCATTCTCATAGATATGTGATTGTGAGGCTCCCTATGTGGAAGTGGTAGCCCAGTGGTTACAGTGTCGGACTTGCAATGGTGTCAACGCACCAGCATGAGTTCGCGCCTGCCGGTGGACTATCGTCTTCGCAACAGTGGCTTGGCCGGATTAAGCGGTGAGTGTGCTATATATAGCCACACGCTGTTTCAAATCTCGTGCCAGGTTGTGACCCTTGGGCAAGGTCACTTGTACTGTGCTCGCTTCATCATACCTAGACAAGAAATAGGGACCTGGTTGTTGGGTATGTGTAAGCCGCTCTTGTGAAGCACCTATAAAAATGCATGGCCGCATGCAGAAGACTCTGCATTACTCAACAGCTGGGGTAATAATGTGAAGCGCTTAGGGCCCTTGCGGGGATAGGTGCTATATAAGTACCATTATTATTATTATTATTATTATTATATAAGAGAATGCACTGGTACAAGATCTCTATTGCTGCACTAGCCCGTCATGAAGGGGTTAACTACTCATTGACAAGTAATTTAATATCGCTCAGGAAATGTTCAGATAATAAGTTTTAAAATACTACCATCGTTTGTTGAACTTATTTTTTTATCTGAACATTTCCCACCAATAAATAGGATTCCTTCTGCACTTTTTCTTGTCTGTTGTCTACTCATAATTCCTTAACATCCCTCCAGATGAATAATAGACCATTCCCATGAATATTTGTATATGTGATGGGAGAATCCATTCAGTAAATAAAGGGTTAATGTTAACATTATTTTATAGAAGCATGTTGATGCCAATCTAAGAGGAGCTTGGCTGTATAAAATCTCTTGGCATGCCATCAGCTGTGTATATCAGTGTATAAACAGAAGCTTAGGAACATTTCATTGCTTATCAGACAAGGTAATCCGGTGTTGCAGGAGAACATACAGTAATGCTCTAATTAATCGACCTCTTAACCAAAGCAGAATTATGGGTAACTTTTCAGGATTTAGTCGGAAATATGGCTTGTTGCCATTCATCGGAAAGCTCTCCCCGAGAGCTTTCCGATGAATGGCAACAAGCCATATTTCCGACTAAATCCTGAAAAGTTACCCATAATTCTGCTTTGGTTAAGAGGTCGATTAATTAGAGCATTACTGTATCCCACACTCAATAATTCACGTCTGAGAATATGAGGTAATAGGAAATTCAATTCAGAAATGTATGGCCAAAAATTACTTCACAAAATCCTGTGGCATAACACATATATTCTTGGTCTCGGCATAACAAAAATTATAAAGAAGTAAAATACATAATTCATTCAATTGGATTTTGTTGTTGTCTAGAATGCGATAGAAATTTATCACTTCAGAAGATATTCACAAGTCCTGTGTATTTAACCATTTACATACTAAATTGATTCACCCACTCTGTTATAATAGCATACATTGGAATGGTCTGTAGGTCTATATGGTTCATAGGGAGGGGTTTTCAGAATAAACAAGCAGATATCAAATAATAAAAGTGCAGAATGTTTCCTATTTATTGGAGGGAAATGTTCAAATAATAAGTTCAACAAGCGTTTGTTGAACTTATTATCTGAACATTTACTGTGGGATCGCTACTCATAAATGATGCTTTAGTATAGAAAGGGTTAAAATTTAATTTAATTTTTCTTTCAGATTTGGGCTCAAATATCAAATAGCTCAGATTGGAATGATAGATGCTTCATGGGAAAACCATATATTCAGTCCAAGGGTTCGAATCCTGACATTGGCGAAAATTGGCACCGATTTGCAAGTTTGATCTGAGTTGAGGGACATCTCAATGTGCCAATATGATCGATACATGGTCATTTCGATAAGGAATGAGAATTCGTTCACACTCACTCAGGCACTAACATTAGAAACTATGAACACTCATACTGAGTATGTGTCTCCATAAATCTGATATATATGCCAGCAGTTCCAGTAATCGTATGGTCACGGGTACAATCAGGGACGCCGGAGAAGGGGGGGCATGCAGGGGCCAGGGGAGTCCAGTGGGTACCCCAAAAGTGCCTTCCTGACTGGTTTGCCCCCCCCCCCCCTTGCCCTTTGGTGCTTCCGGAGTCCTTGGGTACAATTTGTGTCAATATTTGAACCCATGATCAGACTGATCTGCTTCTCAACTCTTGGTGAAAGGTCACCACAGGTATCCCCCATCATAGCCACATCCCAGATTTATCCCCAATTCCTCTTCTGGTTTCAGGCCCCCAATTAATCACCATTCAATGGTAATATAATTCTCCTTAATTATTCAATTGGTTCCCCGGGAATATTATTAATATAGCTTCTACTCCATCATCCCTGGGAGGCGAGAACAGTACCCTGGGTGTGCGTTTCATTGAGCTGCCCAGTTTAGCTGAGCCATGTGCTCACCTTGAAGTCATGGAACACACATGTTCTATATTTATCCTCTGTTTACTGTTCTAATTAAGAGAAGTAATTCACTGGAATGCACTGCATATATATATGTTAACCCTTCATGTGAGTAGTGGCAGGGTGGACATAAGCTCCATGTAAAGTTAGTATCTCTCAGAGAAGTAATTCACTGGAATGCACTGCATATACACGTTAACCCTTCGTGTGAGTAGTGGTAGGGTGGACATAAGCTCCATGTAAAGTTAGTATCTCTCAGAGAAGTAATTCACTGGAATGCACTGCATATATGCGTTAACCCTTCGTGTGAGTAGTGGTAGGGTGGACATAAGCTCCATGTAAAGTTAGTATCTCTCAGAGAAGTAATTCACTGGAATGCACTGCATATACGCGTTAACCCTTCGTGTGAGTAGTGGTAGGGTGGACATAAGCTCCATGTAAAGTTAGTATCTCTCAGAGAAGTAATTCACTGGAATGCACTGCATATACGCGTTAACCCTTCATGTGAGTAGTGGTAGGGTGGACATAAGCACAATGTAAAGTTAGTATCTCCCAGAGAAGTAATTCACTGGAATGCACTGCATATACGCGTTAACCCTTCATGTGAGTAGTGGTAGGGTGGACATAAGCACAATGTAAAGTTAGTATCTCTCAGAGAAGTAATTCACTGGAATGCACTGCATATACATGTTAACCCTTCATGTGAGTAGTGGCAGGGTGGACATAGGCACCATGTAAAGTTAGTATCTCTCAGAGAAGTAATTCACTGGAATGCACTGCATATACGCGTTAACCCTTCATGTGAGTAGTGGTAGGGTGGACATAAACTCCATGTAAAGTTAGTATCTCTCAGAGAAGTAATTCACTGGAATGCACTGCATATACGCGTTAACCCTTCATGTGAGTAGTGGTAGGGTGGACATAAGCGCCATGTAAAGT
Organism: Siphonodentalium dalli; assembly: GCA_032622095.1. Lineage (NCBI taxonomy): Eukaryota > Metazoa > Mollusca > Scaphopoda > Gadilida > Siphonodentaliidae > Siphonodentalium > Siphonodentalium dalli. The sequence goes on from CP136065.1 coordinate 31,508,423, forward strand.
TAGTATCTCTCTGATAAGTAATTCACTGGAATGCACTGCATATACGCGTTAACCCTTCATGTGAGTAGTGGTAGGGTGGACATAAGCGCCATGTAAAGTTAGTATCTCTCTGATAAGTAATTCACTGGAATGCACTGCATATACGCGTTAACCCTTCATGTGAGTAGTGGCAGGGTGGACATAAGCTCCATGTAAAGTTAGTATCTCTCAGAGAAGTAATTCACTGGAATGCACTGCATATACACGTTAACCCTTCATGTGAGTAGTGATAGGGTGGACATAAGCTCCATGTAAAGTTAGTATCTCTCAGAGAAGTAATTCACTGGAATGCACTGCATATATGCGTTAACCCTTCATGTGAGTAGTGGTAGGGTGGACATAAGCTCCATGTAAAGTTAGTATCTCTCAGAGAAGTAATTCACTGGAATGCACTACATATACACGTTAACCCTTCATGTGAGTAGTGGTAGGGTGGACATAAGCGCCATGTAAAGTTAGTATCTCTCTGATAAGTAATTCACTGGAATGCACTGCATATACGCGTTAACCCTTCATGTGAGTAGTGGCAGGGTGGACATAAGCTCCATGTAAAGTTAGTATCTCTCAGAGAAGTAATTCACTGGAATGCACTGCATATATGCGTTAACCCTTCATGTGAGTAGTGATAGGGTGGACATAGGCTCCATGTAAAGTTAGTATCTCTCAGAGAAGTAATTCACTGGAATGCACTGCATATATGCGTTAACCCTTCATGTGAGTAGTGATAGGGTGGACATAGGCTCCATGTAAAGTTAGTATCTCTCAGAGAAGTAATTCACTGGAATGCACTGCATATATGCGTTAACCCTTCATGTGAGTAGTGGCAGGGTGGACATAAACTCCATGTAAAGTTAGTATCTCTCAGAGAAGTAATTCACTGGAATGCACTGCATATATGCGTTAACCCTTCATGTGAGTAGTGGTAGGGTGGACAAAAGCTCCATGTAAAGTTAGTATCTCTCAGAGAAGTAATTCACTGGAATGCACTGCATATACGCGTTAACCCTTCGTGTGAGTAGTGGCAGGGTGTACATAAGCTCCATGTAAAGTTAGTATCTCTCAGAGAAGTAATTCACTGGATGCACTGCATATACGCGTTAACCCTTCATGTGAGTAGTGGTAGGGTAGACATAAGCTCCATGTAAAGTTAGTATCTCTCAGAGAAGTAATTCCCTGCATATACGCGTTAACCCTTCGTGTGAGTAGTGGTAGGGTGGACATAAGCACCATGTAAAGTTAGTATCTCTCAGAGAAGTAATTCACTGGAATGCACTGCATATACACGTTAACCCTTCGTGTGAGTAGTGGTAGGGTGGACATAAGCTCCATGTAAAGTTAGTATCTCTCCGAGAAGTAATTCACTGGAATGCACTGCATATACGCGTTAACCCTTCGTGTGAGTAGTGGTAGGGTGGACATAAGCTCCATGTAAAGTTAGTATCTCTCAGAGAAGTAATTCACTGGAATGCACTGCATATACGCGTTAACCCTTCATGTGAGTAGTGGTAGGGTGGACATAAGCTCCATGTAAAGTTAGTATCTCTCAGAGAAGTAATTCACTGGAATGCACTGCATATACGCGTTAACCCTTCGTGTGAATAGTGGCAGGGTGGACATAAGCTCCATGTAAAGTTAGTATCTCTCAGAGAAGTAATTCACTGGAATGCACTGCATATATGCGTTAACCCTTCATGTGAGTAGTGGCAGGGTGGACATAAGCACAATGTAAAGTTAGTATCTCTCAGAGAAGTAATTCACTGGAATGCACTGCATATACGCGTTAACCCTTCATGTGAGTAGTGGTAGGGTGGACATAAGCTCCATGTAAAGTTAGTATCTCTCTGAGAAGTAATTCACTGGAATGCACTGCATATATGCGTTAACCCTTCATGTGAGTAGTGGTAGGGTGGACATAAGCTCCATGTAAAGTTAGTATCTCTCAGAGAAGTAATTCACTGGAATGCACTGCATATATGCGTTAACCCTTCATGTGAGTAGTGGTAGGGTGGACATAAGCTCCATGTAAAGTTAGTATCTCTCAGAGAAGTAATTCACTGGAATGCACTGCATATACACGTTAACCCTTCATGTGAGTAGTGGCAGGGTGGACATAAGCTCCATGTAAAGTTAGTATCACTCAGAGAAGTAATTCACTGGAATGCACTGCATATACGCGTTAACCCTTCATGTGAGTAGTGGTAGGGTGGACATAAGCTCCATGTAAAGTTAGTATCTCTCAGAGAAGTAATTCACTGGAATGCACTGCATATATGCGTTAACCCTTCATGTGAGTAGTGGCAAGGTGGACAAAAGCTCCATGTAAAGTTAGTATCTCTCAGAGAAGTAATTCACTTCATCTATATACATCCTAACCCTTCCCGTGTAGTAGTGAGGCAAGGCAAGGGTCAGGTTATTACGTTTTCAGATTTTCCCAGTTTTGGACCAGGAACCAGCCATTCAACAAGATGAATTGAATGCGCGTCAATAAACAAAGTTAACAGACAGAAGATGGAGTCATAACAACAATGGCAGTTGACAGCTCATTCATTGAGCTTTTATATTTAGGCCAAAAAAATACCTGTTCCCTACCTACCCTAGAAAAAGATGACTACCCAAATATTTTTATTGGACTGTAGACACAGATACATGCCTACAGATGAAGAACACACCATTTGAATGTACACTAGCTTTTAACCCTTTACCCAACAAACTGGCCAAAACCGGCCAAATAAAGCTTCAACAGCCTAAAATATCTTCGGTCTGTCTCAATAGAACCATACAAATATGGATATCATTGGAACCGGCTCCTTGACCACATTGTGATAGTTACAGTTATGCCCTGTGCTAATGCATTCTCTTATATATGCGAGTCGACCATAGGTCGCCTCGCATATATAAGAGAATGCATTGGCCTAAAAAAAATCCTTTTTTTACCATTTTTTCTTACATTCTTTAACAATTTTATAATTTTTAATGTGTTAAGCCAATGCATTCTCTTATATATGCGAGGCGACCTATGGTCGACTCGCATATATAAGAGAATGCATTGGCACAGGGCCGTTCTGTTGGGTAAAGGGTTAACCATTTCTATACTAAATACTCATTGATGAGTAGTTATCCCTCAGGGAATATATTCAGATAATAAGTTCAATAAATGACCATAGGTAATTTTTTTAACTTATTATCTGAACATTTTACGCCAAGAAATATAGGATTCCATCTTCACTTTCTATTATCTGTCAACTGCTTATAATTTCTGAACATCCCTCCAAATGAATAATAGACAATTCCAAAATATACTTTTAGAACTGATGGGATAATCCATTTAGTAAAGAAAGGGTTGACTGAATGGGAGAATCCATTCATTAATAGAATGGTTATTATTCATCAAAGAAACACTCACCTTAAGATCTGTTGTCTCTTAAGTTCAACTCGGAATTCAACTCATTTCATCAATGTTCTCAAGAGCTCAAAATTAGGTGTGTGTAAGGGAGAATCTGAAAATAAAAGAAAACATATTGGAAAACACTTAAATATTATCGGATTTATAGAGGCACGGTCCCAGTATGAGTGTACACTGCTTCGAATATGACTTCCATCACAACATTTACAGCCAGTCATTTTTATTTTCATTGTTAATTGTTACGCAGACTATTCTGTAGGAGAGCAAATTTTAATACAGTTTTAGACAGATACACTATTACGAGGTGACCCTTGTACATTTTTCATATGAAAATCTCACTTATTAATCAATTATATTTAAAAAATATGTGACAACAAATGTTTTTCATGTTTTTTTTTTTTAATATTAACCCTTCCTGCATGGAGATTTCTGAAATTTTGCGAAAACCCTGTACCAATGTATTATCTTGTATATGCGAGTATCCAATAGGGAGAGAATTCATTGGCCTAACAATATTTATCTTAACCTTGTAAGCCAGTGACTTCTCTTATATATGCGAGGCTCCGTGTAAGACAGTGCATCGATCGATCCCTATGGGAGACTCACATACATGTATATAAGAGAATACACTGGCACAGGATCTTTATAATGCTGCACCAGCGCAACTCCTGTCATGAAAGGGTTAACAGAATCGTGTCATCACAGTGAGTTTGTTTGTCTGGAAGGAGTGACCAAATTTTAAATAATCTAGCTTTTCACTGGATAAATCAGTTTGAAAATGTAGCTCTAAAACTTTCGGCAAGATAAATTTTTTTTAAATATTTGCCCCAGCTATCCAATTAATACAATACATGTACCACCATAAATCGGTAGTTGACAAGTGGTGAACCTTGAGAAAAAAGTAAACTTAATTTTTATAGCCTTTTGCAAACATCACTTTTGTCAACATGAAACAGTGAGAAAATGTTGCTGCATGTAAGAACAAATAGCATGTTGTTTTGACATGTTCTTAAGTCGTGTTTTTTGTATAATTAAGATCAATAGGACTACTTCAATTAACGATGATGGCTTCAGTCTCACCAGCAAGCCTGAGTTTAGTGTGCCTGTTATTTGCAGAATGAGGTCCCCCAGAGGCTGAATTTAGTGATGCTATGCCGCATAGCGGGCTAGAATCACCAATTTCACCCTCTGGGAACCTCATTCTGTATGACTCATCTGCTATGGGAGACATATAGACTCAGATTGAAGTTCCGAAATGGTGAATATTGTGATGTACATTGATTATGCAATGTTTCGTCTGCCAATTTGGGGATATAGAGAAACTAAACTGAAAAAGAAATAGAATCTATGTGAAGAAGTTTAAATTTAATAATAAAGAAACTTTCCAGAGTATAAGAGGCTTAAGCAGAATTAGGTCTCCAGGGGGTGAATTTAGTGATGCTAGCCCACTATGCGGCGGGATAGTGTCACTAAATAAACCCTCTGGGGACCTCATTCTGCAAATGACAGGCACCTTACTCTCAGGCCTGCTCATCAGTGGGATTGGGTAAATAAGATAAATGTAAAGAAATTGCGGCAAAAATTGACAGATCACAATGCAGCATACAAGCAAGTCTGGAAATAGTTTGTCTGACATTTGCAGAATGAGGTTACCAAAGGGTGAATTTAGTGATCCTATCCCGCAGTTCACCATGTTCACCCTATGGGAACCTCATTCTGCTTTAACCCTTTGAGTGCCAGGGGCCGATCTCATTGGCCCTAAACCTACAAAATAAGTCTGTTGAAGAATATAAGAATAAATTATTAAAATTGTAAAAAATTGTAAAAAACAAAAAAAATTGTTAGGCCAATGCATTCTCTTATATATGCGAGGCGACCTATGGTCGACTCGCATATATAAGAGAATGCATTGGCACAGGGTATATGGGTTGATACAAAAATTGACCTGGCACTCAAAGGGTTAAAAAGCCTAAATTGCTATGAAACAAGTTCTCCAGTTGAAGTTGGTGATGCTTATGCACTGGGTAAACTTGCTTTTGGACTGTGGCGGGAACGATGTTCTTACAGTATGAAACACGCACGTATGCATGGTAATTGTCACCTAATTTTGTTGCTGTCTGGCTAATACATGAATCTCTACTCTGGCTTCACCCATTGATTATATTCCACCAGTTAAAAACCTGGGATCTTTTTGATCTTCTGACAGGGAACGTTATAGCATTGAAAAATAATGTTATTGAACAGTAATATGTTTCCTTGTTAATACCTGTTCCTTAATATTTCACAGTAGGTGATTGCATGATTAAGGCGACTTAGAATGCGACTTGGGAGACATTTTCTCCCTAAAATGTGCCACTTCTCCCTATTTTTCTCCTAGGGAGAAGTGACTTCTCTCTTACATACCAGTGTGCACATTTCAAAACAGCGTATTTGAAGTGTATTTACTCATTATAATGGTATTATAAATGACCTCTTGCATTGCATAATATCACAGAACGGTGAAGACTAAGAATAAATTGAACTTAAACCTTTATAACTTCTCCCTGATTACAGTCCATTTCTCCCTAATAATCTAATAGGGAGAAGTGATTTCTCCCCAATTGAATTATCTAGGCGGGTCCATGGATTTAGGTGACTTTTTTTTATTGGTCCCTGGATTTAGGCAACTTTTTTTTATTGGTCCCTGGATTTAGGTGACTTTTTTTAGCCTAGGATAGGATAATTTTATTTACAATACACATATGAATGGTACAATAGAATTAACATATTCAGATAATAATGCAGTATATTGCTGGGGTAACATACCCCTGCCAGGCTGTCTTCATGCTTCCCCCAAAACAAATATCACTATATAAATAATTAATCAGATGGCATGAGAATTATTCATATTCATATCCACATACAAGTACAAACTAATCATATGTATATATGTGAAAAAAAATATATAATCTAGAACAAAATGTTTAGAGCATTTTTACAAAAACTGTTTATATGTTTGTGAGCCAATCGAGACGAGTGATCACTATAGCGCTTTAGCTCTTCGCTGAAACATTATATTCTTGTCATATATTCTAAAAGATGAGAAGTGTCTGTCTCAGTTTCAAATGAAGATTGAGAGAATAATATTCAGATTATAGAGAAGATCGCATGAAATATCAGAACTCAAGCTCAACACGACGTCTCCTGCGATGCAGATTTATTAATTCTAAATGTTTTTGCTTTACGTCTCTTACAATCATTACAGCAAACCTTGTAACAAAGGGTAGACAACTGGTGAACAATGAGTAGATAGGTAAGAGGGCTCTGGGTGCAATTCACATGTTACCTGATTTCTTTTCCATCAATGCACCTAGACAACTCACATGAGAAGAGAGGATAACCAGACGAGACAAAAACATTGTTGTGCATACCTCAGGAGAGCAACTTGAAACAAAACGAAGGTAAAATAAACAGCGTCAATATCAATAACATCAGTACCATTTGTTTTTTTATCTTTTAGGCTGTAACAGTTTTATAAGTTGGTTTTACATACAGTAATACCTAACCTGGGAAATACCTAAATATCTGTCAAAATATCTTACTCCTATGAGGACTAGATCCCACAGACTTGCTATCGAGAAAGATAAGTACAGTAATTCCCTAAATAATCAACCCCTAAACCACAGCAGAATTATGGGTAATTTTTCAGGATTTAGTCGGAAATATGGCTTGCTGTCATTCAACGGAAAGCTCTCACCGGAAAGCACTCGGTGAGAGCTTTCCGATGAATGGAACAAGCCATATTTCCAACTAAATCCTGAAAAATTTCCCATAATTCTGCTGTGGTTAAAGGGTCATATACTTCGGCATTACAGTATAACTGGAGGTTTGGAACTATGAATATATCTTAAAATTGGTGAGGCCTTAACACAACTTCTCCCCATACCATCTCACACTATATCTGTCTTGCAGTAGCCATCTAGGTCCTGGTTGTTTTTGAGTATGAATCACGGGTGTTTATAGAGCTTTTGTCTCTAGCATGGTAGTAACTTCTGCTATAACCATGCTTATATTCATCATAAACATGGAAGCACATGGCTCCAAGCCAAAACATGATATGCTTGTTGGATCATATAGTAATTTTGACTCCTACTATTGGACTGACTGAGTATTTCATTTGACAGCACCTAATGCAACTGAATTCTACTCATGGGTCTAGATAGGAGTTTATTTCTTCACAATGTACCAGTTAATATAAGAAAGCATGCTACTTCTCCCATCAATAAAATTTTAGGCGAAATTTTCTTATAATTTCCTTCAGCCCATGTACCCAGCCTATTCTTAAATACCTGATGTTTTTTTAATAGTCTTATATCACATTACATGTATATAGTAACTAGCTGAAACAGGCTCCCTTTGGGAGCCTTTATTCAGTGTTGGAGGGGCCTGCAGCCCCTCTGTGCATTAGGAGCCATAGGCCCCTGTGTGTTCTTCGCGCGCATGACAGACAGATCCTGAGATCCTACTCTTTAATATATATTGATAATATTATTATGCTACTTCAATATATCATCGGGCAAATAGGTTCATATTGGACCTAAATATTGACATTAGTTCAAGACTAAAGACCCTCCAATTACCAAACTGCCGGACAATCGAACCCTCAGATTAACAAACCCTCGGACTATCGAACCCTCAGACTATCAAACCCTTGACTATCGAACCATCAGATTAACAAACCCTCGGACTATCAAACTCTCAGACTACCAAACCCTCGGACTACCAAATCCTCGGACTACCGAACCTTTGGACTACAGAACCCTCTGATTATAAAACTATCATATTATCAAACCCTTGGACTATCGAGCCCTCAGACTATTAAACACACTGTACTCAATAATAACATGCACTTCATTTTCTGTAGTATTTTGCAAAATGCAGATGTATTAAAATTGAAAAACAACATTAGGGAGGAAGTGAACATTGAGTGTAGCAAGCCTGGGTTTAGTGTGCCTGTCATTTGCAGAATGAGGTCCCCAGAGGGTGAATTTAGTGACGCTATCCCGCATAGCAGGCTAGCATCACTAAATTCATCCTCTGGGGACCTCATGCATTCTGCTCAGGCCTCATCTTCTCCAGAAAGTTTCTTTATTATCAAATTTCTTTCGAAACTCTTCACATAGATTCTATTTCTTTTTTAGTTTAGTTTCTCTATATCCCCAAATTGACAGACGACACTGTGCAGGATAGCATCACTAAATTCACCCTCTCGGGACCTCATTCTGCATATGACACGCACACCAAACTCAGACTTGGAGTGTAGGAATTTTGTCACAGCAACATGCAACATCACAGAATGTTACTACACAGTTCCCAATATTTAACGGTATTTCCCAACTCAAAATGTATTTTCAGGTTGATATTCTTCGCTTAGATTAACTATAAGTAATAAACTTAGTTTCATAACATAATTACCCAGTTTACAGGCATCCTTCCAAACCACATACTATTTATAGAAGTTTGGGATTCTGCATTATTCCTTGAATAAATAAATGAATTTTAAAGATGCATAATCTGTTTACCGCCCCTCAGTTACTATTTGTTTGGATTCAGGGGTAAAAAATATTTGATTTGAGTTGAGGAAATCGATCCACAATAAAAGCTCAGAGTTATTAGATATTGATTTTTTAAATCTATTATTTTTCACCATCGAGACTTATTAGTGGCCCAGTGACGAGCCGGCGGTCTCGGACAAAATTATATGTTAATAAATAACACGTTTAGGGAAAATTTATACTATAGTTGACAGTGGTTAGCATTATTTTTGGGCAATTAGTCGATTCTGATAACTAAAGCAGGCATTTCTAAAAATGTTGTTGGAATCTGCTTATATGGGGACCATCGAATCGGAGTGAGTACATTTAACCTCTACAATACACAAATTCTGGGAACCTCATGTGAATGCCAATCAGATAGATGGTAAACTGTACCCTCACCATCGCTCCATCTTACATCAAATGTCTGGTTTTGTATATAGCTTTGGTTTGTAAGAGGCCCTCTTAATAGCGTGCTCAAAGCATATTCTAAGTTAACCCTTTACCCAACAAACCGGCCAAAACCGGCCAAATAAAGCTTCAACAGCCTAAAATATCTTCGGTCTGTCTCAATAGAACCATACAAATATGGATATCATTGGAACCGGCTCCTTGACCACATTGTGATAGTTACAGTTATGCCCTGTGCCAATGCATTCTCTTATATATGCGAGTCGACCATAGGTCGCCTCGCATATATAAGAGAATGCATTGGCCTAAAAAAAATCTTTTTTTAACACTTTTTACCATTTGTTCTTACATTCTTTAACAATTTTATAATTTTTAATGTGTTAAGCCAATGCATTCTCTTATATATGCGAGGCGACCTATGGTCGACTCGCATATATAAGAGAATGCATTGGCACAGGGCCCTTCTGTTGGGTAAAGGGTTAATCAACATATGTAATTCATTCAATGCTTATGAATGTTTGGAATGTAGAAGGTATTCACAGGTAAAGAGGACTTATGCTGGAGACATACAAAAATTCATTCTGACTTCTGAAATAGGCAGATAATTCTGAGACCTACCATGGTGCCTTAGGCAGGGGGATTATCCAGCCTTAGATCAGCGGATTAGGTTAATCTTCTATGCAGCAAGACATGTGAAGATGGGCAATCGGGATATATGAATGAGGAAAGTATGATTGGTGGTATTCAAGCTTGATTTTTATTGTATATGCCACATTAATTTCCATGCATTCCCTGTCTGGTCCCACATGTATAATGGACCGTACAAGAGCACTGTATCAAGCAGTGTTACATAATCAGATTTCACGATTGTGCATCAGAATCTAGAAGCCATCTCATCTGGCAATCAAAGAATTGAGCAAGCAAAGAGCACTTTGGTGCCAGACATTTACAGAATGAAGTCTCCAGAGGGTGAATTTAGCAGGCTAGCTTTACTAAATTCATACACTGGGGACCTCATTCTGCTCAGGACTCATCTTCTATGGGAGACCTATAGGCTCAGATTTAAGTTCCCAGATGCATGGTGAAGATTGTAATGTGCACCCATTGGGCTCCTCGATTATGCAATGTGTTGTCTGCCAATTTGAGGATATAGAGAAACTAAACTCAAAAAGAAAAAGAACTTTCTTAAGAAGTTCTAAAGAAACAAAAAAACTTGATGAGGCCTAAGCAGAATGAGGTCCCCAGAGGGTGAATTTAGTGATGCTAGCCCTTTGTGTGGGGTAGCATCACTGAATTCACCCTCTGGGGACCTCAATCTGCAAATGCCCGGCACCATAATCTCAGTCCTTACATATCCCAGAATATACAGTAATGCCCTAAATAATCGACTCCTTAACCATATCAGAATTATGGGCAACTTTTCAGGATTTAGTCGGAAATATGGCTTATTGTCATTCATCGGAAAGCTCTCAGTGAGAGCTTTCTGATGAATGGCAACAAGCCATATTTAGATTAAGTTTCTGCCCATCTGCACGTGCTCAATATGAACAAACATGCACTGCATTATAAACCAAAATTGGCTCAGAATAATAATAATGACACTTATATATCACTTATTCACCATATTAGGTGCTCTAAGTACTTATCATTTTACCCCGTTGTTGAGCAATGCCGAGTCATTTAGTCTAATATAGGGCCATGCGAATGGGGGGGGGGGTTACATTTGAATCAAATCTCGAATCAAATCGGGGTGAGATTTGCAAATCGAATCTCGAATCAAATATATGCATTAGCCCAACCTGGGTATCAAATACCCATTACAGCTAACCTGGACCCAGCTTCATGAACTTCGTGAAAATATTTTAATCCTATGATCGAATCATATTGAAAATCAAATCGAATCTCGAAGCTTTGTAGGGCCCCATGCAGTCTTAAATAACTGATGTTTCAATATAGAGTGGCTTACACTTATCCATGCAACATGCCAGGCCCCAATTTCACCTCTATGTGCGACTAATCCAGCACAGCGTGAGTGGCCTCTCAATGGTCACAACCTACAGTAATGCCCTAAATAATCGACTGCTTAACCACAGCAGAATTATGGGTAATTTTTCAGGATTTAGTCGGAAATATGGCTTGTTCCATTCACCGGAAAGCTCTCAGTGAGAGCTTTCCTATGAATGGCAACAAGCCATATTTCCGACTAAATCCTGAAAAATTACCCATAATTCTGCTGTGGTTAAGGAGTTTATTATTTAGGGCATTACTGTATGCATTTTGAGTATTTAGTACTAATGTTAATTGTAGAGAATTATGAGGACCCCAATTCAAACCCAAGGGAAGCATAAGTGACCATGATGGGTTTGATATTTAACTAGGATTCTATAGATATTTGAGTCGCTGGTCCCTGTGTTGAGATCGAACCTCATACCTTGATGACTTGCACCGGAGTACTCATAACATGGGAACGTCAATGAAACAAAGAAATTGCCTTTGAACCCGAGTGTGGCGGTGTCAGATGAATTATTATTCGTACATCATGACTTATAGAATGTAAATAATCCTCTAGTCAATTTGAGAACATAGGTAGAAAAACAGAAAGGATAGTCCAAGCTCGTTAATAGCATGCTTTAACGAACCGCGTGATGAGATCACTGGTTAGATCTCCTGATTACCACCGAATAACAACGCACTTAGTATGCATGATTATTAATTTGGCAGAACGTGATCATGGATAAAACACCTGATCCATTTATTACAAGTGAAATTCGGTATTTTGACATAGCTCCAAATTTCTATGATTTTAAGGCCATTTTTTATTATTATTTGGTTCATGGATATGTTTTATCTTGAAATTAAAGTGATGTGAAATACTCCGCTAGGGTGAGCAAATAGAAATAGGGAATAATCCTGCCCAAAGTAGTTATTGTTATGAATATTAATCCAAATTGACAACACACACTATCATTCTTATATATTAATTAAATGCAATGACGATAGATGGCGAAATCCTATGCGTTAGTTTATTGCCGATTGTCCCGAATTGAGATGTAAATATTTACAATTGAGCATAGTTCAGTTGATGTTTTCTATGGAGTGGTATGGTCGATTTCTTTGAAATTTTCTGTGATGTTAGTAGAATGTTACATTCCCCAGGTTGGTATAGAGCCTGAGAACTAACTTATAAGTTTATCGCACTCGAACAAGTCCTTAATATGTCTTTACGGTAGGCAGATGCTAATAAAAAATTTAAAAAAGGAAAATTGTGATTTATACTTATTTTTGTAAACAATCAGCAGTAAATTTGAGTTGGAAAGTGAAAATTTAATGACTTGGATATAGCTTTCAAAGCACACCAGGCACCAAGCATAGTATCTGTTTGTCCAGATCAGTGTGGCTCCACATCTAAACTTTAATATCAAAATATTGGAATCTTGTGAATGTCCCAATTGTAGTTAAATCAACATTTAATAGATATAATAATTACTCTATAATCAAAGATTTCGGCCACCAGCCTTTCTCAGTGATGATACAAGTACACTTTCGGCTATTGATGACAATCAAAAGTTGTCCGTCATCGTTCAGATATTCACATTGACACAATAACGCTGGCGTGGTTATTGAAGGCTTTGCCAGTGTGTGTCAAGTCTTAGAATTCATGAATTCTCTTTTATAAGTCGAAGTTGCTGTTCCCCGCTCTCTTTTACTGTAACAATCATATCATTAGCAGAATGTCCATTCCCATTAAAATACTGGTAAACTGGCTTATCTTTATAGTTTGTATGTCCCTTGAGTGTTCAATGATCCTCTCCAAAATATATGGTCATTTGTTGAACTTATTATCTGAACATTTCCTGAGGGATAACTACTCACCAATGAATATTAAGTATAGAAAGTGTTAAAGATCTTGCATTTGTCTGCAGACGATTACACTAATTGCCTGTGATTAATTGGAATGGCACAGAGACTGCACCGGCCAGTCGACAAAGACCACCGGCCAGTCACCAGAGGCTACTGGCCAGTCACCAGAGACTGCCGGCCAGTCACCAGAGGCTACCGGCCAGTCAACAGAGGCTACTGACCAGTCACCAGAGACTGCCGGCCAGTCACCAGAGACTGCCGGCCAGTCACCAGAGGCTACCGGCCAGTCAACAGAGGCTACTGACCAGTCACCAGAGGCTACCGGCCAGTCACCAGAGACTACTGACCAGTCACCAGAGACTGCCGGCCAGTCACCAGAGGCCATTGTGAGGAGCGACTGTTAAAGATGCAGATGGGAATTGATCTTATAATATAAGCTTTATAATTTAACTAGATTGTTTTAGTTGTCACAACTAGAGGTGTAACTGTAACAAGGTGTGACTGTCCCAATTGGATGTAGTGCACATGGGCTATAAAAAGGTAGCCATATTAAAAGATGGTGGGGGTGGGGGTGGGGGAGTGGTGAAATGATTCATCAGTAGTTTTTGCTCACTTCTTGATTTATGAGTTGTTTGAACTCGTGAACCAAACAATTAAACAAAATGGACTTTGTTGTGTGCAGTGTATTCATACAGTAGGTACGCAGCACCCACCTGCTCGTTAATTATCACCTATTAATTAACCCATAGGCTGACAGGAATTAAGTCTGAATACTTTTGTCGTTCAATTGATTCCCACTAATATAGCAAGCAATTTTATAATTTCTTATGATTATATAGATTCCGACCTGAATTCCGGGCTATAAAATGTAACATTTTGTTTTTATCCAAGTTCATGACAAGTCAAGTCATTATCAATCACACAAAGCTGTAACTTAATTAATCAATCAATCACTTTCTTAAAGATAGGTTTCCCCTGACAGAACTTCCACCAACAACAACAACAACAACAACAACAACAACAGATTTTTGCACAGTTGCATTGGTATCCCTCAAAAACATTTGAAAAAACAAATATATAGTTCAATAAAAGGTGATTAGAAATCAAACTTAATCCACAAAATTGCAATGGATCACTTCCCAAAAGTGTTCTATAAATAATAACATCTTCTGGCACACTGTCCTAGTAATTTTCTGGGGGAATATATAGAGAATATAGGAACAATCATTTTCATTTTAAAATATAACAATTTTGAAATAGTTTCATGGGTATAAAATAATAAATAATATGATCAGACGTAAACGTAATATGCGCCCGCTTGTTACTGTTCGTGTGATTATCGGATGAGTTTTTATCTTTAGAAGGATTTGATGATAAACCCTAACGGGACACAAGAAAATAATATACACAATGTATGTAAATAATCGCATATAACGTAAATGTGGATGTTTAGCCTGCCCATGTAATACGAGTCTCAGCTGTCTCGCCATCAACGCAGTCCTGTCTGGAATTTGCGCGCCAATGTAGGTTGTGACGTCATAATGTACGTCTTGATGTCATGACGCATTTACTGGTTTCCAAAGAAGCAATCTTAAAGGACTGTGCGATCTTTCAATTGGAACTTATAGTTTCCGTTTGTCGGCCTTGAACTTTGAGAATATTTCTTCAATCTTTTAGGTGGAAATACCGTTAGAAAATGGAAGATCAAATCTAAACGGCCAGTAAGGCCCCTAAAATCCTCTTTCGGGGCAATTTTTTTTAATAATTTGATAAAATATGTAAACAAAACTTTTTCATGCAATTTCAGTTTTTTTAACCAGGGCTTTGGTTTAATTTACATCCATTTTTTAAAAATTTCTTTGTTCCTACGTATGCTGAAGAAAAGCTAACATTTACCGGAACAAAGTTTTTTATGTTTGCCCTGGAGCATTTTGCCCAATTACACATTTTGAGGTGGCATTAATCAATACAAAATGGCGGCCGTCGCCAACAATATTTTTTTGGTCTCGGCTGACCCTTGAGTTATGAATAAATTATTCTATTTTAGGTAAGTTCAATCTATTTTCAGATTGGTCTGAAAAAGTCGATTAGTATATCTCATATACGCATAAGTATACCCTAGGTCGCTTCACTTCCGCTGCTTCGACGCGGGAGAGAGGGCGCTATGAATTGAAGACCTATGTCCAGAAATGCTTCTATCAATTAATATTTATTTTATTTTGAATATTTTATTATAAAATGAGATGATTAAATGGGACACTTTATTGTTCTATTTTTAGAACAGACCATTCAGGCGATACCACATAGCGATAGAGATCATTAGGGTGTTCCCATAGCTATGCTCTGAATGTCAACAAAATATAATCAATATTAATAGATAGAAGCATTTCCGGACAGGGGTCTTTGATTCATATCTAATATTTTATACCCCGGTAACCAGCGGTAACTATATAACAAATATTTACAAAGAGACAGACGATCTTTAAGCAAATTGAGCAACAGGACTTAAAATTGTCATAAAATGAATCCGAAGTCATACAGTAATGCTCTAAATAATCGACTCCTTAACCACAGCATAATTATGGGTAACTTTTCAGGATTTAGTCGGAAATATGGCTTGTTGCCATTCATAGGAAAGCTCTCCCCGAGAGCTTTCCGATGAATGGCAAGAAGCCATATTTCCGACTAAATCCAAAAAAGTTACCCATAATTATGCTGTGGTTAAGGAGTCGATTAATTAGAGCATTACTGCAACTTTATTCATAAAATAAGAGACGTTCCTTCCGTCAATTGGGAATTTTGTGGTCAGTCGTTGAGAATAAACCTGACTATTTCCCATTGGACAATGAGGCATTTTCAGCCCATGAAATATAATAAAAATCCCTAGGTCTATTTCACTATATAAACGCATTCCTGTACCACTATACTGGGAAACTTGACAGGTCAATTTTTTTTCTCTCTACCAGTATGGAATAGAATAGAATAGAATAGTTTTATTTGTCAATCAAGACGCCATGACCGGCAGAGTAATTACAGTATAATAACGTAATAAAAATGTGGTTGATTTTGTTGATTTATGTGATAAATACCGGTAATAAAGAATGAGAATAAAATAAAATAGAAACAAAATAAGTTAAGGAATGCCCCACTCCACATGTCTGTTTTTTTTTTATAGATCCTATAGATTCACAGTGAGATTAAAGCTAAAAGGTTGGTACTGCTGTTTTGCAGTAAGAAGAAAACTTTAATGAGTCTGGTCATTTAAGATTTTTAATTGCTTTCATTGGGACTTTAGTCTATACATGTAATATAAGCATGGGCTACATCAATGTCAATTTCAGATGTGCATACACAAGGTAAATGTGGGACCATTGTCAAAGTTTTTAAATAATTCTTCACTGTTGCTGACTGTTGTACCAAATTTACTACATGTGATGATCACTATGAGTTAACCGATTTGGGTTACTGCAAGCATTTCATGATAGCATGTAAATAATCTACACTAGACATTGGCAGGTCTTGTGTCTTGAGACATAAATAGCATCGTCTTCTAACATTGCCAGGAAATGCAGTCATCCAGCACATGAGGGTGGAAATGGGAACGATAGCAAGCAAATTTTGATAAGATCTGACAGATATGTCCACCTCATGAATATTAAGACCAAGTTTTGGAAGACTTCAAATATGAAGAATGCAAAAGATCGTGAGACAAAATTTACTGATATAAAAGCAGACAGACTGGATGGACAAAAGTTATAATTTTTTCACAATAAATGTGGACGATGCCTTAATGATCACATTTTGCATTAAGAAACAACTTTTGTATGGTGCAGTGTATTGTGTGACAATTTCCGCAGACATTTTAAAATCTGGCAGAATTTGAGTAAGTATGCTGACTGCTCTTTCTATATAAACTAGAGGTGTGACTGTCCCAATGGGACTAAGGATACCCCCCCCCCCCCCCCCCCCCCCCGTGTTTTTAAAATACTAAGATGTTTCACATGTCAGTAAACATTTAGTTAAAATAATAAAATAGCAGTTCCCATTGCAGGTGCACAACCATAACCCTAATCTTAACTCTATTGACCGAAAAATGTAGGAATAAAAAGGGGGATAACTCCACCAAAAATTGTCAGACAGACGTCATAATTGCAGGTGCACAGGTTCCCATGGTACTAAACATCTGTGCCAAGTTAAAAAAGAATTGACCTAAAAAATTAGGAATAAAAGCTCGGATAAAATTATACATGTTGCGAACATTTTCTAAGTCGAAAAAGGGGGGATAACTCCACCAAAAAAAGTCTGACAGACGTCATAATTGCAGGTGCACAGGTTCCCATGGTGGTTGATGTCTGTGCCAAATTTCATGAAAATTGATCAAAAAACGAATGAGAAAAACTCCAGACAAATTTGTGTCCACGGACGGACGACAGACGGACGACGGACAGAAGACGGACGACGGACGGACATGCTCATTCCAGTATACCCCCCCCCCACAACGGGGGGGGGGGGGGGGGGGGGTATAATGACAATATTCTGTAACATTATCCCCAAAAAGAAAGTTTATCAATGCTGAATCAAGCCTTGTAATAGTGTGTCTGTCATCTACAGAATGAGGTCCCTAGAGGGTAAACGCAGCAGGCTAGCATCACTATATTCTACTTCTGGGCACCTCATTCTGCTCTAAGGCCTTATCTGCTGGGAAGTATCTATTGTCTCAAATTAACATTATGTTATTTACTTTTTCCCTTCTGTTCAGTTTCTATATCCCCTAATTTGCAGAAAATGAAATGCATAATCAAGATGACTATAAATGGGTGAACATCACCAACTAGGGAACTTCAATCTGATCCTAGGTCTCCCATAGCAGTTGAGGTCTCAGCAGAATGATGTTCCTAGAGGGTGAATTTGGTGATGCTAGCCCACCTTGCGGGATAGCGTCACTAAATTCACCCTCTGGGGACCTCATTCTGCAAATGACAGACACACTATTTCAAGGCTTGGCTCGAATTCCGAAGCGAAGTTTGATTACTGATTAGTTAATGGTATATATATATAAAGTTCTGTGAATGATATCAAATATATTTGCATTGGTATACAGTAATGCCCTAAATAATGGACTCCTTAACCACAGCAGAATTATGGGTAATTTTTCAGGATTTAGTCGGAAATATGGCTTGTTGCCATTCATCGGAAAGCTCTTACTGATATAAAAACTTGTCAAAGTGAATTCTGATATTGAAATATGCACCTGTTCCTTGAAAGTGCCAAAAAATTTATTTCAGTTGCAAAATTTCATCTTTTTGGCTTTTATAGCTTATTTATTTAAGCCTCTGACAAAAAAAACATACCCTTTTGTGGACATTGTACCCCTTGCCTTTGGTTTCTCCCCCCCCCCCCTGCACTCAAGTACAGTTCTGTGTATATAAGTATAAAAATCTACAGAAATACAATCAGACAAGCATAATCATCTGGAGTCAAGTTTCAAGATTTCATTTCTTAGCTGGCTGAGTCATACAAAAAAAAAAGATCCATAAGTTTAGGCTACAAATAAATTAGATAAATTTTAAACCAACCGAAAACACTGTTATATTGGGACTAAATAAATGAGATAAGTTTTAATCCAATAGAAAACACTGTTATAATGGGACTAAATCTACTTTTAATGCTTCAAATGCACTAAGATACGGGTGTTAAACTGAGATTTCTACAATAAGTCGAAATCTCGCTCTGGCATGAGGCACGATGACTCATAGAAGGAGATCAGAATAACCCAGCCGAGAACACCGTTGGGGTTGCTTATCGTGGTATATATCCAAAGTTTTCTCTGGCAAGATTTCCCTCGACTGACCCGATTCTCTATGTGATATTAGAGGATTTCTGAAATGGCTTCCTTTTTTATCTGATTAACTCTATAATCTGGCATACCTATGAATTCAGTGTGTTTAACCCTTTCATGATGTGAGCTGCGCTGGTGCAGCATTAAATATCATGTGCCAGTGCATTCTCTTATATATGCAAGTCTCCCATAGGGAGCCTCACATATATAAGAGAATGTCCTAGCCTACAAGGTCAAGGCAAATATTGTCAGGCCAATGCATTCTCTTATATACAATGTATGTGACATTCCCTATGGGAGAGTCGCATATATAAGAGAATGCAATTGGCACAGGGTTTTCACAAAATTTAAGGAAGCTCCAGTCATGGAAGTGTTAACCATGACATGTGAAAGAGTCAATATAATTTTCACCTATTATAAAACCCTGCGAATAAAAATGTTTTGGGAACAATTTTAAAGAGAGACTACAATGTACCTACTATGGAAGAGCTAACCAGGACAAAAAGGTGTCATGTGTCACATAGAGGAGGAAAAATTCCATGCATCTTAACCCTTCCATGACTGGAGATTCCTGAAATTTTGCAAAAACCCTGTGCCAATGCATTCTCTTATATATGCGATTCTCTCATACGGAGCCTCACATATATAAGAGAATGCATTGGCCTAACAATATTTACCTTGACCTTGTAAGCCAGTGCCTTTGTAATTGGCGACTCACATATATGAGAATGCACTGGCACAAGGATCTTTAATGATGCACCAGCACTGCTCCCGTCATTAAAGGGATAAAGAATTTTAAAAAATTCAAAAATTCAATTATTATTGGGACTGACATAGCATTTCTTAACATGGTGCCCTGATACCATGATTAACAGGTTAACCCATTCATGAGGTTCACGGTGGGAGCTGTGCTGGTGCAGCATTATAAACCCTGTGCCAGTGCCACTAGTCTCTTAAATATGCGTGTCTCCAAAGGGAGCCTTGCATATATAAGAGAACACACTGGGTTACAAGGTCAAGGTAAATATTGTTAGGCCAATGTATTCACATATATAAGAGAATGTATCGGCATATGGTTTCCGCAAAATTTCAGGAAGTTCCAGTCATGGAAGGTGGGGGGGTGTGGGGGAGGTCTCTAGCCCCTGTCTCTGTTATTATGCCACCCCAGCCCACTGTTGTGAAGTAAAGTCACAAGAAGCTAAGGAATTCTCATGAGATCTCATACTCAATGACTGATTTGTTCCTTTAACTCACATATTACAGTAATTCCCTAATTAATCGACTCCTTATCCACAGCAGAATTATGGGTAACTTTTCAGGATTTAGTCGGAAATATGGCTTGTTGCCATTCATTGGAAAGCTGAGCTTTCCGATGAATGGCAACAAGCCATATTTCCGACTAAATCCTGAAAAGTTACCCATAATTCTGCTGTGGTTAAGGAGTCGATTATTTAGAGCATTATTGTACAGAACTCAGAATGGCAGGGAAGGGACCGGGTGTTGTATGAGCCCAATGTCACTGTAGTTCTGCCACCACAGTCCACTATTTTGTGGAATGAGAGTGTTAAACTCAGCGACTGGTTTCTTCCTTTAGATATCACACATCACAGACCTATAAATGGTGAGTGTCATATGTGTCCTCTGTATGCTCTGGCTCAACCACCGGACACGTACCGTTGTGTGGTAAACAGTCACAGCTAGGGCAGCAAGGAATGTTCATGAGATGTTAAACTCAATGACTGGTTTGTTCCTTTACCTCTCACGTACATCACAGCCCTCCGAGTGGTGGGGGAGGAGGCAGGTGTGGTATGTCACTCTGGCTCTGCCACCCCAGCCCACCGTTGTGTGGTAAACAGTCACAGGGCAGCAAGGAATGTTCATGAGATGTGACTGGTTTGTTTCTTTACCTCACACGTACATCACAGCCCTCCGAGTGGTGGGGGAGGAGGCAGGTGTGGTATGTCACTCTGGCTCTGCCAC
The DNA here is from genome assembly GCA_032622095.1 of Siphonodentalium dalli. NCBI lineage: Eukaryota > Metazoa > Mollusca > Scaphopoda > Gadilida > Siphonodentaliidae > Siphonodentalium > Siphonodentalium dalli. The sequence continues at coordinate 31,529,529 of CP136065.1, forward strand.
CCCAGCCCACCGTTGTGTGGTAAACAGTCTCAGGGCAGCAAGGAATGTTCATGAGATGTTAAACTCAATGACTGGTTTGTTCCTTTACCTCACACGTACATCACAACCCTCTGAGTGGTGGGGGAGGAGGCAGGTGTGGTATGTCACTCTGGCTCCGCCACCCCAGCCCACCGTTGTGTGGTAAACAGTCACAGGGCAGCAAGGAATGTTCATGAGATGCTAAACTCAATGACTGGTTTGTTCCTTTACCTCACACGTACATCACAACCCTCTGAGTGGTGGGGGGAGGCAGGTGTGGTATGTCACTCTGGCTCCGCCACCCCAGCCCACCGTTGTGTGGTAAACAGTCACAGGGCAGCAAGGAATGTTCATGAGATGCTAAACTCAATGACTGGTTTGTTCCTTTACCTCACACGTACATCACAACCCTCTGAGTGGTGGGGGAGGAGGCAGGTGTGGTATGTCACTCTGGCTCCGCCACCCCAGCCCACCGTTGTGTGGTAAACAGTCACAGGGCAGCAAGGAATGTTCATGAGATGCTAAACTCAATGACTGGTTTGTTCCTTTACCTCACTGCTCTCCGCATGGCAGGGATCGGGGCGGGTGTGGTTTGTGCCTCTGTCACTCTCGCTCCGCCACCCCAGCCCACCCTCAGGCTCCGCCACCTCAGCCCACCATTGTGTGGTAAACAGTCACAGGGAGGCAAGGAATATTCATGAGATATTAAACTCAATGACTGGTTTGTTCCTTTACCTCTCACGTACATCACAGCCCTCCGAGTGGTGGGGGAGGGGGTAGGTGTGGTATGTCACTCTGGCTCTGCCACCCCAGCCCACCGTTGTGTGGTAAACAGTCACAGGGAGGCAAGGAATGTTCACGAGATTCTAAACTCAATGACTGATTTGTTCCTTTACCTCACTGCCCTCCGAATGGTGGGGTACAGGACGGGTGTGGTTTGTGCCTCTGTCACTCAGGCTCCGCCACCTCAGCCCACCCTCAGGCTCCGCCACCTCAGCCCACCGTTGTGTGGTAAACAGTCACAAAGAGGCAAGGAATGTTCATGAGATGCTAAACTCAATGACTGGTTTGTTCCTTTACCTCACACATCACAGACCTCCGAACAGTTATTACCATGACTCTCAAACACACGGCACACTGTATGCTGATGAAGAAAAATCACAAGACGACTATATAGCCGACTATACATCTCATGGAGGGCCTGCCAAAGTAGCGGTATTCATTTCCCACGGTCCCATCTACCTGCTACCATTATTAGTTTCTTAGTAACAAGGTTTTTATGCTCGACTGCATGAAAAAATGTAATTCCAACATAACCATTGCTCCGGCAGCAATCCTCTGAAATATTCTGGCACACGACCAACCAACAACTTGTGCTTGTGCCAAGAATACACCAGACTCTCAATAATAATTAGTTTAGCTTAAAATTTTCAAAATCTTCTCATTTCGATTTGATTATGTCAATGTCTATATGGAGATAGATCTGTAGAAATATTATGACTATGCATGACTTAGTGGGGGCACAAGTCAGATATATATCCATGATGTTTGGCTTCAAAATTTCTAAATCTTCTCATTTCATTTTGATTATGTCAATGTCTGTATGAAGATATGTCTGTGGGGGTATAGTCAGATGTATAGATAGACCAGTTTATGTAATATAACCAAGCCTTGAAATAGGGACCTAGGGTGCCTGTCATTTGCAGAATGAGGTCCCCAGAGGGTGAATTTAGTGATGCTACGCCCCATAGCGGGCTAGCATCACCAAATTCACCGTCTGGGGACCTCATTCTGCCTTGACCTCAGCAGAATGAGGTTCCCAGAGGGTGAATTTGGTGATGCTAGCCCGCTATGCGGGGTAGCATCACTAAATTCACCCTCTGGGGACCTCATTCTGCAAATGACAGACACCCTATTTCAACGCTTGAATATAACCTCACTCAACACTTAAATACTTTTTATATACAACTAGTTTGAACTTGGCAATGAAGTAGTCTTTTAGAAATGATTACTGCGTATATGATCAGTCTTTTGAACCCTACAAGTTGAGAATAATTTTCCGTAATTTACTATATGATATATTTTACAGGTTTTTGGAGAAAAGGTTTGGCAACTGATTTGATGTGATTAAGGATGTGACGAGAGGGTCTCTGTTGGTGGGGGGGGGGGGGGGGGGGTGTTCAACTAAGAAACTAAGATTTTTCAACTGCATTGTACATCAATATTTCTCACTCTGGGAAACTTTATATTCCAAATCATTAGTCATTTCCAACCAAACACCCCCTCCCCATAAAAATGTTTTTATCTTGGTCCAAGAATGACATTATTACACACAAAACATTGGTTGGAAATTCAAACTATCATCAATTTTACTTCAATGTTTTTAACATGGTTGATTGATTGATTGGGGTTTAATGTCGCTTTCAGCAACTAAGGCCATATCACGACATTGCCAGCTTTAGTGGTGGAGGAAATCCGCACACTTACGACTAATCTAACGGTGATTTCAATGGCTGATAAACTTGTCGACCATGTGTGGCAAACCACCGGTGAGTAACTGGCAACTCCACCAGGTAACGATTTCGTGTTACAAAGTCCACGATGGAAACATGTGGATTTGAACCCTTATCGCCAGCGCTGACGGGCGAAACGGCTTGGAGTTGTACCCCTAACCGATTGAGCCACCGAGGCCGTTTTTTAATATGGCACCAGGGAGTTTATAGTAGTAATAACTATATTTAGTCCTACGATTATCACCAGGGGTGGTGGAAGGGGTGGCAGAAGCAATGACAGGCAAGGGGGTCACAACTGTCAATAAGGTTTCCTGTTGAAAGTGGACAAGTGTACAACATTCCCACAGTTAATAGTTAAAAACAAGAGCATCGCTAGGGCGTGGCAAATACGCCTGTGGTAATTCCAACAAAGGGCCATAACTCTGGTGAAAATTGGCGGATGGAACCAAAATCGAACTTGACTGTATTATGGGCTAGTAAACCCACATACCAAATTTTATTCCATTCAGTTCAGATTTACTACAGTTTCATCCGGAAATGAAAATTGAGTGCAATTTCAAACAAAAAGGGCCGTAACTCTGGTGAAAATTGCCAGGCGGAACCCAAATTCGAACTTGAACTGTAATTTGCGCTAGTAAACCCATAAACCAAATTTCATTCCAATCAGTTCAGATTTACTAAAGTCGTCATCCGGAAATGAAAAAAAGCTAACAGACAGAAAGACAGACAGACGGCTCAACCAATAATATAATATGTACATGAAAAAACAACCTGCTCTCTGCTCCAGCTACAAAATGTGGATGACAAGCCATTGAATACTGAAGGACATAATGAAGAATAAATTAAGCAGAACTTTGGCATTATAACAAAACAATGAACACACCAGGAGAACAAATTGAGCAAATATTTGTCAATTACCTCCCCTGTAACTACTATGTTTATGTGCCAGTGAACTGATCTAATTTGGAGGTTAATGAGGGGCCCCTACATAGAAGTCTGTAGTTCATTGACATTATGATCCAAACTGACACTTAAGAAGTCTGGCTGGGGCCAAGCATGGGCTCAACAGAGTTCAATTAGTAAAGACGAGATTATCTAACTTAATATGAGCACTGTGAGGTGGGGCATTATATGCCCGTTTGCTTTGTTTCAAATTGCAAAGGTGAAAAAGTCTCATAAGTCAGATAAGAAGAGCTGCTGTAACCTTGAATAGATCTTGACCTTATTTTGTGGTCGTAATATTTTAAATATTATTACATTCTGGTCAGTACAACTAAAGTTACGTTAATGGTTTTGAAATGCAAAATGAATTGACAGACACAAGGCTGGCGAGACAGTAAGACACACTAATATCCTAATACATCTGTTTTTAAAGATGGGCATAAACAATCTGCTCCTTCTGAAACATGGTCAATAGACATCCACTTACCTATAATTGCCACTTTTAAAACATTCACCGATATATAGTTTAATTATTAAGACATGGTTATATAATTTATCTCTGGAGGATGAAAAAACTGTCTACACAACAAAAACAATTCGCACCATTTGTTACCACATCCCTGGGTAACCCTTTCTATAATAACTACCATAATGCCCTAAATAATTGACTCCTTAACCACAGCAGAATTATGGGTAACTTTTCAGGATTTAGTCAGAAATATGGCTTGTTGCCATTCATTGGAAAGCTCTCAGTGAGAGCTTTCCGATGAATGGCAGCAAGCTATATTTCCAACTAAATCCTGAAAAATTACCCATAATTCTTCGGTGGTTAAGGAGTCGATTATTTAGGGCATTACTGTACTCTTGACAAATCCTTGTCATTCATAAGCATGATGCTGCACTGAGTCATCGCTTTGCAAGAGGGCTTTCTGTCCCGATTATAGTTTCAGTAACTTCGTATCATCATACAGGATGTCTATTCACATAAGTTAGTCAAGGTGTTATTACTTTAATAATCGTCGTTTATTTACCATCATTTTGTGGTTAAATTGTCACAATCGGTCTATGTAATGTAAACCAATAAGCAATAGAAGTAGGCCTATATTCTTCTGCAATTTGGCATATTCATGCACTGCATGTCGTATTGTTCGTGAAATTTACATGCAATGTTAATTTCATTACGATCTGCATGAAAGCTATTGGGAAGTTGACGACTTCATAAATGTGCATTCATATGTGTCAATACTCCCCAAACAAATCCTCCCATAAAATACATCTATGTTGCAAAATAATAACAATGCAACACGAAATAAATCTTGTATAAAGGATAAATTAATGTCCAGTCGATATCATGCACCTATTACATTGTACACCAGCAAGAATTTATAACCAACCTACCTCAAGCCATTGACTCGTTCAATATCGCACCATAATTTAGATAAGAATTTATTGAATTACCCAGATGTTTTGATGGAAAAAGTATAGAATAACACTTTCCCGTATTAATAGCATCAACTTAAAAGTTTGAATATTAGTGTTAACTATTTAGCCAACACCACAACTTGTGCTTTTTGCGAGCCAGTTAGGGTATAAATTTGGGTATGTATGTGAACTAGCTTAGTTATGCATTGTGTGTGCTTGAAGATATTCTTGCCTGATAACGCCAGGCATGCGACAAAAACAATTTCCCCCTGGTCAGCGGGAGACAGTGTGATTTTCAGAACTTGGGCCATTCAGAAGCCAGTAAAGTTGGGAGGAGGGTAACAACATATTATATTTTTAACTCAACCTCACTAGATTTTGTTTGTTTAAATATCTCATTATTTTTATACTGTATGTTTATGACATACACCATTGTATTGTGGTGGTAGCAGACCTGTTAAGTTTTGAAAATGTCAATCCGGGAGATTTTTGCAGGAGGTATGCCCAAATATGTTCATGTTCCAAAAATCATTTTTATGTTGAAGATTACATAGTTTTTAGGAGTTTCTGTTTCTGTTTGTTTTATAAATATATAGACCTAAATAAAATGGTAATGAATGTCCTGTTGGTAGTTGTAATAGAGCTGCTGTGAGTGGGAGATACCACCATTTATTGAAGAGAAAGAAGCAGACACTTCGTATAAACTATGTGAAAATACTCAGAATTTCACCGGATACAGCCGGATATGCGCGAAACAGAAATTACAAAATCGGAATAAACTACAAAATGGACTCGTCTTACTGTTTAACCCCCAAAAGAAATGCACACATTCCACAATTTATTAACAAATTTTAAGAAGCAGAAACTTTGTTTAAAATAAGTAAAAACGAACCCGAGTTACAAAGGTTACACCGTGGTAGTTTCAATTAAATCATTCAAACCATAAGCCATAATGCTATATCACAAAAGCTGTCAGCTAGTTTTATGGGTGGAGAAAATCCTACACAGAGGGGTAATTTAACCTTGTTATCATTTCACTCCATGTAGAAATCACTGATCGCTGGAAAGCAAAAGACAACTTGACCGGATATACGAATCAGGTTATCTTCTCTTTTTCTGAAGCACAAATCTGCATTAATGGGGATTAGAACCAGCTTCACCATCGCTGGATGGCGTATGTCGCCATAATGTCGGCCTGATTTGCCAGGTCTCTTACCAACTGAGCCACAAGGGAAAACAGACATATTTGTGTCTTTTTCAGATGCAGACATGAAAATTATGAGGTCATCACCATCTTCTAAGAAATCAACAGATCATCCATTTGACATAACATACAAAATACGGAACATGCGTTCACTGAATTTATCTGGGTTCAGTTATCTTCTCATAAATTGTTGTCAACTGGATTATTCCTTTGCACATGGCCGACACAAAAAATCGTAAGAGAATGAACGTGTACATGAGTTGTCGCGAAGATCACCTGACTTCTGATGACAATAAAACCCGGCTGTTAATACAAAAGACTGCAGACAGTCATTCACTATATCCTATGATGAGCACAGCATGGCATAAAACACCCATTGGTTTATTTCAAATTGCAAAAGTATACTGTAACAGTTTGAGTTATTATCCAAAAACCAATAATAATAAAGCTTCTAAGTCAAAAAGGCCCATATCTCTGGGGAAACTCATAGTGGTGAAATTCGTTCTAAATTTCAGTCCACTATGTTCAATAAAAATAAAGTCATCACCCAGAAACGAAAAATGGATGGACACATGCCCAAACAGACACTCATAAATATATATTCCACTATGAGACAGTAGAACATGGCACAGCCACAGATCCATGGTGACAGACAAGAGGGGGTGAGGCACCCTCCAACTTGGGTTAGATTTTCATTAGTTGGAAATTTTATGCCTGACCCATCATTAGTTAGAAATTTTCAACCGAAAGTAGGTTAAATTTGTATTTAGCGTGAAAATTTCAAGAGCAAAAGTCAAATATTTTGCCTCATTCAGTGTCTCTTTAGGTAATTTTTGGACTGGAAATAGCCATCAGTTAGAAATTTCCAACCTTTAGGTTTAAAGTATATGAAATATCATGTTTTTTTGCAAATTCCTGTGAATTAATTGACTTTTTTTATTATTATATATTTTGCCTGACTAACACCTATCAATAAAAACATAACACTTTTTGAAGAAAACTCTAAATTAGAATACAGTGAAAGAAGGGACTTTCGATATTATGAGATGAGAGCACTGGCAATATGAAAAATAAACAACAAATATTTTATCATACAAAATGCACATTGAAGATTAAAGTACTAAATAAATTCAAGACGCTTTTGTATTATCATGTATATTTCACCAAGACAGCTTTTAAAGAAATTTTATGTAAATACACTGAAAGATGACATGTTTGACTTTATTGGATGAAAGCACTGCAGAAATAATGCATTAACCCGGATTAATCAAACAAAATTAATGACGAAATTCACTGAAGATCAAAGTCCTACGAATAAATTAAAGACATTGTTTCTATTATGATATCTTTCACCAATAAATATAGACTTAAAATACACTGCAAGCCTATTGACTTTATTGGATGAAAACACTACATAAATCACTCACTAACCACAAAAGATTTGTTGATGGAATGCATTGAACATCAGAGTAATAAATAAATACAAGACACTTGTTTTATTATCCTATCTTTCGCCAAGACTCAAATCCATCAATAAAAATAGAGTAATATTTTAGAAATTTTATGAAAATACAGTGAAAGAAGAGATTTGTGACTTTATTGGATGAAAACCCTACAGGAATTATGAGTTTACACCTACACCTTTTACCGGACTCGGCCTCCTGGTCACGCAGTTCGACTTTTAAACCAGAAAAACCAATTATCTATAAATAAAATGACCATGGGACCACGGCTATCAAGAAATTGCCGAACAGTATACACGCGGTGCGAGCACTAATAGGTGTTCTATGTATACGCTAACCCAGATGATATTTTTTTTATTTCAACTAAGGTATTGTCTAACTTTGGTATGTACATGTATATCGGAATTTGATCAACTAGAGCATTGACATGACACCATGTCACCCCATATAAATCTAAAAACAACTAACTTGACACTCGCTCCGAAATGGAGGCCACTATCTTCTAGTCGAATAACAAAACCGAATATTTATGGGATGCATTGAAGATCAAAGTCCTACTAATAAATTAAAAGATGCATAATCCGATTAAGCGCCGCTCATTACTATTTATTTGGTTTTGGCGTAAAAAATATTTGATTTGAGTCAAGGAACCCACCTATCAATGCTCAGAGTTATTAGATATCAATTTTTGAAATCTATTATTTTTACACCATCGAGACTAAATAATGGCCCAGTAAAAAGTCGACAAGCAGACGGTCTCAGACCAAATTGCAGATGAAGTTGGATAACTCTAAAATCAACAGGCTTTGTGTTGATAATAAGGCCAAATTTTGTCAAACAACATATTGATAAATAACATGTTTTGGGCAATTTTATAATATAGTTGACAGTGGTTAGCATTATTTTTGGGCAATTAATCGATTCTGAAGCGGCATTTCTAAAACTTTTGTTATTGTTGGAATCAGATTGAGTACCTTTAAAGACACTTTTTGCATTATCATGTCATTATCATGTCACATAGACCGCTATTATAGAAATCATATAAGAAAACATTTTGAATTTATTAGATACAAAAACTAGAGAAATTACGCATTAACCACAAAATAATTTGTTGACAGAATTCATCAGAGATCGTAGTACTAAATAAATTCAAGACACTTTTAGTATTAATATGGCTATCACCAAGGCTCAAATCCGTCAATAAAAATAGACAGCTATTTTTTTAAAGAAATTTTATGAGAATGAGACTTCTGATATTATTGGATCAAAACACTACATAAATCATTATAAACCACAAAACAAAATAGTTGATGGAATACATTGAAGATCCAAGTTTTAAATAAATTAAAAATACTTTGTATTATTATGTCTATCACGAGAATAGACTGAAAGAAGAGACTTTTGACTTTATTATAAGAAAATACTATGGAATAATAAGGAATTATGTATTTACTTTGCTTAACCAAAAAACCTGTTGTTGACAGAAAGCATTGAAGATCAAAGTCCTGCTAATAAATTAAGCACACTTTTATGAATTATTATCTCATTATCATGTTTTTTAGAAATTATATAAGAATACACTAAAAGATCAGCCTATTGACTTTGAACACTACAGAAATTAGGCATTAACCACAAAAAAATTGTTGACGGAATGCATCAGAGATCAAAGTCTGTCTGACCCAGATACAGGTAGCATGGAGCAGACACAGGTAAGCGAGAAAAACAGGAAGCAAGGTGAGATAAACAGAGAGAAATTGACAAAATTATACAGTCACTTACCATTGATGAGATGAAGAAAAAGTGTTCGAAAGATGCTGAAAGATGATGGTAAAACTGGTGGTGGTTGTTGTCAAAATTGTGGGTATGAAGGCTCCATTTGTTAAACCAGACTCAACTACACGAAACCATGCCAGTTGATTGGGGAAGAAGAGTGAAACATGATTCCGCAGGCAGGTAGATGTATAAGAGAAGTTTGGTCAGCGAGCTATTTTTGTCATTAGCGCTGAGTTATAGGAAGCAATGAGGTATCTCTCTGCTCTAATGTTCTTCATTAGATCTCCAACTTCTCCCCTGGCAGTCTCTAGAAGGCATCTCAGAGTAACATTGGTTTATTGGTTTTCTCAGTATATAGAAGGAAAAATGCAGGTAGATAAGCCAAGTTTTTGAACCTGGGTCTGGCTCAACATGGATTATAGAACTAATAGTTGTTTTTTCAAGTGTTCCATCTATTTTGAGCCATAGATAGCCACCCCATAACAACCACGAATTGTAACTACATAAATTTTATTAACCCTTTGTTAATTGGATAAACGATCACCTCAGTTAAAAGGACATGGCTCATTTTAACTCAATAATATTTTTTAAAAACTTAAGATTTTCCAACCAAACTCGCAGCTAAAGCAATATACACACGTGTTTCATTTTTTTTATTATATAATCAGTATTACATGATCCTACCCTTATTCCATTCAATAAACCCATTCTATAAATTGTGATATTAAACGTTCGTTTAATAACAGGAAATAGTGCCAGGTGACCTTTGACTTCCGGTTTGTCGTCTGTTTACATTCTCGTACCCAACATCTCAAAATACTATGGCTTCCAATATTTTTCCAACAAACTATAATGAATGAAGAGTTTGAAAAATTATGTCATTAAATATATGCCATTAAATACTCAAAAGAGTCTTTATTTATCTGGAACTGTCTTTATGCGAGCAAACAACGCACAGTTGCCCGAAACGTCATCACATGCCTTTTAGAAGCCAATGTTAGTATCTCGTCCCATTTGTTGATTTAAGTATGTTTTGTCGAGGTTTTGGATCATGTAATAAATAGAATCTACAACTCGTCCCCAGTTTATAGCGGAATTTACAAAACTCGTCCAGTAAATTAGGCCTGGACCTTGGGGTCACCTCGCCAAAGGCTCGGTCCAGTTCTAATTTACTGAACTTGTTTTTTAGATTCCGCTATAAACTTGGGACTCGTAGATCCTCTCTATATTCCATATACTTCAGGGGGGTGTCAAACATTTTTTTCCAGGCACGTATGAGGGGGTGGGTGGGTGGTCAAGAGAATACAAAAGGAATTTTTTCCACAGCTCAAAAGAAAATTTCCTCTATATTTTTCAACAATTTTAGCCTTATAACTTAAGAGTTAATGTAATTTTAACATCAAAACTACATTTAGACACTCAGTATAAATTTTTGTTGTTGTAAAATTTCTAAATACCCAGTATATATCACAGTATATTGAAAAAAAAAGACAGGTAGATAAGCCAAGTTTTTTAACCTGGGTCCGGCTCTACATGGACTATAGTACTATAATAGTTATTTTTGAACCTGGGTCTGGCTCTACATGGACTATAGACTAATAGTTGTTTTTTAACCTGGGTCTGGCTCTACATGGACTATAGTACTATAATAGTTATTTTTGAACCTGGGTCTGGCTCTACATGGACTATAGACTAATAGTTGTTTTTTAACCTGGGTCCGGCTCTACATGGACTATAGTACTATAATAGTTATTTTTGAACCTGGGTCTGGCTCTACATGGACTATAGACTAATAGTTGTTTTTTCAAGTGTTCCATCTATTGCGAGCCACAGATAGCCACCCCATAACAGCCACGATTTGCAACTAGATAAATTTTATTAACCCTTTGTTAATTGGTTAAATGATCACCTCAGTAAATGAATAATTGAAAGGACTTGGCTCATTTTAGCTCAAACATACTTAAATGGAAGATTTCCAACCAAACTCACAGTGAAGGAACTATATAGACATGTGTTTCATTTTTGTTTATATAAACAGTATTTATTCCAGAAAGGTTGTTGAACCTTTATAGGTATGTCTCTACATGGACTGCGGTACTATAAATAGTTGTTTTTTCAAGTGTCCAACTATTTCATAGCCATCCTCATACATGATACAGCCCAGGCCTGAGAATAAGGTGCCTGTCATTTGCAGAATGAGGTCCCCAGAGAGTGAATTTAGTGATGCTATTGCGCATAGCAGGCTAGCATAACTAAATTCACCCTCTGGGGACCTCATTCTGCTTAGGCATCATCTTCTCTGGAAAGTTTCTTTATTATCAAATATCTATAGAAACTTCTTGACATAGATTCTATGTCTTTTTTAGTTTAGTTTCTCTATATCCCCAAATTGGCAGATGACACATTGCATAATCGAGATGAGGCCATGCAGAATGAGGTCCCCAGAGGGTGAATTTAGTGATGCTAGCCTGCTATGCGGAGATAGCGTCACTAAATTCACCCTTTGGGGATCTCATTCTGCAAATGACAGGCACACTAAACTCAGGCTTGATTTCAGATAAATTTTGTTGGTTAGCTTAAAGATGCATAATCCGAATTAATGCTCCCAAATTACTATTTCCTTGGCTTCGGGGGCAAAAAATGTTTGATTCGAGTTGAGAAACCCAACCATCAAAGCTCAGAGAGATCATATATCGATTTTTGAAATCTGTTATTTCTCGAAATGTGTACTTATTTGTGGCCCAGAAAACAATTTGTCAAACGCGACAGTCTCGGACAAAATTGCGGATGAAGATGGATAACTCTCAAATCAAGTGGTAATACGGCCAAATTTGTGATACTCAAGTGACCATACGGCCATATTTCATTGAACAACATGTTGATAAATAACACATTTTGGGAAATTTTATACCATAGTTGACTGCGGTTAGCATTATTTTGTTGTAATTATTCGATTATGATAACTAAAGCGTATTTTGAATAAATGTTGTTGTTGTTGTAACTTGATGATATGGGGATCGTCTGATCGGATTGAGTACCTTTAATAAAAACTATATTATCAAAACCATATGTATTTCAAAGTCTACTTGCATACAAAACAGTCTACAAGATTACCACGCATTAATCCTAAATAGGAATATAGGTTCAATCATCAACAAAACTATATAAATTTCCTCCGTCCCTCTCTTTGTGGGGGGGGGGGGGCTGACACTAATGGTCGGCCTATATGCATTGATGTGCAATGCTAACAAGTTAAAGATCCCTACTGTGGCAGTGAAGTCATGGGTAAATGGCAAAATAACCTGGTAAAATTTGAGTCATTGAAACTCACCGGACCATGCACAGCTAACAACACTGAGTGGAAATAAGGTGGTAATATGAGCCTCTACTGTATTATCCCATACCGAATAGACTCACTCATTACTTTAGTGGAACAGAACCAGCAATGATCATGCTGCCCCATGCTAAATTCATTCTTATTTGGCAAAACATATTTCCATCAATTGTGAGGAATAATATATGTCCACCTCATTTATCAGCGGAAAATATAATCAAGTTCACGCTGCAATCTAAATCTACCAATGTAAAAATAATTCCATTTGGCAAACATGATTTCATCAAGGGTTAACTAAACAACTCGACATTCCAACTGTGCAATTGTTATCTCAGATTGTGCATGAAAATGCATTGAGACCATATGTGACCCGCCATATCAAATCCAGTCGGAAGTCGGGATTTTTTTACCCTGTGCCAATGCATTCTCTTATATATGCGAGTCGACCATAGGTCGCCTCGCATATATAAGAGAATGCATTGGCCTAACAATTTTTTACAATTTTAATAATTTGTTCTTGTATTCTTTAACAATTTTATAATTTCACCCATACAGAGCCCCAGACAAACATGAGCAGACGACACTCTTCTAGGTGCTTCTATATATGTGTGGGGCTCCCTGCAGGGTAATGGATGTTTTTTTATTTTATGTCATAAAAATTGTAAGAAACATTTATTTAAAAAACATGATAAAAAATTGTTAGGCCAATGCATTCTCTTATATATGCGAGGCGACCTATGGTCGACTCGCATATATAAGAGAATGCATTGGCACAGGGTAAAAAATTCCCGACTTCCAACTGGATTTTATATGGCGGGTCACATATGGCATATGGAAGGAATACCCTACAGCACAGCAGTAATATTTTATCATGATATTCTATTACTTGAAATTTTTCAAGGCCTTCATTTCCAAACTTACTACACTGAGTCTTAGTAAGAAGTGACGTGAGTAATTATCATATGAAAGTGTCAATGACAATGTAGCTCAACTTGGGGAGGCATTAAAATTTTTATGCTGAGCAGTAAATAGAATGATAAAGAAGGAAAGTCGAAAAGTTTCAGTAAATGGATTGTATTTTGTAAATGAAATTAATTTCATTTCAAACATTTCTCGGCTAAATGTGGACTGCATGCAGGGTGTGCCGATGGATTGAAATGTGAAATCCAAGATGGCTCCAGACGCCCATGTTTTTTAACAAATTTCAGAAGAATTGGACAGCTTCCATCTAGAGGTAACACCAGAGAACCATATGAAGTTAGGATGAGGGATGTGGCACATAGGATGTGCCAAAGGATTTAAAGATTGGCCACTGGCGCTGGCGACCATGTTTTTTAACGAAATTCGGAAAATATCGTTCGCTCCTATCTAGAGGTCACCCTGAAGATCCTCATGAAGTTTGGTGACAATCGGATGACGGATGTGGCCTGTAGGTTGTGCCGAAGGATTTAGTCATGCAAAGAGTAATATCCAAAATGGCCACTGGCAGCCATGTTTTTTAACAAATTTTGGAAAACATCATTGGCTCCTATATAGAGGTAACCCCAAAGATCCTTATGAAGTTTGGTGACAATCGGACGAGAGATGTGACCTGTAGGTTGTGCCGAAGGATTTAGTCATGCATAGAGTAAAATCTAAGATGGCTGTTGACAGCCATGTTTTTCAACAAATTTCGGAAAAAAATTTATGGCTTCTGTAAAGATGTACATAAAGTTTGGCGATGATTGGACGAGGGATGTGGTCTGTAGGGTGTGCCAAAGGAATTAGTTATGCAAAGAGTTAAATACAAGATGGCTGCCGGCAGCCATGTTTTTAATCGAAAATCATTCGAATACGATAGCTCTCATCTAAAGTTGATCCTAATCATGGCTGTAAATTTCCAAAACATTTCTGAGATATATGCAGGCTGCAAAGTGTGCCGATGGATTCAAATTTTAACGAATTTAAGAAATAATTGATGGTTTCCATCTAGAGGTCACCCCGAAGATCCCTTTAAAGTTTGATGATCAGATTATGGATGTGGCCTGCAGGGTGTGCAAAAGGATGTAGTCATGCAAAGAGTAAAATCCAAAATGGCTGCTGGCGGCCATGTTTTTTAACGAATTTCGGAAATAATCGATGACTCCCATCTAGATGTCACCCTGAAGAACCATTAGAAGTTTGGTGGCGATTAAATGAGGAATGTAGTCTGTAGGATGTGCCAAAGGATTTAGTCATGCAAAGAGTAAAATTCAAGATGGCTGCCACCAGCCATATTTTGCATCGAAAATCGCTAAAAGCGATAGCTCCCATCTAGAGGTGATCCTAAACATGACTGTAAATTTTCAAAACATTTCTCTAATAAATGCAGGCTGCAGGTTGTGCCAATGGATTCAAATTTGAAATCCAAAATGGCTGCAGGCGGCCATGTTTTTTAACAAATTTTGGAAAAAATTGATGGCTCCCATCTAGGGGTCATGCCGAAGATCCATAAGAAGTTTAGTGATGATCGGATAAGGGATGCGGCCTATAGGGTGGGTCAAAGGAAATTGTTGGACAGAAGCACAGACGAATGCACGGACAGAAGACGGATGCCAACCCACGGCAATAGCTCAAACTTTACAAAGTTAAGTTGAGCTAAAAATGAAACATAAATAACTTTCTATATCAGCATAAATAATGACGAATTTCAAGATAATTATGGCAATTTAAGCCCTTTCCAAACCTAAAATGGTCATAATTTCAGATTTAAGGCCATTCCGGGATTTCAGCTTCCTAAAGAACATTGTCACATGTAGATTTATCTCCTATATTTGACCATTTCATTCTCAGCAAAGGCAACAGAGCTTGGGAGTAATATAGTCATGGTGGAACAAAACTAGCAGGGATTATGCTGACATTTGCCCCATGCTAAAATAATACCCATTCGGCAAAAACTATTTTCATCAGGGGTTAATAAACTCAACATTCAAACCGTGCAATTGGTATCTCAGATTGTGCATAGAATTGCCTTCAGACCATATGGCATACTCAATGAATACTAACAGCAGAGCAGTTATATATAATCATGATTTTACGGCAGCGTGGAACCGCCACGATCGTTTATTTTTTCAGAAATCTTAATCTGTTTAAACAGATTACTAATCTGTTTAAACAGAATACTAATCTGTTATTAATCTGTTTAAACAGAATACTAATCTGTTTAAACAGAATACTAATCTGTTTAAACAAATTAAGTAATCTGTTTAAACAGATTAGTAATCTGTTTAAACAGATTAAGATTTATGAAAAAATAAACGATCGTGGCGGTTCCACGCTGCCGTATGATTCCTATAACTTGGAAATGTTAAGCAAGTTTTTTAAGGCCCTCCTTACCAAACTTACTAAATTGAGTTTTAGTAAGAAGAGATGTGAGTAATTATCGTGAAATGAAACAGAAATAACTTCAAATAGCGACATAAATAATGCCGAAATGCAAGGTTTCTATGGCAATTTAAGCCCTTTCCATTGGCCTAAAAGGCCAATCTGGGGTTTTAGCTGTGTATAGTGTGGCTATGTATAATGTGGGTATGTATAATGTGGGTATGCATAGTGTGGGTATGTATAGTATGGGTATGTATCGTTTGGGTATGTATAGTGTGGGTATGTATCATGGAGGTATGTATGGTGTGGGTATGTATCGTGGGGGTGTGCATTGCTGCGATCGTCGGTGATACTTCATTAGTTTGCCAAATATTTTTACTAACCTTTGGAAAATATTGGGGGGGGTAAATACCCCCCTTGCCCCCCCCCCCGGTTCCTACGCCCCTGCAACAAGGATCATGTTGCCATTAATACCCCATGCTAAATTAATTCCCATTTGGCAAAAGATATTTCCATCAACTGTTGGTAACAGAGAGTGGGGAGTAATATATATACACCCCACTTTATCAGCAGAACATAATGAGGGTTCACAATGCAATCTAAATGCAAAAATATTTTCCATTATTATTATTTTCATCAAGGGTTAATAAACTCGACATTCCAACAGTGCAATTGGTATCTCAGATTGTGCATGAAAATGCATTGAGACCATATGGTGTATGGAATGAATGCTAACAGCAGAGCAGTTATATGTAATCATGATTTCCTATAACTTGGAAATGTTAAGCAAGTTTTTTAAGGCCCTCCTTACCAAACTTACTAAATTGAGTTTTAGTAAGAAGAGATGTGAGTAATTATCGTGAAATGAAACAGAAATAACTTCAAATAGCGGCATAAATAATGCCGAAATGCAAGGTTTCTATGGCAATTTAAGCCCTTTCCATTGCCCTAAAAGGCCAATCTGGGCTTTTAGCTTCCCAAAAAACATTGTCACATGCAGATTTCTCTCCTACATGTGACCACTTCATTCTCAGCAAAGGCAACAGAGCATGGGAATAATATAGTGGTACACAACCAACAAGGATCATGTTGCCTTTAATACCCCATGCTAAATTAATTCCCATTTGGCAAAAGATATTTCCATCAACTGTTGGTAACAGAGAGTGGGGAGTAATATATATATACACCCCACTTTATCAGCAGAACATAATGAGGGTTCACAATGCAATCTAAATGCAAAAATATTTTCCATTATTATTATTTTCATCAAGGGTTAATAAACTCGACATTCCAACAGTGCAATTGGTATCTCAGATTGTGCATGAAAATGCATGGAGACCATATGGCATATGGAATGAACACTAACAGCAGAGCAGTAATATATGATATCCTACTTCACATTGTTCCATTCCCTCAACATTGGAGTGTGGAACCCATCATGCAGGCATTCTCATCCACAGGCTTTGGGTATCCGCCTTATAAATAACTCGTTGTTGCTGCCGTTAGCACATACCTGCAAGTTCAATTTTTTAAACATTGATATTGCGGAACATATTTCTGATCAATCAACATGTCCAGATGGAATCTGTTAACACATTAATGTGGAAGGCTGGATAGCGGTTCAGGATATATCGAAAACTATGTTTAACCACCAACAACAAACCACATTTGAGCCAATTTCAGGGGCATTTGAGTGTTGTCTGTGGCAGCAGGGCTTGAAGTTTCTATGATCAGGGATTTCATCAAACAGGTGGTTCTTGCTCAGTAACTTGAGTTTACATTATATGTCAGGGTTTCAAACAGATCCTGAATGGCTAGCTGCCCCTTGCCCTCAGATGTTTCTGGCCAAGCCTTGAAATAGTGTGTCTGGCATTTGCAAAATGAGGTCCCTAGAGGGTGAATTTAGTGACGCTATCCCGCAATGTGGGCTAGCATCACTAAATTCACACTCTGGGGACCTCATTCTGCTTATGGCTCATCTTATCTGGAAAGTCTATATATTATCAAATTTCTATAGAAACTTCTTCACATAGATTCTATTTCTTTTTTAGTTTAGTTTCTCTTTATCCCCAAATTGGCAGACGACACATATCATAATCGAGGATCCCAATGGGCGTGCATCACACTATTCACCATTTGGGAACTTCAATCTGAGTCTATGTCACCCATAGCAGATGAGGCCATGCAGAATGAGGTCCCCAGAGGCTGAATTTGGTGATGCTATGTGGGATAGCATCATTAAATTCACCATCTGGGGACCTCATTCTGCAAATGACAAGCATACTAAACTCAGGCTTGTTTTCAAACCAAAGATGATGAGGCTGAAATGGGGAGTAGACTGACAGAAGGGACCATCTGCATTTTCTATTATTAAAAATTATTATTAACTAATAGGGAATTGCCCATCAAAAAAGAGCAACGAACATTTCATGCTCGACTTTTTTGTCAGTTTTGTTAGTAATTGATAACAAAATTAATGAAAGTGTCAATGACACTGTAGCTTGGAGTGGGGATAATGTCATATGTTACAGTCAACGGAAGGATAACACCCCATGCATCTGGACATGCTCGTAGCGGAAGACATGCTCGTAGCGGAATAAAACACGGTTTATTTTACCTTGATTTTTTTTTAACGTTAATAGCGATAATCGGTCTACAGAAATGAGCGGTTGTGGTTTCCGCAATTTGCATATTACTTTTCGATAATCAAGTTTTATACGAAAATTATGACCTGAAATACTTACTCGATATAAGTTTTATCAAATTTTAATGAATCTTTGCATTGACACATTATATAACATACAGTCTCTCAAAGTATGATATCTTAGCTTCAAAATGAACTGGACATGTTTGCGATGTCAATCATATTAGTGCCCGAAATATTAGTTTCCATGGAGGCACTCACTCGATTTTGGGGTATGTCTATAGCTGGTGCTAATGACATATCATACCACTGCTATAGACATTCCATATTTTCTTGCTATGACCTGCATATATGGTTATTTTTTACTATGGAAAATGTAGATACATGACTGGAAATGTTGTCTATTATATTAAGGGAATATCCGCGGAAATAGCAATGTATGCAAAGACTAGATTGTCTGGGTACCACAGAAAATCGTAATTTTATGTAAGAAATGCAAATTTTGCCACAATTTTTGGCCTAACTTCCCAGTAAAATAGGATTAAACTGTGTCCATGTTTAAAGAAGTTTGATGTACAGTTGGGTAAATTATAGCCACAAATAATACCACCACCGTCAACCACTGGTATGTGTTGGTTTCGGTGCAACATGTGTCTAACCGTGAACGGTGTGCAAATCGCGGGCCATGTGGTTATTCCGCTACGAGCATGTCTTCCGCTACGAGCATATCCGGATGCATGGGGTGGATAAGGAATGCGGAGAGTTTAAGTAATACTAGAGGTCAACATGGAGAGCCATATGAAGTTTGTGATCATTCAGATGGGAAATGATGACTATAGGTTGTGACAAAGAAGTTTTTAATAACAAATCATTCAATTGATAGCTCCTATCTAGAGGTGATCCTAAACATGCCTATAAATTTTGAAAAAACATTTCTCCAATAAATGTGGGCTACAGAGTGTGCTAATGGATTTAAATATGAAATACAAGATGGCCACTGACAGCCATGTTTTAAAATTAGGAAAATATTGTGACAGCTCCCACCTCCTATAGTTCACCCCGAAGATTTGTATGAAATTTGAGATCAATCAGATAAAAACGAGTGCTAGCATACCCCCACCGTGGCAAATCCGTGAACCCAACAAAAAAGATTTTTAACTTTAAAGAAAAATTCGGACTAATAATATCGATATGGTGTCACAAGAAGCTTGTACAGAAAAAATTATTCAAATTGGTTCATATTTGTTAAAGTTATTAAGTCGGACAGAATTTTCTAAGTCAAAATAAGTCGAAAATGAAGTGCAATATTACTAAAAAACAGTCTGAGCCAATCCCTAGCCGCATCATGTAGAGAGGGTATTGTGAGAAGCATGCATGTATACCAAAAATTATTGAAATCGGTTCATATTTGTTAAAGTTATTAAGTCGGACAGAATTTTCTAAGTCGAAAATGAGGCGTAACTTTAAAATAAAAAGTCGGACCGAACCGCAATTAGCATCATGCGGAGAGGCAGTCCCAAGGAGATTGCATACAAAAAATTACGGACGGACGGTACGACGGACGGAGAAAGCGTGACGGACGGACGGACGGAGTCAATCCAGTATACCCCCCATTTTCTTCGAAAGTGGGGGTATAAATATTGTTTGTAGGGTGCATGCCAAAGGTTACAATCAACTAAATATTTCCCATAGGCGACAGTGTTAGGGTTAAGCCATCACCACGATTCATTGCCCTACTGAGCCAAACTTGTGTAGAACTTCACGTCGGACATAAGTTGTCTAAAAACAAATGGTGCCTCACCATACTTATTCCTGGAAATAAATTGGCATTTCCACAACTACCCCCTTTTGTGCACAAAATTTCAATATAGAAAAATACCCCCACCCCCTACCAAATTTGGCGACCAATGTAGCCGCTTGACGAACAATCCCACACAAATGGCCGAGGAATTAACATAGCTTATAACCTATACGCAACCAAAAATGTGTGGATTTTTGCTTGAACATATATCAAATTGTCACAGAAAACATAATATTAATAAAAAACGTGCTTTCCAGACAAGAACTACACCAGTTGTCCCTGTATTGGGTTGTATTTAACCCCGGCCCACTGTTCCAGACATTGGGCGCAAAATAAAACTTCGTTGGAGCACCTATGTTCCACTTTAACCCCCAGCAGACACCACACCATTGGGACAGTGGCCACTTTTTTCCTGTTTTATGTCTTACATGACAACGTGCTATTTTTTAATAGAAGTCGTATGGCTGTGAAGTGTAC
Organism: Siphonodentalium dalli; assembly: GCA_032622095.1. Taxonomy (NCBI): domain Eukaryota; kingdom Metazoa; phylum Mollusca; class Scaphopoda; order Gadilida; family Siphonodentaliidae; genus Siphonodentalium; species Siphonodentalium dalli. Next base: position 31,550,462 of record CP136065.1, read on the forward strand.
TTGACATAAATATTTTTTAAAACAACATAAATACCCAAAAAGCGTGATTTTCGAGTCGAAAATCGTTTGTTTTGGTCGCGGGAAACACACAGGGACATATAATAACGCCGATTTGACAATGTAACTGGATGCCAGTAATAACAGTCATCAAGACGCAAAAAAGTCGCATTTCATTACATGGAAGGAAATGACAAATTTGTAACTTGAATTACCCCACCCCCCTCGATTTTTTCGGACTCGAAAATGGGGTTCGCTGTGTCCCTTAGAATTTCCCAGTCCACTCCCAATAACAGATCGAGAAAAGTCGGATCACTAAATACGACGAGAGGCTGCTGGGCTCATTTGTCCATTTTTCGACATTAAAGGTGCACTATCTGTTCCAAATAATTCATTTTAACAAAACACCAATTTTTTGGCATTAAATCTGAATTTTGTTGCAAAGGGTTAATTTGTCAGATTATGGGGCGCTGCGACACACCTTGGGTCCCTAATTTTGTTCACTCTTGGATTTGATTTGATTGGTGGCCAAAATCTGTACTTCGTTGCCCTACAATCCGATGATACCACAAAACACGATTTTTGCCTATAGGTTACAATCAACTAAATAGGCGACAGTGTTAGGGTTAAGCCATCACCACGATTCATTGCCCTACTGAGCCAAACTTGTGTAGAACTCCCTGTCGGACATAAGTAGAAAAATACACCCACCCCCTACCAAATTTGGCAACCAATGTAGCCGCTTGACGAACAATCCCACACAAATGGCCGAGGAATTAACATAGCTTATGAATTTCTTTTTTCTTTCACATTAAACAACCGAAGATATTATACACCATTCAGCGGCCGTTTTTTTTTTTATGCTGACTCGAGTTTCCCTACACAAATGCCAAGGGGCATAATTTCAAGTATTTAGTTGCTTATAACCCAAAGAATTTAGTTACACAAAGAGTGAAATCCAAGATGGCTGCTGGCAGCTATGTTTTTAAGCAAAAAAAATTCAAATCTGATATCTCTCGTCTAAAGGTCAACCCGAAGATCCCTATGCAGTTTGGGATCAATTGGATGGAACATGTTAGTTTTAGGCGTTCCAAAGGATTAAGTCATGCAAAGATTGAAGTACAAAATGGCTTCTGGCAGCCATGCCTGTTTTGGATCGAAAAACATTTAAATTTGATAGCTCCCATCTACAGTGGGTGCATGATAACAAATATGCCTGTGAATCAAAGATGGCCACTGGTAATTAAGCTCCCATCTATCGGTCACCCCAAGGATCCATATGAAGTTTGGTGTTGATAAAATGAGGGATTTGGCCTGTAGGCTGAGCCAAACCCCAATATCTTTGCAAATTGCAACAGCCCCTTTGTGATGCAATGGATGTTATACAAGTCCTGTCAATTTCTTTAAAGACCCATGGTTCGATTGACCCCAAATAAAATTCTTAAGCTCATTTTGTCTGCTTATTGTGCAGGCAGCAAAAAAACTGAAATCTCAAAGCTGATCCTAAAATTTATGTACAATTTTCTAATGCATGTTGATATATGTAGGTATGTGTGCAAGTGTGAGCATGTGAATGAGCATATGATTGAATTTTAGATGAATCAACATGTATAAAAATTAAAAATTAAAAAACTCATAAGTGTGTGATGGCCCTACCCAAATTTCACCGCTTTGTTTTATCCTTTGAGATTTTTTTATTTTTCCATGCAAATAGTAAATATATACTCTGTAAATAGTACCGAGCTTCTACCCATCTCTGATTTATTGGCAGGCAGAGTGTTAATTCAAAGCAAAACTAGTACGCCCTATTGTATACTGGAGACCAATGATTCTCGGCAGGTGGAGTGTTAACCCTTCCATGACTGGAGCTTCCTGAATATTTGTGAAAGCCCTGTGCCAATGCATTCTCTTATATATGCGAGTCGACCATAGGTGGCCTCGCATATATAAGAGAATGCATTGGCCTAACAAATTTTATTATTTTATTATTTTTTATAATTGTTAAAAAATGTAAGAAAACATGAAAACAAATATAATTATTTTTTTTAAAGAATGTAAGAAATAATGATAAGAAATCAGAAAAAAATTATAAAAATAGTTAAAGAATGTAAGAAAAAATGATAAAGAATGTAAGAAAAAATGATAAAATTGTTAAAGAATATAAGAAAAAATGATAAAAAATGATAAAAATTGTTAAAGAATGTAAGGAAAATGAAAAACAGTTGTTAAAGAATGTAAGAAAAATTTATAAAAAATAATAAAAAATTGTCAGGCCAATATATATCTCTTATATGGTCGACTCGACTCGCATTGGCAAAGGGTCTTTAATATTGCCCCAGCGCAGTTCCCATCACGAAAGGGTTAAATCATAACAGAATTAATAGACCCTATTGGCCAAGTCGGTTAGCATCAATCCTGCAAATAGTGTTCTGTCACTTGCAGAATTAGGTCACCAGAGGGTGAATTTAGTGACACTCTCCCGCAAGGTGGGCTAGCATCACCAAATTCACTCTCTGGGAACCTCATTCTGCTTTAGGCCTCAACTGCTATGGAAGACCTAGGATCAGATTGAAGTTCCCCAGTTTAAATTGGTGATGTTCACCCATTAGTCAGGACACCTATTTGCATGATACAGAGTGTTAAATCAGCAGACCCTGTGCCAAAGCATTCTCTTATATAAATGCGAGTCGACCATAGGTCGCCTCGCATATATAAGAGAATGCATTGGCCTAACAATTTTTATAATATTTTTCATAATTGTTAAAAAATGTAAGAAATAATGATAATTATTTTTAAAGAATGTAAGAAATAATGATCAAAAATGATAAAAAATAGTTAAAGAATGTAAGAAAAAATGATAAAAATGGTAAAATTGTTAAAGAATATAAGAAAAAATGATAAAAATGATAAAATTGTTAAAGAATATAAGAATTTTTTTTTTAAATTGTCATAGAATGTGAAAAAAAATGATAAAAATTGTCAAAGAATGTAAGAAAAAATGAAAAAAAATGATAAAAATTGTTAAAGAATGTAAGAAAAATTGATAAAAAATAATAAAAAAATGTTAGGTCAATGCATTCTCTTATATATGCGAGGCAACCTAAATTGTAGCAGAATTAATAGACCCTATTGGCCAAGTGGGTTAGCGCCAATCCTGCAAATAGTGTTCTGTCATTTGCAGAATGAGGTCATCAAAGGGTGAAGTTAGTGATGGGGACCTCATTCTGCAAATGACAGACACCCTATTTGCCGGCTTGAGAGTGTTAATTCGTAGCAGAATTAATAGACCCTATTGGCCAAGTCGGTTAGCACACAGGCAATCAAGCTATTTGTATGTCTAATGTTTGAAGATATATCTTGCATGAATGTTAATCTATTTACTAATAATTCAGGGATTTTTTATGGAGTAAATCTCTGAGTCATAACCATCTAGCTCCCGCAGGTAGCAAATACATAGACAGGGAAGTGGCAGCAGGGGGAGGGACAGATTTTTTAACAGTTGGAAAGTTCATGCCTGACGTAGTATTGGTTGGAAATTCTGACCAAAAGTAGGATGAAATTGTTCTGATGGTTTGATATTCTAACCAGTATTTAGTGTGAAATTTGTTGTTTTTAGACCAAATGATAAATATTTTCCTAATTTTGGTAAAATATTGGGACTGAAATTCCAATCATTTTGAAATTTACAACTATCATGTTGGGGTTGTAAGGTTAGAAATTTTCAAAATTTGGAAAGTTTGAGGTACCATTTGGAAAGTTTTTACCTAAAGGGGGTGGGGGTGCAAATGAAATTTCTCAAAATTCCAGCCTGCTTCAAGAGGGGGTGGGGGTGCAGTTGGAAATTCAAAGGCGGACATCCCCCCCCCCCCCCACAAACAGAGGCTTCCTAAGCCCGTAAATAGAGAATCTATAAACATCTCCTGAGTCAGCGGAAATCTGTCTTTCAGAGTTTTCTTTCTCAATCGTTTGCAAAACAAAGTTTCTGATCATTGTTGATCATTCATCAATTTATTTTTCTGATACTATATCTTGCCTGAATAACTTCCACCAGTTCTGTCTTCCTGTCTATGCACATTTGATTAAACTATACAAGCCTTAAAATAATAGGTTGTCTGTCATTTGCAGAATGAGGTCCCCAGAGGGTGAATTTAGTGATGCTACCCCGCATAGCGGGCTAGCATCACCAAATTCACCCTCTGGGAACCTCATTCTGATGAGGTGTAAGCAATAAGTCAATAAGCATGATATAAAACTGCCATGAGGCCTAACATAAATGTATCTACAAGCTTATGTAAGTGCAGGATCACTGTAGTAGGGCCCTGTGAATCAGGGTATTTAAGTAATTTTAATTTACTATATAAACTAAAATTGAATTGTAACTTTTCAATTTAAAAACAAAAGACTAAACTGAATGTGTCCTATTGCTAATGTTCACACATGCATCACATGGGTTTGGTTCCCATTCGTAAAATGTTTTCATTTAATATTTTCAATTACTAGTATTTGAAAGAACAACACTATCTTTCTCTTCCTATTTATACTATCATGTCGTTGGGCTCGTTACTGTGCCCTTACTGGGAGTTATGCCCCCTTGGTTACATCTGGAACCTCTGTGTTGAGTGCATAGCAAATTCTCAATGTATAGTTTCAAGACTAGAGGAGATCCCTGAGCTTACTGGTAGTTATTTAAAGTGAAACACTCTGCTGGGTGCTCAGATTTGCATACTGAAAAGAAATTTTATTTTCAAATTAGCCAAATTTTATTAACCCTTTACCCAACAAACCGGCCAAAACCGGCCAAATAAAGCTTCAACAGCCTAAAATATCTTCGGTCTGTCTCAATAAAACCATACAAATATGGATATCATTGGAACCGGCTCCTTGACCACATTGTGATAGTTACAGTTATACCCTGTGCCAATGCATTCTCTTATATATGCGAGTCGACCATAGGTCGCCTCGCATATATAAGAGAATGCATTGGCCTAAAAAAAATCTTTTTTTAACACTTTTTACCATTTTTCTTACATTCTTTAACAATTTTATAATTTTTAATGCGTTAAGCCAATGCATTCTCTTATATATGCGAGGCGACCTATGGTCGACTCGCATATATAAGAGAATGCATTGGCACAGGGCCCTTCTGTTGGGTAAAGGGTTAAACATAGATTTTTTTTTAATTACACAACATAAGTGTTAGAAACTACAAATGGCCTGTTCCAGTAGGGACTAAGGTATACCCCCCTAATGGGCCTGTTCCAGGTGGGACTAAGGTATACCCCCCTAATTGAAAATTTTCTAAGTTGAAAAAGGGGAATAACTCCACACAAAAAAATAGGACAGACCTCATAATGGCAGGTGTACAGTTTTCCATGATACTAAATATCTGTACCAAGTTTTAAACCAATTGACCAAAAAATGTAGGAATAAAAGCTCGACAAAGGTATACCCCTGTATTAAAAAAATTCGGTCGAAAAAGGGAGATAACTCCACACAAAAAAAGTCGGACAGACCTCATAATTGCATGTGCACAGGTTACCCTGGTACTAAATATCTGTGCAAAGTTTAAAAACATTGACCAAAAATGTAGGAATAAAAGCTCGTACAAAATTGCATCCATGGATGGACAGAAGGATGGATGACTAGACGGATGGCTAGACAGACGGACGGACAAGCTGATTCCAGTAAACCCCTCATGTTGCGGGGGTATAAAAATGTAAATGTTATATATTTATGATAGTATTATTATTTATGAAATATATATTATGGCATTTTTCCTGTTGACTCAAACATTGCCTGGTGATTAATTTGGTTAAAATAAAGGACTAAATTTCTACAATATTGCATAGTTTTTGCATTCTGTTTTCTGATATTGTATATAACTAACGTGGTTTGAATTGTCAATAATGCTAATAGATTGTTACATTCTTAACCATTTCAGTGCCAAGTCCGATTTTTGTATCAACCCATATTTCCTTGATCATTTTTCAAATTTATTGATTATAATAATGTGATACATTGATGGAAAGAGCTCTTGGAGCTCTTTCCATCAATGTATCACATTATTATAATCAATAAATTTGAAAAATGATCAAGGATATATGGGTTGATACAAAAATCGGACTTGGCACTGAAAGGGTTAAAGTGGCCATACAGCCTCAGTACTCACACGTCAGTTTAAACCACTGGGGAAGGCAGTACCAGAGATAATTACACCAACCCATCAAAATGAGATAATTGTTCATCAAATTCCTTCTCCGAATAAATAACAATTGAAAATATATGACTGAACAAGAGCATCCTTGGGGCGTGGCAAAAAATACGCCCATGGTAATTTCAACAAAGGGCATTAACTCTGGTGAAAATTGACGGGCTGAACCCAAGTTTGAACTTAATTAACCTGTATTTTGGGCTAGTAAACTCACACATTTCATTCCATTCAGTTAAGACTTACTAAATTTATCATCCGGAAACGAAAAAGCAAAGGGACGCAATAACATATTAGGTCCCGTTTTTTTTTTAAAACAGGAGATAAAAATAGGTTGAGATTTCCCTGATATTTTAAATTTACAACCACAAATTATTGTGATGTGTTTTAGAACAACTTTGGATGAAATTTTAGACTTGAAAGGTCAGCGAAGTTTTATATAAATACTCAGGGCACTAGTTGGAATATTCTAAGGGGGGGCTGTGACTGATCAAAATTCTCATAGTGGGAATTTTAGTCTAGGCCAAAGAGAGGGTTGAAGTTGGAAATTAGTTAGAAACCCATTTAATACCACCTCCTATTGCCAGGATAACAAGTTTCAGAATAATGTTTGCATAGCTTAATTATATCATCACTCAAAATATGAAAATATAAGTGAGGTTGATAAGAAGATGGCTGCTAGTTCTTGAAAAAATAAGATTAATAGCATCAGAATATTCATGATTGTGATAATGGTGGTGGTAACCAACTGGCAAACATCAGATATTATAGAAGGGACAGAACTCTACCAATAAACATCTATCATCTATCCATCATTCATATGCAAAGTAACATGTGTACCAACCAGTGGAAGGGGTATAACTCTACTTTGAATGTATCTGACAACCACAAAAAGATGAAGAACTCTAGAATATTATCACTATAATTTCACACTGACTGTGTTGTTAAGAACGGAAACTCAACAGACATCAATAGTCAGGTGAAATTTGACTCAAAAGCACATTTTTTTCAGCTCATCAGCTTGTATAAACAAGCCTGAGTTTATTGTGCCTGTTATTTGCAGAATGAGGTCCCCAGAGGGTGAATTTAGAGACGCTATCCTACATAGCGGGCTAGTATCACTAAATTCACCCTCTGGGAACCTCATTCTGCATGGCCTCATCTACTATGGGAGACAGACTCAGATTGAAGTTCCCAAATGGTGAATATTGTAATGTATACCCATTGGGAACCTCGATCATGCAATGTGTCATCTGCCACATATCCACAATTTGGGGATATAGAGAAACTAAAAAAGAAATATAATCTATGTGAAGAAGTTTCTACAGAAACTTGATAACAAAGTAACTTTCCAGAGAAGATGAGGCCTATGCAGAATGAGGTCCATCAGGGTGAATTTAGTGATGCTAACCCGCTATGCAGGATTGCGTCACTAAATTCACCCTCTGTGGACCTCATTCTGAAAACGACAGGCACACTAAACTCAGGCTTGAATATAAACATAAAACATAGGCTGTACAGACAATATTTTCAGCATGAATCATACCAGTTAGTTAGCATGTCCGACTACCAGCCAAGAAATTTATTTCGAACCCCGGATTGACTCCCCACAATTCTTGATATTCAAAATGTGAGGAGCGCCGGATACTAGTCTAATAGAGTAACCATATAATAATCCTTCTGGAGCTTCCTGAAATTTTGCGAAAACCCTGTGCCAATGCATTCTCTTATATATGTGTGTCTCCCATAGGTTACACCGCTTGGATCGGGTGGACACAATTAATTGCCCATATGGATAGTGATGCCATCCTTGAAATCTGTCATATTTGATGGGCAATCCCCTAGTTATATTATATAAATTGCACTGGTAACTGTAGTCACAATGTCAACCAGCCTAAATGTTGGCATTATGATTTAGAATGTTTTCTCGTCTCTATTCCAATGCAATTGATAGAAAATGTGAAAAATAGGAAAATCATTTTTGTTCTGAGATATCTATGAACCATTAGACTGAGCATGGAAAGTTTCAAACAAGTCAGCTGAACTGAACAACCGGAAAAAAAATATTTTCTACATAATCTAAATATATGTTGGGGGTGTGTTGATTTCTTGACGTACATTCAGATATGGATGTGGCGCGGGTCTCGATTGGCTAAAGTGAATGGATAGAAAGAGGAGATAAAATTTACATAATTATCCTAGATTAGTACTACTTTAGGTAGGTTAACAGTGAAATAATTATTTCCCATAGGCCTCAGTGTTAACATATAAATGGCGCCTGCAGGCCTCAGTATCCATGAATTGTGTTAAATGAGTACATGATTACCACGATTGGCATCTGCGCAAAGTTCTGCATGAAAAAAATAATACCATCGGAATGTACCTTTAATTTTCAGAAATATAATACAGAGTCAGAATTTCATGAAAAAAATATTTTTACATTAAGGCTTTGTTTAACCCTTTCTATACTAAATGGATTATTCCACACAGTTATAAAAGTACAGACTGGAATGGTTTATTATCATCTGGAGGGATGTTCAGGAACAATAAGCAGACGACAGATAATATAAGTGCAGAAGAGGTCCTATTTATTGGAAGGAAATGTTCAGATAACAAGTTCAACAAACTATGGTTAAGAGCTGGCTGAGCTGCACACTGTTATGTAAACATAAGCCAATGAATGTTACATAATTTGATGTTTTGTTATATAACACAGAGTAGATCTTGAAGATAATATGGTATTTACGCGATATTTATGATTGGTATATGGCACTACAGGCATAATATCTTTCTATATGTGACCCACCATATCAAATCCAGTCGTAAGTCAGGATTTTTTTACCCTGTGCCAATGCCTAACAATTTTTTATCATTTTTTTTAAATAAATGTTTCTTACAATTTTTAGGACATAAAATAAAAAACATCCATTACCCTGCAGGGAGCCCCACACATATATAGAAGCATATAGAAGAGTGTCGTCTGCTCATGTTTGTCTGGGGCTCTGTATGGGTGAAATTATAAAATTGTTAAAGAATACAAGAAAAAATTATTAAAATTGTAAAAAATTGTTAGGCCAATGCATTTTCTTATATATGCGAGGCGACCTATGGTCCACAGGGTAAAAAAAATCCCGACTTACGACTGGATTTGATATGGCGGGTCACATATTTTAACACTCTTTCTGCTTACTAGACACTAATATCATGGTTTTAATGAACGTGCATATTTTTACAGCATTACCCACTGCGAATGCTACCCATTCCTTTAAAATAAAAACGTTTATGTTATTTTCATTTATGGACTAGCAAGGCTGAGAGAGCCTAGTTTGTCGGTCGGTGATTGATGTTAATTTGTTATTGTTCGTTTGTATTATCTATTTATATAGTTGGAGAGTTAGTAGAAACCCATGCAGCAACTATACTATTGAATACTTAACCCTTTACCCTGTGCCAATGCACCTATGGTCGACTCGCATATATAAGAGAATGCATTGGCATAGGGCATAACTGTAACCATCACAATGTGGTCAATGAACCGGTTCCAATGATATCCATATTTGTATGGTGTTATTGTGACAGACCGAAGATATTTTAGGCTGTTGAAGCTTTATTTGGGCGTTTTTGGCCGTTTTGTTGGGTAAAGGGTTAATCGCGTACGACAACACCTTAAGTGTTTAAGTTTCGATTCGAATATTCAATAAAATCTAAGATTCGCAGGCCCCTACTGCAGACTCAGTTGAGATGGAAAATGTGAAATGAATATTTGGACTAGTTACAATAAAAAATAGATACACAAGTACATGTATTTGAGGTTGGCAATTAATTATAAGCCAACTAGACTAAACAAACTAACAAATTAGAATTTTCAAGTGGAAGGTCATTGAAAATTATACCTGTAATTGATTAGTATGATTTCATTCCCTATACTTATCCCCTAAATGCCATACATGGTACAGCATTCATACATGTGCATGTGTTTACTTTGATATACATATATACCTTTAATTTCTTAATATACCAATTGTGCCTTTATTTCAGCTCTGCTTTTCGCATTAGAATCACACCTTCATCTTCAATATTCTGCAAATGAAATAATTCTGATTTTGAATTAATATCACAAAAGTGACCCGCCATATCAAATCCAGTCGGAAGTCGGGATTTGTTTTACCCTGTGCCAATGCATTCTCTTATATATGCGAGTCGACCATAGGTCGCCTCGCATATATAAGAGAATGCATTGGCCTAACAATATTTTACAATTTTAATAAATTGTTCTTGTATTCTTTAACAATTTTATAATTTCACCCATACAGAGCCCCAGACAAACATGAGCAGACGACACTCTTCTAGGTGCTTCTATATATGTGTGGGGCTCCCTGCAGGGTAATGGATGCTTTTTTATTTTATGTCCTAAAAATTGTAAGAAACATTTATTTAAAAAACATGATAAAAAATTGTTAAGCCAATGCATTCTCTTATATATACCATATACCTATGGTCGACTCGCATATATAAGAGAATGCATTGGCACAGGGTAAAAAAAATCCCGACTTCCGACTGGATTTGATATACACAAAATAGGCATAGAATTAGAGAGAATAAACAAAACTAAAGCTGCAAGAATGGGAGGGAAGCTTTAATGATTTAGGGATGTTCACCAGGCCTGGGAATATGGTGCTGGAATGAGGTCCCCAGAGGGTGAATTTAGTGATGCTATCCCACACAGCAGGCTAGGGTCACCATATTCATCCTCTGGGGACCTCATTCTACATGGCTTCATCTGCTATGGGAGCACCATATTCACAGGCCGAATGCTCACAGAATATCAACATCAACAATTCAACATTTACAGTATATATATAAATATATCAGTATAAAGTTATCTCAAATGGAAATTTGAAATGCATACCACTGAATCACAAATTATTTTCACTGAATCACAAATATAAACTCACAGGCAGTGATTTTTCCTAAACTCAGTCTGACTCTGACCATGAAAACATCACTCAAACATACCGTTGTTAGTATCAAGCAAGAATTGTTTGAAGCTGAAAATAAAAATTGTCTCCATGCACACTATGAGATGGATTTACTTCTCAGTGAGGCAAGTAAGGTGTTGTAGGCATTTGCTAAATGCAAATGATTGATGCCACACAATCAATTTATTGCACTTCAGAGCAAACTATACAGACAATCATATATTTGCACAGTCTTATTAAAACTAGACCTAATTTTCATTACTTTCAACTTGAGAGTTGACTGTAAGGAAACCTTGGTCTAGTTATTACAAGACTGATATTTGCACTGAAGTGCGAATGGTTTATGCTAAATTACAACTGAGTTATGCTTCAGCATAAATCTTTTGCACTGAATCACAAAAAAAGGATTAAAATAAATGTGAAAAAGGGGAAGCCAGCATTGATAATCATATATTTGCTCTGAATATATAGCGATTGATAAGCGATGAAGCACAAATGATTTGTGCCTAAGTGCAAATCACTGTGCTCTTAAGCATGGATGATTTGTGCGGTACATTTAATATTTATTTGCACTTCAGCACAAGTATTTACACTATTTTACTCATTTGTGTTGAAAAAGCATTTTAGAAGTAAAAATCACTTGCTCTTCAGCCTCCAGCATAAATCATTTGACCTGAAACACAAATCAATTATGCTGAAGCAGAAATCATTTACACTATTTACAGTGCAAATTATTTGCACTTCAACACAAAAAAAAAACATTCGCACTTCAGCATGATTTTTTTGCTGTATCGCAAATAAATATCCTCTATTATTTGCACTTCAGCAAACATTTAAGAATTTCAGCATACCCGGTAAATCTCTGGATCTTGATTTGTACGTCCAAATAACCAATTATGATATGATAGGATAGGTGATGATATTGTGTCGTGTGGTGCCAGCAGTTGCAACAGATGTTCCTGACATAAAATAATCATTTGCGCTTCAGCATAAATCACAAATACCTAAGACCAACTGACTTCCCTCAGGTTCTGAAAAAGTAAGCATAACTCATAGTATGGATGGAGTCTCTGCTTCTATAATCATTGCTTTAATCTGGTCCTATAAACTGTGAATATGTTGTTTTTGTCAAGGTACTGATGTGTGTTAGGTCCTTATTTTCGATCTGATCTGTTCTGCCAATCTAATAAGCTCAATTGAAGGGGAATAACTCTATCTCTTATTTGTGAATTATGATGCATTCTGGGGCGATTAATGGGGGAAATCTTGGTGTGAATCTGAGAATCTCTGTAACATGGTGGAAGCTCCTAGGCCACAGCTGTTCCGTATTCCAGTAGCATATACATATTTTTGGTTCCTCTTACAAATGGTATATAATTTGGAATATGTTGTATATAATGTGATCTGGGGATTTCAAAATTAAGTGGGCCTTTAAGCGTAATTCAAGTGTGCTTAATTGCAATTAAATTGCTGAAGTGAGGTTCAATTATAATTAAGCGCAGTTCAATTATACTGAAGTATAATTAATCCAATTGAGTTTCTGTATATTCAATTGCACTTGCAGACAGTTTCTTTTGATATGTACTGAACAGCATACATATATGCCTACATAGTAGATCCATGTATGGGTAACCCCAGAGTTAAGAGTTAAGAGTAATAATGAAGCAACCCAAATGGCTTAAGAAATAACACACCAGTAGTTTGGTCTCACAATCCAAAAGCATCCATACTGAGTCATTACGGACTATAGAGCTAACTATAGTGATCTGAGATAGGAATAACAATTACGCTTCAGCTCAATAATTGAATTGCGCAATTGACTTTCTTTATAATGAATTGCACTGAAGTGCCTTTAACACAATATTAAGGCCAAAAAAATATATACCTGTGTTTCTGGTGACAAGCAAGAAAAAAATAGGGGCGGGGGGGGGGGGGGGGGGGGGGGGGGGAGGTGTGGCTTTTCATTTTATTTTATTTTTTCATTTTATTTTCAACTTTGCACAAAATAAAAATGAATTTCCCCCCACTGGCCCAGACTGCTTCTCTTTGTATGTAATGGACTATAAAATAATAAAACTATTAAGGTAGATAATATTAGAATATAGTACAATGTATTGTTTTATATTGTATGGCCTGAGGCTGAGTCGACTGATCAGATTACTTTCTGGTCATTTTCATCTTTTATTTTCCGGCCACTGGTCAATTTTCTGAAGTATTTTGGCGACTCATTTTCGGTGTTTACTGGATTCAAAGCACCTAAAACAGCTAGAAAAACTGAATCAGTTGTTCGTTCATTCATGGAATCATTGGAATGTACAAACATTGTTGATACATTCAAAAGAAACTGCATAAAAACACTTATTTTCAAGTCTGGAAACAAGTTACTTTCGATTCAAATCCGACATCTCCAGACAACCGCAGAGTGTAAGACCAATATAGTGCATGCGCAAAACTTAAAATAACTTCTGTCATATATATATATTCCGTCTTTGTGTTAATCTTGGGGTGCTCCTCACACATGAGGGATTTTCACACATATACAGCGTGTCTGTCAGTCTTCTCCATTTAAAACACTTCTAGGGAACATTTTAAAGTTCCCCCGACACCACAAACACGACCAGAAGTTTTATTCGGCTGTGACCTAATAATTTCCGGTTTAACATTACACGTGATGTGTCTGTTTTACATGGAAATAAATCTGTTTACACAGGAAATAAAATCAGACGCATACTAATTTTGCAAAATCAATAAAAGGAAAACTGCCGGGCCGCCGGAATAGGGGCAGGCGGGTCACCAGAAACACAGGTCATTTTTTTTGGCCTAATCAATGTAAATTTCCCTCCCATATACTCATAGACATAGGCCAATTTTTTTTGTTTATTTTAAACATTGATTATAAAATAAAACAAGAAGTTTCACCTCGGATACTGGGATACCCCCATGGTGTCAACTGAAACTTGGGCAGAACAGAAACGAAAGTTAAAAAGATATATGAGCGGATGGATTTTTTTTTTTATTTTCAGATGAACCAAGAGGGATAACTCTTGAACGAAACATGCAAACAACATAACTGAACCCGCTTTTGAAAGCCCTCCTGATGACAAACCTGCATACCAAATTCCATTAAAATCCGATTAACCATGGTTGAGATCTATGAACAGACGGATGGAAATCCAACATTTTCAGATAAACAAAGAGGGATAACTCTTGAACGGAAAATGTGAACAATGTCAATGAACCCTGATTTGAAAGCCCTCCTAGCGCCAAACCTGCATAGAAAATTTCATTGAGATCCGATATTAAATATCGGATCTCAATGAAATTTTCTATGCAGGTTTGGCTAAACCCATGGTTGATATATATGAAAGGACAGAAGGAAATCCAACTTTTCAGATAAACAAAGTGGGATAACTCTTGATCGTCAATGAACCCTCTTTTGAGAATAGCTATGACCAGATGACTAGTACTACATGTAGTAGTAGTAGTACTAGTAGCATATATTATAAATATGTGAGTTTGAACATTCTTACATTGCACTTAAAGGCCCACTTAATTTTTGAACCCTCAGATTACATTCTGTAAAATATATGCCATATTATATACCATTTGAAAGAGGAAGCTCCAAAACATTGTATTATCAATTTATCCCGTGTAATAAACTGTGGACATGTTGTTTTTATTGAGTTACCAACGCGTTTTGTCATTCAAGATTGAAGTAAAAATCAGTATTATTTCCAATGCAGGTGGAATAACTCTATATATTAAAGATATAGTTCTTCCCCTTCCATTGAACAAGTTTGAATTATGTTGCATTCTGGGTGCCAGAAGGGGGGGGGGTCATTCTAGGAATTCAGCAGTTTTCTATTTTTATGTGGGCATCTTGAACTTCTGAGATGTTTCCATCACTAGTTTCAGACTTAGTCTTGACCCTTGACAGTGTTCTACGTTTTACCGTTCTGTTTAAATGTGATAGTTAAATATTTTGATTTACAATTTCAGAGTGTCCACTAAATACCAGAATCAGATAAATCATAATACGAATTCTGAATGAGAGCCTTTTTCATATTTCCTGTTTTATAGAGTTGTGAAAGGTCAAGGACTGTAAAAAAATAAAAAAAATTCTGGAATACTTTAAACGGAACGAACCCAGCCTTGATAACGGAATAACTTATATAGTATGCCGGAGAAATCCATTTTGGCCTTCCGGTACTCCACAAATAGGTCTATGTGCGTCGTGATGCATTATTTTCTGAAAGAAAATTCGCTTTTATATAATGAACATGGGTAAATAATATGATATATAAATGATGGACTGGGGTGTAAATAATCATTGTGATGACCCATAGATCTGCATTTATATAAACGTGCGGGTCGATATATTGTCTCTTTCCCCATCAATAGAAACGACAAGGATAAAAACGTGACACGAAACTGAAAATGGCTGAAAATATATAGGCTAGACCTAAATACTTGATTTCCTAGTATAGAATTGAGTGGGTCCATACGATCAGAAGGTTGCCGGTCGCGAAAGTAAATTTAAATTAAAGCGACACATAAAAAATATTAGCACAATCTTCAGGCAAACATTTAGGCCTAATAATCTCAAATTTACTTTTTCCATGCCATGTTCGTGGACCGAAATAACATTAAAATCAATGTTGCCTACAATTTGTTTAGAACCGGCCCCTCATGGTGATTAAGTCACAGTCAAATCTGAAAGAAATTTAAATTTTTATCTCAGCAAATATAATTATTGTTGGATTGAATCACGAGCGAATCACAAAAAAAACTGAGTCTGAGACCTATTATAAATGCCATCCAGTTCACCATACTGTCATTAAAATTTGGCACTGTGCACGATACAGTGCTGTCTGTAATATCCGAGGGCGAGCTTATAATGGGTAGCTTTTCCCGAACAAAATTTCATTCAAATTCGGAAAACATGCATATATTAAATATAAATATATAAAAGTTAGCCAATATAGATACAGATTTAGTAAAATTTAAGTTTTTAAATATTTAGGCTTATCATGCATGAATAAGTTAATGCCAAACTACCATAATTGATAAATTTCCGACACTTATAAATGATATGAAGTTTCTTTTTTTCCTTCACATTTCTGGACTTTCTGCCATTTTTGTTGATCATTTTCTGCCCGTCTGCCCCCTTCTTCTTCTTGTGCCTGTATTCGTACACATGATAACTCGACTTGCCTAGCTGGTTTCATACATCAAAACTACCAGTATGTAGTTTAGGTGGACGGCTGCAGCTATGATCGAATCCCCTATAGAACAATTTTATTGATGAGTCTTGGTTTAGCTTCAGATAGACATACGCCATCGTCCCCGATAAAACATATGTAGTCCAGATACTGTCAGAAGGATATAGCTCCGTACGATATGTGCTACATACCTTAGCTTGAACACAATTACAGTTTCATTAATAAACTCATAAGTAACTTGCCAATACACACATATGTTGTACAGACGTAAAACCGCGAAGAATGCAATCTACCTGGTGCGAATGTGACCTCCCACCAACAATTTAATAGGAAAATAAAACTGATCCCCTCTATATCAAAAACTTGACTTTCTCATTATAAGCAAAAGAGGCATGTAATAAATATTTACGACAATACTATATGAGCCACGTGATAAGAATACTTTCAGAAAGCTAGTTTCTCCAGACATAATTGAGACAATATTCGCAGTGTAACCTTGGTGGGATTTATTTCTAGACATGTTGCATAACTTTTCATTGTTATTTTATCAAACGTAAGAACACAGGGGAGAATGATCGTGATAATTGAAACCAGAGAAGGTTACCGTGATAACCCCGAAGATCTACAATTAATACCAGGTACGCGACCGCGGTTCCAACAAAAAACTTACGAGCACTTGGAGCTATCTTTTTTGTGGATGCTTCCATTTCTTCGCGCATATAGGTTTCATAGGTTTGTGTATAGAGTTATAGAACGGGTTCGTACGAATCTTAAAGCAACATATATGAGAGTATATATATTATATGCAGGGGCGTAGCAAATTTTATTGGGGGGTATTCTTATCATTTATCAATTGTAATTTCATAAAATGGTAGGCCGACTGAAAGTGTAATGAACAAATATGTATATGGGAATTCATGTTGTGTTATTATCTAGTCATTAATGATGTGAAATTACTCCCATAACTGGGATCAGATATTCAGAAAGTAAATATGTCACAAACAACCATGAGAAAGTAGACTACATGGATACACACATCACCATGGGTATGTATCGTGGGGTATTTATCGTGTGGTTATGAATAGTGTGGGTATGTATCGTGGGTATGTATAGTGGGTATGTATAGTGGGTATGTATCGTTGGGGTATGTATAGTGTGGGTATGTATCATGGAGGTATGTATGGTGTGGGTATGTATCGTGGGGGTGTGCATTGCCGCGATCGTCGGCAATACTTCATTAGTTTGCCAAATATTTTTACTAACCTTTGGAAAATATTGGGGGGGGGGGGTAAATACCCCCCTTGCCCCCCCCCCCGGTTCCTACGCCCCTGGTTATATGCCCTTCAAACACTATTGGGATTTGGAACACGAAACAATACACGTATAGGCCTATGGGTTGGCCGACCTGTCAATGCCGTCATATTTGTATATACATGTATATCGTATATACTTATAGGAAATCGAATAATGGTTAAAGTTATACATAATCACAAGACTATATACCAATAACCGAATGACAAAATTCAAGCCTTGAGTTTGTTAATTTTAAATCGCCATTTCTGTTTTGAGCAATATGCTTTCATTATTTCATTTTGATCATATGGGATCAATATAGGAAGAAAGTATGTCTATTTGACGTACTTTAATTCACCCATACATATGCGAAGTTTTGTTGGACTAGTAAGTATATATGAATTTTGAAGAAACATTTTCGCATCGAAAGTTTTCGAAACTTGCACCAAGCAGCTAGTCTCGCTGTGTAAATCCAATTAAAAATTCAAGAGTCAGTTCAGACTAGATTTATACACATAATCGACGGATTGCTATGATACTTTGTATCTGATGCAATACAAAATAATTCAATAAGACGAGAAATAAACTTTTCACGAAAGTCGAAACCGGAATAATGGCAGCACTAAACTCCAGACAACACATGCAGCGAACATAAATCATATCAAAAGTACTGTGAATTTTAATTCACAAAATATGATTTCGACAATATCTCCTAAATGTGTATATAATTATTGATATCTTGATATCTGCTATTGACGCGTACGTGCGTAATGGACGCCACAATCAATGCCAATCCATACATGAAGCACAGAGTGTGCATTCATGATATCAGAATATCACTATCAGAAAAGTATAGCAAAAATATGACATAAGGTTCTGGCAACAACGAGACCTGCAACAACGTATAGTATGCCGAGAAAAATTTAAACTCGTTTTCCCCAAGGTAAAATAAAATTCAGGTCACCTTAAACGGTTGCAGGGTTATATTAAAAGTAGGATCATGATCTAGATAATGTATTCTTGCGCACGAGGTCAGTGGTGTGATTGCGTACACTCTTGACGTTCAACGCTGTAAGTAGCATCTTTCAACTAACGCCATATGTCTGTGAGATTAATCGCCGTTTATTTTAAATGCTCGCTACGAGTGTTATCTGAAGAATGTGTTCTAAATCGGATAAACAGATCGGTATATATTGGTATATTATTCCACCCCGAAACAAACACGATTCCGTAATTATAGAAACAGACCTGGTATTAGCAGAGATCAGTTCGTATCAGTAGAGCAATTAACCAAACTTGACGTTCCTTTTTTTGGAGATACCACCCTGTGTTTTATGAGGTTCCCGATTAGAAGAATGTACGCTGTGTTTTGAACAGGAGATATAGAGCTCACGTGTAGGGTTTGTTATCCGTTTATCCAGTTCCCATGGTTTAACCAGGAATTAGATATGCCGGAGGCAGGGCGACAGAGGGGCAGCTGCCCGCGAATTTGGTTTATGTGGGTTTATCGTCGTTTCAGCCGCTATATGGTTTAGGAATCACTGAACTAAATGGTTTCCCATAGACGACAGTGTTAACGTTTCAGCCAAATTCAATTAATTTAAGCCTGCAGGCCACTCCAGTGATGTTTACCCAGCTAGATTTACCAGTTGATCACGAAAAGGCAAGAAAACTCATAGATCATGTGTTTACTTTTTTTAATAAATCCCCAAGTGTACGACAGGGCTATCCCACAGCCAAATTTTATCTGGAAAACCCAGAACTACAGCAGCTATAGTTAATAAATATCCCACTTACAAAAATCCATTCCCCCATTAATTCACCAGTTTAAATTATTTAGATATGATGTACAAATCAAATAAACAAGATTTCATCCTTTAATAACGTGCCTCATGTATCGGGTGAAGGTCATTCTTCAGTTACCTTCACCTCTAGCATTCCACGGTGCAATCGATCGCTCCTCGACTTTGGAACACATTTAGCTCACTGATTCCTTTATCACGGGGTCGTCGGATATACTGGCGGAGGAAAGACCGCACATATAGGGCTATATAATTTCGTCGGGAAATCACTCCACTGGACAAATAAACAACCGGCTATACAAGAAATCAACTGACAAACTTGCCCAGATACAAACCAGGTTACTCTCCCATTGCGTCGATTACGAATTGACGTTTAATTATCGGGATTCGGCGAACCATGCAGATTCACTATCGCTACACAGACGGCTTGTTGGCCTAATGCGCAGCCATCTTACCAACTGAGCAACCATCGTATGGGGCAGAATATGTATGCCCTTTCTGATTCCCTCGAATTCTCCAAATGACAGACACACAATTTCAAATCTTGTTTCCGGCACACTCGGCCAGGAGTAATATATAATCTGAAAAATGCTTCAAAAGAACCCAGATTTAGCACAAGAAAAGTTGTCAGCGTGGTGACTTGGATGTGATCCCGGATTTTAGATTGAAGTCGGTTGATTATATCTCAGATCTCACGACGCTGAGTGATCATAAGCGGGAGGTTGTAAAATTAATTAACTTTTAACAGAAAACAGGTGCGTCGGAGGCACCTGACACTAAAGGTAAATCGTGGTTCTACCTGTTTTATATTAGACGCAGTTGAGTCGAGGAGTGGTGGCCGAAGTCACATCAACACATCAAATTATTTAGCATCGTTTATATTACATAGTTTGAGAAATTCAGAAGCTATAGACATGATATTTAAGCATAAAACACAGAATTACAGTGTGATAACTGTTAGTTAAATTCTCTGTGAAGAACCAGTCTGGAATCATTGGGTTCTTTCTGGTTTTGGGGAATAATTTTGGTTCGGGAAGAACGATTGTACAACCATACAAACCGTGGCAGCTATGGGAATGATTTGGTTCTTTGTACAGAACCAAAATGGTCCAAAATAGATCGTAGATCTAACCAAAGCTAGAATAGTGCGGTTCTTACAAAGAACGAAACAGCTTATAGTTTAGAACAATTTTAGAACAAAATAAGTGATCTGAGTAATAGGAAAAGTGAACATCTTTTGGAACTAAACTTTTTACATTTTGGTTCTTTGCGGACCATGAAGCAGTCGATCGTTTTAAAGAATTTGGTTCCTTAAATTGGTAGACTGCGTTTTGAATCATATGGTTCTGGATTAGGTTGCCCACCCTACCAACCAAGTTAAAATGGTTATTTGGTCATAAAGAACCAAATTCATTGGTTCCGCTATATTATATAGGGAGATATTGAGGAACCAAATATTTGGTTCCCAGTATTTTGTTGTAGTGTACGATTCCAAACTAAAAGTCGACTTTGCCTGACTGTGAGTGTCCTATATTATTCAGGGACGTGGCTAGAACTCAGCCTTACTCAGGCTTACGTTGCGGGTATCGAACTTGAACTATATATACAACAGCGCCCTGCCCCTTCAACTATAGACAAAATTATCATGTTCGTGAAATACCATTGTCATCCCACACCTCACCCGCCCCACATTTTGTGTTGGGACTGTCCAACCGGTACCCCTTTTAAACTTTCCAACTGTTGGAGCTTGAATTCCATCCTGACACCAACCCGAGGTTGAAAACTTTCCAAATGATGGCCATTTCAGATCAAAAATTTTGACAAAAGTATAAAAATATAATACTGCTGGTCTAAAAACAACATATTCATCATTAATTACCGTTTGGAAAATCAAACAATGAGAACAATTTCAACTTATATTAAAATTTCCAACTATAACGTTGTGCCAGGCATGAAATTTAAAACTCTTGCCATGAAAATTATGACCAAACTTGTCGCCACGTCCCTGTTGGTATTGTACTGAATACGAGCATTGGCGACTGGGATATATATGTTCGATTTGGATAACAACAAGAGGCTGCCAAATTTTTAATAAACAAAAGCGAATAACTCAATAAAAGGGAAACTACAAATGTCAGTAAAACTTGCTCTTATGATGGTGAACATTCACACTAAATTTAGATCCTAATATAACTCAATGATTGTGATGATTTATAGGCGAACGGATAACCCTATAACAATAGAGCGAAAAAAGGCAAACAACGTAATTTTTTACTACTATTTTGAAACATTCCCATGCAATGGCGAACCTCCATGTCAAATGTCATAGCTGAAATATATGCGTGGATGGACAGAAAACAAATTTTTTACCCTCCTCCCTATTTTATCCGCTTCTGATTGGCACAAGTCCTGTCGCGTGCCGGGCGACATGTCACACTGCACGTGTAGCCCACTGAGCAGGGCGGGTGACATTGTTATATTGCAAGAATATCGCCAACAACACATGCACAGTGCAATAACTCAGCTATTTCACAATATAGTCATCAATCTTATATACCCAAAACGGGTTCGCAAAAAGCACAAGTTGTGGTGTCCCCCAATTTGCATATATTAATTTAGTTAACACTAATCGATATATCTTTTCCACCACCAAAACACATCGGCTACGACGACGTCCTTAAAAGGGAAGCCCTTTCACCTAGAGTTATGACGCATATCAGTCTGTGCATCAGTGTATACATTGGTTCTGTTATATGCCCTGTCACTAACTCGCGGCCATATTGGATCCACCAGGTCCGGTTCGTGGTATTAGTGCTAAAAGTTTTGGAGTAGCATTCCATATATGGAAGTCATGATAATTCAAAAGCTCCATATATGGAAATGCTATACTCCAAAACTTTGACCAGTTGCACTAAAACCACGGAACCGGGGCTGAAGAATCTCTGCAACCACATAACTGAGCTGGATGAATCCAAATACGGCCGCGACCCAGTGATCTCGCTTATTGATACAGAACGATCTAAACCACATGCACGTCACGCCAGGCACTTGTAACTGAACATGGCTATTGCCACCACTTCACGAGTTATGGTCCTTGTTGACTCTGCGTGCTCATATCTATGTGACGTACCAGTTCGTCTCTAAATATAAATTAATTCCATGTCATTTGAAATTTTAAGTAAACAAAGCATGTCCTCTCTCATTACATTATTTTATAAAATCAAAATAATTATCTTAAAATGAGATTTGTATGTTGCCTCTCCATTCGAATGCTTTGTGTGTGTTGGAATGCTTCTAGACAAAGCTTGGCTGTGCCTATATATAAGATACCCCATAGCGTGCCCAATAATGAATCATTATTGCCTCTCTGTGAATGCGGTTACAATTATCATTACTACCTGTTGTTCTTTTAGTTCTATCCAAATTGCATTCCAAGAAGAACACCGTGTGCGAAAAGGTACCACGAGGTCCCGCGGTTCATCGGTGCAGCTGAGTGGAAAAGGTATGAGGTCCCTCGGTTCATCGGTGCAGCTGAGTGGAGTGAATCGGGAAGGTAGCAACCGGGTGTGTGTCGCTTTTGTCAAAATGTTAAACATTTGGGGAAAAAACGCCTGAACAGTTGGAAATTTAAGAGTGAAAACGGGTTGAAATTGTTCCGATAGTTTCAGCTTTCAACCATTATCAGGTGTAAATTGTGTCGGTTTCTTTTTAAAAGATTCAAATATTTTCCTACTTTCAGTGGTTATCATGCAGTTGGAAATTTATACATGGATATAAGGTTGGAATTTTCTAACCAGTCGGAAACTCGGAATGTTTGAGGTATCAGTTGGGAAATAACTCGATGGGCGCTAATTAAGTTTCCCGGAATTATGTAATTTTGGTCTGGGTATATATGCATAGTTGGATAGCAGGTTGGGAACTTTAATTTGAACACCATCCAAATTCCACAACGAACTGAACGGAGACCCTGTAGTTACATGTATATGCCATGCATTTAACCCTGCCAATGGCTGCCAATGGCTGGAGCTTCCCGAAATTTTGCGAAAACACTGTACCAATGCATTCTCTTATATATTTGAGTCTCCCATATATATTGAAGCCTCGCACTGAGCCTCATATATGTAAGAGACTGCACTGGCATATAATCTTTAATGCTGCACCAGCATAACTCCCGCTATGAAAGGGTTAAGTCAATTTCATTCGCATGCACCATTAGACAGAATTAATTTGATTTTGTGTATTGGCGTTTATCGTCGATTCAGCCGCTTATGTATGCTATATCAGGATCCCTGATGTTGTTAGTTTAAGGGTGGAGGAAACATGGACGATGCGACAGGGTTTGTGTTGTCTCACCGCCCCCCCCCACACTTCAGTCAAACTGTTCAACAATTGGAAATTTCATGCCTGCATGGCATATCAGTAGTATATATGCATGTGTGAATACGTCATGAAAACTAAGAAATTTCAGACAAAAATTAGGTTGAAATTGTTCAGATATATAGTTTGTTATTCCTACCAGTATTTAATGTGAAATTTCCTACTTTCGGTCAAATTGTTGAATTGTAAATGAACCATATAGTTGAAAATTTCCGGTGATGGGGGTGCATGAATGTTATTATATATATCCAACCGCGTCGAAATGTTTTGGGTATATAACTCGGAAAATAACCCATGAAGGGTGGGGTGCAAATAGGTTTTATCGGATTTGGAAATTACGATGTATATGCTTTAAAGAGGGGTGCAGTTGAATTGGAAATTATAATGTATATATATGCTTTAACGGGGGTGCAGTTGAAAGGAAATTCCAAGGTGGACACCCCCTACAACGCACACCACATAGCCACACCCCTGTGATGGAAGACTGCGCACTGAGAGGTTTTATTTGAGCGGCAAAACATTCATATGCACGTAGAAACCACCGTTACCGGAAACGACTGTTCGACTTGTCCAGAAAGACGAACCAGACCTTCCCATTGAGTGGATTAAAAATCCAGGATCAGGTCCATCACCGCCATCGCTGGACGACTATATGATGGCACTGAAATGATAGTGCATCACGCAACTTACCAACGGAGCTATGCATCATGTACCGCCTAATGAGACGAGGAAATTAGTCATAATAGTCTAATAGAGAAAAGTTGAGACAATGCGCCAAACGATGACCCTAAACAGTAATCACTCATACACATGTCACGTTCATGCTTGGTATATAGATAACAATGTCTTTGGAATCTACTTTCAATGAGCTATTGCAGATTTGATTTAATTTTTCTGATGAAAGTGGACCTTGTTCAAAGGTATACGGTCTCAATTGGAAATAGGAAATGTTATATTAGCAAATTCTATTCTCAGTTCATGGTTGTATGCTGGAACAGTTCAGTCAGTGTGTCATATAATTAAATCATGTATGCATGTAGTTATAGCATGTTATTGGCAAGATCGTTTGCCTTGTAAGTAAACACAAGTCATGTTATAATACAGTACACAGTACGTAAAGAGTGCGCGACACGCAAAACACTCAACTCCAGGGAGACCACATTATAAGTGAAATATCGTTCATTGCCACCTTAGTGTTTACAATATACCGATTTATAGCGCTCGCAAAAAATCCACACCACTCAAGAATTTGGTGTTGAATGGGTCACCCTCTCCCAAAAAAAACATCGCCACGCGCGGCGTTGAGTGTTTTGCTCATCGCATCCTCTTTATGTACTGTATATAAACAAGCGCTCGACTCACATAAAGTTTTTTCAGGTGGGTTTTTTTTGTGTGGATAATATCGTATTCATACTATCATTACACTATACTATTAGTATATATTTTATTGAGGAAATTTATAATTTTGTAACTTTTTTTCTAATTAAAACCTATAACACCAAGGCCATGCATCCGTGTCTTTAATGCGGTGTATACAAACCTAATTGCAAATAATTGCCCTCTTATAGTTTCCAAAACATTTTCACATATAGTGTGCATATTATAACCAATGGTTTCTTCGTGTGTTCCCCGATTTGTACATGCTGTCCATATTATAACCAATGGTTTCTTCGTGTGTTCCCCGATTTGTACATGCAAGTGCGATCGAATTAAGAGTCAACTTGTTCTTCGTGGAATATATAGAGAACAATTTAGTTCTTCATGTAGAAACCGGGGGGCCTCGGTGGCTCAATCGATTAGGGGTACACATCCAAGCCGTTTCGCCATCCAGCGCTGGCGATGAGGGTTCAAATCCACATGTTTTCATCGTGGACTTTGTAACTCAAAATCGTTATATGGTGGAGTTGCCAGTTACTCGCCGATGGCCGGTGGTTTGCCGCACATTGTCGACGATCGAGTTTACCAGCCAAGGAAATCACTATAGCTGTCAGATTAACCGTAAGTGTGCGGATTTCCTCCACCACTAAAACTGGTAACAACGTGAAATGGCGACATTAAACCCCAATCAATCAATCAATCAATCAATCACATAGAAACCCATGCACGCAGAACCAAACAAACACGGTGTTGGTTCTTTGCGACATAGTTGGGTTCTTCACAAAGAACCAAGCAAAGAACCGGTTGGTTTTTCATAATGCATCCATCGGAACCTAATATCTCAGAACACAGGGTTCTTATACCGTTGTCCCCATGGTGCAACCAAATTGTTCTGCATATAAACTGTTTTGTTTTCCAGCAAAGAATCAATCGAAGAACCATTTATAAATGAATCCAACAGAAATAGAGTTATATCGTTCGTGTGATTCCTATCGTTTCAGCAATATTTGGCATTGTGCACTTAGGAGTTTTCTAAATTGTAATTTAAATTTCACGGTCTTTGGCTAATCCGAACGATTTGAGAAATAACCCGCGTAATATTATGGTCGGTTTGCAATAACTAAAACATCCATTATTATAAAATATATATTTGTGAATCATTTTGGTTCTGAAGACAAAAGTTGGTTCTTCGGAAAGTGAACAAACCATTCGCCATATATGGACCGGTTCTTCGCGGTGAAGAACCCACGTCGAATTAGTTGGGTCTGAATAATTCTTAAAGTGTATATAACAGTAGAACTATAAGATTGTTCAAATTCAGGACTATTCGAGGGGCCTCGCGGTGGCTCTATCGGTTGGGGATACAACTCCAAGCCGTTTCGCCCTCCAGCGCTGGCGATAGGGGTTCAACAATCCACATGTTCCCATCGTGGAATTTGTAACTCGAAATCTTTATCTGGTTGAGTTGCTAGTTACTCGCCGATGGCCAGTGGTTTTCCGCTCATGGTCGACGATTTTATCAGCCATTGAAATCACTTTTAGATTAGCCGTAGGTGTTCTGCATGATTTCCCCCATGCACCACTAAAACTGGCAATGTCGTTATGGCCTTATAGTTGCTGAAAAGCGACATTGAACCCAAATCAATCAATCAGGACTATTCGCTAAGGCCTGGATGGTAAAGGAGCGAAGCAGTGCCTAAAAGGATTGGATCATTGTTCTGCAATCCCAGGATACCCGAGATTTTTGTAGATCGAATTAATGTCTCAAACCAGTTTGCTAATATATTATTACTGCAATCGCCCACTTTATAGAATATATAAAGTCCAACCATGCACTGACGACCACACGCAGATGAAAAATAAGAATATACAATGCAGTACAATGGGCCATATACTGGATTATGCACTATATATGTAGTAATGTATATAAACTATATTGTGGGCGTTTCTTTATATCTGAAAGTCAATTGGCGTAAATATTTATGACTGACAAGGCATTTTTTTCCGGCAAACTCACGTAGAGCAATTTCATGTATCATGCGATGGGCAATGAAAAATAAAAGGACCGTTTCGTTGCGCAAAGTCTGCACTTGATAATCTCAACAGGTCTTTGTCAGGTAATGGTATTGCTGTTGATGTGCTCAAAGAATGATATGACGCATAGGGAAAAATGGCATGGGTTATCTCCCTTTGTCATTCGGGGCGTATCGCATTGCTCTTGAGAGAATGGCATTAATTCTGCTAGGTATCAAAGAGAGATGATACACTAATGTAGACTAATCATCATCACTAGGCATGGATCAGGAATAAAGAAATCAAAGGCAGGTTGTTTGGTTAGACTCTTCCTCGGTGGTTGTTGTTGATTGACTACTAATTTACCGGAAAGGTGTTTGTTTCTGTCAATACATAACACGTTACACCCTGGTATTTAAACTGGCAAGGCATAGGCATATCTCATATAATTATGATACCCATAGCAAGGAATAAGGCAATCATTTATATTTTTTTGGGGAATATATTAGTTAGATCAATTTCCTGTACGATTTTCGCATAGTTTTGATAAATAAAATCGGCTCGCCCACCAACAATTATCTACTTGAACTACATGATAAGAACCAATTGCAGATTTAATTCAGAACTATTTTTGTCCTGCTCAAATACTTATCACGTAAATTGGACATCTGAACCGTTTTCAAAAAACTTCTTGGCTTTCAAGGGAAAAACATTTTCCTTATAGACAATCTATTTGAAACAATAAATGTATGCTATTAATAATATATTAATTCACACTTTTTTGGCTTGAATGAGATATATCAGACAATTAGTATTTTTTTCTCTAGAATTTTTGGCGGGTGAATATTAATTGCTGAAGCTGTTGCCATAGTTTCTTCAATACCTCTGTTCTTAAATGTCATGCAATCGGTCACATCACAAAAATGTCGCCGAAAATTAACGAAGACAGAACGTGCGTCTAGCTGGGCTTTAATGACAAATAATAAAACATATATATAATACGTCATATATAGTGAAACCTGATTACATAGTTGGCGAAGTACAATTGTTATTCATAATTTACTTACCCCACTAACACAACGGCATAATATCCTCAACAGCTATTATTCGAAAATAAAAGCAATTATAGTTGTGGATATGGTGCCAGCAGAACGCCACGTTAAATAATCTTCATATAATCTTCTGTCGGTTCGTCGTCTAAATCCAACGAGGTTAGAGTTAGCTCAAATAGATACAAAACATATACACATGGGATTCCAAGTAATTGTTATTGAAAAATGTACATTTTTTCATAAGTATACACATATCATAATGCAAGTTGCTGTAAACAATGTGCTCTGCGTGCAAGCAGCCGCAGAAACGGTATGCAACTTTTTTTCCCCATCAAGAGCAGTCCATTATTTCCAAGAGGGAGCACTCGTGGAAATACTTTGAAAATCCACATGTGTCTATAAGTAGATGATCCTCAGCGTATTGTGTAGCATGATAAACGGGTGTGATGGTGAGATATGGTTTATGAGTATCGACCTTCATCAGCTGGTGTCTGGACGGATTTTTAGCTGAGACGTACAATACGAAATGTCTATCATATAGTCATTGACTGCATTACGGTGCCATTTATATGTGATTAAGCGTTTGAGGTAAATGTGCGGCAAATTCGGGGTCGTGAGGACAATGGGTTTGGGATAACCCCCCCCCCCCCCCCCAATTCGGCCAAAATTGTTAACAGTTGGAAATTTTATGCCTGACAAAATTCGTTTGAAATTTCAGACCAAAAATAAGTTTAAATCGTTGTGATTGTTTGATTCCAACCAGTATTGGTGTGAAATTTGTTGTTATCAGAACAAATTAAAGTGTTCTTATACTCTCTGTCAATTTTTGGACTGAGTTGAGCATTTTCCAATCCTATGGAATGTTATGTTTTTAATTTCCATTAAACGGAAAGCTTGCATGAGTTACCATGGCAGTTGGAAAATTCGCTCAAGGCCATGGGTGCACTTGAAAATTCTGATGTGGACACCATCAATGACACCCCAAAATGGAGACCTTCTATACTGAACGACCACGCAGGTGGACTATGGTCTAGTTTAATTCCTCTAAATATATATAACCCTTTCTATACTAAATACTCATTGACGAGTAGTTCCATTATATGACATGTTAAGATATGTAAATTCAACAAACGACAACGTTGAACGTATTATCTGTCATTTCTCACCTATATAATTATGTTTTTATTATATGCTAAGCTATAAAATAGTAGTATTTTTGCAACAGATAAAACCGTTATCCGTCTAGTGAGATATCGATATCTCACTCGTATCCATCCGCGCTAAAATGAAAAGTGATTCGGTTCTTGGTGGAACAATGCCAGAAGTCTGAATGTTCAGGTTAAACAAGATTTTAATATGTTTTTGTTAAACATACTATGATGTTAGCCCCTTTATCCTCAACTAATCTGTCTTAAAAATGAAACTACTTTTATATGCACAAGTTCATTACCATGGATATGCTTGTGTATACAATTGTTTTTGCAATTTTTACTCTTCTTTCGAGTTGAGCTATGCATGGGCCAACTGAGCGGAGCATATAATAAACACAACATCTACACTTGTTGGTTGGATATGGTAATTATCTCATTCGTGATGACAAAAAAAATGAATCATTTTTTTGTTATCACTCATGAGATAATTCCCATATCCAACCAGAAAGTGTAGATATCCTCTATATATAAGAATCCTTCTACACTTATATTATATTGTCGCCTGTCAGTCGTCTGCTTATACTACCCACGCATCCCTCCAGATGAAGAAACAGACCGCTCCAATGTATATTTATATGACTGTTGGAAAATCCCAATAAAAATCAACATATATAACCAAATGAATAAGTTTTGTAAAAATGATCTCTTTTTGGGATATATATTGGCCCTTTAATATACACCCAACGAACCCCAAAAAGTCAATGAATTTTGTTCTATAATGACGTGGGTATTTGCACAAGTTGCCTGAAATAATGTAGCGATATGATCATAGATTAGTTGTTAAAATGGGGTCGGAAACGAATTTGAATATCTCAAGTCATATATATATTTCCTTTTGATAGATGAAATGACGCCTCCTCCCACAGATTGTGGGGGCGGGTGGCGAAAGGGAGCAGATCTCTATCTCATCTACATCGACACCCCTTACCGAAGTTCGCAATAAGACATCCTTTAACGTTGAGTCATTCGGCGGGGTGGTTGTGAGGGTGGGTATTGGGTGCATGCATGGGAGGATATCATGGGATTACCGACAGGATCAGCGAATCTGTCCATACATCCCATGCATGTAAGCCCGTATATTTATATATAACTAGCAGGTGACCCGACTTCGTCCGGGCTTTGACCTTGAATTGACCATTTTGAAGGTCAAGGTCAGGTCGGGGTCACGATTTGACCCGTCCAAAACACTCCCCGGAGAAAATTACCCGTATAGGTATAAAATTTCGTCGAAATCCGTCCAGCAGTTTTCCCGGCCATAGCTAACAGACAAACAAACAGACAGAAGTCCCAAAATATATATTAGATCATTTGTGGGTACCCGTTTCAAGGTGAAGGTTACCTCGGGCAGAAAAACTGACCCGATGAAAATCTCCCCCATTCTCAGGAACCCCTAAGTACGAACACATAATCACACAACACGCTCATGTCTGTACACAGACACAACACGCTCATGTCTGTACACAGACACAACACGCTCATGTATGGACACATACACGCTCTTTATCAACGACACTGCGGATACGAACGCTCTTTAACTATCACGCGATTAACCCATGAACTACCCATTGCGGTGGCGGGGGTTGGAGAATGAGTGCTCTGACGTTCTCAGAAGCGGTGCGATGACATTCCATCTGGGATTTTACCCTTAGATAGAAAGTTTGCTAGGGCTCAATCCGTCCGACAGTTTTCCCGGCCATAGCTAACAGACAAACATACAAACAAACAAACAGAAGTCCCAAAATATATAGTAGATAAATCAATTGAATTATTTGTTCTAGGATCTAAACCTAGCTATTGTTTTTTTTTTGGGTGGGGTGGTAATGTTATTTAAAGTGTTATATTTCGCTCTTACCATTCCACGTGTGGTATCTCCTATACACCTTGTACAAACTACTTCTACTCATAGACATTCATATAGTATACAGCAGCCTGCAGTCGATTCTCGTCCGATAAGACATTTTGATTATTTATTCCAGAAATTAGTTTTGGTTCGTGCTTAATCTATGGATCGGGACACCAAGAACGATTGAAGTAATTTGTATATGTATATGCTATATATATACCCGTATATAATTATATACTGCAGCTCCAATACCGGTGCGCGCGTGCAGTGACCCACGATATCATCATATCATGCATGATTATAATTCCACCCCTTCACCACCCCATACATGTATACGACCGCATGGGAAAAACTAGGTTACCATTCCACCCACCCACCCCAAAAAGCGTGACCCCTCCTCACTTTTTCGGAGCTTCCGCTGCCCCCTAGCTGGCGGATCGAGGAGTTCAGAATACATGCAGGGAAGGGCACAGTTGACATTCTTTTCTTCCACTATTCTTGACATAGAACAGTGTCAAAAAACCTGGACCCCCCCCCCCCCCTGCATGCATGGTGATAACGATTAAAATTACGATAACTCTCCCGCAATAATCATGAACAATCGGTGATTCGGTTCTTGGTGGAACACTGCCAAAAGTCTGAATGTTCAGGTTGAACAAAATTTTAATATGTTTTTGTTAAACATACTATGATGTTAGCCCCTTTATCCTCAACTAATCTGTCTTAAAAATGAAACTACTTTTATATGCACAAGTTCATTACCATGGATATGCTTGTGTATACAATTGTTTTTGCACTTTTTACTCTTCTTTCGAGTTGAGCTATGCATGGGCCAACTGAGCGAAGCATATAATAAACACAACATCTACACTTGTTGGTTGGATATAGTAATTATCTCATTCGTGATGACAAAAAAAAATGAATTATTTTTTTGTTATCACTCATGAGATAATTCCCATATCCAACCAGAAAGTGTAGATATCCTCTATATATAAGAATCCTTCTACACTTATATTATATTGTCGCCTGTCAGTCGTCTGCTTATACTACCCACGCATCCCTCCAGATGAAGAAACAGACCACTCCAATGTATATTTATATGACTGATGGAAAATCCCAATAAAAATCAACATATATAACCAAATGAATAAGTTTTGTAAAAATGATCTCTTTTTGGGATATATATATATTGGCCCTTTAATATACACCCAACGAACCCCAAAAAGTCAATGAATTTTGTTCTATAATGACGTGGGTATTTGCACAAGTTGCCTGAAATAATGTAGCGATATGATCATAGATTAGTTGTTAAAATGGGGTCGGAAACGAATTTGAATATCTCAAGTCATATATATATTTCCTTTTGATAGATGAAATGACGCCTCCTCCCACATATTGTGGGGGCGGGGGGCGAACGGGAGCAGATCTCTATCTCATCTACATCGACACCCCTTACCGAAGTTCGCAATAAGACATCCTTTAACGTTGAGTCATTCGGCGGGGTGGTTGTGAGGGTGGGTATTGGGTGCATGCATGGGAGGATATCCTGGGATTACCGACAGGATCAGCGAATCTGTCCATACATCCCATGCATGTAAGCCCGTATATTTATATATAACTAGCAGGTGACCCGACTTCGTCCGGGCTTTGACCTTGAATTGACCATTTTGAAGGTCAAGGTCAGGTCGGGGTCACGATTTGACCCGTCCAAAACACTCCCCGGAGAAAAATACCCGTAGGTATCAAATTTCGTCGAAATCCGTCCAGCAGTTTTCCCGGCCATAGCTAACAGACAGACAGAAGTCCCAAAATATATATTAGATCATTTGTGGGTACCCGTTTCAAGGTGAATGTTACCTCGGGCGGAAAAACTGACCCGATGAAAATCTCCCCCATTCTCAGGAACCCCTAAGTACGAACACAGAATCACACAACACGCTCATGTCTGTACACAGACACAACACGCTCATGTCTGGACACACACATGCACGCTCTTTATCAACGACACTGCGGATACGAACGCTCTTTAACTATCACGCGATTAACCCATGAACTACCCATTGCGGTGGCGGGGGTTGGAGAATGAGTGCTCTGACGTTCTCAGAAGCGGTGCGATGACATTCCATCTGGGATTTTACCCTTATAGATAGAAAGTTTGGGCTCAATCCGTCCGACAGTTTTCCCGGCCATAGCTAACAGACAAACATACAAACAAACAAACAGAAGTCCCAAAATATATAGTAGATAAATCAATTGAATTATTTGTTCTAGGATCTAAACCTAGCTATTGTTTTTTTTTTGGGTGGGGTGGTAATGTTATTTAAAGTGTTATATTTCGCTCTTACCATTCCACGTGTGGTATCTCCTATACACCTTGTACAAACTACTTCTACTCATAGACATTCATATAGTATACAGCAGCCTGCAGTCGATTCTCGTCCGATAAGACATTTTGATTATTTATTCCAGAAATTAGTTTTGGTTCGTGCTTAATCTATGGATCGGGACACCAAGAACGATTGAAGTAATTTGTATATGTATATGCTATATATATACCCGTATATAATTATATACTGCAGCTCCAATACCGGTGCGCGCGTGCAGTGACCCACGATATCATCATATCATGCATGATTATAATTCCACCCCTTCACCACCCCATACATGTATACGACCGCATGGGAAAAACTAGGTTACCATTCCACCCACCCACCCCAAAAAGCGTGACCCCTCCTCACTTTTTCGGAGCTTCCGCTGCCCCCTAGCTGGCGGATCGAGGAGTTCAGAATACATGCAGGGAAGGGCACAGTTGACATTCTTTTCTTCCATTATTCTTGACATAGAACAGTGTCAAAAAACCTGGACCCCCCCCCCCCTGCATGCATGGTGATAACGATTAAAATTACGATAACTCTCCCGCAATAATCATGAACAATCGGTGATTCGGTTCTTGGTGGAACACTGCCAAAAGTCTGAATGTTCAGGTTGAACAAAATTTTAATATGTTTTTGTTAAACATACTATGATGTTAGCCCCTTTATCCTCAACTAATCTGTCTTAAAAATGAAACTACTTTTATATGCACAAGTTCATTACCATGGATATGCTTGTGTATACAATTGTTTTTGCACTTTTTACTCTTCTTTCGAGTTGAGCTATGCATGGGCCAACTGAGCGAAGCATATAATAAACACAACATCTACACTTGTTGGTTGGATATAGTAATTATCTCATTCGTGATGACAAAAAAAAATGAATTATTTTTTTGTTATCACTCATGAGATAATTCCCATATCCAACCAGAAAGTGTAGATATCCTCTATATATAAGAATCCTTCTACACTTATATTATATTGTCGCCTGTCAGTCGTCTGCTTATACTACCCACGCATCCCTCCAGATGAAGAAACAGACCACTCCAATGTATATTTATATGACTGATGGAAAATCCCAATAAAAATCAACATATATAACCAAATGAATAAGTTTTGTAAAAATGATCTCTTTTTGGGATATATATATATTGGCCCTTTAATATACACCCAACGAACCCCAAAAAGTCAATGAATTTTGTTCTATAATGACGTGGGTATTTGCACAAGTTGCCTGAAATAATGTAGCGATATGATCATAGATTAGTTGTTAAAATGGGGTCGGAAACGAATTTGAATATCTCAAGTCATATATATATTTCCTTTTGATAGATGAAATGACGCCTCCTCCCACATATTGTGGGGGCGGGGGGCGAACGGGAGCAGATCTCTATCTCATCTACATCGACACCCCTTACCGAAGTTCGCAATAAGACATCCTTTAACGTTGAGTCATTCTGCGGGGTGGTTGGGAGGGTGGGTATTGGGTGCATGCATGGGAGGATATCCTTGGATTACCGACAGGATCAGCGAATCTGTCCATACATCCCATGCATGTAAGCCCGTATATTTATATATAACTAGCAGGTGACCCGACTTCGTCCGGGCTTTGACCTTGAATTGACCATTTTGAAGGTCAAGGTCAGGTCGGGGTCACGATTTGACCCGTCCAAAACACTCCCCGGAGAAAAATACCCGTAGGTATCAAATTTCGTCGAAATCCGTCCAGCAGTTTTCCCGGCCATAGCTAACAGACAGACAGAAGTCCCAAAATATATATTAGATCATTTGTGGGTACCCGTTTCAAGGTGAATGTTACCTCGGGCGGAAAAACTGACCCGATGAAAATCTCCCCCATTCTCAGGAACCCCTAAGTACGAACACAGAATCACACAACACGCTCATGTCTGTACACAGACACAACACGCTCATGTCTGGACACACACATGCACGCTCTTTATCAACGACACTGCGGATACGAACGCTCTTTAACTATCACGCGATTAACCCATGAACTACCCATTGCGGTGGCGGGGGTTGGAGAATGAGTGCTCTGACGTTCTCAGAAGCGGTGCGATGACATTCCATCTGGGATTTTACCCTTATAGATAGAAAGTTTGGGCTCAATCCGTCCGAGAGTTTTCCCGGCCATAGCTAACAGACAAACATACAAACAAACAAACAGAAGTCCCAAAATATATAGTAGATAAATCAATTGAATTATTTGTTCTAGGATCTAAACCTAGCTATTGTTTTTTTTTTGGGTGGGGTGGTAATGTTATTTAAAGTGTTATATTTCGCTCTTACCATTCCACGTGTGGTATCTCCTATACACCTTGTACAAACTACTTCTACTCATAGACATTCATATAGTATACAGCAGCCTGCAGTCGATTCTCGTCCGATAAGACATTTTGATTATTTATTCCAGAAATTAGTTTTGGTTCGTGCTTAATCTATGGATCGGGACACCAAGAACGATTGAAGTAATTTGTATATGTATATGCTATATATATACCCGTATATAATTATATACTGCAGCTCCAATACCGGTGCGCGCGTGCAGTGACCCACGATATCATCATATCATGCATGATTATAATTCCACCCCTTCACCACCCCATACATGTATACGACCGCATGGGAAAAACTAGGTTACCATTCCACCCACCCACCCCAAAAAGCGTGACCCCTCCTCACTTTTTCGGAGCTTCCGCTGCCCCCTAGCTGGCGGATCGAGGAGTTCAGAATACATGCAGGGAAGGGCACAGTTGACATTCTTTTCTTCCATTATTCTTGACATAGAACAGTGTCAAAAAACCTGGACCCCCCCCCCCCCCCCTGCATGCATGGTGATAACGATTAAAATTACGATAACTCTCCCGCAATAATCATGAACAATCGGTGATTCGGTTCTTGGTGGAACACTGCCAAAAGTCTGAATGTTCAGGTTGAACAAAATTTTAATATGTTTTTGTTAAACATACTATGATGTTAGCCCCTTTATCCTCAACTAATCTGTCTTAAAAATGAAACTACTTTTATATGCACAAGTTCATTACCATGGATATGCTTGTGTATACAATTGTTTTTGCACTTTTTACTCTTCTTTCGAGTTGAGCTATGCATGGGCCAACTGAGCGAAGCATATAATAAACACAACATCTACACTTGTTGGTTGGATATAGTAATTATCTCATTCGTGATGACAAAAAAAAATGAATTATTTTTTTGTTATCACTCATGAGATAATTCCCATATCCAACCAGAAAGTGTAGATATCCTCTATATATAAGAATCCTTCTACACTTATATTATACTAGCAGGTGACCCGACTTCGTCCGGGCTTTGACCTTGAATTGACCATTTTGAAGGTCAAGGTCAGGTCGGGGTCACGATTTGACCCGTCCAAAACACTCCCCGGAGAAAAATACCCGTAGGTATCAAATTTCGTCGAAATCCGTCCAGCAGTTTTCCCGGCCATAGCTAACAGACAGACAGAAGTCCCAAAATATATATTAGATCATTTGTGGGTACCCGTTTCAAGGTGAATGTTACCTCGGGCGGAAAAACTGACCCGATGAAAATCTCCCCCATTCTCAGGAACCCCTAAGTACGAACACAGAATCACACAACACGCTCATGTCTGTACACAGACACAACACGCTCATGTCTGGACACACACATGCACGCTCTTTATCAACGACACTGCGGATACGAACGCTCTTTAACTATCACGCGATTAACCCATAAACTACCCATTGCGGTGGCGGGGGGTTGGAGAATGAGTGCTCTGACGTTCTCAGAAGCGGTGCGATGACATTCCATCTGGTATTTTACCCTTAGATAGAAAGTTTGGGCTCAATCCGTCCGACAGTTTTCCCGGCCATAGCTAACAGACAAACATACAAACAAACAAACAGAAGTCCCAAAATATATAGTAGACTAGAAGGTGACCCGACTTCGTCCGGGGTTTGACCTTGAATTGTCTATTTTGAAGGCCAAGGTCAAGTGGGGTCACGATTTTACCCGTCCAAAACACTGCCCGAACAAAAGTACCCGACAAAAGTACCCGTCGAAATCCATCCGGTTTTACCCGATTTGACCTTGAATTGACCATTTTGAAGGTCAAGGTCAGGTGGGGTCAAACACCAACACCCCAAAAATGGTGGAAATCGGCCCAGCGGATACCGGGAAATCGGCCCAGCGGATACCGAGATACCCTATGCATCAAATTAATTTCGTCCCCCGAGTTGATTTCCACTGAAGTATATAAACGCGCCTCATATACACACACTCATTAATTATCAAGTTTCAACGTAAAGCTAAATTACCATCGGTGCCCGAGATATCGCCAAGACGTCTGAAACAGTCAAATGCATCGTTTCAAGTCGATTGCTCCACCCGTTTCCTAGATCTGGTCTGCGCATGCGCGAAGCTGGTGTCGCACGTGCTCGGCGACCCGATAAAATTCGTATCCGGGGCAAGATACATTCACATACCAAATTTCAAGTCGATAGCTACACCCGTTTCCGAGATATATAGCCCAATGTCATTTGCGGATACCTCGGCCGGTGATGAGTTAACGCGACACAGTCAAATGCATCGGCAGGGTGAGAGTTAACGTAATCTAATTTTATGACCTCTGACGACGTCATAGAAGTTAGGCATTGATTTTATCCTGATAAAAGATCGTACGTCCACTTGTCCCTAATAATTGAGGCAGATAACTAAAACGGATACATACATATTATATATCGTTGGAAAGATGAAGCCACACAGATTCTAACCGTGCAAATTATATGACTGGCAATTTATTATTCGCGCTATATCGAATCGATTTGTGAGCACCGAACTGAAATATATTGGCGCAAAACGGCGTAAAAATAGATTTGACCTCCGCACGTGAAAAGTTGACCTCGCACGGACAAATAAATATGCCTATGTTCGTCTCCGGCCGAAAACACATCCAAATACCAAATTTCATTGAAATTGGCTTAGTCGTTTTCGAGTCCATCGATTTCAAACACACAAACAAACACACACATACACACACACACAGATCTTTCAAAATATATAATAGACTAGAAGGTGACCCGACTTCGTCCGGGCTATTCAAAAACCAAATTTCAAGTCGATAGCTCCACCCGTTTCCTAGATCTGGTCTGCGCATGCGCGAAGCTGGTGTCGCACGTGCTCGGCGACCCGATAAAATTCGTATCCGGGGCAAGATACATTCACATACCAAATTTCAAGTCGATAGCTACACCCGTTTCCGAGATATATAGCCCAATGTCATTTGCGGATACCTCGGCCGGTGATGAGTTAACGCGACACAGTCAAATGCATCGGCAGGGTGAGAGTTAACGTAATCTAACTTTATGACCTCTGACGACGTCATAGAAATTACGCATTGATTTTATCCCGATAAAAGCATCGGACCACTTGTACCTAATAATTGAGGCAGATAACTAAAACGGATACATACATATTATATATCGTTGGAAAGAGGACACGCCACAGATTCTAACCGTGCAAATTATATGACTGGCAATTTATTATTCGCGCTATATCGAATCGATTTGTGAGCACCGAACTGAAATATATTAGCGCAAAAACGGCGTAAAAACAGATTTGACCTCCGCACGTGAAAAGTTGACCTCGCACGGACAAATAAATATGCCTATGTTCGTCTCCGGCCGAAAACACATCCAAATACCAAATTTCATCGAAATTGGCTTAGTCGTTTTTGAGTCCATCGATTTCAAACACACACACACACACACACACACAAACAAACACACACACAGATCTTTCAAAATATATAATAGATTGTCGCCTGTCAGTCGTCTGCTTATACTACCACGCATCCCTCCAGATGAAGAAACAGACCACTCCAATGTATATTTATATGACTGATGGAAAATCCCAATAAAAATCAACATATATAACCAAATGAATAAGTTTTGTAAAAATGATCTCTTTTTGGGATATATATATATTGGCCCTTTAATATACACCCAACGAACCCCAAAAAGTCAATGAATTTTGTTCTATAATGACGTGGGTATTTGCACAAGTTGCCTGAAATAATGTAGCGATATGATCATAGATTAGTTGTTAAAATGGGGTCGGAAACGAATTTGAATATCTCAAGTCATATATATATTTCCTTTTGATAGATGAAATGACGCCTCCTCCCACATATTGTGGGGGCGGGGGGCGAACGGGAGCAGATCTCTATCTCATCTACATCGACACCCCTTACCGAAGTTCGCAATAAGACATCCTTTAACGTTGAGTCATTCGGCGGGGTGGTTGGGAGGGTGGGTATTGGGTGCATGCATGGGAGGATATCCTGGGATTACCGACAGGATCAGCGAATCTGTCCATACATCCCATGCATGTAAGCCCGTATATTTATATATAACTAGCAGGTGACCCGACTTCGTCCGGGCTTTGACCTTGAATTGACCATTTTGAAGGTCAAGGTCAGGTCGGGGTCACGATTTGACCCGTCCAAAACACTCCCCGGAGAAAAATACCCGTAGGTATCAAATTTCGTCGAAATCCGTCCAGCAGTTTTCCCGGCCATAGCTAACAGACAGACAGAAGTCCCAAAATATATATTAGATCATTTGTGGGTACCCGTTTCAAGGTGAATGTTACCTCGGGCGGAAAAACTGACCCGATGAAAATCTCCCCCATTCTCAGGAACCCCTAAGTACGAACACAGAATCACACAACACGCTCATGTCTGTACACAGACACAACACGCTCATGTCTGGACACACACATGTACGCTCTTTATCAACGACACTGCGGATACGAACGCTCTTTAACTATCACGCGATTAACCCATAAACTACCCATTGCGGTGGCGGGGGGTTGGAGAATGAGTGCTCTGACGTTCTCAGAAGCGGTGCGATGACATTCCATCTGGTATT
Source organism: Siphonodentalium dalli (assembly GCA_032622095.1). NCBI lineage: Eukaryota > Metazoa > Mollusca > Scaphopoda > Gadilida > Siphonodentaliidae > Siphonodentalium > Siphonodentalium dalli. The sequence goes on from CP136065.1 coordinate 31,591,155, forward strand.
TTACCCTTAGATAGAAAGTTTGGGCTCAATCCGTCCGACAGTTTTCCCGGCCATAGCTAACAGACAAACATACAAACAAACAAACAGAAGTCCCAAAATATATAGTAGACTAGAAGGTGACCCGACTTCGTCCGGGGTTTGACCTTGAATTGTCTATTTTGAAGGCCAAGGTCAAGTGGGGTCACGATTTGACCCGTCCAAAACACTGCCCGAACAAAAGTACCCGACAAAAGTACCCGTCGAAATCCATCCGGTTTTACCCGATTTGACCTTGAATTGACCATTTTGAAGGTCAAGGTCAGGTGGGGTCAAACACCAACACCCCAAAAATGGTGGAAATCGGCCCAGCGGATACCGGGAAATCGGCCCAGCGGATACCGAGATACCCTATGCATCAAATTAATTTCGTCCCCCGAGTTGATTTCCACTGAAGTATATAAACGCGCCTCATATACACACACTCATTAATTATCAAGTTTCAACGTAAAGCTAAATTACCATCGGTGCCCGAGATATCGCCAAGACGTCTGAAACAGTCAAATGCATCGTTTCAAGTCGATTGCTCCACCCGTTTCCTAGATCTGGTCTGCGCATGCGCGAAGCTGGTGTCGCACGTGCTCGGCGACCCGATAAAATTCGTATCCGGGGCAAGATACATTCACATACCAAATTTCAAGTCGATAGCTACACCCGTTTCCGAGATATATAGCCCAATGTCATTTGCGGATACCTCGGCCGGTGATGAGTTAACGCGACACAGTCAAATGCATCGGCAGGGTGAGAGTTAACGTAATCTAATTTTATGACCTCTGACGACGTCATAGAAGTTAGGCATTGATTTTATCCTGATAAAAGATCGTACGTCCACTTGTCCCTAATAATTGAGGCAGATAACTAAAACGGATACATACATATTATATATCGTTGGAAAGATGAAGCCACACAGATTCTAACCGTGCAAATTATATGACTGGCAATTTATTATTCGCGCTATATCGAATCGATTTGTGAGCACCGAACTGAAATATATTGGCGCAAAACGGCGTAAAAATAGATTTGACCTCCGCACGTGAAAAGTTGACCTCGCACGGACAAATAAATATGCCTATGTTCGTCTCCGGCCGAAAACACATCCAAATACCAAATTTCATTGAAATTGGCTTAGTCGTTTTCGAGTCCATCGATTTCAAACACACAAACAAACACACACATACACACACACACAGATCTTTCAAAATATATAATAGACTAGAAGGTGACCCGACTTCGTCCGGGCTATTCAAAAACCAAATTTCAAGTCGATAGCTCCACCCGTTTCCTAGATCTGGTCTGCGCATGCGCGAAGCTGGTGTCGCACGTGCTCGGCGACCCGATAAAATTCGTATCCGGGGCAAGATACATTCACATACCAAATTTCAAGTCGATAGCTACACCCGTTTCCGAGATATATAGCCCAATGTCATTTGCGGATACCTCGGCCGGTGATGAGTTAACGCGACACAGTCAAATGCATCGGCAGGGTGAGAGTTAACGTAATCTAACTTTATGACCTCTGACGACGTCATAGAAATTACGCATTGATTTTATCCCGATAAAAGCATCGGACCACTTGTACCTAATAATTGAGGCAGATAACTAAAACGGATACATACATATTATATATCGTTGGAAAGAGGACACGCCACAGATTCTAACCGTGCAAATTATATGACTGGCAATTTATTATTCGCGCTATATCGAATCGATTTGTGAGCACCGAACTGAAATATATTAGCGCAAAAACGGCGTAAAAACAGATTTGACCTCCGCACGTGAAAAGTTGACCTCGCACGGACAAATAAATATGCCTATGTTCGTCTCCGGCCGAAAACACATCCAAATACAAAATTTCATCGAAATTGGCTTAGTCGTTTTTGAGTCCATCGATTTCAAACACACACACACACACACACACACACACACACACACACACACACACAAACAAACACACAGATCTTTCAAAATATATAATAGATAAATCAATTGAATTATTTGTTCTAGGATCTAAACCTAGCTATTGTTTTTTTTTGGGTGGGGTGGTAATGTTATTTAAAGTGTTATATTTCGCTCTTACCATTCCACGTGTGGTATCTCCTATATATATACACCTTGTACAAACTACTTCTACTCATAGACATTCATATAGTATACAGCACTAGAAGGTGACCCGACTTCGTCCGGGCTATTCAAAAACCAAATTTCAAGTCGATAGCTCCACCCGTTTCCTAGATCTGGTCTGCGCATGCGCGAAGCTGGTGTCGCACGTGCTCGGCGACCCGATAAAATTCGTATCCGGGGCAAGATACATTCACATACCAAATTTCAAGTCGATAGCTACACCCGTTTCCGAGATATATAGCCCAATGTCATTTGCGGATACCTCGGCCGGTGATGAGTTAACGCGACACAGTCAAATGCATCGGCAGGGTGAGAGTTAACGTAATCTAACTTTATGACCTCTGACGACGTCATAGAAATTACGCATTGATTTTATCCCGATAAAAGCATCGGACCACTTGTACCTAATAATTGAGGCAGATAACTAAAACGGATACATACATATTATATATCGTTGGAAAGAGGACACGCCACAGATTCTAACCGTGCAAATTATATGACTGGCAATTTATTATTCGCGCTATATCGAATCGATTTGTGAGCACCGAACTGAAATATATTAGCGCAAAAACGGCGTAAAAACAGATTTGACCTCCGCACGTGAAAAGTTGACCTCGCACGGACAAATAAATATGCCTATGTTCGTCTCCGGCCGAAAACACATCCAAATACAAAATTTCATCGAAATTGGCTTAGTCGTTTTTGAGTCCATCGATTTCAAACACACACACACACACACACACACACACACACACACACACAAACAAACACACAGATCTTTCAAAATATATAATAGATAAATCAATTGAATTATTTGTTCTAGGATCTAAACCTAGCTATTGTTTTTTTTGGGGTGGGGTGGTAATGTTATTTAAAGTGTTATATTTCGCTCTTACCATTCCACGTGTGGTATCTCCTATATATATACACCTTGTACAAACTACTTCTACTCATAGACATTCATATAGTATACAGCAGCCTGCAGTCGATTCTCGTCCGATAAGACATTTTGATTATTTATTCCAGAAATTAGTTTTGGTTCGTGCTTAATCTATGGATCGGGACACCAAGAACGATTGAAGTAATTTGTATATGTATATGCTATATATATACCCGTATATAATTATATACTGCAGCTCCAATACCGGTGTGCGCGTGCAGTGTCCCACGATATCATCATATCATGCATGATTATAATTCCACCCATTCACCACCCCATACATGTATACGACCGCATGGGAAAAACTAGGTTACCATTCCACCCACCCACCCCAAAAAGTGTTACCCCTCCTCACTTTTTCGGAGCTTCCGCTGCCCCTTAGCTGACAGATCGAGGAGTTCAGAATACAGGGAAGGGCACAGTTGACATTATTTTCTTCCATTATTCTTGACATAGAACAGTGTCAAAAAACCTGATTTTTCCCCCTGAATGCATGGTGATAACGATTAAAATTACGAGAACTCTCCCGCAATAATCATGAACAATCCTAATTATTATCACTTTCAGGTTATAAAGGCCGTTCTCTAGTCCATTAACAACGTTTTATTTTCAGGGCGTTCCAAATATCGTAACGCGACCAAACACCGGGCGATAATGAGAATCTCTGTTCATTGTCAGCCCACCGACCGGTAACAGTTACTGACATGGCAGTGATAATAAAATTAATATAATACAATTTGTCGGGCATTATGTGTAATTAGCGACCCTCTCGGAATGAGTATAACAGCCATTGTGCCAGTCGGATCATTATTAAAACATAACGCCATCAAAAACTGGAATGTCAATTTCGGACAATAAAACAATGAATATTAAAGTGGTTTCATAATATTCAGAAGACAATTTAAATTAACGTAGTATAATTTTATCACAATCAGAAGGTGGAAATATATGTCGATAAGTATTCGAAATAATTATACACTTATATTTACCCATCATTATATATACGCATGTGTAACGTTTTCCGATTTTTCCGATGAGAGTGTGTACCACCCCAGCTTAATTTCTGTGACCACCTCAGCTTAATTAGTTTTGTTGCATATATAGTTGGGTGATTGCTCACTCTGGTCGTCGTCGTTTTCTTGTTTGTTGACAAAGTATCCAGGTTCCGGAAATTGTGATGAATGCTGTACACTGAAAATCTTGTTGAATAAAATCTCTACTCAACACGCTGTGATAATTTTTTGAGCGGTTTGTATTCAACGGTTGAGTAACGAGTACTCAACAATGACAGACCAGGATATCTTTCTCGGATTTAACCCTTTACCCAACAGAAGGGCCCTGTGCCAATGCATTCTCTTATATATGCGAGTCGACCATAGGTCGCCTCGCATATATAAGAGAATGCATTGGCTTAACACATTAAAAATTATAAAATTGTTAAAGAATGTAAGAAAAAATGGTAAAAAAAGATTTTTTTTAGGCCAATGCATTCTCTTATATATGCGAGGCGACCTATGGTCGACTCGCATATATAAGAGAATGCATTGGCACAGGGCATAACTGTAACCATCACAATGTGATCAATGTGCCGGTTCCAATGATATCCATATTTGAATGGTTTTATTGAGACAGACCCAAGATAATTTAGGCTGTTGCAGCTTTATTTGGCCGTTTTTGGTCGGTTTGTTGGGTAAAGGGTTAATCAATACGTTGATTAAAAGTTATAGGAACAATAACTCTAATTAAAACACTTTGTATAAATAATGGCAGTCATTACAACCTACGTTTCAACATTATTTTTGATCGACAAATGCAACATTGAAATGGGAGGAGATGGTCGCGATATATATGTAGGCCTATGTCTGAACTTCATAAGTTCATCGCCTCATTACAGAGTAAATATTTTGAAGCCGAGGTTCTAATTTCAATGACACCATAAACAATCCAGACATATGAATCAAATTACATCACAGAATAATTTAATATCTCCCAACAGACTATTATCGGATACTATTTCGGGAATTTAATAAATTTCCCGATATTTCCAAATCTGATTCGGTCACTGATTCTGGATAAAATATCATCCAGTTCAGGCCAACAAATATTCATGCACGGGTAATAAAGAGGCAAAATTACCTGGACACATTCGAGTCATCGGACTCTCGGAACCACGGTGGAAATAAAGAACTATTATGATTATTTTCTGTTTCATACCGGAACACACACCCAATAGATGCACTATAGTAGTCTGGTAATTCGTTACATAGTTTTCCGGTTCCGAGTTGATCGCCGACCGTTCGTGCAAACCACTTCCGGTTTGAGATTCACGTGTTTCGTGTTTACATTTAATACAATTTACAAACGTGTTCTTGTCCAGCAAAAATTGCTCTTAAACAGGACAATTTAACACAAATATAGGATTTATTGTAGTAGAATGGGGGACCAAAAGTATAACATACGACCTCTCGGTGACACAAGACCAGATTCTGGTGAAAAACTTCTGGAATCTCTCGTGTTAGGCGGGGACGAAAAGATTCTACGTAAACTCGAATCTTCTGTCCACGATCAGGTGCATATCTGTTGTTTATTTCTATTTTTCTGAGAATTTAATTAACTTAATTAAGTAGTTTAATGTGGAGCAGATAGCTCAGATCGTTAATGATCGACGCCCTCTATCAGGTCAGGGAGAACCCAAAATCGATGTACTAAACCTCGATTTGTCTTAAAAACCTCGATCGAGGTTCCTCAGATATTATGCAATTCCATACTAATTGCCTATTGTTTTGTTGACACCCAACGGGACCCTCGACATTAGGTAATGTGATTTCGAGGTAGTGCTGGACATCGTATACGACGGATCAACCGCTCATTATCTCTTCTCGATTTTAATTACAGCTAATTAATCTACATGTGGGTCACGCATATATTGGTAAACATCGAGGTTCAAACCTGAATATTCAGTTATTTCAGTCGCGATCGCTAAAAATCTTTTCCGCATTTAAAAGCAAATGTGTTAATCTTGAAAATGACCATGTCTCGTTTTGTGATCGCTAAACGAGAACTCTACTCACGATCTTTAAACAAAAACGTAATGCTTGTAATCAACAACCCCTGACCTTTGTTGTAAACGCCTACATTAATACATTATGGAAGCCCAATGGATCAAAAATGTTTGGCGATATTTTCTCAATTTCTGCGTTCAGATGTGAACTGTCATTACATTGCAAATATTAATACGGAAACAGAAAATGCGATAGTTTCGCCCACATTTGACTGTAAACTAGTCGGGACTACATGTGATAAATACTAAATGGGTGAGTGAGTACTTAGCCTATATTATATGTTGTCTTTAACACCTTGAAAATAAGAGTTTAATGGGATGTTCATGGATCATGTTGGTTGGAAATGGGTTGTAGGCCTATATTAATGCACACGATCAATCTCTATGCCCTTGTTTCCGTGGCAGTGGCTGATTGCACTGAGTTCTTGTCGCGTATAATTGTATATATATTTAAGCTAAGGCACTAAAAATTAAAATGGCGTTTCTCGTCGATTGTTTTTTTTAACTTGGTTGATATGTGTTCGTGATATGCTAGCAAATTGGTAGGTCGAAAGACCAATAGGAAGATGCAGTCGATCTGTAGAGGATGATACCATTATGAAATAGGGTAGTTGTTTTTTTGGTCCAACGTATAGCTCACCATGGGTAAATAAGTTACACATTTAGCACCAACAGTATACAGCTGATATACGCAAATTAAATTGGATATAATTTTAGAATTTTGATTCAATGATAGTTCCCATGGATGGATGCGTGTGCATGGCCCTTGATTGGCCCAACGTATTTCTCACAACCATTGGAAATATAACGTTGGCCCAACTATGTGCCAACGTGAACATGCCAATGGAATTATCTACAGTAAATTGGCTGGGTTGGCCCTTGGTTGGCCCCAGGCTTGTCATTTGTCAAAGTACCGCCGGTACCAAGGTAGTCGGTACCGGTACTGCGTTGGAACCGCGGTACCGGTACTGGTGTTGTATTGTTTATTCCACTACATATCACACATTTAAAAGAGTATATTCTAATGTGGTAATTACTGGTAATGTATGGCACTTTGTGCCAGTTTTTGGTGATTGTTGAGGATGACAAATACAACCCATGTCAGACTATCATAATGCATACGCCAAAGCAGCCACACATAAATGTGTGACATACATGCATTAGTATAGTCTGAAATAGTTGGATTTATCACCCACAACAATCACCTAAAATGTGCCATAATTTAGGCAGCCTGCATGATAGGTGTTAGAACTTTTATGTTTAGGGCTTCAGGCGCTCAAATACATACATCGGAAAGATGGGTATATATATATATATGGTGAATGACAATTTAAACTGAAAGAAATTGTATGTACCTGCAAGGCTGCAATCCTCAGATGTAAGTTATAATGTAACACACATTGAGTATATATGTACATTGTTGAATAAAATGATAACAGCTTCAAGACTCGGCATCCGCCGCCGCGCGCTTGATCCGTTGACACATAGTAGCATACCATAATGCAAGCGACAGTTGCGGCACACTTAAAAGAACAAAGTTCCTTCAATTTTAATCGATCTATACTAATCTATTTACTGTTTTGGCGAGTACCGAGAACCGTCGGTACTGAGTATCAGAACCGGTACCGTTGAAACGGCCAAGTACCGCCGGTACTGGTACCAATTGACTCGTGACAAGCCTGGTTGGCCCAACGTATTCCTCCCAACCGTTGAAATTATAACGTTGGGCCAGCATGAAAATGGAATTTAATGTGCACACCACATTGGTTGTGTTTACATTATTGGCATTTGGTTGACCCAAATTAAGGTATTCCTCCCATGCAACAGTTAGAATTATAACGTTGGTCCAATGTTGGAATTATAACGTTGGTCCAATGTTGGGTCAACGCTAACAGCTTCATTGCAGTCCAATTACATATAGCGCACATACATGATTGTGATATATATCTCAACGAACTTTCTGTTCCGTAAACACACGTATAATCATTGCTGATACAATATATCCTACGATATGTCATAAAATACGTTGGATGGTGTCGGTTGGAATAATGTTGGCCCAACGTAATGCCAACGTAGAAAGCTCTGACGTGAAACTCTACGCGCGTGCACAACGGATCAGGTGTGCTTTTCTTATTGCGCGTTTTGTTCTGGGTTTCGTCCAGTGCTGCTGCTGGTATTGATTTTAGCAAATAAAGGATTCAGTTTCTTTAATTTGGAATTCAAGGATTTGTTCGTTCTTGAGGTGCCACCATCAGTCATCGGGTCGCTATCCGAAGTAGGTTTACGTTTGTGAGAAACTATACTCTTTTGTGTAAAATTAATTAATTATTTTCCCAATATTTTTCTCGGAATCACAAAGTTCTGAATGTTTGCACGGTGTACATTGACATGCATAGTAGTTTCTCACAAACTTGCATCAGGTAGTGGTAACTGAATTATGAATGGATTATTGGATGCCAAATAAAAAACAAATTCCCCAACGTTATGCCAACCAATTTGTTTGAGTTCCCAATGTTTTCCCTCCGTTGGTTCAACGTTATGCCAACCAAAGGGTTTAGTTTCGAACGTTGGGCCAACGTTATGCCAACCATGTGGTCTGGGTATCAACGTTGGCCCGACGTTGTGCCAACGCTCTGTATATGTCGTCCAACGTAGGCCCAATACATTGGTCCAACGTTGAACAAATGAGCAAAATTACGTTGTTAAACTGATCAACTCGAGACATCTATTGGTCCGGATACTTCGACTAGCGGAGGCCAATTTCACACGGATCTCTGTTGTCTGTTTGAATCACAGTGGCCTAACTTAACTGCTAAACAATATATTGTTTGTGACACGATTTTGTTTCCATACTTTTTAGTTATTTCTGTGCTATTTTAGGGTACACGCTTCCGATAACATTTAGCCATACCAGACAGTGTATTCGACCTTCCTGTTTAATTGTAGACAACCAATCAAACGTCATTTGTTATAGCAATTCAAGATTAACACATTTGCTTTTAAATGCGGGAAAGATTTTTAGCGATCGCGACTGAAATAACTGAATATTCAGGTTTGAACCGCGATGTTTACCAATATATGCGTGACCCACATGTAGATTAATTAGCTGTAATTAAAATCGAGAAGAGATAATGAGCGGTTGATCCGTCGTATACGATGTCCAGCACTACCTCGAAATCACATTACCTAATGTCGAGGGTCCCGTTGGGTGTCAACAAAACAATAGGCAATTAGTATGGAATTGCATAATATCTGAGGAACCTCGATCGAGGTTTTTAAGACAAATCGAGGTTTAGTACATCGATTTTGGGTTCTCCCTGACCTGTCTATTTGAAAAGGAATCACTTTCCAGACGGCAACAATGATTGAATGAACCCCATTCACTTGTACGCACTACAGGCTAGTACACCTGTTATAACATTTATTTTGTAACTTTTGTTTGACTCTGTCGGAGATGAAGTTCGTTTCACAAAATATCTTGCATTTCTTCATGTACGCCCGTTTGTGAAGTCAGTCGCTGACAAGCACACTGGGCAAGTTCGAAAACAACGATGTTCGATTGTATCATGTATGTAAGAACCGGTACGGCCCGGTAGACCATACCATAACAATTTTAAAGGAACATTTTTACACAAAACATATAGAATAATGCACCGGTTTCTGATTGTTGCACGCTCTTCCACTTCGTAATCCGTAGCGTTTCCGCGATCGATCAGGTGTTTGTCACCACCGTTTAAATACATACATCAACTGGATGGTAATTTGATTGTCATAGAACATCATATACCTGGGACAAATTAATAACCTATTAACCTTCAGTGATATTAAGCCAAATAATCACGACAAATAGTGTTAAATCACGTCTTGCTTTGCGTTCGAAAATGCAAAGTTGGCTGTTGGTTACTGGTACTCAAAACAAACGGCAAATTATATACGTAGGCCTATATGAGCACAAAACAGTAAGTTTCGGAAGGGGTCCGACTAGTCGACTATTAGTCGATTCCCTCTGGCGACTAGTCGATTCCTCAAAACCACTAATCGTTTCAACACTATTCACTAGTCACCACTGACACCAGGTCTGGCAAATGTGACAATAGATCAGAATGCAGCTAGAATAGCTGTATTCAGCTAACCTAGCTGAGTTCAGCTTTATATTCTACTCTCAAACCGGCTGTTTTTTTATAATAACCTAGAAGTGCTAGTTGTTGTTGTATCTATTAGTCACACTTTTAAGTCATCTGAGCTCAAAGGTAAGTAATGTTTTATTCTTAGTTCAGCAATTATTCATGAATGGAACATGAGAAGATGCGCCTATCCCATGCCATTCCCCTGGTCAGGAGACCCATCTAACAAGTTTCCTACATAAGGAACGCTCTTTATTGTTCATATGTGCCCTTTTAAGTCATCTGAGGTCAACAGCATCTATCTCGCGACCCTCCACTGGTCAATTTATCCACATGTTTAAATTTTACTGACCAGATTGCAACAATTTTGTGTATATAATTAATTATTTAATGTAATTAATTATTAGTGCCATTTTAAGACATTTGATGTCAATGGAACCTATCTAATAATATTCCCCTTGTCAAATTACTCATATGTACAAATTTTCAGCTCTGATGCTCCAGCCGTTTCTGTATAAATAATCAATTGAGACAGCCTTTCAAATTTGACACTGCATGTCTCTAGTAGTCCCTCAAGTGATGTCACATGAAGGAAGATTAACGATTCAGACTGCATAATCCATTATGTAATATTCAATCGCATGAATCGGTATAACTGGTGTAATCCTTGAAATGGAGGGAAATGTGTTAAATCTTACTTTGGTATACACCTTTGTGTTACAGAAAGCGTTAAAGTCATTAGCTTCACTCCCGGTGGGTATATATTTCATGTCAGACAGAACTGTATCCGATATACCATAAGAAAGGTCATAAAAAACTAGAAATAAAACCCCAATGTTCCATATTATTGATGCGGTATTCGCCCCGTATTAAATTGTTGAAAACTGCGGTCAGAGTAAGAAATCTTCTCAGATACAACCACATTTTCGGCGCGAATCATCGCGTGGAGGTCATGGAATTATATTCGGAAGAAATCGGAACCGCCCGAAAAACGACGATCGGCTGGCACGCACGGTTAAGAGAACAGCCAAAACAATAGCCGACATGTCGATAACCGAAAGTAGATTCAACAAAACACAAACTAGATAATGTGATTATGTCTTGATTTTTGCATCGATATCTCATGTTTTCTAATTGAAATGTCGAGAATTAATTGCCAACTAACAAAGTGTACACACTGTGTATATGTTATATATGGATTGTTTGCAAATTTAGGCGTGAATGGGTATTCGTGCACAGCATGCAAAATACGATTGGCACACCTCCGAACCGATCAGCTGATCCAGGTCGTCATGCTTCTCATCGATTGAAAATAAACAAATCGGGGAATTCCTGCCCTTCTTATCAAACGTCAACACATTTGGTCGAATTTAAGATGAAGTTATCTGCAATGGCATTATTGACTTATGTAAATGGAAATTATTAGCAATATTTCAAAAGCAGAGAGTGCATGAACCACCGATCGATCTATAAATTATAATAGCCCAATCGGGCTGAACTAGATCGATTGGTCTTCCTGGCATAGTGGTTGCTGCTGTAAGAGAGGGAACTCTAAATTTCTTAAATATTAAAATTTTGTTTGTTTTCAGATTTGTACAAGTTTATAATGAATATTACTAGTAAAAAAATATACCATTGTCTTTCATTAGTTTCAAAATAAATGAGAATTTTTTTTAATTGGTAGAAACAGCTGGTCGAAAGAACAATTTAGAGTACTCCCCTTATCCCAGATTCACTTTATAGTAGCTAATTACACTTAAGCATAAATTATTTATGCTTAAGCATAATTAACTTACGATCAGCGTAATACATTTGAATTACGCTTGAGTGTAATTGGGTTCATCAGCTATCTCACCTCTATGGGAGGAAGCCAAATTAACATTTAATAAATAATTGAGCTAAAGCCCCCCCCCCAATCAAGGAATCTCTAATTACACTTAAGTGCAATAAGAATATTTCTTATCGCGCTTAAGTGCAATAAGAAGATTCCTTATTGCGCTTAGAGATTCCTTATTGCGCTTAAGTGCAATACGATATTCCTTTTTGTGCTTAAGTGCAATAAGATATTCCTTATTGTGCTAAGCGCAATTAGATATTTCCTTATTGAACTTAATCGCAATTATATCTTCCCTTATTATATCGCTTAAGCTCAATTATATCGCTTAAGCTCTATTATTTATTAAATGTTAATTTGGCTCCCCATATACCTCAAGTATATTGGTATAACCTGATGTAGGTTACTGGCATTAGTAATGCGGTTGCATCCATTTCAGCTTGAGGGGAGTTCAATGAGAGTGTATATGAATTACGTTTAAGCGTACTTCATTTACGCTTAAGCGCGGAACTCATTTACACTTAAGCATAATTAATATGAATAATGCTTAAGCAAATACCTAACTCCAACTGATTTCCTCTGTCTGAATAATTGAGTCCATCTCATAGTATATGGGGGAGTCTAAACCGATGTTTGATTGATGTCTTATTGCCAGAGTAAATTTGAGTTTAGAGGAAATCGCATGGGAGACAGCCTTTTCAAATATATTATTTATTAGTGTAAATCAATTGCGCTCAAACGCAAAAAATATGTGTCTAATAATATATTTGCGCTTTAGCATAAAATTGCCATAAATGTGATCTATTATATGGGAGGCCCTTTTCACATTTATTATTTATTTACGCTTAAGCGCAAATAACCTCTATCATTTGCAATTAAGCAAATAGATCATATTTGCGCTTAAGCGCAAATCATTTGCACTTAAGCGCAAATAAAAATCAATATGCAATGATCCCCCCTGAATTAATTTTACATGGCACAGGCCTAAACACATCACTAAACTTGATATAGCCCCACCATATGAGGGAAACAATCCCCCAGAAACCCCAAGATCTGTTTTATGACCACGGAAATGATATAGATCTGTGTAGGATATGTCTCTTTTATAAAATATACTATATCTCTGGGATGGCGACACAAATTCTTGGGGACAGGGATGCTGATATTATGAAAATAGGGGTTTTTCCCCAACCTCAAGTCAATGAGTACACCATATGAGGGAAGCAAACCCCAGTAACCCCTAATTCCCTATTTATGGCCATTGAAATGGTATATATCTGTGCAGGAGATAATAAAATATACATGAGCTCTGGGAGTGAGGCGATTTGGGGACACCAGGGACAGAGATGCTGATATGCATATGGAAATATGTTTTTTCTTCAACTTCGAGTCTGTATGGGGCTATTACTATGGGCCCATGCTAATATAATATGAGATGGACTCAATCATTCACATCAGAGGGATGTAATGGAGTGTTAGGTATTTGCGCTTAAGCGGAAATAAATTGATAGACACATATTTGTGCTTAAGCGCAAATGATTTACGCTTAAGCACAAATATTTGCGCTTAATGATTTATGCTTAAGCACAAATATTTGCGCTTAAGCGCAAATAAATAATAAATGTGAAAAGGGCCTCCCATACTATTTCCGCTAAAGCGCATATGATTTGTATTTAAGTATAAATGATTTGCTCTTAAGTGCAAATGATTTACACTTAAGCGTAAATGATTTGCGATTAAGCAGAATCAGAATAAATGTGAAAACGGCTTCTCGTATAATCGCTTAAGCATAATTCATTTATGATTAAGTGTAATTAATCTATCAATGAAAATAAATGACCAGTGAGCTTAAGCGTAAATCAATTACGCTTAAGCACACTTTAATCAATTACGCTTAAGCACACTAGTCATAATTCTATTACTCATAGGAGTAATGCTTTATCTACATCATACGGTTAAGCGTAAGTGAAGTACGCTTTATATGTGTGCATTACACCTGAGTGTAATACATTACGCTTAATTGTAATTCACTTACGCTAATGTGCAATTAGCTAATACATGTGAAAAAGGCTTTCCATTATAGTTATCATCCATCAGAATGAATAGTGCTTACTAAAGCTTGACAACAGAATTTGCCATTAAAAACATTTCATGGCCAATGAGCTAACAAATGTTCTGTACTGGCATATTGAATACCAATTATTTGTACTATTGTACAGGTATAATGTAATTAAACAGTTTTGAGTTACAAAAGTAAGACAACTCTTTCTGCACGGTACTGTGCTTGCGGCCAGATTGATGTAAAAATTCGGTCAATGCGCTTACAATTTTCTATAAATAGTAACATTTTGGAATTATTACCTCTCGATCACTGTTCGATTATAATCTTTGCCACTAACTCGGCCAATGTTCTTCCGTTTGTGATTTCACGCAACAATTCCCTTTCTATTCCTTCCCTGTCGAATTGACTACCGATTGCGATGTCAATTTGTTTTTCGCTTTAATATTCTGATGTGCATGACGCTATTCCAGCGAACGGTCATCCTCCCTAGAAGCCATTTCTGAGAACGAAACCCGATTCAATCCCAATCGAGTCGGAAGTGCTCGGGCATTTCCGTGACTGCACAAGACAACGCATCGGTTTGTATTTTCGTGTTATTATGGTGAGATTAATCGGGACGATTGATGAATATAAATAGTTAGCCGAATGGCCGTATAATGTGTACAAACTGACTTCAGGATGGGGGATTTCGTGTATCTGAGTTATTTTATTCACTCTTCCCACAGAATGACGCAGGGAACTCAATTGTGAGGTTCAATTTACGTTTCACATCACTTTAAATGCGGGCAAGCTTGTATTAAACTCTGGACATCATATAATATAATATATTGTATATACGCACATAGTGTGGAAAAGTTTATTGTATTTTCTTACCAGTACCGGTATCTCCATCCTTGAATCAAAGTTATAGAATTAATAAATGTGCTTAAAACTTGTGACTGTGGTTCACTGTAGAGTCTGTATTTCACGTTTCTGCTCTCCCCCACATGCTATTATTGGATTGAGTGCAAATGCTCCAAGTCTTTCAGCACTCATAAAGTTTTGTTCTTAGCATTGCCAACTGAATATATTCCAGATGATGACCAGATTGATTGGTCAATTTCCAACATGCAGGTACCGGTATGCATACAGTCATACTGGTATGGATGTAGTTACTTTGAGTTAGATATTGCCAACTATAGGCTAGTATATCGCGATTCGCGACCTATTTTCAGTACATTGAAATATAGATGTGGGTTAGTTGACATACCGGTAGTATTGGCTCAGTACTTAAGCTAGGCATACATCTATGTATTTGAGTTTGCGAACCGGTACAGTACCGGACCGCCATGGGTGGACCGGTCCAAAGCAGTCCGATGAAGGCGATCTGACCCTGGACTGTGGACCGTACCATTTTTTGTGGTCCGGTCTGCATCCCTACTTTCATTAGTTTCAAAAGAAATCAGAATTAATTTTTTTTCAAAGTATTGGTTGAAAGATAATTATGGAACAATTTAGAGTGACTCCCCTTATCCCAGATGCATGCTGGCTGTGAAAGACCGATCAGCCTATTTTAGCCCAATCGGGCTATTATAGATCGGTCGGTGGTTCACCCTGACCTGATTAGAACCTCAAGTTTGCACTTTTAACCAGAGGTGGGTTACTTACTGCATGTGGCTCCAGATGTTGGGGATGGTGGTGTTGTTCAACAATAAATTGACAGTTATTGCTTTTCGTTGGTGTGCTATACAAAATAACAAAATCTACATAAACAGCCTACAGTCTAATCAATGTGAATTCGTATTTGGGGCCTTTGAAATAAGTAGGCTAAAGTGGATATGTCTTTACGTGGCAATCAGATGCATTTACAATAATTTACGTTTATTTATTTGAAAGCGCAAAAGAAGAAAACCTGAGAGTAAAAGAGCAAAGAAACTGAAAAGACTTAAAGCCAAAGAGAAAGAAGCTGTGTGGGAGGACGACGATGATGATGATGACACTGAGCACATGTAAGTGTACATAACAAATGTTTTGCTATTGACACTGGTACACCTCTCATGGTATATTTTTTAAAACAATAGCATGCACACTGACAGTGGAGAGCAGATAGCTCAGTTGGTTTGTGGGCCGATCTCTGAGCTACACCTTTGACACAGTCGAGGTTTCAAATCGAACATGGTATCGGTCGGACCATGTGTCACCATTTTTTGTGGTCCGGTCTGCATCCCTACTTTCATTAGTTTCAAAAGAAATCATTACTATGGGCATTACGAAGCAACCATCGATGACATGATAAGTGCTCTCAGAACTGTTTCAGAAGCGAAAAGAATATCAGACAAATTTGAAAAATGCGTACTGGGCGAATTTCGTACCTCCGCTTCTCTCGTAATGTCATGGCCAGGGATGGCCTACGCCAGGCACACCATCGCATTGGGAGCTGATGCTAATGGCTGTCCTGTGTGCATCAATGTGTGCTCTTTAAAGATCACTACTGTGGCGAAGAAGTCACATATTCAGCAAAATTTCCTGGACAAACAGGTGGATCTACTCGATCCCGGTTTATAATAATCAGTACAATATTTAATGCATAGAGTATAGCTTAATAAGTTAATTGCATGTTAGAGAAACTCAGTTGTGAGGCTGGAACATTTTGGTTAGATGATATCTATTAATAATGAAATTCAGTCTTTTGATTTTCCAATTTAGAGGCACACTTTGTATGGCCCAATTACGTTTGACAACTATATTTATACATTGTGTATGATAAAATGATCACATTGGAATATTTATTCTTACCCATTGCACAAAGTTTGTTGGGGATATATAACTGGGTTTCATCCATCCATCCATAACTACTTTGGAACTCTTATCTCAGTCGCTATTGGATTTGACTTACTTTTGGTAATTTCATGGACCAGCAGGTGAGAAAGGGTATGGACATGGATTGGATTTCATCCATTTATGTTTTGCAGTGTTATGGCCCTCAGAGTTAAAAATGCAACTGTGGCAACTTTTTATTGCTGTACCTCTGTTACCATAGCTCACATTTAAATTATCTTTAAACAGTATAATCACAAGGCAGCATGGGGGAATAATAGCCATATGCTAGAGGTTTTGCCTACTAATTTTTCGGACATGGTTTTACTTTATCAGTGACATTCCAGCCTTACTAAAGTAACTGTTGATGTCAGTTGATCATCGGCTTTTGCTCATTGCTAAAAAAAACACTTGGGTTTTCTATTTTTACCATTCCAAGTTTTACATCAGGCCAATATAAAAATATTCTCGATTCTCATTCCCTCCCGACCCTATTTTTGGTTGTCTCCTCAATTTATTTTATTTGGATAATTTTGAGGTAAACTTTTTTTGCTAATGCCAAAACCTTAAAACCTCCTAAGTTTATTGCAATGATCCAATATCAGTCTATTTCAATCAAATTGGGCAATTTAATCACCTTGTATCAAATAGAACTGACCATGACCATTTAAAAATATACATTGGAAGGGTCTATTATTCACCTGAGCAAGTGCTTATGGGAAATGAGCAGACGACAGACAGACCAAAGGATAATGCAAATGTAGGTTGTTTGTTGAACTTAATATCTGAACATTTCCTAATGGAACTACTCATCAGTGAGTATTTAGTGTAGACGGTTTAATAAGGCCAAAAAAAAAGATACTATGTTTCCGTACATCGACCAACCCTAAAACCCTAAAAATAACCCGCCGACCCTAATCTTTTTATTGATATATATTATATATATTTTTTTTTTACTGTTTTTACCGCTAATGCTCATAAATATTGATAATCATTAGGTGCAAAACACATGGTTTCTAACATAAGCCTGTGATAAGTGACATGAAGTGTGACAGTTGTCTCAAAAGCCACAGGTGTGTGATGGGTTGTGGATTGATAGGCATGAATCTTGCAATTTTAATTTCAAGAGAGTGGATCTCATGCCTGCTTTACCATTATGCCTTGTTTGGGACTTATGGAACATATTCATGAGTTCCAAATAAACATGCATGCCCATTTATTATTTTCTTGGGAAATCCCCCCCCCCCCCCCCCCCCCCCCCCCCCCCCCCCCCCCTGCACAGTGCTTATCTGAGTCTGCAAGTTTATTAATTTTGAGGCTATGAAAAGTATATGGCATACATGTGAACATGTCAATATCGAATAAAACTCTACATGACACATACTACCGGTATGTTGATTCCTATGCTTGACCTACATGTACTATAATTTTTTTAACTATAGTTGATGTTTTGCTCAGAGTTATTTGGGTCTGCACTGTTTTAACTTTCAATGGAATTTTTCCTGTGCACTATTATTTGGGCCTGCACTTTTATTTGGAGCCTGAGAGTACCGGTAGGAACACTATAAACAGACGTGTGTGTATCTGTATATATACATGTATATAGGTTATGACCACATATGTTAGGGGTACAGCTACTGTTTCCAAAAACCAGGCATGCTAGGTTGGGTGCACTGTCACAATACAAGTACGGTATAATGGTGGTATTATGGGTAAAATTCTTATAAAAGTTAGTGACATCAATCTCATACCAAGTTTATAGCCAAATTTATAAAATGTGGTATATGAAAAATAAATAACATCCTTATTAAAGCATGAAGTAAGTTTGATCTTTCATCAATCTTAATGTATATTTCCTAGTGCTGTGTTTATCAAGTAATACTTTCCCACAACACAAGTTGGCATTTTATGTCATTTTCGGTCGAGGTAATTCAATATTTCTGCAGCTGGATAAAAAATATCCAAATAAAATAAAAAACAAAAATTTCCCTACCTACCTACCCTAATTTTTTCACTTCGTTATCGGAAACATACTATCTTTTTTATTTGGCCTAAGGTAACTACTCATCAATGAGTATTTAGTGTAGATTGTTTAATAAGGTAACTACTCATCAATGAGTATTTAGTATAGAAAGGGTTAAGAATAAAATATATATATAAATATAATTCGCCCACCTGCCCCAATTTTCAAAAAAAGTTGGATGAAAATCTAGTAATTTATTTATATTGGCCTAATGGTACTTAGTATAGTAGAGATACTGAAAGCTGAATAGACGTAACAGTGTAGAATATGGTTATTATTACCAGTCATGTAGTCAGCTACATGGCAGCTATATGATCAATTGCTAAGGCACACAGAGATGAAATTCAAGTTATAAAACTCCAAGCCAAGATAATGTTTTGTAATTTGTTTCTACTGTGATATGTATAATTTAGGAAAATTTACTCTGATAGTGTGCAAACATATAGATATGTTTCTTGGATGTACATTGTACCTTAAATACTCTGAAATGGGATGAGAATCTGTTGTGATTGGGATTTATTAAATGCATCAGGTGTAGTTTTACACTGCAGGCATAATCATAATTGTCATCGCTAATTGGCTGATTGTGCATCCAGATAATCGGTGACCAATTGGGGCATTTCCTTTCATCACTATAAGTATCATCAGAATTTCATCTGCTGACTTTTGATATTGTCTGATTAAAATTGTTGTTATTTCTTTGATGTAGTCTGAAGTCAAGTAATTTTGGGAGAATGTTTTGTATTTTCAGAGTATCTGCCGACAAAGAAAGGAAGCTGCATTCTGATGCCTCGAAATCACAACTAATATCAGGAGAGAAATATGTGCAAAGATTGAAATCAGAGTGAGATTCATTTGAAAACAGATATTTCATTTTCTAATGTCTGTCACATCCCTGTCTTTGTATGCAAATTGAAACTTACAACAATGTTTTCAATCATCAGATTAGTAACAGTTAATATCTGTAGCCAAATTAGGTAATTCAATAATTGCTGTAGCAATTGATGTAGACAATCAAGTTAACTACTCTGTAGTATGATCATAGGCAAGGCATACAAAACAACCCAGATATAGAACCTTGTGAAGGATCGTACATGTTAAACCCACTTCTAGGCCTAACATTTGGTAATAATGCGATTGCGTGTCTGTGTAAATATGTCTTGTCTAGTGAGACAAAAGCATTTGTCTGGAGCCGACATCTGAACTGAAACAATTTATTTAGGATAACTGTTCATAAATAATTAAATAACTTAATTGTTTTTTTGTCACATAGGAGTTCATCGGAAGTTGTGAAGTAGCAAATTGTTTTCACCATGTTGGTCTATTGCTGATTCCGTACTTTTTTGAAACAAGGTAGTCACATGATTTTTTTCTTGGTCGAAAATTTTAATGACACTGCATATTTTAAATTATATGTGATGCCACACGTACGTACGCTTATTATCTATACTTGACCCCGAGCTCGGCATGCCTTAATATGTCTGAAAACACTATTTATAGTGAGTAAGTATTGTTGAGAACTTAGTCCCGGAGGCTATCATGCACAAAATATTATTACATAATCAGTGCACTAATTCGCTACGTGCTTCATTTCACATACATTTGATCATACTAATATCCAACTATTAGTTCGATCATGCACATTTGCTGGTCAATCAATGCAGAATTTAATACTTTGTTAAATAAGTGAAAAAATATTGATTTTGTGTTCTGGCTCAACCACAAAATCTATGAATGACAGATCTCCCACAACTTGAAATTGTTTTGCAGCAATATTTTGCTTTTCTTTCATAGATTTGAAAAAGTGACAGCAACACCAAACTGGGCAAAGCTGAAGCATGAAAGAGATGACTCACAACTCTCAGGTTTGAAGACTTTTCTTAGTATATGCAGTTTGATTCTAAGACACAACAATCAGAATAGGGCCTCATTAACCCTTTACCCAACAGAAGGGCCCTGTGCCAATGCATTCTCTTATATATGCGAGTCGACCATAGGTCGCCTCGCATATATAAGAGAATGCATTGGCTTAACACATTAAAAATTATAAAATTGTTAAAGATTGTAAGAAAAAATGGTAAAAAGTGTTAAAAACAGATTTATTTTAGGCCAATGCATTCTCTTATATATGCGAGGCGACCTATGGTCGACTCGCATATATAAGAGAATGCATTGGCACAGGGTATAACTGTAACTATCACAATGTGGTCAAGGAGCCGGTTCCAATGATATCCATATTTGTATGGTTCTATTGAGACAGACCGAAGATAGTTTAGGCTGTTGAAGCTTTATTTGGCCGGTTTTGGCCGGTTTGTTGGGTAAAGGGTTAAATGTTTGTATTGTTATACTGAGCAAACTTTTTACTGTTTTAAATTATATATTAGTTCTTTATTTTTTTATATTTTGAAATTTAAATGGATTTGCATATTTTTGAAGATATAATGGTTATTTAAGTTAAAGATAGTGTATCTCTTACTAAATAAGTTTCATATAGTTTCCGGGGAATAAATAATGACTGTATCGAAGACACATGTCTGGAAATGCTTCTATCAATTAATATTGATATTATTTCAATTTTTTCTGGTGCAATACATACAACCTTTTCTAACAGTTTTATGGGTTATTTTTAGAACAGAAGCTTCGGCGATATCGCAGAAACATTTTGGAGCTTACCAAAAGGGAGAACTGTATCTTGTTTAGCGTTCTCATTTAAGGAAAATTTCATTTCAACTGAGATATTTCACCGTGAAATAAACCACTTTATTATGCCTTTTAACGTGGGATATAGAAATGGGTTATGTCCGTACCTAACAACTTTGGAGCTCTCTAACACTGTCATCATGAGTCAGATTTGAATGACATTTGGTATGCTCATGAACCACCTTGGGGAATTACGTTACGTCCATTCATTTGTTGCAGAGTTATGGCCCTTATAATGTAAATGCGTCTATGCCTACTTTGGATCTGTGTATCTCAGTCTTTGTAGGTCATGTTAGTAAGATCTTTATTATGCTCATGATTCAGCATGAAGGTAACAATATCCACATGTAACATGATTTGTCATTTCATTTCTTCTAAGGATACGCTGCCTCAGGCTAATGATGGCTTGTGAATGTTATACCGAAGGCCACCCATCTGCCTTCAAGACCTAGTGCAGAGTGTACTAGCATCACTAAAATCACTCTCTGAGGACCTCATTCTGCTTAGGCCTCATCTACTCTGAAAAGTATCTTTATTTTCAAATTTACAAGTTTTTTAGTTTCCTCAGAAACTACTTTAGAAAGATTCTTTTCTTTTTAGCTCACCTGAGACGAAGTCTCCGGTGGAGCTATAGTCATCACTCCTCGTCCGTCCGTCCACCTGTCCGTCCGTCCATCCGTCAACAATTCTTTGAACATCTTCTTCTTTAGATCGATAGGACCAAATGAGTTCATATTTGGTGTGGATGTTCCCTAGGTGACTCTCATTCAGATTTGTTCAAATGAGGTCACTGGGTCAAATAGTTGCGAAGCCAGGGCCATAACTCTGTAATTCTTACAACGTCTTCTTCTCAAATTTCATTGGGCCGAATGGGTTCATATTTGGTACAAAGGGTCCTTGAGGGACTGTTATTCAGATTTGTTCAAATGATGTCACTGGGTTGAATGTGGGCGTAGCTAGTGACATAACTCAAAAAAAAATAATCTTTTGTTAAATTCGGATTTTTTTAATTTTCACCTTACTCAATTTAAAAAAAATAATATTTTTAAATCATTTTATAAAATTTGAAAAAAATGACACCATTATAACTAACATCTGCAGAGTTATGAAAATTTAATCTTCTGAAATTACAGAAATATTCCTTTACCCATCCCCTTCCCACATGGCCCAGACCCACCCCCACTCCACCCCACCCACCCCACCCTGCAGTGGACTACACCAAACCAACATCCCTTCCAAATCTCCAGCTTCCACTTAATACCTGTTCTATTAAAGTTGCAGATATATCTTTGTGGATAGATGGAGAGAGACACAGGTCATTAATCTAGATTAGAATAATATGTCATCTAGCAGCTGGCCTTCTGTAAAATTCCTAAAAATCCACATGTTATACCCAGTAAGAGCAATGACTCACAGGAGGCTAGCAATATTTGTTTATCAGATACCCCCTGTTAAACTCTCCCATGTATTATGATGCTCATTTATCAACTATGACAGGTTAAGGCTGGCAGACATTATTAGCCCCACAGACTATTTTATTTATATGCATTGTGCTCCTAGATATCTGATTCCATCATATGTGTGTAACAACCCCTTGTCAAGTTGTCTTGATAATTTGCTATTATGTTTGTGGGGCTGCTGAAATGCTATGATGTTGGTAGGGCAAACTGATGCTGTTGAGAAACATTACTGCTATTTTTATGTGCACTCATACATTGTATGGTACTAGTACACAGTGTCGACATCTGGATTGACCACTCGTCGATTTGATAATTTGCTATTATGTTTGTGGGGCTGCTGAAATGTTATGATGTTGGTAGGGCAAACTGATGCTGTTGAGAAACATTACTGCTATTTTTATGTGTACTCATACGTTGTATGGTACACAGTGTCAACATCCAGATTGACCACTCCTCGATCGTAAATGTACATCTGTCTGTCTACGTCTGTAGACACTTTACGCATGGTGCGATAACTGAAATGTTATCTATCTGATCAGTATCAATTTTGTACATATGAGGTTCTCAGCTCATGAAAAACATTTTTATATATTTTTATTTAGATTGGCTTATATATCATTCTAATTTTACATTTCCAGGTTTTTGAAAAAAAGCACATCTCACCTCCTATCATTTTTGGTACTGATCAGTTGATAATTTTGTAAAATATTAACCTCTTTCACCCATTCGATGTCATTTTACCTTTCCCGTTATTAATTGACTATATTATTTTGATATCTGACATCGCAAATTGCAACAACAAAAATAGAACTGCTAACACTGTGGAAGTGGTGACAGGCTCTATAGTTTTGATGTTATATTAACCCTTCCCTTTTAACCCATAAATTAAGATAATTTGTGTTGTTATGTTACATTTGTCTGTACTACTTTAGTACAGCATATACTGTAATTCAACATAAAAACTCTAGATTATGATTCTGATCATAGCAATTAACTATCACATTGGGGAATGGTGTCATTAAATTCACCTTTTGGGGACCTCATTCTGCAAAGATCAGACATACCAAATACAGACTTGGCTGTTCCAATATTATTTTCTTTACCACCACTTATCCAGGTGAAATCATATCCTATTGAATATGGGGGGGGGGGGGTTATATTGATAATACTAGATGAATGGATCTCATAGATGGCGATTCACATTTGTTCTAATAGGGGCAGAGTTAAGAGATTTAACTCTCCTCTATCCTGTATGGTACTGGTATAATAATATTGATTTCTAGGCAGCCTGGGTGGGGGCAATGTTTGAGGCAATGGGGAAGGAGTGTAGAGGGGTTGGTGTTTTGACCCCCTACTTTGATCAAAATTTAAACAGTTGAAATTTTCATGCCTGATATAACATTTGTTGTAGATTAGATGTTCACATAAAAAATAGGTTAGAATTGTTCTCATAGTTTGGTTTTATTTTCCAACATGTATGTTTTTATACCAACAGTCCATATGTTCCTACTTCAGGTTAAACTGTTGGACCAAATTGGCCACAAAAGGATGAATTTAGTGATTCTAACCCGCTATGTGGGGTAGCGCCACTAAATTCACCCTCTGAGGACCTCATTCTGCAAATGACCAGCACCATATAATGAGGCCTGGCTAATTGTTTTTGTTGTTTCTTTCATTCAGATGACAGTGATACTGATGAACTGAAAAAGACAACTGGTAACCGGATATTACAATCTAAGTCCCTCTCCAAAGGAATTCTACAAATAAAGCGATGTACTAATGTCAACCGAGAGTCGCCTGGTGGGGTAAGCCTTATCATGTGTCATGTTTTTGCTTCCCTGCAAATAGTGTGTCTGTCATTGGCAGAAAAAGGACCCCAAAGGGTGAATTTAGTGATACTCTCCTGCACAGTGGGCTAGCATCACCAAATTCACCCTCTGGGGACCTAATTCTGAATAGGCCTCCTCTTCTGTGAAGTATCTATAGTCTCAAATTTCAAACAATGTTTTTAGTTAAGTTTTCCCTTCTAGGTAGTTTCTATATCCCCTAATTTGCAAAAGATAAAATGCATAATTGAGGTGACTATTAAATACACTATTTGCAGGCTTGCTGATGCCATGGGTTATCAGATCTGAATAAAATTTGTTAAAGAGGTTCGTCACCATGACTGCTTTCAAATGAGTGGCAAATGATGTTCGAGTTTTCCATTAACAAGAGTATGCTCCTTTGTCTTTCTGGAAATCTTTGTTCTGTGCAGTTATTTCAGCAATAGGTTATTGGACTGAATGAAATTTGGTATGGATGTTTGCCATCTTGACTGCTTTTGAATGAGTGGCTTACTATGTTGTCGGATTTTTTTCTTTCTATAGTTATCCTTCCTTTATCTCTTACCAGGCTGGCACCTTCAAATAATGCTACCATAAAACATGAATATTGCTCCCATATCAGGTTATAACAAGCAATCTTATTGTCTTCAACTGTTCAACACCCCGTTTAAATCACCATGTCCCCCGTCACTCTTGACATTGGGGTCAAAGAAAATGTGGGTGTGAAACTTTAGGGTATATGAATGACCTATGCACTGGCAGTTTCGACGAATTGTGATATTGCTCTAGTGTTTGACATCACCTGACATCCGATCCATAGGCCTTTTCTTAATTTTTTGGGTTCCAAAAGTTAACATCCTAGTTTTAAATCTCCATTAACCCTGATGTTGCCCGAGATAATTTATAATGTAAATCATCGACATGACTTAATGCTTTTGATGTTGTTAACAGCAGCGCTACTGACGCCCACAACACATGCATCACAGATAACGTGACACAAACAACACTGGCATCAACTTTTGTAATGACCTTTACTGGCAATTCTTCTTCATTATAGGGAAAATTGAAAGCTGTTGAATTCCATCCTTCCGCTCAAGTGGCTCTGACTGCAGGACTCGATCAGAGGCTCAGTTTGTTCCAGGTGAGTTATCAGAGGGCAGCTGGATATTTTTCTAATATGGGTATATAACGCCTTGAAACTTTGTTGATATATGCTCTGTATAAGAAATGTGTGATATGATATGTATAGAATGAGGTCACCATGTTGGATAATAAAATTTTAACCCCTTCATGATGGGAGCTGTGCTGTTGCAGAATTAATGATCCTGTGCCAGTGCATTCTCTCATATATGCGAGTCTCCCATAGTGAGCCTTGCATATATAAGAGAATGCACTGGCTTAAAAGATCAAGGTAAATATTGTTAGGCCAATGCATTCTCTTATCTATGCGAGGCTCCCAATACATTTAAACTTCGTTAAGTCGAATCGCAAGGGACCGTTGGATTACTTCAAGTTATCCATGTGTTCGACTTAACCATTTCGACCATTTGGTGACCCCAATTTCCAACTAGTCGAATTAATTTCGATCCGAAAATAATTGTTTTCAACCTTGTGCACGCTATATATAATCACGTTAGATCAATAGTCAGCAACTATGCTGATCATATACAACAGACGGGATGATATTTGTTCTGATTATTTATTGAATATGTAATAAAACACAGAATATGACAGCATAAAATCAACAAATTCGCGGTAGAGATAACAAAAGTACATTTCATTCGATCCGGAAGTGGTTACCATGAATAGTATTTACAAAAATTAGGATTCAGGACTGGAAATGACTGGTGATCAAGGACAATGGTTTCTGCATATATTTAGTCGTTGAATCTTTCTTCAGTTTATCGCTGATTTTTGATTGAGTCATCATATATCGCATTACAAGGTCACAGCCATGCATTGCATCATCTTGCGTTCAGGCGGACATTGCCACCAATCGCTACAAAAAGCCGTTCTTTGATGCTTTTAACATCCATTTATTCTTTCCGTCATCAGATGGATGGCGCATTTCTTCGTTTGGAACATCGTTTTCGTTTTGGGAAGACATGACTTAATGAAATTATTCTCTATATCAAGCGGTTTAAATATGATTTTTCATTTCGTCTGTCAACACTACACAAATCCTCACATGGTGGAAATTGACACACGCACCTCGTTAATATGTTAAATAAATAATGCATTATGACAAACAAAGACTCTAAGAAACTTCACAGCTTTTTATGCAATTGAATGGAAGGACACTGAGTTAAAATCACATGGCGATGCGTCGACGACGGCATTTCGAATTAACCATAGTAATTAGTGTTATAAGCTGGTGGGACTAAATTTCGTTTCGCCTTAAGCAGGAATTTCGACTTATCCACCTTCGACTTAACTGTGATTATACTATTGGCTTTGCACACAAGCTCAGCCGGCACCAGGAAATGGCTTCGACTTAAGTGGGGTATTCGAGTTACTGATGTTCGACTTAACAAAGTTTGACTGTAGCTTATAATATCAGAAAATCTCTACTAATGAAGAATAGGCTGGTCGAGTGAATACTTTTATAACTGAATGGGAAAACTTATTTGAGAGTGAAGGGATAGAAGTTGTTGATAATCTATATTATATTATTGGTGATGCTAGCCCACTGCGGGGTACCATCAATAAATTCACCCTATGGGTACCTCATTCTGCAATTGTCAGACACACTAATTCAAGGCTTGGTATGATTGAATGCATTTATTCTCTGAGCAAAAGATATTGAGAGATAACAGTAGATGATTTTTTCAAAAGATTGAGAATGTTGCAGTATATGTACAATATATACACAAACTTAAATTGTCATCGAAATTGTCATGATGATGATCATCACCGTCTTCGTTGTCATCACATTATTGTTGTCATAGTAGTTGCCTACTCATCTTCATCTTTGCCAGTTTCTTTATCATGTAATATCTGTTTGATACAATTTAGGCTTGAAGGACATAGATTGCTATAATTCATAATATCTCTCTTTTTCAGATTGATGGAAAAACAAATGCACAGATACAGAGTGTCTTTATTGAGAAATTTCCTATATACAGTGCTCACTTCAGTACAAATGGGGAGGAAGTGATCGCCACGTCACGATGCAAAGCTTTCTATTACTATGACATGATTGCTGGAAAAATTGTCAATGTCCCTTGGATCAAAGGTATGACATGATTTGCCCCTGTATTTGATAATTTACCAAAATATAACTGATAGATTGAGTGCAAGTCTGTTTATAGCATGGTTGTCATTTGCAGAATGAGGTCCCCAGTGGGTGAATTTAGTCCAGCACAGCAGACTAGCATCACCAAATTCACCCTCTGGGGACCTCATTATGCTTAGGCCTCATCTTCTGTGGAAAGTTTCTTAATTATAAAATTTCTATAGAAACTTCTTCACATAGATTCTATTTCTTTTCTAGTTTAGTTTCTCTATATCCCCAAATTGGCAAATGACACATTGCATAATCAAGGTTCCCAATAGGTGTACATCACAATATTCACCATTTGGGAACTTCAATCTGAATCTATGTCTCCCATAGCAGATAAGAACATGCAGAATGAGGTCCCCAGAGGGTGAATTTAGTGATGCTAGCCCGCTATGCGGGAGAGCATCACTAAATTCACCCTCTGGGGGACATCATTCTGCAAATGACAGGCACACTAAACTCAGGCTTGTGAGGGAGCAGGGCCCCCAAACTCAGTCAGATTGTTGCTATACTGCTGGAAAATGGTAGCTAATTTAAAAGATGTTTAAAGATGCATGTCTATTCTGTCAACAATTACAACAAAAAGAAATTAAAGATGTTGCTATTAAACTTGTTTTTAAGACACATTTCGGTTAGTATCCCTCCACAACACATGTCAAACATCTGGTGTCATACATATTTCACTTCAAAGTGATTAGAAAGACAGATTTTCAAATGAAAAACCATTCAATGATCACAGCAGAATTCAGTTCTGATTAAAATGAGACTCAAACGCCTCGTGTTGCTGAGTCTGATTAATTGGAGGCGTTTGAGTCTGATTTCAATTGGAATTGAGCAGGAATAGTGTAATACTCTCAAATTGAAACATAGTTGTCTTTGTGTGTTGAAAAAAATAATTTTTATTGTCTACCATCTCCGACTCAAAATTATTATTCTCCTGAAATAATATGGAAATTCCTAGAAGAGAGACCACATGGTTAAACTTGTTAAGCATTTCATGACGGGAGCTGCGCTGATACAGCATTAAAGTCCCTGTGTACTCTCTTATATATGCAAGTCTCCCATAGGGAGCTTCGCATATATAAGAGAATGCACTGGCTTACAAGCTCAAAGTAAATATTGTTAGGCCAATGCATTCTCTTACATATGCAAGGCTCCATATGGGAGACTCTCATATATAAGAGAATGCATTGGCACTTGATACTCACTAACTGGTTGTTATTTGATTCCCATTCATTCATTTGTAATGATGTTGATGTGATGTGAACCTAAGTTCAACAAACAGCCATTTTTAGCTCAACTTACTTAGTAAGTTTGAGCTATTGCCATGGGTTGGCGTCCGTCGTCCGTGTGTCTGTGTGCGTGTGTCCGTCAACAATTTCCTTTGTTGCGGGCTACAGGTTGTACCTTTGGTCTGATCTTTATGAAATTTGTCATGAATGTTGACATTGAAATGTAGATGGGAACGAGTCATTTTGGGGTCATTCGGCCAAAAAGCATGGCCGCTGGTGGCCATCTTTGATTTCAAAATTAAATCCATTGGCGCGGTCTACAGGTCGTCCTATTTGTCTGATCATCATGAAATTTGTCATGGATGTTAATATTGACATGTAGAAGGGAACGAGTCATTTGGGGTCGTTCGGCCAAAAAACATGGCCGCCAGCAGCCATCTTGGATTTTACTCTTTGCATGACTAAATCCTTTGGCGGGCTACAGGTCGTAGCTTTCGTTGGATCTTCATAAAATTTGTCATGGATGTTAACAATGACATGTAGATGGGAAAGAGTCCTTTTGGGATCATTCGGCCAAAAAATCATGGCCGCCAGCAACCATCTTGGATTTTACTCTTTGCATGACTAAATCCTTTGGCACAGGCTACAGGTCGTACCTTTGTTCAGATCATTATGAGATTTGTCTTGGCTGTTGACATTGACATGTAGATGGGAACGAGTCATTTTGGGGTCATTCGGCCAAAAACATGGCCGCCAGCAGCCATCTTGGATTTCAAAATTAAATCCATTGGCGCGGTCTACAGGTCGTACTGTTTGACTGATCATCATGAAATTTGTCATGGATGTTAATATTGACATGTAGATGGGAACGAATTATTTTGGGGTCGTTTGGCCAAAAAACATGGCCGCCAGCAGCCATCTTGGATTATACTCTTTGCATCACTAAATCCTTTGGCGCGGGCTACAGGTCGTAGCTTTGGTCGGATCTTCATTAAATTTGTCATGGATGTTAACAATGACATGTAGATGGGAACGAGTCCTTTTGGGGTCATTCGGCTAAAAAACATGGCCGCCAGCAGCCATCTTGGATTTTACTCTTTGCATGACTAAATCCTTTGGCACGGGCTACAAGTCGTATCTTTGGTCTGATCATAATGAGATTTGACATGGATGTTAACAATGACATGTAGATGGGAAACGGGTCATTTTGAGGTCCTTCGCCCAAAAAACATGGCCTGCAGCAGTTTTTTACTCTTTACATGACTAAATCCTTTCGCATAGGGTACAGGTCATATCTTTTGTCGGATCATCATGAAATTTGTCATGGATGTTAACAATGACATGTAGATGGGAACGAGTTCTTTTGGGGTTATTCGGTAAAAAAAAAAGGCCGCCAGCAGCCATCTTGGATATTACTCTTTGCATAACTAGGCCTTTCAACTTTCCACATTCCTAATCACTCCATTGACTGTAACACATGAAATTATTCCCTTTCGAAGTTGAGCTACAGTGTCAGTGACACTTTCATTGATAATAATATTATATCTAAATGAATTCTCATAATTTATTTCAGCATGCGAAGAGAGTAACATGAGGTTTTTTGAGGTCTCTCCCGATGGTAGGCTGCTCGTATTCCGAGGACAGTTCGGGAGGATGCATCTCATATCAGCCAAGGTAAAAATATAATCTAATATATACAGCACCATCCTGGTAGTTTAATTTTTTCTCATGGTGGAGCCGGCATACACTGCAGATTAAGAACTACCTTCTGTTACATCCAATAGGCATAACTATACTACTAGAAATCCACTCTGGCAATAAGGCCTGATAGACCACCGTCATCAAAGTCACCGCACATATATCGAGCTGGGCCTCTCTAATAGTGTTTTCCTGTAGGGGTTTGGGAATATCTAGTGCCCCCCCCCCCCCCCTAATAATTTAAGTATCCCAGTGAAATGGTTTGCTAGTGGCGAGAGCTATTTACTTACTGCAAATCAATTTATCTTTGTTTATCAACCCATTGGTTTTATTTAGTGGGAGATACACAGGCGTTGTAGGCGTTATTTGTGGATCCAGAAGGGAAATGTGTCTGAGGGAAATATGGGGTGGGGTAGACCCCGAAGCCACGACAAATAGTTTTTGCGGCTGGCTCAACCAATTTTAGTGGCTGGTTAGCTAGCTAAGCCGGCTCAATCGCGACGTTCGTGGCTGACGAAATATGGCGGCTCAGCCGGCTGAGATGTTATAATTCAGCGTATTTTCGTTTCATATATCCCCAGTTATAGACCCCAAGTCCTTCATTTATTTTTGCCATTATGGAAAAGCCCAACACCAACAGAATACGTGCATGTGGTCTGGAAATCTACGGGTTCACCACAAACGCTTAAAAAAACTACAAGAAAATGTAGCATGTAGTTTCCCACCTAATCGGTATAAGTTACATTGGGACTTCTGTCGACTTCTGTCAGACTGCTATCATAACTGGCATCTTGCGATATATGCATGCACCATTGAGCGATGAATCCAATAGTAAAGATATATAATATTTCAAACTATTTTCCATTCTATTCGAAAGGTTATGCACTGGGTTATGTGCATATATTGACAAATTAACAATTTATATTGTAACCCTTTCAAGTTCCAATGCTGAATGGATGCTCCCATTCAGTTAAATGAAAGCATACATTGGAATAGTCTATTCCACATTGAGAGGCCCAGGTGTTCTGATAATATAACAACCAATCAGTGTCCATGTATGTATGCCGATATTAGGCAATGCGGTTTAGTTCTGTGCGATTCACAGTAATTGTGTTTGATATGTAAGCCCATGCACACGGCTCAGCCATTTAAAAATTCCGGTGGCGGAGTTTTGTTCACGTGGCTGGCGTTTCAGATAATATGGCTGGCGGCGGCTTGTGGCCAATATGGCTGGCGGCGGCGGCGTGCGATGGCGGCTTCGGGCTCTAGGGTGGGGGAAAGGGACCCAAAATGGCACCCACTAGCAGAAACCCTGTGATGCTGTTTTTAGCATAATACTTCATTTCAATGAACTTTCTATTTCAGCATTTTACTTCTTTGCACACAGTGCTGATTTGATTTTTGAGATTTGATCCCTAATTTTAGACCTGACTTGAATTGAGTGCAAGGTATATTTTTCACTCTGTGTCAAACTTTAAAAAAAATCTGGTTCAACTTTCGCGTATATTAAAGGCCCACTTAATTTTCGAGTCACTGATTATTTTTTTATAGTGCCTTGATATACGGTTTTAATAACAATCTGTGCCATAAAATATGATTAAAATACTATAATTCATCACCATTTTGAATGTCTGTGTCTCAGAAGATGCCCATAGAGTAATAGAAAATAGCTGAAATCATAAAATCATTTCCCCCGTTGCAACAGAATTCAAACTATAGTTTATTTTCAATGGAAGGGTAATAACTCTATATCTAAATATATAGAGTTATTCCTCTTCCATTGAAACTAATAGACTTTGTGTAGAAACTTAGCACAGAACAGACGTCGGCTTCTCAACAAAACAACATGTTCACAGTTTATTACATCGAATAAATTGAAAGGCAAATATTTTGGAGCTTCCTCTTTCAAATGGTATATAATGGTATATTTTATATAATGTGCTCTGGGGGATCGACAATTAAGTGGTCCTTTAACCCTTTGAACCCTGAAGTCCTGAATGTTAAATGGCCCCAACCGAGGCGCCTGACGTTATATATAGTGTTCCGACGACGTAACTCATAATGCTCTTAACCATGATGTATATACATGTATGCACGCTCAACTATACGGCAATCAACTATGCTAACTGATCTAGTTTGCGGTGAAATATGTCTCAAGGTATTTCAACAAGACAGTCTATTCCACGTTCAATATACATGTAGATTACATTGCGGCTTCCTTTGGTCGCGCTATATATTTATAACAAAATTCTTATCCTTTACCTATGATAAAAGGCATTTCTCAGATTACCATGCTTCTATGTATCATTTTATATGTTCAGATTATACACTTCTTATTCCAGCACCTAGTGGGTTAACTGCCAGCCATTATGTGTCTGTTACAGTCTAGTGTATGCAATCAGTGGATCAGTCAATAATATGTTATTTGAAATGGTTTGACTAACCTGTCTGAATGAGCGAGATGTAAATTTCAGTTTATTGGACACTTAGTGGGTTGTTTTCTATGTCAAATGTTGGTCAATTTTAGGAATACACCTTATAACTCCTACCACTTAGGCCAAAAAAAAAAGTGTTTTGATTCTCGGGCATAGCCGCGTCTGGAAAAAAGGCCCACGTTGAACAATTTTATTACGATTTTCGACCGATGCTGTCAAATGATAACACGAAAATAGGAAACTAGAAAATGGAAATTATTTATGTTTCAAACATCGAATATGATAGAAATACAATGGTGTATGTGTTGGTATTCAAAAACAGACACTATGCAACGATAACTACCAGGTATATTGTCACCACAAGCTGCCCAAACCCCAAGTTTATTAAGTCAAATGGTTTGTTGGTATAAATTGGACGTTGCTAAACGATCACCTCTGCGTATGAAATTACGGACGCAAAACGCACCGGAACGGCGGAATGTAATGTTCAAATATATCGGCAAGGTAGATAACCCACTTTTCGTAAATAATTCTGAGATTTTCAATTTTGGGAATGCAAACAGGAAAGTAATATGGTGAGTATTGGCGATGTGTATGCTGGTTTGATATAATAGTATTTGAAGTTTTTATGGCTAGCATGTATAGTTACTATAGTTCAGATGGATAAATATTAAAGTATATAGATAGATATAAATAGATATATACTATAAAAAGGTACATACATATATCAAATATATCAACAACAGTAAATTGAAATATTAATTGTACATATATATCATTCTGGTAAATCCCTATATGATGTACGGAGAGTACAATCTCATATATATTTTGAAGACCTCTGTCTCTCTGTATGTTTGTCTGTATGTCATTTATACAAATCTACGATTCTCGACCGATCGGGACGAAACTTGGTACATGTGTGTAGTTTGACCAGGCGGTCGTCCTTGTCGTATTGGTGAGTCCGTGCGACGCCCGTGCAGCGCATGCGCAGACGAGATCTCGGAAACGGGTGGAGCTATCGACTTGAAATTTGCTATGTGAATGTATCTTGCCCCGGATACGAATTTTATCGGGTCGCCGAGCCTGTGCGACGCCAGCTTCGCGCATGCGCAGACGAGATCTCGGAAACGGGTGGAGCTATCAACTTGAAATTTGCTATGTGAATGTATCTTGCCCCGGATACAAATTTTATCGGGTCGCCGAGCCCGTGCGACGCCAGCTTCGCGCATGCGCAGACCAGATCTCGGAAACGGGTAGAGCTATCGACTTGAAATTTGGTTTTTGAATATCCCGGACAACGTCGGGCTCATCGGCTAGTCTCCTATATATTTTGAGAACTACGTATATATATATATATATATAGTTGCTATAGACTCCAAAACGGCTGGACAGATTGAGCTCAAACTTCCTATCTAAGGGTAAAAACCCACGGGAATGGTCGTCGCAGCATTTTGGATAAGCTCCGACCACCCGTTCTTCACTCTCACAAAAAACGGCACTGCGGGGGTTAATCGCGTTGATAGTTAAAGAGCGTTCCTATCCGCAGTGTTGTTGATAAAGATCTTCCATATTTGTGTTCGTTAACCGGTTAACACTCTTTATTCCCTTCCGCTTTCGCATATCACATTACGGCTTTTGTTTACGTTATATTATGCGGAGAGATTTATTGGAAGTCAGACTGCCAACATCTTATGTCTGTCTTTCCTAGGAATGGGGGAGATTTTCATCGGGTAAATCATACCTCTTTTAGGGACGGCTACCATACTCAGACTGCCAACATCTTATGTCTGTCGTTCCTAGGAATGGGGGAGATTTTCATCGGGTAAATCATACCTCTTTTAGGGACGGGTACCATAAAAAATTTAATTAAAAAATTAAAAAGGCAGAATTAACTCATTGAAAATTTTGTTATTAAAATAATTAATTAATTAAAAAGGCAGAATTAACTTATTGGGAATTTTTTTTTAAAATAATTAATTAATTAAAAAAAAATAATTAAAAAATGTCATGTTTCAAGAACCACGCCAGTGGCGGGCTAACCTGCTAGTGTCATATATTTATGTAATTCTTTATTCCAGATTTGATGTACGGGTAGTACAATGTGATAATTGGCCAATTTTTATAGTGGAATACATTAGTTTATATCAAAACAATGTTTTCCTTACATTTTCTTAACCTGGGAAGGCATAACCCATGCTAACTATGGGCATTATCCCCATAACAAAAAATAAAAAATAAAAATAAAACCCTCGCTCCCTCATCGATTCTCCAAAAAAATTGCCTGAGAATCAAAAAACTTTTTTTTTGGCCTTATGTTGTCAGAATTGGTTAACATTTTCTTTACTAAATGGATTTTTGGGCATCATTTATGACAGTATACATTGGAATTGTCTATTATTCATCTGTAAGGATGATCAGGAAATGAATACTATTGTATAATGATTCCTATCCATTGGTGGGAGATGTTCACACTTTGTTGGCCTTTTTATCTGAACATGTTCTTAGGGAACTACTCATCAATGTGTATTTGGTAAAGAAGGGTTAACCCTTTACCCAACAGAAGGGCCCTGTGCCAATGCATTCTCTTATATATGCGAGTCGACCATAGGTCGCCTCGCATATATAAGAGAATGCATTGGCTTAACACATTAAAAATTATAAAATTGTTAAAGAATGTAAGAAAAAATGGTAAAAAGTGTTAACAAAATATTTTTTTTAGGCCAATGCATTCTCTTATATATGCGAGGCGACCTATGGTCGACTCGCATATATAAGAGAATGCATTGGCACAGGGCTAACTGTAACTATCACAATGTGGTCAAGGAGACGGTTCCAATGATATCCATATTTGTATGGTATGGTTCTATTGAGACTTTATTTGGCCGGTTTTGTTGGGTAAAGGGTTAAGAAAGGGTTAAAAATGACAATTTTTTCACCATGGACAACTCGTTATTAAAGATACAGGCGGCGTTGGCGGTGGGTATACTGTTAAAATATTCAGCTCCGTCAAAAACCGCCATAAACACAAAGAATAGTAAAATATAGACAGACCTTGTTCTTATACCAATAAGAAATATGGCATAAACAGTATGTTATTGTCAAATGTTTTTCCTTTGTTACGTGAACAAAAGCAAAAAACGTTACAGAACCTGGCTTTTGTTTAGATACGGATATGGTAAACATAAAGAGCGATATTTGTTACTGTTTTCCTGAAATGGAAATAATAAAGAGCGTTTATATCATTTGTGTGTGATTAACCAATAGAATTGCGCTGTGTTATGTAAACAGAAGCAAAACTGCTGTAACACGAGCAGGTTCTTGTTTACATACACCATCTTGACGACAATATACTATTTACGCGCTGATTATGCTTAGCATATGAGCAAAACTATATATATTTAAATATTCCTTCTGTTGATGGCGATTTGAAAAAATATGAATATTTCTGCTACGAACGCCGCCCATGCCTTTAAACCAATCATAGCTCAGCCAAAGAACCATAATTGAACTCTTTGATTTCAGACTAAAGAATACATTCAAACTCTGAAGATGAATGGATCATGCCATTCAATCTGCTTTAACAGAGACGGATCCACCATGTATTCATACGGAGGTCAGTAGTGAGAAGTTTAAAATACTTTGTAAAGTTTGATCCATTGCCGTGGGTTGGCACCCATCATCGTGTGTGCTTCTGTCCTTTCCTTTGGCTCACCCTGCTCATCCCTCATCCAATCATCACCAAACTTCATATTGATCTTTGGAGTGACCCCTAGATGGGAGCAATCAATTTTTTCTGAAATTTAAAAAAAAACATGGCCGCCAGCAGCTATTTTGAATTTCAAATTTGAATCCATTGGCACACCCTGCAGCCCGCATATATTGGAGAAATGTTTTGAAAATTTCCAGGCATGTTTAGGATCACCACTAGATTGGAGCTATAGAATTTTAGCAATTTTCAATGAAAAACATGGCCACCAGCAGCCATCTTTAATTTTACTCTTTGCATGACTAAATCCTTTGGCTCACATTACAGACCACATTCCTCATCTAATTGCCACCAAACTTCATATGGTTCTTCGGGGTGACCTTTAGATGGGTGCCATCGATTATTTCCAAAATTCATTTAAAAAATGGACGCAAATAGCCATCTTGGATTTTACTAATTTGCATAACTAAATCCTTCGGCACAACCTGCAGGCCACATCACTCATTTGATCATCACCAAACTTCATAAAGATCTTCAAGGTGATCTCTAGATGGGAGCCAAGAATATTTTCCGAATTTCGTTAAAAAACATGGTCGCAGTGGCCATCTTGGATTTTACTCTTTAAACCCTTTGGTGCACCCTACGTGCCACATCCCTCATTCAAACTTCATATGGTTCTTTAGTGTTACCTCTAGATTGAAGCTGTCCAATTCTTCCGAAATTCATTAAAAAATATGGGCGCCAGGAGCCATCTTGGATTTCACATTTTAATCCATCGGCACACCCTGCAGCCCACATTTAGTAGAGAAATGTTTGAAATGAAATTAATTTCATTTACACAATACATTCCATTTACTGAAACTTTTTGGCTTTCTTATTTATCATTCTATTGACTGCTCAGCATAAAAATATTAACGCCTCCCCAAGTTGAACTAGAGTGTCATTGACACTTTCATTATTAAATTAATAGAGTAGCATATCTAAGATCCATTATTTCTCCCATATGAAGGAGAAGTGCATGTTTGTTATTATTGTATTGATATATGATAGGCAGCATATTTACGGTCCAATATTTCTTTTACTAGTATATGATAGAGAGGTTTGTGTTTGTTATACCCCCCGCAACGAAGTTAGGGGGGGTATACTGGAGTCAGCTTGTCCGTCCGTCGTCCGTCCGTCGTCCGTCGTCCGTCCGTGGACACAAATTTGTCCGGAGTTTTTCTCAGTCGTTTTTTGATCAATTGTCGTGAAACTTGGCACAGACATCAACCACCATGGGAACCTGTGCACCTGCGATTATGACGTCTGTCAGACTTTTTTTCGTGGAGTTATCCCCCTTTTTCGACTTAGAAATTTTTCGCAACATGTATACTTTTGTCCGAGCTTTTATTCCTACATTTTTCGGTCAATTATTTTAAAATGTGGCACAGATATTTAGTACCATGGGAACTTGTGCACCTGCGATTATGACGTCTGTCCGACATTTTTTGGTGGAGTTATTCCCCTTTTTCGACTTAGACATTTTTTCGCAACATACATAATTTTGTCCAAGCTTTTATTCCTACATTTTTCGGTCAATAGGTTTAAGATTAGGGTTATGGTTGCACACCTGCAATGGGAACTGTTATTTTATTAATTTAACTAAATGTTTACTGACATGTGAAACATCTTAGTATTTTTAAAACAGGGGGGTATCCGTAGTCCCATTGGGACAGTCACACCTCTAGTTATTTTTGTATTTATATATGATAGGCAGCGTTTATACTGTCCAATATTTTTTTTACTAGTATATGGTGGAGAGGTGTTTGTTTGGGATGTGAATGCCTGGGATTGTGCATGTTTAATTTTCCTTTATTTCCTTCAGATGATGGAGAGGTGTATGTTTGGGATATGAATGCCAGGGACTGTGTTCACAAGTTTGTTGATGAAGGTTGTATCCATGGTCACACTATTGATGCTTCCATCAACAATCAGTATATAGCTTGTGGGTGAGTACCATTGTTAATACCATAACACTCAGTATATAGCTTGTGGGTGAGTACCATTGTTAATACCATAACAATTAGTATATAGCTTGTGGGTGAGTACCATTGTTAAAACCATAACAATCGGTATATAGCCTGTGGGTGAGTACCATTGTTAAAACCATACTATTGATATGCTGGTAAACTAAATTTACTGTGTTATTCCATATATCGCACAGTATTGCCACCTCCATCAACATTCACTATATAGCTTGTGGGTGAGTACCATTGTTAAAACATTCTATTAATTTGCTGGTATACTAAATTTATACTGTCATTCCATATGTCAGCACAGTATTGTCACCTCCATCAACATTCACTATATAGCTTGTGGGTGAGTACCATTGTTAAAACATTCTATTAATTTGCTGGTATACTAAATTTATACTGTCATTCCATATGTCAGCACAGTATTGTCACCTCCATCAACATTCACTATATAGCTTGTGGGTGAGTACCATTGTTAAAACCCTACTATTAATATGAGTGGTATGCTGAATTTGTGTTGTCCGTATGAACATTTGCCATCAGGAGGCCTTTGAAAAGTATCAAATATCGTTAAGATGATTTTCTGCACAGATTTACGGATTTTATTGGCATAGGTTATTTTGTGTTTTCAGTTCTCCATTTAGGCCTGTTTTATACGTTGTGCCAAACACAGGTATTGCTATCTTCACCTGGCTCAACATTAGCACGTCTCTGGCCCTTGTTACGTGTATTTGATTAATACGTCGAGCCAGCTGGCATGGGACATTATACTATATAGTATATTTTGAACAATTTGAACATTCAAGAAGATACTTTCCAGAAGTTCACGAAAATACACTATGTTAGTGTCCCTGACAATGCATTATAAAATGGACCTCCTTGTGTCTTTATAATACTTCTACAATGAATCTCGTAAATGTTTCCGTTGGTTTCAAAATCAAGATTTTGTCATTCAATCTCCCCTGAAATCCTTTGAAAGTCTGAGTTTAGTGTACCTGTCATTTGCAGAATGAGGTCCCCAGAGGTTGAATTTAGTGATGCTATCCCGCATAGTGGGCCAGCCTCACTAATTCACCATCTGGGAACCTCATTCTGCATTGCCTCATCTGCTATGGGAAACAAATTCTCAGATTGAAGTTCCCAAATGGTGAATATTGTGATGTACACCCATTGGGAACCTTGATTATGCAATGTGTCATCTGCCAATTTGGGGATATACGGTAACTAAATTAAAAAAGAAATAGAATCTATGTGAAGAAATTTCTATAGAAATTTGATATTACATGTATTAAAGAAACTTTCCAGAGAAGATGAGAGGTCTAAGCAGAATGAGGTCCCCAGATGGTGAATTTAGTGATGCTAGCCCGCTATATGGGATAGTGTCACTAAATCACCCTCTGGGGAACTCATTCTGCAAATTGACAGGCACACTAAACTCAGGCTTGTATATATCTCTGCAATAGAGCTGGGACGGTTATGGGTTTTTCGTGACTGGTTATGAACGGCAAAAAACCGCGATTAACCGGTTAACCACATATTATAGGTACTATTATGGGTGGGTAAGCATAGTATGCAGAACGGCGATGATTGTGATGCTCACTGACATGGTAAGTTTGAGAACGGCTCCTGCCCATTATACAAAGAAGTTGTCACCCATGACACACATAATCACATATCTAATTAAGTACACATCTTCAATTTATTACTGAATAAAATAAATATACAATGTCATTCCCCTGTGAGGCTGTGTTGTGTTCATTTATTGTCCTTGTAAAATTACTCCATCGCCATCGGGATATGTGATCGGGCGGGAAGCTGAACACACCGACACGGAAGTGACGACTAGAAAGGTTTAATATACATTCCGGAATATTTTAGATTATTCCGCAATTTCCGGTAGCTGGGTGGGCGAACAATTATTATTTATTCTTAATGAAATACTTACATATACGTTGGTATGTGATGTTGTCCGGGGGGGGGGGAATGGATTGAAGGGCCGGGAGTCTCAAGAAATAACTAGTCGTTGATAACAAAAACAATTATCTTTCTGATAATAATACTGAATACGAGTCATGCGATGTGACA
This sequence comes from Siphonodentalium dalli, assembly GCA_032622095.1. Classification (NCBI taxonomy): domain Eukaryota; kingdom Metazoa; phylum Mollusca; class Scaphopoda; order Gadilida; family Siphonodentaliidae; genus Siphonodentalium; species Siphonodentalium dalli. The sequence goes on from CP136065.1 coordinate 31,632,586, forward strand.
ATGTTGTAAGATCACACGTGTGCTGACCCTTTGATGTTTCGTTTTGACGTCGGCAGGCTGTTAAATGTAGCCTTCAAAGAGCCGACACACCGCGTTTGATGTTGTTCCGTCAATCTCGGATTCATTTTAATTGACGGAGACAGATTAACCCTCTTATAGCCAGTTATAGCTGACCATCACAGTGATCATACACTATAATAGTGATGTTACGGTTAACCGACCACGGCAAATCCGTGACCGGTCACGGCCATAGTTGGTGGTTAATCGGTTAACCGCATAACCGTCCAAGCTCTACTCTGCAATATATTTATTTCCAATTTTTGTGAAATGTCCTCTTGTCAGTAAATACATGTATTTCACCGTAGTATGCTACCATAGCCTTCAATGTATATTAACAATGGCCAAGAGCCAACACGTATGTGGCCTGACACTGTTTTACACGACGTGCCAGACACGGGTCACTCTATGACAATCCAGGGATAATACTAAAACACTTCAAATTTTGCATGCTCTCTGCCTAAGGGGTCCCAAAATGGGAGTGATTTTCCTGAATCATCTCAGCGTGACCCATGTCTATCATGTTGACACTAGACATGTGTGTCGTGCCAGAGAAATTCTGATGAGCCAATTGGTTTTATACATCTTACTCCAGTCGAGCTTTCGTGACTTTGTCATTTTTATACCAATTGGTCTGACACGACCCGTGTTGGGCGCGAAGTATAAAACAGGCCTTAGCCTTCATAGTTTCCAAATGAGTCAAATTATATACTGATTTTTAAATTAATTTTTCTTCCCTATAACTCACATTTATATAAGAAATCAACGTCGTTTTCGATGCATCTGTATAGAAGTGTCTGATGCCGAATTACATACTGTATAATTTCTCAAAGCGAAGTATTTAGTTCTGCGTCAGCCACTTCTATATGCCGACAGATGCATAAAAAACGACGTTGATTTCTTATTATTACGACAATCCGCATAAATTAGATGGTGATAAAGCTAGTTTTATAAAGAAACTATATTAAAAAACTAAAATAGTAAAATTACCCAAGTGCTTGACCACTAAATTTGGCTTTAAATGTTAAATACATTTGTTAGTTGCAGACATGAGAGTGGTGTTGTTAACACTTCCATGACTGGAGCTTCCTGACATTTGCAAAAACCCTGTGCCAATGCATTCTCTTATATATGCAAGTCTCCCATAGTGAGCCTCGTATTATATATAAGAGAACACATTGGCCTAACAATATTTACCTTGACCTTGTAAGCCAGTGCATTCTCTTATATATGTGAGGCTCCCTATGGGAGACTCGCATATACCCGGTATAAGAGAATGCACTGGCACTTTTATGCTGTACCAGCGAAACTCCCGTCATGAAAGGTTTAAATTTTAAATACATTTGTTAGTTGCAGATCTGAGAGTGGTGTTGTTCATATATTTTGTTTGTTGCAGATCTGAGAGTGGAGTTGTTAACATCTATGATGCCCAGGCTTGCATGCTGTCGTCCAGACCAAGCCCTGTCAAAGCAATAATGAATATGACCACAACCTGTACACAGGTTAAATTCAATTCATCTACTGAAATGTTAGCAATAACTTCCAACTATGCAGAAAGAGGTGTGAAGCTGGTAAGTTTGTTAACCATAACCCTGTATAACCACACTATTCATGCTAGCTGTTCATAGACACTTTCGATTTGTTGAACATCCAAATGGCAGGACTGCCTGATTATGATTTCTTATTTTTCCTGTTTTATATGTCGGAAAATGTTATAACAAGAACATTATAAAACTTGCTATGAACTGAGATTGAACATACCTGTTTCTGGATTAAAATTTCCGATTAATAATGTGTCAATGATATATAGTCAATATATACTACTCTGAACATATTTTCTTTGTATTTCTGTAGGTCCATGTTCCTTCGATGACAGTCTTTTCAAACTTCCCTGATCCGAAGATGGACCAGACGATCAGGATACCAATCAATATGGATTTCTCTGTTAACAGCGGTTATCTCACAATCGGCAACAACAAGGGCAGTGCATTATTATACAGGTAAGGGCATGTAATGCCATGTATTATGACAATTACATTCAAACTGCATTTCCGTTCAAACTAATGGCAAGGATTTATAAATTATAAGCTAATACTGCAATATAATATACTGCAGGATAACGTTCAGAAATTGAAGAGCAAACACTGTATTGGACTAAAAGCTCCTAACATTTTAATTCTTGTAATGAACTTTGAATGATCACCATTCTCATAGACAGACCTGCTATGTTTCTCGCCCGCAGAATAGTTAGCCAAACAGGGATGATGTCAAGAACGCATATTGTTTTAAAACCGCCATGACCCCATGTTGATATTTGCCTGTCTGCATGAATGTCTCAATCATGTGTCATTAGATCTGATTAGAATTGGGTGGAGATATTCAATACAAGGACAGCTTTTAAAACAAAGGATTTGTTGATGTCATAAAAAATGGTCCAAGTCCTGTGACCTCTACTTTGGGTATGCCCACCCTAGGAGGTATACAACATGGGGGTATGCACCGAGCGACATGCCCACCCTAGGAGGTATACAACATGGGGGTATGCACCGAGCGACATGCCCACCCTAGGAGGTATACAACATGGGGGTATGCACCAAGCGACAGCCCAACTCTTGTTTTGTAAATTCTTTTGTTAATTTACAAATGGAATCTACTAAATAAACGTTAACGTTCTTTTGTGTTTCTTTTTCAGATTGAAGCACTACAGTAACTTCTAACTCTGTTAAATTTTTAATTAAATTTCTTATAAATATGAAATAAGTGCTCTAGTCTTCCATTTTATCTCAAACCCATTCTATTACATTGTCAGTCATGAATCAGTACCAAGTTTTTTTTTGGTTATGAAATAATATGTCTTGTCCCCACATCCGGTTGTAACTAGCAATCTGATTGGCTACAACGCCACTTTTAAATCACCATGTCCCCCGTCACCCTTGACGGCGGGGTATAAGAGAACGTGCGCCAAACATCGGGGGTATATGATCACGTGAAACATTGTGACGTTACTCTCGCACGCCGAATTTGACGTCACCTGACGCCGGGTCATTAAGTCAGCTACTGAATTATTCTTATTGGTGTGAATTAATCTGACAACCTATGAAAGACACACTTAAATTAAGGAGACATGGTTATTGTTGTGGGGACAAAATCGTTATCTCCGGCAACATCGTGGGGTACATGGAGATTTAATACCTGCGCTGGATGTCTATTTTTGAACCCCTCGGCTCCGCCTCGGGGTTCAAAATCGACATCCAGGTATTAAATCTCCATGTACCCCCGATGTTGCCGAAGATAACTAATATTATTCATCAGGGTACATAGGGAAGTCAAGTATCAATATTACATGTCTGTGTGTGTTACATTATCTCCTGTTCCGTGATTGGTCTGCTTCCAAATGGGTCAAGTGTTTCATATCCCAATGACCATAACACGAACCAACATCATCTCTTGTTGACCAAGATGACAAAAAGCAGTGGAAAGTATAACTGGGCATGTTGGTAATAGACAAATCGATCGATAATTTACAGGTAGAATATTGGGCTAACTTACAGTGCTTCATGGTGTAATATCCAATCAATTGTTAATTTACAGGTAGAATATTGGGCTAACTTACAGTGTTTCATGGTGTAATATCCAAACTGCTGACATATTTCAGAATATAAATTGATGAGTTTAGAGAAATTAATAAGTAAAAGGCTGTATAAATATAAGATGATGATGATGACGATGAAGCGATTATGATGGCGACCACATGATAAGTGTTAACAAGAAGGGCGACGATGATGATGATGATGAAGCTTATGACGATGATGATGGAACGCTAATGATGATTATGTCGATGATGATGTTCCAATGATAATGATGACGATGATGACAACAACAATGAAGTCGACGACGAGTACGACGATGATAATGATGTTGATGAAGATGAAGATAGAGGTGACGATGAAGACGTTTGGGAGGTCACTGTTAGGGCTGGACGATATTAACGAAAATAAAAACCGCGATTATTTTAAATTAAAACCGCGGTTAACGATATAATCGCGGTTTTTTAAAACATCAGACACTAGGAACTTAAAACAGTTTCTCACTGTTCGCTAGAATCACATCATTGTCATTAATTTTGACAAGTTGACGTCAATAATAACATACACAACCACTCAACCAGTGACAACCTCATGCTCGATCGATATTCGGAATGAAAAGTAAATTCACCGGTTAAATTCCGCTATTCGGACAATTTCGTTCCAGTGACTTGACAAATTCTGGTATATACCAATAATTAATAAAACCATTATCTAGTCTATGCCAAAACTAAAAGTGTTCTATACCATAGTATCCTTTTCTAACTCGGTATATTCAACCATGTTGAGTAAATACATGTTGTTCCCGATGACACTTGCGTCACTTGACAAATGGAAATGTGGTTTACCGTCTAGACAATTTTTAGCGAAGTCCACACACACGTAGTACATAACTTTTGGAATTCTGCCAAGCAAGGACACCATGTATTTTTGGGCGGGTTTGAAGCCGTAATTCTATCATTTTGGTTTTAACCAATCGCCGTGAGTGGTTTCTTCTAGACGAGCAGGGGGCGGTATCTTCGCTCATTTACTATTTTGATTGACGGTGCATGTGCATCATTGTACTGAAGGAAGAGGCGTGGCAAAACTGACATTCATTTTGATCACCTGATCAGTCGTCAATTCATTTGGTGAATTCTCTTGTAATAAAAAGTACGCAGGGAAGTCGGAGGGTTTGTGTAATATTGTGAGCGAAAGGGGGACGTATTCTGGGTTTTCATATTCCCCCTAATTTCGGTAGTCCTAAACGTTGTTTACTATGATTATTGAATATTGAAAAAGTCAGGACACAGGGATTTAGTTGAAATTTAAAACTTAAATAACTCGATTTAGGCTTGAGTTAAACTATTTGTTTGTATAGGCTTATGATGGTCTGGCACCCTCTAATTGCCGACGATATTACGATTATTTTAGTTTAGACGATATTACTGACGATATTGAAATATTAACCGGGTATTGACGATTAATCGGGAAACCGCCCAGCACTAGTCACTGTATATTTTGTATATAAATACTTTTCGTTATTCTGTCCATCTTATGTATATAATTTCGTTTTCTCAATATCCATTCATGTTATTTAATTGGATCAGAGAATAAAGCAATTCCAGAAATGAATGTAGTGTGTTTTATTGAGGGGTATAATTCTGTGGCCGTTTGAGCACATATAGTGTAAATCATGAACACCCAATGTGTCAATACCCACAGTCAGGCCCCGTGGTGGACTGTAATTTACTTTTGCCAAATTATTTGCCAAATGAAAATATTTTTTGCCAAATTCTATCAGAATTTGCCAAATGTTATCCCTGATAGTATAATTTTCTTCAACCTTTTTTGAGTTTTATGTTTCGACACTCGCAGTTTGAACAATATTGATATGAAAGCAGTTAGTTAATAATTACACTCGCATCTCTATTGTGGTTTATCTTACAACAATAAACCAATCACCGAACAATAAAATGGTAGAAGAGTAGCTTCATCACAAGGGAACATCACAAGAGGATTAGCTATGTAAACACCGCCACTACACTAAATACTGGTAATCCATCCACCCATCGATAATAATCTTACCAGATAAACTGCATCTTAACCCTTTACCCAACAGAACGGCCCTGTGCCAATGCATTCTCTTATATATGCGAGTCGACCATAGGTCGCCTCGCATATATAAGAGAATGCATTGGCTTAACACATTAAAAATTATAAAATTGTTAAAGAATGTAAGAAAAAATGGTAAAAAGTGTTAAAAAAAGATTTTTTTTAGGCCAATGCATTCTCTTATATATGCGAGGCGACCTATGGTCGACTCGCATATATAAGAGAATGCATTGGCACAGGGCATAACTGTAACTATCACAATGTGGTCAAGGAGCCGGTTCCAATGATATCCATATTTGTATGGTTCTATTGAGACAGACCGAAGATATTTTAGGCTGTTGAAGCCTTATTTGGGCGTTTTTGGCCGGTTTGTTGGGTAAAGGGTTAATGGAGGTGTTAACTTTTCCGAAACCATATCAAACACAACTAAAATTTCTATTGTAATAGTTTCCTAAAATGAATGGTACTGATTGACCGATATTTTTCAACTTTATTGAGGAATTAATAAGTGACTTGCCAAATGAATATTTTTTTTGCCAAATGTGAATTATTTTTGCCATTGGCAAATTTGACAAGTGGCAGCGCGAACCCTGCCCACAGTGCTATACTCTTCAATAAAATACAGTCATTTCATAATTGAATTGCTGTAGGTATTGTTGTGAAGAGTGATTGCGTTGTCTGCATAATGTCATTTACTGAGGCATACTTGTGCCATTATTGTGGCACAAAATATTGCAAAACGAATTAATCTGTTGCATATTTTTTAATGGTGCAATGTGGCTGTATGATCCTGTAGATTCTGCAATAACGGGGAAATGATGTATTTCGCACTATCAAAGTTAGAGAAAATAGGTAAAGGCTCACTTAATTTTCAAGTCACTGATTATTTTTTTTATAGTGCCTTGATATAGGGCTTTAATAACAATCTATGCCAGAAAATATGATTAAAATACTATAATTCATCTCCTTTTGAAACGTCTGTCTCAGAAGATGCCCATAGAGAAATAGAAAACAGCTGAAATCATAGAAAGACTTCCCCTGTTATGGCTTCCAGAATGCAACATAATTCAAACTAAAGATGTATTTTCATTGGAAATAATACACTTTGCACCACAATCCAGAAGAAACTTAAGCACAAAAGCACGTCAGTAACTCAACAAAAACAACATGTTTATTACACCAGATAAGTTGATAATACAATATTTTGGAGCTTTCTCTTTCAAATGGTGTATAATATGGCATATATTTTATATAAAATTATCTTGGGATTCGAAAATGAAATGGGCCTTTAAATATGAGTCCATACAAAGTCAATTTAGTCGCCCGCGGCCATTATTTTAGTCGCCCGCGGCCATTATTTTAGTCGCCCGCGGCCATTATTTTAGTCGCCCATGACCATTATTTTAGTCGCCCGCGGCCATTATTTTAGTCGCCCATGACCATTATTTTAGTCGCCCGCGGCCATTATTTTAGTCGCCCATGACCATTATTTTAGTCGCCCGCGGCCATTATTTAGTCGCCCATGACCATTATTTCCCCAAAAGATGTCCATAGAAAGTTAGTTGATGTGATTTATTTCATATTTTTCATTTCATGTTTTAACCCTTTACCCAACAGAACGGCCCTGTGCCAATGCATTCTCTTATATATGCGAGTCGACCATAGGTCGCCTCGCATATATAAGAGAATGCATTGGCTTAACACATTAAAAATTATAAAATTGTTAAAGAATGTAAGAAAAAATGGTAAAAAGTGTTAAAAAAAGATTTTTTTTAGGCCAATGCATTCTCTTATATATGCGAGGCGACCTATGGTCGACTCGCATATATAAGAGAATGCATTGGCACAGGGCATAACTATAACCATCACAATGTGGTCAATGAGCCGGTTCCAATGATATCCATATTTGTATGGTTTTATTGAGACAGACCCAAGATATTTTAGGCTGTTGAAGCTTTATTTGGCCGGTTTTGGCCGGTTTGTTGGGTAAAGGGTTAATCGCCAATCAAGTATGACAATGCAATTTTTACTGAGATTGCAGTCGAAATGCATCATGCAAACATATGATTGAGCACAGTTACCAATTACAGTAATGAATCAGAAGTCTGAACTAGTAAACAGGTCTGCTCTATCTCAACTCTGTGTGTGTTTGTGTTACTGGTTCATCAGATAACAATGTTATCATGTCAATTTGAGTTCATAATTGAAGAATTGGAACAAATTTTGGAAATTCTTTATTATATCTGATTATCTCACAATATTTCTTAACCCTTTACCCAACAAACCGGCCAAAAACGCCCAAATAAAGCTTCAACAGCCTAAAATATCTTCGGTCTGTCTCAATAACACCATACAAATATGGATATCATTGGAACCGGCTCATTGACCACATTGTGTTCGTTACAGTTATGCCCTGTGCCAATGCATTCTCTTATATATGCGAGTCGACCATAGGTCGCCTCGCATATATAAGAGAATGCATTGGCCTAAAAAAAATCTTTTTTTAACACTTTTTACCATTTTGTTCTTACATTCTTTAACATTTTTATAATTTTTAATGTGTTAAGCCAATGCATTCTCTTATATATGCGAGGCGACCTATGGTCGACTCGCATATATAAGAGAATGCATTGGCACAGGGCCGTTCTGTTGGGTAAAGGGTTAAAGTTAGATTTAGAAAATATAATTTCAAATCATCCAGTAAATGTACAATTTGTACTCATGCATTTGAGTTTTTGGTAAGAGTCATTTGACTGGAATCTTCAAATTCATCTTTCACAGGATCCTGTTGAGGTTGAGTAGGAACAACAGCACAGTAGGGCATTTGCATGACTTCTGAAAAAGAATAAATAATCCAATTCATTGCATTATGTGTAATGACATCATTTTGAGTTTGCAAAAGTGTTTAAAATAATAAATATGAATTGAAGTCCCCTGTCCGGAAACGCTTCTATCAATTAATATTGATTTTATTTGGAATATTTTATTATAATATGTGATGATTAAAGGTACTCAATCCGATAAAACTCCTCTCAATTACTATTTCAATGGCTTCGGGGTCAAAAATATTTGATTCGAGTCGAGGAAGTTACCCATCAAAGCACAGATTTGTTAGATATCGATTTTAGAAATCTATTATTTTTCATTATCGGGAATTCTTTCTGGCCCAGAAGACAGTCAAAATTTCGTTATTATTACCACTTGATTATAGAGTTATCCATCCTTGTCTGTTTGAATAGAGTTTTGGCGTAAAATCTCGAGCAGGTTACCAAATTGACGGCAGTTATTAGTACTCATCTCGAGCAGTTAACAAATTTCAAGAATCAATATCTAATAACTCTGAGCTTTGTTTGATGGGTTCCTCGACTCGAATCAAATATTTTTTACCCCCAAAGCCAAAGAAATAGTAATATAGGACCCTCTGATCGGATTGTTGTTGTTGGAATCTGTTGAGATGGGGACCCTCTTTACGGATTGAGTACCTTTAAGTGGGACACTTTATTTTTGTATTTTTGGAACAGACCATTCATGCGATACCATATATCGATAGAGATCATTAGGGTGTTATCATAGCTATGCTCCGAACATCAAATGTCCCAGATTGATTGTTTGTATTGTTTCATTACATAGTTCTAAGCAATAATGATTCCAATTAACGTTTGTGACAAAATTACACAATTATTTCTGGTGTCCATTAACAGTGACCACTATTGTTCGTTAGCTAAAAAACCACCATTTTTAGATCAGAAAATATTTTAAATATAATTAATATTAATCGATAGAAGCATTTCATGACAGGGGTCTTCGCTTCATATCTAATATTTTATATGCCAGTAACTATATAAACATGTTTACAAAGAGATAGACAATCTTTAATTCCCTCGTAAAGTAGTTAGTCATCAGCCAGTAATGAGTTAAAGGGTTATTTTTCTTTACTTGTAAAACAATTTTATAAAACAAGACAACATACAGTGATGCCCTAAATAATCGACTCCTTAACCACAGCAGAATTATGGGTAACTTTTCAGGATTTAGTCAGAAATATGGCTTGTTGGCATTCATCCAAAAGTTCAACAAGCCATATTTCCGACTAAATCCTGAAAGTTACCCATAATTCTGCTGTGGTTAAGGAGTCGATTAATTAGGGCATTACTGTATAGCGTATTTTGTGAATGAACTCTCCCTGTTGGTAAGCTCTGATGTTTTCACAAGATTTCTGTTCTAAAAATAGCCTCTTTTATTGTCCCGGGAATGTGAAAAGAAATTCTAAATAAAATTTATAATGAGCACATATTAAGGACTTACTTCTGTGAATAAAACCAGTAAGTTACTACTATCCAAACACTATCTCCACTGGAATGTAGCAATCAACTAAGATTGTCGATAATTCCAACCACATCGACTGTATCATTTCAGATGTTCGATGGAGTCGCGCTTGGGCAGGATCTATCTCAATTTCTTGGATAGACTCTCATGCAATAACTGACAATATATATGTTTACACATTGATTTTTTCTACAGATACATGCCACATGAGTTCACTTGGAGTCAACTTATTGTATTATAAATGTCTTATTTTCAGGTAGCTGTGTACCACATATTGTGGTTCCATTGTATATAATTATAATGTAATATTCATGTTTGTCATTTATGTCAATCTTCATTTATGGAGGAAATAAAGATGTAATAATAATAATATTAAGGACTTACTTCTGTGAATAAAACCAGTAAGTTACTACTATCCAAACACTATCTCCACTGGAATGTAGCAATCGACTAAGATTGTCGATAATTCCAACCACATCGACTGTATCATTTCAGATGTTTGAACTACACACAAACGTAAATATTTATTTCTTCATTCATAACGAATTATTGGGCACAAACATGGCAATGATTCCCCAATAATATTCCCAGTGTGTAATTCGTTTATAACAATGACGCTGTTTTCTGTCTATTTGGATATCAAATTTGTGAAAATAACTTATTTTTGCATGATTATTTGTTATTTCATTCTGAACACCTTGGCGGAATTTTTCACATCACTGTAAGGGTTAGAAGCTTTATAGGACAGGTGTCATCAAATCATATCTATTATTTTATACCCGGGAATCTATATATAACTTACTGGGTGTCCATGATTCAGATCTATTATTTTATACCCAGGAATCTATATATAACTTACTGGGTGTCCATGATTCAGATCTATTATTTTATACCCAGGAATCTATATATAACTTACTGGGTGTCCATGATTCAGATCTATTATTTTATACCCAGGAATCTATATATAACTTACTGGGTGTCCATGATTCAGATCTATTATTTTATACCCAGGTATCTATATGAAACTTTCTAGGAAGAGATGCATTATCTTTAAAGTACTCAATCCGATTTTGATGGTCCCCATATCATCAGATTCCAAAAACAACAATTACATTTTTTTAAATGCCGCTTCTGTTATTAGAATCGATTAATTGCCCAAAAATCATGCTAACCACAGTCAACTATAGTATAAAATTGCCCAAAACCTGTTACTTATCAACATTTTGTTGAACGAAATTTTGCCAGTTTGTCAAATATCTGACACAAAAAAAGCCACTTGATTTTAGAGTTATCCATCTTCATCCACAATTTGGTCCGAGACCGTGACTTTTTACTGGGCCATTAAAAAGTATCAGTGGTGAAACATAATAGATTTCAAAAATCGATATCTGATCACTCGTGAGCTTTGATGGGTGGGTTCCTCGACTCTAATCAAATATTTTTTTACCCCTGAAACCAAGGAAATAGTAATTTAGGAGCGTTAATTCGGATTATGCATCTTTAAGCAGTGAGGTTTACCTGATTCATTCTCTTCATGTCGCTGTTTCTTCTTGAGAATGTTTTGATGGAAGCAGAATTTGTTGATGGCCAGATAACTAATCATCTGGATGAAAGTGGCAATAGCAAGAACTCTGAACATCCACCGGGTTCCGACAGAACTCACCAAAAAACCACTTAACAAGCTGCCAAATCCTTTACCTGTCAAATAAAATATTAAAAATATACATCCTTTACCTGTTGAACAAAATATTAAAAATATACATCCTTTACCAGTCAAATAAATATTAAAAATATACATCCTTTACCTGCCGAACAAAATTTTAAAATTATACATCCTTTACCAGTCAAATAAATATTAAAAATATACATCATTTACCTGTCGAACAAAATATTAAAAATATACATCCTTTACCAGTCAAATAAATATTAAAAATATACATCATTTACCTGTCGAACAAAATATTAAAAATATACATCCTTTACCAGTCAAATAAATATTAAAAATATACATCATTTACCTGTCGAACAAAATATTAAAAATATACATCCTTTACCTGCCGAACCAAATATTAAAACACAGTAATAATATCAGTAATGCACTAAACAAGCTACCAAGTCCTTTACATGTACAACAAAACATCATTTAGGATATACCACATAATGCACTCACCAGTAACCCATTCAACAACCTGCCAAGTCCTAAAGTTCAAGTCCTATACCTTTTACCTGCACGAAATGCATGAGTCATGATACACCACACATGCGCCTAATAAATAAAGTACAATGTATAGATTATAGTAATGTATGTTTCTTATATAATAGCAGACCTGACAATATGGTTCCTGTCATTTACAGAATGAGGTCCCCAGATGATGAATTTAGTGACGCTATCCCGCATAGTGGGCTAACATCACCCTCTGGGGACCTCATTCTGCTTAAGCCTCATTTTCTCTGGAAATTATCTTTATTATCAAATTTCTGTGGAAACTTATTCACATAGATTCTATTTCTTTTTTAGATTAGTTTCTCTATATCCCCAAATTGGCAGACGACACATTGCATAATCGAGGTTCCCAATGGGTATAGATCACAATATCCACCACTTGGGACTTCAATCTTAGTCTATGGCTCCCATAGCAGATGAGGCCACGCAGAATGAGGTCCCCAGAGGGTGAATTTAGTGATGCTATCCAGCACAGCAGGCTAGCATCACCAACTTCACCCTCTTGGGACCTCATTCTGCAAATGACAGGCACACTAAACTCATGATTGTATGATAGTAGATATTTTATAATGCTACATTTACTGTATCTTTATCTTTATTGTTATATGCTGAAGAATGGCAAAGATATTTTTGAGGCGATAATTTCTAATTAAAAAAGTTTATCTGAATTAATTTTCGCATGACACATGTATTACATGTCATCTGTAAGGTATTTAATAAACTCACAATTCTTCAAACTCTCTTGAATAAAACTCACCGAGACTGAAGTGCGCTCCAGCTGACAATCCTTGAAGTGTAGCCGACATACCAGGCGGAGTTATAACACTGGCGTAACCAGAAATACCTGAGTAAGCCAGTCCAAACGTGATCCCATTCAACAGCTCGACAGGCAACACTTGCCAACCATTCGTTAAAAACGAGTAAAGAAATAGTCGAACAGCCATTGCAAACATACCAAGATACAAACAAGGTAGTTCTCCAAATCGTTTCACAAATTTTGATGCACCAAACATCATGATGACAGTTTCTAATGTGCAAGATGAGAATAGAGTCCATCCAAATAAACTTGGCGGACTATCCAGTTCCTCTTTGAGGAACCAGAAAAGGAATGTGTCCTTTGCTCCATTAGCCATTCCCATGAGAATGACGAAGAGGAAAAATACCAATATCTGAGGATTTGACAAAAGTTTGCCGATGTTTTTTATGTAATTTGAACATTTTAGGTCCCTCCGAATTGGAGAAAAGAGACAGCTGATGATTGTTAGAACATTGAACCCACTTGACACCCAGAACGAAACAGAGTAATCCACCCCTTCTTCTGTTTTCTTCACTAAATCCATAAGATATCCAGACGTTAGGGCAAGCATTGCAAAACCAATAGTGCCAAATACCCTTTGCTTCGCCCATCGATTTCTGTGCTCGCCTAATATATCGTAAGTCATTGCATCACACATTGTTACTGAATGTGAAATTGCAGAATATCCTACAGTAAAGAGAAGACACATCAACCAAAATGTGGCACCAAATGATGTCTTGTTTTGCAGGCATTTGCTCATCTTATCATCTGGACATGTTGCCATACATGAGAGTAGATCCTCATCACACGTTATAACCTCATAAGACACACTATTACCATCGATTAACACATTGGTCAGATCTACATTATAGCAGCTGTTGTTCAGGAAGAAGTTATTGGTATTAAAGTGATTAAATGCATAAATTTTTGAGTTGTTCACAATCGTGGCTTTGAAATTGATATCTAACTCAGAATTGACATCGATACAATACTGTGAATTATTTGCTTTGTTGCCACGAAAACATAGAGCATTACTGGTTAAATTGGAAATATAGTTGCACTTAAAATTGCATGTTATATCAGACGCCAGGTCTAGCACGTTACTGGAACCATGACAGGGCTTGTTATTGTCCATTAAAGGTCCAGCTTCATCACAGAAACTCACGCTTGTCTTCTGGCCACAAGATATATTTAAATTAATCGTTTTAGTTTCTTCAACTTGGCTGGGAACGAGTAGCAGACAGTCCAAAGCTGCTGTTGCTATAATCATTGCAATGACGACTATCTCTTTGGGCCTCCGGATTTTGTCACTCACGGCACCAAGCACAGGTCGAATAACTGCCGTCAAAAACGGCATCACTGCGTATAGTAATCCGACCTCTGAAGCGCTCATCCCATATTGCTGTAAATAGACTGGCAAGAACGGCAGGAGTGCACCAATTCCTGTAAAGATATGATGATGAATACACATGTTATATAATTTTTCTTCAAATTTTTCTAAACAAGATTTATTTTTTATAATTTATATCCCAGTATTGATTAATAAAAAAAACGTTTAGCTTCCCCTGTTATATGGCCAAAATATCTGATAAGGTTCTTTGTGAACAATTTTGTCTTGGGGAACAAACAAACCTGTCAATCACACATCCAGTTGAAGAGAAACATCATTTTCATTGGTCAATTGAAATCAGCAAGGCTGGCATCTTCCCAAACAATTGTGGGGCTGCTGTCTGGAAAGTATTTTGCACACCTGTCCTTTATGGAAGAGTTACTGCCACCAATTAATGTTACCAACAACCTTAAAGGCCCACTTAATTTTCGAACCCCCAGATTACTTTATATAAAATATATGCCATATTATATACCATTTGAAAGAGGAAGCCCCCAAACATTGTATCATCAAGTTATCTGGTGTAATAAACTGTGAACATGTTGTTTTTGTTGAGTTGCCAATGCGTTTTGTCATCAAGATTGATGTAAAAATCAGTATTATATTCAATGCAGGGGGAATAACTCTATATATTAAAGATAGGGTTCTTCCTCTTTCATTGAAAAAGTTTGAATTCTGTTGCATTCTTGGTGCAATTTATTTTGAATGGCCGAATGGCTAAGTAAATGACAATAAATTGTTTTACAGTATTCCGTGAATTGAGAGAGTATGACTAAACTATATGCACATCGAAATGTCTCCATTATTACTTCAAACAATAGGGTGACTTTTTAAAGATGCATAATCTGATTAAGCACCCCACAATTACTTATTTGGATTCAGGGGTAAAAAATATTTGATTCGAGTCAAGGATCCCACCTATCAGAGCTCAGAGTTATTAGATATCGATTTTTTTTTAATCTATTATTTTTAACCATCGAGACAGCAAAAAGTTGACGACGGGACAATCGGTTTGACGACTCGTTTCTGGGCCACATATAATTACACATATCGAGAAATAACACATTTCAAAAATCGATATCTGATCACTCTGAGCTTTGATGGGTTGGTTCCTCAACTCGAATAAAATATTTTTAACCCCCGAAGCCAAAGAAATAGTCATTTGGGAGTGTTAATTCGGATTTTGTATCTTTAATTATATTGGATATTCAAACGAGTTATGAGCTGAAAATCACTGCACGAGTTGGCAAAATATCCACCTATATGCACATCTCTTAGACAATTCAAAACTATGACAATTTAGTTGGTACTACCGAGGGTTTCATTAAGTGCACTGCTTTTTTCGTTGACAGTAAATGACGAGTGAAGAGGAAATATACATACCCGGCATCATCTCCACCCATTTGACGGCCTATACATGTGTGATAAGGGTCTCCCCACTGGGCAAACGACTAAATGTTAGCATTTACATGTTTATTTTTCAAGCAGTGAACCTCTTTGTATGAGTTACCACATTTTAATAACAAAATAATGCACCAAAAAGCTCAAATCATTTGTTGGCATCATATTGAATACTCCGTTCTCACAACGAATCCTCAGATTGATTACGCCGTGTTTATAATAACTCCGACACTGAATGAATCACCACACATATAAATATTATAGTTTATCAATACTTGAAGCGCAAAATACCCAAAATCTGACAAATGGGATTACAAACATATTTAAAGGTACTCAATCCGATTTGATGGTCCCCATATCATCAAACATCAAATAATTTTTGGAAATACAGCTTCTTAATCAATTAATTGCCCAAAAATAATGCTAACCACAGTCAAATATAGCATAGAATTGCCTGAAACGTGTTATTTATAAACATTTTGTTCCAAGAAATATGGCCGGATTGTCAAATATATACACACAAAGCCACTTGATTTTAGAGTTATCTATCATCCGCAATTTGGTCCGAGACCATCGCCTTCATGAATTTTTCGCCAGGCGTTAAAAATTACATATCTTGAGAAATAACAAATTTTAAAAATTGATAGCTATCACTCTAAGCTTTGATAGGTGGGTTCCTCGACTCAAATCAAATATTGTTTACCCCCGAAGCCAAAGAAATAGTAATTTGGGTGCGTTAATTAGGATTATGCATCTTGAAATGTTTCTACAAAAACATTTTTGGTACTAACCTGCCAACAAAGTAAAATAGAAAGATTTCAAGGGAAGGTAAGTCCTGTTTATCTTCAGGGAACTCTTGCAACACAACGATACCATTCTTCTGCCTGAAGATCCTGCAATGATTGATGGAGATAGTTACATTCCCTGTTGTTTAACCCTTTGAGTGCCAGGTCAATTTTTTTATCAACCCATATACCCTGTGCCAATGCATTCTCTTATATATGCGAGTCGACCATAGGTCACCATATATAAGAGAATGTATTGGTCTAACAATTTTTTTTGTTTTTTTTACAATTTTTTACAATTTTAATAATTTATTCTTATATTCTTTAACAGACTTATTTTGTAGGTTTAGGGCCGATGAGATCGGCCCCTGGCACTCAAAGGGTTAATACACCAAATCCATTCTGCTGATTGGTCAGTTTCCCCAAATTCAATCTGAACAATTCATAACGCAATCTAACACACCATAAACAAATGTCTTACAAGTTTAGTATTGAGCATGTACATTGTAATTTGGTTTCAATTAGGTATAATTAGGAGAAATTGATACATGCATTTTTCTTCAAGACCTTTTTGAGCTGAATGCAAAATAATAAAATAACATTTTCAATATAGTAAGCATGAGAACAAATGGGTCCACTTTTTTAGGGTATGTTGTAAACATGATATGTTGCTTTAATGTATGTGTAACACTTCGCCGAGGTGTTCAGAATTGAATAGGAAATAATCGTGCCAAAATTAGTTATCATAACCGTCGGAAAACAACATCATTGTTACAAGCGAATTACATACAGTGTCTCCTGTAGTGAGATAATTCTATTTCGAAATTAAGCCTATGAAACATTCCACAGCATGTTCAATAGTCAACATTGAAACATGAAACGTACCATATTAGTCAGTATTAAATGAGGCCGCTACTAGTGCATAATTCTTCACACGTCTAGGTGTTTATTAACCCTTTGAGTGCTTGGTCGATTTTTGTATCAACCCATATACCCTGTGCCAATGCATTCTCTTATATATGCGAGTCGACCATAGGTCGCCTCGCATATATAAGAGAATGCATTGGCCTAATAATTTTTTTTTTTTACAATTTTAATAATTTATTAACATGATATGTTGCTTTAACCCTTTACCCAACAGAAGGGCCCTGTGCCAATGCATTCTCTTATATATGCGAGTCGACCATAGGTCGCCTTGCATATATAAGAGAATGCATTGGCTTAACATATTAAAAATTATAAAATTGTTAAAGAATGTAAGAAAAAATGGTAAAAAGTGTTACAAAAAGATTTTTTTTAGGCCAATGCATTCTCTTATATATGCGAGGCGACCTATGGTCGACTCGCATATATAAGAGAATGCATTGGCACAGGGCATAACTGTAACTATCACAATGTGGTCAAGGAGCCGGTTCCAATGATATCCATATTTGTATGGTTCTATTGAGACAGACCGAAGATATTTTAGGCTGTTGAAGCTTTATTTGGCCGGTTTGTTGGGTAAAGGGTTAAAGTATGTGGAAAACTCCGCCGAGGTGTTCAGAACTGAATAGGAAATAATCGTGCCAAAATTAGTTATTATATATCATAACCATCAGAAAACAACATCATTGTTACAAGCGAATTACATACAGTGTTTCCTGTAGTGAGAGAGTTCTATTTCGAAATTAAGCCTATGAAACATTCCACAGCATGTTCAATAGTCAACATTGAAACATGAAACGTACCATATTAGTCAGTATTAAATGAGGCCGCTACTAGTGCATAATTCTTCACACGTCTAGGTGTTTGTTTTATGGTTTATGGCAATTATGCCAAAGGGGATGTCAGGAATGATAACTTATTGGCAAGGTCCGCAAGCACCACACCGACACACCGAGCAGGCAGATAAAAACCTGCGTGATGCATCGACTGGTAACCGGAAGGCGTGAACCCACGGCTATCTAAAAGTCAACAAAAACAGTTAGGATAGTAGAACGGTTGATTATTCATCGGTTATGTGAAGTTTTAAATATGCGATAATAGTATAAGGCATATACATGTATATATTGAGTATACAGAGAAGTTACACACCCATAGTTACACAAATATAGATAAAGGTCATTGTAGCATGCATTGGATGAGTATATATACCTGTAGTTCCCGATAAATATAGCTAAAGGTCATCGTAGTGTGCATTGGATGAGAATATATACATGTAGTTCGCGATAAATATAGTTAAAGGTCATCGTAGTATATTAGATGTATGGATATTGTTTGCAAATTCCCAAATATATGTTTATGACGTATATTACCACATTTCCATCCATAGTTATGATGCATAGTAACCCTCCCCATTTATGTATGATGTATACGACGCCCATCTTACAGTTATCATGTATATCACTCCTTTCCCATTTCATAGTTAAGTTCTATGCCAACATGTTAACGTGTATGTCAGATATGATAATTTGGGCAAACTATATATAGTTGAAGGTTATCGTCTCTTATTGGACGAGCAGTTACTCATAATATCGTTAAGGGTTATCGTTGCTCATAGGATGAAAATTGTTAGTAAATTCATAAATATATGGATAGAGTTAAATGGTTTCCATAGATGCAAACATACAGCAAAAGTTTATCGCTGTCAGATATTATATATTTTGATTTTATAAACCTTATTTTAAATGGCACACCTTTTCTGGTGGTATGTTTATGTATATGTTTATTGTTATGCAGTGTTTGACTATCAGTATATCCTGATGGTTTTGGAGGAAAAATAATTAACCCATTTTGGAAAATGTTTACTAAGACCATGTCCAAAAGATAGCATTTAAAAAGTTGGGATCGAAAAAACTATACCAGCAAAGAGTTCTCAAGAGCGTAACTCTGGTATAACAGACATCAAATACAGCCTGTTTGTTACAAGCGAATTACATACAGTGTCTCCTGTAGTGAGATAATTCTATTTCCAAATTAAGCCTATGAAACATTCCACAGCATGTTCTATAGTCAACATTGAAACATGAAACGTACCATATTAGTCAGTATTAAATGAGGCCGCTACTAGTGCATAATTCTTCACACGTCTAGGTGTTTATTAATATATGCAGAGTTTATGAACATACCGTTTTAGTTTAAAGGCCCATTGAATTTTCGAGTCCCCTATTATTATTTTTTTATAGTGCCTTGATATATACGGTTTTAATAACTATGACATAAAATAGGATTAAAAATACTATAATTCTTCACCATTTGGAACATCTGTGTCTCAGAAGGTGACCATAGAGTAATAGAATATAGCTGAAATCATTATTCCCAGTTTCACTCCCAGAATGCAACTTAGGATAGAGTTATTCCCCTTCCATTTGGAAATAATAGACCATGCACTACAGTGCAGTCTGAGAGCTTTCCGATGAATGGCAACAAGCCATATTTCCAACTAAATCCTGAAAAGTTACCCATAATTCTGCTGTGGTTAAGGAGTCGATTATTTATGGCATTACTCTATTTAGTATAGAAAGGGTTAACTGACTGTATGGAGTACTAATGGCTCATAACAGACATGTAATTTACTGACCTTTGTCAAAGAGTTTAACAGAAAACAGACTTGCAATTTAGATCCTATATATTGACTGAGATCCATTAGGCCATAAAACTAAATACCTAGATTATCATTATCCCCCTCCCCAGAGATGAAAGTGCCCCAATACAAAAATTGCTGAAAGTGACTCCGATATAATCTCATGAGAGGACTGATGGTCTGATATCCTCCCATCCCGACTGATAATTTTCACTTGTGTTTGTAAATACCACAAATATGATGTCCACCATTGACCATCATGCTGCTAATTAAGGGGTCATTATTAAGGGATGTCATTATTAAGGGATGTCATTATTAAGGGATGTCATTATTAAGGATGTCATTATTAAGGGATGTCATTATTAAGGGATGTCATTATTAAGGGATGTCATTATTAAGGATGTCATTATTAAGGGATGTCATTATTAAGGATGGTCATTATTAAGGGATGTCATTATTAAGGGATGTCATTATCAAGGATGTCATTATTAAGGGATGTCATTATTAAGGGATGTCATTATTAAGGGATGTCATTATTAAGGGATGTCATTATTAAGGATGTCATTATTAAGGGATGTCATTATTAAGGGATGTCATTATTAAGGGATGTCATTATTAAGGGATGTCATTATTAAGGGATGTCATTATTAAGGATGTCATTATTAAGGGATGTCATTATTAAGGATGGTCATTATTAAGGGATGTCATTATTAAGGGATGTCATTATTAAGGATGTCATTATTAAGGGATGTCATTATTAAGGGATGTCATTATTAAGGGATGTCATTATTAAGGGATGTCATTATTAAGGGATGTCATTATTAAGGGATGTCATTATTAAGGGATGTCATTATTAAGGGATGTCATTATTAAGGGATGACATTATTAAGGGATGTCATTATTAAGGATGTCATTATTAAGGGATGTCATTATTAAGGGATGTCATTATTAAGGATGTCATTATTAAGGGATGTCATTATTAAGGGATGTCATTATTAAGGGATGTCATTATTAAGGGATGTCATTATTAAGGGATGTCATTATTAAGGGATGTCATTATTAAGGGATGTCATTATTAAGGGATGTCATTATTAAGGATGTCATTATTAAGTGATGTCATTATTAAGGATGTCATTATTAAGGGATGTCATTATTAAGGATGTCATTATTAAGGGATGTCATTATTAAGGA
This sequence comes from Siphonodentalium dalli, assembly GCA_032622095.1. NCBI lineage: Eukaryota > Metazoa > Mollusca > Scaphopoda > Gadilida > Siphonodentaliidae > Siphonodentalium > Siphonodentalium dalli. The sequence goes on from CP136065.1 coordinate 31,653,996, forward strand.
TGTCATTATTAAGGGATGTCATTATTAAGGGATGTCATTATTAAGGGATGTCATTATTAAGGATGTCATTATTAAGGGATGTCATTATTAAGGATGTCATTATTAAGGGATGTCATTATTAAGGGATGTCATTATTAAAGGATGTCATTATTAAGGGATGTCATTATTAAGGGATGTCATTATTAAGGGATGTCATTATTAAGGATGTCATTATTAAGGGATGTCATTATTAAGGGATGTCATTATTAAGGGATGTCATTATTAAGGGATGTCATTATTAAGGGATGTCATTATTAAGGGATGTCATTATTAAGGTGTCATTATTAAGGGATGTCATTATTAAGGGATGTCATTATTAAGGGATGTCATTATTAAGGGATGTCATTATTAAGGGATGTCATTATTAAGGGATTTAAGGGATGTCATTATTAAGGGATGTCATTATTAAGGGATGTCATTATTAATGGATGTCATTATTAAGGGATGTCATTATTAAGGGATGTCATTATTAAGGGATGTCATTATTAAGGATGTCATTATTAAGGGATGTCATTATTAAGGGATGTCATTATTAAGGATGTCATTATTAAGGGATGTCATTATTAAGGATGTCATTATTAAGGGATGTCATTATTAAGGGATGTCATTATTAAGGGATGTCATTATTAAGGGATGTCATTATTAAGGATGTCATTATTAAGGATGTCATTATTAAGGGATGTCATTATTAAGGATGTCATTATTAAGGGATGTCATTATTAAGGATGTCATTATTAAGGGATGTCATTATTAAGGATGTCATTATTAAGGGATGTCATTATTAAGGGATGTCATTATTAAGGGATGTCATTATTAAGGGATGTCATTATTAAGGATGTCATTATTAAGGGATGTCATTATTAAGGATGTCATTATTAAGGGATGTCATTATTAAGGGATGTCATTATTAAAGGATGTCATTATTAAGGGATGTCATTATTAAGGGATGTCATTATTAAGGAATGTCATTATTAAGGGATGTCATTATTAAGGGATGTCATTATTAAGGGATGTCATTATTAAGGGATGTCATTATTAAGGGATGTCATTATTAAGGGATGTCATTATTAAGGGATGTCATTATTAAGGTGTCATTATTAAGGGATGTCATTATTAAGGGATGTCATTATTAAGGGATGTCATTATTAAGGGATGTCATTATTAAGGGATGTCATTATTAAGGGATGTCATTATTAAGGATGTCATTATTAAGGGATGTCATTATTAAGGTCATTATTAAGGGATGTCATTATTAAGGGATGTCATTATTAAGTTTATGGACAATTTGTGGTGGAAATTTATAACAGAATTTATCAAAAGTCTTAAAGATGGTCTACCTCTTCCTAACATTTAGATTTATATAGTTTCTGGGGTATAAAATAATAAATCGGAATGGAAGACACCTGTCCGGAAAGCTATCAATTAATACTGATTTTAACAGAATCCAAAATAAGATATAGAGTTAATCCGGTTCAATTGAATATACCGGTAAGAGACTTTACAGTCCAGGCGAAACTTAAGCACAGAAAACACGTCGGTACTTCAACAAAAATAAAATATTCAGTTTATTACACCAGATAAGTTGATGTTTTAGCGCTTCCTTTTTCAAATGGTACGGCATACATTTTATATAATGTGATCGAAAATTTAGTGGGCCTTCAAGACCTCCCACACCTTTCACCGATCTCCAAAAAAAGATTGACAAATGTCCAAAGATGGTAATCAATTAACATCATATAGCACCTAGATAGTAACAACACATTGAATGGGTCTGCCTGCCCTTGTGAATTTTTTTTTAAAAGAAATGTCAGCGATGTATAATGGTAATTTTTTTTACAACATGCATGTTCCACATTAATTTGTGGCTTTTCGCATTAAATGCCCACTTAATTTTTGAACCCCCAATTCACATTATATAAAATATATGCCATATAATCCATATTATATACCATTTGAAAGAGTAAGCTCCAAAACATTGTATTTTAAACTTATGTAATAAACTGTGAACATGTTGTTTTTATTGACAAACTTGCGTCTGTTCTGTGATCAAGTTTATGCACAGCAAATTATGTTCAATGGATGGATTTAAATATAGAGTTATTCCCCTTCCATTGAAAATACAACTTTAGTTTGAAGGGAGCTAAAAGAGGGGAAATGATTTTATGATTTCAGCTAATTTCTATTACTCTATGGGCACCTAATGAGACACAGATGTTCCAAATGGTGATGAATTGTAGTATTTAATCATATTTTATGGCATAGATTGTTATTAAAACCGTATATCAATGCACTACAAAAAAATATTCGGTGACTAGAAAATTAAGTGGGCCTTTAAACTCATTCATTCAGTTAAGAAATTTCACAAATTTTACCATCTTGAAAATAATATCAAAATCCACATCAAAACCAAGATTTCTTTTGATTCTTTCTAATGATTCTGGGATCAATGTATCAAGCTATCCCTGCCAGTTTGTGCCTGTACAAATTCTAACAAGCAAGAATTTTGCAAAAGTACTATAAAATGAAATAATAATTTTTTTAAAGCCCGCTTATTTATATGGGAATGTCACATTATTTATAGTTATAACTAGAGATGGGCCTGTCCCAAACATATTTTACAACAGTTCTTACCTCTTGAAGTGTGTGTCTTTGTACATGCAATGCTCCGGTTATACTAACCCTTGTGGCTGGTATGTTGGGTCTTGTTTGTCCAAACAGCATAATATCATTCATGATTTATTCCTTCCAGCCAGCACTGTGAATTAATTGACTTGCCTAATGACTTAATGACCCAATAACTTCCTATTATGACCCAATAAAATTTAAAAATAGTCATCGAGATTTAAAGATGCTCTATATCTTCCAACAACAGCAGCAACAACAAAAATTCTATGAAACTCCTCTGCAAGGCACGATTCAAGTGTTATTACCGAACATACATGTAAACACAATTATTAAATACCATCTGGTGTACGTTGTACATACTTTTCTGTTCCAGTTCATTGGAAATAATGGGAGAAATAAATTATTTCCTTAGCTCTGATTGACTGGTCTCTATTACTCAAGATTAACCCTTTTTATGTGTACCCATACTGTAGTATGGTACACATAGTGTCGATATCGTCTGTCCGTCCATAGACACTTTACGCATAATGCGATATCCAGCGATAACTCAAACATTTTCAATCAAATTTTGAATATAGGTTTCTCAGCCCAAAATACAGATCGAGTTTGCATATGGGTTTGATCCAATTTATTTTAACCCTTTACCCAACAAACCGGCCAAATAAAGCTGCAACAGCCTAAATTATCTTGGGTCAGTCTCAATAAAACCATACAAATATGGATATCATTGGAATCGGCTCATTGACCACATTGTGATGGTTATAGTTATGCCCTGTGCCAATGCATTCTCGTATATATGCGAGTCGACCATAGGTCGCCTCGCATATATAAGAGAATGCATTGGCCTAAAAAAAATCTGTTTTTAACACTTTTTACCATTTTTTCTTACATTCTTTAACAATTTTATAATTTTTAATGTGTTAAGCCAATGCATTCTCTTATATATGCGAGGCGACCTATGGTCGACTCGCATATATAAGAGAATGCATTGGCACAGGGCCATTCTGTTGGGTAAAGGGTTAAAGGAGTTATGGCCCTTTAAAAAAAAAAAATTTGAATTTTTTTTAGATTGAACTTCTTGCTCAATAAAAAAAAAAAAATTTAATTACCCTCCCATGGGGGGGGGGGGGGGGGGGTACCACCTTCTAACAACCCCTGCTCACATCCTCTTCCCTACCCTTCTCCGTCCTCCTACCCCCACCACAAATCCTTGTCAAACTTTCTTCTTGCTTTTAGAACAATACTCACAATTAATTACCTGACTAAATGATGTCAGATTTTATCTTATCTGACAATGGAATAAACAAAGGTTCCACAGAGCATGGATACTATTGTTTGTCGAAGGGTGCTCTGTTAGAACCTCCACCACTTCGCCAGGTGATTTTTTAAAACTACAGTAATGCCCTAAATAATCACTCCTTAAACACAGCAGAATTATGGGGAACTTTTCAGGATTTAGTCAGAAATATGGCTTGTTGAGAGCTTTCCAATGAAATGCAACAAGCTATATTTCCGACTAAATCCTGAAAAGTTACCCATAATTCTGCTGTGGTTAAGGAGTCAATTATTTAGGGCATTACTGTAGATCAATGGAGCTCTACTGTAGTAGCCTGTATGTCCGTTTGGATGCTTAGACTTGTATTGTATCAAAGAGAGCCAAGATTGGAGATTTAACCCCTTTTATCCATTCCATGTCTTTTAACCTTTTCCATTATTAAGTAACTATATTATTTTGATATGTCACATGGCCATTAGCAACAACATAAATAGAACTGCTTTCACTATGGTGGTGGTGACAGGCTTTATAGATATTATATAACCCTTCTCTTTCATCCATAAATTCCAATTAACCTTTCTCTTTTGACCCGTAAATTCAAATAAGTTGTGTTATTATGAACATTTGTGTGTACTACTGTGAATGGCTTTAAATTCATTGGTATCAATTTTCGTGGTTCAGCCATTTATGACTTTTTCGTGGGTTCGTAAATTCGTGGTTCCGCCGGTGCTAAATGTCACCTCCAAATCCCCAATAACAACAATCAAATCGAACTGATAGAAGTGTAGACACCTCGACGAGCCGTCGGTAATTGCGCATCCGCACCGCAGGCGTAATTAGCACGTACCGTGTATAAGCTTTTGTTGCCGGCTATCGAGAATATTAACGACAGGATTGTATTACTTAACTTAAGCATACAAAAGCTAGATGAAAGTACTCGCTTCTCAACACAATCAGTGTGAGACTGGGGATTATTTACCGAAGCCAACATCTATTAGTCTGCACCATATGAAATACAACCCCAAATTGTCAACTGCATAATGCAAATATGTCTCTCAAAGCTGGTTAAAAAGTGGTAAGATTGATTTTCGTCCTCCTACAACTCCTGGATTACCTGATCCGAACCATAGTTCGGATCATGATACTGCTCTACTTATGCAAGTAGCTAACGATTCTGTTGACAACAAACTCGGCTCCAATTCCTGTCAACAATCTCGAAAAAGAAAACATGGCGAGTATGTGATTACACATTGTAATTAGACCGTAGCTACTCTTTCATTAATGTACTCCCAATTTGATAATGTTACCTCCCAAGGCTTTGATTTTACATTGGGACAATAGAGTTTCCTCCCACGTGACATTTATTTCTCAAAATCGATCTAGTTTCGAAGATTAATTTTTCGTGGGGTTTTTAATTTCGTGGTTAGCAGCAACCACGAAAACCCCGAAAATTGGACCCCCACGAATAAATGTACTTTTACAGTACTTTAGTACATAAGCGTATACTTATAATTCCACATAAAAACTCTAGATCTGCCGATCGTAATCGGCCTCTCGTTATACTAAATGGATTCTTCCATTCAGTTATAAATGTATACATTGGAATAGTCTATTATTGAATTGGAGGTATGTTAAGGTGATAAAAGCTGATGAAAGTGAAGAAGGCGCACTATTTATTGATCGAAATGTTTAAATAATAAGTTCAACAAAGGATATGTCCTGGTCACAAATGTCACCTTTTGGCTGTTAATGCTTTCATCTGCATGAGTTTATGTTATGACTTTATGACTTAATTTGAATAATTTTCTCCTACCTTCCTTTATAGAAGTCTGTGTCAGAGTTAACTGTTTAGTACCTGGTGAAAAATTGTGATCTTGATTTCAGCCTGAAATATCTCGGTCCCCAATATCTGAGAATTTTGATACCAACTTTGAGGTATGAGATAAGTTAGCTTTTAGATTTCCGAGATATCGATTTGCAGATAATGTGTTAGAAGGAAAAGTTTCATGTGCCCTAGCCATCGAACAATAACATGGACAAGGATTAATATCACAATGAGGTCTCAATGTGGAATCTAGTCCAAGTCTTCTCGTACTAAAGCCGGCTAAGATCTTTAGTCCGAGTTCGTCCCGTATAGTCTCTTATGACACGACTTAAGTGTTATTGACCCGCTCAAATAAAACCACAATTATATGAAATAAAATATCACAATTGCGACAATAAACGGATATTTTCAACAGAAGACATGCTATTTGATCTGAAACCCACATCAGTTGTGAATTGAAAGCGGTAATTTAATGCGAAAAGAGACATTTATCGCAATGTTTACAATTTTTTAAAAGTATGCGAACTCAGTTGACCTCGTGAACTGTGTTCGGCATTTTCCGTTGAAAATATTCCGTAGATTTTGGACTAACAACGCAAATTACGATGAATTCTCCATTGTAATCGTAATTATGTGTGTCAATAAATAAAAAATAAATAGATTAATTAAACATTGGAGATATAAATGTAATACATTAAATAAATTACGGGAATTATAACCCTCTCAAAGTTTAAAACAGTGTAAACACAACGAGCATTAGAATAAATAATATGCCTTATATGGTGCTACATTTCACCCACATTTGGTGGACTTCCGCGAAATTAAGATATATACTAAGCGAACAGGGCAATATATTGCTCTTGTTATGCACACAAAAAATCAAACAAAATTTGTATACATTTTGAACCTTAAGTTTGAAAAGTCCCACTGAACGGAAGAACTATATTTCGAAACTGTGTGATTCGGTTCTCCGATTATTTTATCAACACACAAATCAAAATGCACATCACACGCATGGCAAGTCAGACATAAGAGTTCTAATTTGCTCCAATTTTGACAAGTTGCTTGCGAAAATTGTCAACAAAACTACCGTTCTGATCCTCCATTATGTCATTAAGTTTTTAGTGCGGGAATTGTTCTCAAAGCACATAGGAAACAGGACTTTGGGGCGCTATATATAGAAACGGAAACTAGAATACCCAGCGGACAATGCCGGAATTCTTCGGAACCTGACAATCAACCGGAATATTCTATGCGTAATGTAACATGAAAGTTAGATTATTATACACCATTATGACCATAAGATGTCTCTCTTTCCGATGTATATAGCATCATGTATTGATTTATTAGGTAAATCAAGTAAAATACAACACAGATTCCCGCAACAGATCGTGGGCGTAAGTCGTGTCATAAGAGACTATACGGGACGAACTCGGACTAAAGACCGGCACCTCCATCCCAATATCTTAGTCGGCTTTAGTACCAGAAGACTTGGACTATGTGGAATCAAGATGGCTACAATTTTCACAAAATGACCGGAAGTATTGAGTGAGTTCCCCAAAATATTTTTAAAGATTATATATTAAAATTTTCAGTGCATTCTCCGGGAGAAACAGTATTAAGTTTTCAGTGCATTCTCCGGGAGAAACAGTATTAAGTTTTCAGTGCATTCTCCGGGAGAAACAGTATTAAGTTTTCAGTGCATTCTCCGGGAGAAACAGTATTAAGTTTTCAGTGCATTCTCCGGGAGAAACAGTATTAAGTTTTCTGGCTCAGCTTGTCATTATCCCTTCCATGACTGGAGCTTCCTGAAATTTTACGAAAACCGGGTGCCAAAGCATTCTCTTATGTATGACCCGCCATATCAAATCCAGTCGTAAGTCGGGATTTTGTTTACCCTGTGCCAATGCATTCTCTTATATATGCGAGTCGACCATAGGTCGCCTCGCATATATAAGAGAATGCATTGGCCTAACAATTTTTTATCATTTTTTTAAAATAAATGTTTCTTACAATTTTAGGACATAAAATAAAAAACATCCATTACCCTGCAGGGAGCCCCACACATATATAGAAGAGTGTCGTCTACTCATGTTTGTCAGGGGCTCTGTATGCGTGAAATTATAAAATTGTTAAAGAATACAAGAAAAAATTATTAAAATTGTAAAAAATTGTTAGGCCAATGCATTCTCTTAAATATGCGAGGCGACCTATGGTCGACTCGCATATATAAGAGAATGCATTGGCACAGGGTAAAAAAATCCTGACTTACGACTGGATTTGATATGGCGGGTCACATTTATGCGAGTCTCCCATAGAGAGCCTCGCGTATATAAGAGAATACATTGTCCTAAAAATGTTTATCTTGACCTTAAAATAAAGTTTGTTGTGGGATGTAGAAATGGATCAGGGGTGGCGCCAGTGGGGGGCACGGGGGGTGGCTACAGCCCCCTTGTCGGGGAGCTCTAGCCCCCTCGTCGGGGAGGACTTGTCGGGGATTTTCTATATGTAAGTCGGTTGTGTGTATAAGATGAAGTAATCATGTACAGACTGTCAGTGTGGGAAAGTGTCAGAGAGAGAACATACAGCGGAATATATCCCACACAAAATATTCATGGCACATGTTCCCATCAAATCCGGGGGTATTCCCCTGTATTGTTACACCATCAGCGTTTTAGTGGTAATGAAAATCTATTGAAACATGTGTTTTTTATCATTGCTGGCTACTCTGACATTCGTCACAATGGCCACATTGGTCTATAGAACCATTGAGTACCTACAGTATATGGCCACATGTTAGCTATATCCCCGACAGTGAAACACCATGCTGGCACTTGCAACTAATGAAATTAGAACTGACACAGAAGACAAGTGGCTCCCTAGAATATAGGAATTTTCACAACAATTCATGGGTTTTAATCTTCGAGTTATCTCATCTGCTAATTATGGCTGATGTATTGCTAAACTTTATGACTCCCCCCTCGTATTTTGGCCCGGAACCATCATGTGTCATGTTCAGATATATCGCCACACACACTATGTGCGCTCATTTCACATACCAACAGGCAATATGGTGTAATTTAGTGTAGCCCCCCCTGTTGGGGATTTTCTGGTGCCACCCCTGAAATGGATGTCGGTCAATAACAACTTAACCCTTCCATGACTGGAGATTCCTGAAATTTTACGCAAATCGGGTGCCAAGGCATTCTCTTATATATGCCAGTCTCCCATAGAGAGCCTCGCAAATATAAGAGAATACATTGTCCTAACAATGTTTATCTTGACCTTGTAAGCCAATGCATTCTCTTATATACGTGAGGCTCCTTATGGGAGACTCACATATATAAGAAAATGCACTGGCACAGGATATATTATGTTGCGCCAGTGCAGCTCCCATCATGAAAGGGTTAACTAACTGGCTCAGCTAGCCATTATTCAACTGGGTAACCCGATTTAACATGACTACCAACTTTCAGTTACCTCATACTTTCCATTATTGTTATGGTGGGTGTTAAACAAATATGAATGCTTGTCACCTATGAACCATGCACACAAACCATTACTCAAGTCAGCCTCGCATTTCAGGAGATGTTGAAAGAATTTCCGAATGAATGCACGGATGGATAGACAAATGAGAGACAGGAATGATAATTATAGCTTCTCCTGGAGGCTTTATCCATAGTGATGTAATGATGTGATTGGTGCCAGATATTCTACCATTTGTGCCAGATGTAGGGTGGCAAAAGCACTGAAGGGAATTGGGTACGCAACCATCAGAAGGACACCTTCCAATGTAAACTAGAGGTGGGAATATCAAAAATGGGAATAAGAATACTCCTCCTCAGAGCAATTGGACTACATTAAGTGTATCCAAATTTCTAAGTCAACAGGCCTCATAATAGCAGGTGCACAAGTTCCCATCATAATTAATATCTGTGCAAAGGAAGTTTCAAGAAAATTGACTAAAAAAATGTAGAAATACATGTACAAGCTCGGACAAAGTTGCGTCCAATGACAGACAAACAAGCTGAATCCTATATACACCCCCCCCACACCTTCGTTACATGGGGTATAATTATGCGTTTTATAGCGGCACCAGTTGAGTGTAAGGGGATTGAGCCCCTGCATGCACCGGCCGTCACCCTGTATGAAAACAATTTATGCTCATGAGTCCTGACTCTGTAAGAGTACTAAGTCAGTTTCAGAAAGTATTTGGCACACTTATCTAGCTGCATGTTCTTGTCGAGTATAGAGTTATCACTCTTGTTGTACCTATCGGAATGCAGAAATTTCAACTTCTCTCTCCGGTCTCATCAACTCTTGTCACTTCTAAAGTCTAAATGTAACACAAAGTATCCCCTGAAAAGGTGGATTTCCACTGAGGTTTATTTTCTGAGGTGGCTGATTTGAAAGAGGGCTTAATCTGGCCTGCGATGAGACACGGATAGCCTTCACGGTTGTATTGCTGTTAAAATAGTCACATCCATTAAAACCGCCATAAATAGGAAGAATATTAAAATTTAGACAGACTTTGTTCTTATATAAATCATAAATATCGCGTAAATAGTATGATATTGTCAAGTTCGCATGCTTTGGTATGTAAACAAAAGCCAAAGTTGTTACAGAGCCAGGCTTTTGTTTACATAATACAGCATACAAACATGACAATAACATACTATTTACGCGATATTTATGATTGGTATAAGAACAAAATCTGTCTGTATTCTTTCTGTTTATGGCAGTTTTAACAGTTGTGACTATTGCAATGTTATGGCAGTTTTAACGGTTGTGACTATTGTAATGGTTCTGGTCATTTATCTGAAACTTATGCAATTTTCCAACGTTATAGATGATTTCATGATGGTGTATTTATCAGATGGAAATTGAGTTGAATATGCAAATGAAATAGCACAATTTTATTTGTCAATTTAAAATTTATAGTTTTCAACCTTTAATTGGACGCATATAACCGACAACCAACAGTCAGATCAGCTCACTCCCACGATCTGTGTTGTGTCTTTATTCAGTTCTTCCATATTTATTTCATCGATCTCCAGATGGCCATTATTTAGTTGGTCTGTGCTCGATTTGCAATGTTCTGGGCTGTCCAGAGTAGATGAGTCGGTGCGATCAGGGCTGACTCCGTTACACTTATGTTCTGGACTGTTCAGCTCCTGAGGGTTAACATCGGAACTTGTCAGGAGACTCTCATACACCGGCTCATGATTCTCATCCTCCGATTCTGAAACAAATAGTAGGATAATTTTATTTGCAATATATATTTTGCAGTAAATCAGTAATTAAGTGAAATCCCTGAATGTTTCAGTAAATTCATGAAATCACTGATCTGGCTAGGAATTTCATGAAATTACTGAAAAATTCACGGATTTCACGTAATCACTGATTTTAGATGTCAGGGATTTCATGAAATTACTGAAGGACAAACATTTTTAAAGTGATGAGAAAAACTCCAGTAGGGTGATCAAATAAAATGGAGAATAATCTTGCTCAAAGTAATTATTTTTATGAATATTAATCCAAATTGACAACACGCACATCATCATTAATTAAATGCAATGACTCTCAATGGCAAAATCATTTGTGCCTGTTTATTGCCGATAGTTGCGTCCCGAATCCAGATGTAAATATTTACAATTGAGCGTAGATGAGATGATGTTTTCTGTGGAGAGGTATGGTCGATTTCTTTAAAATTTTCCGCGATATTAGTTGAATGCTATATTCCCCAGGTTGGCATAACACCTGAGTACTAACTTATCAGTTTCATGCACCCGAACAAGTCCACAATATGTCTTTAAGCTTAACCAATTTTATTACGAACAAGGTATGAAACATTATTGATATTACAAACACAATCAATAGTGATACAATTAAATGTCTAATACTGTGTATATCGTCTACTTGTTTTTACATGTTAGGCTATTGTGACATCGCAAATTGCATTTTATCTGTTATATTGTAACAAAGCCAGCAGAGAAGCTAATTAGACAATGCAGACATCTTGTCTGAGCTTATAATGGTAGTCTAAACAAGACAGTCAATGACTGTGGAGTGCTCACCTGACTTCAATGATGGAGAAGACAGGGACTTTGAAGACTACAATAGTCAGTACTTATCAAATCACTTTAAAACAAGTAGTTATAAACAGGGACATAGCTAGAGGGTCTTCTTTGCCAGACAGGGGGCAGAGGGTGTTCAACTTTAAATTTCCAACTGCAAACCCCTGACTTTTAGCCAGTCGACTCCCAACTGGACCATACTATATATTTTCCAACTGATACTTACTTCAAGCTCTCCAACTGTTGGAAATTTCCAACATGACATCCCTCATAAAGTTAGAAATATTCTAAAGGTGGCCATTTGTAGTTCTAATTACATCATATTTTCCACTGAATAACAAAGTTGGTGTTCAAAACCAGAACCCCCCCCAATTAAGTGGTTCTAACCTCAGCTTATAACACACCAATCAGCCATCGACCAATGGAAGTTATCCAATGAGGTCCGGTGACCGACCTTTATTTACTGTAAAGATCTTTAATAGTGCTGGGCGATATTGGCCCCAAAAAATATCGCGATATTATGGTGACAACATCGCGATACACGATATTATCGCGATATTATTTTGGTATATTACAATTGGTAAGTACAATGTACAATATATGCAATATTTCATGAATAAAGTTTGCACAATACATCCCTACGTTTTATTTATGATTTGTGGGTCATGAGAGGTCGAGTAAATGTGTATTGAACAATTATCAGTAACATTACAGTATACATGTATATAATGACCACTCGTCTGCAACAATTGACAGTTTGCCGACGGAGAAACAATAACTTTGAAACGAAGGGATATAATCATATTACACGGCCCACGTGCGTTTTCGCATACAGTTTTTAGAGTTATATCCCTTTGACCATAGCGCTTAACACCATGCACACATTAAGCACCGCATTCGGTTTCAAATTTCCTTTTTATTAATTCGTGAGGAATTGGTTGTTTGTGAGACTATTTATCAGTGGTAATTGGTAGTTGGTTGCACCGTGGGACTTTAATGTCCATATACGGCAGCCCTGAGAATTAGCGACGACAATGCCACAATGGGCAGTGCCGAGGCAAAAGCCGACGTGAAATGAATTTGCGTCGGCATTTTTTTAGCTGAGGAAAATAAATATAAACAATCATGTTCAATTAGTTTGTGAATTTGACATTTGTTGAAGCGATAGCAATGCCATGATCCGTACGGCACATGTCCACAAAATTATTTTACTCGCAATTTGCACACATTGAGACGATCAGCTAAACTGAGTGTGGTCAATATAAAATCTGACATCGTAATTCGTCTCCAAGCAACCGGTTACGGTTGATAGAGCAAGCTGCACCAACTTGAAAGGAGGTCATTGTGCCAGTCGCATGCGCGCGACATACCAATCTCACAGTGTAGCCAAATGATGCTACTAGTTTCTCTTTGATGTTTCCGACGAAGCATATCCAACTTGACAAGCACGTGCTCCGATGTTTTAAAACGTTTTCGACCGCGTATTTCCGGGAAGTTTGGGACTATTATACTTACTCTAACTTCGCTGTTTGTTGGGACCATGTGATGGGTTTCAACCTACATGGAGAATATTACAACTTGGGACGGTATTACGATATTTTTATTTCAGACGATATTATTGACGATATCAAAATTAAAACCGGGTATACCCGATATATCGTGATACCGCCCAGCACTAATCTTTAAGTCGTCGCCTGTTCTATCAAACGGTATGTCGTGATTACAACAAGCCTATGCATTGTATTCGCGGCACACACCTTGATAGACCAATTATGCACTCTTGTTCATTCAAAAAAGTTATTTATTCGCCGAGGTGAGCATTACTAATATGGGCTGTGATACTATATTTAGTCACAACAAGCAATTAATGCAGGGACGGACCGACATGGAAGACATGGGCGATACATCATGCCAAATATATAAATGTTAATGATTAAATAATTAATTAAAGTAATAGCCAGTATGCGCCATTCGAAAATTTCAGATCGTGGGGGGGGGGGGGGGGGGGGGGGGGTGCTATTCGGACAAGTTGCTGCTTTGTCGGCAAACTCCTGCAGTTACTGTCCTGAACAGTGGCAAATTTAGTAGCCCCCTCTCACCAACACAATACACAAATGTAATCAACGACAGACCTTTTTGCAGCGCAGACAACAGCTAACGGATATTTAAAGTAAATGAAGGTCGGTAACCGGACCCCATTGAATAACTTACATTGGTCAAAAGTGCTGTTTGTGATATTATAAATCCGGCTTGGAATGTATGGAATAATTAAATCTGATACGTAGGAATAATGCGCAATATAGTAGAAGTGTAGTGTGCTCTCTAGTTAATCCACAATTAACACAAAAGTATATTGAAATGTCATGATTAGTCCCAAATACAATGCATTGAACATTCTGGGTATTGATTGGTATTCACCGGACAATGTGTGTAAGACTGACCACACATTTAATTGGTAACAGAAACTCATCACTGATTGTAAGTTTCTCTGGCTGATTGGGTGTCATAAATATTATAAGCACGGCGTCCGATTTATAAGTGAAATAAACACCACTCGCGCCCTCTGGGCACTTGTGATCTTTATTTCACTTATAAATCGGACGCCGTGCTTATAACGTATATTTATAAATCAACCCATGAAGTTAGCAATTCATATATGGGATAAATCTCCTATATCTGCCCCTATTTAAACCAAATATAAAACCCAATATATGAGATCCATTGATTTAGTTATTTCAAAGGGTACATTTTAGGAGCTGAAGTGAATTCATTGTCCTCAAAACTAGTTACAAAATTATTAGTTATCAGGATTGCACCACAGATAATTGTTCCTTGATATAATAAATAAGACATATCATCATCATAGATGAAAACGAGTTAATAGCCTATATAAATAATATTGTAACATCTGTTGGGTATACAACTGCATAGAACAAACACACATGGCTTATTTAATGACACAGATAACCATTCTCCCCCTATCTCTCTTATTTATTTATCAAACAGTGTCAATAACATCATCTGTAATTACCACCACAACATAGCACATGTTGACTTATTAAGCTTATTGTTGATATTAAGCTTCTTGTTGATAGTGAAAGTCATGACTTATCAAAGAAATTTAGTTTAATTGGGAATGTGAAATAACAAGGTATTGTGGGTGTACATGTATATCCTTCAAATGGCAAGGATAGTCTGTTCCTGATTTTTCTCCCAGACCCTGGACTGATTTCAACCAAATTTTGTTTGGTGAGTAAGGGTACGCCAGTGGATGTTATAAAGGCAATAGTTTTTGAAAATTTAATTTGAAGAAACAATATTTTTAAAAAGTGGAAAATTTT
This sequence comes from Siphonodentalium dalli, assembly GCA_032622095.1. Classification (NCBI taxonomy): domain Eukaryota; kingdom Metazoa; phylum Mollusca; class Scaphopoda; order Gadilida; family Siphonodentaliidae; genus Siphonodentalium; species Siphonodentalium dalli. The sequence goes on from CP136065.1 coordinate 31,669,179, forward strand.
TACTGTAAAAAAAAGTAAAAGTAAAAAAGAAAGAAAGATGATTTTCATTGTTTTCTTTTTGGTTAAATTGAGAGCAAGTAGTTCAATCTAAAAAAAAATAATTTTTCTATTTTGGAGTTATGTCCCTGGCTCCACCTACATGTGACCCAGTGACTTCATTTGAACAAATCTGAATGTGAGTCACCTAGGGAACATCCAAAGCAGATATGAACCCATTTGATCTTATGGTTCCGGAGAAGATGTTTAAAGAATTGTGGATGGACGGACAGCTTAGAGTTCCACAGTAAAGACATGTATGATCAATTAACAGATTTCAGTGATTTACCATAATCCCTGGCCACTTTTAGTGGTTTCATGAAATCCCTGACACTTTGAGTAATTACGTGTAATAACTGGGCCAGTTTAGTGATTTCATGTAATCCCAAGGGAAATCATGTAATCACTGATTTCAATGTTCCTGGGGGTTAACATTGGAACAAGTAATAAGATTAGTTAGGGGAACCTAACAGCATCTTCACATGTTAACGACCGACCTATCAACTTTCAATCCATTCCTATTGTAAATACATGAGTTACAATGGCATTTCTATAGGAAACTGGAAAACCCTAAATCAACATTTTTCTGCCGCAATCATGATATTCTGCATAACCTGTATACAGAGCACAGACTGTCATAAATAATATCGAATAATAAAATAACAGTAGTCGGCACGTACCATAGTTTTTGTCTGTAAATGCAGCTTGCTTGTCTTCATGATTCAGACAAAAGCAATTCGCCAGAAGATAAAGGCACATGATGACGAGAGAGAATAGCGCACAGATTCGGAACATCCACTGTGGTCCAACACTGTCTACCAGGAAACCACTTATGAAGCTGCCAATACCTTTACCTGAAAATATGTGGAGAGACATACAGTAATGCCCTAGATAATCGACTTCTTAACCACAGCAGAATTATGGGTAACTTTTCAGGATTTAGTCAGAAATATGGCTTGTTGCCATTCACCGAAAAGCTCTCTTTCCGATGAATGGCAACAAGCCATATTTCCGACTAAATCCTGAAAAGTTACCCATAATTCTGCTGTGGTTAAGGAGTCGATTATTTAGGGCATTACTGTACACAGTTTTGATGTATGTTTACTATATATATGCAGCTAAATGATAGGGTTGTTTTTTCTGCTATACATCATTCGTGTTTTGCTGTACACTTACATGTATCACACAACCTCTCTAGAAATGAGAAAGTGTACATGAACATCAAAGTCTGGATTATTTGGGGGATCCCTATTACCACAAACAAGCATTAGGTCAGTCTTAACCCTTTACCCAACAGAACGGCCCTGTGCCAATGCATTCTCTTATATATGCGAGTCGACCATAGGTCGCCTCGCATATATAAGAGAATGCATTGGCTTAACACATTAAAAATTATAAAATTGTTAAAGAATGTAAGAAAAAATGGTAAAAGGTATTAAAAAAAGATTTTTTTAGGCCAATGCATTCTCTTATATATGCGAGGCGACCTATGGTCGACTCGCATATATAAGAGAATGCATTGGCACAGGGCATAACTGTAACTATCACAATGTGGTCAAGGAGCCGGTTCCAATGATATCCATATTTGTATGGTTCTATTGAGACAGACCGAAGATATTTTAGGCTGTTGCAGCTTTATTTGGCCGGTTTGTTGGGTAAAGGGTTAACCAATCACAACATAGTATCAGCAAAGCGATGTAGCCATTCGGGCGATGTCGGAATGTCTAGTCGCAGATTTGTCACACAACTAAAAATATTGCCAGTTTGAAGCATCGGATAATAATTATACAGGCGATATCTGTCATTGGTAAAGCTATGTGTGGCGTTATACTGCATGGGTCACATGAGAATTTATTTATAGCGACACAGAGCTATTTGGTAATAGAAACACAGCATGATTTTCTCCAGACCTAGTATTGCATAGCTATTCAAGTCAGGTTTACCCAGAACTGGGTATCCTTATGGAGCAATTTGAGTAGAAATTTCGGAACAGTGATATCCATTCTGGACATCTTTAGCCAGGACGGCATAGGACACATATTTTAGTATTTATTTAAGAGCAAGCCTGGAGATTATGGGAAGCCAAATTGACATTTAATAAATAATTGAGCCCAAGCGCAATAAGGAATCTCTAATTGCGCTTAAGCGCAATAAGGAATCTCTTTTTGTGCTAAGCGCAATTAGCCACATTACATAAACTCCCTATAATTCAAATGGTGTAGTCCTTGGTACAATGAGAGGAGCAAATTTAGGATAATTCTACTATTTGCAGAGGGGTGATCTCATGAGGGAGATATTAATTGCGCTTAAGCACAATAAGGATGTAATTGTGCTTAAGCGCAATAAGGAATGTCTTATTGCACTTAAGCACAATAAGGAAGGAGATCTAATTGCGCTTAAGCGCAATAAGAATATTCCTTATTGAGCTTGAATATCTTATTGCGCTTAATAAGGTATCTCTAATTGCGCTTAAGCGCAATTATCTATTAAATGTCAATTTGGCTTCCCATATGAGATAGCGTGTCTGACATTTTCAGAATGAGGTCCCCAGAGTGCGAATTTAGTGGTGCTATTTCACAGGGGCTAGCATCACCAAATTCACAATCTTGGAATTTCTGCTTATGATTCAACTGCTATGGGAGACCAAGGATCAGAGTGAAGATCCCCAGTTGAAGTTGGTGATGTTCACCCAATAGTCATCTTGATTATGTATTTTATATATATCTGCAAGTTAGGGGATTTTAAAACTGAACAGAAAGGAAATAGATACTTCCCAGTAGATGAGGCCTAAGCAGAATGAGGTCCACAGAGGGTGAATTTGGTGATCCTAGCTCACTATGCGGGATAGCGTCATTAAATTCACCCTTTGGGGACCTCATTGTGCATATGTCAGACACACTATTTCCAGGCTTGTTTAAGAGATCTCTAGCAGTACACCAACTTGAAGAATGTAAGTTTAAAACAAAAATCAAAACTACATAGGTTGTACCATTTCAGAAAACTTGTACCATTTCAGAAAACAACACATCTATATTACACAAATTTCTGACTATTTCTGACTATTTTGGACTTTATTGGGACTGAATTAATCACTGATATACATACTGAAATGAATCCACAATCGAGAGAATTTCCATATAATATTTGTGTACCAATTTAGATTAACCCTCTCTATACTAAAGCATCAATGACAAGTAGTTATCCCATAGGAAATGTTCAGATAGTAAGTTCAATAGGTCATTTGTTGAACTTATTATCTGAACATTTCCATCAATAAATATAGCGCCTTCTGCACTTTTATTTATCTGTCGTCTGCTATTATCACCATAAACATCCCTCAATCAATAATAGACCATTCCGATGTACACTTTTTAACTTACTGGGAGAATCAAGTTAGTATAGAAAAGGTTAAAAATAATCAGAGGGTTTCACACCACTTTACTGCCGAAGTACTTTTTCCATTTCTTTCTGACAAGAATGACACTACCAGCCCCAATTAGAACACAAACTTACCGAAGCCAAAATGAAGTCCAGATATAATGCCTTGTACTGTAGCAGACATCCCTTTTGGTGCTATGCTGTTACCATAAGACGTCAAGGCAGCGAAGCACAAGCCGAATGTAAATCCGTGTAGCAGTTCGATGGGTAGGACAGCCCATGGATTAGTTATAACAGAATATAAAACAAATCTCAAAATATAGGCTGTGAATCCCATATATAGACACGGCAGTTGGCCGAACCTTTTCATGAACTTTCCTGATAGAATAAGCATTGGCGTTTCAGCCACACACTGCACCACAATGCACAATCCAAACACCAGTTGTGTGCTGTTCAAATGTTCTTGAAGATACCAATACAGGAACGTTTCAATCGGTGCTCCAAGCATTCCAAGGCAGGTACAACATAGTAGAAATGCAATAATCTCCGTGCTCGAGAGAAGTCGTTTGACATTCTTAAAGAACTGTGAACAAATGAGATCCTCAGAAAACTGAAGCGTATAACTGACTATTGCTGTCATTATAGACAAACCGCTAAAAATGTGGAATGATATTGAATAATCTATTCCATAGTCTGTCCGTTTCAAAGAATCCATTATGAAGGACGAGCTCACAGCCATAGATGCAAATCCAAATGTTCCAAAAACACGCTGCTTGCCCCACTGATTTTTCTTTTTCCCTAAAACGTCATAAGAAATGGCATCGCCGAGACTTATAACAGGCGAAAACATTGTATATCCAATTAACAATAAAAGAATGAACATCCAATAAGAAATACCATGGGTTGATGAGTGATTAATGCAACGATTTTCCACAGGAAAGTTGCAAGCCATTCTACAATTTAGCACGGTTTCCTCTTTACAGACTAGATTCTCATAGTTTACTCCAGCGTAAGAGATATTTTCTAGGCTGTAGTCATTACAAATATCTTTGAAATAATTCATGGTACCCTGCTGTTTATCTAAAAGGTCAAGGATATTTGGTAGTACCATTGAGAGCTTCTCGTCAGAGAGAAGACTTATCGTAACATCAACACATCTCTCGTTAAGAACCCTCGACATTCTGTTGAAACAAACACGTGCTGTGTATGATCCAGGAATAGCGAATGTGCAATCGACGGTACATGATATTGGCTTCTGATTGGTCGTATTAGCTGGAAATGACGACAGATTCTTGAACTCCCATAATGAGATAGGGCATTTTGGTCCATCGATAGGTACACTTGTTGGTAAACAGTCCCTGACGAATGACTTTTTATCACAGTGAATATTAGTTTGTATATTGGTCGATTTGGTTATCTCCCTTTCTGGTACGACTAGTAGTAGCTCGAATGACAGTCCCCACACGAGGATTGAGATGATGAGAATGACTTTATGTTTACGAAATTTATCAGCGATAGCACCGAGGAATGGTCGGATGAGGAATCCGATAAATGGAACAGCTCCGTAGATGATTCCGACTTCGGACGCATGGAAACCACGCTGATGCATGTAGATGGGAATAAATGGCAAGAGGCATCCAACAGCTGAAAGAAAATTAGAACTTTTATAAATAGGAATTCATTATGCAGCATTTCATGAGTAAATGAGTCGACAGCTAGAGTTCCTGGGTTTGAAACAGGCTTAACCCTTTACCCAACAAACCGGCCAAAACCGGCCAAATAAAGCTTCAACAGCCTAAAATATCTTCGGTCTGTCTCAATAGAACCATACAAATATGGATATCATTGGAACCGGCTCCTTGACCACATTGTGATAGTTACAGTTATGCCCTGTGCCAATGCATTCTCTTATATATGCGAGTCGACCATAGGTCGCCTCGCATATATAAGAGAATGCATTGGCCTAAAAAAAAATCTTTTTAACACTTTTTACCATTTTTTCTTACATTCTTTAACAATTTTATAATTTTTAATGTGTTAAGCCAATGCATTCTCTTATATATGCGAGGCGACCTATGGTCGACTCGCATATATAAGAGAATGCATTGGCACAGGGCCCTTCTGTTGGGTAAAGGGTTAAAAAGATATGTTCTACTCCAGTTAAATATCAACCTTATGTTACTTAAAGGCCCACTTAATTTTCGAGTCGCCGATTATTTATTTTATAGTGACTTGTTTTACGGTTTTAATAACAATCTATGCCATAAAATATGATTAAAATACTATAATACTGCCCACAGAGAAATAGAAATAGAAAAATCTTGATGACAAAACGCGTTGGCAACTCAACAAAAACAACATGTCCACAGTTTATTACACCGGATAAGTTGATAATACAATGTTTTGGAGCTTCGTCTTTCAAATGTTATATAATATGGCATATATTTTATATAATGTAATCTGGGGGTTCGAAAATTAAGTGGGCCTTTAAAGGCACTGATGGCCTTGGTTGTAGTTTATAATTTAGAAATAAAAGTTACCAAATTATGAATTTCCTTAAAGAATATACTAACGATAATGATTTTATGAATGCGATATTACCCACAAAACACATTTTGTGTGAACCGAGTATTTGTTTATATACAGTACGTAAAGAGTGTGCGATAAGCAACACACTAAACAGCGAATGTTTTTGGGAGAGTCATTCACAGTGACCCATTCCAACACCAAAATCTTGAGCATTGACAATTAGCAAGAGATATATTGGTATGATGTAAACAATATGGTGTCAATTTTAACAATGTACATTTAGTGGGGTCTCCACGGTGTTGTGTGTTTTGTATATCGCACACTCTTTACACACTGTAGTGTCATAATTTGGCTCTTGTTTTCTAACAATTAAGGCGTATGATCTTGACAATAACATGCTATTTATGTGATATTTATGATTGGTATAAGAACAAAATCTGTCTAAATTTTAATATTCCTTCTGTTTATGGCTGTTTTAACGGATGTGACTTTTTAAACAGCGAAGGCCATCTGTATCCTTAACCCTTTCAGTGCCAGGGGCCGATCTTATCGGCCCTAATTTACGGTCTGTAAAATCGTCCCTAAAAAAAAAAAATAATAACTCAAAACTATCACCAAGTATTCATAGTAATAATTTTTATGCCCATGAAAAACGTAAGAATCCCTGGCACTAAACCTACAAAATAAGTCTGTTAAAGAATATTTGAAAAAATTATTAAAATTGTAAAAATTTGTAAAAAATAATAACAAATGATGAAAAATTGTTAGGCCAATGCATTCTCTTATATATGCGAGGCGACCTATGGTCGACTCGCATATATAAGAGAATGCATTGGCACAGGGTATATGGGTTGATAGAAAAATCGGACCTGGCACTGAAAGGATTAATATGTTTACTGAAGATTGAGTGAACCTCTTGTACATTATTCATAATTAATATATATACTAAATTCTCAAAATGAGTTACAATTTACATTATATTGTCAACATAATCCATTGAAATATACATAAAAAAAAACAATTGTTAAAAAATCAAGAGCAATTGGAATTCACAATCACAAATCATAACACTGTAACCCTTTCTATATTCAGCCCTCTTAATTCAGATTGTTTGGCTTCGGCAACCCTTAGAAAATCTTATACGGAACAATTCTTGGTAGTCAGACATGCATGTTAGAAACTGGTCCTTGACTGTAAAGTATGGCTTCATTATTCTTAATCCTTCCATGGTGGATAGTTGTGTGGTGCAGCATTAAAGATCCTGTTCCATTGCATTCCCATACAGTCTCTTATATATGCGAGGCTCCATATGGGACTTGCATATATAAGAGAATGAATTGGCACAGAATTTTCACAAAATCAGAAAGCTCCAGTGATGGACAGGTTAACCAACTCCACTATAGTCAGCCACAATTATGGGTCTGTTATATATACAAGCCTTGAAATAGTGTGTCTGTCATTTGCAGAATGAGGTCCCCAGAGGGTGAATTTAGTGATGCTAGCCTGCTATGCAGGGGAGCATCATTAAATTCACCCTCTGGGAACCCCATTCTGCAAATGACAGACACAATATTTCAAGGCTTGTATATATACATGATCAAATACAGATTCCCAATCCCCAGATACCTCTCGCATAGCCAATCAAAGTACAGGCCTTCATATTCATTCTGCAAATGAAAAAAGTTAACTAGACTTTTTAACCCATCATGACTGGAACTTCCTGAAATTTTGCAAAAACCCTGAGCCAATGCATTCTCTTATATCTCATATAAACCCTGAGCCAATGCATTCTCTTATATCTCATATAAACCCTGAGCCAATGCATTCTCTTATATCTCATATAAACCCTGAGCCAATGCATTCTCTTATATCTCATATAAACCCTGAGCCAATGCATTCTCTTATATCTCATATAAACCCTGAGCCAATGCATTCTCTTATATCTCATATAAACCCTGAGCCAATGCATTCTCTTATATCTCATATAAACCCTGAGCCAATGCATTCTCTTATATCTCATATAAACCCTGAGCCAATGCATTCTCTTATATCTCATATAAACCCTGAGCCAATGCATTCTCTTATATCTCATATAAACCCTGAGCCAATGCATTCTCTTATATCTCATATAAACCCTGAGCCAATGCATTCTCTTATATCTCATATAAACCCTGAGCCAATGCATTCTCTTATATCTCATATAAACCCTGAGCCAATGCATTCTCTTATATCTCATATAAACCCTGAGCCAATGCATTCTCTTATATCTCATATAAACCCTGAGCCAATGCATTCTCTTATATCTCATATAAACCCTGAGCCAATGCATTCTCTTATATCTCATATAAACCCTGAGCCAATGCATTCTCTTATATCTCATATAAACCCTGAGCCAATGCATTCTCTTATATCTCATATAAACCCTGAGCCAATGCATTCTCTTATATCTCATATAAACCCTGAGCCAATGCATTCTCTTATATCTCATATAAACCCTGAGCCAATGCATTCTCTTATATCTCATATAAACCCTGAGCCAATGCATTCTCTTATATCTCATATAAACCCTGAGCCAATGCATTCTCTTATATCTCATATAAACCCTGAGCCAATGCATTCTCTTATATCTCATATAAACCCTGAGCCAATGCATTCTCTTATATCTCATATAAACCCTGAGCCAATGCATTCTCTTATATCTCATATAAACCCTGAGCCAATGCATTCTCTTATATCTCATATAAACCCTGAGCCAATGCATTCTCTTATATCTCATATAAACCCTGAGCCAATGCATTCTCTTATATCTCATATAAACCCTGAGCCAATGCATTCTCTTATATCTCATATAAACCCTGAGCCAATGCATTCTCTTATATCTCATATAAACCCTGAGCCAATGCATTCTCTTATATCTCATATAAACCCTGAGCCAATGCATTCTCTTATATCTATACTATATATAAAAACCCTGAGCCAATGCATTCTCTTATATCTCATATAAACCCTGAGCCAATGCATTCTCTTATATCTCATATAAACCCTGAGCCAATGCATTCTCTTATATCTCATATAAACCCTGAGCCAATGCATTCTCTTATATCTCATATAAACCCTGAGCCAATGCATTCTCTTATATCTATACTATATATAAAAACCCTGAGCCAATGCATTCTCTTATATCTCATATAAACCCTGAGCCAATGCATTCTCTTATATCTATACTATATATAAAAACCCTGAGCCAATGCATTCTCTTATATCTCATATAAACTCTGAGCCAATGCATTCTCTTATATCTATACTATATATAAAAACCCTGAGCCAATGCATTCTCTTATATCTCATATAAACCCTGAGCCAATGCATTCTCTTATATCTATACTATATATAAAAATCCTGAGCCAATGCATTCTCTTATATCTCATATAAACCCTGAGCCAATGCATTCTCTTATATCTATACTATATATAAAAACCCTGAGCCAATGCATTCTCTTATATCTCATATAAACCCTGAGCCAATGCATTCTCTTATATCTCATATAAACCCTGAGCCAATGCATTCTCTTATATCTCATATAAACCCTGAGCCAATGCATTCTCTTATATCTCATATAAACCCTGAGCCAATGCATTCTCTTATATCTCATATAAACCCTGAGCCAATGCATTCTCTTATATCTCATATAAACCCTGAGCCAATGCATTCTCTTATATCTCATATAAACCCTGAGCCAATGCATTCTCTTATATCTCATATAAACCCTGAGCCAATGCATTCTCTTATATCTCATATAAACCCTGAGCCAATGCATTCTCTTATATCTCATATAAACCCTGAGCCAATGCATTCTCTTATATCTCATATAAACCCTGAGCCAATGCATTCTCTTATATCTCATATAAACCCTGAGCCAATGCATTCTCTTATATCTCATATAAACCCTGAGCCAATGCATTCTCTTATATCTCATATAAACCCTGAGCCAATGCATTCTCTTATATCTATACTATATATAAAAACCCTGAGCCAATGCATTCTCTTATATCTCATATAAACCCTGAGCCAATGCATTCTCTTATATCTATACTATATATAAAAACCCTGAGCCAATGCATTCTCTTATATCTCATATAAACCCTGAGCCAATGCATTCTCTTATATCTATACTATATATAAAAACCCTGAGCCAATGCATTCTCTTATATCTCATATAAACCCTGAGCCAATGCATTCTCTTATATCTATACTATATATAAAAACCCTGAGCCAATGCATTCTCTTATATCTCATATAAACTCTGAGCCAATGCATTCTCTTATATCTATACTATATATAAAAACCCTGAGCCAATGCATTCTCTTATATCTCATATAAACCCTGAGCCAATGCATTCTCTTATATCTATACTATATATAAAAACCCTGAGCCAATGCATTCTCTTATATCTCATATAAACCCTGAGCCAATGCATTCTCTTATATCTATACTATATATAAAAACCCTGAGCCAATGCATTCTCTTATATCTCATATAAACCCTGAGCCAATGCATTCTCTTATATCTCATATAAACCCTGAGCCAATGCATTCTCTTATATCTCATATAAACCCTGAGCCAATGCATTCTCTTATATCTCATATAAACCCTGAGCCAATGCATTCTCTTATATCTCATATAAACCCTGAGCCAATGCATTCTCTTATATCTCATATAAACCCTGAGCCAATGCATTCTCTTATATCTATACTATTATATATTTTGGAAGATCTGTGTGTCTGTGTGTGTGTGTGTGATCGTGATGGACTCGAAAACGACCGAGCCGATTTCGATGAAACTTGGTATGTGGGGGTATTTTCTGTCGGGAAGTGGCATAGGCCTATTAATTTTCAGATCCGAGCTCAACTTTTCACGCACCGAGGTCAAATCTGTTTTTACGCCGTTTTGCGCTAATATATTTCAGTTCGGTGCTCACAAATCGATTCGATATAGCGCGAATAATAAATTGCCAGTCATATAATTTGCATGGTTAGAATCTGTGGCGCTTCATCTTTCCAATGATGTATCACACGCCTGTGTACGTTTAAAGTTTCTACCTTAATTATCGGGAAGAACGCAGGACCATGCTTCGCTCATCGAAAAACATTGCGTAAATATATTACGCCATCAACAGATCGTGACGTGATCGCGTTAACTCTTAACCGGCCGATGTCGCGTTAACTCATCACCGGCCGAGGTATCCGCAAATGACATTGGGCTATATATCTCGGAAACGGGTGGAGCTATCGACTTGAAATTTGGTATGTGAATGTATCTTGCCCCGGATACAAATTTTATCGGGTCGCCGAGCCCGTGCGACGCCAGCTTCACGCATGCGCAGACCAGATCTCGAAAACGGGTGGCGCTATCGACTTGAAATTTGGTTTTTGAATAGCCCGGACGAAGTCGGGTCACCTTCTAGTCTATCTATCTATACTATATATTTTGAGACTTCGTATATGTGTGTGTGTGTACTTCATAGAATCCAAAACGCGTGTACAGATTGAGCTCAAACTTCCTATGTAAGTGTCAAATACCACCGACACGACCGTGGTCGCAGTTTAGAAAAGCTCAGAGCACCCGTTCGCCAATCTCAAATCACCGCAAAGGCACGGCGTGGGTTAATCAAGTGATTATTTAATGAGCGTTTGTTTTTGACGCATCTCTATAAAGAGCGTCTGTTTGCCATTCAACGCTATTTGCATCTGCAGAGAGATATACGGAACATACATTAAATTAAAAAAACATTTGTTTCTGACCAACCCTGCGAGCACGGATGGCGCGCTTTGTTTTTACAGTATATAGTTATATACCGAAATCATCCCAGATAATCACGAATATAGCATCAGATTTCTCCCCAGATATACCGTTATAAAAAGCTACTGGAATCTGCCAATCTACGGGAAATTCCAGGGAATGCCGATTGAGCTCAAACTTGCTACCCACGGGAAGTGTCATATATATGAGTGTGTCCTTTATAGACTCGAACCGATTGAGCTCAAACTTGCTAAATAAGAAAATAGACCCCAAGCCGTAAATATCAACAACAACGATATTGCTACCTACGGGGAGCAACGTTATTAGCATCTGCAGAATTATGCAGAGAGAAAATGCTTTCCTATTTTTAGAACGCAACACATGTTAACGTCGCGTTGGTGATTGAGGTTCACAACGGGGTTAATTGACTGTCCGCTCTTTGCGACGATGAGGTTCACGGCGGGGACTATTGACCAACACTCACAATTTCGTCTTTTGCATCAGATACCAACACCTCGACCGATCGGGACGAAACTTGGTACGTGAGTGTAGTTTGACCAGGTGGTCGTCGCTGTCGTATTGGCGAGCCCGTGCGACGCCCGTGCAGCGCATGCGCAGACGAGATATCGGAAACGGGTGGAGCTATCGACTTGACATTTGGTATGTGAATGTATCTTGCGCCGGGTACAAATTTTATCGGGTCGCCGAGCCCGTGCAACGCCCGTGCAGCGCATGCGCAGACGAGATCTCGGAAACGGGTGGAGCTATCGACTTGAAATTTGCTATGTGAATGTATCTTGCGCCGGGTACAAATTTTATCGGGTCGCCGAGTCCGTGCGACGCCAGCTTCGCGCATGCGCAGACCAGATCTCGGAAACGGGTGGAGCCACAGGGTACAAATTTTTCTTATTGAAACGCGTGGAGCTAAAAATTAAAAAAATATATTAAAAAAATGTCATGTTTCGGACATGCCGCCGGTGGCGGGCTAACCTGCTAGGTAAAATGATCAATTCAAGGTCAAATCGGGTAAAATATTGAAAAACGCAATATTAACTCATTGAAAAACACAAACAAAACATAAAACATTGTCATGTTTCTGACCAAGCACGCCAGTGGCGGGCTAACCTGCTAGTACTATATATTTTGAGACTTCGTATATATGTGTGTGTGTGTGTGTGTACTTCATAGAATCCAAAACGCGTGTACAGATTGAGCTCAAACTTCCTATGTAAGTGTCAAATCCCACCGACACGACCGTGGTCGTGGTTTAGAAAAGCTCAGAGCACCCGTTCTCCAATCTCAAATCACCGGAAAGGCACGGCGTGGGTTAATCAAGTCATTATTTAATGAGCGTTTGTTTTTGACGCATCTCTATAAAGAGCGTCTGTTTGCCATTCAACGTTATTTGCATCTGCAGAGAGATATACGGAACATACATTAAATTTAAAAAACATTTGTTTCTGACCAACCCTGCGAGCACGGATGGCGCGCTTTGTTTTTACAGTATATAGTTACGACGGGTACGGCAGACTCAAAATATTATGCAGACAGATTTCCCGACGGGAAGCGTTTGTTTTAAATTCAATGCAATGTTATCGTAGAGAGATTTCACGAAACAAAGAATGCGTTGTCTGTCGTTCCTAGGAAGGGGGGATTTCTACGGGTAAATTTTTCCGCCAGAAACAAAAAAATTTATTAAAACAATTCACAATTTAATTAAAACAATTTAAAATTAAAAAAAATTAACAATAAAAAAACAATTCAGAAACAAAATATATTAAATTTAAAAAACATTAAATTCACGAATATAGCATCAGATTTCTCCCCAGATATACCGTTATAAAGCTACTGGAATCTATCTGCCAATCTACGGGAAATTCCAGGGAATGCCGATTGAGCTCAAACTTGCTACCCACGGGAAGTGTCATATATATGAGTGTGTCCTTTATAGACTCGAACCGATTGAGCTCAAACTTGCTAATTAAGAAAATAGCCCCCAAGCCGTAAATATCAACAACAACGATATTACTAAATACACGTTTTCGGCAATGTGAGAGTTTTCGGGGAGCCGTGATGCCGACAACAAAGACCCGAAGCCCTGAATGCCAACAACAGATTCAATGCAATGTTATCTATTATGCAGAGAGATTTCACGACATTACGACGGGTACGGCAGACTCAAAATATTATGCAGACAGATTTCCCGACGGGAAGCGTTTGTTTTAAATTCAATGCAATGTTATCGTAGAGAGATTTCACGAAACAAAGAATACGTTGTCTGTCGTTCCTAGGAAGGGGGGATTTCTACGGGTAAATTTTTCCGCCAGAAACAAAAAAATTAATTAAAACAATTTACAATTTAATTAAAACAATTTAAAATTAAAAAAAATTAACAATAAAAAAAACAATTCAGAAACAAAATATATTAAATTTAAAAAACATTAAATTCATATTCAAAAATGTCATGTTTCTGAAACAAAGCCATGGGACGAATGCCGCCAGTGGCGGGCTAACCTGCTAGTCTACTATATAATTTGAGAACTACGTATATATATATAGACACTATAGAATCGAAAACGGCTGGACCAATCGAGACCAAACTTCCTATATAAGGGTAAAAACACACGGGAATGGTCGTCGCGGCGTTTTGGAGAAGCTCAGAGCACCCGTTCTCCACTCTCAGTCACAAAAACGGCACTGCGGGGTTAATCGCGTTGATATTTAAAGAGCGTTCGTATCCGCAGTGTCGTTGATAAAGAGCGTCTATATACACGACGAGTATAAATAAGGCTCCATTGACTGTCTCGAGGCGAAATTTTGTACTTAGTTTCGTACTAAGGGCTTCCTAGGAATGGGGGAGATTTTCATCGGGTCAGTTTTTCCGCCCGAGGTGATCTTCACCTTGAAACGGGTACCCACAAATGATATATATGTGTGTATCCTTTATAAACTCGAACCGATTGAGCTCAAACTTGCTACTACGGGAAGTGTCAATAGGGAAGTGTCATGGACGGGTTAAATTAATTAAAAAAGCCAGTAAATTAAAAAGGCACAATTAACTCATTGAAAAACAAAAAATTAAATTAAAAAATTAATATTTTTTTTTTTTATTTTCATGTTTCTGACGATTGCCGCCAGTGGCGGGCTAACCTGCTAGTATCTATATATATACAAGTCTCCCATAGGGAGCCTCTAAGAGAATACATCAGCCTAACAATATTTACTTCGACCATCTAAGCCAGTGCATTCTATTATATATGCGAAGCTTCCTATGGGAGACAAATTTAATTGGAAAGAGATATATTATTGCTCAGAGACAATGTTGAGGCAATAGTGAAGGACTCGATCTTTCTACTTTGTCTCCAGTTCTGGGAAAACCTGACTCGAATAGCTATGCAATACTGGTACAGCGTTATAGCGGTTGAGTCTGTGTTTTAACCAGAACTGCATTGTCTCTGGTATATGAAACAAACAAACTGAGTTGAGGACCAATGCCCAACATCATATCTGTTAAGAGCTCTTTCCATCAATGTATTACATTATTATAATCAATAAATTTGAAAAATGATCAAGGAAATATGGGTCGATACAAAAATCAGACTTGGCACTGAAAGGGTTAATATATTTTGTTTACTTATTTAGAAACTCCCAATAAGGATCTTCATCCTAATTAGGCTTATGTTAGCCTAATCCCCATGAAGATCTTCAATTTATAGTGGCCATAACTTCACAATCAGCTAATCAGTGAGCCATGGACATTCCCACCAGCATTAAAGAGAAATTGGCTGTGCAAGCTATCAGTCCCTAGCTGAGGATATCATCTATTTCATGACATTTATATTGGAATGTGAGTGTTGCATGTGGTTTGTGTCATATTTTTCAAGAGTTTTTCATTAACACTTTACCCAACAGAAGGGCCCTGTGCCAATGCATTCTCTTATATATGCGAGTCGACCATAGGTCGCCTCGCATATATAAGAGAATGCATTGGCTTAACACATTAAAAATTATAAAATTGTTAAAGAATGTAAGACAAAATGGTAAAAAGTGTTAAAAAAAGATTTTTTTTAGGCCAATGCATTCTCTTATATATGCGAGGCGACCTATGGTCGACTCGCATATATAAGAGAATGCATTGGCACAGGGTATAACTGTAACTATCACAATGTGGTCAAGGAGCCGGTTCCAATGATATCCATATTTGTATGGTTTTATTGAGACAGACCCAAGATATTTTAGGCTGTTGAAGCTTTATTTGGCCGGTTTGTTGGGTAAAGGGTTAAGTTAATCATGTATAAAAGTATGTGGTTGTTGTAGTCCCACTGGATGGAACTCTGTACAAATATTCAATATTGACTGCTTAAAGATAGTGTACCTATTCGGGCCACAATTACAACATAATTTTTATTAAAAAAACTCCAATTTAAAAACTACAAAGAGTTCTAATAAACAAGAAGTTGCACCTCGGGTGCTAGGATACCATTGGTGCCAATTGAAACATGGGCAGGACGGAAATCAAGTTTAAAAAGATATATGAGTGGACAAAAAATCAACATTTAGTGTTGACATGTTGGCATACAAAATAACAAATTTAAACTGACTGATATCGAGGAATTTAATTCAGCCATTTCGTCCCAAAATGGAAACAATAATCCAAACAAATAAATGTGCCATCCATCTAACGATGGAAAGAAACAATTAAATGTTATTTTATGTTTTTAACATATGGTCCGTTGTGTGTGATCAGCATAGTCACTGACTACTGATCTAGGGTGCGTGTATATATCGTGCACACTGTGGAAAATAGTTGCTGTCGGGTCGAAATTAATTTGGTGGTTTAAAATTTTGGGTCACCAAGTGGTCAAATGGTTAAGTCGAACACATTGACAACTCTAAGTAATCAAATGATCCTTTGCAATTTGACTTAACAAAGTTTGACTGTAATGCAAACCATTACATAAGGGTGATCAATAATGTTGTGGTCATGTGAGCTCTTTGTGAGTCAAATGTATGTCTCTGAATGGCTGTCATATTTTATTACCAACCATATAAAAAATAAACTCAAATACAACAATCTACCCAGCAATACAATGACACATCCATCACAAGCTTATAACCTAATAGTCGGAATACAGTAAAACCTCTCCAAACCAAATCCCTCTCCATACCGAACAAATTGTCCAGTCCCGAATTCATCCAAGCGCTTTCTTATCTAACTTATCTATCTGATCTATGTAAACCGGAGCCTCTCTATACTCCAACCATTGGACAGCCTTTTTAGTCCATAAGTGAACAACACATTAATTTTCACCTCCAAAAAATGAAGACAGAAAGCGATACCATACAAACGCTCTCTGCCGCTACAAGGGATATCACCTGAAGTGTTCCGATTCACTACTAGGGAAATAGTGCGACCTGGGGTCTGAAGAGTTAACTTACCAGCCAGGGTGAAGAAGTAGAATCCTTTGAGAGGTAGATATGTGCGGTTGATATGATACCATCTTGGTGGTTCATCCACATCAGTTTCGAACAGGTCTGGTGGCTCAGACATTGCTTCAATTCTATTGGTCACGATTTGAGAATCATTAACTATATGGAACTAATGCCCCATTTGCCTGAAAGGAAAAGAAAATTAATAGACTGTTAATTATTCGTGAAAAATATATGTTTAGCAGTTGCATGTAGCTTGTAATAATTTACAGCATTATAGATAGAGGTTAATTGTCATAAAGAAGCAGATTTTCAACATAAAACCTTGAAATTATATATTTACATACAGTAATGCCCGAAGTATATGACCCTTTAACCACAGAAGAATTATGGGAAATTTTTATTATTAGGTGTACAGTAATGTCCTAAATAATCAACCCCTAAACCACAGCAGAATTATGGGAAAGTTTTCAGGATTTAGTCTGAAATATGGCTTGTTGCCATTCATCGGAAAGCTCTCGGTGACAGCTTTCCGATGAATGGCAACAAGCCATATTTCTGACTAAATCCTGAAAAATTTCCCATAATTCTGATGTGGTTTAGGGGTTGATTATTTAGGACATTACTGTACACATAATACTGCTTCCGATTACCCCATAGCATTACGATATCCACACTGACTAAAACCCTATAACCAGACTGCAGTATTTTCCAATAACTGCAGAGTTTGTTCAGAAATAACCGAAGATCACTGAAGATGAACAATCCATAGATTGCTTGAGTATTCATCACGTTTTGATTTGTCAATGTGCCAGAAGAAATTTATTTTGGTCTACTATTAATTAGCTATTAGCTTTCACTGCACTTGTGCAGCATTAAAGATCCTGTGGCAGCTGGTGGCAGTCCATTCTCTTGTATATGAGAGTCTCCCATGGAGCCTCACATATAATAAATAAGATGAAAGTGTCAATGACACTGTAGCTCAACTTAGTAAGGGAATAATTTAATGGTTGTCAGTAAATGAAGGAATAGGAAAGGTGCTAATTGAAATGTCTAAGTAAGACTAGATGTACATGTCAATATCAACATTCATGACAGGTTTCATAATGATCGGAACAGGGATGTGGTGAATATGGTGTGCCAAAGGATTTAGTGATGCAAAGAGTAAATTCTAAAATGGCCACCGGCAGCCATGTTTTTTTCCGAATTACCCCAAAATGACCTGTTCCCATCTACAGCCTTTACAAATCTCATAATGATGTGATCAAAGGTACGACCTGTAGCCTGTGCCAAAGGATTTAGTCATGCAAAGAGTAAAATCCAAGATGACTGTTGGCAGCCATGTTTTTCGGCTGAACGACCCAAAAAATGACTCGTTTCCCATCTACATGTCATTGTTAACATCCATGACAAATTTCATGAAGTTCCGACCAAAGCTACGACCTGTAGCCCGCACCAAAGGATTTAGTCATGCAAAGAGTAAAATCCAATATGGCTGCTGGCGGACATGTTTTTTAGCCAAACGACCCCAAAATCACTCGTTCCCATCTACATGTTAATATTAACATCCATGACAAATATCATGATGATCAGACGAACAGTACGACCTGTAGCCCGCGCCAATGGATTGAATTTTGAAATCCAAGATGGCCACCAGCGGCCATGTTTTTTGGCTGTATGACTCCAAAATGACTCGTTCCCATCTACATGTCAATATCAACATCATGACAAATTTCATAAAGATCAGACCAAAGGTACGACCTGTAGCCCGCGGTTAAGGATTTAGTCATGCAAAGAGTAAAATCCAAGATGGCTGCTGACTGCCATGTTTTTTGGCCGAACGACCCCAAAATCACTCGTTCCCATCTACATGTCAATATTAACATCTCTGACAAATTTCATGATGATCAGACGAACAGTACGACCTGTAGCCTGCACCAATGGATTGAATTTTGAAATCCAAGATGGCCACCAGCGGCCATGTTTTTTGGACGAATGACCCCAAATGACTCGTTCTCATCTACATGTCATTGCTAACATCCATAACAAACTTCATGAAGTTCCGACCAAAGCTACGACCTGTAGCCCGCGTTAAAGGATTTAGTCATGCAAAGAGTAAAATCCAAGATGGCTGCTGACGGCCATGTTTTTTGGACGAACGACCCCAAAATGACTCGTTTCCATCTACATGTCAATATTAACATCCATGACAAATTTTATGGTAATCAGACAAACAGTACGACCTGTAGCCCGCGCCAATGGATTGAATTTTGAAATCCAAGATGGCCGCCAGTGGCCATGTTTTTTGTCCAAATGACCCCAAAATGACTCGTTCCCATCTACATGTCAATGTCAACATTCATGACAAATTTCATAAAGATTAGATCAAAGGTATAACCTGTAGCCCGCGCCAAAGGATTTAGTCATGCAAAGAGTAAAATCCAAGATGGCTGCTGGTGGCCATGTTTTTTAGACGAATGACCCCAAAATCACTCGTTCCCGTCTACATGTCATTGTTAACATCCATGACAAATTTCATGAAGTTCCGACCAAAACTACGACCTGTAGCCCGCGCCAAAGGATTTAGTCATGCAAAAAGTTAAATCCAATATGGCTGCTGACGGCCATGTTTTTTTGGCCGAACGACCCCAAAATGACTCGTTCCCATCTACATGTCAATATTAACATCCATGACAAATTTCATGATGATCAGACGAACAGTACGACCTGTAGCCCGCGCCAATGGATTGAATTTTGAAATCCAAGATGGCCACCAGCGGCCATGTTTTTTGGCCGAATGACCCCAAAATGACTCGTTCCCATCTACATGTCAATGTCAACATTCATGACAAATTTCATACAGGTCAGACCAAAGGTACGACCTGTAGCCCGCGCCAAAGGAAATTGTTGACGGACACACGCACACACGGACGACGGACGCCAAACCATGGCAATAGCTCAAACTTACAAAGTAAGTTGAGCTAATAATGCACTGGCTTACAATGTCAAGGTAAATATTGTTAGGCCAATGTATTCTCTAATATATATGAGGCCCCTATTGGAGATTCATATATATAAGAGAATGCATCGGCACAGGGTTTTCGCAAACGTTCTGGAAGCTCCAGTCATGGAAGGGTTAACAACCTGAAAACGTGCATATTATAGTGTTATACAGTAATGCCCTAAATAATCAACTCCTTAACCACAGCAGAATTATGGGTAACTTTTCAGGATTTAGTTGGAAATATGGCTCGTTGCCATTCATCGGAAAGCTCTCACTTAGATCTCTCCGATGAATGGCAACAAGCCATATTTCCGACTAAATCCTGAAAAGTTACCCATAATTCTGCTGTGGTTAAGGAGTTGATTATTTAGGGCATTACTGTACATAGTTTTGATGTATGTTTACTATATATATATGCAGCTAAATGCTAGGGTTGTTTTTTTCTGCTATACATCATTCGTGTTTTGCTGTACACTTACATGTATCACACAACCTATCAAGAAATGAGAATGTGTATATGAACATCAAAGTAATGAACACTCGTACTGAGTCAGTGCCTCCTTAAATCAAATATATGATCTGAATAAAAATTATTAAGTTAAAAAAAATAAAAGGTCGCTGGCCAAAATGTCCGAGAAGGTGGCAGGTTTTTAGATTTCTATACTACAAATTGTAGGAGGAATTGATTACACAAATATGATACAAAGTGCATATTCACTAAATATGTTGCACATCTTCAATGTGTCGTGTTGATATTTGTGCCAAGTTTAAAAAAAAATGACTGGAATATGACGGAATACAGGCTCGGAAAAAAGATGCGTCCCAGGATGTACGATTCTATGTAGGAAAAGGGCAATAACTCCACCAAATTGAGTCCGACAGAACTCAAAATCGCAGGTTCCCAGGCTGGTTGACATCTGTACCAAGTTTTAAATAAATTGACTAGAAGATACAGACTCAGATAAAGTTCTGGATGGATGGCTCAACACACAGACAGACAGCGAAGGTCATTACTATAGTCCTCTGACAAATTTTTGTTTATGTTGGATGAATTGAGAGATTGCCCACTTCACGGATTGCATTGAAGTTGAATAAATAATGAGATCAATATAAAAACAATCCTAATTTGTAATGTATTTAAGTATGTCAATATCAGTAATAAATGGCCAAGTCAACATGGTCATGGGTTTTGACCATGATAAAAGTTCACCAAATTTGCTGAATTTTTCTTGCGGTCAAAATCCCATGACCATATTGAAACTGCTGTTCATTTCTAAATAATAAAACAAGAGCATTAACTTAGAATCCAATAAAAAATCTGTACACAAGGATTTGGGTGCATGGGAACAGGAATGGCATTTCTTTAAACTAATTAGTCCAAATTCAGCATGCAAACCCGACATTGCTACAATACATTAGTGTGCACGAATCAGCACAGCATGACTTCAATGTGTATTAGCATTATGTATATTTAGCTGACTATACATGTACAGAAGGTCTTTAAGATGAACTTAGCAATGAGACATGCCAGCAATCGAGAAATAGATAATTCCATTGTATAGTTCTAGAGATTGTGAGTATCCATTCAGGATCGAATGGGTAAGAGATATATTGACAGATATGCGAAAACAGATAAAATATGTTAACCATGTATATATAAATATCTAACAAGTACTAACAACATTGTGTGACAATAAGCCTTTTTACTGGTTCGCGATTTTCAAGATGGCCGATGGTTCCATATGGTCCGATTCCTAGCTTTTTATCCAACCCACCGGTAAAAGCCGGTAAAAGGTCAAAGTTGAGAAGTAGCATCCATTTCGACCATTTGTAAACATTCGACAGCTGAGTGCGAGAATTTTTTATCAACATTTTATGGCTTAATTTCATTTATTCTGAGTGCAACTACGTGTTTAAGAATTGTTTTGTGGCCATGTCATCTATAGAGTTAGGATCTGGTGACGATGCAGACATTCAGACGCCCTTTTTTGTCAACGAACTTCCCATAAGTTACTGATAAATAGCGAGTTCTTGCGTTAAAAAAATAACTAAAAAACATACGTGATACATCCAATCCATCTACTGTGCGAAACCTATGTATCGTATGTATCCAGGGTGAGTGTTTAAATAGTTTTATGAAGTTCTCGCACCTGTGATACGATAACGACCTGTTGCCATTTTAATTTGGGAATTCCCAGACTGGAGTCATATGCTAAACATAGATGCTACTTGTTAACTTTGACCTCCGGAGACCAAATGGCAGATTCGCCGCGAGTAAGTCAAATCACTTATTGAAATGACATTGTGTCGTGTTGAACATTTTATAAAAAACAAAAACAAAAACAGTTAACTCATTCAATCCATGCATTCTCCCATGTGTTCATGTCTAAAAGGTATACAATTGAAAGACATTTTTATTTGTTGGGATGTTCCAATATAAGCAGATAACAGACAGAGAGACATCATATGGATTATAACATTCATTTTTAGGGATATGGAGATAATAAGTTCAACAAATACCACAGACTCCTACAAACAAGAAGATGCACTTCTGGTGCTGTCATGCATACTCCAACCATACCAAATGTAAACATGGCCTGGACGGAACCTAAATAAATGTATGGAATCAAGTAACTACTCATCAGAATGTACAAATTTATAAATAGTTTAATAACGATATCGAAGGCCAGAAAGAAAGTGTGAGGTTCTCAGAGAATGAATTTAGTGACTTTATCATACATGGTGGGCTAGCATAACAAAATTCACCTGCTGAGGCCTCAATTACTATGGTAAAGTCTTCAGAACAAAAGGGCAACAACCCAGTTTGGATTACATTTCTTTTGATTATTGTATCATAATGCAGATCCCACGATATGAGGTCTGACCTGAAGATTCTGCAGAATTATAAAGCATGCTATCTTTATACCTAATTGCAATTTGCTTGCAGAAAATTCGTATAATTTGATCAATTTAGGTAATTTTGTTATCTTGCGCAGCCAAGCGGGCGACCAATGATAGCTATGTCTGCCCAAATCAGGCAGCGTGTTCATTAGAATGCACAGATTGGGTTCCGTTTGTCGAGAAAATTACAACATGGCCTGTGATTATCTAAAGTCTCGAGGCTATAGAATTTAGATGCTTCACTGCAGCCTATAATCAAATGAGCGGAAAAATTGCATCACATTCGACCTTTGTCACTGTAAAAGATCTCATTTTAATGGAACGTGATGGGAATCGTAGCAAATTTAAAAACACACCGCTAGCTGTGTGACCTGACTTCAAAACTATTTTGTTGAAAATATGAAAGCATTGCAAAATCAATTCAACATGTCGAGGGTGGGCAGGGTGAGGGTGGGTGTCGACGGGGGCACGTGTCAAGGATGGGGGAGGGTGTGGGCAAGTGTCAAGGGTGGGGGGTGTTGAGGGTGAGGGAGGGTGTCAAGGGTAGGGAGGTTGTAAAGGGTGGAGACTGGTATTGAAGGTGGGGTGGGTTCTGAGGGTGGGGCGGGTGTGGATGGGTATCAAAGGTGGGTGTGGGTGCCAAGGGAGGGGGAGAATGTCAAGGATGGGGGCAGGTGTCAGACATTGGTTCCAATTGGGGAAGAGTTTTCTTTTGCTCAGGAGATTTGCATGGAATTTCCCATTCATAATTTCATCACTTGATCGATACTAAACATGACTATCAAACTAAACCTATGTGTGGGCACATGCACAACAAATTTATAATAACATCCACAAATATACTGCCATCCCAAACTTCCTATAACCACAAATATATACATAAATACCGGTGAGATAGGAGAAATAAGTTCCGAACCCAATGAGTTATACTCCTTGACACTATAAGGTCAGTGCATGTGCACCAACTGATGCTTGGTGTGAGCATGAAATATTTTATATGAATCAATATCTAATCTCAACATCCTGAAACATATGTGCCAATATAAATTCTATAGCTTTTAATCCAGAGATGTGTGTGGAATTCCATGTCAAAATGCATCACTTGACTATGATAAACATATCAAACAAACTGAACCTGTGTGTTGGCACATGCACAACAAATTAAGGGGGAGGTGAAGTGACCAATTTTGAATGGAGATTTTCATGCAAATTTCAGGGGCAAAAGTTTTGTATGAAGCAGTTGTCTGGGAACCAAACAGGCATACAGGCCTGGAAATCTCAAGGCGGGCTGCCCGCCTACAATTTTCCAAGGCGGGCTTTTTATAGCCCGCTTCGTCTACGATAGGACATTTATTATTTAGTTATTTTATTGTGTTTAATGAGTAAAATACTGCCTCTAAATCGTAATTATATTGTACAGTGTGCGCATGCGTGACCTGATGGTAATGTCAAATGGGAATTATATCGGTATCATTAAATTCCGGAATGAACTGTTTCGTAAATCAGATCTTTTGATCGATTCTCACACATTTTAAGAACAAAATAAATTATTTATCTTCATAAGATTGAGCTTACAATATATTTCACTGGATAAAATCTACACATGTTTGTGGATAGTGAGAACCAAATGTCACTGTCTCAATTGAGTTCAACCTTTCGTTCCGTTTCCGGTTCCTACCAGTGAAAATTGTATTTAGCTGGTAGCTGTCTTTTCTCATTTTGATTGACAATATTTTAATATAATTAGCTAAATATCTCCAAGTATTCTTGTTTACACTGTTATTCAATTATTAAAGTTCAGAAACTATTCTCTATGTCCCCAATTGCAAACACCCAGTAAATCTATACCGAGCGACTTGACCACTGGAAGCAGCAGTCTGCGATTGGTGATGGAATATGGATTACTTTGAGAAATAAAGCAGTCATTTTTAACTGTATTCAAGTGTAAATATACTGGATTTAATATTGTTCTTGATTGTGTATTTTATGTAAAATTACACTTTCATGGAGAATGCTTTTAACATGGACAAACTCACCCAATTTCATTGCATGGGTTGGACACCGACTGACAAATTGTTGAGTACAAACAATCTTACATTTTGTTTGTGGTTCATATAAATTATCATAACATATACAACATAGTTAAATATTCACCATACCATAAATACTGTGGGGGATTTGACATTCACAACTCTGGACATATTGTTTTCACATAACAAAATTAATTTAGATGGAGTTAAACAATATCAAAAATAGACAAACTAACGGCAGTAGTAACTCAGATAAAATAAATTATAACTTTAAAAGTTGGCTATAGCCCTCCTAGGCATATCTAGGAGGGCTATTAATAGCCCTCCTTGATTTTCTAGACTGCCAGCCCTGGGCATATATCATTGAAAAGTCATAATAATTAACTGGTAGTGCACTAGGTAATTATAAAATTTTCCAATAATTTAATTTTTTTGAGAATTTTGTTTCTGGAAACACCTGACCTACTTTTGAAAAATGAATATAAAATTAGAAAGTGGACATGCCAGATAAATACCTATTGTTTTTAACACCATACCACACCACACTCAGAAACTCTGCAACTTTTGCTCCACAGATTTGCATGTAAATCCAGAATTGGTCACTTGACCTCCCCCCTTAATAATTAACATCCACAATATACTAGTACTGCCATCCAGCATCCTGGCAATGTGTGCACTGTGGATCGTACAAATATATAGATGTATGGTAAATACCTATGCAATGGAAATAAGTTCCAAACAATATTAAAAAGATGAATAACTCTAGAATAGAAAATCCAAAAAAAACGACTGAACCCTCATGTCCTCATAGCAATGAACATCCATACAATATTTCAATGAGATCCGAGGACTTGCACTGTTCAAGTTATGACTTGAACAGACCAAAAAGCCAACATTTCCAGATAAACAAAGATGAATAACTCTAGAGTGTAAAATCTGAACAAAACGATGGAACCCTCTATTGAATATCCTCATATATATAGTAGTGGACATCCATACCAAATTTCATTGAGACCCGAGCACAACTGTTGAAGCTATGACATGAACAGACATCAGACGAACCAAAAATTGAACATCCCTACTAACAGATCTGAGCACTACTGTTCAAGTTATGACCTGAATGGACATTTGATGCACGGATGCACATGTGCTAAACAGTATTCCCCCCTTTTTTTGAAGAACATCCAAACCAAATTTCATTGAGACCCGAGCACTACTGTTCAAATTATGACATGAACAGACATCGGATGGATGGATGTACGGACGGAGAGATGGAAAACAGTATACCCCCCCCCTTTTTTTTTTTAAAGTGGGTACAATTTTTCTCCTCAATATGCCAGTGTGCATCAATTGAAGCTTGTGTGATGAAGTATCTTATCTGAATCAAGAGGTTATTTCCTCACGGAGTGGACTGATTCTGCCATCTGACACTTCCCTATACAGTAATGCCCTAAATAATCGACTCCTTAACCACAGCAAATTATGGGTAACTTTCCAGGTCTTTCCGATGAATGGCAACAAGCCATATTTCGGACTAAATCCTGAAAAGTTACCCATAATTTGCTGTAGTTAAGGAGTCAATTATTTAGGGCATTACTATAACTGCACACATGTGCACCTTACAAATATATATGGTAATTAAATAACTGTGAAATGGTAATAGAAACTGATGAACTGTATCCAATGTCAGTGTGTACGATGATGCTAGGTCTCATATACAAAACTATACAGACTTGTAAATACCAGGTGTGATAAAGCCTTGAAATATTGTGTCTGCCATTTGCAGAATAAGGTCCCCAGAAGGTGAATTTAGTGACACGCACAGCAGGATAGCATAAAATGCATAATCAAGGTGACTAATGGGTGAACATAACAGTAATTTCGACTGGGGAACTTCAATCTGATCCTATGTCTCCAATAGCAGTTCATAGCAGAATGAAGTCCCCAGAGGGTGAATTTGGTGATGTTATCCCGCAGTGTGGGATAGCATCACTAAATTCACCCTATGGGGACGTCATTCTGCTAATGACAGCGACACTATTTCAAGGATTGGGTGTGACCTGGGAATGAGTTAATGAATTATACTCCCCACTATGTAAAGTGTGCATCATCAATATGTCAGTCAGTGTATTTGTACCAACTGATGCTTGGTGTTTATATCATGAAATATTTTATCTGTCAATCAATAAATAAACTCAACATCCTGAACATGTGCCATATATTCTACTGGTATTACTTTAGTACTGTATACAGTAATGCCCTAAATAATCGACACCTTAACCACAGCAGAATTATGGGTAACTTTTCAGGATTTAGTCGGAAATATGGCTTGCTGTCATTCACCAGAAAGCTCTCACTGAGAGCTTTCCGATGAATGGCAACAAGCCATATTTCCGACTAAATCCTGAAAAATTACCCATACTTCTGCTGTGGTTAAGGAGTCAATTAATTATGGCATTACTGTATCTTATCTGAATCAAGAGGTTATTTCCTAGCGAAGCTGAGCGAAGGTGTTGAGACTGATTCTGCCATCTGACACTTCCCAATAACTCCACACATGTGCATCTTACAAATATATGGTAAATAACTGTGAAATGGGAATAGAAACTGATGAACTGTATCCAATGTCAGTGTGCACGATGATGCAAGGTCTCATACACAAAACTATACAGACTTGTAAATAAAGTGTGCCTGCCATTTGCAGAATGAGGTCCCCCAGAGGGTGAATTTAGTGACACTACCCTGCACAGCGGGATAGCATACAAAGCATAATCAAGGTGACTAACGGGTGAACATACAGTAATGCCCTAAATAATTGACTCCTTAACCACAGAAGAATTAGGATCTAGTCGGAAATATGGCTTGTTGCGATTCATCGGAAAGCTCTCAGTGAGAGCTTTCCGATGAATGGCAACAAGCCATATTTCCCACTAAATACTGAAAAATTACCCATAATTCTGCTGTGGTTAAGGAGTCGATTATTTAGGGCATTATTGTGACAGTAACTTTGACTAGGGAATTTCAATCTGATCCTATGTCTCCCATAGCAGTTGAAGCCTCAGCAGAATGAAGTTCCCAGAGGGTGAATTTGGTGATGTTATCCCGCAGTGTGGTATAGCATCACTAAATTCACCCTCCGGGACCTTATTCTGCTAATGACAGCGACACTATTTCAAGGATTGGGTGTGACCTGGGAATGAGTTAATGAATTATACTCTCCACTATATGTCAGTGTGCCTCATCAATGTATTTGTATCAACTGATGCTTGGTGTGATCATAAAATATTTTAACTGTCAATCAATAACTAATCTCAACATCCTGAACATGTGCCATATATTCTACTGGTATTACTTTAGTACTGTATACAGTATAATGCCATAAATAATCGACACCTTAACCACAGCAGAATTATGGGTAACTTTTCAGGATTTAGTCGGAAATATGGCTTGTTGCCATTCAATCGGCAACAAGCCATATTTCCTACTAAATCATGAAAAGTTACCCATAATTCTGCTGTGGTTAAGGTGTCAATTATTTAGAGCATTACTGTACTCTGGAGAATTGAATCACATCAAACTTTCATCACTATGATAAACATGACTACCAAACAAACTAAATATGTATGCACCTGTACTAGGCACATGCACTGAGATGCACTACAAATTAAAGTCATGATTTGCACTCCAAAATACACTTATAATAATATTTGCTTCTGAATTTTTCCCGGTATAAAAATAGGTTGATAACTACCAGACTATCTTTCTATTATTAATTGTCCCAGAAAGATGCATTGAAATCATAAAAATAAAAATTCGAACACAAAAATCGGACCCCGAACAAATACTGGGACATTTGTATTCATTGAAATGTGCAATCGGAAAAGGAATAACGGGCGACTGTCCGGAAAACGTATATTGCATTAACTTATTAGGCCAAAATAAAAAAATATGTGTGTTTGGGGTCTCCCTACCTACCCTAAACTTTTTATTGGGCCTCCAGTAAATTTACATTACCTCTATGCCCAGATATTGAGTTTTTGTCAAATAAAATTGTCAATTTAATATATTTTGACACTCTATTGGATTATATACCTAAACTTTACATTGATACACATATAGTTTTATCATCGGTATTTCAGAAAAATAAAAAAAATAAAAAATAAAAATCTACCTACCTACCCTAATTCTCAGAGAGGGTGGGACCCCAAACACAGGTATAAATTTTATTTGGCCTTACATGAAATTATAAACAAACTTCACCTACTGCTTTTTTCTTTGTTTTAATCACTGATCACAGAGCGAATTGAGACAGTTAAAGGTTTTCTTCCCATGGTCTACAGGTGCAATTTTACGCGACCATGCACTGATTAAAAATTTTGAACGAAATTATCTCACATTTACTGAAAACTATTAGAAACAAAACACATATTTTCAGCAGTATATATCGACGAATTAGTTTGTAAATCTTTTGCATTGGTATAATTTGAGATATCTCTTACCAAATTATGTAATCATAATTTTGAGGTTCGAATGAGCCATGTCCGTTTAATAACATCCTATATACATGTATACTGTTATACCAGCCAAGCCTGAGTTTAGTGTGCCGGTCATTTGCAGAATGAGGTCCCCAGACAGTGAATTTAGTGACGCTATAGAGCTTTTTCCATCAATGTATCACATTATTATAATCAATAAATTTGAAAATATCCCTCATAGCGGGATAGCATCACTAACTTCACCCTCCGGGGACCTCATTCTGCTTAGGCCTCATCTTCTCTGAAAAGTTTTATTATTAAATTTCTATAGAAACTTCTTCACATAGATTCTATTTCTTTTTTAGAAATAATCGAGGTTCCCAATGGGAATACACCACAATATTCATCATTTAGGAACTTCAATCTGAGTCTATGTCTTCCATAGCAGATGAGGCCATGCAGAATGAGGTCCCCAGAGGGTGAATTTGGTGATGCTAGCCCGCTATGTGGGATAGCATCACTAAATTCACCCTCTGGGGACCTCATTCTGCAAATGACAGGCACACTAAACTCAGGCCTGATCCCAGCGTCCTGTATCCATGCAGGCATGTAAATCTTACAAATATATATGGTAAAATACCTGTGAAATGAGAATATAACCTGATGAACATAACCATTCTAAAACAGAGCTATCGCTCAGAATAGAGCTTAGATAGAGCTAAATTGGCTCTGATTATCTAAGTTAAGTTCACCCACTAGATGATGCTGAGAGCGTATGCATGAAATATTTTATATGAATCAATAGCTAACCTCAGATCAGCAGTCAGTGGAATAAAACAGGAACAGATGTTCACACTACCCAAGGGCACAAGAGCAGCAAATGGATGAATACTACCCAGTGATCACAAACACAGGAGCAGCTATTAACAGATGAATACAACCCAGTGATCACACACATACTATTAGGTATTGCATCTCCCTTCAGTTTTAAAATGCACAGACATATAAAACATGGTTATAATATCAGGTTATTGTGTTCATGACAAACATAGAGAAGATAAGTAGGATTTATAACCAGCACAGCAGGTAATCACTCTAAATACAAAGACTGTGTACAAATAGCAGTATTAGTTACCATGGTATGTGTTCATTCACTATATAAAACTTAGAGGGGTAATTATACCCCACAATTACATCAGGCCAAACCTTTTTATTTTTCTGTTTTACAGATTTGTTTTATTTTGGACCTTAATTGTTTGGGTCGAAAAAATAAAAATAACAAGGGTGGACATTGGAAGATGGCACTCGTCATGTTTTTTGCCTGAAAGAGTGGATCTATTGCAAAAGAATTATTGAAATCGGTCGCCAACTGTTTTTAGTTATCAGCCAAATGGTCTCAAAATTGTTAACAAAAATAAAATAAAATTGTGGCCGGCTCCACATCACTCCTGTCAAACAAGACAAGTTTGATGAGGGATATGCACTGTAGGGTGTGCTAAAGGATTTAGTGATGCAAAGAGTAAAATCCAAGATGGCTGCTGGTGACCATGTTTTTCATCGAAAATCGTTAAAATTTGACAGCTCCCATCTAGAGTTGATCCTATACCGAATATCATTGAAATTGATAAAAGTTTGTTTGAGTTATCACACTAACATCAGTCACGAATGATCAAAATCGCTAAAGATAGACAAACTAAGGCCAATAACTCTCGTATAAAAGATCGGACAAATTAGGTTTTTGAACTCGAGCTATATATTGTTGCAACAGACCCATATGACAAATATCAATTAAATCGGTTGACGTTTGTTTGAGTTATCGCGCTAACGGTCTGGTGCTCGTCCGGACGCCCGCCTACCGACCTCGACTAAAAATACTTTAATCAAATTTTTTTCTATTAATTGGTGGGAAATGTATAGATAATAAGATCAACAAACAACCTCTCTGAACTTATGATCTGAACATGTCCTAAGGGAGCTACTTGTCAATGAGTATTTAGTAAAGAAAGGGTTATACAACAGAAAGTGAATTTTGTCCAATGACTTTTATTTTATTGTCACATCTAGAACCAGTCTGGGTGAACGTCGACTCTGTATTTGAAATATAGAGTCTGGAGCTAATGTCGCGAAAACCATTTCTATTCAGCGAAGAGCTTCCCCAAAATGACGTCACGGATTTTAAAAAATACATCGATGATTGACAGGTGTCCCCACGTGTTATCTGTTGTGCTTCCCAATAACAATGGCCCGTGTCGCGACATAAACTGACAGAAGATAATATTTGTCGTGTGTGCGACTATTCTTTTTCGGGAGATGAACTCGCTGCATCAACCGGAAAGCTGCATCCGAGAGCAAAAAATAAGGTCGTCATCAAAAATGATGCTTTAGAACTATTTAAAAGCATAAAATTAAGTCATTTCCTCGGTGTTTAACTTTCAGATGACTTTTTTTACGACAAATAATTTGATTTGCAAACCAATAAAGTAAATCAAATACACGGACATGAGTGAGTTCTATTTATATTTATGGGAGGCCAAGTTGGTACCATGTGCAGGCCTATCTATCAGGTCTAGCAAATCCTTCAAATTAATCCGAATCGTACCGAATATATAATTTCGAAGCCATTTTTTCTGTCTGTTGTATTTGCAAGCATCGCTTTCGATCGGAGAAATGCCGACTCTGTTACTATATTTAGAGGTGACATTATGGTAGTCTCCGCCCACTAACACTTGTTTATTAACCCATGCGGTTTCATTGGACGGAAAATAATTTACGCAATCAATCAGATTACGGAATCCCGAGGACTTGGAAATGAGATAGCGATGTTATCCGTCAGACCTAATATTCAATGTTGTAATGAATATTTAGGTATGAGTTTACTCAGACTGATCTAGAACAATCTAAGTTACAACTATCAAAGGATTAACAAGAAAGTAAAATATGGCCTCCACATGCATCACCCATTTCAATAAAACGAAGTTTGGTGATGATCTGATGAGGTATATGCTCTGTAGGGTGTGCTAAAGGATTCAGCGATGCAAACAGTAAAATCCAAGATGGCTACCGGCAGCCATGTTTTCCATCAAAAATCTTTCAAATTTGAAATTGATACAAGTTTGTTTGAGTTACATGTACCGGTATCACACTATTATAAACATCAGTCACGAATGATCAAAATCGCTAAAGATAGACAAACTAAGGACCATAACTCTTGTATAAAAGATCGGTCAAATTTGCTAGATATTGTTGCAAGAGACCCACATGCCAAATATCAAATAAATTGGTTGACGTTTGTTTGAGTTATCGCGCTAACGGTCTCGTGCTCGTCCGGACGCCCACCTACCGACCTCGACTAAAAATAGTTGAATCACATTTTTTTCTATTAATTGGTGGGAAATGTATAGATAATAAGATCAACAAACAACCTCTCGGAACTTATGATCTGAACATGTCCTAAGAGACCTACTTGTCAATGAGTATTTAGTAAAGAAACGGTTATACAACAGAAAGTGAATTTTGTCCATACAGTAATGCCCTAAATAATCGACTCCTTAACCACAGCAGAGTTATGGGTAACTTTTCAGGATTTAGTCGGAAATATGGCTTGTTGCCATTCATCGGAAAGCTCTCACTGAGAGCTTTCCGATGAATGGCAACAAGCCATATTTCCGACTAGATCCTGAAAAGTTACCAATAATTCTGCTGTGGTTAAGGAGTCGATTATTTAGAGCGTTACTGTATTGTCACATCTATAACAATCTAAGTTACTTCTATCAAGGGATTTACTTGTAGAACCCATGCCTCAAGCTTGAGAATTTCTTTACCAAAACAAGTCAACGCATGCAACTAATGAACGCAGGCAATCAAATTACAGAGAATAATTGAACAAGACCAACGACCAACGTCTATTTACTTTCTTGATTGATGAATATAAAAAGTCGTAATAAGATTAATTATCTACTGCCGGCTTCCAGGGAATGGAATTTGGCCAGACAATAAGATTGCTCCGAGCTCTTATGTGCTATCCTGGTTTGTGATTTGTTTTGCTATTAGTTGACAAATTCAAGCAAGAGAAGATTCACTCTATTATACACAACAGAAATTGCATGATAGATGAAGAAGTATTACCACGCTGTATGACAGAGGTATCCCGAGGCACCGGAGTTCTCCTATACTTGATATAAGTTACGGCAATTGACACATCCCTCACGTTCTTGACAAGAGCCGTTGAAGCAATTGGAGCGGCTGTGTGAGGTGAAGAGAAAATCAAATGAGTGTGAAGTCCTGCTGAATTTACTCTGCTGTCTGGATCTCAGGGACACAAATATTTATATAAGGAACTCTTACAAGATTTTTCCCAATAAGGCCATTAAAAATAAATAACTGTGTTCTCAGGCAATATATAGAGGATATCCACACTTTTTCAGTGGATATGGGTTATATCTCATGAGTGATGACAAAATATTGAATTTCCACAAGTGGCTTTGTTTTGTCATCACGAATGAGATTTAACCCACATCCACTGAAAAAGTGTGGATATTCTGTTTATTATATACTTTAGTTACTTGCCTATGGCCCCCAATGAATGTCAATACATCAGAAATTTCAAGCTGATATCACTCACTAGTGGGATATCACTCTAGAGTGGGATATCACTTATATCTCACTGCTAAAACCTTATAATTCATGGGCAAGTATAGAATAAATAAATATATCTACCATTCCCTATGAAATTCCCTGATAAAATTGGCGATAACGAATTGGCAATAAAAACATCTGTATCGTTACTGCAGTTGTGATACAAGGCGCTCGTGACGTCGTTGACTGGTTCAAAATCATGAATGAACTGACGTAATCGCGTGAAAAATCAAAACGACATTCCAACGTATATTCTTGCGTACTATAAACAAATAGTTCCTAGGTTTTAACATTATTTGATTGCCTACCATCGTGGGTATTATGGTATATCATATCACAAAGTGAGTAATATGTATTTGTTCAGTATTTATTATACATTATATAAAAACATGCAGGTGTAAGAGATTTTGTCCATTGAATTAAATTTCTGTTTGGCATATTCGCGTGAACATGCAGGTTGGGAGAATTTAGCAAAGCGAGCTAATCGCGTGACACAGATCCCTTTGCAGGTTGGGAAAATTTACTCAAGAAAGTTAATCGTCGGACACAAATCCAACAATTTTTTCATTTAATAAACTCCTAAAATGTAATTTTTGCAGTGAATTCTGTCACACCAATGGTAGATAAATGTGTTATATAGACACTGTGTTTGTAACGATTCATGTATCGCGACTCAGCTAGTTTTCATGGCCACATAGCGCCTCGGCGACCTCGTCGCTATATGGCCACGAAAACATGAATCGATACAAACACATTGTATATATAACACATATTTACGGAAAATTGAATGCTGGACGGAGGCTTTTTATTTTTCCAAGAATTCTAATATATAATGGATGCATGTATAATTTTATGGAATACAATCAAGCCTGAATTTAATGCATCTGACATTTGAAGAATGAGGTCCATCGCAACATATCAACGTGCCACTCCAATTGATACATGGCCATTTCGGTTAGGGCTGCAATGATTCATTGTGAATTCAATGTATCGTGATACACCTTCAAACAAGAGGTGTGCACTTGAGTGCTAGCATACCCCCACCGTGGAAAATTCAACCCGCATTATCCGTAAACCCAACAAAAAGGAATTTTAACTTTAAAGAAAAATTTGGATTAATAATATCCACACAAAAAAAATCAAGTCAAAATAAGTCGAAAATGAAGTGTAATGTTAGGATAAACAGTCCGAGCCAATCCCTAGCCGCATCATGTAGAGAGGGTATTGTGAGAAACATGTATACCAAAAATTATTGAAATCGATTCATATTTGTTAAAGTTATTAAGTCGGACAGAATTTTCTAAGTCAAAAATGAGGCGTAACTTAAAAATAAAAATCGGACCGAACCGCAATTAGCAACATGCGGAGAGGCAGTCCTATGGAGATTGTATAAATTTTTTTATTGAAATCAGTTCATAGTTGTTCGAGTTATGAGGTCGGACGGATGGACAGACACACGGAGGGAGAAAGCGTGACAGACGGACGGAGTCAATCCAGTATACCCCCCATTTTCTTCGAAAGTTGGGGTATAATGATATGTGTATCGTATTGTGTCATGTGTATCGAGATACAGGAAATCAAGAAATGTCTGAAGATGGGCTGTTGTTAAAAAGCAATACCTGCAATTATCTCTCAAGTTTACATAAGGGTAACTTTTCCGGATTTAGTCGGAAATATGGCTTGTTGCCATTCATCGTAAAACGCTCTCAGAGAGAGCTTTCCGATGAATGGCAACAAGCCATATTTCCGACTAAATCCTGAAAAGTTACCCATAATTCTGCTGTGGTTAAGGAGTCGATTACTTATGACATTACTGTATCCGTTAACAGGTCTGCAAATTTGAGGCAAACGACTGTTCAGTTCGCCTGAAGATTATTTAAAATGAAAATGCCGCGAACAAAAAACAGGTCGTGCCAAAGTTTTATAAATGCAGGTCTCGCAATAACTAATTCTCACCTTAATTTTTGCTCAATCAAGTCCTAAAAATGAGACATTCAAATTTATTATGGTAGTTCAATGAGTTGCCCATCTGTAGTTAATAACATCAGTTTTCGTGATTATAACAGTTTGTGTAACCCTCCTGTTAACCTATGGTATGGGTTACCTAAGCACAAACCAGGCAAATGAAAAATAGGTTACACATAATTTTGAAACCTGCAGACCATCCGGAAAACCCAAAATCAAAGAAATTCTAATCAACATGTATGCCAAATATTATTGAAATTGGTTCATATTTGTTCAAGTTATCAAGTCAGATGAATGGACAAACGGATGGAAGTGGTCATTCCAGTATACCTCCCATTCTCTGGAGGGTATAAAAATGCACAAGCTTACATCTATTATAGCAAATCTGTAGAGCGTAGTCAGTTCAACTTACAGTTAAAAGCAAACCCGGAGGCAACAAACAAATCACACAAAAGCCACATGGAACGCTTATTTTCCTTCATTCTATAGAATTCTTGAATTGATTATGTGTCCGAGGTAACCATATAGAATCTATTCTACATCATATATCTCAGATAATCCATTGTCTGAATTGCAAACAATATATCTACAAAACCAACCATTTCACAATGACACAAATATATTGGTCATGATTTGAGTAATTTTTTCTCAATGTTCGATTGTAGACGATTCTTGCGCTGCGGTGTCATTGAATGAATGGACATCAGCAATGTTCGAATTTGTCTTCATAAATGTTCACTTCATCATATATAGATATTCAATATTGCCATCGAGAAAGATAAGTACAAATGTCCGAAACCTAATATCCAAACGAGTTTGTTGCAGGCAACTTGAAGATGGAGAACACTTTTTTTTACTAATTTGCAAAAGAATTGAGAATCAGAGAATTATCTTGTCAGATGGCAAAGCTTGGTTATTTAGTAGATATTAATCATATCTCTGAAGATGCCACAGAATCTGCGAGAATACTGGAAAAAAAAATTCAATGCAGCAGTGCTTTCAGGGGTTTTGAATCCACTTTTTGACTAAGATTTTTAACAGGTAGAAACGAAGCATGTACGTTTCACCCATATCGCGTCCCATTTTTTTCAATGTAGCTGCAGCAGTGCTTTGGGGAGTTTTGAATCCACTGTTTGACTTAGATTTTAATAACTCGCAGAACATATTAGATTCAATCTTCCGCTGTAAACTTTTTTCAAAACTGATTTCCTGTAGCGATGTAGCAGGGAAAAAATGGATATGCCTAATTTTTTTTATCACGTTTCTTGCCGTATCTATAGAGAATACATTGGCCTAACAATATTTATCTTGACAAGCCAGTGCATTTTCTTATATATACCAGGCTCCCTATGGGAGACTCGAATATAAAAGAGAATTCACTGGCACATGATATTTAGTGCTGAATCAGGGCATCTCCTATCATGAAACAGTTCAGGACAAAAATTTCAGAGGAAATCAACTGACATTTTTAACCTATTACTATTTATTACATGTGGATATTGTTCCCTTCGTGTTGCCTCAAGAGCATAAATGACCATTCAAACATGGCCTCTGATGACTGAGATGCAGAGATCCAATGTTGGCACATAAGCATTTTTACTCTTGAGGCCATATCTCTGCAACAAATAAATGGACAAAACCTGTTCCAAGTGGATATCAATTCATATTCATAAGAGCACCAATGTTCATCCAAACCCAACCAAGCCTTGAAATAGTGAGCCTGTCATTTGCAGAATGAGGTCCCCAGAGGGTGAATTTGGTGATGCTAGCCCGCTATGCGGGGTAGCATCACTAAATTCACCCTCTGGGGACCTAATTCTGCAAATGACAGACACACTATTTCAAGGCTTGAACACAACCTAAGGTGACTGAGAAAGATAGCTCCAATCAAGCCTGCAAATAGTGTGTCTGCCATTTGCAGAAAGAGGTCCCCAGAGGGTGAATTTAGTGACGCTATCCCACACAGCAGGCTAGCATCACCAAATTCAACATCTGGGGACCTCATTCTGCTTAGGCCTCATCTTCTGAGAAGTATCCATAGTCTCAAATTAATAAGTAAATTTTTTTCCTTCTAAGTTTCTATATGCCCTAATTTTCAGAAGATAAAATGCATAATGGATGTGACTAATGGGTTAACATCATCAACTTCAACTGGGAAACTTCGATCCTAGGTCTCCCATAGCAGTTCAGGCCTAAGCAAAATGAGGTTCCCAGAGTGTGAATTTGGTGACACTAGCCCGCTGGGGACCTCATTCTGCAAATGACAGACATACTATTTGTTGGCTAGGCTCCAATGGGCAGGTGTGCAGACGAACAAATGGAAACCTTTTCTATATCCCTAGCAAAATTTAATTTATGGGTGATAATTCTTGCGGGGCTGAAAGGCAGGGTTCCCACAGATCAGGTGCATAATGAAATTCATGGCCATAAACCCCTTCTTTACTAAATGGATTCTCCCATCAGTAGTAATGGTCTATTATTCATTTGGAGGTGTGTTCAGTAAAAAATAGCAGATGAAACGATAATACAAGAGTAGAAGTATGTTCGGATAATAAGTTCAACAAACATGTCGGGGATTAGATACGCCCCTGTATATATCGGACGGTCAACTATGGTAACGACTGTGGCTGAGTGATCAACAGACAATCTATGTGATAACGCATGCGCTATTGAATGCGCGTGAGTGAACTGTGAATGTGACTGTGTGCGCTTGTGACATTGGTGTCAGATTGTGATTATGTAGTTCAGAGTAAAGGTGTGTTATATATGCTGTACTTCGCTTTTCCGACTTCTTCGATCTTCCCGATATTTATCCATACTTCCCGACAAAACAGCCTATATATTATCTGAAACATCTTGTCCTGAGTATTTAGTAAAGAAAGTTTTAAAGAGTGATACTCTTTTCATTGAATTAAACATGGCAAGACTCACTCATATTTTTATGTTTAATTAATGTTTTTTGACAATTTTCAAGACCTTCTACAATAAAATTCAAGTACATTCAAGGCAATTTCTCAGTAATCTTCAAGCTTTTTACTATTGTGTTTAGTTAGACATAATACCACAGAAATTCAAGGCTATCAAGGGCTGCCCGGTAACGCCAATTTAAGTAATGAATGGTCATTTACTGAATGATCGTTTCCCAGACTCAGGGTAATTCCTGGCTTGAATGTCCCACGGGTACCAAGAAAGGATTATTTGGGTAACAAGGAACTTTATAACATCCATTAGGGTTCTCATGATCTCCAAATCCTGTCCTCAAGGCAAACAACTGCATTCCACTCAGAAAATCAATACAATCAAAGTATTACTTTGCGATGAATGTTTTCATATAATGAAATAACTGCACGAATAAACCACTCAATACCCCCCCCCCCATGGCAGCATGCAGAAGCTACAAACCCTTTATCCTTGTGACTGAATTCTATTACCAGGAGCGTACCATCTTTGTATTGTTTGGGTGACTTTGAAAGACTACTGTGCTGTGCACCTTACTGACTGAGGCACAATGGCCACATTTATTTATTGGGTCCTGATGTCAATATACAAATAAACAAAATGTTATGTATTAAGCGATGACAGTGAATTAGAACAGAATTAAGTTACATAAAACATGTTTGTGTTCCTCTCCCCATTTATTTGCACTTTTGCATGCAAACATTATATTACGTATATTGCCGTTGAAAAACCCTACCAATTTAAAAACATATTGTGTGTATATTTCGCTACTTCAAACTGAAAATTAACGACTCAGCCACCACACCCATTTGAAGAATGTACAATGGATGTACAATAATGCCCTAAATAATCGACTCCTCAATCACAGCAATATAATTGGTAACTTTTCAGGATTTAGTCGGAAATATGGCTTGTTGCCATTCATTGGAAAGCTCTCACCGAGAGCTTTCCAATGAATGGCAACAAGCCATATTTCTGATTGAATCCTGAAAAGTTACCAATAATTATGCTGTGGTTAAGGAGTCGGTTATTTAGGGCATTACTGTAGCATTTCGAAAACACAGCATTTGAACTATGCAAAAATGTAAAAAAACGGTCCATGATTCATCCGAAACAAATCACCAAGAAACAAACGAGAATGACTTTGCTAATGAGAGTTATTATATCTTATTTATATATCAAATTTATGGAGGCACGGACTCAGTTTGAGTGTTCATTGCTTCAAATGTGCTTACTTCAGTGAGCCTGAAAAATTCTCATTTCTTATCGAAATGGCCAGGTATCAATATTGAAAGTGTCAATGACACTGTAGCTCAACTTATGTAGGGGAATAATTTAATGGTTGACAGTCAATGGAGGAATAGGAAAGGTGCTAATTGAAATGTCTAACCTGTGCCAAAGGATTTATTCATGCAAAGAGTAAAATCCAAGATGGCTGCTGGCGGCCATGTTTTTTGGCCGAATAACCCCAAAAGGACTCCTTCCCATCTACATGTCATTGTTAACATCCGTGACTAATTTCATGAAGATCCGACCAAAGCTACGATCTGTAGCCCGCGCCAAAGGATTTAGTCATGCAAAGAATAAAATCCAAGATGGCTGCTGGTGACCATTTTTTTTGGCCGGCCGAACGACCCCAAAATGACTCGTTCCCATCTACATGTCAATATTAACATCCATGATAAATTGCATGATGATCAGACGAATAGTACGACCTGTAGCCCGCGCAAATGGATTGAATTTTGAAATCCAAGATGGCCGCCAGCAGCAATGCTTTTTGGCCGAATGACCCCAAAAGGACTCGTTCCCATCTACATATCATTGTTAACATCCATGACAAATTTCATGAAGTGCCGACCAAAGCTACGACCTGTAGCCCGCGCCAAAGGATTTAGTCATGCAAAGAGTAAAATCCAAGATGGCTGCTGGCGGCCATGTTTTTTGGCCGAACGACCTCAGATTGACTCGTCTACATGTCAATATTAACATCCATGACTAATTTCATGATGATCAGACAAACAGTATGACCTGTAACCCGCGCCAATGGATTGAATTTTGAAATCCAAGATGGCCACCAGCGGCTATGTTTTTTGGCCGAATGACCCCAAAATGACTCGTTCCCATCTACATGTCAATGTCAACATTCATGACAAATTTCATAAAGATCAGACCAGAGGTACGACCTGCCTATATGCGGCACCGCACCGCTGGATTAATTAGGACAGCGATGTAATTCTGCGGCAGCATTTTCTGTGATGCCGCGCGCAAGCACCCATTGCAAACAGTGTGTTCTAAGTCGGCGTATCACGTGATAGGCAAGGCATGCTGTGCCGCAAATGCTGTGTGTAAGGGCCTTACCGCATGCACATTCCGTGCATTTCTCACTAAGAATAGCCTGAGCCGTGATTGATAATTTGATATATGTTGTAAAAGTCTCATCCCACAAATGTGCATACCACTACTTTGTGACTCATGAGCTTGTGTCGTGAGGTCATGGCTGCATGGGCCACAAGACCAAACCTTAAGTCTTTATAACCCTTAGACGATAGCTCGGTCAATTCTACTCACACTTTATGTAGAATTTGCAGATATATAACAAATATATATATTGTACTGACACTGCACCGTTGTGGACAAATTAAATGAAATTATGTGCTGTTGGTATTCACTGATGTATGATATACCAAGTGTTAAAAATGCACCCTGTTCCCGGTTCCGGGAAACGGGAATGAGTATGGGACCTGCGAACTGGGAAATTCCCGTTCCCAGAATTAAACTCTATAATTGAGATAGAATGAAGTTGTGTGCTGGTATTTTGATACAAAATTAATTAAAATACCTGCTTTGAGCGAATTTATATAATGAGTGTTTCACATCACTTTAAGCCTATGAATGACCTTGATATATAAAATTGATGCATATATGATCAATAAAATCCACCATATGGTAACGATTGAGTCATTTCTAACATTCATGGTAAAAATGGTACATGTAAGATGGTACATGTAAGATAGTACATATATCTTTGAATTGATTATTGCCACCTCGCTGTGATTCAGTCCAGATAAATACAACATTTACCACAATCATGACGTGGACAAATTTATATATAACATGCGAAATGATTAGGAACAGTCTAGTAATGTGATCAGCAATTTTGTTATAGCTTGCGAGACTACTAATAACTGTAGCTAATTATTACACACTCTTTCAAACACCAACTGACACTTGACTCAACTGACCTAAGGTTGAAATATCTGTTGTATAGATATATACGTATTGTTTTAAAATGTGTTTATACATTATATTTGTTTAAAGTTATAATCATTTATACATGCATAATGCTCTCAGGAGTGTCTTTATGCTAATAAATTTATCTATCTAAATCTATTTATCTGTCCCCAGAGGATCTATATCAATATATCAATGGAATTACTGCCAGCTCTATATAATCCAAACTATCAGGGTGGTAGCAGATGATGATCAGCAGATTCTAGACAGTTGAAACCCTGTAGTGTGAATAACAATACTACCAGCTCTATTAGATAGATATTTCAGATTTATGGAGGTATTAACTCAGTATGAGTGTTTATTGCTGAAATGTGTGAGAATTCCCATTAGATAGTTTATTTCTGTTTATTTTCATAAATTCAACATTGAAAAAATGACCAACTAAGAAAATTAATATTTTACAATTATAAAAAAGACAAACAAATGATAATAACTGCCGATGATAGTGATATTCACAACGAGAGTGGTGTAACTTGCGGCAATTATGGAGGAGTGTGTATGCCTGCAATTAATAACCGCGGCTTTGCAAAGGCAGAGTAGATAAATGTCACTATTGTATGAGTGAAGACATTATCAAATTGTGACAGGAAAGCGGACAGAAACTGAGTCTGTCTATTATGAAACTGTATGGGTGGTTGCGAATAATAATTTATTACAATTGAAACCTGTAGTTTTGATAACAATTCATATATCAGTCCTTATTCAGTCAATCAGAAATAATTATGCTCCCCTACATGACCCCTGCAGACTTCCCTAGATATTGGCCATTTATGGACTTTAGTTATACTTCCGTGATATATGGCATTACTAGGGAAGATCTTGAATAGTTATTATATAGAAATATATGAGATTTATGGAGGCACAGACTCAGTATAAGTGTTCACTGCTTCAAATGTGCTTGCTTCAGTGAGCATGAACAAATTCTCAATTCTTATCAATATGACCATGTATCGATCAGAATGGCACATTGAGATGTCCCTCAACTCAGATCAAGTTGGGGTTCGAATCTGCACCAACCTCATCTAGCCCAAACTGCGATGATGGTATCCAGGACCTAAATACTATGGATATGGGTACATCCTTAAAAAGGAAGTCAGAGAAGAAAGAGGACAATTCAACCCCATAGTGTATATAAGACCTTCGATTTTGAAATACACTATATCGCTTGAGCAAGCAAGTCAGTGCGCTATTTTATATGCAAGTGATAATTTAAGCATGTGTCACTTAATTATTATCTTCCGAGTAGGCCTACTGCGCATTTACACAGGTAAGGGTTAATTCGGTCAATCTACAACTATCATACACAGCCCTCATAATAGACTATGGCAATCAGTAATGGCGAAGCAATTTGCTGAAGTAAACTGGGCCACGACAAACGGTTGCCGTAGCAGATTGCCGAAGCTAAACAATCTGAATTAAGAGGGCTGCATTCATATAACCATACAAAATAATGTGCATTAAGAGTGCAAATACATCTTATCCCTTTAATGATGGGAGCTGCGTTGGTGCAGCATTAAATATCTTGTGCCAGTATAATCTCTTATATATGCAAGTATCCCATAGTGAGCTTTGCACATATAAGAGAATGCACTGGTTTATGGACAAGGCAAATATTGTTAGGCCAATGTATTCTCTTATATATGGGAGACTCGCATATTTAATAGAGTATATTGGCACAGGATTTTCATAAAATTTCAGGAAGCTCCAGTCAAGGAAGGGTTAAAGCGTGCTACAGGTAGCGGCAACTTCAATGTGATTATAATGCTGACATAGGAAACTCACACTTGCTGCTCATGCGGGCTGCATATTTTATGTCGCATCGGGCTGGAACTGGATTCCTAATTATAGACATGTAGGATGCACCAAGTATGTTTGTGCATGAAAAGCTGTGTTACTATAGACATAATTGAAGAATGAATATAGTGTCCTTATTTTTAAAGTTTTCACTGTGCTAAAACATGCTCACATTCAGAGCACTATTTCCATCAATTTATCACATTATTATAATCAATAAATTTGAAAAATGATCAAGGAAATATGGGTTGATTCAAAATTCGGACTTGGCACTGAAAGGGTTAAACAAATGTTTCTAGTTACCAAAACTCAATAAAAATGTTCCCTGATCAACAAGCAATTGTTGAACTGTCAAATTAATCAGTATGTAATAATTTTTTTCAGAGACTGACTATTCTACAGCCTGAGGGAACTTTTAGACGAACAGACCGATGACCATGCAGCTAGCGATGAACAGACCGATGACCATGCAGCTAGCGATGCTAATTCTCAGTCAATTCGGGGAAAAAAAACACATCACGGACACAGCTGCAGAGTGACATCTTT
Organism: Siphonodentalium dalli; assembly: GCA_032622095.1. Taxonomy (NCBI): domain Eukaryota; kingdom Metazoa; phylum Mollusca; class Scaphopoda; order Gadilida; family Siphonodentaliidae; genus Siphonodentalium; species Siphonodentalium dalli. The sequence continues at coordinate 31,713,950 of CP136065.1, forward strand.
CCAATCAAAATCAGATAGTATGCTTCAAGAATGACAGATTCATTACCTGCTTTGACACAATGACAAATGGATAATTAAATGATTTTGCCAGACTGTCTCTGGCTCAGTAAGTAATATATTTCAAGACTGACAGGAATTTAAGTCACTATCTTGTCTATGGCTGCACTCAGGACTCAAAATATGGTGCTGGATATTTGCAAAATGAGGTCCCCAGAGGGTGAATTTAGTGATGCTGCCCCGCACAGAAGGCTAGCATCATTAAATTCACCTTCTGGGGACCTCATTATGCTCAGGAATACATATTTAGCAATATGTATCAACATGAAAGTGTCAATGACACTGTAGCTCAACTTGAGAAGGAGTTTTTTTTTTGCTGAATAGAATGACAAAGAAGAAGGAAAGTCAAAAAGTTACAGTAAAGGTCTTGTATATCGACTCATTCCCATCTACATGTCAACATTAACATCCATGATAAATTTTATTATGATGTGACCTAAGGCAGGACATTTAGCCCATGCCAAAGGAATTAGTCATGCAAATAACAAAATCCAAGATGGCTGCCGATGGCCATGTTTTATGGCCGAATGACCCCAAAATGACTCGTTCCCATATACATGTAAATATTAACATCCACAACAAATGTCATGATGATCAGAGGAACATTCGGGCCTGTGGCCCGTGCTAATGAATTTAATTTTTAAATCCAAGATGGCCACTGGTGGCCATGTTTTTTAGGCAAATGACCCCAAAATTAATTGTTCTCATCTACATGTCAATGTCAACAGCCATGACAAATTTCATAATGATTTGACCAAAGGTACGACTTGTAGCCCTTGCCAAATAGTTTAGTCATGCAATGAGTAACATCCAAGATGGATGCCAGCAACCATGTTTTATGGTGGATTGTCCCCAAAATTACTCATTTCCATCTACATGTCAATATTAACATCCATGACAAAATTCATGATGATCAGACAAACAGTTCGGCCTGTAGCACGTGCTAATGGATTGAGTTTTTTTGCCGTATGACCCCAAAATGACTTGTTTTCCATCTACATGTCAATGTCAACAGTCATGACAAATTTCATAATGAACCAACCAAAGGTATGACTTGAAGCCCATGCCAAAGGATTTAGTCATGCAAAGAGTCAAATCCAAGATGGCTGCCAGCGGCCTTGTTTTATGGTCGAATGACCCCAAAATGACTCGTTCCCATCTATATGTCAAGTTAACATCCATGACAAATTTCATTATGATGATCTGACCAAAGGTACAACCTGTAGCCCATGCCAAAGGATTTAGTCATGTAAAGAGTAAAATCCAAGATGGCTGCAGTGGCCACGTTTTATGGCTGAATGACCCCAAAATGACTCATTCCCATCTATGTCAATATTAACATCCATGACAAATTTCATGATGATCAGACAAACAGTATGACCTGTAGCCCGTGCTAATTTATTGATTTTTAAAATCAAAAATAGTGTCTGGCAGCATGTCTGTAATGCCCGAAAAGGGAGTTGACAGGTAATTCTAGATAGATAGATAGATAGTTTTTTTGCCAAATGACACAAAAATGACTCGTTCCCATCTGCATGTCAATGTCAACAGCTATGACAAATTTCATAATGATACGACCAAAGGTACGACCTGTAGCCCGTGCTAAAGGAAATTGTTGAAGGATGCATAACACATGCACACACACACACACGGACAACCAATACCAAGCCATGGCAATAGCTCAAACTTTGTAAAGTTGAGCTAATAACTAATCACAAAGTTTTATCACTAAAATAAAGATGAATAAAATGAGGATAACTAATGAGATAGATATTATTACTGTATTCAAAGCATACTTGTCATTAATTCAATTGAACTTAAGAGTGACATAATGAAAAAAGAAAATTTCTAGAAGAATTTCCTAGTGTATCCTTGGGTATGGGGTATCGACGTTATTCATTGATAAATGGTTTTTTACATTTAACAGTGTCTAGGTAACTATCAATAAATTCATCAATCACTTCACGTTTAAATTAGGAGTTGATTTAATCAAGGTTTCTATGTTGTTCCAAAGTTTGGGACATGCATGTATATGAAAAGGGAAGATTTTTGGTGAAATTTGTTCGTGGATTGGATTCATAAATTGTACCACTCTGTCCGGTAGCCATACCAACTTTATTAATTATGGATGCGATAAAAGTCTGTCAAATAACATTTTATAATTTTCTTCTTTTTCCCCAAATACCTTAAGAAATTACAAGGCGGGTTCCTATTCGGCATCCTAGATGGCAACATTCCTTATGTAATCTAGATGGCAATAGTAACTACATATAAACTGTGAAAGCACTCACTTCATTGGTAACACACTTGAATTAACAATACAAGTTGTATGAATGATTTCTATTCTCTTTACGCTATTAGATAGACAAACAGTATTTCCTATGAAATTAGTCGTTTCATATGACAATGCCGAAACACTTGAAATATCAGATGCATTCCATGAAAACTGATTTAGTTTAGCGAATATATGAACGTACAGACCTATTTTGACATACTAGTCATTGGTGTTGGAAGAAACCAAAGTGACACATCTGTGTGGTGTGGAACAGTTATATGCACAACGGCATAGTTCCCATACCCTAATATCTTTTATTTGATGAATTGTAACATAAATTATATATTGGCATCTACATGCAAAATAAAAAAAATTTGATGATGAAAAAATCATCAAAAATGTTTATTTTGCAAATTTATGCCGAATTTTTAAACAGGTCAAAAATATCCAATTTAGGATAGATTTGATAAAAGTGCCTCGAAAATTGAAGAAATAAAATTATTTACATCCATATTAAATTAACTACTGAAACTCTTGGAAAAATGATATTATAAAGACTATCTCCTTACTCATTCTTTTCCCCCAGACGTATTTGCCTCAGAATACAGGTATTTATTTCTAATGGCCATATAGTGAAAATAACAGATAGTATAACCCAAATATAGGGTTAGTTTCACTATGAGATCAGGCCACTGAATGTAAAATACACCCACACCAACGTCCTTTTGATGTGTGGCCAAGGTGATCATGGATTTCACAAAGAAATCACGCATGACAAACAAGATTCCCATTAGAGCAAATAACGGCTAGAACAACTCACCATATAAATTGGAGTAAGATGGTCCAGCGTGTTAAGAAATGCCTGGGTTCTGTCACCTGACCTGTCTGTGGTAATACTTTGCTCAGCGTGGTTTAATTGGACTTACAGACACCCCCGAGACCGGGGAGCTGAAGCGAAATGTCAAATTAGTAAGTAATAACATGACGGTCATCAATAGACAGTTGGAGTCGATTGGGAAATAAGCTGTCATGATCCATTATACTCCAAGAAAATACACGTAAATATCAACGAGCTTGAAGGGAAGTAAGCATCATGATCCATTCACTCCGAGAAAATACACTCTCATGGCAAATCAAGGGAAATAACTTCAAATAAGTGTCAATGTCTATTTCACTTTAAGAAAATACAAGTCTCACTGCAAATCAAGAAAATACAATGTGACAGCAGTCAAACTTCATAGATATAATACTATCATCTCTATAAACTGATGATCTACTCCCAACAAGAGAAAATACATGCACGTCTCACTGCATATCAAGAAAACACGAGACAGCTTTCAAACTTCTAGAAATAATGCTATCGCTACTATAGACTGATGAATGAATTCTGTATATAGACAGCTATCAAACTATCATAGAAATAATAGAATCATCTTTATAAGCTGCCGATCGAGTCCTGTCCAAACTATTGCTGTTGAAGCGTGCTCGGAATCAAATGCCAATATCACATGTGAAATCTCAATAAAAGAGGCTTTCTGCCACAGACGGTTAGATAGTGCTCAAGCGTTTCTAATGGTATCTGTCATCTAGTATACTACCAATATCGCCAATAATGCCGCCCTAATCAACGAGAGATTGATTTTATGTCGCCCGCATTGAAGGAGATTGCAGACTCCCATACTGCTTTGGGTCACTTACAAATTAAATTGCATCTTCATGTTCAAAGGATGTATTCTAAACAAAATGAACGGGAGAATCAATCCATGTATGGGAATCTATGACATTATATGTCTCCATTTAAAGACATATTATGTATTTGTTCGGGTGCGTGGAACTGATAAGTTAGTATTCAGGTGCTATGCCAACTGTGGGAGTGTAGCGCATTCCACTAACATCATCGAAAATCTCAAGCAAATCGACTGTACCACTCCATAGAAAATATTGTTTGAACTACGCTAAATTTTAAATATTTATCGGCGATAAATTAATGAAAACGATTTCGCCATCGGCAGTCACTGCATTTAATTAATATATATGAATGGTGTGTGTCGTCAATTTAGATATAATATCTGTAAAAATTACTACTTTGATCAAGATTATTCTCCATTTCTATTTGATCACCCTGCCGGAGTGTTTCTCATCACTTTAACTATAATATAAAGCCTGCACTCACAGGGACCCCAAATTGTTGGGGGGGGGGGGGGGGGGGGGGGGGTGAGACTTTTTGCCCAAATTGTTTTGCATGATATATTCATGGTTGGAACACAGTTTTTTTGTAGAATATACCTTCTATATACAAAGAAATATAACAAAATAGATTCAAACTAGAGGTGTGACTGTCCCAATGGTACTACGGATACCCCCCCTGTTTTTAAAATACTAAGATGTTTCACATGTCAGTAAACATTTAGTTAAACTAATAAATTAACAGTTCCCATTGCAGGTGTACAACCATAACCCTAATCTTAAACCTATTGACCGAAAAATGTAGGAATAAAAACTTGGACAAAATTATGTATGTTGCGAAAAAAATTCTAAGTCGAAAAAGGGGAATAACTCCTCACAAAAAATGTCGGACAGACGTCATAATCGCAGGTGCACAGGTTCCCATGGTACTAAATAACAGTGCCAAGATTAAAAAACATTGACCGAAAAATGTAGGAATAAAAGCTCGGACAAAATTATGCATGTTGCAAAAAAAAAAAATTCTAAGTTGAAAAAGGGGGGATAACTCCACCAAAAAAAGTCCTACAGACGTCATAATCGCAGGTGCACAGGTTCCCATGGTGGTTGATGTCTGTGCCAAGTTTCACGGAAATTGATAAAAAAAACGACTGAGAAAAACTCCGGACAAATTTGTGTCCACAGACGGACGGACGACGGACAAGCTGACTCCAGTATACCCCCCCTAACTTCGTTGCGGGGGGTATAATTAACCTTAAATATGTATAATTTTGGCAGAAATGTGAAAAATACTTCAATTTTCCACAATTTCCCAGTGAAATATCATTCAATTTGCCGGAAAATTGCTCGAATTTGACCGAAAATATCTCCAATTTGCCTGAAAAATGCCCAAATGTTTAGCTTTCAAAACATTTTGGGCTGCAGCCCTCCCATCCCCCCTGGCCCTTACGGCTATGCCTGCACTATATAACTAAAATAATGACTAGCAGTAATTATAATACAAACTGAATGTGAGAATCAATTTATCTATGGATATGTTATGACATCATGTGTCACATGCCTGAGTTGAGGAATATATCAATGTGTAAATTAGATATTTTTCACGCACACTGAAGCATTATGAATACTTATACTGAGTAGAATAATGCCTACATATATCTGATATATGAACCATTATGAGCCAGTGCATAAAACATTTAGAAATTTCAGATATATTATGTAAGGTCTACAATATATGAGTTTAAAGACAAAGTAGGATAGAACTAGGTACGGAAGGTTTTCAGTTTTCAGTGGCGACACCAGTACATCCACCCCACCCAGCCCCCCAACTTTGGTCAAAATTATCAATTGAAAGTTTGGGGTACCAGTTGGAAAAACTGTAAAAAGGCGAACATGGCGGGGGGGGGGGGGGGGGTGTGGTTTGCACAGCACAGTGGGCTAACATTACAAATTCCACCCTCTGGGAACCTCATTCTGCATAGTCCTCAACTGCTATAGGAGACCTGGGATCAGATTGAAGATTCACCAGTTGAAGTTGGTGATGTTCACCCATTAGTCACCTTGTATTTATGCAATTGATCTTCTGCAAATAGGGCCCTGCAAATTCGGCATTTTCATTTCGAATTGAATGATTCAATTTGAATCTCGAATCGAATCAGCCAAATGATTCCGAATTGCATTGAATCTCGAATCGAATCATTGCATCAGGCATAATAATAGTGAAGATGAAGATAATACATGATTCAGAGGCCATACCAATATTAATTTGCTCCTTCGTAACGGACGATAAATACAATGTAAACATTATCTTTAAATGAATCAAATGCATGTATAACAAATTAAATGATTAAATGTGAATTCTTTGTGCCGTTTCTGTTATACAATAATGAAACAGTATCAGAAGCCATTTTGAAGCCATAAAGCAATCGGGTTCACAAGTTTAACATATATATGAAATTGTAGATGAGTTGCAAGGTGGTCTATAGAATAGCTCAGGTCGACGACAATGTTATTTATATGCGTCGGAATCATAATATATCTTAGCGAAAAAGCATTGTGGTCCGTTGAATTAATGAGAATGCAACTGGTGCCAATGATTCGATACAATTCAAATCAGGACAGCTGATTTTGAATCAAATCGATTCAGCTGAAAGATTCCGAATTGCATCGAATCGATTTGCAGGGCCCTATCTGCAAATTAAGAGGATACAGAAACTGAACAGAAGGGTAAAAGTATCTAAAACAATGTTAATTTGATACTATAGATACTTTCCAGAAGATGAGGCCTTAACCCTTTCAGTGCCAGGGTTTACGGTCTGTAAAATCGGCCCTAAAAAAAAACTTTTTTGTTTTTTAAGATTTTTTTGGGTTGAATTTCTTTTGGGTATGCTTAAGCATGCTATAGCGAATTTAAAAACAAACTGGATAAAACCTTAGGGGCATGTTATAACTCAAAACTATCACCAAGTATTCATAGTAATAATTTTGATGCCCATGAAAAACGTAAGATTCCCTGGCACTAAACCTACAAAATAAGTCTGTTAAAGAATATAAGAAAAAATTGTAAAAAATAATAACAAATGATGAAAAATTGTTAGGCCAATGCATTCTCTTATATATGCGAGGCGACATATGGTCGACTCGCATATATAAGAGAATGCATTGGCACAGGGTATATGGGTTGATACAAAAATCGGACCTGGAACTGAAAGGGTTAAAGCAGAATGAGGGCCTCAGAGGATAAATTTGGTTATGCTAGCCCGCTGATTTAATACAAAAGTACTTGGATATACAAACACCTAATAGTTTCGCTTCCCCAACATATACAATAGAGTGGCCTATTAACCCCAGTCACTATAGAAGAAATATGATCTTATTATTATATTATTATAATGTTATTCCCCAGGCAGTTATCTATTGTGTAGAATCTCATCATTTCTATATGACTCAAATTATTTCTTCATCTATTATACAATTTGGAACTTCTGTCTGCATGTATGTGTTATAGACTAGAAAACTGCTCAACCGATCCGACTCAAATTTGGTATGTAGGCCTACTTTGATCCCAGGAACAATATGGGCAGGTCCAATTTCATGTGCGACCATGTCCTTGACCTCGCTCATATAGGCATGTTTCTGGACCGATCAAACAATAGTTCTTTCTTTCTCCTAATACTTTTCAATGTTGTTCGCTCAGTATTGTTCAACGTTGTCACTTTGAATTAGTAGATCAATCTCTCATTGTCAATAGTTTGAGGCATTGAATTAGGCAATCATTTCAAACTCGCAATTCCCCATCAGACTCAATTTTTCAACGTCCACAAACAAGTCCAGTCGCTGTATGTTCTGCCCAGATGGAGGCGTTCAAAAGAAATCCTAAATAACCTGGACGAAGTCAGGCACATCAGCTAGTTTGAAATAACTCTCTTGACCATATTTGGACAGTTGAAACACATCTACTATATTGAATTTGAATTTGTTTATTAGCTCATAATAATAATCATTATATTTAGCTATATAAAGTTGACTAGATGAGAATGAGAAATAAACACAAGTGAGTGTGAAGAATGAGTACCGTATAGATGGGTGAAAGATTTTTTTTTTTTTTAATATATATAAAAGGTTGGAAAGGAAAAGTATTAGCAGCCTACTAATAGAGTATTGTGTGCACCAATAATTAGTATTATATGACTTATATAAGGTATGGTCAAAAGAAGATATCAAATATTTGTCACATATGAAGTATATGTAAATGGCTTAATCACTTGAACTTAAATACTTAAATAGCAAAAAGCAGGTTCATATAAATACATTAATGATTGAATATTTTTGCACTGGATTTTAGTTAAATAGCTATTGAAAGGAAATGGCTAAATTAAACTCAATAATTGAATATCAAAAAGCAGGTGCATAGAAATGCATTATTGAATGAATATTATTTCCACTAAATTTCAGTTCAATAGTCATTAAAAGGAAATTGAGAGATTGATCTACATACAGAATAATGACCAATATTGAATGATCACTCCAATATCTTTTTCAATGCAAACTATGAAATGATGCCACCATTTGCCAGAATCACTTAGTTTGTTCACTGTCTGCAAGCTGTCGTTATGGTTTATATGTTTTAATTTGGCAGATTGTGTGTGCCACACAAGATACTTTTAAAATTACCCTATTACCCCAGCCATTTGTTCAAGCGAACCAATGAACCGTTTGCAACCTTTCAACAGGCAATGCACGGGATTGATCTGGACATATCCCGACACTCATCAGTATGACGAGCACAACTGGTTCTCTCATAATGCAAGAGTGGTGCAAGATAATCACGACCAAGGTTTGTTGTGTATGAGAACAACGTGGTGGGAATTTTTAAACAGTTCAGTGCAAGCCTTGAAATAGTGAGCCTGTCATTTGCAGAATGAGGTCCCCAGAGGGTGAATTTAATGATGCTACCCCGCATAGTGGGCTAGCATCACCAAATTCACCCTCTGGGGACCTCATTCTGCTTATAACTCAGCAGAATGAGGTCCCCAGAGGGTGAATTTGGTGATGCTAACCCGCTATGCGGGGTAGCATCACTAAATTCTCCCTCTGGGGACCTCATTCTGCAAATGACAGGCACACTATTTCAAGGCTTGGTTCAGTGTATCTAATTACACACAACACATGATGTCACTGAGTGGTCACACATACAGCAGAAACCCGGGCTTGCGCAGCTTACCTCCGGTTGACAACCAATTATAAGCCTGAGTTTTGTGTGCCTGTCATTTGCAGAATGATGTCCCCCAGAGGGTGAATTTAGTGATGCTATCCCGCTAGCATCACTAAATTCACCCTCTGGGTATACCCTCTGGGTAGTGATGTTCCGATAATCGGAATCGGCTAACCTCATTACAATGCACATGCAGTTTCCGGTTGAGCATGTGCCATCACATGCTATGTCAATAATTTGAAGCACCAGTGAATGAATTAGTACAGTCGTGATCAGAACTGTCTTCCAAGAGGTACGCTGTCGCGTGGCATTTGCCCTCGACCGTAGCAATTCGGGTTAAGCATGGACGGTATCACCATACAAAATATCAGCTAAATCTGCCCAGCGGTTGCTGAACAATAATGGAAAATGTTTGTACGGATGGACAAAATTGAATTTTCTAAGTCAAAAAAGGGCCATAACTCTGGTGAAAATGGGTGGACGAAACCCGCGCTATGCGTGTAGCTGTTCCCCCATGCTGCTCTATCACCATACCAAATATCAGCTAAATCTGCCCAGCGGTTGCTGAACAATAATGCAAAATGTTTGTATGGACGGACAAAATTGAATTTTCTAAGTAAAAAAAAGGCCATAACTCTGGTGAAAATGGGTGGACAAAACCCGCGCTATGCATGTAGATGTCCCCCCATGCTGCTCTATCACCATACCAAATAACAGCTAAATCTGCCAAGCGGTTGCTGAACAAAAATGCAAAATGTTTGTATGGACGGACGGATTTCTACGTTGAAAAAAGGGCCATAACTCTGGCAAAAATCATCAGATCATACCCAAATTCGCACTTGACATGTATTTTCATATAACTGATCCACAAAAATACGGGATTTGCAATCGGACCACCAAAGCTCACGCTATCATATGGAAACCCCAAAAAACAAGAGAAAAATTGAATTTTCTAAGTAAAAAAAGGGCCATAACTCTGGTGGAAATGGGTTGACGAAACCCGCGCTATGCATGTAGCTGTTCCCCCATGCTGCTCTATCACCATACCAAATATCAGCTAAATCTGCCCAGTGGTTGCCGAACAATAATGCAAAATGTTTGTACGGACGGACGTACGTACGTACGTACGTACGGACGGAGACGTAGACTATATACCCGCCGACTTCAAGTCGGGGGCATAATAATGACCAACGTGAGGAGGGGTATAATTAGCTTTTTTATCTGCAAGGGACAACATGGTGAAGTAGTCCCAAATTGCATGTGTTTTTGTCGCTCCGCGATTCGCCATTGTTATAATGTTGCTCTCATTACAAGTTACAGCATACGCTAGGAATTATGCTTAGCTCCACATTGAACTTGAAGGCGGTCTAGCAAAACAAAATTTGAGTAGGCGGAACTATAAAAGCTTCCCAGTTATTAAAAGAAAAAAGGTGTGACCAATAATCTCAGAAAAATATGACACCAATTATTATCCATCATTCTAAATTTAGTTAATAATCATCGCATTCCATACATTGTCGCAACTAACAAGTATTCAATCAAGACCTTTATACCACATGCAAGTGTTCCCCTTATGGTGATAACATTACTCTGATTCGGCACCTTTGATCTCTTTGCTAAAACAACTACCGGCATACATCAAAGGCAGCGCACAACTGACGTCGGCAGAAATACTATAATATATATATTTTTATGTATTTGGCTTTGAAACTAAACCGGGATATGGAGTGCAATGGGTGTATATTAAGGTCCATTATGGGAACAAATGCACAAACTATATAAACATCGGAATCGGAAAGCGGCCTCCAGTTATCAGAAATCGGTCCGATGGGCTTTTTCATTATCGGAACATCACTACCTCTGGGAACCTCATTCTGCATGGCCTCATCTGCTATGGGAGACATAGACTCAGATTAAAGTTCCCAAGTGGTGAATATCTGATGATTTCCTTCTAATGAATAAGGATCAGTCTGCACTTGTATGATTAGTTCATCTGTTGTCTGTTTATATTTCCTGATCATTCCTCCAAAAGAATAATAGACCATTCCAATGTATACCTTTATAACAGAATGGGAGTATGCATTGAGTGAAGAAAGGGTTAGTCCCATGTATTCTAGCGAATGTGTAAACTAAATATAACTTATGTAATCAGAAGAAATCTTGCAATTCTGTTTGTAAATTAACGCCTGAGCCTTTAATTCTTTGGTTACATCACTATCTGTCTATCAGATCTCGTTATTGAATCCAGATATTCTCTTTGTCTGGGATTCTAATTGTTCCACCAAGCTATATATTTAACCCTTTGAGTGCCAGGGGCCGATCTCATCGGCCCTAAACCTACAAAATAAGTCTGTTAAAGAATATAAGAATAAATTATTAAAATTGTAAAAAATAAAAATAATAATTGTTAGGCCAATGCATTCTCTTATATATGCGAGGCGACCTATGGTCGACTCGCATATATAAGAGAATGCATTGGCACAGGGTATATGGGTTGATACAAAAATCGGAACTGGCACTCAAAGGGTTAAACATACATAGATTGTCTGAACCTGCAAATTATATATACTATGGCTGCAACGATATGGTTTTCCATGATGATACGTATCATGATACAGTGCTGAGGATACGATATGTATCACAATATGTTCCACCACAGAAAGTTAGAAAGGCAAGATACAAATGGCAACATATAATTGTCAGCCTTCATAATTGGCTACGGCAATCAGCATTGCCGAAGCAATTTGCTGAAGCAAACTGGGCCACGGCATACTGTTGCCGTAGCGGATTGCCGAAGCCAAACAATCTGAATTAAGAGGGCTGAATTGTTGGGAGTGAGTGAAAGATTCAATAGAGAAATTGTTTGTGTGGTCTCTGCATTCTTATGTTATACTGGTAGTACAGAAATTTAAATTTATCCTTTAAATTTTATGCCCACAGGTTCATCAATATTGAAATCACCCAATAAATTCCCTGAAGTATAATGACTTATGTACATGTGCTTGAATATCTATTAGTTATTCAGAAACAGATCAGTTCTTGTTAAAATACAATTTAATTGGTTGCCAGAAAATTTGATCTATACGAAATAGAAATCTATATACTTCCACCTTAAAATCCTACATCGTTAGTTTCGTTACTGTATCATGATACTCGTGACATGATACAATATGGTGTATTGTGTACCACGATGCATTGAATTCACGATGAATCGTTGCAGCCATAATATGTATGTCAGTTATAGGGAAGGATATTCATTGTTAACCCTTCCATGACTGGAGCATCCTGAAATTTGACGAAAATATTGTGCCAATGCATTCTCTTATACATGCTAGTGTCTCATTGGGAGTTGAAGATCTTGTATATCACATGAAAAAAAACTAGACCCTTATGCCTTTTTAACAAATCAAAATCTTTAAATGAAGCCGAAAAATACATGTAAAATGCATATATGCAAAGAGTTGGCTCAGACGCTTCACAACCGTATATGACAGTATTGCGCATTCTGGCTTGCAATGAAAAATATAGTCCCCCAATTTGCCTCTTTGTTTTTGTGCCTATTTTGGTTAGTGCAACAAAGTTGGACAATAACTGAACTTTAATGAACAAAGCAATCATTTTGCAATGTCTGGTACTAGTGTCACTCAAGCTAGGCTTTTAAAAATAGTATTAATCTGTGCAGTAATTTTGTTGGCGCAATGCCATTTTAAGCAAGCCAATTAACCTGGGAAGCACACGGATATTCGTCACTAGTTAGATATAAGAAAATATGGGGTTTCATGTGATAAAGTGGTACTGTGATTGGCTTTAATTTCGTGGGCCTCAATTTTCGTGGTTTCTTATAAAAAGACTATTTCGTTGGATCGTGAATTCGTGGATCAGGTATCATATTTATGCACATCAACAGGTCCTACACTAGCAGGTTTATGACATATTTGAGTAGACATTATTGAGAAATCGAAACCGCACAGTATTCCGGCGCTAAATGGCATCACGCAATCTAAGTACCATCGGCTTCATTTCACACGCTAATGAGGTAGTCATTTATTGTTTTATGTAACCTGTGCGTGGTGAAACCATTAGCCTTTATTAAGAGTTCAATTCATTGAGCATTGTTTATAAAAAGCATTATAGCAGGGGTCAGACAATATTGTATATAATTAGTTATGGATAGGCCATTAACAAATGAACAGTCATGTCTCTCACTTAATGGTTAAAATGTGGAAAAGTCAAAACTCGATCTCCGAAAACTGCTGATCTTCCCGATCCAAAAATTATATGTGATGCACAACATGAACGATGCCGTCGACACTATTGTTGGCAATGGATCATCGCGACCATCTCAAAAACAAACGTTAAATGTTCTGAATGTAAATATTGTTTAAGATCATGACTGATATCTTAATAAAATTAATTTCGTTTCATCTCGTCTTCTGCATATTTTTGTTAACCCATTTTACGACATGTCGAAAACATACTTCATGCCCGATATTCATTTCGATCTGGTGTAATGAGATTTTCTCTGATTTACTCTGAGTCAAAAATTTCGTTGGGTTTTGATTTCGTGGTTGGGTCGAACCACGAAATCAACGAATAATGAACCCCCAGGAATAAAAAGGATTTTACAGTATATGAGAGAAAAGTCACTTCTCCCTGGGACAAAATTAGGGAGAAGTGACACAATTTAGGGAGAAGATATCTCCCAAGTTGCCCTATAGGCTGGTCCCTGTGGTTATGTATCCAAATTTCTTCGTTTTCAATTTTTTTTAATCCAACTATCAAACCGGTAATACCACATCTAACATAGGTTGCACTGGCAGATCTATCCCCAGATACTTAATTTCATATTTATCAGTCCTCCTTACCACTCTCGAAATTGTGTACTTCTACCAAACCACGGAAGTTGACTCACTGCGATTAAGGCGAAGAGTATGACACAAATCGTTCTAAACTATGAAAAGATTTGCCAGAATGACAATCAAATTGTTCAGACATTTACATATGGCACACTGGAAGGAACAGACAAAAGCTTTCAGCATGAAATTCTGTCAAGTCATACATTGACACAGTAGAGCAAAACGAGCCATATCCTAAGAGAGGACAAGACAAAATTCATTATTTAATAGATGGCAGTATAATGCCCAGACACAGGAAGGCAATTAATAGTTCCGTCACGGAAAACGGTAATTTCTTTAGTACGCCAGCACAACCAGCCAATTCTCATCATGTCATCTGAACTCATACCAGTTTAAACCATACTCTCCAAACTAACACTTGGATATGGATCACTCTGCCGAAAAAGCTGATTCCAATATATCTCCCCCATAACTTTGTTAAGGGGGGTATACAAGCTTGAGTTTAGTGTGCCTGTCATTTGCAGAATGAGGTCCCCAGAAGGTGAATTTAGTGACGCTATCCCGCATAGCAGGCTAGCATCACTAAATTCACCCTCTGAGGACCTCATTCTGCTTAGGCCTCATCTTCTCTGGAAAGTTTCTTTATTATCAAATTTCTATTGAAACTTCTTCACATAGATTCAAGTTCTTTTTTAGTTTAGTTTCTCATATCCCCAAATTGGCAGACGGCACATTGCATAATCCAAGGTTCCCAATGGGTGTACATCACAATATTCACCATTTGGGAATTTCAAATCAGGGTCTGATGTCTCCCATAGCAGAGGAAGCATGCAGAATGAGGTGATGCTAGCCCGCTATGTAGGATAGCCTCTGGGGACCTCATTCTGCAAATGACAGGCACACTAAACTCAGGCTTGGGGGTATAATTAGTTATTTTCATAAATTTTATATCAAATTTGACAGAATGAAAATTCAATCCTATATATAAATCATATTTCAGTCACGAAAGGGTTATACCATACCTAAAGATAAAAGTTTTCCATGTCTCCTTAAACCCTTTCATGATGGAGCTTCCTGAAATTTTGCAAAAACCCTGTGCCAATGCATTCTCTTATATATGCGAGTCTCCCATATGGAGACTCGAACATGTAAGAGAATACATTGGCCTAACAATATTTACCTTGACCTTGTAAGCCAGTGAATTCTCTTATATATGCGAGGCTCCCTTTGGGAGACTCGAATATATGAGAGAATGCACTTGCACAGGATATTTAATGCTGCACCAGCTCAACTCTTGATGAAAGGGGTTAATATATGGTTTTCGGGGCGGGGGGATACGACTTTTTATAAGCTCACCAATGATATACACATGCAACACTGAATTAAACACAGACAAAGTAGGACATCATGTAACTCAATGTTACTGAAGGCAAAGTCTTCTCCAAACGTTAATATATCTCATTTGTTCAAACATTTACACATTCAACGCAGAGTCAAACACAGACAAAAGCTTTCACCATCATATATTACCAAGTCAAATGAGGCATATCTTAAGAGATCAGGAGACCAAATTCATTATTAGATGGCTCTATTAAAGCCGAGACCCAGGAAATCAATTAATGGTTCCATTACAACTATAAAATCGTCAGGCATAACGAGGCTTAATAGTTAATGATATCGTCTCACTTTGGTGTCTGATGGCATATCATCGTGTCATGATCCTTCCAACCTCGATTTTCGAGCTAATATCAGGCAATAAATTATTATCACATTCAGGCACGGCACATTATTACCACTTTCACCTGCATTAAAAAGGATATTTAATGATATATTAGAATGGGTGGTTACACTGGCTCAGGATTTTCTATGACACAAAATCAAGTGGAACTCTGTAAAACAGCACCACTAAGAAGAAAATGGAGAAACACAGTAATGCCCTAAGTAATCGACTCCTTATAACACAGCAGAATTATGGGTCACTTTTCAGGATTTAGTCGGAAATATGGCTTGTTGCCATTTATCGGAAAGCTCTCGGGGAGAGCTTTCCGATGAATGGCAACAAGCCATATTTCCGACTAAATCCTGAAAAGTTACCCATAATTCTGATGTGTTTAAGGAGTCGATTACTTAGGGCATTACTGCAGATAAATTTGTTCATTGTTTATGTAAATAAAACTGCTGGTGATTTTGTGTAGCAAGTTCAAATATTTTAGTCTGGACATGATTTTCAGAATATTTTTCAATGCTTTGACCTTTTCTTATGTTTACCGTCAAGTTTTGATTAAACTTTGGTATCTTATTGGACTATTTGCATTTCTAACATTAATTCCATTGTAACAGTGAATGTTTACATAACAACGGTTTTGATATGCAAAATCTCACTATTGCAGAGTTATTTATAATGAAATTAAGAACAAGGTCAATCTATATATTCATGTACTTGTTGATCGTAGTTGTTTTACAGACTTTCATTTACTTCACATAAACCTGGCACTTCAAAGGCTTTGGGTCCAAGGCTCAAAATAATAATTTTTATACTGCCTGTCAAAATGACAGGCACCAAATGGATGGTGTTGGTCATTTCAAAATGGTGCCTGTCAAATTTTCAAATGTACTGTATGAGACAGTATTTAAATTTCCAATCAACATATTATTCGTCAATGATGCGCTCATTTTAGTGAGCGACCAATTGCCACCTGTTTTCAGAAGTTTAAAAACTTTACTTCGATTAATAAATACACATGCAATTCACAAACGACATAATTTATATTCACTCTGAATTGATCTGAAATTAAACAAGAATTATTTTTTACTTTCAATGTCCTATTTGGCTAGTAGTGGATCCTTGGACGTACCCAAACAGACACAGATTGTTTAAAAATTTGCATTGGACAAAATGTCCGACAGATACAGAAGTGCACTGGACATAAGCTATTTTTAGTCGGACAATGACCGTGACCAGCCACTTATTTTTCCATCCTGACAGAAATCTCAGACTTTATTCCACCTTTATTCAAAGTAATCTAGAGATCTTATCTGAACTGGAGGGGTATTTGGAGAAGTCAGCCCCAAGCGAAGACGGCCCCGTTATTTAGATGGGAGCTGAATGAAACCTTAAATCGGCTTAATTTGATTAAGATATAGTGTTTATGTAGGCTAATTGGGCAGTCAGTGACTCTGAAATGGTCAGTCACCCACTTTCGTTCAGTTGGGTAGGCCAATCCAGCTTTTTTTAATTTTCAGTTGGGTACCCTGCTTTTATAAAATTTACATTTGGGTACCCAGCTTTACGAAAGCAGTTTTCAGGACATATGTCCGATGCCTACAATTCTTCTCCTCTAGTATTTTCATGCATCGTTACAAATATATGTCATTTATATATTTCAGCGTCACTGACAGCGACTCAGTTATAAAAACAACGATAGTTGCAAAGTACTGTTGATTGCTGCTTAGTGAATGAAGCCATTAGCTCAAATATTTAACATATGGAAGCTGTATAAAGACAGAGATTTGACAACAAGCCAGCTACTCTGTAGGATCACGGAGATTTCAGCACCCATAACTGACAACGAGGACGCCGTTTGAATTTATTGTTAATTGTATTAATATAATCTGTTATATTATTTTGTCATTATTATTAGTATCATATTTCATATCATCAAATAAATAACGAATGATTTTAAACAATGTTTCTGTTATATATGGGGCCGACTTCTCTGGGGCCGATTTCGCGTGGGGTCGTCTTCGTATGGGGTCGACTTCGCTCAGGGCCGGCTTCTCCTGTATTGACTGGAGGTACTATTGAAATACAAAGGGAGTTAATTCATGACTTGTAATTTAGGTGACATGTTTTGAGCAGAAAAATATATATCTAAAATCTGAATCAATTTAAATCGAATCCTTATAAAAATTACAAAGCTGATTCTGTAAAAGTACATTTATTTGTGGTGGTGACCCGATGTACATTCAAAGCCTAGGGAGGTATTACTGTTATCGATCTGGCAGTATATTAATTGAGGAGTAGCTACGGTCTAATTACAATGTTTATTCGATCTAACTTCATAAAAATATTATGTTATTTATTTTTATTATTTGTTTGAATTATTAACTATTAACAGTCACATATCACAGCCCAGCTTTTGTGAAACCCGACAAAATCACAAGTCTTAATTTTGTTACATATTTGCATAATTTAGTTGACAGTTTGGGGGGGTATATTTTATATATGGTTCAGATTATTCAGATGTTGGCTTCGGTAAATAATCCCAAATATCGCATTTATTGTATTGAGAAGAGAGTGACTTTCACCTAGCTTATGTAGGCTTATGTAATAAAATCCCATTGTCAACAATCTCAATAGTCGGCAACAAAAGCTTGGACACGTGATGTGATTATTAAGCCTGCAGTGAGGATGTGCGATTTCCGATGGCTCGCCAAGGTGGCTGCACTTCTATTAGTTGGACATGATTGTCATTATTGGGTGTTTTTAGTTGATAGTTAGAATCAGCAGACCCACAAATTTATGAACCCACGAAAAAGTCATAAATGGCTGAACCACGAAAATTGATACCAACGAACTCAGAACCATTCACAGTATTGTTATTTGGTACACTCAAGCATTATTAGTTGGCCGTATTAAAGCAGAGACCCATGAAATTAATTAATGGTTTCATCAGAATTATCATAAAAATCAACAGACATAACACGTCTTAATAGTTAATGATGTCGTCTCACCTTGGTGTCTGATTGCATCTCACTGTGTCATGATCCTTCGAGCCACGGTTTTGCAGCCAATATTGAGGCAATAAAGTATGATCACTTTCAGTCACAGCACTTTATTTCAGGCTATTTAAGGCATGTACATGTACCTGCAATAAAGACAACATTTATTGAAAAGTATAAATCTCTACATTACAATTTACAAAACCAGCAACATAATGCCCTAAGTAATCAACTCCTTAACCACAGCAGAATTATGGGTAATTTTTCAGGATTTAGAAGGAAATATGGCTTGTTACCATTCACCGATGAATGGCAACAAGCCATATTTCCGACTAAATCCTGAAAAATTACCCATAATTCTGCTGTGGTTAAGGAGTCGATTATTTAGGGCATTACTGAAGATCAAGAGACAAACCATCCCTGCGATATTCTGTATCAGGGGTCAGTTCTATATAAAGCATCTATGTGTGTAATTTAGAGGATAGCAAATTTTCTAGAACCACCATCGGCAATAATTCAGTCGCATCTGCTTCTTTAATTTATAACGGGATTTTTATTATATATTTTGGAACTTCTGTCTGTCTGTCTGTATGTATGTATGTGTGTTATAGACTCAAAAACTGCTCAACCGATCTGACAGGAATTTGGTATGTAGGCCAACTTTGATCAAGGGAACAATATGGGTGGGTACAATTTCATGTGCGACATTGTCCTTGACCTCACTCATATAGGCATGTTTCTGGACCTCGACTGATCCGACTCAAATTTGGTATGGAGGCCTATACTTTGATCCCGGGAATAATATGGACGGTCAAATTTCACATGCGACAGGGTCTTTGACCTCGCTCATATAGGCATGTTTATAATAATAGTTTGCCCCAATTAACGCTGTATATTCTGCCCAGAAGGAGGCAATCACAAAGAAATCCCTAAATAGCCCGGACAAAGTCGGGCACATCAGCTAGTTTATTTATATTTGTGCTCCATCAAAACTTGACAGTAAACATCAGAAAAGGTAAGAAGCTTGAAATATTTTCTGAAAATAATATTCAGACTAAAATATTTGAACTTACTACGCGATTAGCAATGTCTGTTGACAAATCGCTGTAACAGTTTTGTTTACATAATGTATACACCCGTCAGTATGTCTATCGACGATAAGCCCAGTCTGGGTTTTTTACCCTAAATAAAATAAGGGGTGGTCCTTGTAGATAAGCCCACCCCCATTTTTGACTATTTGGAAGGTGAATGCAATCATGTCTTTCTATCCTGTAGAATAGGAGAAGATACTCAAGCACATATATATTTGTTATATACACAATGTATTTGTATCGATTCATGTATCGCGATGAGGCTAGTTTTCATGGCCATATAGCGACGAGGCGACCTTGGTAGCCGAGTCGCTATATGGCCACGAAAACTAGCGGAGTCGCGATACATGAATCGTTACAAACACATTGTGTATATAAGACATTTATCTACCATCGGTGTGACAGAATCCACCGCACAAATTACATTTTAGGAGTTTCTTAAAAGCCAAAACGGTTGAATTTGTGTCCGACGATTAGCTTTCTTGAATAAATTCTCCCAACCTGCAAAGGTATCTGTGTCACGCGATTAGCTCACTTTGCTAAATTCTCACAACCTGCAAGTTAACGGAAATTGTATTCAATGGACAAAATCTCTTCCACTTATAATAAAACTGAACAAATACATATTAGTTACTTTGTGATATGTTATACCATAATACCCATGATGGTATCATGGTAGGCAATCAAATAATGTTAAAACCTTGGAACTATTTGTTTATAGTACGCAAGAATATACATTGGAATGTCGTTTTGATTCTTCACGCGATTGATGTGACGTCAGTTCATTCATGATTTTGAACCAGTCAACGAAGTCACGAGCGCCTTGTATCACAACTGCAGTAACGATACAGATGTTTTTATCGCCAATTCGTTATCGCCAATTGTATCAGGGAATTTTGTAGGAAATGGTAGGTAAGTGCTTTTATTATTTTTTCCAGTTGTTTTTCTTAAATAATAAAGATGTATAATAGTATACACTTGTGTTAATATTGTAGTGAATTATACACATCTTATTCTATTCTTAGTTGTTGGATCAAAGAGGTATCAAATAGGGTTGAAACGATTAATCAACTAGCTGTAGTCGACGCTGAAATGTCGGAATGTCGACTCTGAATTTTGCCGTCGACTAGTCGGAACATAGTGTATTAGTTACATGTATAAAGTTTTCAAGATCGATTCTGGCATAAATGATACTCACAGCGCTTGATCGGCACTCTGGCAATTTTCACATCATTATCCACCACATGTCTAATTATATAATTACATTTAGTGTGTTTGGATAAATATCAAGATGTTTACCACATTATTTCCCAAATAATTTGGTGTCTATGCAGGGAATTGCGCTACGCAATAGACCGTCATTGACTCATTGCATCAGTCATCAGTGTACGACATGTACGCTGAATTTTCCGTACCATGTTATGTTTGAAAGTTTTGATATCGGGTACCGACTAGTAGACGCAACGCGACTTTTGGGCCTTGACTAGTCGACTTTGAAATTCACTAGTCGTTTCAACACTAGTATCAAATGAAAAAAATCAAATGATGTGTCACTTATGTTCACACCTTTATCAGAGTAAATCCAATGGGATGTGGAGTAATCACTTGGTGTTTTTGTAGGATCCTTTGATAATGCAGAAGAGTGATGTATGTTCACCTGCATCTCACTGTTGTGTTTTTATAAGAATTAGCTTGTTTATAAGCATTAGTGTAACTAAATTATCTTGTGAACTCATCATACAACCCTAATTTGTTTACAAATTAATCCCAAAATTTATCTTAATATAAATAAAACACATTATTATCTTTATTCAATACAAAAATATGGTATTGGTATAAAATGTGATGGTAGGTCGGCATCTGGAGGCTAACTGAATTTTTGCACAGGGGGGTCCTCGTGAGTAAGCCCTGTACCCACTGTTTGAGCAAAAACATGCACAAGCCCCCTGGGCTTCCAGACGGGTGTATACAGTAATAACGGTTCAACAAGTGAAATTTTGTTATTGGAGAACAATCAATAATGAATATAAGAACAAAGTTTATCAATTTCCCTTCCATGACTGGACCTTCCTGAAATTTTGCGAAAACCCTGTGCCAATGCATTCTCTTATATATGTGAGCGTCGCATAGGGAGCCTTGTACATATAAGAGAAAGCATTGGCCTAAAAATATTTACCTTGAACTTGTAAGCCAGTGCATTCTTTTATATATGTGAGGCTCCCTACGGGAGACTTTGATATATAAGGGAATGCATTGGCCTAACCATATTTATCTTGATCTAGTAAGCCAGTGCATTCTCTTATATATGCGAGGCTCCCTATGGGAGACTTGGAATATATAAGGGAATGCACTGGCACATGGTCTTTAATGCTGCACCAGCATCTGATGTACAACTTGAAGTTATTTGTGGTTATTATGTAATAAGTTTTGTACATATATTTTCACATATGTCAATGCCAATAAAAAATCAAATAAAAAATATATCATGATATGGTTAAAAGTGGTGATGGTCTTAAAGACGTAATAGTGTTTGCACATTTACCCACTGCGAGTGCCTTAGGTGCCGTTAGTTGGATCACATTCTAATCATCGGCAGCCAATACTGTAATATCACAACAGCTACCATATAGAGATTCACATTAATTGCTTTCGGATTCGTTATCGTGTTGAGAGCTTCGCAGTGTGATTTCTTTAATCCCGTAGCTGCAGACGTGAAATTGAATTGGGATAAAACAAGATTTAAATTAGATTTGCCCAATCTCCAAGCTGTGGCTTTCGTGTACGACATTTACGTATTAATTCAAAGCTATTTTGCCTCTAATCTAATTTGCAATCCATTTTATTTTTGTCTTGCCTGTTGCTAACAATCAATATAAAGCGTTTAAAACTTTAACGCGAATATGGAAAATTATCTGCTTTTTTCGTTTTGAATCACATTGAGATATTTGTGGTGGTGCTGATTGATTATTTTTTTTTTTTGCCCGAAAATACCACGAACAGAGAGAACATGTTAAATTAGACAAACTATTTTCCTCCATGCATTAAAGGGGAAGGAAACCCTCAACATATCAGGCCGTTAATATATTCTGTATATCAACCATGGTGAGATAAAACACCTCTCATTTCTCAGTTATGCTCAAACACAACGATACCACATCGCATAATACAAAACTCCCGATAATTACGGCATGTTCATATTTATAAGATCATGACATCATAACCTCACTCCGTGTTACTATCCTTTGTACATATATGAAAAGGCTATCACACTAAAATCATTTTGGCGTGTTGTTTGTTATTCTGCGCAATATCCAAGCATATTCTACCATATATCCCCCACAAACTTTGTTTTGGGAAGGGAGGGGGGGGGGCTGAAACTCCGCAGCCTGGAAGACATAAGATCAATTTAAATCGTGAATTGCTAAGCCACAAAGAGGTCACATCTTAGCATTCCAACAAAGAACAAACAAATGGAACTTTAATTGACATTAGAGGACAATCCCTTTGATAATAATCGTTCCCTGATTTTTGGTAAAGCACACCAATTCCCAAGGCTGGCAAATGAATAGTTCAGTGATTATCCCATTGTTAGGCACATGCAACTCATAACAGACAAATCACACGGGTGCTTCAAAGTAGCTTCAATTACCAGAGGCCATGCACAGGGGCATGAACAATGCTCTGCTGCCCCCACACACACTGCTATAAGCCATTACGATATACCTGCCTCCAGAATAATATACGCATATATATATAGGGACGACGTATAAGGGGAGTGCGGGTGGGGGCAAGGAGCGCTTTTACAAGCCGCTGTGCATGGCCGCTGATATATTAATTGAAGCTACTTTGAAACGACGATGCGATTTGTTTGTTAGAGTAGCCTGTATCAAACAATGGGATTTCACTGAACTATTATTTTCCCAGCCTCGGGAATTGGCATGCTTTACAAAAAATACAATATATATACATCAACAGGGCGAGCGGATAGTAACACATGCACTGGTTGAATTATTAGATTTATTAATTAATTACATTTATTATAATTATTCCACAGAACTAATACAGTTCCGAAAATATTCACATGTTCTCAGGACAGGTAATCCAAAGATGAAACCAAACAAATTAATATTCACATTTAGAACCAAAGAATATTGATATATCCAATAATCCAACAGAATGACCACTTCAATATATGTGGTGGAAATTTGAATATATTATACCTTTGGCAAAAAGTAAGTTGGTTGTTGGTAACATTTCCAACGCTTGAAGATCAAACTCCTTATCATCTAGCAGACCGACTCATTCGTAATTCATGATCCACTTGTAATATAATAGTAAGACACATGTGACTGTCACATTCGACTTTCCAACTACATGAGATCGGGACCACACATCTGCGAGGTGATTTTGTTTTGGTAAGAATGGGTCACCCGCTAATCACGTGCACAGGACTAGTCAGTTTTGTTTCGGACATCTATTCACATTCAATGGCAATCACCGCATGGTTAATCACGGTTATTTGCCGTGGCTAACAGGCTATTGTGTTCAATCTCGGCCACCACACATATTGTGTGTCATGGTCAACATGCGCTCAATGCTGCATTTCCAGTTAATCGCATTATGTGGGATCAATTGTGCTCTAAGTTGGTCAGAGCATGCGAATTGTTCTTTACCGGAATAAATCTCGTCCTCGACTCGATTTATTCTGGTAAAGAACTATTATTGTACTCTAACCCTGACTGTATTAAACATGTGTCCTCCGTATCTGATTCCACGTGGCAAATGCCTGTGTTTCTAAATATAAACAAATTATGGACTGACATCATTTCAAAGTTTATTTTCTGTGTTAACAAGTAATAATGTAACCCATAGTGAATCAGATGTATGTCATAGATTCACATCTATTTAAATAGTTGGAACTGTAATAACTATCACTGACAACCGACCTGAAATCAGGACATTAAATAGAATTATCGGCGCCTAAACAACAGTTCTGCGAATGTGCACTTGTATCGCTAAAGTGCTAAATATGATGAATATTCTTGTTAGGGTGTATGACCATTTCTATATTCCCACCAGACCTGTTTAATTTCCCAATTTCGGCAGGAGTCTCCCGATTTTGTATAATTTTCCTGTGCTCGCAAACGGGAAACGAAATCTCCTGATTCAAATGATAAAATAAAAAATTAGCAGATGGCTGTAGCAAGCGATAAGCCATGATAAGCCATGATAAGCCATGCACGCTATAGTGTTACAAATCAATTAGAAATATATCGCCTGCGAGTCGAACAGTCACAAAATGTTGACTCAATGTCGGCTTTCTTTTGTTTAACAGCGTTGAGTAAGCAAATGCGGGCTTCAATGTTCAAACAAGGATTATAATATACCAAACAAGAAGCCTTCCTTTTGGGCCACACTTAATATATTAAGTGTTGGTTTCTGCTCGCCCGACTGAGACATAAAAAACATCTCCCTATTTTCACTAAATTTCCCTATTTCTGAGGACAAATCTCCCTATTTCCAATTTTGAAAGTAAACAGTCTGATCACCCACCAAACTTTGTTTTGGGAGGGCAACCCTCCCCTGCTATGTCACCCCTGGGACCCTAGATAGAACCAACTACCATAGTGTTATTCTTGCAAATAAAACAGGACAGACTAACAGTAATTGTATTTTTCTTCAATCACTTACAACAGAATAAACCCTGCATGCCTGCAGCAATATTGCATTTGCAGAATTTCATTCGAAATTCCAATCATTCCAGAAACATGCTTCAGGAAATACGAGGAGTTAAACAAACATTAGTCACAGAATTAATAAGATATCCAAGAATTATCGGCAGACGTAAGCGTCTGGATTGCCGCAGGACAAGAGTAAAGATACTGAAATTGATCACCAGCAGAACATGAAACTCATTCTGCCAAATTATATTTGTCTCCAGGATACAATCGGTTCTATCAAGAAATGACGAAAGCATTGCATAAGACAAATGGTTTCCCTTGGCAGACATGTCTTTAAAACGACAATAGTTATTTTGGGGGTATAATCAAGAGTGGCCCATCAGTTTGATGAATTTAAAGTTTGTGTTTCATTGCAGATTGCTCAGGATTTAAGTGGTGTATTTCCATATTCTATGACCCAGTAGCTAGGGGAGAAAAACAGCATCTATATATATATATTTGCAAATGTCTGTCTATCTGCTTGAATTAACAAGGAACCATCTAGAGAATTCAAAAGGAATCTAACAATACAATACAATAGGGTTTAAAATAACAAGATAGAAAAAAAATTAACCCTTTACCCAACAGAACGGCCCTGTGCCAATGCATTCTCTTATATATGCGAGTCGACCATAGGTCGCCTCGCATATATAAGAGAATGCATTGGCTTAACACATTAAAAATTATAAAATTGTTAAAGAATGTAAGAAAAAATAGTAAAAAAAGATTTTTTTTAGGCCAATGCATTCTCTTATATATGCGAGGCGACCTATGGTCGACTCGCATATATAAGAGAATGCATTGGCACAGGGCATAACTGTAACTATCACAATGTGGTCAATGAGCCGGTTTCAATGATATCCATATTTGTATGGTTTTATTGAGACAGACCGAAGATATTTTAGGCTGTTGAAGCTTTATTTGGCCAGTTTTGGCCGGTTTGTTGGGTAAAGGGTTAAGCGTTGAAAAAATTCAGACAGACCTCATAATCGAAGGTGCACAGGATCATGCCTGAGAATAAGGTGCATGTCATTTGCAGAATGAGGTCCCCAGAGAGTGAATTTTAAGTGACACTATCCCGCATAGTGGGCTAGCATTACTAAATTCACCCTCTGGGGACCTCATTCTGCTTAGGCCTCATCTTCTCTGGAAAGTTTATTGATTATAAAATTTCTATAAAAACTTCACATAGATTCTATTTCTTTTTTAGTTTAGTTTCTCTAAATCCCCAAATTGGCAGACGACACCTTGCATAATCGAGGTTCCCAATGGGTGTACATCACAATATTCACCATTTGGGAACTTCAATCTGAGTCGATGTCTCTCATAGCAGATGAGGCCATGCAGAATGAGGTGCCCAGAGGGTTAATTTGTTGACTTGATTCTAATGATGTGTGTATAAGACTCCAGCTACCTGCGGAGTAGACATAAATGATAACATATAATACATATATAACACACTCCCATGTCTTTATAAGAAGTTAGCACAGGAAAGTTCATCCTTGTCCGTGTGAACAGAAAATGATAGTCCAGATGATCTGAATATGTTGTTAGATAGTTACTGTACACTTCCAGTGCTTATTGCTTTGATGAGATTGTGAAAGTTTGCACCAGCTTTAGTGAGGCAGTCCGATATCTGACAACTACCCTTTAACCCTTTACCCAACAGAAGGGCCCTGTGCCAATGCATTCTGTTATATATGCGAGTCGACCATAGGTCGCCTCGCATATATAAGAGAATGAATTGGCTTAACACATTAAAAATTATAAAATTGTTAAAGATTGTAAGAAAAAATGGTAAAAAGTGTTAAAAAGATTTTTTTTAGGCCAATGCATTCTCTTATATATGCGAGGCGACCTATGGTCGACTCGCATATATAAGAGAATGCATTGGCACAGGGCATAACTGTAACCATCACAATGTGGTCAAGGAGCCGGTTCCAATGATATCCATATTTGTATGGTTCTATTGAGACAGACCGAAGATATTTTAGGCTGTTGAAGCTTTATTTGGCCGGTTTTGGCCGGTTTGTTGGGTAAAGGGTAAACCAATGTAGTCGCACATTCGATCCCTTGGTCAATATTTTCCTTAATACTCGCCAGATCTAAACGAAGCCTCTTTTCCGCAACTAACTTGGTGGAGTGGGCATTCTGGACAACGACTTATTGTCGGTGAAACAAATTATTGGTATGTTTCCAAGAGTTTTGGCAGGAATAATCTGTAAAATACTTCGCAAGAAAAAACAAGCATCTATTCTATTCCTTCTGCGAGAGCCATGGCTATTCTGCTGCAAGCGTGCTCTTAACCACTCTTAATTTTCTTTCCTGCCCAAGATATAGGACACCATCTGCCATTGTTTCCTCTGAGAAATATTAAATGTCCTCCAGCACTTGATATACTCTGTCTGATAGATTAGCATGAGAAGCATCTGAATACATGACAATTTCCATCTCACACAATTCTCCTAAACTAGGAAACAATTGCAAACACATTGTTTTTAGCTTTCCTCACCACTTTATTGACCTTTGAACTAATCCTTGAATCATTCATTTCTGTAGAGGTTGAAAGGTCTAGCACATCGAAACTCAAATCTGGTTGACTCTGTGTTGCAATCCAATGCAACTGTCCTATCACTTTTCGCAGCGATTCACCCTGAGTAATCTGTTCTAACTCAGCAGTATATTCATGCTGTTCCAATGTGATGTGCTTGTCATGATGTGTGATATTTAGTCCAATATATCAAAAAGTGTTGTCCATCTTCTTGCCACACTGAAATCTTTGTGTCATGTAATTTATCACATTGTTCCTGAAAAGGTCTGTTCCTGCCCACAAAATATCGTTGACATGCATTAGGAATAATCCCTGTAGCTTTTCATAAAAATGCCAAAAGAACAGTGCCCGATCAAGTGTTGACTGTTTACACCCAACGTCCCATAAGTTCCTTTTTCACGCTTAGAAACCAGTTTCTCGATGCATCTACCAGTCCATATACATATTTCTTCAATCTCCAAACACATTTATCAGAAGCACACTCTCTAGGTGGTTGCATGTAGATATCTCGATCTATATTATTTCCTTGAAGAAACGCTGCTTTGATATCAATTGTATGCACGTTTATTAATTCAGGTGGAAAATTCCAAAAATTATATTGTGTCATTGGAATGTTACCTAAGACATTAATAAACAAGCAGTCGCAGACGACGGTATCCCCCGCTGAATAGTGCAGTTGGGGAAGTGCATTCTCAGTATGTGCTAAACAAGAGGTGGGATTTTGTCAAAAAGCCTGGCTTGCGAACTCATTTTAGGTACTGACATTTGTGGAAATTAGCCATGTGACAAGTCCAATAACTCTGAAAATATCCGGCCGGACCTGGTTTGGGAATTCGTTCTAGATACTGGTCATGTGAACTCATATACCAAAAATCTTTGAAATCCGTTAACATTTGTGGAAATGAGCCCAGCGCATCGTCCATTTGCACACAAAAAAATAAACAAAGTCCAATAACTCTGCTGAAAATATCATGCCGGACCTGGTTTACAATCTGGTTCTAGATACTGGTCATGTGAACTCATATACCAAAAATCTTTGAAATCCGTTGACATTTGTGGAAATGAGCCCTGTGACGTCGTCCATTTGCACACACAAAAATAAACAAAGTCCAATAACTCTGCTGAAAATATCCGGCCGGACCTAGTTTGCAAACTCGTTCTAGATAATTGTCATGTGAACTCATATACCAAAAATCTTTGTTAGGGTTAGGTTATAATAAATGTGCTTATACCTTATAAAATATATAGTACTTTAGCAGCATGGTTCACTTGGCTGACCCAATCTACAACTTGTTTGCCCATATCATAATAAAAACCAGTTTATGTTCTTTTTAATTATGTCACATCTACTGTCTGTTGACTATAATGAATATATTTCTTACATTTCCCCTCCTAAATATACGTTATTCCATTCAAGTGATCCTAAATCAGGCTATAATATTTTTGTGGCCTAAGTTCTAAATGAAGATAAAACAAATAGCCTTTTTGAAGATATAGAGAAAAACCATTTGAAATCTCTGTGCGAACTTACCAAAGAAGGTAATAACAATTTTATCACTTTTTGGTTGCATTGAAGTGAGCAATAATATGAGATATCTGGGACTAATCAATTGATTCCACTAACATTTGCAGTTATATCGAAGATGGGGGTATCTCTTCCCAGGCATCACTTCCATCAATAGTATTTTTATTGAAACTTATTTTGGTGTTAGTTGGCTAGTTTCACATACATGTAGCTCTTGCCAGCTATGCCGCTAAGTCTGAGTTCAGTGTGCCTGTCATTAGCATCACTAAATTCACCCTCTGGGGACCTCATTCTACTTAGGCCTCATCTTCTGGTAATATCACAACATCCTCAGGAAAGACATGGCAGGAGGTAGATTTAACTGAGAAATCACACTATGTAGACAAGACTAAGTTTAATGTGCCTGTCATTTGCAAAACGAGGTCCCCAGAGGGTGAATTTAGTGACGCTATCCCGCATAGTTCTAATACTTATAATCTGTATTTTAACCCTTTACCCAACAAACCGGCCAAATAAAGCTTCAACAGCCTAAAATATCTTCGGTCTGTCTCAATAGAACCATACAAATATGGATATCATTGGAACCGGCTCCTTGACCACATTGTGATAGTTACAGTTATGCCCTGTGCCAATGCATATATAAGAGAATGCATTGGCACAGGGCCGTTCTGTTGGGTAAAGGGTTAATACCCTCCAAAATGCCTGGTCTTTATTGAACTTCGTATAATTGAGACACAGATTATAATTTGCACAAGGATAAAACTGTTTAGGAGAAACTCAAGCCTGTGGTCAGTGTGCCTGTCAATTGCAGAATGAGGTCCCCAGAAGGTGAATTTAGTGACGCTATCACACACAGCAGCCTAGCATCACTACATTCACCCTCTGGGAACCTCATTCTGCATGGCCTCATCTACTATGGGAGACATAGACTCGAACTGAAGTTCCCAAATGGTGAATATTGTGATGTACACCAATTGGGAACTAAACTAAAAAAGAAATAGAATCTATGTGAAAAAGTTATAGAAATTTGGTAATAAAGAAATGTGACAGTGCTATTTTATATACAAAAGCAGTATATGCCTTTATTACATGCTACACATGTATACTAACTAAGTTATTATACCTAACTCACTAATATACATTTTATAGCTGCATTGTCATTTCATTCCGCGTACTTGGTTCATTTCGTTCCATTTCGCGCTATTCCGTTCTTTAATTTCCCGTTCCTAGTTCGGTTCCTGATCTCTATTTTGCTATTTCCTATTTCTATCTACGCCCAATCTCTTACCCGCTTAAGTCTTCCTCTGTCTAGTTCAGCGCCCAGTATTAGACCAAACTATAAGACACTACCGGATTTCAGCCAATCACAGGTAACATTATTTGCCGCGCTTTTCAGTTGATAATTAGCGTTCAACGAGTGCACATCGTTCGTCTCGTTTGACATTTAGTGTCGTCGCACTTGAAATACTTCAAATGGTTGAAGAATGTTAAAGTTAAGAAGTATAAGATGAATACTACGTTATGACATCTTGACCTATGTTCCTATGATATGGTATGTGATATTTGTTATGTTTGTACCCGTTATTATATCTTGTATTTTAATAATATTGTCTTCGGTTTTGAAAGTTTAGAGTTATGTCACATTTGCAATATATATTTGCCCAATAGTTTAGGGATGTGGAAATCGCACGCTGCGTTCGTAATCTCCCTTTTATACTAGCATGTAGGTTTTATTTCTAACTGTTCGTCAGTTAGGATTGTGTCAAAATAGTTGTTTATATCGAAAATAGGGAAGTTGGTTTATTGACACAATCACATTTCACATATTTATTAATATCCATACTGGATATTTATTCGGCAGCAACTATAACCTATGTATTTGTTCGCCAGGGTCCTGTTGGTTATTTCGTTGGTCATCTGGATCTCCCATCTTGATGTCTGATGTCTGATGTTGTTGGATGTCTAGCTGTCTGTATAGATGTGTGTGATGTCATCCATGTGTCGTGATGTTGGATTGTGTTTCCGTTGCATGAGTATCAAATAAATGCATGATGAAGACTTTTAAGGTAGGCGTTATTTCGTTGGTCATCTGGATCTCCCATCTTGATGTCTGATGTTTGATGTTGTTGGATGTCTAGCTGTCTGTATAGATGTGTGTGATGTCATCCATGTGTCGTGATGTTGGATTGTGTTTCCGTTGCATGAGTATCAAATAAATGCATGTGAAGACTTTTAAGGTAGGCGTAGTGTTTCAATAGACCCTGCCTGATGATCAAGACTCAGAGACCATACATGTTTGTGATAGCGACATGGTTCACTTAAGACCCACCCCTGTGCTCTACCACAGAAACTTTCCAGAGAAGATGAGACCTGAGGCTAAGCAGAATGAGGTCCCCAGAGGGTAAATTTAATTATGTTAGCCCACTACGCAGGTCGGTCCACTCAAGCTGGGAGAAATCAACAATAGGCCACAGTGTTAGAGAGAGCTGGTAAGGCCAAATAAAAAAGATACTATGTTTTTTTTTTAAAGTTTTTTACCACCAATGCACATACATGACGATGTTCATTAGTGTGCAAAACACATGGTATTCCTGTGTAAAGTGACTGCTGGACATCAACAGTTAAAACTCCAGGTGTGGATTCATGGATTCATGGATTGATGAGCATGATTTTGCAATTTCAATTTCCTGAGAGTGGATCTCAGGCCTGCTTTAAGCCTTGTTTTGGAATTATCAACAGACATGGTGGGTGCATATCGGTATATATATAGAGGTTATATCACCACACATGGTAGGGGTATTATGCTACTGTTTCCAAAAACCATACAAGTACCAGTGTAATGGTGGTATTACGGGTAAAATTCTCATAAAACATTAGTGACATCAATTTCATACCAAGAAATATAGCCAAAATTATGAAAATGCGGTATGTGAATATCAAATCACACACTTAAGCATAAACCAAGTTTAATCTTTAATTCAATCTTAATGTATATTTCCACTGAGTTGTTCAAGTAATACTTTCCCCACAACATGAGTTGGCATTTTATGTCACTTCGGTTGAGGTAGTTCTATATTTCTGCAGCTGGATAAAAAATTAAAAAATTAAATTCCTTGGGTCCGTGAAGTTAGCACAACATTCAACATTCAACATTCGTTCAACATTCGCGTGAAGTTGGCACAACATTCAACATTCAACATTCGTTCAACATTCGAATTTTCTTGTACATAAGTTTTTTTAACGTGAATGGATTAAGTGGGTCGTATATATAGCACTCCTATCAAAATTAGAGTAATCGATACTTCGATGCTCATTTTTGAGCAATTTTAACATTCGATTTTTCATGTACGTAAATTGTTTTAACGTGAATGGATTTAATGGGTCGTATATATAGCACTCCTATCAAAATGAGTGTTCGATATTTCGACGCTCATTTTTGAGCAATTTCAATTCCGGGGGAGAGAGAGGGCACATCATATACGCATGATCGGATCGGGCCCATATATGCAGGCATTGTACCCTGATGGTACTTTAATTATCCATAGGGCCCACGCCTATCATGTGTGGTTTTCGCTGGCGAATGTTGGACAGAAAGAACATTCAACATTCGTTCAACATTCGCGTGAAGTTGGCACAACATTCAACATTCAACATTCGTTCAACATTCGAATTTTCTTGTACATAAGTTTTTTTAACGTGAATGGATTTAGTGGGTCGTATATATAGCACTCCTATCAAAATTAGAGTATTCGATACTTCGATGCTCATTTTTGAGCAATTTTAACATTCGATTTTTCATGTACGTAAATTGTTTTAACGTGAATGGATTTAATGGGTCGTATATATGGCACTCCTATCAAAATGAGTATTCGATATTTCGACGCTCATTTTTGAGCAATTTCAATTCCGGGGGAGAGGGGGGGCACATCATATACGCATGATCGGATCGGGCCCATATATGCAGGCATTGTACCCTGATGGTACTTTAATTATCTATAGGGCCCACGCCTATCATGTGTGGTTTTCGCTGGCGAATGTTGGACAGAAAGAACATTCAACATTCGTTCAACATTCGCGTGAAGTTGGCACAACATTCAACATTCGTTCAACATTCGAATTTTCTTGTACATAAGTTTTTTTAACGTGAATGGATTAAGTGGGTCGTATATATAGCACTCCTATCAAAATTAGAGTATTCGATACTTCGATGCTCATTTTTGAGCAATTTTAACATTCGATTTTTCATGTACGTAAATTGTTTTAACGTGAATGGATTTAGTGTGTCGTATATATAGCACTCCTATCAAAATGAGTATTCGATATTTCGACGCTCATTTTTGAGCAATTTCAATTCTGGGGGAGAGAGAGGGCACATCATATACGCATGACCGGATCGGGCCAATATATGCAGGCATTGTACCCTGATGGTACTTTAATTATCCATAGGGCCCACGCCTAGCATGTGTGGTTTTCGCTGACGAATGTTGAACAGAAAGAACATGCAACATTCGTTCAACATTCGCGTGAAGTTGGCACAACATTCAACATTCAACATTCGTTCAACATTCGAATTTTCTTGTACATAAGTTTTTTTAACGTGAATGGATTAAGTGGGTCGTATATATAGCACTCCTATCAAAATTAGAGTATTCGATACTTCGATGCTCATTTTTGAGCAATTTTAACATTCGATTTTTCATGTACGTAAATTGTTTTAACGTGAATGGATTTAGTGTGTCGTATATATAGCACTCCTATCAAAATGAGTATTCGATATTTCGACGCTCATTTTTGAGCAATTTCAAATCACGCTCATTTTTGAGTAATTTCAATTCCGGGGGAAAGAGGGGGCACATCATATACGCATGATCGGATCGGGCCCATATATGCAGGCATTATACCCTGATGGTACTTTAATTCTCCATAGGGCCCACGCCTAGCATGTGTGGTTTTCGCTGGCGAATGTTGAACAGAAAGAACATGCAGCATTCGTTCAACATTCGAATTTTCTTGTACATTTGTTTTTGAACGTGAATGGATTTAGTGGGTCGTATATATAGCACTCCTATCAAAATGAGTATTCAATACTTCGATACTAATTTTTGAGCAATTTTAACATTCGATTTTTCTTGTACATAAATTGTTTTAACGTGAATAGATTTAGTGGGTCGTATATATATAGCACTCCTATCAAAATGAGTATTCGATACTTCGATGCTCATTTTTTAGCAATTTTAACATTCGATTTTTCTTGTACATAAATTGTTTTAACGTGAATGGATTTAGTGGGTCGTATATATATAGCACTCCTATCAAAATGAGTATTGGACACTTCGACGCTCATTTTTGAGCAATTTCAATTCCGGAGGAGAGAGAGGGGCACATCATATACGCATGATCGGTTCGGGTCCATATATGCAGGGACTGTACCCTGGTGGTACTTTAATTCTCCATAGGCCCACGCCTATAGCATGTGTGGTTTTCGCTGGCGAATGTTAAACAGAAAGAACATTCAACATTCGTTCAACATTCGTGTGAAGTTGGCACAACATTCAACATTCGTTCAACATTCGATTTTTCTTGTTCATAATTTTTTTTTACCCCTTCCGCCTACAACCCATTTGTGAAATTTTGAATGTGGTCATGCATGTTACAGTACAGTACAGGACACGATGAAAATGATGATGGATATGATCTAGACATTGATTATTTTTTCTCTCTCCGTCTGTCTGCGAGAAATTGACGTTCTTGATGTTCTCGTTGCTGTAATACTTTTTGGAGCTCTGCACGTTCAGCTTATAATTGCACTTCTGCTATCAGATTCTGACTGTTTCTTATGAGCTCCGCAACAAATCAGTCAACAACAAATCAGTTGAATATTTACCAGTTGTATGTTTACACAAACATGTTTTCACAATAATTCAAACTCAGTGGATTCATGCTGATACCAATCACTGACCATTCATCATCGCGTGTCTGTTTATACAACGATATGAAGGGATCACACGCGCGTGTTTATACAAACAGTTGATTACCGATAAGGCATGCACACGATAACTGTTTTCTAAAGCCAGAACATCACCGAAATGCTTAGAGTTAAGTGATAAGAAATCATAATTATATATATGTCCAATTTGAATTCATAAATATAATTTAGAACTGGAAAGTAAAAATTCAAGCATGAGTTTACGGGGTCCGTTAGGCCCGTTCCAAACGACAGATTTTTGTCGACTCGAATCTAATTGTATTAAATCCGTTGGTGATGCGATTGCGGTCAACTTTGTTTCAGACGGACGCATCTTCGTCGCGTCGAATATAATGCATCGGTCGATTTATTTAAAGGTGCACCACCGGTTACCGTCACAAAATGGTCATCCGTAGATATATATAGAGCCCTATATACCGGTATATTATACATATATGATCATATATACCAAGATGCAGTACAAATTATGTATATGTATATGCGCGATGGTAGCGCGAATATATGTGCACGTGTATATATGAGGATGTATATAGTACATATATAGTTATTATTATCTTCTATACTATATAGTTTGAGACTTCGTATATGTGTGTGTGTGTGTGTACTTGATAGAATCCAAAACGCGTGTACAGATTGAGCTCAAACTTCTTATGTAAGTGTCAAATCACACCGACACGACCGTGGTAGCGGTTTAGAGAAGCTCAGAGCACCCGTTCTCCAATCTCAAATCACCGCAAAGGCACGGCGGGGGTTAATCAAGTGATTATTTAATGAGCGTTTGTTTTTGACGCATCTCTATAAAGAGCGTCTGTTTCCCATTCAACGTTATTCGCATCTGCAGAGTTATACGGGAACGCAAACGTTATCGCTCGAAATTTATTCCCTGCGAGCACGGATGGCGCGCTTTGATTTTACAGTATATACCTTCGGTATATACCGAAATCATCCCAGATAATCACGAATATAGCATCAGATTTCTCCCCAGATATACCGTTATAAAGCTACTGGAATCTGCCAATCTACGGGAAATTCCAGGGAATGGCGATTGAGCTCAAACTTGCTACCTACGGGAAGTGTCATATATATGAGTGTGTCCCTTATAGACTCTAACCGATTGAGCTCAAACTTGCTAAATAAGAAAATAGCCCCCAAGCCGTAAATATCAACAACAACGATATTACTAAATACACGTTTTCGGCAATGTGAGAGTTTTCGGGGAGCCGTGATGCCAACAACAACAACGACCCGAAGACAGATTTCCCGACGGGAAGCGTTTGTTTTAAATTCAATGCAATGTTATCGTAGAGAGATTTCACGAAACAAAGAATGCGTTGTCTGTCGTTCCTAGGAAGGGGGGATTTCTACGGGTAAATTTTTCCACCAGAAACAAAACAATTAATTAAAACAATTTACAATTTAATTAAAACAATTTAAAATTAAAAAAAATTAACAATAAAAAAACAATTCAGAAACAAAATATATTAAATTTAAAAAACATTAAATTCATATTCAAAAATGTCATGTTTCTGAAACAAAGCCATGGGACGAATACCGCCAGTGGCGGGCTAACCTGCTAGTCTACTATATATTTTGAGAACTACGTATATATGTGTGTGTGTGTGTGTGTATATTTGTCCAAACGGCTGGCTCGATTGAGCTCAAACTTCCTATATCTAAGGGTAAAATCCCACGGGAATGATCGTCGCGGCGTTTTTGGGGAAGCTCCGACCACCCGTTCTTCACTCCCAGTCACAAAACGGCCTTGCGGAGTTAATCTGGTTGATAGTTAAAGAGCGTTCCTATCCGCAGTGTCGTTGATAAAGAGCGTATGTGCGTAATGTGATTCTTATGTCTGTATACAGACATGAGCGTGTTGTGTGATATATTTTTACGTACTTAGGGCTTCCTAGGAAAGGGGTTCGGGTCAGTTTTTCCGCCCTAGTTGATCTTCACCTTGAAACGGGTACCCGAAATGATATATATGTGATCTTCACCTTGAAACGGGTACCCACAAATTATATATATGTGTGTGTCCTTTATAGACTCGAACCGATTGAGCTCAAACTTGCTACCTACGAGAAGTGTCATGGACGGGTTAAATTGTGACCCCGACCTGACCTTGACCTTGAAAATGATAAATTCAAGGTCAAATCGGGTAAAACTGGCGGATTCCGACGAAATTTTACACCTAGGTGCAGCATACGTGTCTCGGAAGCTGTTGCAATTGCTTTTTCGAACAAAGCGAAGGGACGAATGCCACCTGTGGCGGGCTAACCTGCTAGTCTACCATATATTTTGAGAACTCCGTATATATGTGTGTATGTGGGTACTTCATAGAATCGAAGACGGCTGGTCGGATCGAGCTCAAATTTCATATATAAGGGTAAAATACGTCCACGTCGCATTTTGGACGAGCTCTGAGCACTCATTCTCCACTCCCAATCATCAAAATCATCGCAAACGACACTTCGGGGGTTAAGGCATCAACGATCTTTATATTGGCCGTATTTGGAGTCGTTAACCGACTAACGCTCTTTATTGCCATCGACGTTGATAAACGGTTAAACATGCGTACGAAACTACGGACGCAAAACGCGAAATGCATTTATCTCGATTAAAAAGGCAGAATTAACGTGTTGTGTGATTCTTATGTCTGTCGTTCCTAGGAACGGGGGAATTTTCAATCATACCTCTTTTAGGGACGGGTACTGCGTGTTGTGTGAAAACAAAAAATGCGTGTTGTGTGAATCTTAAATGTCTGTCGTTCCTAGGCACGGGGGAAATTTTCATCGGGTCAGTTTTTCCGCCCGATGTACCTTAAATCATACCTCTTTTAGGGACGGGTACTGCGTGTTTAGTGATTCTTATGTCTTCTTCACCACGGGTAAAATAAGGTCTAATCGGGTAAAATATTGAAAAACCAAAAATTTAATTAAAAAAATTAAAAAATCCAGTAAATTAAAAATGCACGGGTAAAATATTGAAAAACCAAAAATTTAATTAAAAAATCCGGTAAATTAAAAATGCACAATTAACTCATGTTATAAACAAAAAATTAATATTAACTCATTGGGAAAAAAAATTTAAAACATTAAAAATTGTCATGTTTCTGACGAACGCCGCCAGTGGCGGGCTAACCTGCTAGTCTTCTATCTTCTATACTATATATTTTGAGAACTCCGTGTATTCGAGAGATAGCCCACACCCTCCGGACCTCAATGATATGATCGTGAATGAGTATTGATATACCCCACTAAACTTTGACAAACACCAGTAATGGTGTGTAGATCATTTACATATCTCTCCTATATATTTTGATACAATCTATCTAATTTACATATCTCTCTTATATATTTATGTGTGTGTGTGTGGGGTGGTACTTCATACAAATCTACGATTCTCGACCGATCGGGACGAAACTTGGTACGTGTGTGTAGTTTGACCAGGCGGTGGTCGTTGTCGTATTGGCGAGCCCGTGCGACGCCCGTGCAGCGCATGCGCAGACGACATCTGGGAAACGGGTGGAGCTATCGACTTGAAATTTGCTATGTGAATGTATCTTTGCGCCGGGTACAACGTGTTGTGTGAAAAAAAAAATGCGTGTTGTGTGAATCTTATGTCTGTCGTTCCTAGGCACGGGGGAAATTTTCATCGGGTCAGTTTTTCCGCCCGATGTACCTTAAATCATACCTCTTTTAGGGACGGGTACTGCGTGTTTAGTGATTCTTATGTCTTCTTCACCACGGGTAAAATAAGGTCTAATCGGGTAAAATATTGAAAAACCAAAAATTTAATTAAAAAAATTAAAAAATCCAGTAAATTAAAAATGCACGGGTAAAATATTGAAAAACCAAAAATTTAATTAAAAAATCCGGTAAATTAAAAATGCACAATTAATTCATGTTATAAACAAAAAATTAATATTAACTCATTGGGAAAAAAAATTTAAAACATTAAAAATTGTCATGTTTCTGACGAACGCCGCCAGTGGCGGGCTAACCTGCTAGTCTTCTGTCTTCTATACTATATATTTTGAGAACTCCGTGTATTCGAGAGATAGCCCACACCCTCCGGACCTCAATGATATGATCGTGAATGAGTATTGATATACCCCACTAAACTTTGACAAACACCAGTAATGGTGTGTAGATCATTTACATATCTCTCCTATATATGTTGATACAATCTATCTAATTTACATATCTCTCTTATATATTTATGTGTGTGTGTGTGTGGGGGTACTTCATACAAATCTACGATTCTCGACCGATCGGGACGAAACTTGGTACGTGTGTGTAGTTTGAACAGGCGGTGGTCGTTGTCGTGTTGGCGAGCCCGTGCGACGCCCGTGCAGCGCATGCGCAGACGACATCTCGGAAACGGGTGGAGCTATCGACTTGAAATTTGCTATGTGAATGTATCTTTGCGCCGGGTACAAATTTTATCGGGTCGCCGAGCCCGTGCGACGCCAGCTTCGCGCATGCGCAGACCAGATCTCGGAAACTGGTGGAGCTACCGGGTACAAATTTTTCTTATTGAAACGCGTGGAGCTAAAAATTAAAAAAATATATATAAAAATGTCATGTTTCGGACAAGCCGCCGGTGGCGGGCTAACCTGCTAGTCTACTATATAATTTGAGACTTCCGTATATATATGTGTGTGTATATTTGTCCTCTATAGACTCCAAAAGGGCTGGCTCGATTGAGCTCAAACTTCCCATCTAAGGGTAAAAAACCACGGGAATGGTCGTCGCGGCGTTTTGGAGAAGCTTTGAGCACTCGTTCTCCACTCCCAATCATCAAAATCACCGTCATCGGCACTACGGGGGTTAAGGCAGTCACGCTCTTTATATTGACCAAATTTGGCGTTGTTAACCGAGTAACGCTCTTTATTGCCATCGGCGTTGCTAAACGGTCACCTATGCGTACGAAACTACGGATGCAAAACGCACCGGTGCATTTATCTTGATTAAAAAGACAGAATTAACTCATTGAAAAACAACAATTGCGTGTCGTGTGATTCTTATGTTTGTCGTTCCTAGGAACGGGGGAGATTTTCATCGAATCATACCTCTTTTAGGGATGGGTACCATAATTTCTCTTGATTAAAAAGGCAGAATTAACTCATTGAAAAACAAAAAATGCGTGTTGTGTGATTCTTATGTCTGTCGTTCGTAGGAAGGGGGGTATTTCATCGGGTCAGTTTTCCGCCCTAGGGACGGGTACCATCATTTCTCTTGTTTTCTCTTGATTAAAAAGGCAGAATTAACTCATTGAAAAACAAAAAATGCGTGTTGGGTGATTCTTATTTCTGTCGTTCCTACGAAGGGGGAGATTGTTATCGGGTCAGTAAATTAAATTCAAAAATTAAAAGGCAGAATTAACTCATTGAATAACAACAAATTAAATTAAATAATTAATTATTAAAAAAAAAAATTTAAATTAAAAAACAATTAATTAAAAAAATGTCATGTTTCTGACCAACCACGCCAGTGGCGGGCTAACCTGCTAGTCTACTATATAATTTGAGACTTCCGTATATATATATGTGTGTGTGTGTGTGTATTTGTCCTCTATATACTCCAAAACGGCTGGCTCGATTGAGCTCAAACTTCCCATCTAAGGTTAAAAAACCACGGGAATGGTCGTCGCGGCGTTTTGGAGAAGCTCTGAGCACTCGTTCTCCACTCCCAATCATCAAAATCACCGTCCTCGGCACTGCGGAGGTTAAGGCAGACACGCTCTTTATATTGACCAAATTTGGCGTTGTTAACCGAGTAACGCTCTTTATTGCCATCGGCGTTGCTAAACGGTCACCTATGCGTACGAAACTACGGATGCAAAACGCACCGGAACGGCGGAATGCATTTATCTTGATTAAAAAGGCAGAATTAACTCATTGGAAAACAACAAATGCGTGTCGTGTGATTATTATGTCTGTCGTTCCTAGGAACGGGGGAGATTTTTATCGAATCATACCTCTTTTAGGGACGGGTACCATAATTTCTCTTGATTAAAAAGGCAGAATTAACTCATTGAAAAACTAAAAATGCGTGTTGTGTGATTCTTATGTCTGTCGTTCTTAGGAAGGGGGGTATTTCATCGGGTCAGTTTTCCGCCCTAGGGACGGGTACCATCATTTCTCTTGTTTTCTCTTGATTAAAAAGGCAGAATTAACTCATTGAAAAACAAAAAATGCGTGTTGGGTGATTCTTATTTCTGTCGTTCCTACGAAGGGGGAGATTGTTATCGGGTCAGTAAATTAAATTAAAAAATTAAAAGGCAGAATTAACTCATTGAATAACAACAAATTAAATTAAATAATTAATTATTAAAAAAAAAAATTTAAATTAAAAAACAATTAATTAAACAAATGTCATGTTTCTGACCAACCACGCCAGTGGCGGGCTAACCTGCTAGTCTACTATATAATTTGAGACTTCCGTATATATGTGTGTGTGTGTGTGTGTGTGTGTGTATTTGTCCTCTATATACTCCAAAACGGCTGGCTCGATTTAGCTCAAACTTCCCATCTAAGGTTAAAAAACCACGGGAATGGTCGTCGCGGCGTTTTGGAGAAGCTCTGAGCACTCGTTCTCCACTCCCAATCATCAAAATCACCGTCCTCAGCACTGCGGGGGTTAAGGCAGATACGCTCTTTATATTGACCAAATTTGGCGTTGTTAACCGAGTAACGCGCTTTATTGCCATCGGCGTTGCTAAACGGTCACCTATGCGTACGAAACTACGGATGCAAAACGCACCGGAACGGCGGAATGCATTTATCTTGATTTAAAAGCCAGAATTAACTCATTGGAAAACAACAAATGCGTGTCGTGTGATTCTTATGTCTGTCGTTCCTAGGAACGGGGGAGATTTTCATCGAATCATACCTCTTTTAGGGACGGGTACCATAATTTCTCTTGATTAAAAAGGCAGAATTAACTCATTGAAAAACAAAAAATGCGTGTTGTGTGATTCTTATGTCTGTCGTTCTTAGGAAAGGGGGGGGTGGGATTTCGTCGGGTCAGTTTTTCCACCCTAGGGACGGGTACCATAATTTCTCTTGTTTTCTCTTGATTAAAAAGGCAGAATTAACTCATTGAAAAACAAAAAATGCGTGTTGTGTGATTCTTATGTATGTCGTTCCTAGGAAGGGGGAGATTTTCATCGGGTCAGTAAATTAAATTAAAAAATTAAAAAGGCAGAATTAACTCATTGAATAACAACAAATTAAATTAAATAATTAATTATTAAAAACAAAAAATAAAATATTTTTTTTTTTTAAATGGGATGTTTCTGACCAAACACGCATGTGGCGGGCTAACCTGCTAGTCTACTATATATTTTTGAGAAATACGTAAATATATGTGTATATATATGTGTATATATATGTGTTTGTCCTTTATAGACTCGAAAACGGCTTCGCCGATTAAGATCAAACTTCCCATCTAAGGGTAAAAAGTCACGGGAAATGTCAACGGATCATTCGCGAGCCCGTGCGACGACTCCTTCGCCCCTTATCCACTCCCCAGTTATCGTCATTGGCCGGGAGTACTTAACGCAATAACGCTAAACGCTCCTTATATCTTCCATATTTGGGTTCGTTAACCGGTTAGCTCTTTATTCCCTTCGGCTTTCGCATACGGCTTTTGTTTACATTATCGCTCGAAATGGAACTCGCTTCTGTGTGATTCTTACGTACCTAGGGCTTCCTAGGAACGGGGGACATTTTCATCGGCTCAGTTTTTCCACCCGAGGTGATCTTCACCTTGAAACGGGTACCCACAAATGATATATATGTGTGTGTCCTTTATAGACTCGAACCGATTGAGCTCAAACTTGCAACCTACGGGAAATGTCATGGACGGGTTAAATTGTGACCCCGACCTGACCTCGACCTTGAAAATGATCAATTCAAGGTCAAATCGGGTCAAATTGAAAAACAAAAAATTACAAAATTAAAAAGGCACAATTAACTCATTGAAAAACAAAAAATTAAATTAA
The DNA here is from genome assembly GCA_032622095.1 of Siphonodentalium dalli. Lineage (NCBI taxonomy): Eukaryota > Metazoa > Mollusca > Scaphopoda > Gadilida > Siphonodentaliidae > Siphonodentalium > Siphonodentalium dalli. Next base: position 31,757,638 of record CP136065.1, read on the forward strand.
AAAATTAATTAAAACAAATTTATTAAATAAAAAAAATTAAAAAGGCACAATTAATTAATTGAAAAACAAAAAAATTAAATTAAAAAATTTATTACAAAAATTAACCTGCTAGTCTACTATATATTTGAGAACTCCGTATATAACTATACTAGAAGGTGACCCGACTTCGTCCGGGCTTTGACCATGAATTGACCATTTTGAAGGTCAAGGTCAGGTGGGGGTAACGATTTGACCCGTCCAAAACACTGCCCTGACAGAAGTACCCGACAAAAGTACCCGTCGAAATCCATCCGGTTTTACCCGATTTGACATTGAATTGATCATTTTGAAGGTCAAGGTCAGGTCGGGGTCACGACTCGACCCGTCCAATACACTCAGTGGACAAAAGTAACCCTACGTATCAAATTTCGTCGAAATCCCATCAAAATTCGCGATTTGACCTTGATTTGACCCGATTTCAAGGTAAAGGTCACGTCGCACGGGCAAATTAATAGGTTTATGCCACTCCCCGGCCGAAGGTTCCCTTACATACCAAGTTTCATCGAAATCCCGTGATATTCGGGCGTTTGACCTTCCAAAATATATAATAGACTAGCATGTTAGCCCGCCACATGCGGCGTTTGTCCGAAACATGACATTTTTTAAATTATTTTGTTTTTATATTATGTTTTTTTTAATTTTTTAATATTAATTTAATGTTTTTAAAATTTAATTTACGTTTTTTTGAATTTTTTAATTAATTTAATTCTTTTTTATAATTTAATTCTTTTTTTTAATGAAAAATCCCCCCTTCCTAGGAACGACAGACAACGCATTCTTTGTTTTTCAATGAGTTAATTCATGGTACCCGTCCTAAACTTCCCCGTTATTTAACCTGCCCGTGGCCATTGGGCAGCCCCTGACAGAGGTTGTCCACCCTTACGAGATGGTCAATAGTCCCCGAAAAGAGCGGACAGTCAATTAATCCCGTCGTGAAATCTCTCTGCATAATATTTCGAACGATAACGTTGCGTTGGATTGTAAACAAAGATCTTAGATCTTAGATCAATTCTGCCTTTTGCATTTTGCGTTTCTCATCCGTATTTCGCACGCATGGGGTAGTCGTTTAGCTATGTCGATTGCAATAAAGAGCGTTCGTCGTTAACATTTCCGAATATGGTCAATATAAAGATCGTTGATGCCTTAACCCCCGAAGTGGCGTTTGCGGTGATTTTGATGATTGGGAGTGGAGAATCAGTGCTCTGTTGGTCAGAAATTTTTTTTTTTTTTAATTTTTTGTTTCTGGCGGAAAAATTTACCCGATGAAATCCCCCCTTCCTAGGAACGACAGACAACGCATTCTTTGTTTTCTTTTCTTTTTTTTAACCTGCCCGTACCCGTCCTAATGTCATGAAATCTCTCTGCATAATATTTCGAGCGATAACATTGCATTGCATTGAAAACAAACGCTTCCCGTCGTGAAATCTCTCTGCGATAACATTGCATTGAATTGAAAACAAACGCTTCCCGTCGTGAAATCTCTCTGCATAATATTTCGAGTCTGCCGTACCCGTCCTAATGTCGTGAAATCTCTCTGCATAATATTTCGAGCGATAACATTGCATTGAATTGAAAACAAACGCTTTCCGTCGTGAAATCTCTCTGCATAATATTTCGAGCGACTCCCGTCATACAGATAAGTAGATAGCGAAAACGACGCTCTTTATATAGACACTGCGGAAAAAAATTCATGTTTCTGACGATTGCCGCCAGTGGCGGGCTAATCCGCTAGTCTCCTATATATTTTGACCATGCAGCCCCTTCCAAATGTTCGAAAATTGGGCTGAAGTCGTGCATGGGGTGTCAAAATAGCACTTTTCGTTACTAAATCGGCTACGTAGCCAGAACCATGGTGGCCACCCGGGAATCATTGTATTTTCGTGCGGTGCCACCCAGCGGGCATCTGTAGGAAAGTCACGCGACCACGCAGCCCTCCCAAATTTTCGAAAATTGGGCTGAAGTCGTGCATGGGGTGTCAAAATAGCACTTTTCGTTACTAAATCGGCTGCGTAGCCAGAGTCATGGTGGCCGCCCGGGAATCCTTGTATTTTCGTGCGGTGCCATCCAGCGGGCATCTATAGGAAAGTCACGCGACCACGCAGCCCCTCCCAAATTTTCGAAAATTGGGCTGAAGTCGTGCATGGGGTGTAAAAATAGCACTTTTCGTTGCTAAATCGGCTGCGTAGCCAGAGTCATGGTGGCCACCCGGGAATCCTTGTATTTTCGTGCGGTGCCACCCAGCGTACATCTATAGGAAAGTCACGCGGCCATGCAGCCCCTGCCAAAGTTTCGAAAATTGGGCTGAAGTCGTGCATGGGGTGTCAAAATAGCACTTTTCGTTACTAAATCGGCTGCGTAGCCAGAGTCATGGTGCCCACCCGGGAATCCTTGTATTTTCGTGCGGTGCCACCCAGCGGGCATCTATAGGAAAGTCACGCGACCACGCAGCCCCTCCCAAATTTTCGAAATTCGGGCTGAAGTCGTGCATGGATCTAAAAATTGCACTTTTTGTTCCTAAATCGGCTGCGTAGCCAGAACCATGGTGGCCACCCGGGAATCCTTGTATTTTCGTGCGGTGCCACCCAGCGGGCATCTATAGGACAGGGACGATTACATATAGCCCCTTCCAATTTTTCGAAAATTGGGCTGAAGTCGTGCATGTGGTGTCGAAATAGCACTCGTTGTTACTAAATCGGCTGCGTAGCCAGAACCATGGCGGCCACCCGGGAATCCTTTCATTTTCGTGCGGTGCCACCCAGCGGGCATCTATAGGACAGGGACGCGGCCATATAGACCCTTCCAATTTTTCGAAAATTGGGCTGAAGTCGTGCATGGAGCTCAAAATTGCACTTTTTGTTACTAAATTCTCAAAATATAATAATAATCGTTACTAAATCGCCTATGTATGCATATCCACAGCATCTACGGGACCATCCTTTTGGATTCTTCTTGTGCCACCACTAATCGATCTAAAAATCACAAACTAGGTCACATAAACTTGTCCAGCTGTTCAAAAATTGGGCGTAAGTCGTGCGTGGGGTAAAATTAGGACATTTTTCGTTGCTAAATTCCTTATGTATTCATAACCACAGCAGCCAGGGAGCTATCTTTATGGATACTTCTTGTGCCATCATTAGTCCATTTTGAAATCACAAACTAGTGTACATACGCCTGTCCAGCTGTTCAAAAATTGTGCGTAAGTCGTGCGTGGGGTCAAAATAATGAAAAAATTCATTTTTCGTTGATAAATCGCCTGCGTATAGGCATAACCATAGCAGTCACGGGGCTATCCTTGTGGATTCTTCTTGTGCCACCACTAGTCCATCTAGAAATCACAAATTGGTTCACATACACATGTCCAGCTGGGATTGTTTGTAATAACAACAGACTGTCTGATGCCTGTGATCCCGAGGGGGTCCCACATGATTCGGTATGGGTTGACTCAAAACCATTATAAATATTTATATTACTTTGTAATAATATATATGTTGCTGCGCAATTCAGACTATTGAATCGAGGCTGGCTTACCTTCAATTATATATGTTATATTATTGTGACAGAGTCACTAAGTAATATACATATAACAGAACAATGGCAGACTTTGATAACCTCACATTTGATCCTGATATCAGAGCCGATGAGGATCCTCTTGACGGCAACAACCAGGCTGATACATCAAGAACTCCTGCAGTCGGCGGTTGATGACTATTATGGCGCCATGGCCAGAAGGGGACGAACACCAGCCCTTGGCCGCGCCCCTCAAAATTTGAGCTCGACACACGCGGACAGATCCGATTAAAGGCATATCCCGATATCATTCTCACAAACACTCGTACCAGTGAGTCCCTAGCGATATCGACGATAGCCGGCCGGTGGGTCGGAAGTGCGGCCATCCGAGAAGACTTGGGATTTGCTGACTGGCGCCCAGAAGGAAGGGACGGTGCGCGATCAAAGACGATCACCGCCCATCAGACAGCAAGGAATGAACTCGGCTGTGTGGCTTATGCTGCAGATAGTGTAGAGCTGCAGGACCTGGGGCAAACTGCAAAAGAGGCATCGGTTGTGGTAGGGCGAATGGAGACCATCTTCACAGATGCCGACATTGAAGAGATCATCGGAACTATGCATGACCCCCAACTAAACCTCCGCGAGATCAGGGGCTGGACAAGGCAATGCAGACCATTCGAGGCGAGTTGACCAACAACCTGGCCAAACTATCCGCATTGGATTAACACATCGCAGTGGAGAAGCGGAAACCGGATGAGGCAGACAGTGGGGCTGTCGAAGGGAATACCAGGCGCCGCATCGCAGAGCGATTGTGCAACATTGAAGATGAACGGGCCTCCCGCCTGGAGGATTCCCGGGTGGCCACCATAGTTCTGGCTACGCGGCCGATTCAGGAACAAAAAGTGCAATTTTTAGCTCCATGCACGACTTCAGCCCAATTTTCGAAAATTGGGAGGGGCTGCGTGGTCGCGTGACTTTCCTACAGATGTCCACTGGGTGGCACCGCACGAAAATACAAGGATTGCCGGGTGGCCACCGTGACTGGCTACGCAGCCGATTTAGTAACGAAAAGTGCTATTTTGACACCCCATGCATGACTTCAGCCCGATTTTCGAAAATTTGGAACGGGCTGCATGGTCGCGTGACTTTCTTAAAATTGGCCACTGGGTGGCACCGCACGAAAATACAAGGATTCCGGGTGGCCACCATGACTCTGGCTACGCAGCCGATTTAGGAACAAAAAGTGCTATTTTGACACCCCATGCACGCCTTCAGCCCAATTTTCGAAAATTTGGCAGGGGCTGCATGATCGCGTGACTTTCCTATAGATGCCCGCTGGGTGGTACCGCACGAAAATACAAGGATTAGAAAAGTGCTATTTTGACACCCCATGCACGACTTCAGCCCAATTTTCGAAAATTTGGCAGGGGCTGCATGGTGGCGTGACTTTCCTATAGATGCCCGCTGGTGGCACCGCACGGAAATACAAGGATTCCCGGGTGATCACCGTGGCTCTGGCTACGCAGCCGATTTAGTAACAAAAGTGCAATTTTAGGAGAATAGGGAACTGGGAACGGAATTCATGGAGCTAAAAAAGAGCATCGAAGTATCGAATACTCTAATTTTGATAGGAGTGCTATATATACGACCCACTTAATCCATTCACGTTCAAAACACTTATGTACAAGAAAAATAGAATGTTGAACGAATGTTGAGTGTTGAATGTTGTGCCAACTTCACACGAATGTTGAACGAATGTTGAATGTTCTTGCTGTTCAACATTCGCCAGCGAAAACCACACATGCTAGGCGTGGGCCCTTATATGGAGAATTAAAGTACTATCAGGGTACAATCCCTGCATATATGGGCCCGATCCGATCATGCGTATATGATGTGCCCCCCTCTCTCTCCACCGGAATTGAATAATTGCTCACAAATGAGCGTCGAAGTATCCAATACTCATTATGATACGAGTGCTATGTATACGACCACTAAATCCATTCACGTTAAAACAATTTACGTACAAGAAAAATCGAATGTTAAAATTGCTCAAAAATGAGCATCGAAGTATCGAATACTCTAATTTTGATAGGAGTGCTATATATACGACCCACTTAATCCATTCACGTTAAAAAAACTTATGTACAAGAAAATTCGAATGTTGAACGAATGTTGAATGTTGAATGTTGTGCCAACTTCACGCGAATGTTGAACGAATGTTGAATGTTCTTTCTATTCAACATTCGCCAGCGAAAACCACACACGATAGGCGTGGGCCCTATGGAGAATTAAAGTACCATCAGGGTACAATCCCTGCATATATGGACCCGATCCGATCATGCGTATATGATGTGCCACCTCTCTCCCCCGGAATTGAAATTGCTCAAAAATGAGCGTCGAAATATCCAATACTCATTTTGATAGGAGTGCTATATATACGACCAACTAAATCCATTCACATTAAAACAATTTATGTACAAGAAAAATCGAATGTTAAAATTGCTCAAAAATGAGCATCGAAGTATCGAATACTCTAATTTTGATAGGAGTGCTATATATACGACCCACTTAATCCATTCACGTTAAAAAAACTTATGTACCAGTATGTACAAGAAAATTCGAATGTTGAACGAATGTTGAATGTTGAATGTTGTGCCAACTTCACGCGAATGTTGAACGAATGTTGAATGTTCTTTCTATTCAACATTCGCCAGCGAAAACCACACATGATAGGCGTGGGCCCTATGGAGAATTAAAGTACCACCAGGGTACAATGACTGCATATATGGGCCCGATCCGATCATGCGCATATGATGTGCCCCCTCTCTCCCCCGGAATTGAAATTGCTCAAAAATGAGCGTCGAGGTATCCAATATTCATTTTGATAGGAGTGCTATGTATGCGACCACTAAATCCATTCACGTTAAAACAATTTACGTACAAGAAAAATCGAATGTTAAAATTGCTCAAAAATGAGCATCGAAGTATCGAATACTCTAATTTTGATAGGAGTGCTATATATACGACCCACTTAATCCATTCACGTTAAAAAAAACTTATCTACCAGTATGTACAAGAAAATTCGAATGTTGAACGAATGTTGAATGTTGAATGTTGTGCCAACTTCACGCGAATGTTGAACGAATGTTGAATGTTCTTTCTGTTCAACATTCGCCAGCGAAAACCACACACGATAGGCGTGGGCCCTATGGAGAATTAAAGTACCATCAGGGTACAATGCCTTCATATATGGGCCCGATCCGATCATGCGTATATGATGTGCCCCCTCTCTCCCCCGGAGAATTGAAATTGCTCAAAAATGAGCGTCGAGGTATCCAATACTCATTTTGATACGAGTGCTATGTATACGACCCACTAAATCCATTCACATTAAAACAATTTATGTACAAGAAAAATCGAATGTTAAAATTGCTCAAAAATGAGCATCGTAGTATCGAATACTCTAATTTTGACAGAGGTGCTATATATACAACCCACTCAATCCATTCACGTTCAAACACAAATGTACAAGAAAATTCGAATGTTGAACGAATGTTGAATGTTGAATGTTGTGCCAACTTCACGCGAATGTTGAACGAATGTTGAATGTTCTTTCTGTTCAACATTCGCCAGCGAAAACCACACACGATATGCGTGGGCCCTATGGAGAATTAAAGTACCATCAGGGTACAATCCCTGCATATATGGACCCGATCCGATCATGCGTATATGATGTGCCACCTCTCTCCCCCGGAATTGAAATTGCTCAAAAATGAGCGTCGAAATATCCAATACTCATTTTGATAGGAGTGCTATATATACGACCAACTAAATCCATTCACATTAAAACAATTTATGTACAAGAACAATCGAATGTTAAAATTGCTCAAAAATGAGCATCGAAGTATCGAATACTCATTTTGGTAGGAGTGATATATATACGACCCACTAAATCCATTCACGTTAAAACAATTTACGTACAAGAAAAATCGAATGTTAAAATTGCTCAAAAATGAGCATCGAAGTATCGAATACTCTAATTTTGATAGGAGTGCTATATATACGACCCACTTAATCCATTCACGTTAAAAAAACTTATGTACCAGTATGTACAAGAAAATTCGAATGTTGAACGAATGTTGAATGTTGAATGTTGTGCCAACTTCACGCGAATGTTGAACGAATGTTGAATGTTCTTTCTGTTCAACATTCGCCAGCGAAAACCACACACGATAGGCGTGGGCCCTATGGAGAATTAAAGTACCATCAGGGTACAATGCCTTCATATATGGGCCCGATCCGATCATGCGTATATGATGTGCCCCCTCTCTCCCCCGGAGAATTGAAATTGCTCAAAAATGAGCGTCGAGGTATCCAATACTCATTTTGATACGAGTGCTATGTATACGACCCACTAAATCCATTCACATTAAAACAATTTATGTACAAGAAAAATCGAATGTTAAAATTGCTCAAAAATGAGCATCGTAGTATCGAATACTCTAATTTTGACAGAGGTGCTATATATACAACCCACTCAATCCATTCACGTTCAAAAACAAATGTACAAGAAAATTCGAATGTTGAACGAATGTTGAATGTTGAATGTTGTGCCAACTTCACGCGAATGTTGAACGAATGTTGAATGTTCTTTCTGTTCAACATTCGCCAGCGAAAACCACACACGATATGCGTGGGCCCTATGGAGAATTAAAGTACCATCAGGGTACAATCCCTGCATATATGGACCCGATCCGATCATGCGTATATGATGTGCCACCTCTCTCCCCCGGAATTGAAATTGCTCAAAAATGAGCGTCGAAATATCCAATACTCATTTTGATAGGAGTGCTATATATACGACCAACTAAATCCATTCACATTAAAACAATTTATGTACAAGAACAATCGAATGTTAAAATTGCTCAAAAATGAGCATCGAAGTATCGAATACTCATTTTGGTAGGAGTGATATATATACGACCCACTAAATCCATTCACGTTAAAACAATTTACGTACAAGAAAAATCGAATGTTAAAATTGCTCAAAAATGAGCATCGAAGTATCGAATACTCTAATTTTGATAGGAGTGCTATATATACGACCCACTTAATCCATTCACGTTAAAAAAACTTATGTACCAGTATGTACAAGAAAATTCGAATGTTGAACGAATGTTGAATGTTGAATGTTGTGCCAACTTCACGCGAATGTTGAACGAATGTTGAATGTTCTTTCTATTCAACATTCGCCAGCGAAAACCACACATGATAGGCGTGGGCCCTATGGAGAATTAAAGTACCATCAGGGTACAATGCCTGCATATATGGGCCCGATCCGATCATGCGCATATGATGTGCCCCCTCTCTCCCCCGGAATTGAAATTGCTCAAAAATGAGCGTCGAGATATCCAATATTCATTTTGATAGGAGTGCTATGTATACGACCACTAAATCCATTTACGTTAAAACAATTTACGTACAAGAAAAATCGAATGTTAAAATTGCTCAAAAATGAGCATCGAAGTATCGAATACTCTAATTTTGACAGAGGTGCTATATATACAACCCACTCAATCCATTCACGTTCAAAAACAAATGTACAAGAAAATTCAAATGTTGAACGAATGTTGAATGTTGAATGTTGTGCCAACTTCACGCGAATGTTGAACGAATGTTGAATGTTCTTTCTGTTCAACATTCGCCAGCGAAAACCACACATGCTAGGCGTGGGCCCTATGGAGAATTAAAGTACCATCAGGGTACAATCCCTGCATATATGGACCCGATCCGATCATGCGTATATGATGTGCCACCTCTCTCCCCCGGAATTGAAATTGCTCAAAAATGAGCGTCGAAATATCCAATACTCATTTTGATAGGAGTGCTATATATACGACCAACTAAATCCATTCACATTAAAACAATTTATGTACAAGAAAAATCGAATGTTAAAATTGCTCAAAAATGAGCATCGTAGGATCGAATACTCATTTTGATAGGAGTGCTATATATACGACCCACTAAATCCATTCACGTTAAAACAATTTACGTACAAGAAAAATCGAATGTTAAAATTGCTCAAAAATGAGCATCGAAGTATCGAATACTCTAATTTTGATAGGAGTGCTATATATACGACCCACTTAATCCATTCACGTTAAAAAAACTTATGTACCAGTATGTACAAGAAAATTCGAATGTTGAACGAATGTTGAATGTTGAATGTTGTGCCAACTTCACGCGAATGTTGAACGAATGTTGAATGTTGAATGTTGTGCTAACTTCACGGACCCAAATTCCTTACCTACCTACCCTAATTTTTGTCTCAATAGAACCATACAAATATGGATATCATTGGAACCGGCTACTTGACCACATTGTGATAGTTACAGTTATGCCCTGTGCCAATGCATTCTCTTATATATGCGAGTCGACCATAGGTCAGCTCGCATATATAAGAGAATGCATTGGCCTAAAAAAAAATCTTTTTTTAACACTTTTTACCATTTTTTCTTACATTCTTTAACAATTTTATAATTTTTAATGTGTTAAGCCAATGCATTCTCTTATATATGCGAGGCGACCTATAGTCGACTCGCATATATAAGAGAATGCATTGGCACAGGGCCCTTCTGTTGGGTAAAGGGTTAAAGACATGAGCTCTAGATATATACTAGCTAGCTATTAAAGACATGAGCTCTAGATATATACTAGCTATTAAAGACAATCTAGTGCTTTATGTATAAGTTATATAGAGAAATTGTAGATAGTCCCAAATGGGTGATAACAGCTGATGTCAACCAGCTCCTAATTATTCTGGGACTCTCTGAATGGTCTACAAATCCCCTGTAAATCCGAAGAACAGACGCACTTAATTTAAACCCAACTCGGACAGCGATCCCATGGAATGATAGTGAAACCATCCGGTCATAAACTGGGATTAGGCACCCCCAAATTCCTGCTATGGTGTAAATTGTCCCAATGGAAAATAAATAAACCATTTCCCCCAATAAACCAGTAAAATCCCTTCTTATTAATATAAAATCCTTTCTAGTTATACAAATCTGTTGGGTCCTCCAAACCAAAATAAGCCCAGGGAAGAGGCGATGAATCTCTGAGAAAAGGACAACCCTACGCTGTCAACAATGGAAAAGACAATCCAGACCCATAAATATCTGTTAGCTGCTAAAGACAAAATATATTGTTTTATGTAGTTACAGTGAGCAAAGCTGTGGGTATATATACTAGTAGTCCCAAATGGGTGATAACAGCCGATGTCAACCAGCTCCTAATTATTCTGGGACTCCCTGAATGGTCTACAAATCCCCTGTAAATCCGAAGAACAGACGCACTTAATTTAAACCAACCTCGGACAGCAATCCCACCGAATGATAGTGAAACCATCCGGTCATAAACTGGGATTAGGCACCCCCGAATTCCTGCTATGGTGTAAATTGTCCCAATGGAAAATAAATAAACCTTTTCCCCCAATAAACCAGTAAAATCCCTTCTTATAAATATAAAATCCTTTCTAGTTATACAAATCTGTTGGGTCCTCCAAACCAAAATAAGCCCAGGGAAGAGGCGATGAATCTCTGAGAAAAGGACAACCCTACGCTGTCAACAATGGAAAAGACAATCCAGACCCATAAATATCTGTTAGCTACTAAAGACAAAATAGATTGTTTTATGTAGTTACAGTGAGCAAAGCTGTGGGTATATATACTAGTAGTCCCAAATGGGTGATAACAGCCGATGTCAACCAGCTCCTAATTATTCTGGGACTCCCTGAATTGTCTACAAATCCCCTGTAAATCCGAAGAACAGACGCACTTAATTTAAACCCACCTTGGACAGCGATCCCATGGAATGATAGTGAAGCCGTCTGGTCATAAACTGGGATTAGTGAGTTCTGAGTGAACAGACATGTAATTACAGAGGTCCATTTCGAGACCAATGTGTCGGTCGAAATGCTCCTGCTCATGTTAAGAAATCTCCTGTCAGAAGCATTGGAAATGCAAATATCAACTAACTTCTGTCTGGATCGCTATTAAGAAAACCTTGAGCCTCTGTCACTAATACCCAAAGACTAATGAATATGTCTCTTGTAGGCAGGAAATGTATGGTTTTAAACAGGCATTTTTATCAGGATTCACAGATGGTTTTTAGTGGCATGGGGATGCGGATTACTGCAGACCTGGCATGGCAACAGGGGGTTTATGGAGGATCCCCCCCCCGAACCCCCACCCACCTTTGGATAACAGTTCAACACTTGAGAATTTGATGACTGACCAAGCCTTGAAATAGGGTGTCTGTCATTTGCAGAATGAGGTCCCCAGAGGGTGAATTTAGTGATGCTACCCCGCATAGCGGGCTAGCATCACCAAATTCACCCTCTGGGGACCTCATTCTGCTTACACCCCAGCAGAATGAGTTTCCCAGAGGGTGAATTTGGTGATGCTAGCCTGCTATGCGGGGGTAGCATCACTAAATTCACCCTCTGGGGACCTCATTCTGCAAATGACAGACACCCTATTTCAAGGCTTGTGACTGACACCACATTAGTTGGAACTTTCAGGTCAAAAGTAGTTTGCATTTGTTCTAATAGTTTCATATTACAACCAACATTATTTTTTAGACTTAAAAGTCGATTATTTTCCTATTTATACCCCCCCCCCTCCTAAAAGATGGGGGTATACTGGATTACATGCTACCGTCTGTGCATCCGTCCGTCTGCTCATGTATCTCAACCATGGGTGATCGGATCTCAATAAAATTTGGTATGCAGGTTTAGCATCATGAGGGCTTTCAAAAGAGGGTTCATTGACGTTGTTCGCATTTTATCCCTCTTTCTTTATCTGAAAATGTTTCATCACATATTTTTTCACAATCTGGTTTCCGACGTGCCCATATTTCAATTTTCACCAAGGGGGTATCCCAGTGAAATTGTTTGCTAGTGTTATCACTCTTTCTTTATCTAAAAATGTTGGATTTCCATCAAGTAATTTGTTCATTCATCACATTTTTGTTCACAATTTGGTTTCTGACCTGCCCATATTTCAATTTTCACCATGGGGGTATCCCAGCATCATGGTGCAACCTCGTGTTTCTGTTATTTTTGGAGTGAAATGTCATTAAACTGAAAATTTCCAACCATAGGGGTGGGGGAGAGGGTTTGGATTAAACATTTCTAACAGTTTTAGGTACCAGTTCCATAGTTAAATTCCAACCCAATTTAGGGAGGGGATGCCGACCAAGGATTTCTCAGAGTAGGAAAGTTTTGTCTGCTTGTAAGTTTTCTGTTAACACCACTGGATTACAGACAGGCCATAAATATTTTGTCAAGTCTGGATATAGTGTGTCTGACACTTGCAGAATGAGGTCCCCAGACAGGCTTGATCTTGAGTATATGGGAATTTATCATGTGCTCTGACTTATGTATATATGTTTTAGCTTGCTTGATTACAAAATCACCTGGATACACAAACATCTAAGTCCTTTTTTTTTAATAAAATGGTATGATCAGGGAATTTATCTCCACAGAAGAAAACAAGGACCCTTTTTTTCTCTTTTGTGTGGAACATTAAAGAGCGTTCCTTGTTAGTCCTTTCCCGATAGAGTAAAAATAAAGAGAATTTGTCTCACTTATATCAGTTATGTGTGGAGATATCAACCCTTTCATGACGGGAGCTTCCTGAAATTTTCCGAAAACCCTGTGCCAATTCTATTATATATGCAAGTCTCGCATATATAAGCGAATGCATTGGCCTAACAATATTTACCTTGACCTTGTAATCCAGTGCATTATCGTATGTATGCTAAGCTCCCTATGGGAGACTCGCATATATAAGAGAAAGCACTGGCACATGATCTTTAATGCTGCACCAGCGCAGCTCCCATCATGAAAGGGTTAAGCAGGTGATACATTTCAATGGTTTCTTACCCCGTTACAGAGAATATAAAGTCTGTGTATTAGTATTTATTGACTTAATTGGTTAAATTTGAATACAAATTACTTAATTAGCACGGTACACGCATGACAGCTTTTCATGTTCACCGATGCACGTCCACACGTGAGTGACACATATTTCCTCGAATTTCATTGCCTGAACACTTTTTCAATAATTTCGTGCGAATTTTGATCTTTCTTTATGAATCACTTTTGAATTAATCTTGACGAGGCAAAGACGATAAAATTTTTGCTACCGGTATTACATTTAAAAAAACCCAGAGATTTCACAGCTGAAGGAAGATGTAAAGTTTTCTATATCGCACGCCTTTGCTGCAGGTACTCGTTGTAATCACATTACTCAGTGGAAGTCCTATTTTCTTTTTTGTTAATATTTCAAGTTCGAGCCATTGCCGGCTTCATTGGAAATGATTCAATTATACGTTCAATTTTTGAGCAGAAGTTTTAAATCCATAGACTCAATAAAGAATTATTTAAATGGCATCAAGTTATTACATTTGCATTTTTCTCTCAGCTGTGATATTTACAAATCTTTTGAAGTGTCTCTATTGTTGAAAGGTTTAGCACGTTTAAAGCCACATTGTATCCATCAGGCTCATCCAATTACCCCGCAACTGCTGAAGCAAATTTACAAACACATTGATGAGAGCGACTCTGTACAAGTTTCCTTTTGGTGCCTTTTTCTTTTAGCATTCTTTCTCTTGTTACGTAAATCCAATCTTGTACCAGATAACATATTTTCCTTTGATCCTAAACACCAACTCACATGCGGAGACATTCTTGCTCAGATTCTGCATTATTAGTAGTCATTAAATGGAGTAAGACTATACAGTTTGGACAACGTATTTTGAAATTCCCTCTTTTAGCTATACCCAATTCAGTATAGTGTCCTATTAGAACCTATAAGAAAATGATTTCAATGGTACCAGGTTAATTCTTCTTCAGATCCAGCATTTATGTACAAGAAAAATAGTGTTTTTAGACCTTTTACATATAACCAGTATCAAGATTTTATTAGAAAGTGCATAAGGAACATTGGTTTGGACCCTCTTAAATTCTCCTCTCATAGTTTTCACAGAGGAGGGGCCTCCTGGGCATTTCAAGCTCAGGTCCCAGGAGAGCTTATTCAAGTCATGGGAGACTGCATGGGTTAGTGATTCTTACAAACGTTATTTAAATTATTCTTTGAAAGACAGGTTAGTCGTAGCAAGTCGCATGCGCCAAGCTATTATTTCAGAATACTGATGTCATGATAATATAGATTATTCAAATATCAGTTCAAGGTCTCTCTCATCAATCCTCCGATTTGGGCCCCTTCGGATTTGGTGGCCTTGTATACAATTATAACAAATTGAACTAAATGCTGTTCTTGTTTGTGTAGCATGTTCCTATAGTATAGTATATGTTTGTGTAGCATGCTTCTTGTATGTGTTTATATAGCATGTTTAGTGTTTGTTTTTTAAGCATGTCCATTTGTATTCAACAACATGTCTAATTTAATTGGAATTGCCTCATCTGGATTAGTTAGTTAGGCTAATCTAAACTAGAGGTGTGACTGTCCCAATGGGACTACGGATACCCCCCTGTTTTGAAAATACTAAGATGTTTCACATGTCAGTAAACATTTAGTTAAAATAATAAAATAACAGTTCCCATTGCAGGTGTACAACCATAACCCTAATCTTAAACCTATTGACCAAAAAATGTAGGAATAAAAGCTTCGACAAAATTATGTATGTTGCGAAAAAAATTCTAAGTCGAAAAAGGGGAATAACTCCACACAAAACATGTCGGACAGACGTCATAATCGCAGGTGCACAGGTTCCCATGGTACTAAATATCAGTGCCAAGATTAAAAAACATTGACCGAAAAATGTAGGAATAAATGCTCGGACAAAATTATGCATGTTGCAAAAAAGTTTCTAAGTCGAAAAAGGGGAGATAACAGACGTCATAATCGCAGGTGCACAGGTTCCCATGGTGGTTGATGACTGTGCAAAGTTTCACGGAAATTGATCAAAAACCGACTGAGAAAAACTCCGGACAAATTTGTGTCCACGGACGGACCACGGACGGACGGACGACGGACGGACAGACAAGCTGACTCCAGTATACCCCCCCCCTAACTTCGTTGCGGGGGGTATAATAAATTAATATACATTAATTTATATTTTCTTTATTTTTAATCCCTCAGTTATCTTAATAAGCTCTGAGCTAATTGGTTAAATTTGAATACAAATTACTTAATTAGCACGGTACGCGCAAGACAGCTTTTCATGTTCACCGATGCACGTTCACACGTGAGTGACACATATTTCCTCGAATTTCATTGGCTGAACTCTTTTTCAATAATTTCGCGCGAATTTTGATCTTTCTTTATGAATCACTTTTGAATTAATCTTGACGAGGCAAAGACGATAAAAATTTTGCTATCCCACCCTCCCAACCCTGTGGTATTAAATTGCATGATTCAAAACCAGACATCAAATATGACACTTTACATGCATGGCCTTGTATACAATTATAACAAATTGAACTAAATGATGTTCTTGTTTGTGTAGCATGTTCCTATAGTATAGTATATGTTTGTGTAGCATGCTTCTTGTATGTGTTTGTATAGCATGTTTGGTGTATGTTTGTATAGCATGTTTAGTGTATGTTTTTTAAGCATGTCCATTTATATTCAACATGTCTAATTTAATTGGAATTGCCTCGTCTGGATTAGTTAGTTAGGCTAATCTAAATAAATTAATATACATTAATTATTTTCTTTATTTTTAATCCCTCAGTTATCTTAATAAGCTCCGAGCTAATTTGATCACAGGGATGTGACATAAGTGGGAAATTAATAGGTCAAAATTTGAGGCCTGAAGACTGCGAGTCACTTTAAACTTATGTAGGAAGACCTCTGGTCGCTAATTCCCTCAAGACTGATTAATTTGTCATGCCGCTAAAGCCATCTATTTACTCTCATATAAATGAAAGTCTAAAATCACACATTTTCTCTCCAGCAGCAGCCAGCAGACATAAATTCTATGCTAGGTTTCATCAGCGACTCTCTAAGTAGCAATTTAGAGACGATAACGGAGGCAATTTTTCACCCAGCTGTATACTTATTCGGTTCTCCCAAGTGGCCATTTCTCATGTCAAGGAACAGTATTATGCCCATCGTGGTAGTAATATATGAGCTATGTGACACCAGAAAATTACAGCTAAACTAATAGCATTGTCCACAAGAGCATCGCTAGATCGTGGCAGAATATGCAAGTGGTAATTCCAACAATGGGCCATAACTCTGGCGGAACCCAAATTCAAATTTTTCCTGTATTTTGAGCTAGTGAACTCACATACCTAATTTCAGTCCATTCATTTGGTGGGAAACTTCAGATAATAAGTTCAACAATGTCGTTTGTTGAACTTATCATCTGAACATTTCCTTTCGCCAATGAGTCGTTAGTATAACAAGGGTTATATCGACCCTGCAATTTGAAGAAGAGATAGAAAATGAAAATACTGCTCATAATCGGAAGGATATATAAACGAGCCCCGCATAATACTGCTCATAATCGGAAGGATATATAAACGAGCCGCGCATAATACTGCTCATAATCGGAAGGATATATAAACGAGCCATAATACTGCCCATAATCGGAAGGATATATAAACAATCGAGCCCCGCATAATACTAAGTGGCTGCATGATTTCCATCATAACATGATTGTTCATTTTCATTTATAATCAACGTCATGGCCATGGCTCGTCAAATAAGTGTCGACAGAGCTCACAAGAGCACTCTTTAAACTCAGTTGCAATTTCCAGATAACGGCTCAAAAAGCAGCAGTCGCATTTAAGTTGGTGCCCTTGACAATAAAATGTAATTATTTCCTGGTGAGCGCAATCGGATTTCAAATGTTCGAATCCCCAAGCTGTCATGGGCGTCATGATTTGCTGCCTTCTGCCATTGGGAGCTCATTGCACCAACCTCTAATTTTTTTCGAATTAATTCCAAGAGACAGTCAATACTGTATTAAGCAGAATGGGTGAAATGGCATTGACAACTGTTGTAACTGAAGAGTGCGGAAATGATTTGCATCAAACAGGGACGAACGCAAGCCTGAGCTTAGTGTGCCTGTCATTTGCAGAATGAGGTCCCCAGAGGGTGAATTTAGTGACACTATCCTGCATAGTGGGCTAGCATCACTAAATACACCCTCTGAGGGGACCTCATTCTGCTTATGTCTCATCTTCTCTGGAAAGTTTCTTTATTATCAAATTTCTCTAGAAACTTCTTCACATAGATTCTATTTCTTTTTTAGTTAGTTTCTCTATATCCCAAAATT
This sequence comes from Siphonodentalium dalli, assembly GCA_032622095.1. Taxonomy (NCBI): domain Eukaryota; kingdom Metazoa; phylum Mollusca; class Scaphopoda; order Gadilida; family Siphonodentaliidae; genus Siphonodentalium; species Siphonodentalium dalli. The sequence continues at coordinate 31,775,497 of CP136065.1, forward strand.
GGCAGACGACACATTGCATAATCGAGGTTCCCAATGGGCGTACATCACAATATTCACCATTTGGTAACTTCAGTCTGAGTCTATGTCTCCCATAGCAGATGAGGCCTAAACAGAATGAGGTTCTGCAGGATAGCGTCACTAAATTTACCTCTGGGGACCTCATTCTGCAAATAACAGGCACACTAAAACTGAGGCTTGAGAAGAAGATGCTCTTGCAAACTCCCCGCTTGTTGAACTGGCTAAAACAATGATACCATTTTAGATGATACCAATTTAGATGATACCATTTTAGATGATACCGTTTTAGATGATACCATTTTATAAAATAACATTTTAGATGATACCTTTTTAGATGATACCGATACAAACTCCCCGCTTGTTGAACTGGCTAAAACAATGATACCATTTTAGATGATACCAATTTAGATGATACCATTTTAGATGATACCGTTTTAGATGATACCATTTTATAAAATAACATTTTAGATGATACCTTTTTAGATGATACCGATACCATTTTAGATGATAACATTTTAGATAACATTTTAGATGATACCATTTTATACAATAACATTTTAGATGATACCTTTTTAGACGATAACATTTTAGATACCATTTTATCCAATGTAAGAAAAGTAGAAAACCCAATTACACTAATTCAATTATGTATACTATTAACACTAAATATCTTATAAATGTGAATTTGGCCTCCCAAACGTTATATGTAATTAAAGGGCCTCACAAGTGGAGATGCTGTATTAACATGTCTTTTGTGTTATTTTGTACCCTAACAGTCCTTCCCACGAGGAAAACACAGCGAGAGCATTAATTTGCTCCCGTTATTTGTAAGTTGGGTTTTTGCTCAAACAAAAAGTCATTGTGGAATAGATCTATGTCGAGTTACACTTTAATATGCCATAGTTGAACTGATATGGTAAAGGATCTAAATTCTAACTTAACTCAAAGAATAAATAAATATATTTTGATGGAGCATCAAATTAAATGTATGTGGGTGTTAAAATTACCCTGCATAACACCACTGTATTTAACATGTGTATGAATATGGTATCTAATATGGGAAAGGGACTGGTCCTGGGACCTTTCTATTGGGAAAATATGCACCATAGAGGCTCATAATTGGGGAATATATACATGTATAGAGAATATAACAATAATTTTCATTGTAATCAAACATTTAACTTTTATATATACTGCCAGCTGGGGTACCCAGTGTTGCTTGGGTAAAGAAGATTGGAATCAAATTGAAATGTTTTGAAATACATTTGCACAATTTCAAAATCTTCTCTGTACACCACATTGGTAGTTTCCCTTCTGCTCAAGCCTTGAAATAGGGTGTCTGTCATTTGCAGAATGAGGTCCCCAGAGGGTGAATTTAGTGATGCTACCCCGCATAGCGGGCTAGCATCACCAAATTCACCCTCTGGGAACCTCATTCTGCTGGGGTGTAAGCAGAATGAGGTCCCCAGAGGGTGAATTTGGTGATGCTAGCCCGCTATGCGGGGGTAGCGTCACTAAATTCACCCTCTGGGGACCTCATTCTGCAAATGACAGACACCCTATTTCAAGGCTTGCTTCTGCTGCATGGATGATAGATTGACTGTTGATCTATTCCTGATATGGTATGGATAAAGAGCGTTCTGGTCGCTTATGCTATTCGAGGGGGTGTGTGATGATGAGTGAGGTCTCTGTGTATACTAACAATAAAGAGCGTTCACAATTAATCTATTCTTGATTTGGCATGAATAAAGGGCGTTCTGCTCGCTTTAGTATGTAACATGTTAACTGCATTCCGTGCGGAGTCTCAGCTGGTCTTTTTAAGATGTCTGAGGTAAACGGGACGTATCTAATCATTCTCAACTAGTCAAATTACTCATATATACAAATTTTCAGCTACAGTAACGCCCTAAATAATAGACTCCTTAACAACAGCAGAATTATGGGTAACTTTTCAGGATTTAGTCGGAAATATGGCTTGTTTCCATTCATCAGAAATATGGCTTGTTGCCATTCATCGGAAAGCTCTGAGAGCCATATTTTCGACTAAATCCTGAAAAGTTACCCATAATTCTGCTGTGGTTAAAGAGTCGATAATTTATGGCATTACTATATTCCAGGTATTCATATTTCATGGGAATGGAGCAAGAGTACTTTAAAGATACTCAATCCGATTTAATGCTCATAAATTACTATTTCTTTGGCTTCGGGGGTAAAAAATATTTTGTTCAAGTCGAGGAACCCACCCATCAAAGCTCTGAGTGATCAGATATTGATTTTTAAAGTTTGTTATTTCAATTGTTTGTGGCCCAGCTGCCCAAAATGGATGGACTTGGTCAAAATTGTGGATGAAGATGGATAACTCTAAAAACAAGTAAGTGGTAATACAAATTTCGTGAATATTCAAGTGATAATACGGCCATATTTCGTTGAAATTTTTTTTTATAAATAACACGTTTTGGTGAAATTTGAAACCATAGTTGACAGTGGTTAGTATTATTTTGTTGCAATTAATCGATTCTGATAACTAAAGCGCATTTTGAAGAAATGTTGTTGTTGTATCTTGATGATATGGGGACCCTGAGACTGGATTGAGTACCTTTAAAATAATCATAAAAAGAAGAGAAAATTATATATTTTTTTTCTGAATGGCAGGAACCAAAAACTATGTACTCAGGGTGGAATCTGGCCTCAAAATATGGAGCTGGATATTTGAAGAATGAGATCCCCAGAGGGTGAGTTTAGTGATGCTATGACACAGCGGGCTAGCATCACCAAATTCATTCTCTGGGGACCTCATTCTGCATGGCCTCATCTGCTATGGGAAACCTAGACACAGATTTTAAGTTCCCAGATGGTGAAGTGCTCCCATTGGGCAACTCGATGATTATGCATTGTGCCGTCTGCCAATTTGAGGATATAGAGAAACTAAATGAAAAAAGAAAAGAAACGTTCCAAAGAAACTAATTTTTTTTATAATAATGATACTTTCCACAGAAGATGAGGCCAAAGCAGAAATTTAGTGAATTTAGTGATGTTAGCCTGCTGTGCAGGGTAGCGTCTCTAATTTCCCTCTGGGGACATCATTCTATAAATGTCGGGCGGCACATATAGAGGCCTGCTCAGGGTGAAATAGACTGTGAAGCCAACACACAGAAAAACTAAATTCTCCACTTCGGATGAGACTGTGTTAATGAGAAACTAACTGAAGTGTTTATACTGACAGTCTGGAAGTAAATTGATACAAATCTCATTTTGTAATCAGAGCCAAAATTCTATAAAAGATTCTGATAGAGATGTGTTCTGCAGATAAGCTCTGTTAAGGAGATTTTCCACTGAAATTTCATCAAGTTTAATGGAAAACTGCCTCAAGGGAGTTTGGATTTAGGGTGTTATCCCAGAAATTCTCTTTTGTAATTGCTTGTGCAATGGGTCATGAAAGTTGTTGTCCATAATAAAGTAGAGTGCTGACAGCAAAAGGCAAGAAGCTGCTGCTAGTCCATTAGGTTGCATTACAGGTGATAAGGCATAATCCCACGATGCATCACGCCACCACAGATAATATGGCATACCCCCACGATGCATCACGCCACCACAGGTAATATGGCATACCTCCACGGTGCACCGCATGGTGGTTGATGTCTGTGTCAAGTTTCACGGAAAATGATTAAAAAATGACTGAGAAAAACTCCAGACAAGTTTGTGTCCACAGACAACCGACGTACATATGGACGGACGAGCTGATTCCAGTATAGCACACCTTTTTGATGCAACACACCAACTTGAATGGTCCTCATAGTATTGAACAACCATTACCAAATTTCATTGAGATCCGATAACCGGTAGTGGAGATATCTGCTCGGACAGTTAAAAAGTCAACATTTCGAGAATGAATAACTCTAAAACGGAAAACCTGAACAAAATGATTGAACACTAAGCTTCCAACTAAACTTGTTGCTATATGGCTCAAAACTTCATCTCATAGTAACTAGACCAGTCATGATAATTCTTTGAATTTGTATTTATAATAAACTAGCAGGGTTACCCGGCGTTGCCCAGGTTAAAGTGATGTGAAACCATCTGTGAATATTTGGTGGTAATAGAGAATACTCTTGCTATCAAAGTGTTACACGTATTCTCATAAATTGTATATCCAAATGGCATCACAAAACATGATTCTTACACATGGAATATAAGTAGTGGCTCACCTTGTCAGGTCGGAGCGATTATCATTTTGTTTATCACGTTTAATCCGTCCCACCAATAAAGAAGTATTTATTTATTTACAACTGCGTATACTTCAGACGTTATAGCATGAAACATGAACATCATAAACGCATTAGTTCGAAAAAATAAAAGACGACAATTGTGTTTTACATAGAGATGTATCAATCAATCAATCAATCAATCTAGTTTATCATATCTTCATGAAGATAGAGATGTTTTAAAGATATGTCCAGGTGCTCCTCTGTTCTGGTGCTATATACTGGCTAATCATTTTCAGTTTAAAAGAAATGATGTTATGCATGTATAGCAGCTACATGTGCCAGACACAGCGAGATTTTGAGTTGTTTATGTTAGGCCACGAGTCTGTTCTAAAAAATGAAAGAAATCCTCTGTATCGTGCAGATATACCCTTGTCAGATGTCACTATTGGAGGATCCTGAAAAGTCATGTGCTACGGACTGCGTTTTCCTTTATCTCAGAAGTAACCATATTCGACTGCACACTGTGACCACTATTTTTGAACAGGCCTGCACTACATTTCCATATCACTTGGCAATTGTAACTTTTTTTGTGGAAACTACTAGTATATTTAATGGGACAGATTCAATCGTGTTATAATATATACATGAGCCATTCTAATATGCAATCCTCTGACGATTCAAGGTCCCTCAGTTTGAATGAATATATGTATATCTTAAATATATTGATATAAATATACTTTTAATGCTTTCTTCTATGTATCTGTGTTGCTAGATCATTATAGGAATTCCCTGATTTCCATCCCCATATAAATATGACAGTTGAGAAAATATAATTGTTCAAGTAACTTAATTCGGTTTCCATTTATCGATATTGTGAAATTGGAATGCCAAAAACTCCTTAGAACGACATGGAGATGGCCTGGGAGATGACTATATATAACTCTGTTGGATATCGGGAATTGAACAATCTTATAAATGCTAGTGAATCTCCTTTCGCCATCCATGACCCAAACGACCCCAAATGTGATTTAATTCATCATATCATGAGAGAAGAATGTGCATGAATTTGGTGGAATTAGTGCTAAATATATTTGTATTAACTTTGGTGCAACTCCCCTCATGCATGACTTGAATCGCGCCACCTTTGTCATATTTTATCCACATCTATTAGACTCATGCATGCATTATATAATGGAGATGATTATATATAAATCGACAACTAAACAAATTCTTATCATAGTTATTACCCCCCCCCCCCCCCCCCATCTCTCACCCAAACGGCACCAATTTTGCGTCTTTATATCACACGTGTATATTCCTCGTATCACGGAGAAGAATAATATATCAATTTGGTAGAAATATGTGCTAAAAATAGCCCTTCCCCCGACACCAACAACGTCACTTTAGAAAAGTTTAACCCGCACCATTATCTTACTCATAAAAAGTTACCCCTGTTAGGCCACATTGCTGCCATCTCGATTGTACCCTTAAAGTTATATAGAGAACACAGACAGATATTCGCAAATATTTTATTCATTGTATCATTTGAGAAGAACGTGTATGAGTTTGATGGTAATTGGCACTAAACATATTTTTATAAGTTTTTGGTGACCCTCCCATCCCTATTTCAGACTCAAGCGACATCATTTAACCACACACTTAGACTCATTATAGAGATGAATATATATACAATTTATGAAAATTGGCGAGTATACAAATTCGTATCAAATTTAGGGCCACCATTGCATATCTCTCACCCAAAAGGCACCAATTTGGCGCATTTAAACCACACAATTAGATTATTCGTATCACGGAGAAGAATATGTATCAATCAGGTGGAAATCGGCGCTAAAGATATTGTTTATCAATGTGTGTGTCCATCTCACCTCTAGGCACCCCTGAATCGAATGGCCCCACTTTTGACATCTTTAAACCACACAATTAGACTCCTGATATCATGGAGATTATTATTTGTAAGTTTGGTGCTAATCCGCGACTTGGTCCCGTTTGAACCCACTATTCGTCAAAGCTGTGTCCTTTTCATAAAAGTTATTATTTATAATAAACATTTCCTTTCCTGTGATTTTTTTTGAGTGAGTGTCAAACTTATTATCAGTAACTAGCAACAAGAACTCCATTACTTTTTTCTTATTTGGGAAAGTTTGGGAATGGTGGCAAATATCCCCAAATTTGTTTGCGGCCACATGGGCCAAACATTCTGGGTCAAACAAAATTGGGGCAAATTTCCAAAAAGTCCGAAAATAACTTGCCACACTGCTCGGTCTGAAAAATTTCTGAAATTGTAGCAAATGACAACAGGAATGTCATGAGTGAAGTCTAACCAAAATTTGAACCAAAAAATATTGAGATCAAAATGAATCGAAAATAAGCAGACACAGTGCGAACATAAGCGGAAATCATCCAAAATAGTTCACGTCTGTCACCATTCATGCCACCGTCACATCCCATCCCAGCCACCATTCAATCCCCCTCCACCACCATCCCATCTCAGCCACCATGCCATCCCCCCTCTGCCATGATCTCATCCAACCCTTTCACCCTCCCACCCTGCCACCATTCCTTCCGACCTCTGCCACAATCTCATCCCACCCTTTCCACAACCACCCCCTCCACCCATGACAACATGAAAATATCCAGCTGAAAATGTACACAACTATGTAATGAAATAAATTACTAACCTACGGTTAGTGCCCACTCCACCCTCATCTCTCACCAAAGCAGCACCAATATGACGTCTTTAAAATCACACGATTAGATTCCTCATATCATGGATAAGAATGTGTATCAATTTGGTGGAAATTGGCGCTAAAAATATTGTATATCAATTTTGGTGCCCCTCTCCCTTTCAGTGCACCCCTGACTCGAATGACGGCCAAATAAAGCTTCAACAGCCTAAAATTAATCTTCGGTCTGTCTCAATAAAACCATACAAATATGGATATCATTGGAACCGGCTCCTTGACCACATTGTGATAGTTACAGTTATGCCCTGTGCCAATGCATTCTCTTATATATGCGAGTCAACCATAGGTCGCCTCGCATATATAAGAGAATGCATTGGCCTAAAACAAATCTTTTTTTAACACTTTTTACCATTTTTTCTTACATTCTTTAACAATTTTATAATTTTTAATGTGTTAAGCCAATGCATTCTCTTATATATGCGAGGCGACCTATGGTCGACTCGCATATATAAGAGAATGCATTGGCACAGGGCCCTTCTGTTGGGTAAAGGGTTAAGCCACGCCATTAGACATCTCATACCATGGGGATAAATATGTATAAGTTTGGTGGCAATCAGCGACTAAAACAATTCTTTTTAGTACCCACTCAACGCCCCCCCCCCAAATCTCTCATCCCAACGACACCAATTTGGCGTCTTTAAATCACACAATAAGATTCCTTGCATCATGGGGAAGATCTCAGAAGAATGTGCATCAATTTGGTGAAATTCGGCGCTAAAATTATTTTGATCAATTTTGGTGCCCCTCTCCTCTTCCGGGCAACCCTGACGTGAACGACGTGACTTTTGACATATTTAAACCACACCATTAGATTCCTCATATTATGGGGATGATTATATATAAGTTTGGTGGCAATCAGCGACAATTTTTTTTCTGCCCCTCCCCCTTTTTTGCCCCTGACAACAACGGCGTCACTTTAGAAAATTCTAACCCTCGCCATTATCTTTCTCGTAAAAAGTTACCCCTATAAGACCCCTTTTGTGCCATCTAGGTGGTCCCCTGTGAATTTCTATAGAACACAGACAGACAGACAGACATTCACAAATATAGATATAGATTAAGCCATTCCAAATGAACTTGAATATCCTCATAGTATTTTAACAACCACACCAAATTTCATTGAGATCTGATAACCGGTGGTGGAGATATCTGCTCGGACATTTAAAAAGCCAACATTTCGAGATAAACAAAAATGAATAACTCAGTATGGAAAACCCAAACAACACAATTGAACACTTGGCTTCCAACTAAACTTGTTGCTATATGGCTGAAAATGTCATCTCATATTAAAGGTACTCAATCCAATTCGATGGTCCCCATATGATCAGATTCCAACAACAACAACAACATTTTTAGAAATGCCACTTCGGTTATCAGAATCGATTAATTGCCCAAAAATAATGCTAACCACTGTCAACTATAGTATAAAATTGCCCAAAACATGTTATTTATCAACATGTTCGACTTGTCGACTGTTTACTGGGCCACTAATAATTCTCGATGGTGAAAAATAATAGATTTCAAAAATTTATATCTAATAACTCTGATATTTTTTACCCCCCCCGAATCCAAAAAAATAGTAATTGAGGTCCACTTAATCAGATTATGCATCACTAACTAGACTAGTCATGATAAATGCAGTACTTTGAATTTGTATTCATAATAAATTAAGTCATTCCAAATGAACTTCTAATATTTGAGACACAGATTAGAATTTACACCAGGATAAAACTGTAAAAGATAGTTCTAATGTAATACTTAGGATCAGTATTTTAACCCTTTCAGTGCCAAGTCCGATTTTTGTATCAACCCATATTTCCTTGATCATTTTTCAAATTTATTGACTATAATAATGTGATACATTGATGTATCACATTATTATAATCAATAAATATGAAAAATGATCAAGGAAATATGGGTTGATACAAAAATCGGACTTGGCACTGAAAGGGTTAAGACACAGATTTGCACAAGGATAAAACTGTTTAGGAGATACTCAAGCCTGAGTTTAGTGTGCCTGTCTTTTGCAGAAATAGTTCCCAAGAGGGTGAATTTAGTGATGCTACCTCGCATAGCAGGCTAGCATCAATAAATTCACCCTCTGGGAACCTCATTCTGTATGGCCTCATCTGCTATAGTAGACATGGACTTAGATTGAAATTACCAAATGGTGAATATTGTGATGTGCACCCATTGGGAACCTCGATAATGCAATGTGTAGTCTGCTAATTTGGTAGATATAGGGAAACTTAACTAAAAAAGAAATAGAATCAATGTGAAGAAGTTTCTCTAGATATTTGATAATAAAGAAACTTTCCAGAGAAGATGAGGCCTAAGCAGAATATTATGAGGTGCCCAGAGGGTGAATTTAGTGATGCTAGCATGCTATGTGGGATAGTGTCACTATATTCACCCTCTGGAGACCTCATTCTGCAAATGACAGTCACATTAACTCAGGCTTGCTTTCAGTAGGGTAATGACCAATTTAGAACAGTTCTTTGAAGGCAGATAATAGGTTGCAATGCAATCACATCACAGCTTCAATACAGCCCCTAGCGTACTGATCTCTTCTGTGTGAATTTCTCAGGAGGCCAAAATCCTATGAACAAATCTAGAATAATTTCTTGGGAATTCATCAGATTTATATTCACATGCGAATGACCTGATATAATTGTAGTGAGGTACGTAACACTTAAAGAAATATTATGTGCTTATTTCAATACTTTAAACAGATATTTTACAACTCAGCCACAATACCCATTTGTTAAAGCTACGCAAAAATGTAAATATTCGTCCCGAACAAATCGCCGATCAACAAACAGGAATTATTTTACAGGAGTCACATTTGGTTTATATGATAGAATGACATTGTGTGCGGGTAATTTTGATACAAAATTAATTAAAATACGTGCTTTGAGCAAGTTTGTTCGCTGTGCACCCCAGTGGAGTGTTTCACATGACTTTAAACAGACAGAACATAGAGAGCCTCGCATAAATAAGAGAATGCACTGGCTTACAAGGTCAAATTAAATATTGTTTGGCTGAAGTATTCTCTTATATATACTAGGCTCCCTATGGGAGACTCACATATATATGAGAATGCATTGGCACAGGGTTTTCACCAACTTTCAGGAAGCTCCCCAAATGTTAAAGAACTATATGTAGATGTTCTAGAAAATTATTTATGGTCTTATACAGTAATGCCCTAAATAATCGACTCCTTAACCACAGCAGAATTATGGGTAACGTTTCAGGATTTAGTCGGAAATATTGCTTGTTGCCATTCATCGGAAAGCTCTCACTGAGAGCTTTCCGATGAATGGCAACAAGCCATATTTCTGACCTAATCCTGAAAAGTTACCCATAATTCTGCTGTGATTAAGGAGTCGATTATTTAGGGCATTACTGTAGCTCAATGGGGTTATCAGTTGTATATATATTGAACATTCACAAGTAAATGAAAAGCACATTTATCTCGGTGACCTGAGAGATATCTTCTCCCCAAAATGTGCCACTTCTCCCTATTTTTGTCCCGGGGAGAAGTGACTTCTCTCTCATATAACAGCTAGTTTGCATCTTTAAAACAGCATATTTGAAGTGTATTTAATGACTAGAATGGTGTACTTACTCATGATAATGCTATTATAAATGGGCTCTTGTATTGCTTAATACTTATTGGATCACAGAAAAGTGATGTTGAGGTATAAAATGAATTTCAAGCCTTTGACTTCTCCCTGATAACAGTCCACTTCTCCCTAATGACCAAGCAGGGAAAAGTGACTTCTCCCATTGACACCTCTAGGCTGCATGGTCACTGAGCCAAGGTCTCCACCCATGCTGATATTATTATGTCATATAAACCTCTAGGCTGCATGGTAACTGAGCCAATCATGTCTCCACATATGCTGATATTATTATGTCATATAAGACCCTTTGTTTTCTCCATTAAAGATAGTTACGGTATTATATAAATTTTCAGGCTGTATAACAAAAATATTAAAACATACATGTAAATATATCATGCATTTATATATGGACAATTTGCATCAAAAATAAATCATAATATTACCTTTATCAGCAGATGGACTTTACATCCAAGTGAAGACCAAGATAACATGCAGTCAAGGATTCCTTATGTAAATAGGTGCTGCGTGTTATGCAGGCATGGTCTCGTCTCTCCAATACTGTAAACATAGCACAAACGACTCTTATATACCTGGCTGAAATCAATAATCATTGAACTCCATAGGAGAGGCTAAGACAAGCCTTATTCTTGATGAAATGTGTTAATAGTGATCTCTCGCAATGATCTATAATGATTATTGGGCTGGTTAGTGGTTACTCGCTATAGAAGATTTGCTGCTGTTGTTCAGTTATCAGTTTTATGATCTGCAATTTCCGGAAACTATTCAGAGACAAATGAAGAATGACAAATCGTATCACACACAATGTTCTCTTTCTTCCCAGCAGCATTTATAAGAGCTGAAATAGTTTATGCAACATTGCAACTTGTTTCAGAGGTTGTCAAAATTACATCACATTCACCTGGTGCAACACGTATTCAACTTAAAAGTGATTGAACAGCGAATGTAGTATGAACAATATGGTGTCAATCAGGGTTCCAGGCTCAATGTTACAAAACTTAATATATTTGTTATATAGATTCTAGTCTATAAAATTACATGTTTGGAAAGAGAAGCGATTCATAAAAGATGCTTATTTGTTTGATATTGAATTTTACATGCATTTGTTTCATGAGGTTTTGATATTTTAGAGGGACACCAAAACATTATTTTATAATGTTTCAATAACAATAAGATATTATTTGTTATTTATAGGTCTAGATAATCGTGTCACATTTGATTTTGTAATGTTTTTCATCAAAACAAAGCAAAAAACAATGTTAAATTAAGTTTTATGTTTGTTGTTTTGACTTTTTGGCTGTGTTGTTGCAGCATTAATGATGGTGTTCCATGGCATTCTCTTATATATGTGAGTCATCCATAGGTCAAGGTAAATATTGTTAGGCCAATGTATTCACTTATATATGCGAGATTTCCTATGGGAGACTCGCATATAAGAGAATGCATTGGCACAGGGTTTTCGCAAATTTTCAGGAAGATCCAGTCACGGACGGGTTAAATTAAGATGTATATGTTGTTGTTGTAACTGGAGGTCTGGAACCTGAATACATCTTTAATGTGCAGAAAAAAATAAATGAAAAATTAAGTTTCTGGTGATAGAAGCTTCTGTTGACTAATGTTTTCAATTTAAAATTATTATTGTTTTATCCATGAATCTGCTGCCGAATCTTTTAAAAATCTCCCAAAAATGATATAATTTGTATTCAGGAATAGACTCATGCATTAAAGATGCATAATCCGATTGAGTGCCTTCGAGTCGAGGAACCCACCTATCAAAGCTCAGAGTTATTAGATATCAATTTTTGAAATCTATTATTTTTCAATATCGAGAATTATTAGTGGCCAAGTAAACAGTCGACGAGCAGATGGTCTCGGATCAAATTGCAAATGAAGATGAATAACTCTAAAATCAAGAGGCTTTCTTTTTTATCAATTCTGATAACTGAAGCGGCTTTCTAAAAATGTTGTTGTTGTTGGAATCTGATTATATGGGGACCATCGAATCGGATTGACTACCTTTAACCCTTTGGCGAGTAGAACGACATATATGTCGTCTATCGGTTGAGGAGCAGAACGACATATATATGTGTATGTATATGTATATATATGTCGTTTCAGGAAGAGCTATTTTACGTAGACATAACTTCAATAAATCATCTGACTTATAAATGATTTGTATAGGAGTTATTTTAATTAATATAATGTCCCAAATGTATAAGTGCAATCGAATATGATAACACACGTTAAAAAAATGCACATAAATTAAAACGAATTATTGGACCCTTTTGACCCATAACTTGTTAATAGCGAGTTTGCTATTTCAAACTGGTACGGGTATGGGTACGCGTACGGGTAGCTACCCGTACCAGTACACGTTTTGAAATTGCAAACTGTTTTACCGGTAGAATTCATCACATCGACTGGTAATGTATGATGAGCCAACTGCAACAAAAAAGATATAATGATATAGATTGTTATTCGCGTTATTGGCCGATGTTATACTTAGCGTTATGGGTTGTTGGAAATTTGTATTTAGATTAGATGAGCCCCAGGATAATCAGTTGCTTTCATCAAGGACGAGCTAGGTGGCAGTTGAAAGAGGATGTTGCTTTTCTTTCACTCATATTGGTAACATTTTCAACAATTGGATTCTACAAGTCATAGACCGACCGAGTGTTGACAATAAATCGGATGGAATTTTTAAACTTAGAAAATAGATTATGATAACTCAAATATACAATTACGTTATATATAGTTAAAATGTTCAACCAGTATTCGGTGTAAAATGTATTGTTTTAGACCAAGGGTCTAATATTGTCCTTCATGTACTTTCAGTTCGATATAATACCGCATTTGTCCCTTATTTTAGTTGGGGAATATTTAGTCATATTAAAGAGGCATAATCCGAATTAACGCTCCCAAGTTACTATTTTTTTGGCTTCGGGGGTAAAACAAAAAATTTGATTCGAATCGAGGAACACACCATCAAAGCGCAGAGTGATCAGATATCGATTTTTGAAGTTTGTTTTTTCTTGAATTGTGTAATTATTTGTGGCCCAGAAAAGAGTCGTCAAACCGACGGTCTCGGACAAAATTGCGGATGAAGATGCTTAACTCTAAAATCAAGTGGTAATGCGGCCAAAATTTTATACTATAGTTGATAGCAGTTAGCATTATTTTGTTGTAATTAATCGATTCTGATAACAAAAGTGTATTTTGAAGAAATGTTCTTGTCGTAACTTTATGATATGGGGACCGTCTGATCTGTTTGAGTTGCTTTAAGTAAACCTTTGTTTGGAATCTTTCAACAGATCGAAGGGTCGGCCCGTCGGTGCAAGGGAATATTTATCGCAAGAATTGGGATTGTTGTCGGGATCTAAACCCGGAGGTAGGTAACTTGGTAACTAAAAAGGTGTCAAAATGTAGTCTGTTTATTATACGGATTGAATAAAGAGCGTTTGCTTCACTTCTGTGCGAAACACAGAAAACAGCTGAAACTCGCTCTGCTTATATATGCTTAGATTTTGTAGAGTATGTATAGGTATTTCGTGTCTTTGGCGACCTATATTATCCCCACTACAGTATACACCAGTATTGTGGTTCAAAAGCGCCATGTCCGTTCAGATAGTAAATATATATTAAAATGAGAAATCAGTCCCCACCTACATACGATAAGGTAACTAAACGGAAATTGTATTCAAATGTGCAATGCACAGATAAATCCACGATGTATTTATGTCCTTGTACAACCCCCCCCCCCCCCCCCCCCCCCCCCCCAATTTTACTTTGGTCAAATGTTCAACATTTGGAAATTTGATATACCTGACACAACATTTGTTGAAAATTTCACACAAACAATAGGTTGAAATTGTGTTTTCGTAGTTTGATTTTCGAACAATTTATTAGTGGAGAATTTGTAGTTTTTAGACCAACATTTGCATTTTTGGTAACACAATTTGGACTGAAATGGCTATCAGAAACAGTTGGAAATTGTTCAAGCTTTGGGGTGGGGTGTCAGGTCTCAAAATTTCCAACAATTGGAAAGTTTGATGCCAGCCAAGGGGAGGGGGTGCAAATGGAATTACGCGCAAAGTTGTAAATTTGATCTGGTTCGAGATGTGTAGTTAGAAATTTGAAGGTGGACACCCTAACACACAGGCCATCTATAGCCAAGTCCCTGCAATGGGCCGAGACAGCGTCTATATCACCATCTACTCACTCTATTAATCACAACCTGTCATTAATGCGGTGAACAAAGTTGTTAGTGAACAAAATCGGCCTTCCGTATTTATCTAAGTGCTAGAAGCCGCCTCGAGAATTTGAACACAAATCCTGGGTTAAAATGACAACTTTATCAATAATATTTGCCTATGAAATCTTTCAATAAATAGGTTAACGCATAGCTGACTGGAATTTCATGGAATTCATGGACCTTTGAGTGAGAAAATCGTAGTGAAAGGCTACCGGCCAATGGGACAAATCTACCGTTTCAATTCGCTATCGCTTTATGTGCTGCATTGAAAGTACCCAAGTGACCGTGACGATGTTCACAGATTTACCCGTACCCGTTCCCGTCAGACGGGTATCGCAAACTCAGTCTAGTTACGTCAAAATATTTAGTTTTGTCTTTGCACAAACAAGGCATCAATATTTTATAGCACATCTCTGTTATTTTTCATGTCTTCATTTCAAGTCTGAGTTTAGTGTGCCTGTCATTTGCATTTAGTTTCTCTATATCCCCAAATTGGCAGACGACACATTGCATCATCGAGGTTCCCAATGGGTGTACATCACAATATTCACCATTTGGGAATTTCAATCTGAGTCTATGTCTTCCATAGCAGATGTGGCCACGCAGATTGAGGTTCCCAGAGAGTGAATTTAGTTATGCTAGCCCGCTATACTATAAGTGCACAATATTCTTCACAGATAGTTAAACCCTTTTTATACTAAATACTCAATGATGAGTACGTATCCCTTAGGAAATGATCAGATAATAAGTTCAACAAACAACAATCATGAATCTTTCTGCACTTGTATTATCTGTCCTCTGCTTATATTTCTTGAACACTCCTCCAAATGAATAATAGATCATTCCAATATATAATTTTATTACTGAATTGGGGAACCCATTTAGTACAGAATGGGTTAAGTTATTGTGGTGGACTTATGGTAACATGGACCTCCTCTGGGGCCTTGTGATGGGTGGGGTGGCATAACGTATACTGAACTTGAAAGACGTGACACGTCTGCTTACACTTCCTGAATATGGTAATTAACATGGACCACCTCTGGTGCCTTGGGGAGCGGGTGGGGTGTCATAATGGATACTGAACTTGAGATGAGAAATAATAAGCATGGTTCATATTACAATAAGATTAAAAGTGAGTCCTCTCAGAGCAAATAGTCGCCTTTCAGTCGAGAGGACGCAGGTCGTTTGTTTTTGGTAAAATCGGATTTACGAAAACACTTTCCCATCACGACTTCGTTTTGTGTCAAAACGTCACAACTCCTCAATCACGATCTTGTTTTTTTTTACCCGATAAGACGTTTTACTTTGACTTTCTTGTTGAAAAATAGCGATATGTGTCCCTCTAATACTGAAACGTCTTATCTTAATAACAAACAAGCTCTGACAAAAACTTGTAACACCAAATTTGTGCGTGATTATACTCATACAATCCTGAGTTAAGGGTGCCTGTCATTTGCAGAATGAGGTCCGCAGAGGGTGAATTTATTGATGCTATCCTTCACAGTGGGCTAGCATCACCAAATTCACCTTCAGGGGACCTCATTCTGCATGGCATAAGCAGAATGAGGTCCCCAGAGGGTGAACTTAGTGATGCTAGCCCACTACGCGGGATAGCGTCACTAAATTCACCCTCTGGGGAGCTAATTCTGCAAATAACAGGCACACTAAACCTAGGCTTGTGTTCATAGCATATTAGGTCAGCTAGCTAGGGATCAAGTTATATATTCACAAAGAGTGTGTTTTTGCCTCTTTTCAGACATTAGTTACAATATATAAATAACAGTCAAATTAAAATAAATAAGTTGTTTGTCTCTCATGAAAAATGACCAAAGTCGACTTACGTCCTTTTGATGTAAGGCGCCGAACAAAAGTTCCAATGATAAACAACCATATGTCATCTGGGTCAGACAGAAATGACCTATATCAAATTTATTATGATCTTCAGCCATATATTTCTTTATTATCATGAAACCTATTAATTTATCAATTCAACTAATCAAATATTTTGTCTAGTCTCTCTCAATACATGTATAGGATGTAAGTATTTTTTTTTTAAATGATAAAAATTGTTAAAGAATGTAAGAAAAGATGATAAAAATTGTTAAAGAATGTAAGAAAAAATAATAAAAAATTGTGAGGCCAATGCATTCTCTTATATACATGTATGTAAGGCGACCTGGTTGACTCGCGTATATAAGAGAATATATTGGCAAAGGGTCTTTAATGTTTATTTACTATTTCCCAGAAGATGAGGCCTATGCAGAATGAGGTCCCCAGAGGGTGAATTTGGAGACCTCATTCTGCAAATGACAGACACACTATTTGCAGGCTTGTATCTTTTCAACAAGTTAAAGGGTAGCTCCAGTTTGAGCATCTGAACCCCTGGAACCCACATGGAAATACAACAAACACAGCGGTAGAATTAGGGACCAGCCTAAGAGGTGAATTGGGAGGTATCTTCTCCCTAAAATGTGACATATCCCAATTTTATTTATAAGGAGAAGCGATTTTTCTGTCATATACCAGTATGATGTCCAAGCAGCATAATTAACCCTTTATCCAACAAACCGGCCAAAACCGGCCAAATAAAGCTTCAACAGCCTAAAATATCTTCGGTCTGTCTCAATAAAACCATACAAATATGGATATCATTGGAACCGGCTCATTGACCACATTGTGATGGTTACAGTTATGCCCTGTGCCAATGCATTCTCTTATATATGCGAGTCGACCATAGGTCGCCTCGCATATATAAGAGAATGCATTGGCCTACATTCTTTAACAATTTTATAATTTTTAATGTGTTAAGCCAATGCATTCTCTTATATATGCGAGGCGACCTATGGTCGACTCGCATATATAAGAGAATGCATTGGCACAGGGCCCTTCTGTTGGGTAAAAGGTTAATGGAGTATTAACTCATTTTAAATGTTTTATAAATGAACTCTAGTATTGTATACTACTTATTGGATCATAGAAGAGTGATGTTGGGGGTGTAAATGGAACTTCAGACATTATTACTTCTCCCTGATAACAGTCCACTTCTCCCTAATAAACACATAGTGAGAAGAGACTTCTCCTACAGCTATGCTCTAATTAATGATCGACTCTCCTTAACGAGGTTGACCACCGGTATTATTGCATGCAATACTTGACCGCGTTCATTCGATCAACCGCTGTAAATTTTACTGCCACTGACTGCGGTAACACATCAAATTCACGGTTATTATATTCAGTTTCTATATCCTTTCTAATTTGCAGAAGATAAAATGCGTAATCGAGGCGAATAATGGGTGAACATCACCAATTTCAACTGGAGAATTTCAATCTGATCCTAGGTCTCCTATAGCAGTTGAGGCCTAAACAGAATGAGGTTCCCAACGAGTGAATTGGTGATGCTAGCCCATCATGCAGGATAGTGTCACTAAATTCACCCTCTGGGCCTGTCTGAGGGCCTCACTCTGCAAATGACAACACACTACATCAATGCTTGACCATACAGTAATGCCCTAAATAATCGACCCATTAACCACATCAGAATTATGGGTCATTTTATGCTCGTGTTCCTGCTGCCCCCAGTACAGGATGACAAATACAAAATCAAAGTCAAACAATCTCAGCAGTTAGTCCCTGGATTGAATGTCTGAGCGATATTTAGAACTATATTTTTATAAGTCATTGGTGGACTAGATATAAAATTGACGCCGGATTTATTAAATCCCGGGGCAAAGACATTATGGGTTTGGCAGACTTACTGAATAAATTGAAATCTAGAAAACTACTTACAATGCATACCTATATGGGAGCTGACAGTGCCACTTTACAGATAGCACTAGAGAGTATGTGATTTACCAATTTTCCAGATCAATAGGTCAGTCATAGCATCAATCATTTAATTTTTGTTTGCAAATCATGAATTAGGTCATATTTGCCTTAAGTCTGGCCACTATACTTCATAATAGAAATGTGCTTCGCATCAGATGTAATCCCTCACAAATCATTTGCTTCAGTTTCGGGGACGTGGCGATAGAGTGGTTTGGGGGGATATATTACAGGGATAATGAAAAACTATACTACGATGAATGAATCACGTCTTGCGGAGCTTCTATCCAAAGTATATCATTCTATATAGGTCAAAATGATCACAAGCAATTAACATCCTTCAAAAATGCATAATGTAAATCTCGACAACTAACCTGCACATCAAACTCTCGCCCTCAGATTGATTATGTCGACAATGTCCTTGATGATGTACATAACTGTCAACTGTAAAGAAAGAGGTCTTCACTATTATGATGTATGAACTTCCTAAATCACTAGTTTTTTCAATTAAATGAAGCAGTTTCAACTGGTTAACAGATTTAGTATACAGTATACCACAAGCTACACTCTTCAGGGTATGCAAAAGAACAATACAGTGGTGTGGAAATGTAAACGTTATTGCCACGCCTGGAAATAACTAAAATAAAATTGTGGTGCTAGACAAAATGACAGGCATCAATTAGTTTGTGCCGGTCATTAATAAATCATGATTTTGATGTATTGCGATACGCTTTCACACGATACGCGTATCGTATCGTGTGAAGTGTATCACGATACACAAATATCACAATTTTAGGTCATTGAAAGTGAAAATAACCCATATTTACTGTATTTTTTAAAGCAATTTAGGTAGAAAATCCTCGCAAAACATGGTTTTTGCATATCATGATATGTATCTTATCGTTGGCGATGTATCGTAATATGTATCGTATCGTGACAAAGTGTATCGTTGAAGCCCTACTTTAAAGGGCGTTCTCTAGTAAATTAATAGTATTTTATCTGCACGATAAGATTCCATAATTTTGAGGCGAAGTTGACCGGGAGCGGGCGTTAATGAAGCTTTGTTTTCAATAACGTCCGCTTCCGGTTAAGTCGCCAATCACGTGATCACACGAGGACGGAGTGGAAATAATACTAATAACATGATTTTGTCGGGCGCCTTGGTTTTTAAACGGCCCTTCAGGAATGATTAACAGCCCTCGGTCCCATTAGCAGCCCTCGACTCCGTCTTGGGCCTCTAATAGGCCCTCGGGCTGTTAATCATTCCTGTCAGGTCGTTAATAAACCATAACGCACTAAAAAATCATGTTATTGGTATATTAAGGTATATAAAATAAAAATTATTTACAACAACTTTTTTTTTTTTTTTTTTAATTTTAACGTGGTGCAAACCATTCAAAAGTCGTACCATTTTGTAGAACTCAATTGAGCATGTAGTTATAAACACATGCTCTTGCAAGTAACAAATTTATTATCTTCCACCTGACCAATAATATAAACAAAAAAATATCAGTGTTATTTACCTGTCCATGGTAGATAAATCGGCACCAGTCATAATGACAGGCACACACAATCATGCATCGGTCATTTGGGAATTTTCAGCTGGTCATTGCACTCATTTGTCATGCCGTGATGTACAGTAATGCTCTAAGTAATCGACTCCTTAACCACAGCAGAAATATGGGTAACTTTTCAGGATTTAGTCGAAATATGGCTTGTTGCCATTCATCGGAATGCTCTCGGCGAGAGCTTTCCGATGAATGGCAACAAGCCATATTTCCGACTAAATCCTGAAAAGTTACCCATAATTCTGCTGTGGTTAAGCAGTCGATTAATTAGGGCATTACTGAACAACTCAAACCTACAGTTCTTGTACCACTGTGTCACCAACAATCTCGCGCAATAACGTTAAGCAGTTCACACACTTGCGTTGTTCTATCTGTATACTGGAGCTAGCAGTGTGAGTACAGATACCACTAGATAGAACTCGATTTACCAATTTTCCAGATCAATGGGTTATATTCACAGCATCAATATAATTAAATTCGTGTCTGCAAATGATGAATTAGGAAATTTTTGTCTTAAGTCTGGACAACATATTTCATAATAGAAATGTGCCTCGTATCAGTCGCAATTCCCCACAAATCATCTTTCAGTGACGTGGGTGGTTTTATCTTGGAGGGAAGGACCCAACCACTCCCAAATCACATCTTTGGACAAACATTAATTTCAAGCCTGACTCATCGTCAGTTGGAATTTTGCACAAAAAATAAGTTAAAATTGCTAGGTTCATACTAGGTTCGTACCCACTCTACAACTGCGTCCAATAGTTGGAAATTTCAGACGAAAGATAGCTTGAATTTGTTCTGATAGCTTGTCATTCTGATAGTATTTAGTGTGAAATTTGTTCTTTTTAGAAATACGCATATTTTTTATATTTTGTATTTACTGAAATGGACATTAGTTGGAAAATTTCCAATGTAAGGGGGGTGTCAGGTAGGAAATTTTCAACATTTGGAAAGCTTGAGGTACCAGTTGAAAATTTCAATCAAAGGGGGTGCATGGTGTGGGGTTGAAAATTTAGTTCCTTAACTTGGGTCTAGTTCAAGGAGGGTAGGGGTGGATTGGAATTTCTGAGATGATAGCCCCAATAGCCACTTCCCTGTCAGGTTTATGATCGTTATAGATGACCATGTTAATCAAAAGGCAACAAAAAGATATCGATCATGAAAAACTATACTACAATAAATCACATCTCATGGAGCTGCTATCCATATAGTATATAGGTCAAAGTGATCATGGTCACAATACTGCACCATATAAAAGTAATTTGATCGGAATAAGGACATCCCCAATTGTGAAGAGGAAATGAGATTGCTGTGAAGAAGCGACTCCCTCAGTGTATTTAATGAGAAGGATCAGATATAGAGACCATACAATAGTAGAAACTATCCCCTATCCTTACTAATTTACCAAATAACTTGGCAATATAGTGCTTCAGTTAATTAAATGATACCTTACACAATATGAGTACTAAGAATATATAATGGCTTACAGCTTTAATGTCCATGTCTACAATCTTGGTAATATACACATCCTAAGCTGCCTATCACAGGAATGTGAAAAGGCATTAAGTCTCCATTTTTCAATTTTGAGGGAGAGAGATCCACATCTAATTGTGTTAAGGGTGTTACCGCCACCCTAGATCATGCCATGAATCTCTACTCTGGCTAATGGGCATTAGCCAGAGTACAGATTCATGGCATGATCTAACCGCCACCTTACCCCCTATCCAAATAACGATACCAGGTAACAGATAAGATCTATGTCCAGATGTATAGGACCTAATTACTCCAGATGTATGTCAAGATGTACAGCAGCTAATTACTCCTGTAAGTTTGTGCAGTTGGCCAACTAATATTTGCTCAGTTTTAAATTAAAAAAATTTGAAATCACACATGCGCGAAATAAAAATTGACAAAAATATTTCTGTAAAAATCATGTATCCGATGACATTCAGTTATGGTTCTTAACCCTTTCATGACTGGAGCTTCCTAAAATTTTGCAAAAACCCTGTGCCAATGCATTCTCTTATATATGCGAGTCTCTCATAGGGAGCATCACATAAATATATGAGAATACATTGTCCTAACAATATTTACCTTGACCTTGTAAGCAGTGCTGCCGGTCTCGAAAATCCAGGAGGGCTATTAATAGCCCTCCTAGATTGCCTCAACTTTTACAGTTATATGATTTAATCAAAATACATGTTATTTATTCAACAGTACTATATATATTCTATATAAAAAGTATTTGCAGAGTAATAGACTTGTAATTGGAATTTCTCAATGGTTGCTGAACATTTGGTACCATGGTTTATTGAGACAGCTGAGCTGAAGTGCATATTCTATCATTCATTGGAAGAGTGAAATACACGACAGGACAATGATATTGATAATATAAATGTAAGCCATTTTGTGAAATAACAAATTTTGAAATTTAATGAAATCAATGTGCATTCCTTGCCATAAAATGAAGGTTAATGCAGCCCTTTAATTCAGATTGTTGGTTTCGGCAATCTGCTACGGCAACCCATTGCCGTGGCTCAGTTTGCTTCAGCAAATGACTTCAGCATTTTTATTGCCGTAACCAATTATGAGGGCTGGTTAATGTCAGTGATTCAGTTATATAATGTACTATGCTGCATCTGCACTACTCTTGTGACTCAAATAAATGTACCGCTAATTCATTTTAACCCTTTACCCAACAGAACGGCCCTGTGCCAATGCATTCTCTTATATATGCAAGTCGACCATAGGTCGCCTCGCATATATAAGAGAATGCATTGGCTTAACACATTAAAAATTATAAAATTATTAAAGAATGTAAGAAAAAATGGTAAAAAGTGTTTTTTTTAGGCCAATGCATTCTCTTATATATGCGAGGCGACCTATGGTCGACTCGCATATATAAGAGAATGAATTGGCACAGGGCACAGGGCATAACTGTAACTATCATAATGTGGTCAAGGAGCCGGTTCCAATGATATCCATATTTGTTTGGTTCTATTGAGACAGACCGAAGATATTTTAGGCTGTTGAAGCTTTATTTGGCCGGTTTTGGCCGGTTTGTTGGGTAAAGGGTTAAAACAAAAATGCGGCTAACGTCATCACTCTCGATGGAGCATTTCAACTTGACACAATGTCATACATGTATTTGCAATCAAAGCAGATTTTATCTCTTGGGACGAAGCAGGCTATAAAAAGCCCGCCTAGGACAGCCCACCTTGAGATTTCCAGGCCTGTGAGAGCCAGTGTATTATCTTATATGACTCGCATATATAAGATAATGCATTGGCACAGGGTTTTCACATAATTTAACGAAGCTCCAGTCATGAAAGGGTTAATGGCTCATATGTTATCATGATAAAACCTCAGAACAGAGCTGTTACTGGAAGTTTAATGTTGAGAATAATGAGAATCAATCGAAAATGTTTGTCAGTAGCTGCACAAAGTAACTATATATCAAGTTTGATACTGATATAATTTTTTATAGTTCACCACGTGTAATTGATCTCCACACAATATAATATACAGAGGGTAACGATTCTCTGCAGAAAGTCGCAGGATGAAGCAAATTGGCTTCTTATCTGTACAATTATCTCTGTGCAAGTGTTCCAATATCCTGTCAATGTAGAATGTTATTTCCTCGGAGAATTATTATCAGAGAATATTGTCTTGTCCTGTTACATAATGCATTGTGTGGAAGTTCCAATAAGCCGTCTTTATGTTAGAAGAGTGGAACTTGTTCCCATTAGGGACATTGCATATGAGTTTTATGTAAATTTGTCAGCATTACACGAGTAACATTGGGATTGAATCATCTCCCAAGAGTTATTAATTTTGCAAGGTAATGAGATTGTGATGACATGGCAACAATTTAAACGGTGAAAGAAGTTGAGGTACCATATCTGAGACCAGACATGCCAAGTTCATTTAGTCTTCTGAGCAGTCTCATCTATATGTTTTAGCAAAGCATGCAAGGATTTCATTTGTTTTACTTATCGCAGACAACTGATGACAATCGAAATCACTGAACTACGTGACTCAATTCTATGGAAAGGCTGTTATAACAATCAATGGTTCTAAGAATTGATATATATATGTCTGTAGTGATGAGAATTCAACTTTTATTTAATTTATTTAAACATGGACTTATTTGGTTCTGATATAAGCCCAAGGTGGACTTATACATGTTATTCTGTTGGATGGCATGGGTCACAGTGAAACCACATCTATAAAGAGCTTACAACTGGTGCTGAAGTAGGCCCATAGTGAGCGTATTTGTTTTTTTTAAATACAAATTTTAAAAAAACCAATGCAGTTATAACCTCCGCCAGGGTACCCCGAGTCACCACACCAAATTTGGTTGAAATCGGTGTAAGAGTCTGGGAGAAAACTCCGAACAGACAGATGGACAGACAGACAGATGAACAGACAGACAGATCCAACTCTTTTATATATATATAGGGACATTATATACCACTATGAGAATCATCTCCTGCGGGCTATTCATTTCACTAGGTAATAGGATTGTGACAATTTTAACGGTAATAGAAGTTGAGGTACCATATATCTGAGATGAGATGTGCCAATTTCATTTTGTCTTCTCAGCTGTCTCATCTACCGGTATGTTTTAGCAAAGCTAGCAAGAATTTGTTTTACTTATCACAGACAACGGGTGACAATTGAAATCACTGAACTATGTGACTCAATTCTATTGGAAGGCTGTTAAAACAATCAATGGTTCTAAGAATTGATATATATATAAGTCTGTAGTGACGAGAATTCAACTTTTATTTTATTTATTTAAACGTGCGTGGCTCGGTTCAAGCTTTGTATAATATAGAAATTATTTGTCAAAAAACATGTTAATACATGTACATACCGGGTACTTAGCAATTTTCAACTGATGATGAAATTTTGCTAAAAACATTTCTGTAAATTTATAGCTTTCCATACTTTTTGAGACGTGTCCTGTTCATTAATTGTCATCTAAAATACATTTTCAATAAAGGTAGAAATAGCAGTAGATGCTGATGTTAAAAGATCGCTTACCATCTTCTTATCTATAGAATTGTCTCGAGTCGTCAAGATATCCTAAAACAAGAGCTACACTGGGCGTGCAATATACGCCCTATCTTGGGTTGGCGGAAACTGGTAAAAAAGGGGCATAACTCTGGTAAAAATTGCCGGACGGAACTCAAATTTGAACTTGACCTGTGTTTTGGTGGGAGAAAGTAATATACCAAATTATCATTGAATCCGATAAGCTCTAGTAAAGTTATCATCCGGACAACAAATTTCAGGGATTTTCTAAGTCAAATTACGTCAAATAAGGGGCATAACTCCGGTGAAAATTGGCGGACGGAACCCAAATTCGAACTTGAGCTGTCTTTTCTCCTAATAAACCCACATACCAAATTTGATTGAAATCGGTTCACTCTAACTAAAGTTATCATCCGGACAACAAATTTCAGGGATTTTCTAAGTCAAATTACGTCAAACGAAATTGGGACTTGAGCTGTATTTCGATATATGTAATCCACAAAAAAAACGGTTTTGCGTATAAACATTCCAAAATCGAGTTATCATCCGGAAACCAAAAAACATATGAAAAACTGAATTTTCTGAGTCGAAAAAGATGCATAACTCTGCCAAAAATGGTCGGACAGAACCCAAGTTCGAACTTGACCTGTGTTTTGGTGGGAGTAAGTAATATACCAAATTTGGATTCATTCCGATAAACTATACTAAAGTTATCATCCGGACAACAAATTTCAAGGATTTTCTAAGTCAAAAAACGTCAAATAAGGGGCATAACTCCGGTGAAAATTGGCGGGCGGAACCCAAATTCGAACTTGAACTTACCTTTCGGCTAATAAACCCACATACCAAATTTTACTAATTTTGGTTCACTCTAACTAAAGTTATCATCCGGACAACAGGTTAACGGACGGACGGACGCCCGCCCGGACGGACAGACCAATACTATAATACGGCCTTTTTTTCAAAAGGGCGTATAAAAATCATCTTGTCGTTTACATTTAAATGCATTGTGCAGATGTTCCAATAAGCCATTTTTTGCAAGAAGAGCAGATTTTTTTCCCATTTATAAATTTTATAGGGACACTCAGCTGAAACAGGTTCCCTTTGGGAGCCTTTATTCAGCGTAGGAGGGGGGCCTGCAGCCCATTTGCGCATTAGACGCCTGTGTGCGCTTTGCGCACATGACAGACAGATCGTACTTTTTTATATATATTAATCATATTATTATGCTACTTCAATATATCTTCAGGCAAATAGGTTCATATTGGACCTGAATATTGATATTGGTTCATATTGGACTTATTTGGTTATGATATAAGCCCATAGTGAGCGTACAGTATTTAATTCGAATTAAACTCGCTTAACTACAGCACTCTCTCACTGAGAGCTTTCCAATGAATGACAACAAGCCATATTTCCGACTAAATCCTGAAAAGTTACCCATAATTCTGCTGTAGTTAAGGAGTCGATTATTTAGGGCATTACTGTATATGCCTGTAGTGACGAGAATTAAACTTTTAATTAATTTATTTAAACGTATGTGGCTTGGTTTAATTTTAAGCTTCTATAATTTATAAATTATTTGACAGAAAATAATCTAATACAGCATACTTAGCACTTTTCAACTAATGATGCCAATTTGCTGAAAACATTTCTGTAAATTTATAGCTTTCATACTTTTTGAGACGTGTCCTGTTCATTAATTGTCATCTAAAATACATTTTCAATCAAGGTAGAAATAGCAGCAGATGCTGATGTTAAAAGATCGCTTCCCATCTTCTTACTAATGCATCTACAGAATTGTTCCGAGTCGTCTAGATATCCTCAAAAAATCATCTTGTCATTTACATATAAATGTATTGTGTGGAAGTTCCAATAAGCCATCTTTATCCAATAAGAGCAGAACTTGTTCCCATTTATAGCGACATTATATACCACTATGAGTTCTATGTAAATTTGTCAGCATGTCATTACACCAGGAACATTGGGTTTGAATCATCTCCCGCGGTCTATTCGTTTCACTACTGAGATAATAGGATTGTGATGACACGGTAATAATTTAAACTGAGAAAGAAGTTGAGGTACCATATCTGAGATGAGACGTGCCAATTTCATTTTGTCTTCTCGGCAGTCTCCTCTGTATGTTTTATTACAGCGAAGCAAGCAAGAATTTCATTTGTTATACTTATCTCAGACAACTGGTGACAATCGAGATTTGTGAACTATGTGATTTAACTGATTTTATTCTCTCGAAAGGCTGTTAAAACAATCAATTTTCTAAGATTTATGTATATACAGAATGTACTAGAATTCAGATACCAATTAAAGTGACATAGTCCACTGGCAGTTTCAGATGTCCATAGCAAATAATCTTGCTTAAAGTAGGGATATTTTAACACTTCCATGCCTGGAGCTTCCTGAAATTTTGTGAAAACACTGTGCCAGTGCATTCACTTATATATGGGAGTCTCACATATGGAGCCTTGCATATATAAGAGAATACATTGGCTTAACAATAATTACCTAGACCTTGTAAACCAGAGCATTCTATTATATATGCGAGGCTCCGGACATCGCAAAAACTTCCAAAAGCCTCTTGTTTTATTCTGCCTGGTTAAATCATGATTACGTTATAAATGTTCCCATACCGATTAGAACTAATTATTGATTACGTAGATTAGATTTTGGATGAAGGTTGATTCAGAATATATCATGATATAAAATGTTTTCAAGAATTTGGTAAAGTCGGATTTAGAAATAAATTGAACACTTTAACAGTTTCATCAAAGCGTTGTTGCTATCGGTACAGAAACATTGTCAGCACACTTATTTTACCCACAGATTTAAAGGGGTACTGTACACTAAATCCAGTCATTTATGGGACCATCTCCTTTTATACTCAACAGAATATATGCAACAAATGAAAGTGTCAATGACACTGTAGCTCAACTTGGAAAGGGAATAATTTCATATGTTACAGTCAATGGAATGATTAGGAATGCGGAAAGTTGAAATATCTAAGTAATACCAGATTATCAACATGAAGTATATATAAAGTAAAATACAAGATTAGTATGATGTATGGTGATGATTGGATGAGGGAAGTGGACTGTAGGGTGTGCCAAAGAATAAAATCCAAGATGGCTGCCAGTGTACATGTTTTATGGCCAGATGACTCGTTTCCATCTACATGTCAATGTTAAAACCCATGACAAATTTCATGATGATCCGACCAAAGGTACGACCTGTAGCCAGTGCCAAAGGATTTAGTCATGCAAAGAGAAAAATCCAAGATGGCTGCCGGTGGCCATGTTTTATGGCCAAATGACCCCAATATGATTCGTTCCCATCTATATGTCAAAATTAACTACCATGACAAATTTCATGATATTCAGACAAACAGTACAGCCTGTAGCCCGTGCTAATGGATTGAATTTTGAAATCCAAGATGGCTGCTTGCAGCCATGTTTTATTGCCGAATGACCCCAAAAAGACTCGTTCCCATTTACATGTCAAGTTGTCAACGTTAACCATGAGAAATTTCATGATGATCCAACCAAATATACACCTGTAGCCTGTGCCAAAGGATTTAGTCATGCAAAGAGTAAAATCCAAGATGGCTGCTGGCGGCCATGTTTTTTTGCCGAATGACACCAAAACGATTCGTTCCCATCTACATATCAGTGTTAACATCCATAACAAATTTCATGATGATCCGACCAAAGGTACGACCTGTAGCCCGTGCCAACGGATTTAGTCATGCAAAGAGTACAATCCAAGATGGCTGCTGGCGGCCATATATTTTGGCCGAATCACCCCAAAATGACTCGTTCCCATCTACATGTTAATATTAACATCCATGACAAATTTCATGATGATCAGACAAATAATAGCCCGTGCTAATTGATTGAATTGTGAAATCCAAGATGGCCGCTGTCGGCCATGTTTTTTTGCCGAATGACCCCAAAATGACTCGTTCCCATCTACATGTCAATGTCAACAGCTATGACAAATTTCATAATGATCCGAACAAAGGTACAACCTGTAGCCCATGCTAAAGGAAATTGTTGACAGACGCACACACACATGGACGACGGATACCAAGCCATGGCAATAGCTCAAACTTTACAAGGTAAAGTTGAGCTTAAAAAGATTGTTTGTTTCCGTTCATCGATGGACCCTAAAAACAAAACAGAGACCGTAAACTTTATATTTAAACAAAATAAAAACTTGACAAAGAAAAATCTTGTATACCGGTATATATGAAACTAGCAGATGTACCCGGGCACGGGCAAAGTTGACAAAATTAAAAAGTAAAACAGGAAGTGTCAATTATGAAACTAACACGCAGGGGGTGGGGACTCAATTTCGGTAGCGATCGAGTGGTTTCACCCACGAGTCCCTGCGAGGCAAAAAGGGTTTGAGTATTCAATTAAAATTTTAGGCACGTGAGGTAAGCCTGGCTCAGTCGAGCTGCAGGTTTAATTTGACAATGAAGTCTTTTGTTTTGCTGCCACCACCCTATTTTTGGGCAGTAAATAGGCAAACCAGTTTATGACTACTCAATGAGTAGTGATTGTATCTATTTAAATGCTGTTGCTCATTATTCAATGAGGAACAGTTTTAAGAGTGTCACTCAACGAGTGACAGTTATGCAGATTCCGAGTTGTGTTGCTCATTAGTCAATGAATAACAGTTTTAAGAGTGTCGCTCAATGAGTGAGTTATAGTTTCAGAGTTTTGTGGCTCGTTAGTCAATGAGTAACAGTTTAAAGAGTGTCGCTCAACGAGTGACAGTTATATATTTTCAATGAGTAGCAATTAAGTTCAAAGAGTGTCGCTCATCAGTCAATGAGTGACGGTTTTGTTGACCGTTGTTCACTTTGTGAGTAACACTCACTAGGTTTTTGTTCCCGTTGCTCACTTTGTGAGTAACAGCTTTTGTTGCTCGTTACTTTGTGAGTAACAGCTTTTGTGTTGCTCGTTACTCTGTGAGTGACAGCTTTTGTTGCTCGATCGTTACTCTGTGAGTAACAGCTTTTTTTTTGTTGCTCGTTACTCTGTGAGTAACAGCGATGGCAGTGACTGTTATTCCTGACTAGTTACCTAGAAATAAATTTCAAGAGCTCAGTCTGCCCAGATTTTTTATTAGGGATTGGGGGAATGACCCGGGAGGATTTGGAATTTTGGAAGGGGCGAAACCACTCCCCTACAATCCACTTTTGATTGATGATAGGAGTTATGAAATGGTATGGACATTTAACATAACATGAATGTGAAAAAAAATTATCCAGACATGTTTTTTTCTTCTTCGATTTCATTTTCTTCTCTCGGTTGATGTTGTTGCTGTTGTTGTCCGTGCTAGTGCTGCCTCTGATGCCGCCAACGCTTCTGTGTTTTTTCCGCAAGTTTCTCGTGCCCATTTTATTACTTCATCCTCGCAGAGCTGCTGGTGGTGTTATTGTCAATGGTGGAGATGGAGGACACCGGGATATGTTGGTACTCTGGTGTCCGAGGTGGTAAGGTGTCCATCTCCACAGCAAAGCTGGCGGCAGGAACATATTATACAATAAAAAAAAACTGTTCCCGGCCCCTTTTGTTGATGTTGGGGAGGGGGCAGTAGGCCAACATCATACTGGTCAGTAAATTAGCAGTAATGGGGCGGGGGCAGTACTAGTAAGCCTACTTCATACAAGTTAATAATAGAATAATTATGTCTTATATCACAGGGGCCTGTAACGCGCTCTGCTGCCCCCACTTTTGCACTGCCCCCAATAAGCCAACTCTATATATCTATAGGATTAAGTATTATTAGGGTGGGTCAATTTTTTTTCTGGGAACTTGTGATATTTACATCATAGTGTAGTTAATAGCATTTAATAGTTCTATGATTTTCTTTGACAAAACCTGTGTTTTTTTTACTCATGAATATTTTCTACCAAGGTCAAGGGGTAAGAATTACCCACACCCTTCCCCCCCCCCCATGCACCAAGCAACTTCTACTATGTCACTGATTCATACTTTCAATATCATATAACTTGTTCGGCATATAAGCGTACAAGCAACAGCTATATAGGACTTAAAAATAGGTGATCCGTCCATGCTAGTTCAACATCGGAATTGGTGAGATTTTGGTGAGTATTGAGCACTCCAGTACACCCAAAGGTCAAAGTTGAGAAGTAGCATCTATTTTTAGTATATGACTCCAGTCTGGGAATTCCCGAATAAAAATAACAGCACCATGCCGAATCATATTGGTGTGATAACTTCACAAATCTAATTAAATAGTTTAAGTAAGTATACGATCAAGCCCGTAGCCAAGGGGGTTCGTACCCTTCGAACGAACGGCCCTTCTGCCTGCATGTGCCCGGTGGTGGTAATTGCCGTTTGCCGGGTGAACGTGTCATGTGCAGCAGTTGACCAAACGACAAAATTTTGATGAGCGGGACCTCCCTTCGAACAAACGACGTATGTAGGCCTACGTATATAGATATAATCATATACTACATGCAGGCTTAGTTTGAATATAGACTGGTGCACACAAATTCAACACATATAGACCGCCAACACATGTGAGTATAAAGCTGCTTTCACTGACATGCTGCTGATGCATGCGGCTATCGGATTATATAGGCACAACGTTTCAAACCATACATATATATCACTGGGGTTGCGGTGCATGAACGCAGTTAACCGCAACGTTTTGAAATCGGATGCGTCCAAACTGCATCAGCCGCAGGTATGTGAAAGCAGCTTAAGGCTCCGGAGTTCGACCTGCGTGTGGTTCATCAACATAACCAACTAAAAGTAGCCTGTCGGAATAACATTTGGAAACATTGAGGCTACTCAATAGATACTAGGATTTTGTAATAGACCCATATCATACCGCACATAGCCGGGGCAGAGGCAGGTACACGAAAATACTACAGATTGCCAATTAAGCTATGTCCATCAACCTTGGTCAAAACTGTTCGAAATATCATGCCCGACATAACAATAGTTGGAAATGTCACACGAAACAATAGGTTAAAATCGATTTCGTAGATCGATTTTCCAACAATCTATTGGTGGGGAATATTTTTATTTAGACCATCATTTACATATTTTCCTACTTTTGGTCCAAATTTTTGACTGAAAGACCATCAATTGGAAATTTTCCAACCTTATAGGGGGTGTCAGGTTTAAAGTTTCTAACATTTGGAAACATTGAGGCTACTCAATAGATACTAGGATTTTGTAATTTGTATGTTCAGATTTCAAAATTTTCTCACACAAGGCCGACCCATGGTCGGCACAGTGTGTCCTGGTCCCTCCCATATGGTCAGTTAAAAACTTATAAATAACTTAAGAAAAACAAATCGGGGGAGGTGATATTCCCTGCAGATGGACTACTATAGATGTTAGGATTTAGACATTTTCAGGTTCAGGTCACAAACTTGTCTGATACTGGTTCGATCCATGGTTAGGCCCAGTGGATTATGTTACTCCCCCATGCACAAGACAATTTGTTCATTTAGAACAGCTAGGCTATATAGATACCGTTCAGATTCAGACCTGTGAGAGAAAACTTGGAAAAATCAAAGCTCAACTTTTTTGTTTCAGGGCGGATCTAAAGTATACGCCGTTTGCATCGTATTTTTCCAAATTTTTCCCCGGGGGAGAAACCCCGGACCCCCCCCCCCCTCAATGCGATAGGGGACACCCCTCCCGTTGCTTCACAGCTCGTGTCCAATGCCCTCATAATATATGACGAACTGTCTTTGCTAGTGGCTGGCTACGGACTTGACGATAAGTAGGTTTCGCGAATTATATGGATCATATCTATGATGTACATCGTACATTTGAATGTTCTTAGGAATTTTAATGTAAAAAAAACGTACTGGCAGTGGCACTCAAATTGAAATAGTGTTTTTTTTTTTTTTTTTTTTACCTGAATCTGCCGTACGGGTACTGTCGACTGTTTACAAATTAGAAACGGATGCTACCACATAACTTTGCCGATGTGTTTGATATAAGTTAGGAGTCGGGCCCGACAAAGAGTCCCTGAATATACTAAAAATTATTTGCACAACTTACTACTTAGTTCTCTCGCGCCAAAAATAAGTGACGTAACGCGCGGGGAATTTGCAGAGAACTGACTAATGGTCGGACATGCGGCCTGGTAGTGATCGGGTACACCGGCTGTTTTAAATATACGGGTGGCCTTCGTGGTGGGTATTGCTGTTAAAATAGTCACATCCACTAAAACCGCCAGAAACAGAAAGAATATTATATAATAGACAGATTTTGTTCTTATACCAATCATAAATATCGCGGACCCTTTATGTTATTGTCACGTTTGTACGCTATGTTATGTAAACAAACATCAACAACGTTACGTTATATAACCATTTGTTTATAGATAACACTCGGAACTACCGGCTCGTCCAATGAATCTGTTCTGTTGCGCTGTGGAAGGAAATAATCGCATTCAAAGCAGACAAAATTTTATTTTAATCGACCCATTCTATCCGCTGTCAGTTCAAAATCCAGCTAATCCACGTTACTTCATTATTGGGAAAACGGGTGACATATATTAATATAAGAATATTTTTCAGTCCTGTTAGTATTTTCTTCTAACCTGTGGTAATTACGGCACATGCCAAATAAGGAGTTTACTATGATAGTATTGTGAGTTCTAAGTTCACTAAATTAGGGGTTTTACAACCGATGTATAATGCGCTCGAATCTAAATAAGGAAATGACGGAATATCGTGACTCCGCTTATAATTATAACCTACAACGAAGGTCGCACGTCCTTTTAAGATTGCAAAATCATGACACATAATGTATCGTGTAATCGAGTGGGATTTATGTCCAATGTTTTATGGAGAACACGATGATAATCCAAAAGATCACATTTTCCAATCAACCATAAAATGGTACAAATTAATATATTTTGCTCGTTTCCTTGAGTCGCATAATGTTAAAACCCCTTGTATGCATGTTGGCCTAGTATGTTGCATATAGGCCTGCACAAAATCGAAAGCGTCCCATCCTTTCACGGCCCATATTTTTCCACTTTTAAGACGTTATAATATGTGTTTCCTCAAGACTTAGTGTATACGATCGAGTTTTGTAAGTTGAAAAATATCCGCCGCGAAAGGTTCGGAATGCACGCTCAGAGAGGGAGAGGGAGAGAGCGCTAGAATATACGTATTGGTGAATATCGGGAGGTAGAGAGGGGATGAGAGAGGAGAGATGTGTAAGGGAGCGAGGGGAGAGAAAGAGGGACAGAAAGAGAGAAAGAGAGAGAGAGCGAGAGAATGGGAGGCCTGATTAAATCAAGGACAACGTTTCCAGTGTAGAACGTTAATGGTTGTATCCAATCGACTGTAATACGGGCTGACATCCTATTTTCGCTTTCTATTATCTATACTAAATGTATTCTCCCACTCATATATAAGCAACCGACATATTGGGAATAGATACTGGTCGTTTGTTCAACTTATTATCTGCTAGATAGGGTTAAACTTTCAGTGATGCTTCAAACGTCCTCGATGGTACCTATAGATACCACCATCGGGCTCCTAGAATCCCCGGGGCATAAACGTGGTGTTTTAATGGTCATTGTCGTTAATTAATATGTGACGACGCCAGGCGTTTGCAATAATTACAAACTTCGGTAGACAGCACACCTCAGGGGCGCAACTTAATGGAAGTACGTCAGGATTTATCATTCTCAAATATACGATATAATCAGAATGAGGCATCCCCTGCTGGCGGCAGACGACACTAAATTAATCAAATTGTCACACATTTATCACATGACTCGAATGTGTTCATAAACACACATATATATATAATAGAACTGCATTGTTTTCCCACTTAGACCCCACTTATAGACGGATAACTCGAAGTCTCGTCGGCTCTAGAAATTGGCCATTGGCCGAGAGCATAGTTTGTTCAATACCCGCTTACGTCATGTACATGTATTCAACGGAATCCCAGTCATTGAATATCTTATTATTGTTGTATATCACAAGTGGAATACAAGCCGGAACTATTTCAAGTTGACGTTTTTGCCAATCATATAAAAGCGATTACGTATAACACCAACGATCCACTTCTATTCGTGTTATGCACAGATAATTACCGGGTTTCCACCATACTTAAATCAATTAAGGTAGAGTTATAGTATATCAACGATAGCTATAGTCACGGATTAAACTTATCCAACTCAATGATGTGGAATAAATACAGAACACATCTTGCATCATAATCTATATATACTTTTATCGAACTAATTGCGGACGGCGCATATATAGTCACATTTATATCACACACATATATCTGTATTGCAACCCATTCGATAAAAGATTCTCTATTCAGATGTGTGTTGTGTTCTGTCTATGTATGTATTAACCGTTCACATGGCGGAGCGATATAATCGATGTAATACGCGTCAATGCTTTTACATAATTCTATTGTCTTGACAAACTTTATCGTTCATTTCCACTTGGATACACTTTAGCCGAGTAACCTATATTTTTGCATCGGCAAATCGTATTGATCTCATTAATGTTGAAACTGAATAATCTTATATGGAATATAAATATCGTTTTGCTGCAGTAGCGGATCGTTTCCAATATTTATTCGAAGCAGTACGGGTGCCTAAACGATCAATCGTGTTTGATCCTATCCGGATTACGTATAAAGAAATGAAGGCACGCCAGAGCGGTTACGAACTCGCGCGGTAATTATCGCGGATTTTTTTCCATGTATCTGTGCATGGTATACCTAGTTGACGTGTCGCTTATAAATGATGGAGCTATATACACGTAAAACGCATGTAGTGCGGCTGCCTGTATTGAGTCTATTAAATGGTGCTGTACATTCTACTAAGTCAGGCTTTAGTCATGCAGCAGGTGGTTTGTTGAAGAATATTGGCTTCAATAAATAACCAGTCTTATACATGCAGTCGAGAAAACTTTCCGAACTTTTTCAGTACAATAAGTCATTCTTGTCATTTCCGTTGTGACTTTCATGGAATATGACTGAAAGTGTTCTTTTGTTAGTTATAATTGTGAATCGCCTTCCTACTAAATACTAATTCCAACGTCGAACAGCTTGTATATAAACTTCATTCTCAATATATGTATGATTACTTTCGCTGGAAGTCAGTGTTCGTGAGAAAAATGCCACTGGTCGATTTTTCTGATTTAACGTTGCGGCTATCCCTATGTCAGTCGCATCGGTTTCGATCGAAAACGGTTGACTTTCCATCAATAGAATATGATGCCATAACTCCACCATTATCCGGCCTTTTAGCTTTCAAACCTAGCTGGCTATCTGATCAGTGTCGTAAGGAAATGTATCCACAGTAGTCAGTGGATTTATCAGAGCCCTGGAGCCGAAAAGTCACGAATCCACTTAGAGTAATGTGCGTCCGTTCTGGACGGTCATGTCTCAGATTGTTGCATTGCCTAATATTGTAGCCTAATAAGTCTATTTCCCGTTTTATATAAAAAAAAAGAAGACTTGTCATGATTAATACAATTTTAATGATAACATGCTGCAGTTACTAGTTTTGTTCGGCAACACTGAACAACTTTTCAAGTTCGCGGTTGATCGTAATCTGCAACGGTAATATTGTCCACATATGCAAATGTTTCAACTTTCAATCCATTATTCGTTATTAGTTCACCCACAACGCGCTTGAATACAGCTATTATACGAGCTCCATGAATTCCGTTCCCAGTTCCCAGTTCCCAGTTCCCTATTCTCCTAAAATTACACCTTTCGTTACTAAATCGACTGCCGTATCCTGAGTCATGGTGGAAACCCGGGAATCTTTGTATTTTCGTGCGGTGCCACCCCGCGGGCAACTATAGGAAAGTCACGCGACCATGCAGCCCCTTCCAAATTTTCTAAAATTGGGCTGAAGTCGTGCATGGGGTGTCAAAATAGCAATTTTCGTTACTAAATCGGCTGCCGTATCCTGAGTCATGGTGGCCACCTGGGAATTCTTGTAGTTTCGTGCGGTGCCACCCCGCGGGCAACTATATCAAAGTCACGCGACCATGCACCCCCTTCCAAATTTTCTAAAATTGGGCTGAAGTCGTGCATGGGGTGTCAAAATTGGACTTTTCGTTACTAAATCGGCTGCCGTATCCTGAGTCATGGTGGCCACCTGGGAATTCTTGTATTTTCGTGCGGTGCCACCCCGCGGGCAACTATATCAAAGTCACGCGACCATGCACCCCCTTCCAAATTTTCTAAAATTGGGCTGAAGTCGTGCATGGGGTGTCAAAATTGGACTTTTCGTTACTAAATCGGCTGCCGTATCCTGAGTCATGGTGGCCACCTGGGAATTCTTGTATTTTCGTGCGGTGCCACCCCGCGGGCAACTATATCAAAGTCACGCGACCATGCAGCCCCTTCCAAATTTTCTAAAATTGGGCTGAAGTCGTGCATGGGGTGTCAAAATAGCATTTTTCGTTACTAAATCGGCTGCCGTATCCTGAGTCATGGTGGAAACCCGGGAATCCTTGTATTTTCGTGCGGTGCCACCCCGTGGGCAACTATAGGAAAGTCACGCGACCATGCAGCCCCTTCCAAAATTTCTAAAATTGGGCTGAAGTCATGCATGGGGTGTCAACATAGCAATTTTCGTTACTAAATCGGCTGCCGTATCCTGAGTCATGGTGGCAACCCGGGAATCCTTGTATTTTCGTGCGGTGCCACCCCGCGGGCAACTATATCAAAGTCACGCGACCATGCAGCCCCTTCCAAATTTTCTAAAATTGGGCTGAAGTCGTGCATGGGGTGTCAAAATAGCAATTTTCGTTACTAAATCGGCTGCCGTATCCTGAGTCATGGTGGCAACCCGGGAATCCTTGTATTTTCGTGCGGTGCCACCCCGCGGGCAACTATAGATAAGTCACGCGACCATGCAGCCCCTTCCAGATTTTCTAAAATTGGGCTGAAGTCGTGCATGGGGTGTCAAAATAGCAATTTTCGTTACTAAATCGGCTGCCGTATCCTGAGTCATGGTGGCAACCCGGGAATCCTTGTATTTTCGTGCGGTGCCACCCCGCGGGCAACTATAGGAAAGTCACGCGACCATGCAGCCCCTTCCAAATTTTCTAAAATTGGGCTGAAGTCGTGCATGGGGTGTCAAAATAGCATTTTTCGTTACTAAATCGGCTGCCGTATCCTGAGTCATGGTGGAAACCCAGGAATCCTTGTATTTTCGTGCGGTGCCACCCCGCGGGCAACTATATCAAAGTCACGCGACCATGCAGCCCCTTCCAAATTTTCTAAAATTGGGCTGAAGTCGTGCATGGGGTGTCAACATAGCAATTTTCGTTACTAAATCGGCTGCCGTATCCTGAGTCATGGTGGCAACCCGGGAATCCTTGTATTTTCGTGCGGTGCCACCCCGCGGGCAACTATATCAAAGTCACGCGACCATGCAGCCCCTTCCAAATTTTCTAAAATTGGGCTGAAGTCGTGCATGGGGTGTCAAAATTGGACTTTTCGTTACTAAATCGGCCGCCGTATCCTGAGTCATGGTGGCCACCTGGGAATTCTTGTATTTTCGTGCGGTGCCACCCCGCGGGCAACTATATCAAAGTCACGCGACCATGCACCCCCTTCCAAATTTTCTAAAATTGGGCTGAAGTCGTGCATGGGGTGTCAAAATTGGACTTTTCGTTACTAAATCGGCTGCCGTATCCTGAGTCATGGTGGCCACCTGGGAATTCTTGTATTTTCGTGCGGTGCCACCCCGCGGGCAACTATATCAAAGTCACGCGACCATGCACCCCCTTCCAAATTTTCTAAAATTGGGCTGAAGTCGTGCATGGGGTGTCAAAATTGGACTTTTCGTTACTAAATCGGCTGCCGTATCCTGAGTCATGGTGGCCACCTGGGAATTCTTGTATTTCCGTGCGGTGCCACCCCGCGGGCAACTATATCAAAGTCACGCGACCATGCACCCCCTTCCAAATTTTCTAAAATTGGGCTGAAGTCGTGCATGGGGTGTCAAAATTGGACTTTTCGTTACTAAATCGGCTGCCGTATCCTGAGTCATGGTGGCCACCTGGGAATTCTTGTATTTTCGTGCGGTGCCACCCCGCGGGCAACTATATCAAAGTCACGCGACCATGCACCCCATTCCAAATTTTCTAAAATTGGGCTGAAGTCGTGCATGGGGTGTCAAAATTGGACTTTTCGTTACTAAATCGGCCGCCGTATCCTGAGTCATGGTGGCCACCTGGGAATTCTTGTATTTTCGTGCGGTGCCACCCCGCGGGCAACTATACCAAAGTCACGCGACCATGCAGCCCCTTCCAAATTTTCTAAAATTGGGCTGAAGTCGTGCATGGGGTGTCAAAATAGCAATTTTCGTTACTAAATCGGCTGCCGTATCCTGAGTCATGGTGGAAACCCGGGAATCCTTGTATTTTCGTGCGGTGCCACCCCGCGGGCAACTATATCAAAGTCACGCGACCATGCAGCCCCTTCCAAATTTTCTAAAATTGGGCTGAAGTCGTGCATGGGGTGTCAACATAGCAATTTTCGTTACTAAATCGGCTGCCGTATCCTGAGTCATGGTGGCAACCCGGGAATCCTTGTATTTTCGTGCGGTGCCACCCCGCGGGCAACTATATCAAAGTCACGCGACCATGCAGCCCCTTCCAAATTTTCTAAAATTGGGCTGAAGTCGTGCATGGGGTGTCAAAATTGGACTTTTCGTTACTAAATCGGCCGCCGTATCCTGAGTCATGGTGGCCACCTGGGAATTCTTGTATTTTCGTGCGGTGCCACCCCGCGGGCAACTATATCAAAGTCACGCGACCATGCACCC
Organism: Siphonodentalium dalli; assembly: GCA_032622095.1. Classification (NCBI taxonomy): domain Eukaryota; kingdom Metazoa; phylum Mollusca; class Scaphopoda; order Gadilida; family Siphonodentaliidae; genus Siphonodentalium; species Siphonodentalium dalli. The sequence goes on from CP136065.1 coordinate 31,815,664, forward strand.
CCTTCCAAATTTTCTAAAATTGGGCTGAAGTCGTGCATGGGGTGTCAAAATTGGACTTTTCGTTACTAAATCGGCTGCCGTATCCTGAGTCATGGTGGCCACCTGGGAATTCTTGTATTTTCGTGCGGTGCCACCCCGCGGGCAACTATATCAAAGTCACGCGACCATGCACCCCCTTCCAAATTTTCTAAAATTGGGCTGAAGTCGTGCATGGGGTGTCAAAATTGGACTTTTCGTTACTAAATCGGCTGCCGTATCCTGAGTCATGGTGGCCACCTGGGAATTCTTGTATTTCCGTGCGGTGCCACCCCGCGGGCAACTATATCAAAGTCACGCGACCATGCACCCCCTTCCAAATTTTCTAAAATTGGGCTGAAGTCGTGCATGGGGTGTCAAAATTGGACTTTTCGTTACTAAATCGGCTGCCGTATCCTGAGTCATGGTGGCCACCTGGGAATTCTTGTATTTTCGTGCGGTGCCACCCCGCGGGCAACTATATCAAAGTCACGCGACCATGCACCCCATTCCAAATTTTCTAAAATTGGGCTGAAGTCGTGCATGGGGTGTCAAAATTGGACTTTTCGTTACTAAATCGGCCGCCGTATCCTGAGTCATGGTGGCCACCTGGGAATTCTTGTATTTTCGTGCGGTGCCACCCCGCGGGCAACTATACCAAAGTCACGCGACCATGCAGCCCCTTCCAAATTTTCTAAAATTGGGCTGAAGTCGTGCATGGGGTGTCAAAATAGCAATTTTCGTTACTAAATCGGCTGCCGTATCCTGAGTCATGGTGGAAACCCGGGAATCCTTGTATTTTCGTGCGGTGCCACCCCGCGGGCAACTATATCAAAGTCACGCGACCATGCAGCCCCTTCCAAATTTTCTAAAATTGGGCTGAAGTCGTGCATGGGGTGTCAACATAGCAATTTTCGTTACTAAATCGGCTGCCGTATCCTGAGTCATGGTGGCAACCCGGGAATCCTTGTAATTTCGTGCGGTGCCACCCCGCGGGAAACTATATCAAAGTCACGCGACCATGCAGCCCCTTCCAAATTTTCTAAAATTGGGCTGAAGTCGTGCATGGGGTGTCAAAATTGGACTTTTCGTTACTAAATCGGCCGCCGTATCCTGAGTCATGGTGGCCACCTGGGAATTCTTGTATTTTCGTGCGGTGCCACCCCGCGGGCAACTATATCAAAGTCACGCGACCATGCACCCCCTTCCAAATTTTCTAAAATTGGGCTGAAGTCGTGCATGGGGTGTCAAAATTGGACTTTTCGTTACTAAATCGGCTGCCGTATCCTGAGTCATGGTGGCCACCTGGGAATTCTTGTATTTCCGTGCGGTGCCACCCCGCGGGCAACTATATCAAAGTCACGCGACCATGCACCCCCTTCCAAATTTTCTAAAATTGGGCTGAAGTCGTGCATGGGGTGTCAAAATTGGACTTTTCGTTACTAAATCGGCTGCCGTATCCTGAGTCATGGTGGCCACCTGGGAATTCTTGTATTTCCGTGCGGTGCCACCCCGCGGGCAACTATATCAAAGTCACGCGACCATGCACCCCCTTCCAAATTTTCTAAAATTGGGCTGAAGTCGTGCATGGGGTGTCAAAATTGGACTTTTCGTTACTAAATCGGCTGCCGTATCCTGAGTCATGGTGGCCACCTGGGAATTCTTGTATTTTCGTGCGGTGCCACCCCGCGGGCAACTATATCAAAGTCACGCGACCATGCACCCCATTCCAAATTTTCTAAAATTGGGCTGAAGTCGTGCATGGGGTGTCAAAATTGGACTTTTCGTTACTAAATCGGCCGCCGTATCCTGAGTCATGGTGGCCACCTGGGAATTCTTGTATTTTCGTGCGGTGCCACCCCGCGGGCAACTATACCAAAGTCACGCGACCATGCAGCCCCTTCCAAATTTTCTAAAATTGGGCTGAAGTCGTGCATGGGGTGTCAAAATAGCAATTTTCGTTACTAAATCGGCTGCCGTATCCTGAGTCATGGTGGAAACCCGGGAATCCTTGTATTTTCGTGCGGTGCCACCCCGCGGGCAACTATATCAAAGTCACGCGACCATGCAGCCCCTTCCAAATTTTCTAAAATTGGGCTGAAGTCGTGCATGGGGTGTCAACATAGCAATTTTCGTTACTAAATCGGCTGCCGTATCCTGAGTCATGGTGGCAACCCGGGAATCCTTGTAATTTCGTGCGGTGCCACCCCGCGGGAAACTATATCAAAGTCACGCGACCATGCAGCCCCTTCCAAATTTTCTAAAATTGGGCTGAAGTCGTGCATGGGGTGTCAAAATTGGACTTTTCGTTACTAAATCGGCCGCCGTATCCTGAGTCATGGTGGCCACCTGGGAATTCTTGTATTTTCGTGCGGTGCCACCCCGCGGGCAACTATATCAAAGTCACGCGACCATGCACCCCCTTCCAAATTTTCTAAAATTGGGCTGAAGTCGTGCATGGGGTGTCAAAATTGGACTTTTCGTTACTAAATCGGCTGCCGTATCCTGAGTCATGGTGGCCACCTGGGAATTCTTGTATTTCCGTGCGGTGCCACCCCGCGGGCAACTATATCAAAGTCACGCGACCATGCACCCCCTTCCAAATTTTCTAAAATTGGGCTGAAGTCGTGCATGGGGTGTCAAAATTGGACTTTTCGTTACTAAATCGGCTGCCGTATCCTGAGTCATGGTGGCCACCTGGGAATTCTTGTATTTTCGTGCGGTGCCACCCCGCGGGCAACTATATCAAAGTCACGCGACCATGCACCCCATTCCAAATTTTCTAAAATTGGGCTGAAGTCGTGCATGGGGTGTCAAAATTGGACTTTTCGTTACTAAATCGGCCGCCGTATCCTGAGTCATGGTGGCCACCTGGGAATTCTTGTATTTTCGTGCGGTGCCACCCCGCGGGCAACTATACCAAAGTCACGCGACCATGCAGCCCCTTCCAAATTTTCTAAAATTGGGCTGAAGTCGTGCATGGGGTGTCAAAATAGCAATTTTCGTTACTAAATCGGCTGCCGTATCCTGAGTCATGGTGGAAACCCGGGAATCCTTGTATTTTCGTGCGGTGCCACCCCGCGGGCAACTATATCAAAGTCACGCGACCATGCAGCCCCTTCCAAATTTTCTAAAATTGGGCTGAAGTCGTGCATGGGGTGTCAACATAGCAATTTTCGTTACTAAATCGGCTGCCGTATCCTGAGTCATGGTGGCAACCCGGGAATCCTTGTATTTTCGTGCGGTGCCACCCCGCGGGCAACTATATCAAAGTCACGCGACCATGCAGCCCCTTCCAAATTTTCTAAAATTGGGCTGAAGTCGTGCATGGGGTGTCAAAATTGGACTTTTCGTTACTAAATCGGCCGCCGTATCCTGAGTCATGGTGGCCACCTGGGAATTCTTGTATTTTCGTGCGGTGCCACCCCGCGGGCAACTATATCAAAGTCACGCGACCATGCACCCCCTTCCAAATTTTCTAAAATTGGGCTGAAGTCGTGCATGGGGTGTCAAAATTGGACTTTTCGTTACTAAATCGGCTGCCGTATCCTGAGTCATGGTGGCCACCTGGGAATTCTTGTATTTTCGTGCGGTGCCACCCCGCGGGCAACTATATCAAAGTCACGCGACCATGCACCCCCTTCCAAATTTTCTAAAATTGGGCTGAAGTCGTGCATGGGGTGTCAAAATTGGACTTTTCGTTACTAAATCGGCTGCCGTATCCTGAGTCATGGTGGCCACCTGGGAATTCTTGTATTTCCGTGCGGTGCCACCCCGCGGGCAACTATATCAAAGTCACGCGACCATGCACCCCCTTCCAAATTTTCTAAAATTGGGCTGAAGTCGTGCATGGGGTGTCAAAATTGGACTTTTCGTTACTAAATCGGCTGCCGTATCCTGAGTCATGGTGGCCACCTGGGAATTCTTGTATTTTCGTGCGGTGCCACCCCGCGGGCAACTATATCAAAGTCACGCGACCATGCACCCCATTCCAAATTTTCTAAAATTGGGCTGAAGTCGTGCATGGGGTGTCAAAATTGGACTTTTCGTTACTAAATCGGCCGCCGTATCCTGAGTCATGGTGGCCACCTGGGAATTCTTGTATTTTCGTGCGGTGCCACCCCGCGGGCAACTATACCAAAGTCACGCGACCATGCAGCCCCTTCCAAATTTTCTAAAATTGGGCTGAAGTCGTGCATGGGGTGTCAAAATAGCAATTTTCGTTACTAAATCGGCTGCCGTATCCTGAGTCATGGTGGAAACCCGGGAATCCTTGTATTTTCGTGCGGTGCCACCCCGCGGGCAACTATATCAAAGTCACGCGACCATGCAGCCCCTTCCAAATTTTCTAAAATTGGGCTGAAGTCGTGCATGGGGTGTCAACATAGCAATTTTCGTTACTAAATCGGCTGCCGTATCCTGAGTCATGGTGGCAACCCGGGAATCCTTGTAATTTCGTGCGGTGCCACCCCGCGGGAAACTATATCAAAGTCACGCGACCATGCAGCCCCTTCCAAATTTTCTAAAATTGGGCTGAAGTCGTGCATGGGGTGTCAAAATTGGACTTTTCGTTACTAAATCGGCCGCCGTATCCTGAGTCATGGTGGCCACCTGGGAATTCTTGTATTTTCGTGCGGTGCCACCCCGCGGGCAACTATATCAAAGTCACGCGACCATGCACCCCCTTCCAAATTTTCTAAAATTGGGCTGAAGTCGTGCATGGGGTGTCAAAATTGGACTTTTCGTTACTAAATCGGCTGCCGTATCCTGAGTCATGGTGGCAACCCGGGAATCCTTGTATTTTCGTGCGGTGCCACCCCGCGGGCAACTATATCAAAGTCACGCGACCATGCACCCCCTTCCAAATTTTCTAAAATTGGGCTGAAGTCGTGCATGGGGTGTCAAAATTGGACTTTTCGTTACTAAATCGGCCGCCGTATCCTGAGTCATGGTGGCCACCTGGGAATTCTTGTATTTTCGTGCGGTGCCACCCCGCGGGCAACTATACCAAAGTCACGCGACCATGCAGCCCCTTCCAAATTTTCTAAAATTGGGCTGAAGTCGTGCATGGGGTGTCAAAATAGCAATTTTCGTTACTAAATCGGCTGCCGTATCCTGAGTCATGGTGGAAACCCGGGAATCCTTGTATTTTCGTGCGGTGCCACCCCGCGGGCAACTATATCAAAGTCACGCGACCATGCAGCCCCTTCCAAATTTTCTAAAATTGGGCTGAAGTCGTGCATGGGGTGTCAACATAGCAATTTTCGTTACTAAATCGGCTGCCGTATCCTGAGTCATGGTGGCAACCCGGGAATCCTTGTATTTTCGTGCGGTGCCACCCCGCGGGCAACTATATCAAAGTCACGCGACCATGCAGCCCCTTCCAAATTTTCTAAAATTGGGCTGAAGTCGTGCATGGGGTGTCAAAATTGGACTTTTCGTTACTAAATCGGCCGCCGTATCCTGAGTCATGGTGGCCACCTGGGAATTCTTGTATTTTCGTGCGGTGCCACCCCGCGGGCAACTATATCAAAGTCACGCGACCATGCACCCCCTTCCAAATTTTCTAAAATTGGGCTGAAGTCGTGCATGGGGTGTCAAAATTGGACTTTTCGTTACTAAATCGGCTGCCGTATCCTGAGTCATGGTGGCCACCTGGGAATTCTTGTATTTTCGTGCGGTGCCACCCCGCGGGCAACTATATCAAAGTCACGCGACCATGCACCCCCTTCCAAATTTTCTAAAATTGGGCTGAAGTCGTGCATGGGGTGTCAAAATTGGACTTTTCGTTACTAAATCGGCTGCCGTATCCTGAGTCATGGTGGCCACCTGGGAATTCTTGTATTTCCGTGCGGTGCCACCCCGCGGGCAACTATATCAAAGTCACGCGACCATGCACCCCCTTCCAAATTTTCTAAAATTGGGCTGAAGTCGTGCATGGGGTGTCAAAATTGGACTTTTCGTTACTAAATCGGCTGCCGTATCCTGAGTCATGGTGGCCACCTGGGAATTCTTGTATTTTCGTGCGGTGCCACCCCGCGGGCAACTATATCAAAGTCACGCGACCATGCACCCCATTCCAAATTTTCTAAAATTGGGCTGAAGTCGTGCATGGGGTGTCAAAATTGGACTTTTCGTTACTAAATCGGCCGCCGTATCCTGAGTCATGGTGGCCACCTGGGAATTCTTGTATTTTCGTGCGGTGCCACCCCGCGGGCAACTATACCAAAGTCACGCGACCATGCAGCCCCTTCCAAATTTTCTAAAATTGGGCTGAAGTCGTGCATGGGGTGTCAAAATAGCAATTTTCGTTACTAAATCGGCTGCCGTATCCTGAGTCATGGTGGAAACCCGGGAATCCTTGTATTTTCGTGCGGTGCCACCCCGCGGGCAACTATATCAAAGTCACGCGACCATGCAGCCCCTTCCAAATTTTCTAAAATTGGGCTGAAGTCGTGCATGGGGTGTCAACATAGCAATTTTCGTTACTAAATCGGCTGCCGTATCCTGAGTCATGGTGGCAACCCGGGAATCCTTGTAATTTCGTGCGGTGCCACCCCGCGGGAAACTATATCAAAGTCACGCGACCATGCAGCCCCTTCCAAATTTTCTAAAATTGGGCTGAAGTCGTGCATGGGGTGTCAAAATTGGACTTTTCGTTACTAAATCGGCCGCCGTATCCTGAGTCATGGTGGCCACCTGGGAATTCTTGTATTTTCGTGCGGTGCCACCCCGCGGGCAACTATATCAAAGTCACGCGACCATGCACCCCCTTCCAAATTTTCTAAAATTGGGCTGAAGTCGTGCATGGGGTGTCAAAATTGGACTTTTCGTTACTAAATCGGCTGCCGTATCCTGAGTCATGGTGGCAACCCGGGAATCCTTGTATTTTCGTGCGGTGCCACCCCGCGGGCAACTATATCAAAGTCACGCGACCATGCACCCCCTTCCAAATTTTCTAAAATTGGGCTGAAGTCGTGCATGGGGTGTCAAAATTGGACTTTTCGTTACTAAATCGGCCGCCGTATCCTGAGTCATGGTGGCCACCTGGGAATTCTTGTATTTTCGTGCGGTGCCACCCCGCGGGCAACTATATCAAAGTCACGCGACCATGCACCCCCTTCCAAATTTTCTAAAATTGGGCTGAAGTCGTGCATGGGGTGTCAAAATTGGACTTTTCGTTACTAAATCGGCTGCCGTATCCTGAGTCATGGTGGCCACCTGGGAATTCTTGTATTTTCGTGCGGTGCCACCCCGCGGGCAACTATATCAAAGTCACGCGACCATGCACCCCCTTCCAAATTTTCTAAAATTGGGCTGAAGTCGTGCATGGGGTGTCAAAATTGGACTTTTCGTTACTAAATCGGCTGCCGTATCCTGAGTCATGGTGGCCACCTGGGAATTCTTGTATTTTCGTGCGGTGCCACCCCGCGGGCAACTATATCAAAGTCACGCGACCATGCACCCCCTTCCAAATTTTCTAAAATTGGGCTGAAGTCGTGCATGGGGTGTCAAAATTGGACTTTTCGTTACTAAATCGGCTGCCGTATCCTGAGTCATGGTGGCCACCTGGGAATTCTTGTATTTTCGTGCGGTGCCACCCCGCGGGCAACTATATCAATGTCACGCGACCATGCACCCCATTCCAAATTTTCTAAAATTGGGCTGAAGTCGTGCATGGGGTGTCAAAATTGGACTTTTCGTTACTAAATCGGCCGCCGTATCCTGAGTCATGGTGGCCACCTGGGAATTCTTGTATTTTCGTGCGGTGCCACCCCGCGGGCAACTATACCAAAGTCACGCGACCATGCAGCCCCTTCCAAATTTTCTAAAATTGGGCTGAAGTCGTGCATGGGGTGTCAAAATAGCAATTTTCGTTACTAAATCGGCTGCCGTATCCTGAGTCATGGTGGCAACCCTGGAATCCTTGTATTTTCGTGCGGTGCCACCCCGCGGGCAACTATAGATAAGTCACGCGACCATGCAGCCCCTTCCAGATTTTCTAAAATTGCGCTGAAGTCGTGCATGGGGTGTCAAAATAGCAATTTTCGTTACTAAATCGGCTGCCGTATCCTGAGTCATGGTGGCAACCCGGGAATCCTTGTATTTTCGTGCGGTGCCACCCCGCGGGCAACTATAGGAAAGTCACGCGACCATGCAGCCCCTTCCAAATTTTCTAAAATTGGGCTGAAGTCGTGCATGGGGTGTCAAAATAGCATTTTTCGTTACTAAATCGGCTGCCGTATCCTGAGTCATGGTGGAAACCCGGGAATCCTTGTATTTTCGTGCGGTGCCACCCCGCGGGCAACTATATCAAAGTCACGCGACCATGCAGCCCCTTCCAAATTTTCTAAAATTGGGCTGAAGTCATGCATGGGGTGTCAACATAGCAATTTTCGTTACTAAATCGGCTGCCGTATCCTGAGTCATGGTGGCAACCCGGGAATCCTTGTATTTTCGTGCGGTGCCACCCCGCGGGCAACTATATCAAAGTCACGCGACCATGCAGCCCCTTCCAAATTTTCTAAAATTGGGCTGAAGTCGTGCATGGGGTGTCAAAATTGGACTTTTCGTTACTAAATCGGCCGCCGTATCCTGAGTCATGGTGGCCACCTGGGAATTCTTGTATTTTCGTGCGGTGCCACCCCGCGGGCAACTATATCAAAGTCACGCGACCATGCACCCCCTTCCAAATTTTCTAAAATTGGGCTGAAGTCGTGCATGGGGTGTCAAAATTGGACTTTTCGTTACTAAATCGGCTGCCGTATCCTGAGTCATGGTGGCCACCTGGGAATTCTTGTATTTTCGTGCGGTGCCACCCCGCGGGCAACTATATCAAAGTCACGCGACCATGCACCCCCTTCCAAATTTTCTAAAATTGGGCTGAAGTCGTGCATGGGGTGTCAAAATTGGACTTTTCGTTACTAAATCGGCTGCCGTATCCTGAGTCATGGTGGCCACCTGGGAATTCTTGTATTTTCGTGCGGTGCCACCCCGCGGGCAACTATATCAAAGTCACGCGACCATGCACCCCCTTCCAAATTTTCTAAAATTGGGCTGAAGTCGTGCATGGGGTGTCAAAATTGGACTTTTCGTTACTAAATCGGCTGCCGTATCCTGAGTCATGGTGGCCACCTGGGAATTCTTGTATTTTCGTGCGGTGCCACCCCGCGGGCAACTATATCAAAGTCACGCGACCATGCAGCCCCTTCCAAATTTTCTAAAATTGGGCTGAAGTCGTGCATGGGGTGTCAAAATAGCAATTTTCGTTACTAAATCGGCTGCCGTATCCTGAGTCATGGTGGCAACCCTGGAATCCTTGTATTTTCGTGCGGTGCCACCCCGCGGGCAACTATATCAAAGTCACGCGACCATGCACCCCCTTCCAAATTTTCTAAAATTGGGCTGAAGTCGTGCATGGGGTGTCAAAATTGGACTTTTCGTTACTAAATCGGCTGCCGTATCCTGAGTCATGGTGGCCACCTGGGAATTCTTGTATTTTCGTGCGGTGCCACCCCGCGGGCAACTATATCAAAGTCACGCGACCATGCACCCCCTTCCAAATTTTCTAAAATTGGGCTGAAGTCGTGCATGGGGTGTCAAAATAGCAATTTCCGTTACTAAATCGGCTGCCGTATCCTGAGTCATGATGGCCACCCGGGAATTCTTGTATTTTCGTGCGGTGCCACCCCGCGGGCAACTATAGATAAGTCACGCGACCATGCACCCCCTTCCAAATTTTCTAAAATTGGGCTGAAGTCGTGCATGGGGTGTCAAAATTGGACTTTTCGTTACTAAATCGGCTGCCGTATCCTGAGTCATGGTGGCCATCCGGGAATTCTTGTATTTTCGTGCGGTGCCACCCCGCGGGCAACTATAGCAAAGTCTCGCGACCATGCACCCCCTTCCAAATTTTCTAAAATTGGGCTGAAGTCGTGCATGGGGTGTCAAAATTGGACTTTTCGTTACTAAATCGGCTGCCGTATCCTGGGTCATGGTGGCCACCTGGGAATTCTTGTATTTTCGTGCGGTGCCACCCCGCGGGCAACTATATCAAAGTCACGCGACCATGCACCCCCTTCCAAATTTTCTAAAATTGGGCTGAAGTCGTGCATGGGGTGTCAAAATTGGACTTTTCGTTACTAAATCGGCTGCCGTATCCTGAGTCATGGTGGCCACCTGGGAATTCTTGTATTTTCGTGCGGTGCCACCCCGCGGGCAACTATATCAAAGTCACGCGACCATGCACCCCCTTCCAAATTTTCTAAAATTGGGCTGAAGTCGTGCATGGGGTGTCAAAATAGCAATTTTCGTTACTAAATCGGCTGCCGTATCCTGAGTCATGGTGGCAACCCTGGAATCCTTGTATTTTCGTGCGGTGCCACCCCGCGGGCAACTATATCAAAGTCACGCGACCATGCACCCCCTTCCAAATTTTCTAAAATTGGGCTGAAGTCGTGCATGGGGTGTCAAAATTGGACTTTTCGTTACTAAATCGGCTGCCGTATCCTGAGTCATGGTGGCCACCTGGGAATTCTTGTATTTTCGTGCGGTGCCACCCCGCGGGCAACTATATCAAAGTCACGCGACCATGCACCCCCTTCCAAATTTTCTAAAATTGGGCTGAAGTCGTGCATGGGGTGTCAAAATAGCAATTTCCGTTACTAAATCGGCTGCCGTATCCTGAGTCATGATGGCCACCCGGGAATTCTTGTATTTCGTGCGGTGCCACCCCCGCGGGCAACTATAGATAAGTCACGCGACCATGCACCCCCCTTCCAAATTTTCTAAAATTGGGCTGAAGTCGTGCATGGGGTGTCAAAATTGGACTTTTCGTTACTAAATCGGCTGCCGTATCCTGAGTCATGGTGGCCATCCGGGAATTCTTGTATTTTCGTGCGGTGCCACCCCCGCGGGCAACTATAGCAAAGTCTCGCGACCATGCACCCCCTTCCAAATTTTCTAAAATTGGGCTGAAGTCGTGCATGGGGTGTCAAAATTGGACTTTTCGTTACTAAATCGGCTGCCGTATCCTGGGTCATGGTGGCCACCTGGGAATTCTTGTATTTTCGTGCGGTGCCACCCCGCGGGCAACTATATCAAAGTCACGCGACCATGCACCCCCTTCCAAATTTTCTAAAATTGGGCTGAAGTCGTGCATGGGGTGTCAAAATTGGACTTTTCGTTACTAAATCGGCTGCCGTATCCTGAGTCATGGTGGCCACCTGGGAATTCTTGTATTTTCGTGCGGTGCCACCCCGCGGGCAACTATATCAAAGTCACGCGACCATGCACCCCCTTCCAAATTTTCTAAAATTGGGCTGAAGTCGTGCATGGGGTGTCAAAATTGGACTTTTCGTTACTAAATCGGCTGCCGTATCCTGAGTCATGGTGGCCACCTGGGAATTCTTGTATTTTCGTGCGGTGCCACCCCGCGGGCAACTATATCAAAGTCACGCGACCATGCAGCCCCTTCCAAATTTTCTAAAATTGGGCTGAAGTCGTGCATGGGGTGTCAAAATAGCAATTTTCGTTACTAAATCGGCTCCCGTATCCTGAGTCATGGTGGCAACCCGGGAATCCTTGTATTTTCGTGCGGTGCCACCCCGCGGGCAACTATAGGAAAGTCAGCGACCATGCAGCCCCTTCCAAATTTTCTAAAATTGGGCTGAAGTCGTGCATGGGGTGTCAAAATAGCAATTTTCGTTACTAAATCGGCTGCCGTATCCTGAGTCATGGTGGCAACCCGGGAATCCTTGTATTTTCGTGCGGTGCCACCCCGCGGGCAACTATAGGAAAGTCACGCGACCATGCAGCCCCTTCCAAATTTTCTAAAATTGGGCTGAAGTCGTGCATGGGGTGTCAAAATAGCACTTTTCGTTACTAAATCGGCTGCCGTATCCTGAGTCATGGTGGCAACCCGGGAATCATTGTATTTTCGTGCGGTGCCACCCCGCAGGCAACTATAGGAAAGTCAGCGACCATGCAGCCCCTTCCAAATTTTCTAAAATTGGGCTGAAGTCGTGCATGGGGTGTCAAAATAGCAATTTTCGTTACTAAATCGGCTGCCGTATCATGAGTCATGGTGGCAACCCGGGAATCCTTGTATTTTCGTGCGGTGCCACCCCGCGGGCAACTATAGGAAAGTCACGCGACCATGCAGCCCCTTCCAAATTTTCTAAAATTGGGCTGAAGTCGTGCATGGGGTGTCAAATTTGGACTTTTCGTTACTAAATCGGCTGCCGTATCCTGAGTCATGGTGGCCACCCGGGAATTCTTGTATTTTCGTGCGGTGCCACCCCGCGGGCAACTATAGGAAAGTCACGCGACCATGCAGCCCCTTCCAAATTTTTTTAAAAAATTGGGCTGAAGTCGTGCATGGGGTGTCAAAATAGCAATTTTCGTTACTAAATCGGCTCCCGTATCCTGAGTCATGGTGGCAACCCGGGAATCCTTGTATTTTCGTGCGGTGCCACCCCGCGGGCAACTATAGGAAAGTCACTCGACCATGCAGCCCCTTCCAAATTTCTAAAATTGGGCTGAAGTCGTGCATGGGGTGTCAAAATAGCAATTTTCGTTACTAAATCGGCTGCCGTATCCTGAGTCATGGTGGCCACCTGGGAATTCTTGTATTTTCGTGCGGTGCCACCCCGCGGGCAACTATATCAAAGTCACGCGACCATGCACCCCCTTCCAAATTTTCTAAAATTGGGCTGAAGTCGTGCATGGGGTGTCAAAATTGGACTTTTCGTTACTAAATCGGCTGCCGTATCCTGAGTCATGGTGGCCACCTGGGAATTCTTGTATTTTCGTGCGGTGCCACCCCGCGGGCAACTATATCAAAGTCACGCGACCATGCAGCCCCTTCCAAATTTTCTAAAATTGGGCTGAAGTCGTGCATGGGGTGTCAAAATAGCAATTTTCGTTACTAAATCGGCTCCCGTATCCTGAGTCATGGTGGCAACCCGGGGAATCCTTGTATTTTCGTGCGGTGCCACCCCGCGGGCAACTATAGGAAAGTCAGCGACCATGCAGCCCCTTCCAAATTTTCTAAAATTGGGCTGAAGTCGTGCATGGGGTGTCAAAATAGCAATTTTCGTTACTAAATCGGCTGCCGTATCCTGAGTCATGGTGGCAACCCGGGAATCCTTGTATTTTCGTGCGGTGCCACCCCGCGGGCAACCTATAGGAAAGTCACGCGACCATGCAGCCCCTTCCAAATTTTCTAAAATTGGGCTGAAGTCGTGCATGGGGTGTCAAAATAGCACTTTTCGTTACTAAATCGGCTGCCGTATCCTGAGTCATGGTGGCAACCCGGGAATCATTGTATTTTCGTGCGGTGCCACCCCGCAGGCAACTATAGGAAAGTCAGCGACCATGCAGCCCCTTCCAAATTTTCTAAAATTGGGCTGAAGTCGTGCATGGGGTGTCAAAATAGCAATTTTCGTTACTAAATCGGCTGCCGTATCATGAGTCATGGTGGCAACCCGGGAATCCTTGTATTTTCGTGCGGTGCCACCCCGCGGGCAACTATAGGAAAGTCACGCGACCATGCAGCCCCTTCCAAATTTTCTAAAATTGGGCTGAAGTCGTGCATGGGGTGTCAAATTTGGACTTTTCGTTACTAAATCGGCTGCCGTATCCTGAGTCATGGTGGCCACCCGGGAATTCTTGTATTTTCGTGCGGTGCCACCCCGCGGGCAACTATAGGAAAGTCACGCGACCATGCAGCCCCTTCCAAATTTTAAAAAATTGGGCTGAAGTCGTGCATGGGGTGTCAAAATAGCAATTTTCGTTACTAAATCGGCTCCCGTATCCTGAGTCATGGTGGCAACCCGGGAATCCTTGTATTTTCGTGCGGTGCCACCCCGCGGGCAACTATAGGAAAGTCACTCGACCATGCAGCCCCTTCCAAATTTTCTAAAATTGGGCTGAAGTCGTGCATGGGGTGTCAAAATAGCAATTTTCGTTACTAAATCGGCTGCCGTATCCTGAGTCATGGTGGCAACCCGGGAATCCTTGTATTTTCGTGCGGTGCCACCCCGCGGGCAACTATAGGAAAGTCACGCGACCATGCAGACCCTTCCAAATTTTCTAAAATTGGGCTGAAGTCGTGCATGGGGTGTCAAAATAGCACTTTTCGTTACTAAATCGGAAGAACGGCGGTCACCCGGGAATCCTTTCATTTCGCGTGTTGCCATCCAGCGGGCGTCTAAATAGCAAAGACATGGACAAATAGCCAATACAAACTTTTATATTTTTTGGTGGGGGTATGACGTGGTAATTGAAAGACAAAGTAAACTGTTAATTGGATAGTTATTATGTATCTTTAATTTCAGATCTTGTTTATATTCTCACAAAATAACGAAATAAACACACAAAAACACATTGTAGCGCTCAATAAAAGACCGTTCATGCGACACGTTCCTCACCATACCCCACTGTGTTCATGTAGCATATACATGATCATACATTCCGTTTAGAAAACTTTGTTACGCGAGTTATTGTTTTTAACTATCACGTAGTTACACGCATGTTTGTATGGATCACCAGAATCATTTTTATACTTGATGGGTGCAGCTGCATATCACACTCGGGGGTGTGCGAGCATTTAAAACAAATTCTAAAATATCACAAAATATCATTTAAAGAATGGTAACAGTTGGATTTTCGAGGACATACCACCAAGTGTGGGGGCAATGGCTTAAGAATCGGGTTAAACTGCCAGAAATGTCGTATCTTTTTTATCCAGAAATAGACATCGATATTTTTGAGAAATCGAAGCTCTAATCGTCGCCGTTATTTTTTGCAAAGCGCAATTTCTGGGCTCACGTGCATTTTACGCATACGACAGACAGACAGACACACAGATTTCCCAAAATATATAATAGACTAGCCGATGAGCCCGACGTTGTCCGGGCTATTCAAAAACCAAATTTCAAGTCGATAGCTCCACCCGTTTCCGAGATCTCGTCTGCGCATGCGCGAAGCTGGTGTCGCACGGGCTCGGCGACCCGATAAAATTCGTATCCGGGGCAAGATAAATTCACATAACAAATTTCAAGTCGACAGCTCCACCCGTTTCCGAGATCTCGTCTGCGCATGCGCGAAGCTGGCGCCGCACGGGCTCGCCAATACGACAACGACGACCGTCTGGTCAAACTACACACACGTACCAAGTTTCGTCCCGATCGGTCGAGAATCGTAGATTTGTATAAATGACATACATACAGACCGACATACAGACAGACAGAGGTCTTCAAAAAACTGACCCGATGAAAAATTTCCCCCATTCCCAGGAACCCCTAAATACGAACACCGAATAGGAGACTAGCTGATGGACCCGACTTCGTCCGGGCTGTTTCCCCTCTGCTTTTCGGCGAATTGCGCGATTTGACCTTGAATTGTCCATTTTGAAGGTCAAGGTGAGGTGGGGGGTCACGATTTGACCTGTCCAAAACACTGCCCGGACAAAAGTACCCGACAAAAGTACCCGTCGAAATCCACCCGGTTTTACCCGATTTGACCTCGAATTGATCATTTTGAAGGTCAAGGTCAGGTCATGGTATCGACCCGTCCAAAACACTCAGTGGACAAAAGTAACCCCACTAATCAAATTTCGAAATCCCATTAAAATTCGCAATTTGACATTGAATTGACCCGATTTCAAGGTCAATGTCACGTCGCACGGGCAAACGAATAGGCTTACGATACTCCCCATATGAAAGTATCCCCAGGCACTAATTTTCATCGAAATCCGTGATACTCGGGCGTTTCACCTTGAAATGACCCGAGTTTAAGGTCAAGGTCACTTCGCACGGGCAAATTAACAGGCCCATGCCACTCCACGGCCGAAAATAACCCCACATACCAAGTTTCATCGAAATCGGCTCGGCCGTTTTCGAGTCCATCGCGAACACACAGACAGACAGACAGACAGACACACAGATTTCCCAAAATATATAATAGACTAGCCGATGAGCCCGACGTTGTCCGGGCTATTCAAAAACCAAATTTCAAGTCGATAGCTCCACCCGTTTTCCGATATCTCGTCTGCGCATGCGCGAAGCTGGCGTCGCACGGGCTCGGCGACCCGATAACATTCGTATCCGGGGCAAGATACATTCACATAGCAAATTTCAAGTCGATAGCTCCACCCGTTTCCTAGATCTCGTCTGCGCAACGACGACCGCCTGGTCAAACTACACACACGTACCATGTTTCGTCCCGATCGGTCGAGAATCGTAGATTTGTATCAATGACATACAGACAGACATACAGACAGACAGACAGACAAACAGAGGTCTTCAAAATATATATGAGACTAGCAGATTAGCCCGCCACTGGCGTGGTTGGTCAGAAACATGACATTTGTTTTTGCATTTTTTGTTTTTCAATGAGTTAATTCTGTCTTTTTAATCAAGAGTAATTATGATACCCGTCCCTAAAAGAGGTATGCCAACAATTTCGTTGTTGTTGGCATTCACAGCTTGGGGGCCACCCGAAGATTCTCACATTGCCGTAAAGAGAAAATAGCATTGTGTGTTTTCTCGCCAACGAAGTCCAACAGTGTCGTTGTTGTTGGCATTCACAGATTGGGGGCTACCCGAAGATGCTCACATTGCCGTAAAGAGAAAATAGCATTGTGTGTTTTCTCGCCAACGAAGTCCAACAATGTAGTTGTTGGCATTCACGGCTTATGGGCCATCCGAAGATTCGTGGAAGTCCCGTCAGATTATACGATTGAAACAGCGATAAATTAGCTTCTTCCAAGAGAAAACATATTTAAGTTAATCCCGCCGTGCCCCCCCCCCCCCCCGTCACCAACGCGACATGTGTTGCGTTCTAAAAATAGGTCGATTGCAGTGGATTCGTAGAGATGACGACATATGAGTGCGACATATTTAAATTAATCCCGCCGTGCACCCCATCACCAACGCGACAGGTGCTTGGTTCTAAAAATATGTCGATTGCAGTGGATTCGTAGAGATGACGAAATATGAGTGCGACAGAGAATATTGTTTGATCGAAAGCATTTGAAATTAATACGTTGCAATACTCGCCTTGATGCTGGCTAATAGATATCTGTCACTGCTAGGTGTTGGGAATGTCCTCACACAACACGCGCATGTCTGCATACAGTCTTATACACACACGCCCAGACCCAGACGTAAGAATGACATTACGCACATACGCTCTTTATCAACTACACTGCGGATAGGAACGCTCTTTAACTATCAACCCGATTAACCCCCGCAGTGCCGTTGATGGTGATTTTGATGATTGGGAGTGGAGAATGAGTGCTCAGAGCTTCTCCAAAACGCCGCGACGACGATTCCCATGGGGTTTTACCCTCAGATGAGAAGTTTGAACTCAATCGAGCCAGCCGTTTTAGATTCTATAGAGGACACATATATTTATATATCATATATATTTTGAAGACCTCTGTCTGTCTGTATGTCCTTTATAGAATCGAAAACGGGTTGACCGATCGAGACCAAACTTCCTATCCAAAGGTAAAATCCCACGGGAATCGTCGACGTCGCATTTTGGAGAAGCCCAGAGCACCCATTCTCCACTCTCAGTCACAAAAAACGGCACTGCGGGGGTTAATCAAGTGATAATTTAATGAGCGTTTGTTTTTGACGCATCGCTATAAAGAGCGTTTGTTTACCATTCAACGTTATTAGCATCTGCAGAGAGATATACGGGCCATTATCCCACGGGAATCGTCGACGTCGCATTTTGGAGAAGCCCAGAGCACCCATTCTCCACCCTCAGTCACAAAAAATGGCACTCATCAGAACAAGGACAATTATTACGGACGATTGCAAATCACCCGTCAAATATGACATCGGTTTAAGTTTGGTGGCAACGATGAGAACCCTGTATAATGGTGTCGAAAATGACCTAGATAATATCTGATCTCTTATATTTTGAGAAATAGCCCGGACAACGTCGGGCACATCAGCTAGTCTATTATATATTTTTGAAGATCTGTGTGTGTGTGTGTGTGTGTGTGTGTGTGTGACTTTGATATAGTTGCCCGCGGGGTGGCACCGCACGAAAATACAAGAATTCCCAGGTGGCCACCATGACTCAGGATACGGCGGCCGATTTAGTAACGAAAAGTGCTATTTTGACACCCCATGCACGACTTCAGCCCAATTTTAGAAAATTTGGAAGGGGGTGCATGGTCGCGTGACTTTGATATAGTTGCCCGCGGGGTGGCACCGCACGAAAATACAAGAATTCCCAGGTGGCCACCATGACTCAGGATACGGCAGCCGATTTAGTAACGAAAAGGTCCAATTTTGACACCCCATGCACGACTTCAGCCCAATTTTAGAAAATTTGGAATGGGGTGCATGGTCGCGTGACTTTGATATAGTTGCCCGCGGGGTGGCACCGCACGAAAATACAAGAATTCCCAGGTGGCCATCATGACTCAGGATACCGGCGGCCGATTTAGTAACGAAAAGTCCAATTTTGACACCCCATGCACGACTTCAGCCCAATTTTAGAAAATTTGGAAGGGGGTGCATGGTCGCGTGACTTTGATATAGTTGCCCGCGGGGTGGCACCGCACGAAAATACAAGAATTCCCAGGTGGCCACCATGACTCAGGATACGGCAGCCGATTTAGTAACGAAAGTCCAATTTTGACACCCCATGCACGACTTCAGCCCAATTTTAGAAAATTTGGAATGGGGTGCATGGTCGCGTGACTTTGATATAGTTGCCCGCGGGGTGGCACCGCACGAAAATACAAGAATTCCCAGGTGGCCATCATGACTCAGGATACGGCAGCCGATTTAGTAACGAAAAGTCCAATTTTGACACCCCATGCACGACTTCAGCCCAATTTTTGAAAATTTGGAAGGGGGTGCATGGTCGCGTGACTTTGATATAGTTGCCCGCGGGGTGGCACCGCACGAAAATACAAGAATTCCCAGGTGGCCATCATGACTCAGGATACGGCGGCCGATTTAGTAACGAAAAGTCCAATTTTGACACCCCATGCACGACTTCAGCCCAATTTTAGAAAATTTGGAAGGGGGTGCATGGTCGCGTGACTTTGATATAGTTGCCCGCGGGTGGCACCGCACGAAAATACAAGAATTCCCAGGTGGCCACCATGACTCAGGATACGGCAGCCGATTTAGTAACGAAAAGTCCAATTTTGACACCCCATGCACGACTTCAGCCCAATTTAGAAAATTTGGAATGGGGTGCATGGTCGCGTGACTTTGATATAGTTGCCCGCGGGGTGGCACCGCACGAAAATACAAGAATTCCCAGGTGGCCACCATGACTCAGGATACGGCAGCCGATTTAGTAACGAAAAGTCCAATTTTTGACACCCCATGCACGACTTCAGCCCAATTTTAGAAAATTTGGAAGGGGGTGCATGGTCGCGTGACTTTGATATAGTTGCCCGCGGGGTGGCACCGCACGAAAATACAAGAATTCCCAGGTGGCCACCATGACTCAGGATACGGGCAGCCGATTTAGTAACGAAAATTGCTATTTTGACACCCCATGCACGACTTCAGCCCAATTTTAGAAAATTTGGAAGGGGCTGCATGGGTCGCGTGACTTTGATATAGTTGCCCGCGGGGTGGCACCGCACGAAAATACAAGAATTCCCAGGTGGCCACCATGACTCAGGATACGGTGGCCGATTTAGTAACGAAAAGTCCAATTTTGACACCCATGCACGACTTCAGCCCAATTTTAGAAAATTTGGAAGGGGGTGCATGGTCGCGTGACTTTGATATAGTTGCCCGCGGGGTGGCACCGCACGAAAATACAAGAATTCCCAGGTGGCCACCATGACTCAGGATACGGCGGCCGATTTAGTAACGAAAAGTCCAATTTTGACACCCCATGCACGACTTCAGCCCAATTTTAGAAAATTTGGAATGGGGTGCATGGTCGCGTGACTTTGATATAGTTGCCGGCGGGGTGGCACCGCACGAAAATACAAGAATTCCCAGGTGGCCACCATGACTCAGGATCGGCAGCCGATTTAGTAACGAAAAGTCCAATTTTGACACCCCATGCACGACTTCAGCCCAATTTTAGAAAATTTGGAAGGGGGTGCATGGTCGCGTGACTTTGATATAGTTGCCCGCGGGGTGGCACCGCACGAAAATACAAGAATTCCCAGGTGGCCACCGTGACTCAGGATACGGCAGCCGATTTAGTAACGAAAAGTCCAATTTTGACACCCCATGCACGACTTCAGCCCAATTTTTGAAAATTTGGAAGGGGGGTGCATGGTCGCGTGACTTATCTATAGTTGCCCGCGGGGTGGCACCGCACGAAAATACAAGGATTCCCGGGTTGCCACCATGACTCAGGATACGGCAGCCGATTTAGTAACGAAAATTGCTATTTTGACACCCCATGCACGACTTCAGCCCAATTTTAGAAAATTGGAAGGAGGCTGCATGGTCGCGTGACTTTGATATAGTTGCCCGCGGGGTGGCACCGCACGAAAATACAAGAATTCCCAGGTGGCCACCATGACTCAGGATACGGCAGCCGATTTAGTAACGAAAAGTCCAATTTTGACACCCCATGCACGACTTCAGCCAATTTTAGAAAATTTGGAAGGGGGTGCATGGTCGCGTGACTTTGATATAGTTGCCGCGGGGTGGCACCGCACGAAAATACAAGAATTCCCAGGTGGCCACCATGACTCAGGATACGGCAGCCGATTTAGTAACGAAAATTGCTATTTTGACACCCATGCACGACTTCAGCCCAATTTTAGAAAATTTGGAAGGGGCCTGCATGGTCGCGTGACTTTGATATAGTTGCCCGCGGGGTGGCACCGCACGAAAATACAAGAATTCCCAGGTGGCCACCATGACTCAGGATACGGTGGCCGATTTAGTAACGAAAAGTCCAATTTTGACACCCCATGCACGACTTCAGCCCAATTTTAGAAAATTTGGAAGGGGGTGCATGGTCGCGTGACTTTGATATAGTTGCCCACGGGGTGGCACCGCACGAAAATACAAGAATTCCCAGGTGGCCACCATGACTCAGGATACGGCGGCCGATTTAGTAACGAAAAGTCCAATTTTGACACCCCATGCACGACTTCAGCCCAATTTTAGAAAATTTGGAATGGGGTGCATGGTCGCGTGACTTTGATATAGTTGCCCGCGGGGTGGCACCGCACGAAAATACAAGAATTCCCAGGTGGCCACCATGACTCAGGATACGGCAGCCGATTTAGTAACGAAAAGTCCAATTTTGACACCCCATGCACGACTTCAGCCCAATTTTAGAAAATTTGGAAGGGGGTGCATGGTCGCGTGACTTTGATATAGTTGCCCGCGGGGTGGCACCGCACGAAAATACAAGAATTCCCAGGTGGCCACCGTGACTCAGGATACGGCAGCCGATTTAGTAACGAAAAGTCCAATTTTGACACCCCATGCACGATTTCAGCTCAATTTTTGAAAATTTGGAAGGGGGTGCATGGTCGCGTGACTTTGATATAGTTGCCCGCGGGGTGGCACCGCACGAAAATACAAGAATTCCCAGGTGGCCATCATGACTCAGGATACGGCGGCCGATTTAGTAACGAAAAGTCCAATTTTGACACCCCATGCACGACTTCAGCCCAATTTTAGAAAATTTGGAAGGGGGTGCATGGTCGCGTGACTTTGATATAGTTGCCCGCGGGGTGGCACCGCACGAAAATACAAGAATTCCCAGGTGGCCACCATGACTCAGGATACGGCAGCCGATTTAGTAACGAAAATTGCTATTTTGACACCCCATGCACGACTTCAGCCCAATTTTAGAAAATTTGGAAGGGGCTGCATGGTCGCGTGACTTTGATATAGTTGCCCGCGGGGTGGCACCGCACGAAAATACAAGAATTCCCAGGTGGCCACCATGACTCAGGATACGGTGGCCGATTTAGTAACGAAAAGTCCAATTTTGACACCCCATGCACGACTTCAGCCCAATTTTAGAAAATTTGGAAGGGGGTGCATGGTCGCGTGACTTTGATATAGTTGCCCGCGGGGTGGCACCGCACGAAAATACAAGAATTCCCAGGTGGCCACCATGACTCAGGATACGGCGGCCGATTTAGTAACGAAAAGTCCAATTTTGACACCCCATGCACGACTTCAGCCCAATTTTAGAAAATTTGGAATGGGGTGCATGGTCGCGTGACTTTGATATAGTTGCCCGCGGGGTGGCACCGCACGAAAATACAAGAATTCCCAGGTGGCCACCATGACTCAGGATACGGCAGCCGATTTAGTAACGAAAAGTCCAATTTTGACACCCCATGCACGACTTCAGCCCAATTTTAGAAAATTTGGAAGGGGGTGCATGGTCGCGTGACTTTGATATAGTTGCCCGCGGGGTGGCACCGCACGAAAATACAAGAATTCCCAGGTGGCCACCATGACTCAGGATACGGCAGCCGATTTAGTAACGAAAAGTCCAATTTTGACACCCCATGCACGACTTCAGCCCAATTTTAGAAAATTTGGAAGGGGGTGCATGGTCGCGTGACTTTGATATAGTTGCCCGCGGGGTGGCACCGCACGAAAATACAAGAATTCCCTTGTGGCCACCATGACTCATGATACGGCAGCCGATTTAGTAACGAAAATTGCTATTTTGACACCCCATGCACGACTTCAGCCCAATTTTAGAAAATTTGGAAGGGGCTGCATGGTCGCGTGACTTTCCTATAGTTGCCCGCGGGGTGGCACCGCACGAAAATACAAAGATTCCCGGGTTTCCACCATGACTCAGGATACGGCAGTCGATTTAGTAACGAAAAGTGTAATTTTAGGAGAATAGGGAACTGGGAACTGGGAACTGGGAACGGAATTCATGGAGCTTATTAAACGCCGAATGGAATTCTAAGGAATTGGAATAATTTCCCATCTGCATCGAACGCAGTATACTGTTTCTCAGTCTACTCAGACCGTGGTATCGGAATCTGATTGTACACATTTTTTAAATCCAGAGTAGAGTACACCTTGCACTGCATGTGCTAAAGATTTGGCCACCATGTCAATGCGAGGCATCGGATGATCGGATATGCATCACTTTGAGTAAAACGATATTATTTTTTTTGAATAATCAACGATGAGACGTGTTTTGGTGTCAGACCGGTTTTCCGAAGACCTATTACTACGAAGGCCCACAACTCCGAAGACCCGATTCTCCGACGGCCCACAACTCCGAAGACCCGATTCTCCGACGCCCCGATTCTCCGAAGTCCCGATTCTCCGACGGCCCATAACTCCGAAGATCCGATTCTCCGAAAGCCCATAACTCCGAAGGGCCGATTCTCCGAAGACCTATAACTCCGAAGACCTATAACTCCGAAGGCCCGATTCTCCGACGGCCCATAACTCCGAAGGTCCGATTCTCCGAAGGTCCGAAGATTTTGTTTTATCGGGGTATTATCGTTTACTAAATAGTGTACAGTCCAGTGGCGAAGCCAAGGGGTCCCAAAATTCCCACTGCCCCCATTAAACATCTACTTGCTAGTTCAGACAATATGGGCCCCTACCAAAACATGTCCAATGTCATGTAAACGCCAGGAAATCGTTCATGGGGCATCAAAATATTCAAACTTTCCTACTGCCCCCACCTAAATGGGAATCCTGGCCCGCCACTGACTATACACCAGATACTGTAACGTTACGTTGGCCCATGAGATGCCAGAGTAAAATGTACAGGGGTGAACGGGGAAGAACTTGTCGCCCCTGTGCATGTTAGGTTACTCTGACATTCTTGCAGCGTTTCGTTATAATATACCCGGTGCACACCATGCAGTGGCGGAGCCAGGGTTCCCATTTAGGGGGTGCACATTAATTAGCATATGTGGGGAATATGTGGGGGATATATCATGCATATGATATGCCGAAAGCATATCACGAATGCCTGATTTGGGGAGCGCATACATGGGAGGGGTCGCCCCCAATCGTTGGTCCGGGGGCTCCCCTGGGCGGGAACACTGTGAATATTTGAATGCCTATATATAGGAGGGATTTCCTGACGTTTACATGACATTTGACACGTTTTTTGGGGGCGGTCTTCCCTAGGGCCCCATTGACCCCGCCACTGGACTGTACACTATTTAATAAGCGATAAAACATGATCTTCGGAGAATCGGACCTTCGGAGAATCGGACCTTCGGAGAATCGGCCCTTCGGAGTTATAGACTTTCGGAGTTATGGGCGTTCGAAGTTATAGGCCTTCGGAGTTATGGGCTTTCGGAGTTATAGGTCTTCGGAGTTATGGGATTTCGGAGAATCGGGACTTCGGAGAATCGGGACTTCGGAGAATCGGGGCGTCGGAGAATCTGACCTTCGGAGAATCGGCCCTTCGGAGTTATGGGTCTTCGGAAAAACGCTACGTAACCGTTATTGAACCAAGAAAATCACCATGGATAGCCCAAACTCTAGTTGTATATTACAGTAAATGGAGAACTAAAAAACGGTTACGTAGCGTTTTTCCGAAGACCCATAACTCCGAAGGTCCGATTCTCCGAAGGTCAGATTCTCCGACGCCCCGATTCTCTGAAGTACCGATTCTCCGAAGTCCCGATTCTCCGAAATCCCATAACTCCGAAGACCCATAACTCCGAAAGCCCATAACTCCGAAGGCCTATAACCCCGAACGCCCATAACTCCGAAAGTCTATAACTCCGAAGGGCCGATTCTCCGAAGGTCCGATTCTCCGAAGGTTTGATTCTCCGAAGATCATGTTTTATCGCTTATTAAATAGTGTACAGTCCAGTGGCGGGGTCAATACTAGAATTTGGGCTATCCATGGTGATTTTCTTGGTTCAATAACACACTCAGAGAGCAGTTGAGACACTGGTTGTTTATAAATAGTTTGTCAGTTGTACTAAACAGACGATACTTTGTTGTGGTTTGCAGTTATTCAGTAGTTAGAGTATGGAATATTGATTGCGCTTATACAAAATCAGCTTCGATTTCACAAATGGTGAGTTCCTTTTCCGCTCCCCCCGCCCCCAAAGAAAAAATTAACAAATTCATGCTTCGCCATAAAGTCACGTCCACAAATGATGTTTGTTACAAGATTACCAGTAACCATCAGTTTCACTTAAGAGAATATGGAGATCTTGCACAGATAAATGAAATTCACAACACACGACGACGGGCGTTGCAGCTAGCGTCAATGATTTATTTGATGGTTTCATGTGAAAATTCATAGAAGTCAGTATAACCTACAGATAGAGACAAATTATTGCCAAATTTCGCGGTGATAGATGCCGATCTTACTGTATGCGAGATTTATTTCCGAAACGGTTATATTTTCCGCAGCGCTTGTTCCTATAGCAGGACACTCATAGCCAGGATGGTTGGGCTTTTCTCTACAGTTTCCACAGTAAGAATTTACGTTTAAGAGTGCATGTTTAACAGTTCCCTGTTAGCCTGAATTTGAGAAGCTTCTGAATATTCAGCAAAATTGTTAGTAGCAGAAGATTGTCTCGTAGATTCATTGTGATGCATTTTATCAGGATGTGTTGCGACTGACATGGCACTTGGCTTCGGAGCATTTACACGGCCACAATAAGGACAAGAAAACCATAGTCAGAAATGGTAACGCCACCAAGATCATATTATTAGCCATAAATATAAATTATAATACAATTATTCTATAAACTAGCTTTCAAATTTTATGTGGGAAATTTTGCATACTTCTATATTTCAAGTTTTCCCGTTTCTCGTGTTATACATTACTTTCTTCAAACTGTCTTCTTTATTACACAAGCTGATGGGCCCGACTTCGTCCGGGATGTTTCCCATCTGATTTCCGGCGAAAGGCGCGATTTGACCTTCAATTGACTATTTCGAAAGTCAAGGTCAGGTCAGGGTCATGATTTGACCCGTCCAAAACACCCCCACCCGGAGAAAAGTACCACTAGGTATCAAATTTCGTCGAAATCCGTCCGTTTTACCCCACTTGACCTTTAATTAACAATTTTGAAGGTCAAGGTAAGGTCGGAGTCATGATTTGACCCGCCCAAAACACTCCCCCGACAAAAGTACCCCGCATTGGTATCAAATTTCGTCGAAATCCATCCGTTTTACCCGATTTGACCTTTGATTGACCACATTGAAGGTCAAGGTCACGCCGATGTCACGATTTGACCCGTTCAAAACACTCCCCGGACAAAAGTATCCCTAGGTATCAAATTTCGCCGAAATTTGTCCGTTTTACCCAAATTGACCTTGCATTGACAGTTTTAAAGGTAAGGTCAGGTCGGGCTCACGATTTGACCCGTCCAAAACACTTCCCGGACACAAATACCCATAAGTATCAAATTACGTTGAAATCTATGGAAAGCCGAAGAGGACATGTTAGTTGCTAATTGCTAGATATACGACGCACGACTTGTCGCGGTATTTTAAAGGTGTTTCAAAGTAGGAGATATAAGGATTCTGCGTTTCAAATGGTGATGAATTATAGTAATTTATTCAAATTTTATGGCATAAATTGTTATTAAAACCGTATATACTATAACAAAAATGAATGACTCGAAAATTAAGTGGGCCTTTAAACAAAGTCACAATTGCAGTTAGGCTCATCTCATACACGTTTAATCAGCGATATTCTGCAGTTTGTTATAGTTCCCAGTATTCATTGAGCGTTATAGCCCCACTGTTATAATTCGCCTTTAGCAGGCGTACTCTTGCCTCAGATTATTGAGATATTAGGTCACACGTAATAACATTAATTCGCATGGAAACATAGCAATTGTGTGGGCTGCTTGGCGTGAATATTTAATGAGAAATAAAGTCATACGTAATGACATTAAACTCAAGAAAACCCGCGAAAACAAAACAAAATCACATTTAATGTTTTAAGTTATTTCCTTCATAAAAAGAATGTTCGTGATAATGAATCCTCCCAATACTTTAGAATATAGAATTAACCTTAAAATAACAAATACCTTCGGAATACAGAACCTTCGGAATAACGAACCTTCTGATTGGTGAACCTTCGGAATAGCGAACATTCAGAGAAATTTCGGAATCGTGGACATTCTGGATAGTGAACCTTCGGAATAGAGACATGCCCCCAATATTCATATTATATGCCCAGAGTTCAAAGGTATGGGCCCATAAAATCCTAAATTTGGCCCTTAAAATATTGAACTCCAAATTGGAGCCCACACAGAACATCACTTAAGTCAACTGTACCTGTACGTGTCATGTCCCAATGCGGGAGGGTCCACAATATACCACAACATTCATATTATATGCCAAGAATTCAAAAGTATGGGGCCACGTAATGACATTAAATCTCAAGAAAACCCGCGAAAACAAAACAAAATCACATTTAATGTTCTAAGTTAAGTTATTTCCTCCTGTATCTGTATCGGTATGCCCACAGGATCAGTTCGGATGTGAGCGCACACTCCGTAAAAAGAATCTTTGTGATAATGAACCCTCTCAAATTAGTCTCAATACTTTAGAATATAGAATTAACCTAAAAATAACAAAAAACTTCGGAATAGAGAACCTTCGGAATAGCGGACCTTCGGGATAGCGAACCTTCATAATAGAAACATGCCCCCACAAGTACACCGGTGACGTAAACACATGTGCTAATCTTTGTTGTACTATCGTGACTCTATATCGGTACGATTTATACTCAGTACGAAATAACCATAATAATACAGTCGCCCAGTGGATTATCGATCGACCACAGAATATGAAAATCTGCGTACCAAGCAACACCACGGTGTGGCGTAATAAACCTGAATGTAACAAAGTTCCAGTCTCAAAGTCGATAGCTTGAGCGGAAACGGCACTATTAACCCATAACTTGCGGCCGGTTCCGTCATGCAGGTATATACGCAAAATCCAAAACAGCACCGACCGCACATCCCCTATATAGCTGTCTATGGCAACAGATACGGATATCATATCATGCAGCGAATACCCCTCTGCATCCATGGGCGATGAGGCAAGTCGCTAGCTGTAACGGTAATGAATAAATTAACCCACACGCTGCTGTCGAATTCGCTATGAATGTACGCAAAAACGCCGAAAATAACAGCCGCCGACATCACCGCCCCCAGGGGTCCGTGCGATGTAAATGAGGACAAGAAATGTGTGGTCAAATTATGTTTCAAAATATAGTTTCCCAGAACCACATATATATTATAGGATTACAATTGTTTGCTAAATCTGGGACTCGGGTGACACATAGAAAGATATAGATAATTTCAAGCTCAGAGTAATATTTGTCACTTTCATATAGTGGAAGATCAATGCATGAATCTTGAAAACACAATTGACGAAAAATATGAAATACTTGATTGGTATATAAGTGACCTAGATGAAAGAAGTTGTATTGGGGCATGTGATATACATTTGTCGAGATATTTAACTCAGAAAAAATAACGTTTATGCTAATATTTATTTTAGAGATAACTTATTTCGATTAAGGTTATGCAGTTATAACCGAACAGTTTGGAGACACATTCTATAACGCGTGTAGTAAATTTGTCTTCAAACTTTCAGTTTCAGTTACACGCATGTAACTCATATTATACCTTTAGTCCAAAATTAGAGTTATTTCTTATAATTTAATCCGTCAGTTCACAGGAGAACCACCATGAAAAGTGGAAATAACACGAGCGTAAAACGACGAAAAAGACACAGGCATAAAGTTGAAAGTAATTCACCGTCCTAAAATGTAGAATTATCGATAGATTGATCCCCGATGTTTAATATCCCCGAACAACGGGACATAACTCTAATCCATATTGCCAATTTTCCGAAATAAATTTCGCCGCATTGAATGGGTAAACACCACGACCGAGTCGAAATGTGAAAATGTGTACGCACTTATATAGGGTACAGCTGGGTATAAAATGGACACTCTTATTATACGGGGAATATATACACCCCATACATGATTTGGCCTGATTTGTTTAACTCAAATTGAGCTATATGCATTTCGCAATTCAATTTTCATGTATAAATTGCAATTTCAACTAAAAATAGGAAAATATGCACATCGTTAACTAATTTTGATAATTTTACTCCAAATTTAATTTTGTTACATTTTTACTAAAATTAAATTGAACATATTTTATTGAAATAATTATATCACAAACGAATCGGAGCACAAATAACACAGTAACACAAATTAACATTGAAGTACATGTATAACAAGAGATGGACTGTCGTCCGGTGCATACCCCCTCGTGGCATACCGCCTAGTGTGGGCACATCTATAACTTATGATGGCTATACTCAGACATATGGCCCCAGAAATCAGCATTTTCATATAAACAAAGATAACTATAGAACAAAAAACCAAACAAACTTTTAAATGTGCCATTAAATGTCCTCATAGTGGTGAACATCCATACAAAATTTCATTGAGTTCCGAGCATCACTGTTCAAGTTATGAGCTGAACAGACATCGGATGGACCAAACAACCAACATTTCCAGATAAACAAAGATGAATAACTCTAGAATGGAAAAGCAGTGAATATCCATACCAAATTCCATTGAGATCCCAGCACAATTGTTGAAGTTACAACATGAACAGACACCAGACGGACTAAAAAGCCAACATTTCCAGATGAACAAAGATGAATAACTCTAGAAAGGAAGAGTGGTGCAAAACAATGGAACCCCCTATTGAATATCAGTAGTAATGGGGGGCACTATGGCCCAGTACCCCCCAGTGGGGGGCACTATGGCCCAGTACCCCCCAGTGGGGGGCACTATGGCCCAGTACCCCCCAGTGGGGGGCACTATGGCCCAGTATCGAATACTGGACCATAGATCGTCCAGTATTCGATACTGGGCCATAGTGCCCCCCAGTGGGGGGCACTATGGCCCAGTATCGAATACTGGACGATCTATGGTCCAGTATTCGATACTGGGCCATAGTGCCCCCCACTGGGGGGTACTGGGCCATAGTGCCCCCACTGGGGGGTACTGGGCCATAGTGCCCCCACTGGGGGGTACTGGGCCATAGTGCCCCCCACTGATGGGTACTGGGCCATAGTTCCCCCCTGAGGATAGATATTCCTGTCATTGATGTGATATTTCTGATCGGAAAAAATGAAAATGAACTTAGAATTATTTTTTTTCAAAAGGAAAATCTCACTTTGGAAAATATCAATTAGCAATCAAGAGTTTTTCTTTTCGAATATTTGGTGGCCCTG
Source organism: Siphonodentalium dalli (assembly GCA_032622095.1). Lineage (NCBI taxonomy): Eukaryota > Metazoa > Mollusca > Scaphopoda > Gadilida > Siphonodentaliidae > Siphonodentalium > Siphonodentalium dalli. The sequence goes on from CP136065.1 coordinate 31,845,909, forward strand.
AAAAGGGCCGTTTTATTTTTGTTATAGTTTAGAATCCGCCACATTGAACTTCTTTGTTCGCCAAAACTTCAATTGATTTGTCTCCTCGCCTCATCCATATTTCGCATTCACAATAATGCTCGTGGCAAACGTGTGGGATCCACACTAGAGTTATTGATGACTTGAATCTTGGTGTTGATTTGTAGCCGCCTTTGGTAGCATCAAACATGACGATAGGTCGCTGTATAACAGTCGCCGCTAATTCAACCATCAATCTTGATTCAGCCAAAAGTGGTGTGCGCCGTAAATCTTGTGCCGACGCACCAAGTTCGTCACTCTCTGCGTAGTACAGGTCAACTGCCGCATCTCTCAGAACCATCCATCCATCGGTCGTCCCGTAAACCGCAACGCTGAGTGCCCTCCAAAACAGAGATATTTCTTCGCCGCCGCACACTGCTTTACAGTATACCCCCTGTACCATTATCTCGTCAAGATCTGTTATGTTTACAGCAGTCATCTTTGAATGTAGAATAAGTCTGAAGATCCGTCTTGAACATATATTACGATTGTGCGGGCGGTAGAGAAAGCACATAATACTTTGACGTTAAAAATGACAAATGCTTCCTGACGTTGTGTTTCTTTACAGTGCATTATCTGTAGTTTTCACTATTTCGATATGTTATAGATTAAATTCATGATAGTATATGCAATTAATTAAGATGTTTTAACATATGAATTCATCTTCGTTCATAAACGATGACCAAGTAAAGTTATCGATTGTAATGATGAAGAAAAATGTTCAGTATGTTTTCTTGTGTTCAGTTTTATGTATAAAATATGTACATCTCCAAAAACAAAACTAGAAAAACATTCCATATTTTCCTAACGAGGTAACAAATATATCAATCATGTGTACCAAATAATAGATAATGATCTAACGAAATAAAAAACATTTGTTTGATCGCTATGCAATAATGATCAAGAAAAATATGAATGCTGATCCGTCTCTGAAAAAACACAATGCCAGGAAACATTTGTCAATTTTAACGTCAATGCGACATGTGATTTCATTGACGCCCGTGTCAAATGTATAAAAATATTTTCGAATTTGATCAACGTTACATTGCATTGCTATCAAAGATGGATCCGTTAACAGAATTTCTTCAGAGTGAGATATACAGTAATCCTGTTGTACAGAATACATATGCGGCACCACAGTCAACAGGCCAAGCTAATACGACAATGACTATAGGTGGAGATACACTCATTTTAAAAGCGATTTTAGATGAACTGAGATGTCTTCGCAGGGATATTGACGTGAAAACACAAGTAACGCATCAAGAAGTAAAAGTGAATCTTCGTTTCGTTGCAGAAGAGATAGATATACCAATCAGGGTTCATGATGTTCAGAGATCGAAAGAACAGAAACAGATCAAAAAAGAAAAAATATTATCGGCGAAAGAAAAAGAACCTAAAAGTATCATGAAGCCTTCTACTGAGACAAAAGTCAGATTTCGTCTTCCTTGTAAAGAATCTAAAGATACAGAGAAAAGTGATGAATTCGCAAAAGCTATTGGTTCTCATGGGAAAGATATGTCAAGATATAAGAAAAACACAAAACGATGTTAAAGTCAGATGATAATTTTAAAACGGCCCTTTTCAGGGCCACACACATTTCCCAAAAGGTTACTCTTTCATTGCTGAAAAAATCAAAAACACGATTGTTCAATTTATATTTTATTCAACAACAAATATTTGCAAGTATATTTTGTTTTAAATTATTCGTGGCGTGATTTTTTCAAAACAAAACATAGGGTACAAAGAACATTATTAGTTATTAAGCAATGCTAAAAGTTTTTCTTTTTGAAAAAATTGGTTGGTCCTGAAAAGGACCGTTTTTGTTTTTGGCCCTGAAAAGGGCCGTTTTGTATGGCATCAAAGTTCACGCCACGATTTTCTTTTGAGACTTTTGCTTTTGTTCCAACGCTGTTGTTTTTTGCATATTTGCATAACCAGTTTTGCACTGGCGGTTACTTCTTTTGCGTGTTCGCCGCGCATTATCTGGGGTGTTAGCCCTATCGTTCCTCTTAGTATAGACATCAACGGTTCGGGGGTTTCGGACATCTTTGAATGCAGAATAAAAATTGTTCACGGCCGTGTTTGAACATATATTACGATTGCGCGGGCGGTAGAGAAAGCACATGTCGCATTGACGTTAAAAATGACAAATGCTTCCTGACGTTGTGTTTCTTTACAGTGCATTATCTGTAGTTTTCACTATTTCGATATGTTATAGATTAAATTCATGATAGTATATGCAATTAATTAAGATGTTTTAACATATGAATTCATCTTCGTTCATAAACGATGACCAAGTAAAGTTATCGATTGTAATGATGAAGAAAAATGTTCAGTATGTTTTCTTGTGTTCAGTTTTATGTATAAAATATGTACATCTCCAAAAACAAAACTAGAAAAACATTCCATATTTTCCTAACGAGGTAACAAATATATCAATCATGTGTACCAAATAATAGATAATGATCTAACGAAATAAAAAACATTTGTTTGATCGCTATGCAATAATGATCAAGAAAAATATGAATGCTGATCCGTCTCTGAAAAAACACAACGCCAGGAAACATTTGTCAATTTTAACGTCAATGCGACATGTGATTTCTCTACCGCCCGTGTCAAATGTATAAAAATATTTTCACTTTTTCAGTGAACTTCATTCATTATGCCGTCTCTAAAGAAATTTTTCAAGAAGCTATGGAGGAAGAGAGATTCGTCAGAGGAGACGAAAATCAGAACCTATAGGAAATGGCAGGATTCTCCTGAACAAAAGGTGGTGCAGAAACAGATGTTAACAGATTTTCTGGCTCGGCGACGACCATCGGCTGAAGTATGTGATCAAGAACCAAGCAATCTTGATCTCGTGGAGATCTTGTCACAGATCTCGAAGAAAGATCTGTGCAATGCAGCAATTGACAGCTTCGCTCAGGCTGCTGCGGCGCACAGATCAAACCCTACTTGGTCTGTGACAATTAATCCCAACGGGATATATCCTGATTTGGCAGAATTTTTATGAATTCTGGAAAAGAAAAACGGCCCTTTTCAGGGCCACCCACATTCCCCAAAAAGGTTACTCTTTCATAGCTGAAAAAAACAAAACAAAACACGATTGTTCAATTCATAATTTATTCACAATATAATTTTCAAATGTTTGTATCGATTCATTTATCTGTTTTTGGAATGTAGAATTGTCTCAGCTTCTTTTTCTTGGAAGTTTTCTTGGAATTTTCAAAATCTGGATGCTTATCTTCAGATTTGTTCTGTGAATCATTCGTAGGATCAACAGGTCGGGGTTGTTTGAAAACATCTGATGTTGTAGACATCTCTTCAGTTTTGATAACTGCATTTTGTTCTTGTATTGTTACTGCTTGTAGACTTTTTTGTATAGTTTTCACATTTTTTTTGTCGTCGAAATCTGTTTTACATTGGAAAGACCAATGGGAGTCTTGTCCGCATTTGTAACAGTAACCATATGGTGGTTTCCAATTTTTATCAGCTTTGTTTTTCTCTTTTTTCTCTTGCCATTGCATTTTGTTACAAAATTTAAACAAATCAGTAGAGATCTGTCTCAATTCGACAAGATTATCTTGAATTTTTCTAGTCTGTAGTAGTGTAGATTCTTCTTTATGCAGCTCAATATAGCTCTCTTCAATAACTGCAGGCCTTGGTCTTTTTCTAACAATATCTTCTTCGCTGGCGGAGTCGTCTGAAACAGGTCTTTTGATTCTCTTAAACATTTTTGTCTTGAGTTTTTGTCAGCAAAAAATATTGCGACTGGCTTCTTCGGAGTTGAAGTGTAAAGTGTATAATTACACAATTTTAACACCTGCTTTTATAGCAGTCACGATGCAAAATGCTATAAAAGCAAGTGTTAAAATTGTGTAATTATACACTTTACACTTCAACTCCGAAGAAGCCAGTCGCAATATTTTTTGCTGACAAAAACTCAAGACAAAAATGTTTAAGAGAATCAAAAGACCTGTTTCAGACGACTCCGCCAGCGAAGAAGATATTGTTAGAAAAAGACCAAGGCCTGCAGTTATTGAAGAGAGCGAAATGGAAACTGATGAGGCAGAAAGTGAAGAGAGCGATATGGAAACTGATGAGGCAGAAAGTGAAGAGAGCGATATGGAAACTGATGAGGCAGAAAGTGAAGAGAGCGATATGGAAACTGATGGAGGCGAAAGTGAAGAAAGTTCTAGTGATGGTCAGATTGGACGCGGTCGAAGACAGAATAGAGAAATTGGTGGGAAGAGAAAGAGAAGTCTGGCTAGAGAGCGTGTTGTGTTCAATCCAACAAAATATTTCAAATTGGAGCTGAACTCGGAGAAATTTTCCAGAAAATTTAAATCAGCATCACGACAATTTGGTGTGAAATTCGAGAAATTTACAGATCCAATCGAAAACATTCCAGAGATATTTGAGAAGTTGACAGAAGAATTGAAACAGAAATGTTCAGCAAATGAGAAGACAAGAATCAGAGTTACGATAAATCATCCAGGACTTGATATGAACATTTTCATTCCATTCACAAAAGCCAGTGAATTGAATGGTGAGACACTCATGGATAATATTCAAAATGTGGTTCAATCAAATGCAGACTTTACAATTCATGACGGTGCACTCAATTTCGAAATCTTCGTTACAGATATTCCGGAAGGTGGTACACGACACTCACTACATTATGGACCATTTGCAGACAAGAACAAGCTTACAAAAGTGAAAAGAAGTATTGTCCGGATTGAAAATGCTGATGATGTTATGTGTATGGCAAGATCTATTGTCGTCGGAATGTGTAAGGCAGATAGTGATGGATCTGCGTGCTGGTCAAAGAAATGGAAAAGAATAAGACAATCAATATACACAGCACAAACAGATGCAGCAAAAAATCTACTCAACCGTGCTGGTATTCCACACGATACAGTTTGCAGTATCAATGAGTTCCACAAGATTCAAGAAATATTGTATCCAGAATATGTTGTGAAAATTCACAATGAATTTGCTGGCGCTGGATTTCTATTTGAACCTGCAGAAATGTGTTCGGAGAGCAAATGTGTACACATCTACTACAACAACAATCACTTCGACACCATAACATCAATCAAAGGATTTCTAGGCACCAGCTACTACTGCGAATTCTGTGACATTGGATTCAAAAGTCGTGGCGATCATCGATGCAGATTTGTTTGTGCATGCTGGTCATTGACACAGTGTAATTTCACAAATTTGGTGAAGTGTAGAACGTGTCGACGATCATTCAGAAGTAAATCTTGTTTCGACAACCATTTGAAGACGGAAGGAAAACAGAAAAGAAAAATATGTGATTTGGTTCAACTATGCAACATTTGTGATGAAGAATTTCTCATCAATAAATCAAACAGACATATATGTGCGGGGTTGAAGAAATGCAAACATTGCAAAGAAATCGTTGAAGCAGATCACAGGTGCTACATTCCAAAATATGAATCACCGGAAAAGAAACCTGCAAAGATTCCATATGTATTCTTTGACTTTGAATGCAGACAAGACACAGGTGTTCATATTCCAAACTTCTGTGTTGCACATACCGCTTGTGGAGATTGCATGTGCAAACCAATCGAAGAAAAATGTGAAACATGCGGACCGGATTCCAGAGAATTTGTATTCAAGGGTGACAACGTTTTAACAGACTTCACAAACTGGTTATTCCATCAAGATCACAAAGGATGTGTTGCAATAGCACATAATGCTCAGGGATACGATGCACAGTTTCTACTTCAAGCACTCATACAAAGTGGAATTCATAAACCAGAACTGATCATGAATGGAAACAAAATTCTCAGTTTAAAATGCAACAGCGTGAAAGTTATTGATTCTCTGAGTTTTCTGATGATGCCGCTTTCAAAATTTCCACAAACTTTTCAGCTGAATGAGATGGCAAAAGGACACTTTCCACATTGGGCGAATTCACCAAAGTTTCAAAATTACATTGGACCTTACTTGGCTTGTGATTACTACAAACCAGATATGATGAGCGTGGAAAATCGAGAGAAATTCTTTGAATGGTACAATGAGAAAATAGAAAATTATGCGATATTCAACTTCCAAGAAGAGATAGAGAAGTACTGCAAATCAGACGTGGATATTCTTCGCCGTGGATGTGGAAAATTCAGGAAATACATATTGGAAACAGAACAGATTGACCCGTTCATTGAGTCAATAACATTGGCACAAGTTTGCAATTTGGCATGGAGGAAGAATTCAATGCCAGAGAAAACAATTGGAATCATTCCAGATGGTGGATACCCATGTGCTAAAAACTATTCCATGAAAGCGATACATTGGCTTCAACATATATCATTGTCACGTATGATAACAATCAAGCATGCTTTGAATGGAGGAGAAATCAAGATTGGTGGACACTACGTCGATGGATATGAGGAAGCCACAAGAACAGTTTTTGAGATGAATGGATGTCTGTTTCATGGATGTCCAAAATGTTACAACAACAGACAATACAAGAATCCCTATACGATGCTCACCATGGAAGAATTATATACAAGAACCCAACAGAAGAAAGATGAACTGGAAAGTCTTGGTTACAGAGTTGAATCAATTTGGGAGCATCAGATCGACGAAAGAATGAAATCGGATGTGAAATTCAAACAACAAATGGAATCTTTCTACAAACATCGAGACCCCATTTTGCCAAGAGAAGCATTGTTTGGTGGACGTACAAATGCCATCAAATTGTACCAGGAAATTGATCAAGATTCCACAAAAGAAATCAAGTTCATCGATGTGTGTTCGTTGTATCCATTTTGCAACAAATATAAATTCTACCCTGTTGGACATCCAGAAATTTTGAGCCAAGAGCAGATCGATCAAGAACACATTAGAGACTATGCGGGGCTTGTTAAATGTACAATTTTACCACCATCGAAATTGTATATTCCAGTTCTACCGATTCATTGTAACAAGAAAATGGTTTTTACTCTGTGCAACACTTGTGCCATCAATGAGAACGAGGCATGTAACCATTCAGAAGAAGATCGAGCTATAACCGGAGTGTGGACCACGCCAGAATTATTCAAAGCAATGGATGTTGGCTACAAAATACTTGATGTGTACCAAATTTGGCATTGGACAGATTGGACAGATGAAATATACAAATCCTATATCGATAAACATCTAAAGATCAAACAGGAATGTAGTGGTTATCCATTTGGTGTTGAGACAGAAGAACAGAAACAAAAGTTTGTACAGGATTATTATGCAGCTGAGGGTATAAAATTGGAGAACATCGAGAAGAATCCAGGAAAACGTCAAATATCTAAAATTATGATTAATTGTATATGGGGTAAGAATGCACAAAGAAATCTTATGTCAAAAACAGAGTATGTGGATAAACCATCACGTTATTTTGAATTGCTTACTAGTAACAATATAATTGTTCAAAATGTTACACTTCTTGATGGTGACAAATTCATTCTGGTAAATTATGTTGACATCTTAGATAATATTGAACCTCATCATTCAGCAAATGTTGTTGTTGCTTCTTTTGTTACAGCGTATGCAAGATTACAATTGTATAAAGTTTTAGAAAAACTTGGAGATAGAGTGCTGTATTTTGATACAGACAGCTGTATGTATGTCAGTGATCCATCAAAGAAGAACATCAAAACTATCGAAGGAAGATTGGGGAAATGGAGCGATGAACATCCAGATGCAAAGATTGTCAAATTTGTTGGACTTGGGCCAAAGAACTACGGATATGAATACATCAAAGATGGGAGAAGATACACCAAATGTAAGGTAAAAGGTATCACTCTTGATTACAGCACAAGTCAAAAAGTTAATTTTGAAACAATGGTACAATGTGTTAATGATCGTGAAAATTTCAAAACTGTTGTTGAGTATCCTTCCAGAATTAAAAGACAAAAGAACCATCAATTGATTAGTGAGTGTCAGACCAAAACTTTCAGATCGGTGTACACAAAACGAAAACTCGTCAATGGTATTCATACATACCCATACGGATGGAGATGTTGAGTCAGTTCATGTCAAGATGTTGGCAGGAGTAGTACCTCCAGAAATTGCTGAGAAGATTTATGGATATTTGGTGGCACAGTCAACGCTTATTCCAGAGATAAAGAAGGAATTACAAGAAGTCTGGTTTGAAAGAGAAAAGAAAGCAATACTACGATGCTGTGATGTCGGCGAATGTTTACAGAGATTGGCCTATCTTGAGTCAAGTATATCTTCTCATTTCTCTCAAAAATATATTGAATCATTTATTAAATTCAAAACATTTTTTCTCATTGAAAAAATATCTGATTTTTGGACATTTGGTGGTGATCAACACCATTTAGATATAGATTTAGGAACTTTTGATGAACATGACTATATTCATTATACAAAGTATGAAGATCATTTTCCTCTTGCTGGGGGAACTTTTGAATCAGATCCTAGGATCTATGGGTATTTGTTAACAAAAACAATGTCAACATATGCAAAAATTCAAAACATTTTGGGGGATGATTTTTTTATTTACAGAACAAAGTACAGAAGAATAGAAGACTATGATAATTGGATTATTGAAATGTATGGAAATGTTTACAGCTTTGGAGATTTCTCTTTAAGAACTAAATTCACACGTCGTTAAGTTCACTCTCTGATTAGACATCAAAGTGACAACATGGAAGAATCTTTACTTTTCCAACATCCGTGTAATTTCTTTATCAGCGGACCTAGTGGATCAGGTAAAACAGAATTTGTTAAAAAAGTTATTGAATTTAAACACGATTTATTCCAAACACCACCAAAGAAAATAGTTTGGTGTTACAAAGAATGGCAAGAAACATACAATCGTATAAAAGAAATTGATAACGTTAAGTTTATCGATGGTATTCCAGACGATGATGAGGAAATTGTATCAGATAAATCATTTCCTCATCTTGTTGTTTTCGATGACATGATGGGGGAACAAGATGAAGACAAAATAATGCTTTGGTTTACTAGAAAAGGTCATCATCGAAATGCTTCAATAATTTACATTACTCAAAACATGTTCCAAAAATCAAAAAGTAGCAGAACTATAAGTTTGAATGCACACTACATGGTTTTATTTCAAAGCGTTCGAGATAAAAATCAAATAAAAGTTTTGGCTCATCAAATGCAAACCAATCATTTGAAACAAGCATACGAAGATGCAACTTCAATAAATCATGGATATATTTTAGTAGATTTTCATCCTAGAACAGAAAATTATTTGCGAATTAGAACTGATATTTTCCATAAATGGTTGACAGCTAATGACCGAGGTCCTGTCATATATTCAAAAGTATAAATTCAGTTGTTGTTATTTTTTTCATTTTAGAACCATGTCGTCCACCGAGATGTTTAGTCGTGATGAACTGTCACAAATTATAAATTTCTTCACTTTTGCAGCTGAATTATTTCTTGAAAATGATTGGAAATTACCATCACAGACAAAAAAGTTTTTTCAGAGAAATAAAAATGTTCTTAAAAAAATCTCTGATCGATCAACTGATATGGAAACAAAACGCAAATTAATTTTACAACGAGGTGGTAGTGGGTTTCTTGGAGGAGTTTTAATTAGAAGTCTTTTGAAAAATTCATTTGAACAAACTGGTAGACAATCTAAAAGTAAATCAAAGGTTTCTCCAAAACGTTCAAAGATTACTCGGAAGCAAACACAACAAAGAGGTAATCAAAAAGAATCTAAACGTAAAACAAAGCTTTCTCTAAATCATTCAAAGTTTACACCGATGCAAACTCAACAAAATCAACATTCTAAATTTACACCTATACCTTCTCAGCAGAACCCTCAACATCAACCGTTACAAAAAAAACCAGTTATTGATCTTGAATTTTCAAAATTTATGCCGTTGTCTGATGCATCGAAATCTGCATTCGAAGCTTTAGAATGGTTCAATCCGAAAAGATAAAAGATGAAACATATAATTTTTCTGCTCATTTTGAGACAACTACTTAGACTGTGAAGATGCCTTCAAAAACTAAGAGCCGGAAAGCACCGCTGATAAAAAAATATGGTGAGTTGATTGTTGCAATGAGTAAAGTTCCATCTGCATATAAAAAGAAAATGATCAACGATGCTCCGAAACAAGTGATGGATTGCATTTCAGAATGTTGTCAAAATCTTTTAAAAGGTAATGTAAAACTGAATGAAGCTCAGAACCGCAAGTTACATTCGAAGCGTAAACATATCAGATATCTTGCAGACAAGAACAAACCTTTGCAACAAAAGAAGAAAATTTTGAATCAAAAAGGTGGCTTTTTACCATTATTATTTCTTGCTCCATTGATTAGCAAAACATTAGGTGCAGTTGTTAAAAATATTTTGTAAAAACTAAATCTCAAATAAATATGAAGAAAATGGTTATTGTACCATTCAGAATGTTGGAAGATTTCAAACAATGGGAAATGTCAGAAATGAATAAACCTCAATTACCTCCTGATCCTGCAATTTCAAATGTTTCAGATTCTTACAAAGAATTGAAATCAGTTTATGATAAAAATATTTCTGAATCAGAAAAGTCACAGTTATTTGGAGAAAATTTGTACAAATTGAAAACTTCACAAAAATCTTTAAATTCAAAATTCAGATTACCTGAACAAAAGTTATCTGAAAACTTTGGGAAAATGAGTGACCATATATTGGAAAGTGTGCCATCTAAATTTCGTGGTAAAGCACAACAAATTTTATCATTGTTGTCAACTAATCCTAAACTTAGATGGGATGATCGTGGACAATTAATTTATGGAACAGAAACAGTTACTGGATCAAATATAATTGATTTGATAAACGATGTTGTTCGTCACCGAAAAGTTTTTAACCCAGTTGGTTATGAAACATTCCTACGTGGATTGGGGGAACTTAATATACCACAAGATTATGTAGGTAACAGGGATCGATGGCTGTGGATGCAAAGACATTTAAAAGGTCACACTGGTGATGAGTTTCATACACCTCATGCAACTCCTATCAGTGGCAAGTCAAGAAAACGTTCAGTTGATATTTTAACACCAGAAACCAGAAAAACTATTTTGAAAGGATGGTCCTCACTTACATAAAATTTGACAAACTTCTAACTGAAATTTACTACAATCCAAAAGAAGTTGGTGGTTTCAGTGGAGCAAATCAACTTTTTAAAAATGCAAAAGAAACAAATAACAAAATTAAACTTTCAGATGTTAAAAAATGGTTACAATGGCAAAAAACATATACTTTGCACAAACCAATTGTTCGGAAATTTCGCAGACGTAAAACTATTGTTGCAGGAATTGATATTCAGTGGCAAGCTGATCTGGCAGATTTGCAAACTTTGCAAAAGCACAATGACAATTACAGATATTTACTTTGTGTTATTGATGTGTTCTCAAAATTTGCATGGGTTGAAAAAATTAAAGATAAAACTGGTAAAACTTTAGTTAAAACATTTCAGAAAATTCTAAAATCATCAAAACGAAAACCAGCTTCATTTCAATCTGACAAAGGTTCAGAATTCAAAAATAAATTATTTTTACAATTTTTGAAATCTAAGAAAATTCATTTTTTCACAACAGAGAATCCAGAGACAAAAGCAAGTATAGTTGAACGTTTTCAACGGACATTGAAAACAAAGATGTGGAAATATTTTACACATAATCAAACTTTGAAATACGTTGATGTTTTGCACGATTTTGTGAATTCTTACAACAAAAGTTTTCATAGAAGTATTAAGATGGCACCAGTTTTAGTAACTCGAGAAAATGAAATTGAAGTTTCCAGAAATCTTTATGGAAAGTTAAAAACGAAAAAAGATAAGATGTTGAAAGTTGGAGATTTTGTTAGAATAAATAAAACAAAGAGAACTTTTGATAAAGGATATCTTCCAAATTGGACAAAAGAAATTTTCAAAATTAGTAGAGTTTGTAAAAGTACACCATTAACTTACAAATTAGTAGATTTAGATGGTGAAAACATCGCAGGATCATTTTATGGTAAAGAAATTCAACATATAAAAGATAATAAAGTTTACGAAATTGAATCAGTTGTTGGTAAACGTTCAAGAAAAGTTGCTGGTAAATCAGTTAGAGAAATTAAAGTTCATTGGGCTGGTTATCCTAAAAAATTTGACAGTTGGATACCTGCCACAAATTTGGTATAAAACTTTTAACATGTCTCAAAATGGTTCAGTTGGTCTCGATGCTCCATCACAATTTCAAATCTGTGGAGAAAAAATTGCAAAAAATCAAGTAACATATTTTACACAAATTATTATAATTGTTGGTATAATCGCTACAGCAATTGTTCATTTAAGTTTACAAAGTGAAAATAACGAACTGTGGTTAATTTTACTCAGTAGTTCTTTGGGGTACATTTTACCAACACCGCGTTTGAAATATTTGAAAAATCAGTCGGCAGAAATTTTGAAAGTATGAATCCTTTCTACATTACAATTCCGAGCGACAGTTCGATGGTAATGTATCCAAACAATACTCAATGTTGTTTTACTGTACAATTACCAAAACCAGTTCAAATTGATAAAGAAAAATGGGAAGTTGCATTAGCCGAACTGATAACACCTTCAGAAACATACAATGTTACAGGGGATTCGTGTAAATTCAATTTGATTACAACTGATGCAATATTACTGTCTGTTCTTCAAAATCGTTTTGAAGAAAAGATATTTAGGAGACCTGATGGCGTTCATGCACTTGAAATACAGATACAAAATGGTTCGTATACCTCTGCGACAGATTTAGTTGATACAATGCAAGATGTAATTGATGAAACACTTGGAGAAGCAATGCAAAACGAATACGGATTTCACATCGGGTACTCAAAAGGTACAAAACGTGTGAAAATTATTCGCAAGAGTTTAAGTAACACAAAACTAGGAATTGAATTACCACAATGTCTTTTGCACAAGTTGGGTTACAAAACTGAAAACGCTTCTGAAGATTTTTATTCAAATAATAGATTTCCGTTTGGTGTAGATTTGAATGTTGGTCATAATCTAATGTTTGTTTATTCTGATATTGCCGATTACACATTTGTTGGAAATGTTGAAGTACAAATTTTACGAGTTGTTTCTTTCAGAAGTAAAAGAGATATCGACGGATTACATGTAAAACATGAATTTTTAAATTTACATTATGTTCCAGTTTCAAAGTCATACTTTGACAAAATTAGTGTAAATATAAGTGGCGACACAGGAAAATCAATTCAGTTTATCGGTGGTAAGTCTTTGGTGAAGCTACATTTCAGAAAACGAGAGGAGTTCTAAAAACAATGTTCCCCGTGTATAGAGGCGTACCACGGCAATATGGTAATGGTATTGGTTCAATTTTCAAATCAGTTATGAGATCTGCTATACCATTTCTAAAACCGCTTGGTCGGACAGCTTTACAACTTGCGAAAAAACACACTTTTGGTGTTGCAGATGAAATTATTAATCAAGGTAAAAGTCCGAAAGAAGCGTTGATGTCTGAAGGTAAAAAAGCTTTAAAATCTTTTGGCACACAAGCTAAAAATCAAATTTTGAACTCGAGAAAAAAACCTAGAAAAAGAGTAGCGACTTCAAAAATGAATCATTCAGCTGTCAAACGCCGAAAAAGTCAGTCGAAAAATCATCCTAGCAGTCGAGCTCTTGATATTTTTGATTAATCATGGCACAAATGGTAAATGGATCATGCGAATGCAATAAATCGGAACTTGATATAACACATGTTCCACCAACGGTGGCTACAATGTCAGAATCGCAGTGGATCGAAAATCATCCTATTGCACCGCTGAATAATTCTGCTCCGATAGAGTTTGTCATACCATCTCAAACCGAAAAGTGGACAGATATTAATCAATCTTATCTTTATGTGAAATTCAAAATTACAAAAAAAGATGGAACTAATTTGGTAGCTGCTACGGAATTAGCACCTGTTAACAATTTCTTTCATAGCATGTTCAGCAGTATCGATGTTTACTTGAACAACAAATTGATAACTTCGAATTCTGACACTTACCCATACCGAGCATATTTCGAAAATCTGTTGGGATACTCTCAAGAATATAAAGATAATCAATTAGCAAATTTAGAAATGTGGTATGGCGATACAGCAGAACAATTTGAAGAGAGCACCAAAGGTGGTGCTAATGCTGGATTAACTTCTAGAGAAAGTTTGATCACTGGTAGTAAATTTGTTGAACTATGCGGACGCTTACACACCGATCTGTTTCTTCAAGAAAAATATTTACCAAATGGAATTGAAATTCGTATCAGATTAAACAGATCACCATCAAAATTTTGCCTCATTGGCTCCGAGGATGGACAAATTGTTTTCGAATCAGCAGTGTTCCATGTCAGAACAGTTAGTCTCTTTCCAGCGGTCTCAAATAAATTAAATCAAGAAATTGCCCAGTCAAAAATGAAACTACCTATCAGACGAGTAGAAATAAAAACTTTCACAATTAGTACTGGACTTAGATCAAAAATTGAAGACCACTTATTTCAAGGACAATTACCAAAGAGACTTTTTATTGCGTTGGTCGAAAATAAAGATATGAATGGAGATTTGGGTACCAATCCATTCCACTTCAAACATTTCAGTTTGAATAAATTGGAAGTTAGTCAAGACGGTCATACAATACATAACCGTCCATTTGAACCAAACTTCGCAACAAAACAATGTCTCAGATCATATTTATCTTTGTATCAATCTTTAGGAATGTTTGGTGTTAACAAATCAATTGGCATTAATTTAAAAGAATATATGAATGGTTATTGTTTGTGGGGTTTCGACTTGACACCGGACCAAGGAAGCGACGAGGGACATCTACATCCTATAAAGACAGGGAACCTGCGTTTGGAGCTTCAGTTCTTGACAGCTCTCACTACAGCCGTCAACGTTTTGGTGTATGCTGAATTCGACAGTGAAATAGAGATCACAGCTTTGAGAGAAGTGCTTACTGACTATTAGGATGGAGTTCACAACACAGCTATGGAACTACTATGAAGAATACCGACGTTCACAACACGTTGCTCCGAGATTAAAACTGATCTTGGACACACTCAACAACGCTACGATTGAAGAACTACAAGAAATTATTCGCAAGGAAGTGTCAGCAAACTGTGAAGGATGTAAAATAGAACATCCTAGTCAACGTGAACATGTTCTGTGTTTGTTCTCTACAACTGATGATTGGACAAACCAGTTTATCGACTTAGCACTGATTAAACTTGACATATACAATGTTATGGAAAGATGGTTCCCGAAGCTGATGGAGTTAAACCCACACTGCAAGGAGAAGTTCGAAGCATACCTTATGTGGGATCATCTGAGAAACAGTTTGGAGCTCAACCGCAAAAAATTCGATGCAGAGTGGACTCTGATGTGGTCACAGCGAGTCAAAGAGAATTACAACGATGCAGACAGCTGAACTTCAATATATTCTAGACAATTCCTGGTTGCGTAAACTTAACACATATGTTTGTGCTAGAGATCTGTTACCAGAGAAGAAACCACAACATATTCAAGCATATATTGTGAACACGCACTCATCGGATCAGCCAGGAGAACACTGGACCTTGATGTTATTCAAGGGAAGATCAGCTGTATACTTCGACTCATTTGGACTACCACCACCGAGACGATATATGTTACCATTCATAAAAAGGAACTCATCAGCATGGACTATGAATACAACACGATATCAACATCGTGCGACAAATGTGTGTGGATTATATTGTATATTCGCACTCCACCACATGATGAAAGGAAAGAGGATGAAAAGATTATTCAATTCTCGGGATTTCTTCAAGAATGACAGAACAATAGTTCGATGGTTTGGAAAACACTATGGTCGATTATACAGAAAAGCAAATTTGCTGTTGAATTAAACTTCACCAGCACATCGACGGCTGATATACATACAACGCAAAGAAGACGACGACCAGATAACAACGAATGTGTCAACAACTCCACAAAATAGACTCTTTTGTTATTGATTCAGCGTAGGATGTTGTAGGATGTTATAGGATGTTCAATTAAGTTTCTTCAAATCTGAGACCTTGTTTTGTACATAAATTATTGTTCTTTGTTAATATTATTGATGTATAATAATATATTATTGTTCATTGTTCTTGTTCTTGTTTTTGAAAAATAAATGATAAATTTCAACAAAATCGTTTTCACTGTAGGATCCCCACCAATTGATTCTGTTCGTGTCGATGTGTCATCTCTGGTCAGAATTATACAAACTTTAAAATTAGTAATGAAAAAATGTCTAAGTCCATTTTCATTTTTTCCGATCAGAAATATCACATCAATGACAGGAATATCTATCCTCAGGGGGGAACTATGGCCCAGTACCCATCAGTGGGGGGCACTATGGCCCAGTACCCCCCAGTGGGGGCACTATGGCCCAGTACCCCCCAGTGGGGGGCACTATGGCCCAGTACCCCCCAGTGGGGGGCACTATGGCCCAGTATCGAATACTGGACCATAGATCGTCCAGTATTCGATACTGGGCCATAGTGCCCCCCACTGGGGGGTACTGGGCCATAGTGCCCCCACTGGGGGGCACTATGGCCCAGTATCGAATACTGGACGATCTATGGTCCAGTATTCGATACTGGGCCATAGTGCCCCCCACTGGGGGGTACTGGGCCATAGTGCCCCCCACTGGGGGGTACTGGGCCATAGTGCCCCCCACTGGGGGGTACTGGGCCATAGTGCCCCCCACTGGGGGGTACTGGGCCATAGTGCCCCCCATTACTACTAATATCCTCATATCAGTGAACATCTATACCAAATTCCATTGAGATCCCAGCACAATTGTTGAAGTTACAACAAGAACAGACACCAGACAGACCAAAAAGCCAACATTTCCAGATGCACAAAGATGTATAACTCTAGAATGTAATATCCAAACAAAACGATGGAACTCTCTTTTTGATGTCCTCATAGCAGTGGACATCCATACCAAATTCCATTGAGATCCCAGCACAATTGTTGAAATTACGACATGAACAGACACCAGACAGACCAAAAAGCCAACATTTCCAGATAAACAAAGATGAATAACTCTAGAATGGAAAATCAAAACAAAACGATGGAACCCTCTATTGAATGCTCTCATAGTAGTCAACATCCGTACCAAATGTCATTGCGATACGAGCACTACTGTTCAAGTTATGACATGAACAGAAACCAGACGGACCAAAAATCCAACATTTCAAGATAATCAAAGATGAATAACTCTAGAATGGAAAATCCGAACAAAACGATGGAACCCTCTATTTAATGTCCTCATAGTTGTGAACATCCACACCAAATTTGGTTGAGATCCCAGCCCAACTGTTGAAGTTACGACATGAACAGACACCAGACAGACCAAAAAGCCACTATTTCCAGATAAACAAAGAGGTATAACTCTAGAATGGAAAATCCGAACAAAACGATGGAAACCTCTATTTAATGCCCCCATAGTAGTGAACATCCATACCTAATTTTATTGAGATCCGAGCACTACTGTTTAAGTTATGACATGAACAGACACCGGACGGACGTACGTCCGTCCGTGCGTCATACCGTCCGGACGTACTGGTCAGAGTATAGTTGTGGGGTGACCGCACTGGTCAGATAATACTTGTGGGTTGCGATCTTTTGTTTGAGTAATTTGTGGGGTGCAACCCACAACTGACGATTTTTTAAAGATCGTATTTTTAAAGAGAAACATCTTTAAAATGTCACATAATTATGCTAACTCAGGCAACCGAATTTTAAGCATCGGTGCATGTTCCATTAGATACTGTGGACTTGAATGGTGATGAAATATTTCAATACAAATATATACCCGAATGTGGATCTGGCAAGATTAATTATATAGGTGCCCTTTTGTGTGTCTTTGTGGTAATATAGACACACATTGTCAATGGGTATTCATATTACCTCGCGTGTGCCCAGATTATACATTATATACAACATATTCCATATTATAATTATACCATTTAGACGAGGAACCAAACATATATAATATTCTACCGTAATATACGGAACAGCTGTGGACTAGGAGTATTCTCCAATACTTCAGTGACAGATATTCCCAGATTAACACCAATACTTCCCCCACTGTTTACCCCAGATTGCAGCATAATTCACCAGTAAGAGATATAATTATTCCCTTTCCATTGAGAATAATATATTGACAGTACAGACCATATCGAAACCAAGCACAGAACATACGTCGGTACGGTACCTTGACAAAAAACAACGTTCACTGTTCATTCGACCGCATAAGTTGATAATACAATGTTTTTTAATTTCCCCTTTCAAATGGCATATAATATGGAATATGTTGTAATATACCCAAGCTCCATGTCGCAGCATGGTTGTACTTGTATATCATGTGATCTTGGAATTCGAAAATTAAGGGGACTTTAATATCAATCAAAAAAAAATTACTAAAATGTTATAAAAAATGTTATTGTCCGCAAAGAAACATCTTGCAACATAATTATGTGACATCAAAAACAGTTCCGGTATTACTGTTCCGTTGTTTTCGTTTCGATAATTAATTTCGGATTATTTTTATGACGTGTACACTGAAGGTGAAATTGAAGCGGGTGTCTTTTAGCACTGTCGATTTTTTGTAAACGTCAATAATGACGCTGGCAGGTGGTTTCAAGGGTTCTGGCTCCAAAAGCGGCATAAAGATCTTCGCCAATATATTTATTTCTTTCATCGGAGCAGGTGTATTAGGTCTTCCATTCGCATTTAAAGAGGTACGGCGATATTTTTCATTTTTCATTCACTTCACCGATTTTCGTGGTGCAGTAACTTAACTTTTTAAGTTTAGCCTAACTCCCTAAGTTTAGGATGATTTCTATTCAGGCTATTGGCGTATTGCATCGTCATTTGTGATTTACTAAGACAGTCATGACATAAGTGACAATGTTACGAATGTATATCTTATGCCAAGTTACAGCCGAAAACAGGTGACGATTTGTTCGAAATTCCTTCATCTTTTTGCCTCCTGCCCAGGACCTGTGTTCCAATGTTTGTGAACGACAGGTTCTCAATCAGGTCGGGCACACATCCAAAAGGAGCTATATAATAATATATAATATACTAGCTTGTTTCGTCTATCATAAAACGATTTTGGGCACAAACATGAAAAACCGAGATAGCAATTGACTTTCGTTACACACCTTCTCAAAAGAAGTGTCCCTCCCGACCGCATTACGACCGCGTTGGAGTAACGTTACAACCGCGTTGATTGTAAAAACTCTCAACGCGGTCATAACGTTAATCCAAAGCGGTCGTGATTGTTTTCTCAATGCGGTCGAGGTAACCGTCAAAGCAACATAACGTGGTCGGCATGACCGTCAACGCAACAAACGCGGTCGCGATAACCGTCAATGTAACAAACGAGCTCGAGAGAATAGCTTATCAACTTTAATAATAATTATTGAATAACATTGTAAACAAGAATATTCACCACAGTGAATTCTAACTTTGAGACATTAATAGCTCATTTTAAAACGACGGCCACCAATTTTAGTTTTATTCAATTTTTTTGATAGGACACGGAACGAAAGGTTGTAATCAATCGAGACGGTGACATTTGGTTCACAATGGAACGTTGCCAATATAATACAATGTTTTTGGCTTGGGTAATGCATGATTTATTGGTGATAATGTTTTACATTTACATTTAGAATTTTTCCGGAAAAAAAACTAATAAATAAATGCAGATCACATTGATCGCGCTGCACGAATTAATAGAGATGCAATTGACATTTCTAACAAACAAAAAACTTTGAGTTCACGTCACAATGTACATGTACGTGTATTCTTTGAATATTTAATATTCAGCGTCACCTCCTAATACAGGTCGATAACCTGTACGCCAATGGTCCGATGTCATTTGAAATCTTCGTGAGGGTACGCTAAAACACACATGTACATGGACATACACGCACGTGGGTAATCGACACATGCATCCCTCGGATCAAAAGCCTGCCGCGAATGATTGACAGTGGTGCCAATGAACTCAAATACAATAGGGGGCGTGTCTTCGGTAAATCGAAACATAATTCTTGATTGAACACGTGCTGTCATAACTTTGTCGGTTTTGATTGGCTAGTGGACAGCGTGCGTCACAATGTTATTTCCATGATGATGAAATAATGAAATCGTATTCAATGTAGCTTCGAAAAGATCTACATGTACGTTTCAGTAATTGTCCGCTATTGTATAGACAAGGATATGATAAATATTAACTTTCTTTTTACCGTAGTATATATAAGTTAAATAATTCAGTTAAATTCTGTTTTTCTTACCAGAATTAAATCACTGCAATTGAATTATTTATTTGCCTTCATCAAATATTTGAAAACAAAACATATACCTTTGAAGATCCAAGCGCGGTCCCGCACAGGACCGCGCAGTCGATACCAAATTAGACAAAATTGTATTTTTCTAGCATTCCGGGTTAACAGAAAACTTTAATATAGTCACCGTGAATTATTATGTCACAGACATCGCGAAAACACACAAAAGTGTCCACCGTTTTACCATCGATCTATATTTACATACGTTTATGGTTTTACATTGAAAACGAGTACAAACTATCATAATTTAAACACTTTTTATTACATACCACGTTTCAGTGGAAGTATGGACGCTCTTTATTAGAAGCGATAATTGGAATTTTTTCAAGACTGACAACAAATGAGTTAAATGTATTCTCTTGAATACCGATATATGGTCATCAAAACCTCATATATGTCAATTATAGAAACCTTTAGTTCATGGTATGATAGTTACGGTAGGAAATAAACGGCACACATTGTTCATAATAACCACATCAAGATAAACGTGCAATGATATATTTTACACACAGGCGTTTGGGAACATTTTTTTTTATCATTTCATGATATTAATTTTATAAAATAAAAAGTTCCCTGTGCATTTTATCTTTTGCACATTTATTTACAGTATTCTCTTAAATTCGTTATCATTTCTGCTGACAAGCACATAATGGCTTACTCATTTAATTTTAAACGCCGATGCCGGACAAAATATATACGGTAATTCAATGTCCCGCTAAAAAAAAACACACACACACACCACCACCAGATAATTTTTTTGTAACTCCACCCATATTTGAAAATTGATCTTCTAATTGGTCAGATTCACATCCTGAACAGAGACTGACATGCTGCTGCAGAGAAACGACAGACATCATGCTTATACTGCGCATTTAATATCTGTTATAGTTGACGAAGTTATTCTGTTTTCGTTGACTACGAAACCAGAATGTTAGTTAGTTGTGGTTTATTTACTGCTAATAAGCCTATTAGATATATTCTTCATTCCGTTTGCAACGACATGTACATATATTCACTCTCCAGCAGTTCTGTAGCGGACATTTATGGCAATATATTCGAGTCAAAAGCTGCAAATAAATTGCCTTATTTGGAACGAATGCGTAGATATGCGATTTTCGGTGAGTGATGAAATTAAGTGCGTTGATTCTTGACGCAACGCGTTTAACGTAAACGCGGTCTGCGTTAAACTTCAACGCAGTCTGCATTGAATTTCAACGCGGTCCGTTGATTTTCAACGCGGTCATAACGTATCACCAACGCGTTATCAACGCAACGACCGCGTTGCGTTGACGTTACGACCGCGTTACGACCACGTTGAGGACCGCGTTAAAAGGGACACTTATTTTGAGGTGTGTAGTTGGGACTTGGGTACCACTATCAAGTCTACAAAGAAACAATAAACTCAATGACTCATCGCGGCTGAAGCGCAATTATCTGTATTTTAATTGAGACCTGTTGGCATATGGTTTTGCGAAAATATTAGATTTGTTAGAAAAATAGGAAAGTACCACATTTGTGTTCACTTATGGTATATTTTAGAATGTCATGAACATTCAATCAATGCATCTTACCTGATTGTATAAAGTGAACAACTTCACTCGGAGGCAACTGCTTGTGAAAATGTCAAGTAAATGCCATCAAGATAATATTACGTAGGGAAGCACTAGGGATCACAACCTTGAAATCAAAGGAATTGTGTGAAATGGCTGTAATCAATACAGTCTATGCATGACTTTCGCACTGCTGATTAATTGATGAATGGAATATCATAGTAAATAGTAAATTCAGGTTTCCCCACTCTTAATCGATGTACCTCACTGAAACATGTGTGGTTAATGTGCCTTCGCGTACATTCCAGCTTTCTTTCAAATTTCATTAAATACATACCACAAAGCCAGGAATAAATGCAGCCTATCAGATTTGAGCTTACTAACGGCATTGTCTAGTTATGTTGAACAGCATCTTGTTGAAGTTGGATGAAGATTTTCATCTCAGTCAACATATTTTTATAATTCTTTCTTACCCTTTCTAATGGTAAAATATCCAAAAATATCGCTTTTTTGTGCTAGTGTCAAAAATGGAATGAGACATGTAAATCACATTAAAAATGTAGCTCAAATGGGCTATGATAGACGAAACGAGCTATATAACGAGCTATATAGCTCCTTTTGGACGAGTGCCTGACCTGTCAATGGGAGGATTCCATTTATTATTTTGGGCTACAATGTGAATGTGTAATGAAATTACAATGGGCAATGAATGGAATGATTGGGTGTAAATACGCCAGGCTATGCTCGCTGCACCTACAACTGAGGTGGTGTAACTGCGAGTGTATTGTAATGTGACGTAACTTTCCGCACGAAGATTGGTTGTCAACTAGTTATGGGCGGTTAACTGAGAAAACAATTTGTTTTCGGTTTGAAACAATACTGACCGTACCTGATCGACGTGATTCAGTCCCAACCGATGCACGTTTTTTTACATTTATATCTCTTTGTATTATTAAAATTATGTTTTGTTTGCAGTTGTAACTAGTTTGTATTTAGATTACTCCGGTCACCAGAAATCATTCCATTCACTTTTGCCCAGGGTAATTTAGCCATCGTAGCCCTTTGTAATGAATGGAATCGCCCATTGACCGAACATTAAATTTCTATGATTCAGACAGCGAGAACTGCACAGCGGTTTTTCTATTTTGATTTGTGCCATGCCACTGCCATCGCTCTTGTTGTACGCACTGCACTTGCTATCTATATTTTTTGAGAATCAACAACAGAGCATTTCAACTCTAATACCTCTATTTGATAAAAATCTGCTCCTAGAAAGGGTTATTCAGAAATCCAAACATCAACAACTTCTTTTTACAAAATACTAAAATGTCGATTTCAGAAAACTCGACAAACATCAAGGTTCTGCGAATGAAACTCTTTGTCAGTGTGGATCACTTACATGTAACTCACAAGTCACTTTCACTCTACAAAATATTTTTGTTTATTGCTCTGTCAAACCATCACTATTGCAATTATTATCTTCTACAAGTTAACAACAATGTGTCTTGGCTCTACGCAGTGAGTGATAAATTATTATTAAATAATCTGAAAATAAAAACCTGTAATGGAAAAAAAGTTAAATTAAGCAGCAGGTCTACCGAACAAAATTATATACTCCATAAACACAGTAGCAAATAGACTTCAAAACGTTTGCCTTCAGATAATTCTTACATAGTTCAGCAAATATGTCCTTTTTTAGCTCAACTTACTTGTAAGTTTGAGCTATTGCCATGGTTTGGCGTCCGTGTGTCCGTGTGTCCGTGTGTGCGTGTGTGCGTGTGTCCGTCAACAATTTCCTTTGGCGCGGGCTACAGGTTGTACCTTTGGTCTGATCTTCATGAAATTTGTCATGAATGTTGACATTGACATGTAGATGGGAACGAGTCATTTTTGGGTCATTCGGCCAAAAAACATGGCCGCTGGCAGCCATCTTGGATTTCAAGATTCAATCCATTGGCGCGGCCTACAGGTCGTACTGTTCATCTGATCATCATGAAATTTGTCATTGATGTTAATAATGACATGTAGATGGGAACGAGTGATTTTGGGGTCGTTCGGCCAAAAAACATGCCTGCCAGCAGCCATCTTGGATTTTACTCTTTGCATGACTAAATCCTTTGGCGCGGGCTACAGGTCGTTGTTTTGGTCGGAAGTTTATGAAATTTGTCATGGATGTTAACACTGTCATGTAGATGGGAACGAGTGATTTTGGAGTTGTTCGGCCAAAAAACATGGCCACCAGCAGCCATCTTGGATTTTACTCTTTACATGACTAAATCCTTTGGCGCGGGCTACAGGTTGTACCTTTGGTCTAATCTTTATGAAATTTGTCATGAATGTTGACATTGACATGTAGATGGGAACGAATCAATGTGGGGTCATTCGGCCAAAAAACATGGCCGCTGGTGGCCATCTTAGATTTCAAAATTCAATCCATTGGCGCGGGCTACAGGTCGTACTGTTCGTCTGATCATCATGAAATTTGTCATGGATGTTAATATTGACATGTAGATGGGAACGAGTCATTTTGGGGTTGTTCGGCCAATAAACATGGCCACCAGCAGCCATCTTGGATTTTACTCTTTGCATGACTAAATCCTTTGGCGCGGGCTACAGGTCGTAGCTTCGATCGGAACATCATGAAATTGGTCATGGATGTTAACAATGACATGTAGATGGGAACGAGTGATTTTGGGGTCGTTCGGCCGAAAAACATGGCCGCCAGCAGCCATCTTGGATTTTACTCTTTGCATGACTAAATCCTTTGGCCCGGGCTACAGGTCGTACCTTTGGTCTGATCTTTATGAAATTTGTCATGAATGTTGACATTGATATGTAGATGGGAACGAGTCATTTTGGGGTCATTCTGCCAAAAAACATGGCCGCTGGCAGCCATCTTGGATTTCAAGATTCAATCCATTGGCGCGGGCTACAGGTCGTACTGTTCGTCTGATCATCATGAAATTTGTCATGGATGTTAATATTGACATGTAGATGGGAACGAGTCGTTTTGGGGTTGTTCGGCCAATAAACATGGCCACCAGCAGCCATCTTGGATTTTACTCTTTGCATGACTAAATCCTTTGGCGCGGGCTACAGGTCGTAGCTTCGATCGGAACATCATGAAATTTGTCATGGATGTTAACAATGACATGTAGATGGGAACGAGTGATTTTGGGGTCGTTCGGCCGAAAAACATGGCCGCCAGCAGCCATCTTGGATTTTACTCTTTGCATGACTAAATCCTTTGGCCCGGGCTACAGGTCGTACCTTTGGTCTGATCTTTATGAAATTTGTCATGAATGTTGACATTGACATGTAGATGGGAACGAGTCATTTTGGGGTCATTAGGCCTAAAAACATGGCCCCTGGCAGCCATCTTGGATTTCAAGATTCAATCCATTGGCGCGGGCTACAGATCGTACTGTTCGCCTGATCATCATGAAATTTGTCATGGATGTTAACAATGACATGTAGATGGGAACGAGTGATTTTGGGGTCGTTCGGCCGAAAAACATGGCCGCCAGCAGCCATCTTGGATTTTACTCTTTGCATGACTAAATCCTTTGGCGCGGGCTACAGGTTGTACCTTTGGTCTAATCTTTATGAAATTTGTAATGAATGTTGACATTGACATGTAGATGGGAACGAATCATTGTGGGGTCATTCGGCCAAAAAACATGGCCGCTGGCGGCCATCTTAGATTTCAAAATTCAATCCATTGGCGCGGGCTACAGGTCGTACTGTTCGTCTGATCATCATGAAATTTGTCATGGATGTTAATATTGACATGTAGATGGGAACGAGTCATTTTGGGGTCGTTCGGCCAATAAACATGGCCGCCAGCAGCCATCTTGGATTTTACTCTTTGCATGACTAAATCCTTTGGCGCGGGCTACAGGTCGTAGCTTTGATCGGAACATCATGAAATTTGTCATGGATGTTAACAATGACATGTAGATGGGAACGAGTGATTTTGGAGTTGTTCGGCCGTAAAACATGGCTGCCAGCAGCCATCTTGGATTTTACTCTTTGCATGACTAAATCCTTTGGCCCGGGCTACAGGTCGTACCTTTGGTCTGATCTTTATGAAATTTGTCATGAATGTTGACATTGACATGTAGATGGGAACGAGTCATTTTGGGCTCATTCGGCCTAAAAACATGGCCGCTGGCAGCCATCTTGGATTTCAAGATTCAATCCATTGGCGCGGGCTACAGATCGTACTGTTCGCCTGATCATCATGAAATTTGTCATTGATGTTTATAATGACATGTAGATGGGAACGAGTGATTTTGGTGTCGTTCGGCCAAAAAACATGGCCGCCAGCAGCCATCTTGTATTTTACTCTTTGCATGACTAAATCCTTTGGCGCGGGCTACAGGTTGTACCTTTGGTCTGATCTTTATGAAATTTGTCATGAATGTTGACAGGTAGATGGGAACGAGTAATTTTGGGGTCATTCGGCCAAAAAACATGGCCGCTGGCAGCCATCTTGGATTTCAAGATTCAATCCATTGGCGCGGGCTACAGGTCGTACTGTTCGTCTGATCATCTTGAAATTTGTCATTGATGTTAATGATGACATGTAGATGGGAACGAGTGATTTTGGGGTCGTTCGGCCAAAAAACATGGCTGCCAGCAGCCATCTTGGATTTTACTCTTTGCATGACTAAATCCTTTGGCGCGAGCTACAGGTCGTTGTGTTGGTCGGAAGTTTATGAAATTTGTCATGGATGTTAACACTGACATGTAGATGGGAACGAGTGATTTTGGAGTCGTTCGGCCAAAAAACATGGCCGCCAGCAGCCATCTTGGATTTTACTCTTTGCATGACTAAATCCTTTGGCGCGGGCTATAGGTTGCCTTTGGTCTAATCTTTATAAAATTTGTCATGAACGTTGACATTGACATGTAAATGGGAACGAATCATTGTCGGGTCATTCGGCCAAAAAACATGGCTGCTGGCGGCCATCTTGGATTTCAAAATTCAATCCATTGGCGCGGGCTACAGGTCGTACTGTTCGTCTGATCATCATGAAATTTGTCATGAATGATAACAATGACATGTAGATGGGATCGAGTCGTTTTGGGGTCATTTGGTCAAAAAACATGGCCGCCAGCAGCCATCTTGGATTTTACTCTTTGCATGACTAAATCCTTTGGTGCGGGCTACAGGTCGTAGCTTTGGTCAAATGGTCATGAAATTTGTCATTAATTATAACAATGACATGTAGATGGGAACGAGTCGTGTTGGGGTCATTCGGTCAAAAAACATTGCCACCAGCATTTTACTTTTTGCATGACTAAATCCTTTGGCGTGGGCTACAGGTCATACCTTTGGTCTGATATTTATTAAATTTGTCATGAATGTTGACATTGACATGTAGATGGGAACGAATCATTGTGGGGTCATTCGGCCAAAAAACATGGCTGCCAGCGGCCATCTTGGATTTCAAAATTCAATCCATTGGCGCGGTCTACAGGTCGTACTGTTCGTCTGATCATCATGAAATTTGTATGTCGTAGCTTTGGTCAGATCTTCATAAAATTTGTCATGGATGTTAACAATTATACGTAGATGGGAACGAGTTCTTTTGGGGTCAATTGGCCAAAAAAAATGGCCACCAGCAGCCATCTTGTATTTTACTCTTTGCATCACTAAATCCTTTGGCGCATGTTAGACATTTCAATTAGCACCTTTCCTATTCCTCCATTTACTGTCAACCATTAAATTATTCCCCTACCTAAGTTGAGCTACAGTGTCATTGACACTTTCATTTCAAATTCTTATCACTTTTCCAAATCTACGGAAACCCATTTTAACTTTTATTAATAACTTGATTTGAGCATAAGTCAGTTGAAATTTAAGCACAGTTGAATGTATTTTATTAATACAATTGATTGTGCTTAATCGATTAGACATTTAAATAAGCATAATTAATTGAAATGGAACCATGAGTATATTTTTATTTAAAATATACATGTAGGTCTTGAAATACCAGTATTCATTATGATCAATTTCATTTCAGAGCGGAGTACTAGAAGGCGTTCTTGTTATGACCGTTGTTGGATGTATCAGGTGTGTATGTAGTTGAAAATATATGTAATGCTTCTATTCCTACATTTTCATGTCAAGTTTTTAAAACTTGGCACAGTTATTAACCACTATACGAACCTGTGCACCTGGCACAGTTATTAACCACTATACGAACCTGTGCACCTGCAATTATGAGCTCGATCTGATATTTGTTTTAGTAGAGTTATCTCCCTTTTTCGAGTCAGAGATTTTCTTATTTGTACTAATTAGAACAGTTAAATGTTTTTTATTGTTAATGATTTAAGGCTTATTATGTGATTCTTTACTGTATTATATGTACATGTAATCTGAGAAGTTAAGGATTTTTTATCACTTCCGTTGATAAAAATAAAATTTTCTATATTCTAAAAAGAGATTAACTTACATTTTGATTGCCATTGTGTTTGCTAAACAAAGCATGCATGAAAAAAGTAAGCCACAATTGCAATATTGCTTTTCACCCTAAAAATGAAAATATTTGATATTGCCCCTCTAGATTGTGTGCCTTCGAACATTGAGTGCACACAAGCTCTCATGGCTGACTTTAACCCTTTGAGTGCCAGGTCCGATTTTTGTATCAACACATATACCCTGTGCCAATGCATTCTCTTATATATGCGAGTCGACCATAGGTCGCCTCGCATATATAAGAGAATGCATTGGCCTAACATTTTTTATTTATTTTTTTTTTTACAATTTTTTTCAATTTAAATAATTTATTCTTATATTCTTTAACAGACTTATTTTGTAGGTTTAGGGCCGATGAGATCGGCCCCTGGCACTCAAAGGGTTAAATCATGTCTTTCTCCTCTTTATTCTCTCAGTATCAAAGCAATGCTGCTACTAATAGAGTGTAAATACAAGATGCTGGATAGTGGCGGCGGAACAGACTACAAGTCGAAAAGACGAAAGATTCCATCTGAACGTTCCCTGTTGGAAGTTGATGATGACTCTGATGATGGCCTGCATGCAGAGCAGCACAATGGGATACATAAAATGACAGATATACTGAAAGGGGAGGCTAATCTTATTGTTGGTATCAAAGAATCTTTGGATGGAAGAGTGAGTAATTAATGTTTTTGTGCTACTTCATGGACTAAATTAAAGCTAAAAAGTTCACCTAATATTTCCATTTAGAGCAGTTTCTTCTCACAGACATGTGCTGAAGAGTTACAGTAATGCCCTAAATAATCGACTCCTCAACCACAGCAGTTGGAAATATGGCTTGTTGCCATTCATCGGAGAGCTCTCATTGAGAGCTTTCCGATGAATGGCAACAAGCCATATTTCCGACTAACTCCTGAAACAATAACCATAATTCTGCTGTGGTTAAGGAGTCGATTATTTAGGACATTACTGTAGTTTAGTATGAACTACGTCTGGTTTGCAGTAACGCTCCATTCTAGGGCATTTGTGTGGTAAGTTACATGCGGAATAACTCCTGTTCACATTAACCCTTTACCCAACAGAACGGCCCTGTGCCAATGCATTCTCTTATATATGCGAGTCGACCATAGGTCGCCTCGCATATATAAGAGAATGCATTGGCTTAACACATTAAAAATTATAAAATTGTTAAAGAATGTAAGAAAAAATGGTAAAAAGTGTTAACAAAATATTTTTTTTAGGCCAATGCATTCTCTTATATATGCGAGGCGACCTATGGTCGACTCGCATATATAAGAGAATGCATTGGCACAGGGCATAACTGTAACCATCACAATATGGTCAATGAGCCGGTTCCAATGATATCCATATTTGTATGGTTTTATTGAGACAGACCCAAGATAATTTAGGCTGTTTTGCAGCTTTATTTGGCCGGTTTTGGCCGGTTTGTTGGGTAAAGGGTTAAGGCAAAAATGCAGTTTAAAATTTTTTTTTCTTCATAATGTTGATCAGCTTCTAGATGGCCAGTTGGCCCACTGTTTTGTCCATATATATATAAGTTTCTGATAATTTGAATGCAGAAATGTTTTGAGAATAAAACAATATAGCAGTGAATTGGTTCTGTCAAGCACTGATTCAGAATATTATATTACCCTAGGTATGGACTATAGTATGTTAGCAGAAACATCATCATATCATTATGAGAGACTTAAGTTTTTTTTTTCTAATTTCTTTTATGTTCAAGCCAGGATATAGTGTGTGTGACATTTGCAGAATGAGATTCCCAGGGGGTCAATTTAGTGACGATGTCCTGCACGATGGGCAAGCGTCACCAAATTCATCATCTGGGGACCTCATTCTGCTTAGGCCTCAACTGCTATGGGAAACCTAGGATCAGATTGAAGTTCCCCAGTTGAAGTTTGTCACCTTGATTATGCATTTTATCTTTTGCAAATTAGGGGATATAGAAACAGAATAGGAGGGAAAAAGTAACTAAAAACAATGTTAATTTGAGAATATAGATACTTCCCAGAAGATGAGGCCTAAGCGGAATGAGGTCCCCAGAGGGAGAATTTGGTGATGCTAGCCTGCTAGCCCATAATAAGTTGTTCTCTTTTTCAGACCTCGGATATAAATTATGGTGATGTAGGTATGTATGACTTTAATGATTGGCAAGTCTTTATTAGTTCTTATATTTGACAACAATTTCTTCTTCTGGAACATACGTTAACAAAACTTGTTTTTCAACATAATATAATGTTGGATGTACTGATGAATGATAAAGCACTTATATATTGACATTCAGCCAGATTTATGGCTCGTTTAGTTTCTCTTCAGTGATATTTATTTGCAGTAAAGATGTGATCTCTATGCCAATGAACTGGTAAGAAACAGTATTTTTAGAATTAAATGGCTTGGTGCAGGCAAATTTCATGAAAATATTTGAAATATGCAATTAAGTGACACTTCTGTGGATTTTAAGCTAAATAAATCTGTTATTTTTTTTTTATTATTATTGATTTGACTCCAATCATTTTACAGGATACCATGCGATGGGACACACTGGCCGGATCCTGGTAGATGTAGCCATCGTTGTTTCACAGATAGGTAAGGGACAATTTTTAGCTCACCTGAGACAAAGTCTCCAGTGGGGCTATAGTCATCATTCCTCATCTGTCTCTCGTGCCATCCATCTGTCCATCTGTCTGCCCGTACAACAATCTTGTCAACATTTTTGGTCTTCAAAACTGCAAGTCTGGTGTGGTGTGGATGGTCCCAAGGTGACTCACATTCAAATTTGTTCAAATGGGGCCATCGGGTCAAATAGGGTCGAAGCCAGGGTCATAACTCTCCCTTCATAGTAATACTTAACCCTTTAAGTGCCAGGTCGATTTTTGTATCAACCCATATACCCTGTGCCAATGCATTCTCATATATATGCGAGTCGACCATAGGTCGCCTCGCATATATAAGAGAATGCATTGGCCTAACAATTTTTTTTTTTTTTTTTTTTTTACAATTTTAATAATTTATTCTTATATTCTTTAACAGACTTATTTTGTAGGTTTAGGGCCGATGACATCGGTCCCTGGCACTCAAAGGGTTAAAACGACTTCTTTTCCAGAACCGCAAGACTGACTGGGGTAATATTTTATGTGGATAGTCCCGACATGTCTGGGATTCAGATTTGTTTGAATGGGGCCACCAAGTGAAATTGGGGAGGAGCCTGGGACATAACTCTATCCTTTTTATAGTAATTCTTCAGGCCTATTTACTGTGATTGGCTTTAATTTCGTCGGCCTCAGTTTTCTTGGTTTCTTATAAAAAGGCTGTTTCGTGGGGACACGAATTCGTGGATCAGGTGTCATATTTATCTTCAATAACAGCTCCTACAATAGCAGGTTTCTGACATCATTGAGAGTAGACAATATTGAGATATCGGGCCACCAGATATCCGGTGCCGAAAGGTCATCACGCAACCAATGTACTAATAGCTATCGGCTTCATTTCACACGCTAGTGAAGTATAGCAGGGATTTTTCTGCCTATTTTGGGAATGGGTCTGGGTCCCTTCGAATTGGGAAAAATGTGTCTTTACAGACCAAAATTGGGAATTTTCCATGTTTTAGAAAAATTCAATTAATCACTGTTACACACAAGTAAATAGTACTAATACCGTAATTTTTGGTGTATAACGCGACTTAAACACAGGTAACTCAAAGATGGAGTAAAATTCCAGCCCATTGAGGTCCATTTCTCAGCCTCAGGTAAGTTGAAAATTCACAGATAACAACTGAAGGATTCAAGCCATCCACCAAACTTCGTCAAGTATTTACTGTACACATGTTTTATATAAATCAGCAATTTATTTGGAGTTATCCTCCCTCTTTCATAAATGCGCTGACTGGTAGAGGGGAGGTAATTCGCATGTTAAGCTAATAGTTAGGTCGCAGCATGTACATTATACGATGTGGGCTCCCGATGTCGCTGATTTACTACGGGTTATCAGCCGTTTATCGATCGACTGAGTGGACAAAATGTCGGAAAAAATTAATAATTATTCAATAAACCCGATGGTATTATATACCTGCCTGCAATTGGGAATTTGGTGGTTGAAAATTGGGAATAAAGGTGCCTTTTTCCCATTGGGAATGGGGCCGAATACCGGACCCTGAGGATACCTAAAAAATCCCTGTATAGTCATTTATTGTTTTATGTAACTTGCACGTGATGAAACCATTAGCCTTTATTAAGAGATCAATTCAGTACGCATTGATCATACAAATTATTATAGCAGGGAGCAGACTGTGTTATATACAAACAATTATGAATAGGCCACTAAAATTTTTTTATGTCTCTCACTTCGTGTTTAAAATGTGGAAAAGTCGAAACTCGATCTCCGGACACTGCTGGTCTTCCCGATCCAAAAATGATCAGTGATGCACAACATACTGCAGCAACGCAAGACATGAACGTTTGTTGGCAAATGGTCACCGTGACCATCTCAAAAATTAAACGTGGCGAGTATTCACATTACGGTGGCCAAAATTTACATTTCATTTCGTCTTCGGTGTATTTTGTCAACCCATTTTACAACATGTCGAAAACAAACCTCATGCCCGATATTCATTTCGATTTCATGTATTGAGATTTTCTCTGATTTACTCTGAGTCAATTATTTAGTTGGGTTTAGATTTCGTGGTTGGGTCGAACCACGAAATCAACGAATAATGAACCCCCACGAATAAAAAGGATTTTACAGTAGCTTATATTTGGCGTTGGAGCATCCTTGTGAGACTGGGATCCAGATTTGTTTGAATGTCCCTAACAGAGGTGACAGAGCAGGGAGGCATGCAGTGGCTACAGTTTTTTCCTGTTCTGACTCCTGTGTAAATTCTTAATTTACATTGGGGCGAAAACACCATTCAGAGATTGTGTCCCCCCCCCTGTCTTCCACCCCCATGTGATATCTGATCTTATCTGACAGTTTTATAAACATACCCAGAGCTGCATGGCCAGAGGTAATTAATTTCAAATTAAGTGAAATATGTATTCCTTTTGTTAACTACTTCTCACAAATGAAGCAATTTTACACAGAATTCATCATATGGATTTGTTCAAATCCAGGGACCAGCCCACCAGAGGGTGAATTTAGTGATGCTACCCCGCATAGTGGGCTAGCATCACCAAATTCACCCTCTGGGGACCTCATTCTGATTACACCTCTGCAGAATGAGGTTCCCAGAGGGTGAATTTGGTGATGCTAGCCTGCTATGCAGGGTAGCATCACTAAATTCACCCTCTGGGGACCTCATTCTGCAAATGACAGACACACTATTTCAAGGCTTGATTGGGAGAACTCTGTTTGGTTATTAGGGATAGTTAATTGTGATATACCACTCTGACCACACCTATAATTATGTTCTCTGACCACACCTATAATTATGTTCTCTGACCACACCTATAATTATGTTCTCTGACCACACCTATAATTATGTTCTCTGACCACACCTATAATTATGTTCTCTGACCACACCTATAATTATGTTCTCTGACCACACCTATAATTATGTTCTCTGACCACACCTATAATTATGTTCTCTGACCACACCTATAATTATGTTCTCTGACCACACCTATAATTATGTTCTCTGACCACACCTATAATTATGTTCTCTGTACGTTTAATGAATGTGTATGTTCTGACCACACCTATAATTATTTTCTCTGCATGTTACAATGAATGTGTATGCTCTGACCACACCTATAATTATGTTCTCTGCACGTTGCTATGAATGTGTATGCTCTGACCACACCTATAATTATGTTATCTGCACGTTACAATGAATGTGTATGTTCTGACCACACCTATAATTATGTTCTCTGCACGTTACAATGAATGTGTATGCTCTGACCACACCTATAATTATGTTCTCTGCACGTTACAATGAATGTGTATGCTCTGACCACACCTATAATTATGTTCTCTGCATGTTACAATGAATGTGTATGCTCTGACCATACCTATAATTATGTTCTCTGACCACACCTATAATTATGTTCTCTGACCACACCTATAATTATGTTCTCTGACCACACCTATAATTATGTTCTCTGCATGTTTCAGGTTTCTGCTGTGCTTATCTCATATTCATATCACAGAACTTATCAGATTTTGTACATAAAATGTCCACGTAAGTTAATAATAATAATAAATAAATTTTTATAGCGCTTTATCCCAGATGGCCCAGAGTGCTTACATTCCTATTAGTACCCTGCCCTCTACCACATGTGATATACACATACATCTATACACACACCATAGACCTATATACACATACATAAAAATAATTAAACAACATCTGAGATAACTTCCCCATAGTGAGCACAGAATAATTAACTCTTTAACAAAGATTTGAATTCGGTCAGAGAGTTTGCAAATCATGTGTCGTGTCTCAGTGAGTTCCAAACACTTGGCGCTTACGAATCAAATGCTCTATCGTTGTACTGCTTTCTTCTGTTTATTTTTAAAATTCAAAGGTTCAACTGAATTGAAATTTCAATGCAATACATTTATTACCACCTCTTTCTGTAACAGTGCTGTTGGTTAACCATTTTTATACTAAATACTATTTGTTGAAATTATTATCTGAACATTTCTCTCTAATAAATAGGACTCCTTCTTACTTTATTATCTGTCGTCTGATTAGTTTTCCTGAAAACCCCTGCAGAAAATAATATTCCATTCCAATGAATACTTTTATAACTGAGAGGGTGAGTGCAAGTCTGAGTTTAGTGTGCCTGTTATTTGCAAAATGAGGTCCCCAGAGGGTGATTTAAGTGATGCCATCCTGCATAGCGGGCTAGCATCACTAAATTCACCCTCCTGGGACCTCATTCTGCTTAGGCCTCATCTTTGGAAAGTTTCTTTATTATCAAATTTCTACAGAAACTTCTTCACATATATTCTATTTCTTGTTTAGTTTCTCTGTATCCCCAAATTGGCAGACGACACATTCCATAATCGAGGTTCCCATGGGTGTACATCACAATATTCACCATTTGGGAACTTCAATCTGAGTCTAGGTCTCCCGCAGCAGATGAGGCCATGCAGAATGAGGTCCCCAGAGGGTGAATTTGGAGATGCTAGCCCACTCTGGGGACCTCATTCTGCAAATGACAGACACACTATAATCAGGCAGGAGGATAGATTCTTTTTCGAGGTTTATATTTATTTACTTTCTGATCAATATTTTTATAACTTAGCACAAACATTTATTTATCACCATAGCAGCCTAAGGATGCTTCTTGAACATGCTATCTGAACATCTCTACAGATGAATACATGGGAATCCAATCATTCCATAGTCAAGCCTGCAAATAGCGTGTCTGTCATTTGCAGAATGAGGTCCCCAGAGGGTGAATTTAGTGATGCTACCCCGCATAGCGGGCTAGCATCACCAAATTCACCCTTTGGAGACCTCATTCTGCTTAGGCCTTCAACTGCTATGGTAGACCTAGGATCAGATTGAAGTTCCCCAGTTTAAGTTGGTGATGTTCACCCATTGGGCACCTCAATTATGAATTTTATCTTCTGCAAATTAGGGGATATAGAAACTTCCCAGGGAGATATAGAAACTTCCCAGAAGGGAAAGGGTAACTAAAACAATGTTAATTTGATACCATAGATACTTCCCAGATGATTTGGCCAAAGCAGAATGAGGTCTCCAGAGGGTGAATTTGGTGATGCTAGCCCGCTATGCGGGGGTAGCATCACTAAATTCACCCTCTGGGGACCTCATTCTGCAAATGACAGACACGCTATTTGCAGGCTTGTCCATAGGGTGTTTCTTTGTCTGTTGTTTGCTAATTTTGTATGATCATCTCTACAACTGATGAATAAGCCATTCCTGTGCATATTAGAAGAGAGATTTATATGTTAAATAATGTGTGTGTCTTCCCTGAACCTGCTTTTTAGGTTTGCGGGTATCATTTATAAACTATTAATTTTAGTCTGAGAGAACAGTGAATAAAAGATTATGTTGCAAAGGATAAATTTTTTCTTCCATTAATTTTTATGAAAAGCTTGGCTATTTTTAAAACATTACAATACTTTTTTTATTAGAAA
This sequence comes from Siphonodentalium dalli, assembly GCA_032622095.1. Lineage (NCBI taxonomy): Eukaryota > Metazoa > Mollusca > Scaphopoda > Gadilida > Siphonodentaliidae > Siphonodentalium > Siphonodentalium dalli. Next base: position 31,882,505 of record CP136065.1, read on the forward strand.
TATATATTTTAAAACACTTCTAAGTGAAATATATCCAACACATGATGTTTCAGTTGTTTGTTTTTTTAGCTCACCTGAGACGAAGTCTCCGGTGGAGCTATAGTCATCACTCCTCGTCCGTCCGTCAAGAATTGTCTTCTTCTCCAGATCTATAAGACCGAATGTGTTCATATTTGGTGTGAATGTTCCCTAGGTGACTCACATTCAGATTTGTTCAAATGAGGTCACCAGGTCAATTAGTTTCGAAACCAGGGCCATAACTCTATTCCTCCATAGTAATTCTTAGAATGACTTCTTGTCAAGAACCATTGGGCCGATTTAGCTAATATTTGGTATGGAGGGTCCTTGTGTGACTGGTGTTCAGATTTGTTCAAATGGGGTCACTGCTTGAAATAGGGGCTGAGCCAGGGACGTAACTCTTAAAAAAAAAAAATTATTTTAATTGAAATCCTTGCTCAATTAAAAAAAAATTCGAAAGGAATTATTTTTTTTTTTTTTTCATTTTAACCCTTGATTTTTTTTTTAGACACCAAAACACCCCATTCCCACCCACATTCCCAAGTCCACCCCCCACCCACACCCACCTCCCACTCTGCCGCCCCTGCACCCACTGTCCAGAAAAAAATAATTAGAAAAACTAACACCATTGTAACATCCCAAGAGTTATGAAAATCTTTAATGAAAACTTGTGGTATTAGCTCCAGACAGAGAGATTTAATAACACAGTCATAATGAGATGTTATCTGGCAGACAGGTGTTTACACAACTGCTTAGCACTCATGCCCCATGTGTGTCATTAAAATCAAATCAAAACAAAATGCTGTGTGTCTGACATTTGCAGAATGAGGTCCCCAGAGGGTGAATTTAGTGATGCTACCTTGCACAGTAGGCTAGCATCACCAAATACACCCTCCAGGGACCTCAGTCTCCTTAGGCCTCATATTCAGGGAAGTATATAGGGTCTTAAATTGACATTTCTACTTACTTTTCCCCTTCTATTTAGTTTCTATATCCCCCTAATTTGCAGAAGATAAAATGGATAATTGAGGTGCCCAATGGGTGCACATCACCAACTTTAACTGGAGAACATCAGTCTGTTCATATGTCTCCCATAGGCATAGCAGTTGAGGCCTAAGCAGAATGAGGTTCCCAGAGGGTGAATTTGGTGATGCTAGCCAACCTTGCAGGATTGCGTCACTAAATTCACCCTTTAGGGCCTCATTCTGCAAAGGTCAGACACTATATTCAGGCTTGGCTGTTCTAATATTATATTCTTAACCACCACCTATCCAGTTGAACTCATTATACCCTGATTTGCAAAGAAAATATTGGGGGTATATTGGATTGAATTTGTCTGTCTCTCTGTCAGTCTGTCCTTCCATCCATCCCTCTGTTGGGATGTCTCCATCCGTCCATCAATTTTCTTCTTCTCCAGATACATTTTAAAAGACCGAATGGGTTTATATATTTTGGTGTGGATGTCCCCTAGGTGACTCACATTCAGATTTGTTCAAATGAGTTCATCAGGTCATATAGTTGAGAAGCCAGGGCCATAACTCTTTCCCTCCATAGTAATTCTTAAAACAACTTCTTCTCAAGTACCATCGGGCCTATTTAGCTTATGTTTGGTACCGAGGGTCCTTCCGTTACTGGGGTTCAGATTTGTATACATGGGGTTATTTTTAGGAAACTTTTGAGGAAAATCAGTTATCTTTAACCCTTTCAGTGCCAGGGGCCGATCTCATCGGCCCTAATTTACGGTCTGTAAAATTGGCCCTAAAAAAATAAAAAATAAAACATGTTTTTTTTTTTTTTTAATTGTTTTTTTTGGGTTGAAATTTTTTTGGGTAAGCTTAAGCATGCTATAGCGAATTTAAAAACAAACTGGATAAAACCTTAGGGGCATGTTATAACTAAAAACTATCACCAAATATTCATAGTAATAATTTTGATGCCCATGAAAAACGTAAGATTCCCTGGCACTAAACCTACAAAATAAGTCTGTTAAAGAATATAAGAAAAAATTATTAAAATTATTAAAATTGTTAAAAATTGTAAAAAATAATAACAAATGATGAAAAATTGTTAGGCCAATGCATTCTCTTATATATGCGAGACGACCTATGGTCGACTCGCATATATAAGAGAATGCATTGGCACAGGGTATATGGGTTGATACAAAAATCGGACCTGGCACTGAAAGGGTTAACATTTAAAATCTACCGTTTGAAATTTCTAGATTAATGGATCTCATAGATGGGGATTCACGTTTGTTCAAATAGGGGCAGAGATAACGAGATTTAACTCTCAACAACCCACCCTACCTGTATCTATGCTGTTTGATTCTGGTATAATAATATATAGATTCCTATTTGTTTCTAAGCTGCCTGGGTGGGGGGACAATGAGGTGAAAGTGTAGACAGTATGGGGTTTTTACCCTCTACTTTGATAAAAAAAATTTAAACAGTTGGAAATTTCATGCCTGATACAACATTAGTTGTAGATTTGATTTTTCAACCAGTAACAGTCCATATTTTCCTACTTTGGGTTAAACTGTTAGATCGAAATGGCCACAAATTTTAACTTTATGGGTGATGTCAGGTTGGTAATTTCCAAGTTCGAGAGCTTGAAGTACTGGTACCATTTGTAAAATTTTATTCTAAGAGGGATGTTCAAAAGGAATTTTTTTAACTTAGGACTCTGGTCTGGTTGTCTTGTTTAAAAAGGGTAAGGGGTTGGAGATTTGTCAGTAGTGTGCAATTAAAAATTAAAAAAGTGAAGAGCCCTGCTCATCTGAGAACCTCCAGCTATGTCCCTGTTTAGAATTACTTGTCTTAAATGATTTTGATAATTACTGACTGTTGTGGTCTTCAGAGTCCCAGTCTTCTCAGTCTTTACAGTCAGGTGAGCGACCCACAGTCATTGACTGTCTTGTTTAAATAGTAGTTGAAATATGACTTGAAATTCCATATAAATGTTGTATTTGTTGGGAGTGCTTCTGATTGATTGTATTAATACTTTTCAGAGGCAGCTGGTTACTTATTCTACTACCTCCACTGGGATTTTTAAATCTCTTCAGACATCTCAACAGCTTAGCTATATCAAGGTATATATAAATAACTTCAATTACATGCCTGAAAGTCATGTTATATTATCTGGTAAACACAATATATTACATAACTTTTAGTGTTATTCTGATTTGTATTGCTAAAAAATAAATTGTCCAAGGTTTTTTCAAATGGCCTGAGAAATGTTGAGAAAGGTCCAATGATTTTTCTGGTCCAGCGTGAACGCTATCATTAACACATAGATGTCGTTCTGTGTATACATTTTACTCAGGTGCTGACTATAATCTGCAGACAACATCTTGGATGGTTTATTGTAATCTGCACAGGACATCATGGAACAGCTTGTCACATTATCAGTTCACATGCTTGTTCAGAACAACATCTGGGTTGAAGCCACATTTTTTCTTCTTATCTCCATCTGTCATTACAAACTATCATTGATTTGTCCTTAGAATGCTCACATTTTATAAATGACATTTGTTGATATAGGTTATCTGTTGATATAGGTTATCTGTTAATATAGGTTATCATTTATTTTGATTTTCTCCTTCATATTGCCAACACATCACATTTATAAAAACGTTATTACAGAAGTTGCCCATGAATAATTATCTGCCATTAATTTGCATTAATCTGCCCACAGAATATTTTTTTGCTGGCCCGAAAATGCTTTTGGCTAATTTTTATATCCTGGTATTATGTAATCAGTCTTTTGGTAAAAATCGTCCTTCCATCCGTCTAGTCATCCGGCGTCAACGTTTTTGGTTTCCGGATGATAACTTTAGTATTCATTTTTCTGTTGACTCAAAACTTGTATAATGTGGTTTAATCATAGGAAAACACTGGTCAATTTAAAATATGGGCTCGGTCTTACAAATATTGCCTGAGATGTAGCCCTTGTTGGACTTTGTATGAATTCAAAACACCTACAGTTTTTGGCGAGACATCTCTTCACAATACATTTTATGATGTGTCGCCAGAATTTATTTTTGGATGTACTATTTTAGTATAAATAAATACAAAAATAAAGATATAGTTGATAGTTATTCAGCCCCTAAGTCACGCCAATATTATAACCTTGTTTAAGCGAAAAAAGGGAAAACAAATAATATATATATATCTTCATCACCACCCCGACAATTTACAATGGTGGAATTGCACCTGAATTTCACAAGATTTAAAATGATGTGTTTTATTTGTTTACAATTTTACACTTATTACTCTTCTTTCGAGTTGATCCATGGGCCAACTGGGCAGAACATATACCGTAATAAACAGAACATCTACACTTTTTGGTTTGATATGGGAATTATCTCATGAGTGATGACAAAAAAATTAATTTCCACAAGTGGAAAGTACTTTTTTTACTGTCTCACAAAGTTGTAAACCCAAGCACAGCTATGGCAGTGAGCTTTTGCATATAAAAATAAATTCATTTTTCAGACAGATTGGGGATAAAGGGGCCAACATCATAGTATGTTTAACAAAAAAATAATTGATCACATATTACAATGTTTTCAACCTGAACGAAGCAATATTAACTCATCTAGTACTGAATCACTTTTAATTTTAGTGCGGATGGATACGAGTGAGATATCAATATCTCACTAGACGGATAATGGTTTTAATCTGATGCAAAAATACTACTATGTCATAGGTTAGCATATAATAAACTGGTGTATTTCTGCCCATAGAACAGTTTAAATAATGGAAACCAAGGAGGAAAGCAAAATAAAAGCCTGTATCATCAACCATTTTGTCATGATTCATATCTTCGTCAACAGGATCATAAACAAGCCTGAGTTTAGTGTGCCTGTCATTTGCAGAATGAGGTCCCCAGAGGGTGAATTTGGTGACTCTATTCCGCTAGCTAGTGGGCTAGCATCACTAAATACACTCTCTGGGGAACTCATTCTGCTTATGCCTCATCTTCTCTGGAAAGTTTCTTTATTATAAAATTTCTATAAAAGTTTTTCGCACGGATTATATTTCTTTTTTAGATTAGTTTCTCTTATCCCCAAATTGGCAGATGACACATTGCATAAACGAGGTTCCCAATTGGTGAGCATCACAATATTCACCATTTGGTAACTTCAATCTTAGTCTATGTCTCCCATATCAGATGAGGCCATGTAGAATGAGGTCCCCAGAGGGTGAATTTGGTGATGCTAGCCTACTATGCGGGATAACGTCACTAAATACACCCTCTGGGGACCTCATTCTGTAAATGACACACACACTATACTCAGGCTTGATCATAAATCAGGCAAACAAATAAATAATTTTTTTACATTATTGTGAAGAAAGTTGTAGGAGGGGGTTGGTTGTAAACAAGCCTTGAAATAGGGTGTCTGTCATTTGCAGAATGAGGTCCCCAGAGGGTGAATTTAGTGATGCTACCCCGCATAGCGGGCTAGCATCACCAAATTCACCCTCTGGGGACCTCATTCTGCTTACACCTCAGCAGAATGAGGTTCCTAGAGGGTGAATTTGTTGATGCTAGCCCGCTAGACAGCATCACTAAATTCACCCTCTGGGGACCTCATTCTGTAAATGACAGACACCCTATTTCAAGGCTTGGTTGTAAACGAGACTATTTAATTGCTGTTTCCTAACCTGGCATTCATTTCTGTTACAGTTTACTGGCTCAGATCGCTAACCTCATGGCTTTTGCTGTGGTATTCTGGTTTGATTTCGATCAAATAAACAGGATAAGGTGAGAGTTCATTATTTAAAGATCCACAGTCTGATTTGATATCCCTACTATTTCTTTTGCTTTGAGTTGCATTGCTCAGTGCTATCAGATTTTGATTTTTGTTATCTTTTAGTTTTATCCACCTCAAATAATTGTAGCCTAGCAATATTCCTGGATTCTGTCTTGCGATCGGGGAGACTCAAGTGGTAACTGTTCGCCATCGCTCCATTAATCGGAAAATGATTCTCAGAATAAAAGACAATGAAAGCTATCATCAGAAATAAAATTGACAGTATATTGTGATAGTTGACATGTGGATACATATACATATATCAGGATTTTTTTACCCTGTGCCAATGCATTCTCTTATATATGCGAGTCGACCATAGGTCGCCTCGCATATATAAGAGAATGCATTGGCCTAACAATTTTTTACAATTTTAATATTTTTTTCTTGTATTCTTTAACAATTTTATAATTTCACCCATACAGAGCCCCAGACAAACATGAGCAGACGCCACTCTTCTATATGCTTCTATATATGTGTGGGGCTCCCTGCAGGGTAATGGATGTTTTTTATTTTATGTCCTAAAAATTGTAAGAAACATTTATTTAAAAAAAATGATAAAAAATTGTTAGGCCAATGCATTCTCTTATATAAGAGAATGCATTGGCACAGGGTAAAAAAATCCCGACTTACGACTGGATTTGATATGGCGGGTCACATATATGGAATTTGTCAACCACACTCGCTCGCCATTGAAACTGCCATGGTTTTGGCAACTATGATACCATACTTGGTATTGTTGTGGGCATTTATTGCTGAATATTCACAAAGCCCTTCTGTTTTACACTAAATCTTGTTCAGTGATTGGTCAACTGCCAATTGGGTCACCCGTTTCATACCCCAATAACACATAGAACGTAACACGAACATGATGTCACCAATCGCTGACATAATCTGACCTAATCACGAAAAGCAGTCAACAGAATAATTGGGCATGCTTTTCAAAGTTCAACCAAATTGCATCTGAAGCCTGTTATTTAGATCAATCACATTATCGTTGGTAAGTGCTTGGAAATCTTATATTGGACTGACTTAATATGCTGCATGGGCTAGTCTCAAATTCTCGGCAGATTTTAAATTACAATACACTCAGCTTTTTTAATGGAATAAATCATCAAAAAGCTATATAAATATAAGAAATGAATGTAGTGGGCATGTGTTATTGGTGGATACAACACTGTGGTCATTGGGGGCACATTTAGTGAGAACAGTTCGCGTTTCACACAATGTACCCTAAAAAGCAACAACACTCTATCCCCCAATAACATACACACCCACTATATTCATTTCTTAATAAACTAATTTTGATCACTTAAAGCTACCTTTGAATAGATACCATTGTTGTAATTGAATGATATGTCCGCCAAGAATAATTGCTTAAAGGTCAATAATGTTTTCATAATTTCTAAGAAAAGGACTTCATGGTCAAAAGAAATAAGACTACCTGGATATCTTCAGACACACTTTCTTATTTTATACTCAGGGGCATGTCTCCAATAGCAGATGAAGCCATGCAGAATGCGGTCCCCAGAGGGTGAATTTAGTGATGCTAGCCCACCATGCAGGATAGCATCACTAAATTTTAGTATCACTAAAATCATGCACCTGAATATAAAACATGCAAACTGGGAATCTCATTCTGCAAATGACAGGCACACTAAACTCAGGCTTGTCCCCTGAAGAGGGCCACATATTATTTATATATATTTTTTTGTAATAAATGATTGATTGCTAAATTACCTTGATATTCCAGAAGATCATAATTTATTTTATCAAAAGTCATTCTTTCGTTTATCCACAATTAAAAATTTAGTCAGGTTACTGTTTAAGATATACTGGCTAAAGATACTTGATAAGAGATTGTATAGACTTTTTTTGAAAATTAAAGGTTTATATTTCATAAAGTGTGCATTTTTAAATTTCTACAAATATTGGATAAAATAAATATAAAACACCTTCCTTCATCTTCAATTTTTCTTATAAATATGAGGTATTTATTTCAGTGCCCTTGCTTGAATTTTGCGTGAGATACAAATTGTTATTCCATATATGTTCAAGGATGTTACTACCTGATGTCTGTTTACAAAAATTATGTTTCTTTAAATGGTCATGTTTTAACTTGGATCTCCTTTAAAAATAATGTAAATGACTTTTCTTTTATCAACAGTAAAAAGTAAGAAACATTTCAATTGCTTCCACCTAAAATTAGTTAATGTGAAGTATATCTTAGCTTTTTGTAGCAAAACTTGCTACTTTCCAGCACTTTGTTACTAACATGAGGGGCTCGGTGGGCCCAGTGGTTATAGTGTCCGGCTTGAATTCGCTGTTAACACAGAAAATATACGAGTTATTCACTCACTGCTGGACTGCTAAGGTTCCTAACAGTGGCTAGGTTTCGAGTTAAGCGGGGTATGACCCTAGAGTTATGCGCTTTTCAAATCTCGTGCCAAGTCGTGACCCTTGAGCAAGGTCGCTCATACTGTGATTGCTTCGCACCACTCATGCGTTAAAAGAGTACACGGCCGGGTGTCAATAGATCTTGCATTAACCCTTTACCCAACAAAACGGCCAAAACCGGCCAAATAAAGCTTCAACAGCCTAAAATATCTTCGGTCTGTCTCAATAGAACCATACAAATATGGATATCATTGGAACCGGCTCCTTGACCACATTGTGATAGTTACAGTTATGCCCTGTGCCAATGCATTCTCTTATATATGCGAGTCGACCATAGGTTGCCTCGCATATATAAGAGAATGCATTGGCCTAAAAAAAATATTTTTTTAACACTTTTTACCATTTTTTCTTACATTCTTTAACAATTTTATAATTTTTAATGTGTTAAGCCAATGCATTCTCTTATATATGCGAGGCGACCTATGGTCGACTCGCATATATAAGAGAATGCATTGGCACAGGGCCCTTCTGTTGGGTAAAGGGTTAAAGAGTACATGGCCGGGTGTCAATAGATCTTGTCAGTATTCTAACATCGTTCTGTGCATGAATATGTTGCGGCTGTGGTTTAATCCTCATTGGAGGACGGGAATGAAAACGGTTTCTCTTACCCTATAGCTGAGGTAGCACCTTGAAACTAATTCACTGTATAATGTTCTATATGTATTGTTAACAGTTAGATTATTATCTATTATTGCGTATTACTTAGAATATTATTCAATTCTTAACTACTAGAGAGTAGAATATATTCCATAAACCTATTTACCCAGATAGCTGCAAGGAGAAATTATGTTAGATAGCATTCAATCCATAAACTCATTCCGTCTAGTTGTCAACCCAAAATATTTTCGGACGATTTTTAAAATCAGCATATCTGTCTGTCCGCATAATTTATCAGCAAATTCGTGTTGCCAAGATTATCACCTAACAATATCAATCAGAATTCTATGGGATATGTATGTAGCTGACATTTGAGATTGTGCCGATCTAGTTCGAATTCGGTCACAATCCTTATTTGATCCAAATTGCACTGTATACTTAGTCTCATTGGGACACTCTCACCTATAATTTCAGATATATTCTAGGATATGTTTATTTATGGAGTGGTGGACTGGAAAGAGATTCTCCAAAGAGTACAAAGTTCAGAACAGGAAATATATCATTGTTATGTGATTGATAATTTCAATATGACATCAAATGTTTCTTATTTAATAATACTGGGACTTCAATGGAGTATAAATAAGTTTTTTTTGCTATCATATGCAGTCATGTATCTGCATTTAGAGACTACAAAATATAATTTAGCATAATCCGACACCTGAAACCTTTACAAGTGGTCTGACTCATTTGAAAGTAAATACATTTCTAAAGTAGTACAAACTTAATGAAGATTTTTAAATCTTCTTCATGTAGACTATCGGATCACTGAACAGTAAGTGAATTCCGAACTTTTAATTTATTTATAAGGTTTGTACCCTCAATGGAAATTAAAATCTATCTATAGAATGTTATTTCAGGTTAAAATTAATTATATTTTTCTTCAATTTATTGATCTTCTGTTTTCTATTTTTCAGTTTTCACCCTAAAGAATTCTCATTGAGTGGCTTCCCTTTCTTTTTTGCCATAGCTATATACTGTTATGAGGTGAGTACAGTTTGAGGTTTAGGGTTACTTCCCCTTATTTTCACAGCTATATACTGAACGTGAGTATGATTCAATCCTATTCATTTGACGAGGCTAAAGCAGTGCCTAGACTATAAGTTTCACCTTGGCTAAAATGTGTAGAGAATCAGCATGCGGTAGTTACAGTTGAGGAACTTGACCATTTTTCTTCACGATATAGTCTTTATTATCTAGTCATCTTGTTCAAGCCTGCAAATAGTGTGTCTGTCATTTGCAGAATGAGGTTCCCATTGGGTGAATTTAGTGATGCTATCTTGCACAGTGGGCTAGTATTACCAAATTCACACTCTGGGAACTTCATTCTGCTTAGGCCTCATCTTCTGGTAAGTATCTTTAGTCTCAAATTAACATTGTTTTCAGTTTCTCTATCCCTAATTTGCAGGAGATAAAATGCATAATCGAGGTGGCTTACGAGTGAACATCACCAACTTCAACTGGGGAACTTCAATCTGATCCTAGGTCTCCCATAGCAGTTGATGCCTAAGCAGAATGAAGTTTCCAGAGGGTGAATTTGGTGGTGCTAGCCTGCCTTGCGTGATAGCATCACTAAATTCACCATCTGGGGACCTCATTCTGCAAATGACAGACACACTATTTGCATGCTTGCTCTTGCTACTGTTAGACATTCAACAATCCACCTATGTTGTTTGCAGACTTGTCATAATGCAACACTTATAAAATGCCTGCAACACTTTTTTTAAATGTGCGTAAAATATTGGCATCTTCTGAAATTTTCTCATTTAAAAAATGTTTGACTGAATTTCTTTTTGCATCGGCTCAGTCAAAAACAGGAACCACTTACCCATTACAATGGGATAATAAATGCGCTCTTGTATTATTGCATCACACTTATTGGATCACAGAAAGGTGATGTTAGGGAGTACATTGAACTTCAGCCTTTATTACTTCTCCCTGGTAACAGTCCATTTCTCCCTAATAATTTAATAGGGAGAAGTGACTTCTCCCAAATTAAATTCTCTTGGCTACACCATTATAATCAGTAAATACACTTCAATTATGTCTCCCTATGACAAAAATAGGGAGAAGTTGCACATGTTGTCTCCCAAGTCACCCTATAGGCTGTACAATTGAAGGATTGTTTAAACTTTACTGTCTTATTTTTCCATAAAAATTGAAGGATTGTTTAAACTTTACTGTCTTATTTTTCCATATATACATACATTGATATGCTTTCCAGTTTCGATTAAACCTTTTGGTCTCAGGGCAGGGCTTAAAACTGTTGGATGTGAGGAGATTCAATATCAATTCGGATTTTTTGATAGTTAGGAATCAAAATATCAGAATGATGTGCCAGGGGTGGGGGGGGGGGGGGGGTGGGAGAGTACGGAAGGGTGTAATGCATGGATTTCTGTATTGCACTTCTGTTTCTGGCAATGAAGCCGATGTGCAGTACAGGACTTTGTCATGCAAAACTTTACATGATTCGTTTCAGTGATACGCATGGTAAATTAAGCCTGGCCAGGTCCAAATATGACTAAAACTAGAATAGTCTCAATGCCAGATGTCAGACATCACTCTGAAACCATCTACTGCTCACATAACCCATGTTTTAAATAATTAATATAAAATAAATACAGTTTTGCATAGAGTAAAATCCATAGAAGTACTCTAAAATGCTTGACAGCATAATATACAATTGCAGACATAAAACATATGAACAACATCAGTTTAAGTATGTACTTAATATAATAACTGAAAGCCATAGTTACAAATCCGTAGTTGGTAGCAATAATAGGCTACACTAAAATAATTGCTGAAAGGATAAAATGGTGAATGGGAAGTGCATAAAAAATGGTTACAGGACATGTAACACACTAACCACGAACAATGGGTGAAATTTAACTCAAAAATATTTTATGAGATTAAAAAATTTTGGAGCTGGAGGTAAAACATCTAGTTAAAACTGTACAGAAATTGGGAGTACATGTATTTAGATTATTTCTGTTTGTATTTTACAAGAAAGTAAAAATAAAAAATAGTTAATCTTAAAACATTTAATCGTGATAATGATAATAATATATTTTTTCAGGGGGCTGGCTTGATTTTATCACTTGAAGCTTCACTGCATGAAGATGTCAGAGCCAATTTTAAAAAGTGAGTTTCCTGTTAAAGTTTTTGCCATGCATATTTGAAAAGTATGAAAACCAAGATTTGTGCTATGAATTGTCATTTTTAGTTGGAACCTACTCTGTACAGGAATTGCATTTCACAATATGTGACATAGATTTATATTGCCAGTGCTATGTTTAGTTATTGTCTTATTTTCGTGATCAGTAATGTATTGAAATTGTATGACATCTCTAGTTGATATTCCATTCTTTGAAGATTATAAGATTTCTATATATGGCCTCGAATAATATTCAGTGCATGTTTTCTAAAATGGGGAATTTTTTTTATCGAAATGGCCATGTATCAAATGGAATGGCATATTGTAATTTCCCTCAATTCAGAAAATCTTAAAAATCGGTCCCAATTTTTGCCCATGTTAGGGTTTGAAACCGTGCCAACCTTGTCTAGCCCAGACTGCGATGCTCTTATCCATGACCTAACCACCTTGGCTACGGGAACAGTCAGATATAATTATTTTATGCAAATTTAAAATATTTTTGTAATATTAAAAGATTTAGCAGTAAATTAAGAACATTCTTGGAGCCTATGTTCAACCTTCAGAACTCTGTTGAACATAAACTAAGTCATCATTGCCACATTATGGTATTGTAAACCAATTACAATAACTTATATTACTAGTATGTGGAAAATTATGTGATATATCTCATCCCATTGAATGTTTTACTAATATTGATGGTAATACATCTGGTAAATCCGTCTACTTTGTTAAAACCCTTTCATGACGGGAGCTGCACTGGTGCATCATTAAAGATCCTGTGCCAGTGCATTCTCTTATATATGAAGTTCCCATAGGGAGCTTCGCATACATACGGTACTAGTAAGAGAATGCATGGCTTACAAGGTCATGGTAAAATTGTTAGGCCAATGTTTTCTCTAATATACGCAAGGCTCCCTATGGGAGACTCGCATATATAAGAGAATGCATTGGAACAGGGTTTTCGCAAAATTTCAGGAATCTCCCATCATGGAAGTGTTAAGCCTGATAGGAATACTGCAATTTATTTTATTTATTCCAGGTATTTTATAACAACAATGGTTATAGTGACCTTCTTATATGTAACATTCGGTGCTTGTGGATACATGGTATGTATAATTAGACAGAACATCTTACGCTTCTTAATCAAGGATCATTATTATATGTAACATTCGGTGCTTGTGGATACATGGTATGTATAATTAGACAGAACATGTTACGCTTCTTAATCAAGGATCATTTATTATATGTAACATTCGGTGCTTGTGGATACATGGTATGTATAATTAGACAGAACATGTTACGCTTCTTAATCAAGGATCATTTATTATATGTAACATTCGGTGCTTGTGGATACATGGTATGTATAATTAGACAGAACATCTTACGCTTCTTAATCAAGGATCATTATTATATGTAACATTCGGTGCTTGTGGATACATGGTATGTATAATTAGACAGAACATGTTACGCTTCTTAATCAAGGATCATTTATTATATGTAACATTCGGTGCTTGTGGATACATGGTATGTATAATTAGACAGAACATGTTACGCTTCTTAATCAAGGATCATTTATTATATGTAACATTCGGTGCTTGTGGATACATGGTATGTATAATTAGACAGAACATGTTACGCTTCTTAATCAAGGATCATTTATTATATGAGTTGTGGATGAAATATTGAAATATTTTTTTTACCCTGTGCCAATGCATTCTCTTATATATGCGAGTCGACCATAGGTCGCCTCGCATATATAAGAGAATGCATTGGCCTAACAATTTTTACAATTTTAATAATTTTTTCTTGTATTCTTTAACAATTTTATAATTTCACCCATACAGAGCCCCAGACAAACATGAGCAGACGACACTCTTATATATGCTTCTATATATGTGTGGGGCTCCCTGCAGGGTAATGGATGTATTTTATTTTATGTCCTAAAAATTGTAAGAAACATTTATTTTAAAAAAATGATAAAAATTTGTTAGGCCAATGCATTCTCTTATATATGCGAGGCGACCTATGGTCGACTCGCATATATAAGAGAATGCATTGGCACAGGGTAAAAACATCCCGACTTACGACTCAATAGCTCAAGTGAAATGTAACTATGTGTCGTCCAAATTGAGTTCGATGTAAGATTTGATATTGTGATGGAAGTTGTGTTCTGTATTTATTCCACACAGTTGTGACGGATAAGTTCAATCCTAAACAGTGGCCTCCATTGATACTATCAGTACCATAATTGTGATTTAAGTCTGATAAAAAAACAACATATTTTTGTGGCATCACCGGAAGCTGATCATTGATGTAACGTACATCATTTCTCTCATCAACAATGAGAAAATGAAGTCGTTCTGGCTTGTATTCAACATGAGTTATATAACAATGACTGTGATTCCATAGAATACATGTGTCTCACGCCAACAGGTTTCGATAAAATATTTGAGATTATAATGCAAGTTGTGTTTTGTATTTATTCTACACCCTTTTGTGAGATAAGTTCAATCCATGACTCACCTTCATTGATACTATAGCTCCTTGATTGTGTTTAAGTCCAATAAATAACCATTAATGATCGGGGCATCATCCGAAGCAGATCGTTGACAACTTGACGTAATGTACGTCATCTTTCTTGATGACAACATCAATAAAAATAATTCCAGCTTGTATTCCACTAGAGGTATACAATAATATTTATTCAATGGCTGGGATTCTGTTGAAAACATGTACATTGCGTCAATGGGTGTGGAATAAAAATCAATCTAAAATTCAAAACGAAAAATATAATTATGCTAATTAAACAGGTTACAAGCCCATCTGCCAGATAAAAGATTTTCAATATTATATCAAAATCGCACTCAAATCACATCCCGCTCCATGAATATAAATAAATAAATAAACAAATAAATACAAAATTTTATATTTATTGGAAAGAGTGATATCTTACAGTCATAATGGTGTATTATTATCCACCCCTTAACTAACACTATTTCCGATTGGGCAAAAGCCGCCACGTGATAATCCGGTAAAAAGTCATATTGGACTCCCGAATGTCATATTGGACTCCCAAGTGTGCAATATCACTTTTTTATCGGGACTCTGTGACGTCACAAATTAACTCTATTGCGAAATGAATCGGTGAAATTGTGATGCACGCGCAACACTGGTAGATTTAGCACCAGTTGAGTTTTTTTTTTCACTTCCGTGTTTACTGTTCCAAATCATGCTTTCTGATGATCAAAATACAGGCTTTTATAGAGAATTAAGCACCGACAAATACCAAAAATAACCAAAAAAGTTTTATTCCCAAAATTTGGATAAACATACAGATGGATAATAAACATGTCATTATACAATGTTGTGTTCAGGTTGTGGTGAAAAGTCATATTATGACTTTTCACCACAACCTGGACTCGTACAAGAAAAACACATACTATACACACCATTGTATAATAACTTTATATTATAAGCATAACATTTATGCACTGAATATTCTATGTAATTAGGAATAACTCATGTTTGATCTGTGTTTGTTTATACTCAGAGAAGAAAGACCCGAACTGTTTCGAAGTCCCAAAGTCAAATGAGTTTGTATTCTTGTGAAATTATGCAAACATTGTGATAAAATATATTTATCTACCATTTCCTACGAAATTCCCTGATACAATAGGCGATAACGAATTGGCGATAAAAACATCTGTATCGTTACTGCAGTTGCGATACAAGGTGCTCGTGACGTCGTTGACTGGTTCAAAATCATGAATGAACTGACGTCACATCAATCGCGTGAAAAATCAAAACGACATTCCAACGTATATTCTTGCGTACTATAAACAAATAGTTCCTAGGTTTTAACATTATTTGATTGCCTACCATCATGGGTATTATGGTATAATATATCACAAAGTAACTAATATGTATTTGTTCAGTAGTTGTTATAAGTGCAAGAGATTGTGTCCATTGAATACAATTTCCGTTAACTTGCAGGTTGTGAGAATTTAGCAAAGCGAGCTAATCGCGTGACACAGATACCTTTGCAGGTTGGGAGAATTTACTCAAGAAAGCTAATCGTCGGACACAATATCAACAGTTTTGGCATTTAAGAAAGTCCTAAACTGTAATTTGTGCGGTGGATTCTGTCACAGCAATGGTAGATAAATGTGTTATATACACAATGTGTTTGTAACGATTCATGTATCGCGACTCGGCTAGTTTTCGTGGCCATATATAGCAACTCAGCGACCAAGGTCGCCTCGTCGCTTTATGGCCACGAAAACTAGCCTCGTCGCGATACATGAATCGATACAAATACATTATGTATATAACACATATTTATCACATTAAAAAACTGATATTGACTGATTTTGTGATATTCGGTATATGAGACTTGCTCAACAATGTCCTGATTTTGAGCAGAGTTACGGCTCTTAATTTAGTTAATTTTTTCTGAATTTTTATCGAGATAACAAAATAACTTGAACAATTATCAACTGATTTTGATGATGCCATTTTTCTGCCTATTTGTTATCGTTCTGTGCATTTTATGTTGTAATTCAGTGCTGCGTATGATAGGCAGTTACAATTACTGCATTTTCAACCTAAGCCCATGCTTGGCGTAGCTACTGCAACTCGACCCCGCGTCTCTGATGTGATTCTTATTTGTTTTATTTCAGTCTTTCGGAACAGAGACCAACCCAATTATCACACTAAATTTGCCAAAAGGTTAGTATTCATAACGTCTGATACTAAAGGTTAGTACTTATAACGTCTGATAATAAAAGGTTAGTATTCATAACATCTGGTACTAAAGGTTAGTATTCATAACATCTGGTACTAAAGGTTAGTATTCATAACGTCTGATACTAAAGGTTAGTACTTATAACGTCTGATAATAAAAGGTTAGTATTCATAACATCTGGTACTAAAGGTTAGTATTCATAACATCTGGTACTAAAGGTTAGTATTCATAACATCTGATACTAAAGGTTAGTACTTATAACGTCTGATAATAAAAGGTTAGTACTTATAACGTCTGATAATAAAAGGTTAGTACTTATAACGTCTGATAATAAAAGGTTAGTACTCATAATGTCTGACACTGTCCTTCATACATTGTCGACTTGATATTTGGACACAGTCCGCAGACATATTACCAGGTTTCAAATCAGGAAGGGTTGTCCTCCTCTGAATTGCCTATAGAATCCCAGCCCTAGGAATGGGCCAAATTTCTCCAGGATAAACACGAATAAAACAAGATTGTTTCTCATTAACAGATTTATCTATTTATTAATTACTAGCTGATGTGCCCGACTTCGTCCGGGCTATTTAGGGATTTCTTTGTGATCTCCTCCGTCTGGGCAGAATATACAGCGTTGATCCAGAAACATGCCTATATGAGCATATATGGTCACGGTCATGGACATGGTCGCATGTGAAATTGGACATATTGTTATCGGGATCAAAGTAGGACTACACACCAAATTTGAGTCGGATCGGTCAAGCAGTTTTCGAGTCTATAACACACATACATACATACACGCATACACGCATACATACAGACAGAAGTTCCAAAATATAAAATAGATGATATTGGTATCTGTTATAGAAATGTTCATAGACTGGGAAGAGTGAGAGTACTGAAGGTCAAGGGTTGCAACCTTCATATGGGTACCCAAGGTCAAGGGTCACAACCTTCATATGGGTACCCAAATATCCTACTCTTTGTGGTTATATTGACTGAAAAATCCTCCATGATTTCAGCCATACCAGTCAAATTTCCAAAAACACAATGATATTATTCATAGTACCACATTTGACACTAGTTGAGCTCTACAATATAGAGAAATGAATTTAACCATTTCTTTACTAAATACTCATTGATGAGTAGTTCCCTTATGAAATGTTCAGATAATAAGTTCAATAATCATTTGTTGAACTTATTATCTGAATATTTCCCCAATATAAATAGTAGGATTCATTCTGTACTTGTATTAACTGTTGTCTGCTTATTTCCCCTGAAAATCTTAACAATGGACCATTCCATGTATACTTTTATAACTGAGTGGGAGAGTCCATTTAGTATAGAGAGTGTTCTAATTGAATTGAAAATGAGTGTATTGTGCATAATAGAGTTTATTCTTCTGTATTTCAGGCCAATCAATGGATTTCTCCATCATCGTTAAATCATGTCTGTGCTTAGCATTATTCTTCACATATCCAAGTGAGTGCATAATAAGTAATACATGTTTTGAGCATTTTGTAAATTAGCCTAAAACTATTGTCTGTAGCGTATCGTGTGAATACAACTGAGTTGTCTAGAGTATCAGTAGGTAATTGGCTAACGATAATTATAGTTCACAGAGTGAGTGAGTAATTTCGTTAGCGCATAATAAAGTTGGGTCACATTAGCCAGTTTTTCGCTAGGAGTGACATCTTAAATTCCACATATCTGAGTACAAATATTTTTATATGACTATAGTTACATAAGCATAATTATGGTCATATAATTGTACAAATTAATAATTGCACATCGAAGAAGATTTAATAAATATAGATGTATAACACATTAATTAACGAAACATTATATATAATCGCGAAGCGGACGGAAACGTCTCATACAAGCACATAAACATACGTTTCGAATGTGACATGTTACATATATATGCCAACATAAATTTTATGTTCACTGGGCATGCAGCATTCAATGCTTCCAAGGTTTTCCCCACAAAATGTGGTTTTATCTCTGGTTTATTGCAGGAATTCGAACAGGAAACTGCTGGAGATTTGTGTAGGATTCGTGTTCATAGAATGACATGTTAATTATTACAATATGATTATCGGAATTACAATATGTGAATATACTATTGAACTGAGCTGCTCACGCACATTAATTTATAATGAATGTTGTATATGTTGTACATCCAGTGGTTTTTGGTGTGCCCATCTGGTTTCAACTTCTGCGAATAAAGATACTGGCTATCTGCTCAAACATGTGTTTAATTGTTATTTAGTTTATTATAGACTAAGTAATAATAAGGGACACCTTTATGTAGTGCATTACATTCTACAGTTAACCCTTTCATGATGGGAGTTGTGCTGGTGCTGCATTAAAGATCCTATGCCAGTGCATTCTCTTATATATGTGCGTCTCCCATATATAGCCTCACATATACATGTGTTATTGTTAGGCCAATGTATTCTCTTATATATGCTAGGTTCCCTATGGGAGACTCATATATATAAGAGAATGCATTTGCACAGGGTTTTCACAAAATTTCAGGAAACTCCAGTCATGGAAGAGTTAATGCTTAGGAATTTTTCTTTTAACTTCTAGATTTGTTAAGTAGTTTATCGAAAAAATAATTTCAACATTGTACAGAGATCAAATAACATGATAACAATACATGAAATTAAAATTTGGAGAATTTCTATAGATAATTCCACGTACCTTACTCGTATTTAAATTCGCGCAGTACTATTTTTCGCGCACCCATCGGTGCGCGAATTTAAAACTGAGCGAAAAATAGTACGACTGCCACGTTTAATCTAAACCACAGTCCATAGGAAAAATACCAGAGGGCAATGTTGCTGAGTTTACATATGAACGATTGAATAGACATTACGCCTATACATGTATGCATATATTTACATTCGACCAACGGCTATCAAGACCATTTATCACATGGCCAAGCGACAAATCATGGTAACATAGACATTGTTGAACTTATATAAGAAATATTAATATTTCAGGTCGCCATATAATGATGCATGTAGTTACTAGTTTATTGTCTACACAATGTAAATCTGCAGCGATTGTGTTTAATACACACATATACTATCTCCAGCAATGACTATAAGAACCGAAACTGTCATCAGCTCCAAGATATACGAAAATATCACGGAAATATTACGAAAATATTTTTGTCAATTTTGAATTCGCGCAGCTATGTGCGCGAATTTAAAGTGCGTGAATTCATAACTGAGCGAACAATAGTACTGCGCGAATTTAAATACGAGTAAGGTAGTAAGACAGAGTAAGACATCAATTATTCTATAGTCAATTGTCACAACAAAAATAAATAATGTTGATCAAGCCTGAATTGAGTGTGTCTGACATTATCAGAATGAGGTCCCCAGAGGGTGAATTTAGTGACGCTATCCCGCATGGTGGGCTAGCAACACCAAATTCACCCTCTGGGGACCTCATTCTGCTTAGGCCTGCTATGGAAAAACTAGGATCAGATTGAAGTTCCCCCGTTGAAGTTGGTGATGTTCACCCATTAGTCAAACAGAAGGGAAAAAGTAACTAAAATAATGTTATTTTGAGACTGTAGATACTTCCCAGAAGATGAGACCTAAGCATAATTAGGTCCCCAGAGGGTCAATTTGGTGATGCTAGCCTGCAGGATAGCATCACTAAATTCACCCTCTGGGGACCTCATTATATGTACCCAGCCCGAGTCCTTCCCAGTCCCGCTTCGAGCTCCAGCCCGACCGGCCTGGCCCTCAGAGCCAATCCTTTTCCCGAAGTTACGGATCTGACTTGCCGACTTCCCTTACCTACATCGATTCATCGCCAGAGGCTGTTCACCTTGGAGACCTGCTGCGGATATGGGTATGGTCTTGCGCGAAAATCACGAAGCCTCCCTCGGATTTTCAAGGGCCGATGGCAGTGCACCGGACACAAGAGCCGCGGTGCTTTACGGGGACGTACGTCGTCCCTATCTCCTGCCAAGTCGATTACAGGGATTTGGCCCCTTACAAAGCAAAGAGAACTCTTCCCGGGACTGCTGCCGACGTTTCCGAGTTTGTTTGCGTCGCCACGCTTGGCCCAGAGGGCCAATCTCCGCCGCAAATGTCAAACACACTATATCTCTTGCCCACTGAACTAAATGGTATATTCCTATTCTCAGTAGAAAGGGTTAATAACCCACAGTTGAAAACGGTATGAAAATTCTATTGTACATTTATTCATGGTCCATGGTAATCCCAAGATCTGGCGAAATATGCCCATCTTAATACTCCATGGACCACGTGATCTCCACTTTGACAAAACTGGAATGCCAAGGTTAACTTGATCCTTTTCCTTTCTCTCGTAGAAGATAAGTTGAATTACAACAACAACATTATTATTTCCTTTGATAATTATTGATTTTGTGAAGTTGACACATTGTGCTTGAGTTTTTTATCGCATTTGTCAGACAAACTAAATTCAGGTTTGATGGTGTTCTTTACAGTAATGATGTTTCCTGTGATGAAAATTCTCGAATCATACATACTTCATGATCCAGAACTGCAACGAATGAGAGGGGTGAGTTTTACAATACCTAAAGCATAACAATTATTCTCATTTTCTTTTACTCTAACTTTGTAAGTCCAAACCAATATTATAACCTGGTTTTCAAACATTTGTGTGTTAAGAAAAAGTAGATGCAGAAGGGGAACAAATAAAAAAGGAGAAAAAAAAACATTCATCACCGCCCCAACATATTTACAAGTGGTTAAGAATGAAACTCTATAGAAAATACTAAATTATGCCTTTTATAACCTGATGGCTTGTACAGTGAGATTTTTGTTTGTTGAGAATGTAAACTGTATTGAAGTTGTAGTTTTATCCGGGTTTATTGTGATGTTGATTCCTGTCGTTGATAACCTGATGGCTTGAATAGTTTATACATATATTTTTTTTCAGAATATGATTCGTATGTTGTGGTACTTCTGTCTGGGATTATTGTAATGATGATTCCTACCTTTGATAACTCGATGTTTTGAACAGTTATATATTTTTTTCTTTTCAGAATGTGATCCGTATTGGTGTGGTATTTGCTCCGGGATTATTATAATGATGATTTCTGCCTTTGATAACTCGATGTTTTGAACAGTTATATATTTTTTTTTTCTTTTCAGAATGTGATCCGTATTAGTGTGGTACTTCTGTCCGGAATTATTGTGATGATGATTCCGGCCTTTGATAATCTGATGGCCTTAGTCGGTGCTGGCTGCTGTACACTCCTGGCATTCATACTGCCCGGGCTCTTCCATCTGAACACTTTCAAGGGGTAAGCGTGTCTAATCTTCTCTCATCTCACACTCCCTTACAAGTTTAGAAAATGATTATCAATCACCCTGAAAATAAATAGCCTGGATATAGTTTGTCTGACATTTGCAGAATGAGGTCCCACAGAGGGTGAATTTAGGGATGCTACCCCGCATAGCGGGCTGGCATCACCAAATTCACCCTCTGGATACCTCATTCTGATTAGGCCTCATATTCTGAGAGTATCTATAGTCTCAAATTAACATTGTTTTTAATTACTTTAACTGTTTTCTGTTCAGTTTCTATATCCCCTAGTTTGCAGAAGATAAAATGCATAATTAACCCTTTACCCAACAAACCGGCCAAAACCGGCCAAATAAAGCTTCAACAGCCTAAAATATCCATACAAATATGGATATCATTGGAATCGGCTCCTTGAGCACATTGTGATAGTTACAGTTATGCCCTGTGCCAATGCATTCTCTTATATATGCGAGTCGACCATAGGTCGCCTCGCATATATAAGAGAATGCATTGGCCTAAAAACAATCTTTTTTTAACACTTTTTACCATTTTTTCTTACATTCTTTAACAATTTTATAATTTTTAATGTGTTAAGCCAATGCATTCTCTTATATATGCGAGGCGACCTATGGTCGACTCGCATATATAAGAGAATGCATTGGCACAGGGCCCTTCTGTTGGGTAAAGGGTTAATGGGTGAACATCGCCAACTTCAACCCAGGGAACTTCAATCTGATCCAAGGTCTCCCATAGCAGATGAGGCCTAAGCAGAATGAGGCCCTAGAGGGTGAATTTGTTGACGCTAGCCCACCGTGTGGAATAGCGTCACTAAATTCACCCTCTGGGGACCTCATTCTGCAAATGTCAGACACACTATTTCCAGACTTGATACTAATGACAGCAAGTCAAGCATGCTAACCCCTGGACCGTAGCACCACCACTTTCAAGCGACACACTAAGGCCTCAACTTGGATGATATTTGAGAAAAGTATGATATCATTATGTCAGAAAGTTCAACTTGTCAAACCATTGAAATTATTAAATGGCAGAATATATTTAATTTATCTTCTGCTTATAACAGCATAGATCTAGTTCTAAAGCTGTCATTTAACTGTTGTCCATTCTGCTCCATGGTCCACGCCTCTCTGGTCCCCTATCTTATTTTGATTCTAGTGTTTTAGTGTGTTTATTCTTTCCAATAGAGTTACTTTTACAATAATGGTTTGAGGAATGCATATACCAAAGATTTTATAAGAAATTGTATTTATGATACTTAAGGCCCACTTAATTTTCGAACCCCCTGATAACATTATATAAAATATATGCCATCTTATATACCATGAACCCCCTGATAACATTCTATAAAATATATGCCATCTTATATACCATTTGAAAGAGGAATCTCCCAAACATATTATTTTCTCTCTTATTCGATAATAAAATGTGAACATGTTGTTTTTGATGAGAAACTGACATCTGTTCTGTGCTGAAGTTTCTATGCAAAGTCTTATTATTTTCAATAGGAGGGAAATAACTCTACATATTTAGATATAGATTTATACCCCCCTTCCATTGAAAATAAACTATAGTTTGAATTATGTTGCATTCTGGGAGCCCTAACTGGGTAAATGATTTTATGATTTCAGTTATTTTCTATTACTATGTGGCATCATATTTTATGGCATAGATTGTTAATAAAACTGTATATCAAGGCGCTATAAAAAAATAATCAGTGAGTAGGCCTTTAACCCTCTCATGATGGGAGCTGCGCTGGCGCAACATTAAAGACCCTGTGCCAATGCTTTCTGTTATATATGCGAGTCAACCATAGCATTGGGCTAACAATTCTTTATCATTTTTATCAATTTTTTTTACATTCTTTAACAATTTTTATCATTTTTTATAATTTTTTCTTACATTCTTTAAAAAAAACTTATAATTTTTTCTTACATTCTGTAACAATTTTTATAATTTATTCTTATATTTAAATTTGTTATCATTTTAAATGTTATTTCTAAATTATAACCTAAACAAAGGCTGCCCTGCCCGTCCCTTTAATGTAATATTGTGAAATAGAATCATTCGTTGTTGACTTCTTCAATTTAGATCATTAACAAGAAAGGAGAAGATGATTGATTATACAATAATCATCATTGGTGTTCTTGGGTGAGTACATGATAATTTCTTCACTCAAACTGACTTAGTTTACTTTAAAGATACGGGCGGCGTTGGCGGTGGGTATGCTGTTAAAATATTCCCCTCCGTCAAAAACCGCCATAAACAGAAATAATAGTAAAATATAGACAGACTTTGTTCTTATACCACTCAGAAATATGGCATAAGCAGTATGTTATTGTCAATTGTTTTCCCGTTATGTAAAGAAAAGCAAAAAACATTACGTTACCTGGCTTTTGTTTAGATCCGGATATGGTAAACATAAAGAGCGTTATTTGTTACTGTTTTCCTGATATGGAAATAATAAAGAGTGTTTGTATCATTTTTGTGTGATTAACCAATAGAATTGCGATGTGTTATGTAAACAGACGCACAACTTCTGTAACACAAGCAGGCTCTTGTTTACGTACACCATCGTATGTCTTGACGACAATATACTATTTACGCGCTGATTATGTTTGGCATATGAACAAAACTATAAATATTTTAATATTCCTTCTGTAGATGGTGATTTGAACAAATATGAATATTTCTGCAACGAACGCCACCTGTGCCTTTAAAGACATATTGTGTGCTTATTTTTGTACATTAACACTTTA
This sequence comes from Siphonodentalium dalli, assembly GCA_032622095.1. Lineage (NCBI taxonomy): Eukaryota > Metazoa > Mollusca > Scaphopoda > Gadilida > Siphonodentaliidae > Siphonodentalium > Siphonodentalium dalli. Next base: position 31,907,440 of record CP136065.1, read on the forward strand.
TTTACCAAATACTCATTGATGAGTACTGTATACACCCATGAATTTTTGACACAAAAACTTGGCAATCGGCTTACATTCGAGGACCCCCACATGCAAAACCTCAGTTTGCATTCATAGTGCTAATCCAATGTCGTGTTTTATATTAATCATGATGTATATTATTTTATTTAATGAAAATAATTTGATTTTTGTTTTATTATGTAAAATAAATATATAATATAAGACACAAAGATCATCTTGTATATAAGGATTAACTGTCATGTGGACTGTTTTTATGGAGATGTAACGGTGAGGTAAGTGGACATAACTTGTGTAAAACCCGAAGGGTTTTACATACAAGTTATGTCCACTTTCCTCACCGTTACATCTCCATAAAAATAGTCCACATGACAGTTAATCCTTATATTTATATACATTTAGCGAAAAAGCCGCTTTTGTAAATATATTTAAATCGAAAAGTGTATCGTGACAAGATCAGCCCAAAATACCCAATAGCACCCTTGGCAAAAGTTAATAGGAACAATTTCTCTTCATGTTGAAACCCGATGATGTATTAAGTCAATCCTGCGCGAGTCAAAATGCGCCCAAAGCATTACCCGTTCGTCTTTCCAAACCTAATGACGTATCGATGGTGTTATTAGCTTGGTGTTATGAGGCGTTACGCATTCACCGAGAAATAACTGCAACTAGCCACGTGGGCGCCGACCAATCAGAATGCTGGATTTAGTGATGACAACACTTAGTGTGTAAATATATTGTAATACAGCATTTTGTGCAACATAATTCGGCAGGTAGAAAGGTAGTATTAATGAGTTTGCAATGGAAATTAGCTGGAGTAATACTAATTTTGTGCATTAAATTTTGTCATCTTCATTCAAGCCTTGAAATAGTGTGTCTGTCATTTGCAGAATGAGGTTCCCAGAGGGTGAATTTAGTGATGCTACCCCGCATAGCGGGCTAGCATCACCAAATTCACCCTCTGGGAACTGCCGAGGTATAAGCAGAATGAGGTCCCCAGAGGGTGAATTTGGTGATGCTAGCTTGCTGTGCAGGGTAGCATCACTAAATTCACCCTCTGGGGACCTCATTCTGTGACAGACACACTATTTCAAGGCTTGTCTTCATTCAGAGTTATCTCTAAGTTCTAAAAATGGGGGTGAGCTTATCTTCGAGGACCACCCATGATGTTTTTTGGAGCAAAAACATAGACTGGGCTTATCCTGAGGGATGGGCTAACTGACAGGAGTATACAGTTTCCTTAATAAATATTCAGAAGATATGTTCAACAAACGACCATTGGCCGTTTTTGTTGAACTTATAGACTGAACATTTCCTTCCAATAAATAGGGATCCTTCTGCACTTCTATTATCTGTCGTCTAATATTACCTGAACATCACCCCAGATGAATAATAGACCATTGCATTCTATGACTGAATGGGTTAATTTAGGCTAATGTGAGCGTTCGAGATTCAATTTGATATGAAATCTCACAAAAGGTTAGATTCGATTAGAAATGATCATGAAGATTCGATAAATTTTCGAACCTTCCAGCAGACTCATATGACTTTCTCTAATATATAAACAGAAACAGTGTTCGCCCTGCCATTAGCCATTTTAGCAAATTGCGAACAAAAACACAAAGTGGCTAAAATAAATATGCTGGTGGCTAAAAATATGGCTACAGGCATTTTTTTTGTCGACCGCGGACTGAACGACAATTTATTGTAAACAAAAGAAATTAACCGGCTTAGCACAAGATGACTTAATGTTATTCGCGAGAGTTGACGAGAAGGACGAGATTAACGGATGTGTTCAATTAGCTATATTATCGGGCCTCCAATTAATCAGTTTGATTTTGAACTTGCGTTCCAAAAGTGGAGCGATATGAAATCGCGTAGGATTTTCAACAATATTTGAATTTTGAACGTTATTGTTAATTTGTTTATGTTGTGTATTAAATTGTTATGACATAATACATCTTGTGCTAATTTATCCCACAGTATGTGGCTAAACTTTTTCAAATGTGGCTAACAAAAATGGCACAAGTGGCTAAACAAATGGCTACAAAGAATTTCGGGCCAGGGCGAACACTGAACAGAAATGTTATTAAAAGACTGTTTAACAGAGGAGATAACTGCATTTGTATGGGTATTGTTAATCATTAGGGTAAACACCATTCTAAACTCCTCAACCCTTGAACTCTAGGCATACTTTACGGAGATGGAAAAGGTGGGTCTCGGCAAAATGACTTTCCAACATTAGAGTTATTCCACCTACACTATTTGTCAATCCCTGTGGTTGGTACATCACATGGAACACATTGAATTACTCCCCTTTCAGCCAAGTATGATGCTGCATGCTAAGTTAAACATCCTGATCTCTTCCTTAACCCTTTCATGACGGGAGCCGCGCTGTTGCAGCATTAAAGATCCTGTGCCAGTTGATTCTCTTATATAAGCGAGTCTCCCATAGGGAGCCTCGCATACATATGAAAATGCACTGGCTTACAAGGTCAAGGTAAATATTGTTAGGCCAATGTATTCTCTTATATATGCGAGGTTCCCTATGGGAGACTCGCATATGTAAGAGAATGCATTGGCAGAGGGTTTTCGCAGAATTTCAGAAAGCTCCAGTCATGAAAGGGTTAATTCATGAAAATCTGTTACTCTCCAATTTTCATATTACTTCCTTTAGTACAATTTCATTTATCAATTAGATTTTCCAGTATAATCAGTCAAACAAATTACAATGTATGGTTATGCAGAAGTGATAAATTTAATCGCCATTTTTTTTCCTATAATTTCCTACGAAAAAAAAGAAAAAAGTTAATGTTGCTGAACTTTTGATCACTGTGGTTCTAATCATTGTCAAATCAAATCTCCCCCGATTTGATTCAAGGTTCGAATCGACAGGAGCCTAAGTGCATCCATTTTTAGTAGAGAAATTGTTAACCAAACGAATGAGTACCCAGAGACTGCCTATTGGAAGAATGTGGAAATCAACTAATATTGACAAAAATTCCAATCATCGATTGTACCATTTTAGAAGACATAACATCTGAAGTATACACACCTGGCCATAATTTATAACTTGGGATGAAATTATTGTCGATAAGCAAACAGGAATGATTCTGCCAATGACTGAATGAGAATCATATAATCAATATATAAGAATGACAGTTGTGTACTGCAAATGTAGATATCAAATTTATGAGTATAGCTACTTTGTGCAAATTATTCTCTATGCCCCTCCAATTACCACAACGGAGTGTTTCACATCACTTTATTAATTTAAATACATATTGATGGGGCAGTTCATTGATAGTATTAAGACAATGGGATTAGGGATATTATTTAAAGCTGCACATTCCCTTCATAAATGCAACAGGCCATATATTTGGGCTGCTTTGCCAAGTGTCCAATAGAGATATTCAAAGTCAGTAACAAAGTCAGGTATATAGCATAAGTATATAACATAGTCGTACAAAACGACGTATTTTATCGCACAGGGTTATAGATGCGTAAACTTAAACAAAAAATTGGGTACAAACATAATCATGTTTGATCACGAGATCTTTCACTCGTATATATCACTACATCATACCGCATGACATTTCAGATAAGTAAGCTATACACTGATATTGCGAAGTACTTAGACGAAAATAAAACATAATTATAAAGTACAAGTATTTTGGCAGTATTGCTATTTAGTTATCGAATGCGGATAATTTGAAAAGCAGAATCATAGGAACTATATCTTTGGCCGGGGATGCGCGCAGTTATACTGCGTTAAACATTCTTTCCAATAATTTCTTTGCCAAAGACAGTCGCTTGTGTTGACAACCCTCCCTCCCTCCCTGTTTTTTTGTTTTGGGACATACGCATTCGATTGATGTCTCCCCCTTTTGGCCTACATCTGTATAGGCATTTATTGTGCCTCAAAAAATTGTCACCCACATGTTTGTATTGGTTACTACTACATTTATTGTATCGGATTCCTGTAAATAATTATGATTTTCTAAACAGGTAGCTATAAAACGCATTCCAGTTGTTGTCTTTCTCTCTAACCCTGTGGGATAAATGAACTATATACATTTAGTATATTCTTGAGAACATGCCAAAGGTTATAATTAGAGAATAATGCAAGAAATATGAGCTACCGCTTCTAGTTATGGTAATTGTTGGCTGATTTCATGTTTGGCTTGGGTTATAGTGTGAGTGATGTAAAGAAGTCATCAGATGAATTTCAATATATGGGAAGTAACCCAAAATGTGATATCTCGGTAAATGAACAAATCGAGGAAGTAACCCTAAACTTTCTCATAAAGCTTGGATATATATCTCATCATTCCTGGGATTGGAATATCACATTCAGGTGTTTGGGAGTGGGGATTAAATATGATCTTAACCCTTTCATGGCGGGAGCCGCGCTGGTGCAGCATTAACCCTTTTAGTGTCAGGGGCCGATCTCACCGGCCCTAATTTATGGTCTGTAGAGAGTACTGTAAAAAAAATAAAAAAATGAATATTTTTTTTATTTATTTATTTATTTTTTTGGGTTAGGCCAATGCATTCTCTTATATATGCGAGGTGACCTATGGTCGACTCGCATATATAAGAGAATGCATTGGCACAGGGTATATGGGTCAATACAAAAATCGGACCTGGCACTCAAAGGGTTAAAGATCTTGTCCCAGTGCATACTCTTATGGTAAGAGAATGTACTGGCTTACAAGATCAAGGTAAATATTGTTAGGCCAATGTATTCTCTTATATATGCGAGGCTCCCTATGGGAGACTCACATATATAAGAGAATGCATTGTCACAGGGTTTCACAAAATTTCAGGAAACTCCAGTTATGGAAGGGTTAAAGGTACTCAATCCGAATTAACGCTTGCAAATTACTATTTCCTTGGCTTCGGGGGTAAAAAATATTTGAATCGAGTCGAGGAACCCACCCATCAAAGCTAGGAGTGATCAGATATCGATGTTTGAAATCTATTATTTTAATATTAAGTGGCCCAGTAAACTGTCGACGTGAAGAACTTATCTGACCAGATAGCGGATGAAGATCGATAACTCTAAAATCCAGTGGCTTTTTTGTGTCAGATATTTGACAACTGGCAAAATTTCGTTGAACAAAACATTGATAAATAACAGGTTTTTGGGCAATTTTATACTATAGTTGACTGTGGTTAGCATTATTTTTGGGCAATTAATCGATTCTGACAACTGATGTGGCATTTCAAATATTTTTGTTGTTGTTGGAATCTGATGATATGGGGGCTGTCGAATCGGATTGAGTATCTTTAATATAAAAAGCTTTATAAAATCATAATCATTTCTGTCATTTCCAGGACTATTATCGGTCTCAGCGATGCATTTGCAAGAATGTCCAACCCAAGGGAAGAAGATGTTGAGTTATCTGCGGCTAAAGTGACTTCATCGCTAAACTCTACTGTGATAGATCTGGTATCAACTGCTGCAACGAGCGTGATCCAAACACACGAACATTTAACAACGCCAACAGCTAAATTGCTTAATATGACATCAGTTAATCTTAACACAACAGTGCAAAAAATCATCAACGTCACTTCTCTGTTGCACAAGTCTGTAACTAAACCATAAAGAGGATGTCTTGGGGAATATGTTTTTTTCTTAGTTGGGTACTATATATTAACCCTTTGAGTGCCAGGGGCCGATCTCATCGGCCCTAAACCTACAAAATAAGTCTGTTAAAGAATATAAGAAAAAATTATTAAAATTTAAAAAAATTAAAAAAAAAAAAAAAAAAAAAAAAAAATGTTAGGCCAATGCATTCTCTTATATATGCGAGGCGACCTATGGTCGACTCGCATATATAAGAGAATGCATTGGCACAGGGTATATGGGTTGATACAAAAATCGGACCTGGCACTCAAAGGGTTAAAAGGGCTGGCCCCTTCTTGAAATCTTAGATGGGACAAATTACTATTATACACCATTTTGAAGCTTATACTGAGTTCATGTGATACTAGCATGATTATTTTTCTGGGTCAGTATGTGATAAGTTGCATGAAACAATTATTTTTGATTATATATCTATGTTTTGAATATACATATTTTTTGGTAAACAAATCAACTCTGACATTTATTATTTAGTTGCTGACCATAATTATATTGATCACAGAAATGGTTGGACCATCAGAATATCTCTATCTTGGACCCGGTTAGGCGGTTACAGAAAATTTATAAAGAAACAGAACAGTGGCTTCAATGTGGTCATTGTATTTTAACCGCGAGAAAAATTGAGCAAACTGTGTGAAAGCTCGAAGGGACCCATACAGAGTTTACTGTATTTGTATTGCAGTCATAACCCATGACCACGTTGAATCCACTGTTCATTACTTATATATACATTCTTAAATAAATTACAAATTCAGAATTGTATATAATTCCCATTATTCATTCAACTACACCAGAATCTGTTAGACCGAAACAAATCCCTTCTGGCATACCGACAAATCCAAACATGATGAATAATCATGTACTCTATGGGTTGTTCATGTCCGACCATTTCTGGCAACTCTGTCGTTATTGGGATATAGCAACTAAAATGGTGGTCAATGTGGTTATATATTTTTGCTCACATTGACTCAGTATGCATAACGCTGTGGTAATAGTGGAGGCAATATTAGATGTATGTTAAAGTCCAAATTAATTTTCGAACCCCCAGATCACATTATATAAAATATATGCCATATTATATACCATTTGAAAGAAGCTCCAAAATATTGTATTTTCAATTTAATCGATGCAATAAACTGTGAACATGTTGTTTTTGTTGAGAAACAGACATCTGTTCATCTGTTCTATGATGAATTATAGTATTTTAATCATATTTTATGGCATTGATTGTTATTAAAACCGTATATAAAGGCACTATACAAAAAATTAATCAGAGACTCAAAAAGTAAGTGGGACTTTATTATCTTAAAATAGTCCTAATTAAGGGCCCACTTAATTTTCGAATGCCCAGATCACATTATGCACAACTTATTCCATATTTTATACCATTTGGAAGAGGAACCTAAAATAGATGCATATTCCACCAGAATATGGAACAGCTGTGACCTAGGAGTGTCTACCAATTGATAGAGATTCTCAGATTCACCCCAAAACTAACCTGTAATTTACCCCAGAATGCATCATTATTCACGACTAAAATATAGAGTGATTCCCCTTCCATTGAGAGTAATAAACTTGCAGTAGAGACCAGATCAAAATTAAGTACAGAACACATGTCGGTACCTTGACAAAAACAACATGTTTGTTCGATTAGATGAGTTGATGATATAATTTTTTTGGAGCTTCCTCTTCCAAATGATATATAATATGGAATATGTTGTATATAATGTGATCTGGAGATTCGAAAATTAAGTGGGCCTTTAAGGATCATCTACCAACCCAGATATCTGAACATATGGAATCCATTCTGAATAAGGTTCCTGAGCTTATATGATACTGATTTTAACCCACATTTGATATCGAAACTCGTCCAGCCACTTTACAGGGGCCACAAGACCTCTGAATTGGGTTCGTGTGATAAAAGATAAATGTTTAATATTAAGGTCTGTAAGTCAACTATCATTAACAAGTACATTCCAAAATAGATCGACTTTGTTCGTATTTTCATTATTAATCACTCTCCAGTAATGAGATCTCGCATATCAAAACCTTTGTTATGTAAACATTACTGTTACAGTGGCATTATCGATCAATGTCCACTTAGTCTATTAAGATACCAAAGTATAATCAAAATATGATAATAAACATCAGAAAAGGTAAAACAATTGAAAAATATTCATAATTATATATTTGAACTTTTTATGCGATAAACAATATTTGTTGATAAATCACTCTAACAGTTTTGTTTACATAACATTGCTTTCAACTCGCATAATTTTTTTATTGGTGAACTTTCAATAATTAATATTAAGAACAAAGTTGATCTATTTATCCATGTTCTTCTCAGTGATGTTTTACAGACTTTTATATTTGTTTCACCTTTACCTACTGCGTGTGTTTTGGGTCCCTTGAACATTTGTGATATTATGACTTTTCTCCGTCTTTTTTTAAAGTCTTTTTAGCTCAAATAATTAGTGATGATAGCGAATTGATGAGAATGCACTTCTGGTGACTTTTATTAACCCTTCCATGACTGGAGCTCCCTGAAATGTTGCGAAAACCCTGTGCCAATGTATTCTCTTATTTATGCGAATCTCCCATAGGGAGCCTCACATATATAAGAGAACACATTGACGTAACAATTTTTACCTTGACCTTGTAAGTCAGTGCCTTCTCTTATATATGTGAGGCTCCCTATGGGAGACTCGCATATATAAGAGAATGCACTGGCACATGATCTTTAACCCTTTCAGTGCCAAGTCCAATTTTTGTATCAACCCATATTTCCTTGATCATTTTTCAAATTTATTGATTATAATAATGTGATACATTGAAATTTGAAAAATGATCAAGGAAATAGTGGTTGATACAAAAATCGGACTTGGCACTGAAAGGGTTAATGCTGCAGCAGTGCATTTCCCATCATGAAAGGGTTAACTGAATTATTTTTCATATCAAGGACCGACTTAGAAGGTTATTTGTGCCAACACACAGCATGCTTGCAAGGGAATGATGTGTGTTGCAAAAGAACTATCTGACACTAATTATATGAGCTGATGTCTGAACTATCTTGTTTTTTATTCATGCAATATTTTGTGAATCAGATTGAGTCAGTTGATTTGACCCTCCCCAGTATAATCTGTGCCAAATCCTGTGAGTTATCCTTCCTCACTGGAGATTGTGTGCAAGCTAGTGTGTCTGACATTTACAGAATGAGGTCACCAGAGGGTGAATATAGTGACGCTACCCCGCACAGCAGGCTATATAGTAACACCAAATTCACCCTCTAGGGACCTCATTCTGCTTAGGCCTCATCTGCTGGGAAGTATCTATAGTTTAAAATTAACATTGTTTTTAGTTACATTTTCCCTTCTGATCAGTTTCTATATCCTAATTTGCAGAAGATAAATTGCATTATCGAGGTGACTAATGGCTGAACATCACCAACTTCAACTTCAATCTGATCCTAGGACTCTCACAGCAGTTGAGGCCTAAGCAGAATGAGGTTCCCAGATTGTGTCACTAAATTCACCCTATGAGGACCTCATTCTCACACTATTTCCAGGCTTGCTTATCCATCATTTAGGCATTTTCAACGAATAAAAAACTCCGGGACCCAAGCAAGCCTCAGTTTAGTGTGCCTGTCATTTGCAGAATGAGGGCCCCAGAGGGTGAATTTAGTTTAGGCCTTATCGTCTCTGGAAAGTTCTTTATTATAAAATTTCTATAGAAACTTCTTCACATAGATTCTATTTCTTTTTATGTTTACGCATACCGTAGTATGGTAAACATAGTGTCGTTGTCCGGATTGACCACACGTCGTTCGTCCGTCTGTCTGTCTGTCCGTAGACACTTTACGCATGGTGATATAACTCAAATATTTTCTATCTGATCGGAACCAAATTTGGATATGAATTACTCAGCACAAAAGACAGGTCGAGTTCGAATATGGGTTTGATCCGACTATTTTTAATAGAGTTATGGCCCTTTTTCGAAAAAATATTCACAGTTAAAAAAAACAAACATTTTAGATTGAATTCCATTGCTCAATTAAAAAAAAAAAAAAAAAAATAGATAATTGAAAACAATTTTTTTTTTAATGTTAGTAAAATTTGAAAAACTATCACCATTATAACTTTGCCAAGGGTACCCCGAATCACCCCACCAAATTTGGTATAAATTGGTCCAAAATCTTGTGTTATGTACTGGTAAATTTGTTTGGAGTGACATTAAATCCAATTCACCAATTCCATCCCATGCCTTTGGACTACTTAGCTATATTATTTTCTGATGCCTCTTATGCCAATGTGCAGATAATCTGATAAAGAAAGCTATGGTATCTAATTTAAAATAAAGATTCAACAATACACATCACATGATATTAACAGTTGACTTCGACATCTCTGCTGCCTTGCACAGCTGAAGATATCACTCTACAGATTGTCTGAGGTCATTATAAATGTTATTGGTTTAATAGAGATGTCAGCTTTCAACATAAACAATTCCTGTGATTTGTTGACAGCTCTGCTATATAATTGATATTAATGGGTCAGCCGTGAGGTGGCTTATCTTGATCTATATTGTTGGTAGAATTTGATACATTATCATGGTGAACTTATATTGGACTCTCTTTTTAACCCAAGTATTCCATGTCCAGGTCACCTTTCACATTTAACCCAAGGCTGTGGTGGTACAGCATTACAGATCCTGTATCAGTGCATTCTCTTATATAAATGCAAGTGACCCATACATTTCAATAATTTGTGTTATGCATATTTGTCTATAATAGTACATAACAGTATACTCTATAATTCAACAGCAAAACTCTCATTTATGATTCCGATCATAGTAATTTACTATCGCCAAGGGATGGGTTAGCATCTGCCGATCATGATTGGCCTCTCGTTTAGTTTCTCTATATCCCCAAATTGGCAGATGACACATTGCATAATCGAGGTTCCCAATGGGTATACATTACAATATTCTCCATTTGGGAACTTCAAATCTGAGTCTATGTCTCCCATAGCAGATAAGGCCATGCAGAATGAGGTCCCCAGAGGGTGAATTTGGTGATGCTAGCCCACTGTGGGATAGCATCATTAAATTCCCCCTCTTGGGACCTCATTCTGCAAATGACAGACACACTAAACTCAGTCCTGGACCCAAAGCATTTGAAGTGGGTTCATGTGATATCACACAAAAGTCTGTAAAATCATCAAGTACTTAAAAAATAGATTGACTTTATTCTGATTTTCATTAGATTTCCCACATAAAAAACATTGTTATGTAAACATTACTGTTACAGTGCAATTACCAATAAAAGTCCAATTTGTCCAATAACATAACAAAGTTTAAACAAAAACTTGATGGTCAACATTGTAAAAGGTTAATTGAAAACTAATTTTCTGAAAATCATATTCAGACTAAAATATTTGAACTCACTAAGCTACTACACGATTAGGGATGTTTGTTGACAAATCACTGTAATAGTTTTGTTTACATAACAATTGTTTCAACATGCAAATTTATTAATTGAGAACTATCAATAATGAATATGTGACCCGCCATATCAAATCCAGTCGTAAGTCAGGATTTTTTTTACCCTGTGCCAATGCATTCTCTTATATATGCGAGTCGACCATAGGTCGCCTCGCATATATAAGAGAATGCATTGGCCTAACAATTTTTTACAATTTTAATAATTTTTTCTTGTATTCTTTAACAATTTTATAATTTCACCCATACAGAGCCCCAGACAAACATGAGCAAACAACACTCTTCTATATGCTTCTATATATGTGTGGGGCTCCCTGCAGGGTAATGGATGTTTTTTTATTTTATGTCCTAAAAATTTTAAGAAACATTTATTTAAAAAAAATGATAAAAAATTGTTAGGCCAATGCATTCTCTTATATATGCGAGGTGACCTATGGTCGACTCGCATATATAAGAGAATGCATTGGCACAGGGTAAAAAAAAAACCCGACTTACGACTGGATTTGATATGGCGGGTCACATATAAGAACAAAGCTAATCTATCTCTCCACATTCTTCTTAGTGGTATTATTTTTTACAGACTTTTTAATATTTTTTTGAACATTTACCCACTGCGAGTAACAAAACGGCCAAAAACGCCCAAATAAAGCTTCAACAGCCTAAAATATCTTCGGTCTGTCTCAATAACACCATACAAATATGGATATCATTGGAACCGGTTCATTGACCACATTGTGATAGTTACAGTTATGCCCTGTGCCAATGCATTCTCTTATATATGCGAGTCGACCATAGGTCGCCTCGCATATATAAGAGAATGCATTGGCCTAAAAAAAAAATTATAATATTTTTCTACATTCTTTGACAATTTTATCATTTTTAATATGTGTTAAGCCAATGCATTCTCTTATATATGCGAGGCGACCTATGGTCGACTCGCATATATAAGAGAATGCATTGGCACAGGGCCGTTCTGTTGGGTAAAGGGTTAAATGATTTTTTGATGATCTTGACTACACAGAATTAATTAATTATTTAATTTATTTCATACTTCATGGCAGTGCTAATGTGACCATTTTTTCATCACTCACCCACAATAGTTTTTCCTCACAGCTGGTTTAAGCAGATTCTTCTTTGTAACAAAAATTATTTTTTTGTGATAAACAGGAAGTGTCAGTTTGAAAGAAATTTGAAAAAATTACTCTAAAAGAATACCTACCATGAATATTTGGCAGTTCATGTGCTTGACAAGTGCTCTACTAGCTATGCATTGAATCCATTAATATTTCAAGATGTAGGTTCCTTTATGGAAAACTTGTCGTAATAACCAATGCTGAAATATACCATCTTAATTGAGATTCCATGCAAATCTCCTGTTATATGAAGCATTTGTCTAGGAATGAAAGCAGGTATATGATTGAACAGTCATGACATTTAGCTCGCGAGTCAAGGCAAATTCAGTTCTCACTATAAATTGTTTTTGAGATTTTTTTCTGGGATTACACCACTTGACGTACTTTTGGAATAATTAACATAAAATTCAAACAAGAAAGCACAAACTTGTTAACCCTTCCATGACTGGCGCTTCCTGAAATTTGTATTTGGGAAATCTTTATTGAATGGAGGGTTTTTTTCATAACCAAAATACAGTGATCTCTGACTTCAGGTAGCATAAAATTAAGGAAGTTAATCTATTTCTTAAATAATTGATGTATCTTTTCATAATTGGTTTTAAAGATTGTTCTAAATATATAGCTAGTGCTGTCACTTCAACTGTTAATGTCCATGGTGGGGATTTGAGCATTGGGCGAGGCTTTGCCAAAAATAAAAATAGATACCAAGTTCCCTTAGCGGACATAAACAGTTGAGCAGCAGCACTAGTTACATATTTTATTTATCCATCATACAAAACTCGTCCTTTGCATAGGAAAAGTGTCATTTTTCTCAGGGTTTCATTCGTTTCTTCGAAGACACCGCTGTTACAGGAAGCTAATTAGTATTCATGATTGGACACGCCAGAATACAGAAGAAAAAGAAATTTGTTTCAAACTTTCCTTGTTCTAATAGTTTATAAACTAGCAGGGTTACCAAGCCTTGAAATAGTGTGTCTGTCATTTGCAGAATGAGATCCCCAGAGGGTGAATTTAGTGATGCTACCCCGCATAGCGGGCTAGCATCACCAAATTCACCCTCTGGGGATCTCATTCTGCTGAGGTGTGAGCAGAATGAGGTCCCCAGAGGGTGAAACATCGCTAAATTCACCCTCTGGGGACCTCATTCTGCAAATGACAGGCACACTATTTCAAGGCTTGGATGATAGATAACCCCTGAACAGATTCATAGTTAATATTTATTACATGATGCAACCATTACTCCATTCATTAAACCCATTCAATATATTGATATGTAACGGTCATTGCATAACAGGAAATAGTGCCAGGTGTACCCAAATGTATTATTTTTGTGCAAGTTTGATTTGGAATTGGGGGGGGGGGGGGACGAGGAATGAAGAAGAATTGGTGACTGCGGCTATGACCGATTTTGATAAAGGTTGGAAATTTATTTCATTTAATTTATGCCATTAAATACGTCAAAAGAGTCATTTATCAAGTTACTATATCTTTACATGGACAAACATCGCATTGTTACATGAAACGTCATCACATGCCTTGTAGAAGCCACTGTTAGTTGAACATCCCATTTATTTATTTAAGTATGTTTTATGGAGGTTTTGGATCAAGTAATAAATAGAATCTACAACTCATCCCAGTTTATAGCAAAATTTACAAAACTCATGAAGTAAATTAGGTCTGGACCTCGACAAAGGCTCGGTCTGGACCTGATTTACTGGACTCGTTCTGTAAATTTCGCTATAAACTGTGGACTCTTTGTAGATCCTCTATTTATGGTATTTGTAGGCTATGACAAATCAAACAGAACCTCGAAGGAAGTTTATCACTTGTATTTTGGTTAACCCTTTGAGTGCCAGGTCGATTTTTGTATCATCCCATATACCCTGTGCCAATGCATTCTCTTATATATGCGAGTCGACCATAGGTCGCCTCGCATATATAAGAGAATGCATTGGCCTAACAATTTTTTTTTTTTTTTTTTTTTTTACAATTTTAATAATTTATTCTTATATTCTTTAACAGACTTATTTTGTAGGTTTAGGGCTGATAAGATCGGCCCCTGGCACTCAAAGGGTTAAATACCTCCCTTTCTTGTTTTAACCCTTTGAGTGCCAGGGGCCGATCTTATTGGCCCTAAACCTACACAATAAGTCTGTTAAAGAATATAAGAATAAATTATTAAAATTGTAAAAAATTAATAAATAAAAAAAAAAAAAAAAAAATTGTTAGGCCAATGTATTCTCTTATATATGCGAGGCGACCTATGGTCGACTCGCATATATAAGAGAATGCATTGGCACAGGGTATATGGGTTGATACAAAAATCGACCTGGCACTCAAAGGGTTAAATACCTCCCTTTCTTGTTTTAATAATATCTATGACCAAATATTGTGATTATTTCAGACAATATATTTAACTGTTGTATTTTTGTAAAGATATATCTATTTTTCTGGAATGTGTTCATAAAATATGTACATAATATATATTATTTGATTATTTTAATATTAGTAATGTCCAAAACAAATCAGAGAAACAATTTTTATTTGTCACATATACATGTATTATGCCCACTTAATATGAGGTAACACTAATATAAGCCTAGTCAGGGCCCCGGGGTGGGGTCAAACGATTTTTAACGACCACAAATGAAGGGCGGGTGGGTTGTTTTCAAGAGAATTCAAAAGGAATTTTTCCGCAACTCCAAAAAGCCTATCCTCCATATTTTTCAACAATTTTTGGCCTTAAAACTTGGAGATACTTTTAACATAAAAAATGCCTTTAGACAGTCAGTATAGATTGTTTCTTGTCATTTAACAACTGAATACCCAGCATGTCAGTATTTGTCACTCCGAACATAAAATGTATGGACATGTTGCACAAGCAATCACTGCCATGTCAAACTCAACTAATCATAAACACCAGCTTATAATAGGTAGATAATTCCTATCAACAGTCAGTAGTGAACCCCTCTAGATGGTGTGGAAAAATGTGTCGAAGGGGGGGATGGGTTCCCAAAATATGAAAAAATAAAGTACAGTAATGCTCTAAATAATCGACTCATTAACCACAGCAGAATTATGGGTAACTTTTCAGGATTTAGTCATATTTCCAACAAAATCATGAAAAATGACCCATAATTCTGCTGTGGTTAAGAAGTCGATTATTTAGGGCATTACTGTAGCTGATTCCTATCGACAGTAAGTAGTGAACCCCTCTAGATAGTGTGGAAAATGTGTCGAAGGGGGGGGGTAGGTTCCCAAAATATGAAAAAATAAAGTACAGTAATGCTCTAAATAATCGACTCCTTAAAGGGGTACTGTACACAGAGATAGGCAATTTTTTTATTTACTCCCATTGACATAACTTTCAAGTTAGATTGTGTTCGTCTTATATGAGTTTCTTATAAACCTAATTTAGCGAAGAAATTATTGATCTTGGAAATAAAAATATTACGATTTCAAACTACGCGCCATGTTTTTGACCTTTACCGGAGAAGACGCAGGTCGCAGGAAGAACCGGAAGTTCATTGTTCACAGCTTCAATTGATGCCTTCAATCTCTTCCATCGAACAATCTCACTCCCTATAAAAATACTTGACGCTTTATGACTTGTTTCTTCTCTTTTTTCCAAATCGGTTATAGCGGGCCTTCCTTTTACAGTGTAACATGTTTTGTTCGCAACTCAATAATGTTAGCGAACGGCCGTCGATAAAAGACACGCAACAGATGAGATTTCAAGAACGGTTACTCGTAATGGAATAATTCTCCATTGTATGACTCCAGCCATAAATTAATTTATATTGAATAATTCAATTTGACTTTTATGATAGCCTGTTAACTGGAACGTTTTCAGTAGACATCGTCGACTCAAATTAGTTATTTAAAAATATAATATTGATATTAGATTGCTATTGTTACCGGGAATTTATTGAAATTTGGGTACAGTACCCCTTTAACCACAGCAGAATTATGGGTAACTTTTCAGGATTTAGTCGGAAATATGGCTTGTTGCCATTCATCGGAAAGCTCTCGGGGAGAGCTTTCCGATGAATGGTAACAAGCCATATTTCCGACTAAATCCTGAAAAGTTACCCATAATTCTGCTGTGGTTAAGGAGTCGATTATTTAGGGCATTACTGTATCATAAGTGTCTGAATAGTATCGTTATAAATGAATTGCATGCAGTGAATATTCTTGCTGGGATTATTACCATGTTTATTTCAAATAATTCATCATGAATAAAGTAGTAAATATTTACATTTGTTCAAACATTGTTTACTCTGAAATGGTACATTTGATATGGTTGGAATTGACGCTTCTATAGTTGATTGCTACATTCTTCCAGTTGGATTTCAAATTAAAAAGTAAGCAGCGATTATTGCACTTTTTTCCGGTACTCAAGTTTCACACATTTCCCCCAAAGGGCAGTATCTCTAGATCACATAAAATATATCAAATAAATATGTAGAAAAATTCTTTATGTAGCAAGATAGTAAGTTCAATGTGGCCCATACATTTTTATACACTCAAATTTGAATCAAAAGCGAATTAGGTGTCAACAAAATAGCCAGAAACCCTGAATACATTTTTAACCCTTCTATACTAAATGGATTCTCCAAATCAGTGGGCTAGCATCACTAAATTCACCTTCTGGGGACCTCATTCTGCTTCTCTGGAAAGTTTATTTATTATAAAAGTTCTATAGAAACTTCTTCATGTAGATTTTTTTAGTTTAGTTTCTCTATATACCAAAATTGGCAGACAAAACATAATCGACATTCCCAATGGGTGTACATCACAATATTCACCATTTGGTAACTTCAATCGAAGTATGTCTTCCTTAGCAGATGAGGCCAAGCAGAATGAGGTCCCCAGATGGTGAATTTGGTGATGCTAACCCCCTGTGTGGGATAGCATCATTAAATTCACCCTCTGGGGACCTCATTCTGCAAATGACAGGCACACTAAACTCAGGCTTGAATATGTTAAACATATATAAGATAGAAATAAAACTTTTGACAACAAAACAACAGAACAGTATCCTTTGAGCTTCATATATTGAGCTTGTATGTGGAAATATAAACATTTAAAGATGCATGATCCGAATTAACGCTCCCATATTACTACATGTATTTGTCTTCGTGGTAAAAAATATTTGATTTGAGTCTAGGAACCCACTCATCAAAGCTCAGAGTGATCAGATATTGATTTTTAAAATTTTCTCGAGATGTGTACTTATTTGTGGCCTGGAAAAAAGTCGTCAAACCGACGGTCCCGGAGAAAATTGCGGATTAATATCGATAACACTAAAATCAAGTGGTTATACTCCCAAATTTTGTGATAATCTGGCCATATTTATTTGAACAACATGTCGATAAATAATACGTTGTTACTTGATATGTTGACCGTCTGATCGGATTGAGTACCTTTAAAATTTGGTAGTTTGTTTATAGAATTTTCAAAATTACATTTCATTTCCAACTTCACATCTTGAAAGATTTGTTTTCACAATGCATATAAACTTACATTTACATAAAGGTTACACTCTTCACTCATATCATGATTCAGCTGACCAGCAAAGTTTTGTTGAACAGTTGAAGGTGGATAACATAAGGACAACAAAATAATACATGCTGTGTTCTCTTCTACATACATCATCACCTGGAGAGGGTCTCATAAAAAATATTTGTGTTGATAGTTCCCCGAGAATTATCCAATATTCTGAAACTCAATTCCCATACATCCATCATTCAAATTTTAGATACTGTAGCTAGGCATCTGGAATACTTGAAAAAAATTATCTTTCCTTCAAATTCCAATTTATTTAAAATTGCCTTTCATAAATTCCATATACTTCTTTTTGATAATCTTTCTATTTCTTGTGAATAATGGTCAGATTTATCTGGACATTCGAACTTCATTCATAGAACTGACTAAATTTGAGTAAATTTTAAATACTAGACATGATACAATTTAGATAAAAAATATGTGATTCACAAAACCTCAATGATAATAGAAATAGAAAGTAGAAAACCAGACATTTGTGAGTTTTTCACTGTGTCATGTACATAAGAAGTCTATGTATGTCTCTCGTCTCGTCTGGCTTGTATGATCATACCCGACAACCTTAATTTCTGTTCCTCCAAAGATAACCTCCAGATCTACTGTCCTCTCCTTCCCACCTGTCAAATCAGGCATCTCAACCACTAAACACCCACACCTCTCAACCCCATCTTCAACTGTGTAGTCGACCTTCTTTCTAGAGCTTTTGAAGAATTCGAACATAATTCCCTTCTGGTCATTGACGATCGGCGTATATGTCTCTCGCCATATCTCATTGACGTCGATAACCTCACCTGCAGCTGCCCATATTTGGAATATCTTGCTGCATAATTTAGCACCATCATAGTCAACAACTAGGTCATCTCTATGACCTTCTTCAAATGGCAAGTAAGAACCAACTCCATAAGTATAACGGCAAACTCTTTGGCAGATCATGCTTGGATCGTGACCGAATGCCACTGCACCTCGAACCACGGTGAGGCTTGCCTCTTCAGGAATCAAAACACACAATTTCCCCCCAAATTCATTTCTAATGGAATTCTGTAGTCGAGCACATTCACCGAAACCACCGACTAGGAATATACATGAGGTATCCTTTAGTTTAGATTTATGCAAGAGGCTAGCTATGTGGTCATTAATTTGTTTTAAGGCGTCATCAAAAAGTGAATTAACAACGTCTGAAGAAAGGAATAGTTTGCCTGACGAGAATTTCACACTCGTGCCATTTTCGGTGGAGTAGGATTTTATACAGTCTTGCACTGATTTCCCGTCATGCTGGAAGTTGCAGAAGTTATACGGGAGATTAACCCTAACGCTCTCTGATTCTCCACGTTTTTTCACCTCAAAATCCTGCAGAAGCTCGACATAATCTTTAGCAAATTGTTCTCTGAACTTCTGTATAAATTCATTGCTGAAAATTTTCTCCAACATGTTGATAAACTGTTTGTCGATGATTGTTCCTCCCCATGCACCACCTGTTGCCCGGAACAACTCTCGGATTCTGCCGTCTTTGCGGATTTTGTGTGCCACCACATCTATGGTACCCCCTGAAAGAGCAAATATATAATGAAGCAATTGTAAAACACCCCATAAAGTTAGCATTTCACATGCAGTTAGTAGTTATAGTCTACAGTAATGCCCTAAGTAATCGACTCCTTAACCACAGCAGAATTATGGGTAACTTTTCAGGATTTAGTCGGAAATATGGCTTGCTGCCATTCATCGGAAAGCTCCCCGACAGATTTCCAATGAATGGCAACAAGCCATATTTCCGACTAAATCCTGAAAAGTTACCCATAATTCTGCTGTGGTTATGGAGTCGATTATTTAGGGCATTACTGTACACCATATTTACACATGCGCGTCAACCCTATGCCATATAATGTTGCACTGGCCTCCTTATTATCATCCATAATAAACATTTATACTTGAAATTTTAACATTTCTGATATCGCTTTCAAGTTCCGTGGTTGTGTCAAGATATTCCCTTAAAAGGGTCAAGTAGAGCTGTTGGTACTCTTGACCCCCCTATTTTTTATGGTCAGCGCCCATGGTTGTATGTTTTAAAGTTTCCAAATATTTTGCGCCCTTCAGTGCTTCTGTCATTCCTGCTCCACATGGAAGATCAACCCCCCCAGCCCCCTCCCCCACCTCTGAATTTCCTGTTGGTTCAGTCTGAGCAGTTCGTTATCCATAAACAAATATATGTGATACATTATACCCACTCTTATGAATTTCTTGTTAGTTTTCCCTGAGGTATCCATAAACAAAGGAATATGATATATTATAAAATCACAATCAGCATATCACTGTTTTAGGTAGGGATAGCTAATAACAACATTGAGACTAAGGGTAAATATTTATTTAGATCAGGGGACCCCAATATTTACTATGAAATTGTGTTAAACTTGTTTGAGCCACATAGCAATTGTTCTTTCTAGAATATTGTGGTTACTTTTTTCACAATTTGGTTTCCGACCTGCCCATATTTCAATTTTCACAATGGGGGTATCCCATGACAATCAGTCATATTATAAACTATTTTCAATGGAAGGGGAATAACTCTATATATTTAGATATAGAGTTATTCGTCTTCCATTGAAAATACACTACAGTTTGAATTCTGTAGCATTTTGGGATCCATAACAGGGGAAATGATTTTATGATTTCAGCTATTTTCTATTACTCTATGGGCACCTTCTGAGACACAGATGTTCCAAATCTTGATGATTTATAGTATTTTAATAATATTTTATGGCATAGATTG
Source organism: Siphonodentalium dalli (assembly GCA_032622095.1). Classification (NCBI taxonomy): domain Eukaryota; kingdom Metazoa; phylum Mollusca; class Scaphopoda; order Gadilida; family Siphonodentaliidae; genus Siphonodentalium; species Siphonodentalium dalli. Next base: position 31,928,066 of record CP136065.1, read on the forward strand.
TTATTAAAACCGTATATCAAGGCACTATAAAAAAAACAGTCTGTGACTCGAAAATTAAGTGGGCATTTAAAGGTTCAGTATCAAGAGGTCCAGAATTAAGGTCATTATTGTTCAACTCACCACCTGCATCCACCACAAGGTACTTGGTGCCTGGTTCGAAACTTGGTATTGATGCTTCACTGCTGTGTCCGATGAAATCACTGTCCTTAAGCTTCAAACAGTACAGCGAAGCAGCTTCTGGCTCCAGGGCTATGGCAAGTTGGTCGCTATATGTAGTGGGTATTAACTCCGCCTATAAAATGTCACATGATATCATTAAACAGAGCTATGGCCAGTTGGTCACTATATGTAGTGGGTATTAACTCCGCCTATAAAATGTCACATGATATCATTAAACAGAGCTATGGCAAGTTGGTCACTATATGTAGTGGTTATTAACTCCGCCTATAAAATGTCACATGATATCATTAAACAGAGCTATGGCAAGTTGGTCGCTATATGTAGTGGGTATTAACTCCGCCTATAAAATGTCACATGATATCATTAAACAGAGCTATGGCAAGTTGGCCACTATATGTAGTGGGTATTAACTCTGCCTATAAAATGTCACATGATATCATTAAACAGAGCTATGGCCAGTTGGTCACTATATGTAGTGGGTATTAACTCCGCCTATAAAATGTCACATGATATCATTAAACAGAGCTATGGCCAGTTGGTCACTATATGTAGTGGGTATTAACTCCGCCTATAAAATGTCACATGATATCATTAAACAGAGTTATGGCAAGTTGGTCACTACATGTAGTGGGTATTAACTCCGCCTATAAAATGTCATATGATATCATTAAACAGAGCTATGGCCAGTTGGTCACTATATGTAGTGGGTATTAACTCCGTCTATAAAATGTCACATGATATCATTAAACAGAGCTATGGCCAGTTGGTTGCTATATTTAGCAGATCTCAACTCCCGCAATATTGGTTGCGCTTGGTGCTGGTTTTAGGCAAGCATCTATCATAACATACATCGCAACTTAGTTTTACTTCACACAGAAATCTTTTTTTTTGTATTATTATTTATTTTTAAATAATTTATTTTAATCTAATTTGAAAGTTCTTTTCAAATTGTTTCAACACTACAAAATGTATTCTCCTTAGTGAGAAAAATACTCACTTTTGGTCCCTAATGTCCAATATTACAGCAAAAAGTCAGGATTTGAAGAAATAAATTTTTGTGTCCTTTTAAAAAATCAAATTTAATGAAATTCCAGACTGAAAAACTTACTTAAAGGCCCACTTAATTTTCAAACCCCCAGATTACATTATATAAAATATATGCCATAGTATACATGTATACCATTTGAAAGATGAAGCTCCAAAACATTGTATTATCAACTTACCTGGTGTAATAAACTGTGGACATGTTTTATTGAGTTGCCAACGCGTTTTGTCATCAAGATTGAAGTAAAAATCAGTATTATTTTCAATGCAAGGGGAAAAACTCCATATATTAAGGATAGAGTTCTTCCCCTTCCATTGAAAAAGTTTGAATTCTGTTGCATTCTGGGGTCCAGAGGGGGGAAGTCATTCTAGGATTTCAGCAGTTTTCTATTTCTCTGTGGACATCTTCTGAGACACAGATGTTTCAAATAGTGATGAATCATAGTATTTTAATCATATTTTATGACATAGATTGTTATTAAAACCGTATATCAAGTCACTATAAAAACATAATCGGCGTCTACTCGAAAATTAAGTGGGCCTTTAAGATACAATTTTAATAATTCACTAACAATATACAAATGTACCTTGTATGCAGCCTCCCTCATGAACTGCTTGGCGTTGTCGTCCCATATGGCTGGTACCGTGAGCACCCACCGAATCTTCTCTGGATCAGGGTTATACCCCACATGCCCACTTACAGCTTTTAGAAAGTGATTCTTCATAAATCGAAGACAATGAGCAAATATATCTATGGCATATTGAGTTTTTCCACCAGCGTCTTCAAGTACAATGTCGGCATGGAGCGTCTGAAAAATATCAAAAGATACATTGTAAATCATGTACTAAAGAATGTGATTACAACTGCACCCCCACTTGAACCAAACCGATTGCTCAAGCTGACAAAATTCCATTGTACAGTAATTGTACTGAGAGCTTTCCGATGAATGGCAACAAGCCATATTTCCAACTATTTCCAACTAAATCCTGAAAAGTTACCCATAATTCTGCTGTGGCTAAGGAGTCGATTATTTACAGCATTACTGTACCTCCTGCCCTTTGGGATGGGACTTTGCAACTGGTAACTCAATCTTTCCAACTATTCCAAGGTTGGTTTAAAGATACATAATCCGATTAAGCGCCCCTCAATTACTATTTATTTGGTTTCGGGGATAAAAAATATTTGATTTGAGTCGAGGAACCCACCTATCAAAACTCAGAGTTATTAGATGTCGATTTTTAAAATCTATTTTTCACCATTGAGACTTGAAGTGGCCCAGTAAAAAGTCGAAGAGCCGATGGTCTCGGACCAAATTGCGGATGAAGATGGATAACTCTAAAATCAAGAGGCTTTGTGTTGATAATAAGGCCAAATTTCATCGAACAACTTGTTGATAAATAACACGTTTCGGGTAATTTTATACTATAGTTGACTCGATTCTGATAACTGAAGTGGCATTTAAAAAAAATTTGTTGTTGGAATCTGATTATATGGGGACCATCAAATCACATTGAGTACCTTTAAACATATATATTTGCTCATGCATACATATTGGTAAACAAAGTACATATGGCAAAGGGGATATGAGCATTAGTGATTGACACAGTTCACTTCTCTCCCTAAGGTTGGAAAATTACTGATATTCATTTCAGTCCAAATATTTTTGTCCAAAAGTATAGCAAAATGCGCGACTGTTTGTTTAAAAACAACAATTTCCCCACAAATAACTTGTTGGAAAGTGAAATTTCCAAATAAAGTATAGGCATGAATTTGACAACTGTTGAAAATTGTTGCATTTGGTATGTGAAAATTTTCACCAAAGTTAGGTGGACAACTCAACTCACTGTGATTTAAGCTCTTTTACCCATTCCATGTCTTTTAACCTCTTCCCTCATTAAATAACTATATTATTTTGATATCTCACATGGCAAGTTGCACCAACATATATAGAACTGCTTACATTATGATAGTGGTGACATGCTCTATAGTTTAGATGTTATATTAACACTTCTCCTTTGACCCATTAATTCCAGTAATTTATATTTTTATGTACATTGGTCTGTACTTCTTTAGATAATAACAGTATACTCAAAATTATGATTCCTATGATAGCAATTTACTATCGCCAAGGGATGGGTTAAACATCTGGCGATCGTGATCGTACTCTCGTTTAAGGTTTGGTCTAAAAATAATTGCATGTCTCACACCTTATATAAGCCTTGTCACTGAGTCGCGGTCATATTGGAACCATCCAGCCCCGTTCAGAACAGTTGTTTTAGTGCTACATATCAAAGTTCTGGAGTATCATTCCATATATGGAATTCATGAATATTCAAAGATCCATACATGGAATGCTACTCCAGAACTTTGACCTGAAGCAGTAAAACAACGGAACGGGCTGGATGGATCCAATATGACCGCGACTCAATGACGAGGCTTATTGGTCAGTGTCAGAAACGCCTTACTGTAAATAGATTGACCTTGATAACGATTTCGTCAGATTGCCCAATTTCGGCAATTCAACGATAACTAGGTCACAACGAACTATTTCGCCTCTCAAAGCTGAGCCACTTACTGTAAAATGACGATCTAGCGGCAGCAGCCCCCTGTGATGACAAAATCGATAACAGATCGATTCTAAGAAATTGATGCCATAAATGGCGAGTTGCATGGATGCTGATAGTTTGATATATGGATTGTCCATATCGCATTGCGTTTGCGTGGACATACCTTGAGGGGGCATCGGTGGCTCAATCGGTTAGGGGTACAACTCCAAGCCGTTTCGCCTTCCAGCGCTGGCGATAAGGGTTCAAATCCACATGTTTCCATCGTGGACTTTGTAACTCGAAATCGTTATCTGGGAAAGTTGCCAGTTACTTGCCGATGGCCGGTGGTTTGCCGCACATGGTCGTCGAGTTTATCAGCCATTGAAATCACTGTTAGATTAGCCGTAAGTGTGCGGATTTCCTCCACCATTAAAACTGGCAATGTCGTGATATGGCCTTAGTGGCTAAAGCGACATAAAACCCCAATCAATCAATCAATCAATCAATCAATGGACATACATTGAGTGCGTGGTTGTACAATTTGCATATAAATACATGCAGTCCCATTTAAAGTTGGCATATATTGTGCTAAACTATACTTCAGCCGTTAGTAATTTACTACCGTCAAAAACGACAGGTGAAAGGTTTGGAAAATTCGTTGCTTATTCCATCACAAAATCAACAATGGGAAAGGAAATAAAATAATCATGCATGCACGACACCGAAACTTCTCAGGATTTACCGACCAGGGATGTGGCTAGAGTGTCTCCGCTGGGGGGGGGTGTCCACCTTGGGAATTTCCAACTGCACCCCCCCCCCCCTTGAGTCGGAATCACACCAACACAACTTTTTGCATAATTCCATTTGCACCCCCCCCCTGGTGTACCTCATGCTCAGGCCTAATTTCCTATATATTCATAAGCCATGCTTCTATTTTCCCAGTATGAGAACATTAAGATATTTTAACCTGAAAATTGCCCCCCCCCCCCCAAAAACAACTAGTGATCTAATTCCAGACAAATGCACACAGCTACCGACAACAGACCAGGAAACACCGGGCCGACCATGGTTGTTTGGCCCGGTGTGAGAAATTTTTTTAAACTATACAAGAAAATCGCAAATCCTACCATCTAGACTGGCCTCAACTGAAGCTTTCCTAGTGTTGAAAATTTCAAACCTCATGCCCCCCCCTCAGGTTGGAAAATTCTTCAACTGATGACCATTTATTTCTACAAGTTTGACCAAATGTAGTAAAATATTGTTTTGCTAAACTAATTAGCAGTTTTGTATTGGCCATTTGGATGGGGCAATGACACACCATGGTTCGGCCCGGTGTGCGAAAATTTTGAAATCTGAACAATAAAATCGCAAAATCCTAACATCTAGACTAGCCTCAAGCCTTCCTACTGTTGGAAATTTCAAACCCTACACCCCCACTTAGGTTGGAAAATTTCCAACTGATGACAATTCCAATGACAATGTTGACCAATTGTATGACAATATTGTTTTCTTAAATTAACTAGAAGTTTTTGACTGGCCACGGGGGAGGGACCAGGACACAAGCTTTCCAAGTGTTGGAAATTTCCAACCTGTCACCCCCCTAAGGTTGGAAAATTTCCAACCGATGACCATTTCTGTCAAAATTTTTGACCAAAAATAGGAACATATGCAAATATTGGTCGAAAAACAATAAATTCCCCCCAATAAATTGTTTTATAATCAAACTACAAGAACATTTTCAACCTATTGTTGGTGTGAAATTTCGTTGTGGCAGGTATGAAATTTCCAACTATTGAAAATATAGCTCTCTGCTGGGGGGTGGTGAGACACCCCCACATCCCCCTCTGGCCACATCCCTGTACCCGACCCATCGCCATTGGATTGTTATATAGCCCATATCACGTTATAACCGTGTTCGAACACCGACAAAAAAGATTCCCGACCGAAATTACGTGGCTTTTGTGGATGTATACATGTATATATTGTGTTATGTTAGGCACCCATGCTTAAAGATTGTCTATCTCTTCCTAAATACGTATTATATAGTTTATAAAATTATATATATGAGTATAAAGCCACATATATACTAATTAGAAACGCTTCTATCAATTAATATTGATTTTATATCGATATTTTCTTATATAATACGATAATCAAGTGGGACATTTTTCGTTACTATTTTTAGATAAGAGTTTATGATCTTTGGAAACGAAGGTGACTTCCAATCCTTATTCGATTTTTCCCCCCGCTAAAATAAAGGGCGTTGTAGGGTGACCACCAAGACACTCTTTCCACTTGCGTCACACACCCAACCCGATCCAATATGGCCGTCGTTCAGAGGGGTTCAATTAGGGCACCCATGCCATTTATCGACCCCTTGTCCGATTTAGGTCAAAGGATGCCTCCATGACATTCTAAATATTCACCCACATACCGCCCCACTACGATCCAAAATGGCCACCGCCCAGATGGGTTGAAATAGGACACACATGCCGTTTCTCGGCCCCTTGACCGATTTAGGTCAAACGAGGGATGTTGTAGGGTAGCCCCCCAAGACATTCTAAATATTCACCCACCTTTATCCAAATAGGGTTTCAAATAAGACACCCATACACTTTATCGGCCCCTTGACCGAATTAGGTCAAACAAAGAGTGTTGTATGGTGGCCCCCAATACATTCTAAATATTCACCCACCCGATCCAAAATGGCTGCATGCCGTCCAGATGGGTTCAAATATGGCACACATGCCATTTCTCGCCCCATAATCTTGACCCATTTACGTCAAACAAAGGGTGTTGTAGTGTGGCTCCCCCCCCCCCAAGATATTCTAAATATTCACCCCATGCATCCGATCCGAAATGACCGCCGTCCAGAGGAGTTTAAAAACGGCACCCATTTCATTTCTCGTCCTTGGCCGAGTTAGGTCAAACAAAGGGTGATGCATGTTTTTAATTGGGGGGCTCGTTTTAAAATAAATATTTTTAAATTGATATTTTACTCGTTTTAATTACACGCCCACTGCATGTGGCCAAGAATAGTTACAAAATTCATCAACTCATCTGAACACTGCGTGGCGATTAAAGGTACTCAATCTGATAAAACTCCTCTCAAATACTATTTCAATGGCTTCGGGGTTCAAAAATATTTGATTCGAGTCGAGGAAGTCACCCATCAAAGCTCAGATTTGTTAGATATCGATTTTAGAAATCTATTATTTTTCATTATCGGGAATACTATCTGGCCCAGAACTCAGTCAAAATTGCGTTAAAATTACCACTTGATTTTAGAGTTATCCATCCTTGTCTGTTTGAATAGATTTGGAGTACACATCCAGAGCAGATTACGGCAGTTATTAGTACTCATCTCGAGAACATAACAAATTTCAAAAATCAATATCTAATAACTCTGAGCTTTGTTTGATGGGTTCCTCGACTCGAATCAAATATTTTTTACCCCCAAAGCCAAAGAAATAGTAATATAGGACCCTCTGATCGGATTGTTGTTGTTGGGATCTGTTGAGATGGGGACCCTCTTTACGGATTGAGTACCTTTAAATGAAAGTTTGGCATAAATCCACGTGACTTCACTTCATATCCACGAATTGAGGGTAATTTTTGCGATATGAATTACCTTCAGGGTTGTGACTGATTTTGAATCTTCGTTCACACCGCGTGTGGCTTTAAATGTTTTATGAACTGAATAACTCATGCACATGAAACAATTCATGCATGAAGATGTGGTCATACAATTTAAATTAAAGGTAAATATATTTTAGAACTTCCTTAATATTTCCCAACGAAGTGTGACGTTTATGGGCCCGATGGCTTGAGAGCAAATTATCACTATCAAAAATGTTTAGTTCCATGACTCATGTTCACTCTCCTATATAGAACACCTGTGTGACAATTTAATACTTATTTGCACTTTACTTGCTAAGTAATGCATATGCACACCAATATAATTGCAATTTACACACTGTAATACATTATATCATATAACTTTTGCACGGGAGCGTAGCTATATTATAGATCGGGATGGGTGACGATGTTTTCGTGCTTTATGAAAATACATTTTCCAACTAAAAACAAGTGCAAGAAACTCGACCAATAAGTGCAATTCCAGTGTTAAAAATTCCAGCTCATGCAGAGTGGAAAAAATCCTTATCCTTGAAAAAAAAAATCCCATTCATTCATTTGTATGACTGTTCAGAATTTATTTCAACAAACAGAGGCATGTCAAAATTATGATCTATATATATACACCTACTATAATATCAGAATCTAGTAACTACTATTAAAGTGATGTGAAACACTCCAGTAGGGTGATCAGATATAAATAGAGAATAATCTTGTTCAAAGTAGTTATTTTTACAAATATTATATCTAACTTGACAACACACAACGTCATTCATATATATTAATTAAATGCAGGACTGCCGATTGGCGAAATCATTTTCGTTAGTTTGTCGCCGATAGAAGCGTCCCGATTCGAGTAGTAAATATTTACAATTTAGCATAGTTCACACAATGTTTTCTATGGAATGGTACGGTCGATTTGCTTGAGATTTTCGGTGATGTTAGAAGAATGTTACATTCCTCCAGTTGGCATAGCACCTGAATACTAACTTATCAGTTTCACGCACCCGAACAAGTACATAACATGTCTTTAACCCGTTCTATGCTAAATACTCATTGATGAGTAGTTACCTCATAGGAAATGTTCAGATAATAAGTTTAACAAACGATCATAATTGAACTTATTATCTGAACATTTGCCCTAAAAATAAATAGGACTTCTTCAATCGTATTATCTGTCCTGAACACCTCTGTATATGCATATACTAATAGACCATGCCAGTCCAATGTAAACTATTATAAATGAGCCGCAGAATACATTTATTTCAGAAAGGATTATTATTTAAAGGCCCGCTTAATTTTCAAATCCCCAGATGACATTATATAAAATATATGCCATAGTATATACCATTTGAAAGAGGAAGCCCCAAAACATTGTATTATCCACGTATCCCGTGTAATAAGCTGTGGACATGTTGTTTTTGTTGAGAAACCGACGTGTATGCTGTGGTCAATTTCTGCACAAAGTACATTATTTTCAAAGGAAGGTGAATAACTCTATATATTTAGATATAGAGTTATTTCCCTTCCATTGAAAATAAACAAAAGTTTGAATTATGTTTCATTCTGGGAGCCATAACGGAGAAAATGATTTTATGATTTCAGCCATATTTTATTTCTCAATGGGCACATTCTGAGACACAGACGTTCCAAATGGTGATGGATTATAGTATTTTAATCATATTTTATGGCATATTTTGTTACTAAAACCGTATATCAAGTCACTATAAAAAAATAATAATGACTTGAAAATTAAGTGGGCCTTTAATCATTGGAAATCGGAGGGGACGCTGGGCGATACCAAACTACAATGTAGAGTTCAGCCCCCTGCTACGTACATACAATGTGAGGAAATCAGTCAATTTGTTTTATATAAAGGTAATCAATCCGATTCGATGGTCCCCGTATCATCAGATTCCAACAACAACAACATTTTTTGAATTGCCGCTTCAGTTATCAGAATCGATTAATTGCCCAAAAATAATGCTAACCACAATCAACTATAGTATAAAATTGCCCAAAACCTGTTATTTATCAACATTTTGTTCAACGAAATTTTGCCGGTTTGTCAAATATCTGATACAAAAAAGCCACTTGATTTTAGAGTTATCCATCTTTATCCGCAATATGGTCAAAGAAATTCTTCTCGTTGACAGTCTACTGGGCCACTTGAAATTAAAATAATAGATTTCAAACATCGATATCTGATCACTCCGAGCTTTGATGGGTGGGTTCCTCGACTCGAATCAAATATTTTTTACCCCCGAAGCCAAGGAAATAGTAATTTGCGAGCGATAATTCGGATTGAGTACCTTTAAGACTTTTGTCGGTTACAATTCATTTTACAATATTGTGAGAAACTGAACTGTTCATATTCATTTTGAAATTGGCTAGAATGAACCATAATGCATGGTAACCGACAAAACTCTTCAATAAAAAAATGCTAGATTATATCACGTATATATATACGCAATGACAGTGGTCAGACCAGCGTAACAGGGGACTGAACTGTGCCCCCTATATCGATACGCCATCTATACCCGAGATAGTTGAGTTCATCCTCACCTTGTTATCATAAAGTTGCATCTTGAATCTATCGAAGTAATAATAGACCTCCGCTTCTTCCTCCGTCAGATCATTATACTTAGATACGGCCTCGAAGCCAAAAGCCTGAAAATGTCCATCCGGATCAAGCAGCAGACAAGTTGGGGTTTTATGCAACAAAAAACCCTGCGTTTGACCCCAGTTCTTGTTGGTGTAGATAGCTGTTTTGTTGGAACTGAACGAATATGCATACCCACTGAATGTCGTCCCGAAGTCTATAGCAGCAACTATGTCGTACTTATCCGCGGTTTCTGTCAGGTTGTCTGTGAATTCGTACTGACTCGACCCAGGAGAAGCAGGAGTTCCTTCCCCTGTTTCCGATTGTCCTTCGCTTCCTCCCGTGCCCGGCTCCATGTTTTAATATAACCCCTGTACTTCTATTGACAGGGCGTCTTTAATAAGCTTGTTCCATGGCTCCTCTCCTCCAAAAGAATGATGTTATGCAAGTAACAGTTGTTATCCCTTGTTGGCTTTCAATCCGTCCGATGAAATTATATCCGACTCAATGTCACGAGAAATCTCTTTGTCGCGGCTGTCACTACCAAGTGTGTGCTTTATATAATCCAGGTTTTCCCCAACTATGACTTGTGCTAATGTTGCTATTACCAGGAAGTATAAACAACAGTGGAATGTTGATACAAAGCAAAATGCATGCACCCTCTGCGTTAACGTACGTCGAATTTATCTGCAAAACGTGCGTCGATGCCGGCAATGGCACAACAAAGCCGTGGTCTAATTCCGCAGAAAACTGATATTTCACCAAGAGACGCTACTGGGAATCAATTTATTGATTTTTGAGGCTCGACTGTTGTGGATTTTTATGATAATGGGGGATTTGCTTGGTAATGTTCGGCATGGACTCGAGGGTCGCTGCATGATTCACCAAGTAATTAATGCCGTTTTGGACAAAGAAGAATTAAATCTGACATTATCCACCCACCACTGTGGAGCTTGCACATGTGAGAGTCTGTGACTGAGATCGTAAGGTCGTGATCTGGTCTGAGGAGGAACATCGGAAATCGCTGCAGGAAATAAGGTACGTGTCGTCGTCGCGCCCATGTAGTTTATGGTATACATGTAACAGTTAGATAAATATTGCATGATTCTAACGCATTCGCTAATGTTCCGATACGCTAAAAGAGCAAATAATAATTTGTTTAATGGACTCTACCGCTCACCATGTTTACCATGCAGGTCAAGACTGTTAGCTTAATTACTATCGCCGTCACAAGGTATATATGCAATGTGTACACTTAGCTCCGGATTTAATTGCAATCGTCGCAACTGAGGGCCTGCATGACCGGCAAAATTCTCATTACATGACATAATTCATTACAACAGACATATATGTGACCCGCCATATCAAATCCAGTCGTAAGTCGGGATTATTTTACCATAGGTCGCCTCGCATATATAAGAGAATGCATTGGCCTAACAATGTTTTATCATTTTTTTTAAATAAATGTTTCTTACAATTTTTAGGACATAAAATAAAAAAAACACATTACCCTGCATGGAGCCCCACACATATATAGAAGAGTGTCGTCTGCTCATGTTTGTCTGGGGCTCTGTGTGGGTGAAATTATAAAATTGTTAAAGAATACAAGAAAAAATTATTAAAATTGTAAAAAATTGTTAGGCCAATGCATTCTCTTATATATGCGAGGCGACCTATGGTCGACTCGCGTATATAAGAGAATGCATTGGCACAGGGTAAAATGAAACTACTGTTGATGTGAATTACGAATAGCTATAGTAGTCGTATATTTTTTGGACTGTCCAAAACCTTTTAGCACAATTGACGACTACGATCGAGTCTGTTTGTGAGAAAATCTTGCCGGTCAAACTTCTTGCCACTCGCAGTAAGGTGATATGGCTCTGTTTGTCGTGATTATTTTGTACTTAAATATTTTGTTATCAGGTCATAGTAGTGGACTCGATGATTTCATCCAAAGATATGGGCACGTCGTGGCATGAAACAAATACATGTGTATAATTTCGCGCTCCGCGTGTATAATGTTTCGCTAATTCTTGGTATAAATGGGCCATGTGCGTTTTATTTATACAAATGGGAATTTTTTGGGACGGATTAAAGGTCGAACTGCGACCCGGAGGCCGAGTCCGGTAAAAGGTGTAGTTGGGAATTGTGGTGAGATGCATGAGAAACCTTCAGCGATAAGCCGTATATAGTTGTTGTATAATATTTGAAGGATTAGTTGTTCTAGCGGAATTATGAGTTGGTCATTCGTTAAACCAATATATGTTATATTCTATAATTACAATCATGGGTATATAATATATGATCTTGAGCGCGTTACCATTTCTGACATTGGTTTTCTTGTTTATATATACCCCGGAGTCAACTCCCTCATTGAGGACCAGATAAATGATCTCTAACTTATTACTATAATGATGTAAGCTATTTGTGAGTTTTTTTAAAACCCGAAACCGCAATCGTAGCAACGGGTGTGGCCAAACAGCAACTTATAGAAAGAACACAAATTCTAGTGACGTATTTTATAATGGTACCGACTTCGTAATTTTTATCAATAGTACAGTTCATTATGCAAAAGTGTCTTTTGTGAGTGATAAACTTCGAAATCACGAGGTTTGCGCTTTTGATTATTGTATTTGCAATTTATAGAGTTATGTGATGCGAAAAGTAGTTATGTGATTGATTCTTATTTGTCAGATATTTGAAGGTCAACTTAAAAAGAAATTATCACCTTAAAGGTACTAAATCCGATCAGAGGGTCCCCATATCATCAAGATACAACAACATTTCTTCAAAATACGAGTTAGTTATCGGAATAGATTAATTACAACAAATTATGCTAACCACTGTCAACTATGGTATCAAATTTCCCAAAAAGTTTTATTTATCAACATTTTGTTCAACGAAATATGGCCGTATTATCACTTGAGTATTCACGAAATTTGCCGTATTACAACTTGCTTTAGAGTTATCCATCTTCATCCGCAATTTTGAACGAGACCATTCGTCTGGCGGCGTGTTCTTGGCCACACACAATTGAAATAAAAAACTACAAAAATCGATATCTGATCACTCTGAGCTTTGATGGGTAGGTTCCTCGACTCGAATCAAATATTTTTACCCCCCCCCCCCGAACGCAAAGAGATAGTAATTAGGGAATTAGGGGTGTTTAATCGGATTGAGTACCTTTAAACAGATATACCATGATTCTGTTAGTTTGAAACCAGTAGCAATAAAGGGCGTTCCAGAATCGATGACATTTTCGAGTTATTGATTTTCCTTGATATGATCAAGATAACAATAATCATCTTCATGTTACCGCTGTGATGACAGTTGCAATCAGTTAACAATCACTTCAATGTGAACTGAAGCTATCGAAGATATTCATTTTGTGTCGCGGATATTGTATTGGTACTCGGTCCGATTCGATGGTCACCATATAATCAAATTCCAACAACAACATTTTTAGCAATGCCGCTTCACGCGGCTTCAGTTATCAGAATCGATTAATTGCCCAAAAATAATTGCTGACCACAGTGTGACTGTTAACTATAGTATAAAATTGCCCGAAACATGTTATTTATCAACATGCCGTTCGAAGAAATTTGGTCTTATTATCAAAAGAAAGACTCTTGATTTTAGAGTTATCAACCTTCATCAGCAATTTGGTCCGAAATCGTCGGCTCGTCGACTGTTTACTGGGCCACTAATAATTATCGATGGTGACAAATAATAGATTTCAAAAATCTATATATAATAACTCTGAGCTTTGATAGATTGGTTCCTCGACTCGAATCAAACATATTTTACCCCCGAATCCAAATAAATAGAAATTGAGGGGCGCTTAATCGGATTATGTATCTTTGATTGGTGAAATTTAACTTTCCTTCTAAGAACTTCTTGAAATGATGGACTATGCAACGTTTTCATGATGAAAAGGAGGGACCCTCAGACTAAACATCTGATAGAGGCCCTGAAGTACAAAAACAGAAACCCTGCCGAAACCTAAACCATTAAACCTGAACGATAAAAGTCCAATTAGTCCAATAAGATAGGACCTACCGAAGTTTAATCAAAACTTGACGGTAAACATGGGGAAATGTTGAGGCACTGAAAACGATATCTGAAAATCAAATTCAGACTTAAATATTTAAACTTTATCTATATCTAGATTTGCGAATGTCTGTCTGTATTCTATATACATTCACAGGGGACCATCTAGATGGACAAAATGGGTCTACTAGGGGTAATTATTTACGAGAAAGATAATGGTGCGGGTTAGAATGTTCTATAGTGACGCATTTGTTGTCAGGGGAAGTACAGGGGGGGGGGGGGGGGGGGGCATAAATATTTTGTTGTCGCCGATTGCCACGAAACTTATATATAATCATCCCCATGATATAAGGAATCTAATAGTGTGATTTATATATGTCAGAAGTGGCACCGTTCGGGTCAGGGATGCACGGAAGGGGAAATGGGCACCAAAATTGATAAAAACCAATTTTAGCGCTGAGGGGCCATCTAGATGGCACCAAAGGAGTCTACTAGGGGTAACTTTTTACGAGAAAGATAATGGCGAGGGTTAGAATTTTCTAAAGTGACGCCGTTGTTGTCAGGGACAGAGAATGGGGAGGGCAGAAATATTTTTTGTCGTCGATTGCCACGAAACTTATATATAATCATTCCCATGATATGTGGCATCTAATGGTGTGGATTAAATATCTCAAAAGTGATGCCGTTCGCGTCAGGAATGCACGGAAGTTGAGAGGGGAACCAAAATGATAAAACTAATTTTAGCGCCGATTTCCACCAAATTTATATATATTCTTCTCCATGATACAAGGAATCTAATTATGTGATTTAAAGACGCCAAATTGCTGTCGTTTGGATGAAATATTGTGGGGGCACTAAATTTGATAAGAATGGGTTCAGTCGCCGATTTCCACCACACACTATAAATTATCATACCCATGGAAGAGTCTAATAGTGTGGCTTAAATCTGTCAAAAGTTGCGTCATTCGAGTCAGGGGTGCACTGAAAGGCAGACGGGCACCAACATTGATGCGCAATATTTTAGCGCCAATTTCCACCAAAGTGATACACATTCTTATCCATGATACGAGGAGTCTAATCGTCTGATTTACAGACGCCATATTGGTGCTGTTACGGTGAGAGATGGGGTGGGGTGGACACTAAATTTGATAAAAATTTGTTTAGTCGCCGATTAGCACCAAAATTATAAATAATCATCTCCATGATATCAGGAGTCTAATTGTGTGGTTTAAGGATGTCACAAGTGGGGCCATTCGAGTCAGGTATGCATACAGTGTGAGAGGGACACACACAAAAAACAAGACAACAGTTTGTTTAGCGCCGATTTCCACCAGATTGATACATATTCTTCTCCGTGTTACGAGGACACTAATCGTGTTGTTTAGATACGACAAATTGCTGCCGTTTGGGCGAGATATATGGGGCCCTAAATTTGATACGAATTTGTAAACTCGCATATTTTTACCAATTGCATTTCCATAATGAGTTTAAGTGTGTGGTTTAATGATGACAAAAGTGGCGCCGCTTCAGTCTGAAATAGGGACGGGAGGGTCACAAAACTGATAAAAAATATGTTTAGTGGCAATTACCATCAAATTCATACACGTTCTTCTCAAATGATACGAGGAATAAAATCGTGCGTGTTAAAAACGCATAATGAGCTGGTAAAACTGATACATAGAATAAAGCATTAAACGTTTAGTTATCATTTTATTTAAGATATACTCATTTTCTTGCAAACTGGGAGACCGCCAATATATAGCACCATGAACAGAGGAGCACCTGGTCGTTTCTTTAAAACAGTTGTAACTTCATGGAGATGTGATAGCCAGGTGTCCTCAAAATCTTAGTCTAACCAACTAGATTGTTTGATACATCTCTATATATGTAAAACCTAATTGTCGTCTTTTATTTTTGCGAACTAATGTGTTTATGGTGTTCATGTTTCATGGCATTACGTCTGACGTATATACGCAGTTATAAATGAATAAATACTTCTTTATTAGTGGAACAGATTAATCGCGATAAACAAAATGACAATCGACAAGGTGAGCCACTACTTATTTTCCATGTGTAATAATCATGTTTTGTGATGCTATTTGAATATATACTTTATGAGAATACGTGTAACAGTTTGACCAAGAGTATCCTCTATTACCACCAAATATCCACAGCTGCACAGCATGCAGAGGGTTTCACATCACTTTAACCTGGGCAACGCCGGGTAACCCTGCTAGTATAGTATAATATACGCGATTAGCGATGTTTGATGACAAATCATTGCAGCAGTTTTATTTTCACAACAACGGTTTCAAGACGCGATGGTCGAATATATCAACAAAGTGTATCTATTTCCTCATATTATTCTTGGTATAGTCAGTATAGTGATGATTTTACAGACTGTTATATTTTTGCATATGCATTTACCCACTGCTAGGGCCTATTAATTGTAGGCTTGTAGCTGGGCATTATATACAAGCCATGGTTCAATAAAGCATGTCGAGGTGCCCGCAGAAATAACCGCAAAGCGATACGTGAATATGCATCGCGACAAAATCGCTTAAGCTCCCTCTGAAATAGAAACGAGTACGTAGTACGAAAATACTCACCTTTCTAATCCTATGGTTCGAGTACCGTATACGAAAATATCCAAGTACATTTTAAATCATATTTCGCCCATTGGTCCATGGCAAGTAAAACACCTCCAGAAAAACACTCATAGAGGGCTTAATGAGTCCCTTTAAAGTGAGTTAAACACCCCGGTAGGGTGATCGATCCAATAGAAATGGAGAATAATCTTGCTGAAAGTAGTTATTTTTACAAATCTTAAATCCAAACTAACAACACACACCGCCATTATTATATATAAATTAAATTCAGTGACTCTCGATGGCGAAATTGTTTTCATTACTTTATCGCCGATAGTTGCGTCCTGAATCGAGAAGTCAATATTTACAATTGAGCGTAGTTCAGATGATGTTTTCTACGGAGTGGTCCGGTCGATCTGCTTGAGATTTTTAGCGATGTAGTAGAATGCTACATTCCCCATAGATGGCATACTGCCTGGATACTATCTTAACAGTTTAACGCACGTGAACAAGTCCATAATATGTCTTTAAAGGTACTCAATCCGATAAAACTCCTCTCAATTACTATTTCAATGGCTTCGGGGGTCAAAAATATTTGATTCGAGTCGAGGAAGTCACCCATCAAAGCTCAGATTTGTTAGATATCGATTTTAGAAATCTATTATTTTTCATTATCGGGAATTCTTTCTGGCCCAGAAGACAGTCAAAATTTCGTTATTATTACCACTTGATTATTACCACTTGAGTTATCCATCCTTGTCTGCTTGAATAGAGTTTTGGCGTAAAATCTCGAGCAGGTTACCAAATTGACGGCAGTTATTAGTACTCATCTCGAGCAATAAACAAATTTCAAAAATCAATATCTAATAACTCTGAGCTTTGTTTGGTGGGTTCCTCGACTCGAATAAAATATTTTTTACCCCCAAAGCCAAAGAAATAGTAATATAGGACCCTCTGATCGGATTGTTGTTGTTGGAATCTGTTGAGATGGGGACCCTCTTTACGGATTGAGTACCTTTAATTGATGAAAGTTATCTTTTTCCTTCTTTAGATAAATTCTAAAAATGGCGGCGGAAGCAAAGAAAGATTTAATTGCGGACGCTAAGAACTTCTGTGATGGATTAAGCAACGTTTTTATGATGAAAAGGCGGGACCCTCAGACTAAACATCTGTTGGAGAAATCTAAAATGTTGATAGAGGCCCTGATAGTACAAAACCAGAAACCCGTGCCGAAACCTAAACCGAACCTGAACAGTTCGGTGGCTAAAACGCGCTCTGCTGGAGGGATGGGACAGTTGTGGGTTCAGTTAGAAGATATGAAGAAAGAAAACGAATTCCTGAAGCGCAAGTTTGATAGATCTGTGTCACATCCGCATGACGAGAAACAGGTCGCAAAAATGCAGCAACAAGAAAGTAACGACGCAATGTTGGCAGATTTGGGTCAAACGAAGCGCGAAAACGAGGCGCTTGCCGTTGAAGTTGAAAGGTTGGGCAATGAAATCAAGGACCTACACTTTGTGAATAGAAACATTCAGGATGAGTACAAGAAAGTGAAAATCCTACTGGAAACTAAACAATCGGAATTGGAGAGGTTCGTCAGAGATTGCAAGTCCATGGAATCAAAACTCAACTCAACAGAATCAGAAAATGACAATCTCAAACAAAGGTTCGTTGATTAGTTTTTTTTCTTCAAATTCAGCACCGTTTATGTCGTAAATAAATGACTATCGGACCTGGTAAAATGCCAACTTGCCAGTCAAATTTGCCAGTGAACATGTGAACGCACCCTTAGGACCATGTATGTAAACATACTTTAACCATTTCAAAACTAAATAGATTCTCACAGTCAGTTAAATAGTATACATCGGAATGGTCTATCATTGATTTGGAGGGACGTTAATTAAGTGAATAAAACAGACGACAGATATATAAAAGTACAGAAGGACCCTATTTATTGAGGGAAATGTTTAGACAATAAGTTCAACAAACGACCTACATTTCCCATGGGATAACTACTCATCAATGATTCTTTATAGACTAATAGTATAGAAAGGGCGTGGCGAACTATTTTTGAAGAGTTGTAAATTTCATGCCTCATATCCGTTGAAAATATTCCAGCCTTATGGGTATCATGACCTATGAGTATATAATATATGTTTCGAGAGGGGGTTGCAGTTGGAAAATACAAGGTGGACCCCTCGCCCAAATGGAGACCCTCTGCAGCCACATCGCTGACCGACAGCTTGTGTTTTTAACGCCACCGGTGTATACTGTTGGCCAAATTATAGAAATCCATGGCCCTATGTAGGTTTTATAAATATATAATTGTTTTTTCCGGTTATTTTGGGACGCGTTAAAGTTGTACTGCGACCCCGAGTCCGGTAAGAGCTGTAGTTGGAATGTCCAAGTTCGTGAAAGTTCTATTGACTATGCCGATGATTTGAGAAGCATTATTAAATTGTTTTAGGATATTGTAGAAAAGCTAATCTGGCCGTGTCAAATTGAGCTATAGCGATGGGATATCTCGCAGGACAACACTTTTCGGGTTTTTGTGGGGTGTGTATTCGCTGGATGTCTTATAGTTGCAGTATATAACTACATGTATTATGACGCGTTAATTGCGTTCGATGTTTTAGGTATGAACAATGGCTGAGTCATGCACACTTGAAGATTTTATGGCGGGAACACAATTTTTGATCCGCATTTAGAAGCTTTCTGGTTAGGTGAATGAAAACCCTGCAGTAATAAGGCTGAAGGGGTCACTCTCACACAAAAAAAGTGCTGAGGGGTACACATGGTTTGGAAATGTGCTGAAGGGTACACAGGGTTTGTGATCGGCACGAACACCATTACATAAATTGTGTTTATGAAAGTCTGGCGCCCATTAGCAGTTTGTTTTCAGTACGTTTTAATATTCATTGGAACGTAAACAATTATTCTCTGACAGAAATCATGGCAGATACGAAGACTGAATGTCCTTTATAATGACATTTCAAACCCTGTGTACCCTTCAGCACATGTATTTTGAAAATCCTATGTACCCTTCAGCACTTTTTTTGGTGAGAGTGACCCCTTCAGCAGTAATAAGCCGTAGTTTTTTGTAATAATTTCAAGGATTAGTTGTTTTAACGGAATTCTGAGGCGGTGCATTCATGTAACCCTATATTTTATATTAAAATTTATATTTATGGCTAATAATATGATCTTGGTAGCGTTACCATTTCTGACTATGGTTTTCTTGTTAAAACATGTTTTTGTAACTAGATGTCTTGAACCATGAATACATATTAATCTCTCTGACAGGCTAGTGAAGAGTGTGAAGCCCATGGTTAGAGTTCCAGAATCAAACAACGTGGAGAATATATCGGACAAGTGCCGCCCGAGTACCCTAGCGATTCGATACAACACGTTAGAGAGCCAGGAATGGGTCGATGCCAAGGAGGCTTTGGAGGATCTCGACGCGTTCGTGGAGGAGGAAATCACCAAGTTTCTCTGCGCGGCTCTAACGGTTAGTTTGATAGTGGAAAGCAAGCTCCACGCAGAGTGATCAGTCCCCATGCAGGACTTGCCGCGTAATGTGAATAAATGTCACATTTATTTAAAGGTACTCAATCCGATAAAACTCCTCTCAATTACTATTTCAATGGCTTCGGGGGTCAAAAATATTTGATTCGAGTCGAGGAAGTCACACATCAAAGCTCAGATTTGTTAGATATCGATTTTAGAAATCTATTATTTTTCATTATCGGGAATTCTTTCTGGCCCAGAAGACAGTCAAAATTTCGTTATTATTACCACTTGATTATAGAGTTATCCACCCTTGTCTATTTGAATAGAGTTTTGACGTAAAATCTCGAGCAGGTTACCAAATTGACGGCAGTTATTAGTACTCATCTCGAGCAATTAACAAATTTCAAAAATCAATATCTAATAACTCTGAGCTTTGTTTGATGGGTTCCTCGACTCGAATAAAATATTTTTTACCCCCAAAGCCAAAGAAATAGTAATATAGGACCCTCTGATCGGATCGTTGTTGTTGGAATCTGTTCAGATGGGGACCCTCTTTACGGATTGAGTACCTTTAATTGAGACTTTTGTAGGTTACAATTCATTCTGCATTATTCTGAGAAACTGACCTGTCCATATTCATTTGAAAATTGTCTAGATCAAGCCAGAATAAATAGTAAATGACAAAACACTTCAGTAAAAAAGGTTAGATTTTTTTTTTTAGAAAGACGTCTGTTCTGTGCTAAAGTTTCTGCACAAAGCATATTATTTTCAATGAAAATTGGAATAACTCTTTATATATAGATATAGAGTTATGCCGGCAGCGGTCAGATCACGCAGCGAGGGGACTGAACTCTGTTTTGCAGCTTGAGTGGAGATGATTAGATTGAAACAATCCTGGAAATAGTTAGTGTCTGACATTTGCAGAAGGAGGTCCCCAGAGGGTGAATTTAGTGACCCAATCCCGCACAGCGGACTATAGCGTCTCCAAATTAACCCTCTGCAAACTTCATTCTGTTTAGGCCTCATCTTCTGGGAAATATTTATTGTCTCAAATTAACATTGTTTTTGGTTACTTTTTCACGTCTGTTCAGTTTATGTATCCCATAATATGCAGAAGATACATTGCATAATCGAGGGGACTATTTAATGAGCAGCACTAGCTGCAACTGGGGAACTTCAATCTGATCATATAGTTCTCCAATAGCAATTGAGGCCTAAGCAAAATGAGTTTGCAAGAGGGTAAATTTGGTGACTCTAGCCCTCTGCATGTGCGGGATAGTGTCATTACATTCACCATCTGGGAACCTCATTTTGAAAATGTCAGACACACTATATCCAGGCTTGGATTAATCAAAACAAAATTAAGTGAACTTCTAGAATCAACAGAATATAACTCTCTATAACGGTCGCGGGAAAATACAATTATTGTTGAGACCGCTATATTATTATTTCGACACGAAATCCATTTCCCATTTCAATCGGGGTAAGGCCTAAGGACCAGTCTATATCGCGCTTCCTGCTTCGGTAACTCATTTGGTTCACAAATAAAGAAAGTAAAGTATAGAGGATATCCACACTTTTTCAGTGGATATGGGTTATATCTCATGAGTGATGACAAACAGTGAATTTGCCTTAGCCACGAGTGGAAATTCAAATGTTTTGTCATCACGAATGAGATTTAACCAATATCCACTGAAAAAGTGTGGATATTCTGTTTATTATATACTTTAGTTACTTGCCTATGGCCCCCAATGAATGTCAATACATCAGAAATTTCAAGCTGATATCACTCACTAGTGGGATATTACTTATATATCACTGCTAAAACCTTATAATTCATGGGCAAGTATACAATAAATGTGTATATATGCAATTTTCACATCAAATTCATGTGCAAACACTTAGTGAATGAATAGTGCCATTGGAAGTTTAAACAGTCGTATGCCATTTCTGTGAATAGTGCCATTGGAAGTTTAAACAGTCGTATGCCATTTCTGTGTTGTATTTTAATTCAGCCAAGTCCAGGCTCGAACCAAGATTACTGGGGACTAATCAATCATGTTTTCAGTCTTCATTCGACCCCTCCAATCATACACATAATATTTCTGTTAAAAAAGTTCTCCGTTTGAAGTAAATTTTTATGTTGAGCCAATTCAGTCACAAACAAGTTTGGTGGTGATCATTCTCATAAAATTAATTGCAACACGAGACGAGATGCAGCCATTTATAATGAACCATATATAGCATGGTTGTTACACGAGCTTTTATGAACTTGGGTAACATTATAACAAGTTTATCCAAGCTGATTGGGGTGGGCGGTCCCCCAGCAGGCAAGGTGCATAGTGCACAGCGATGGCGAAGGTGCACGGATCGATTTCCGATAAGCGATTCGTGTATCTATGCAATGTTGTCAGCAAGTTGCATATTTCCTTTTGTTGGTGGTTTTTACGTGAATTGGGGTGACTTCCTGATGAAATTACCATCAGCACAGTGTTTCCTTATCCGCTAAACTGCCAACGTCGTGATTGATGTGCATGCCATAGCAGTTGAAACGGCGACACATCGTATGTATGCCCAAATTGCCCCACATACATGGGTAAGTATTCACAAATTTTCTCAAAACCTGGATAACTTTATCACATTTTTCTGGAACCTGAGTAACTTTATCACAAATGAAAGTGTCAATGACACTGCTGCTCAACTTGGAAAGGGAATAATTTCATGTGTTACAGTCAATGGAGTGATTAGGAATGTGGAAAGGCCTAGTTATGCAAAGAGTAAAATCCAAGATGGCCACTGGCAGCCATGTTTTTTTGCCGAATGAACCCAAAAAGACTTGTTTCCATTTACAAGTCATTGTTAACATCCATCACAAATTTCATGATGATCCGACAAGAGATACGACCTGTAGCTTGTGTCAAAGGATTTAGTCGTGTAAAGAGTAAAATCCAAGATGGCTACTGGCGGCCATGTTTTTTGTCCGAATGACCCCAAAATGACTCGTTCCCATCTACATGTCATTGTTAACATCCATAAAAAATTTCATGATGATCCGACCAAAGCTACAACCTGTAGCCCGTGCCAAATGATTTAGTCATGCAAAGAGTAAAATCCAAGATGGCCATTGGCGGCCATGTTTTTTGGGCGAACGACCCCAAAATGACTCGTTCCCATCTACATGTCAATATTAACATCCATGACAAATTTCATGATGATCAGAAGAACAGTACGACCTGTAGCCCGTGCTAATGGATTGAATTTTGAAATCCAAGATGGCCGCTGGCGACCATGTTTTTTTGCCGAATGACCCCAAAATTACTCGTTCCCATCTACATGTCAATGACAATGACAAATTTCATAATGATCCGACCAAAGGTACGACCTGTAGCCCGTGCTAAATGAAATTGTTGACGAATACACACACGCACACACCCTTACACGCACACACACACACACACACTCACACACACACACACACCCTCACACACCCACCCCCCCCCCCACACACACACACCCTCGGACGACGGATACCAAGCCACGGCAATAGCTCAAACTTTACAAAGTAAAGTTTACCAGATTGACCAATTTTGCATCAATAGGTTCATGTTATATTTCGTTTTTTTTCAGAGATCGTACGCTGTGTCTCAAGGTCTGTGCCAGCAAGTTGAGATTTCAGTTCTGGAATTAATAAACAACCCAGGCTTCTGTCTTCAGGTATATACACACAAACACATCTGAGTTACATGTATACTGTAATAGCTCAATCAGTATCAGAAACAAGTAGATTGAATCCACTCATTGGCGAGTAATTCTCTTCGGAAATGTTCAAATATAATTCGTTCTTATTAACTTCAGATTTAAAAAAAAAAAAAAAAATCATAATAACAAAGCAGAAACGATGCTAGTTTAGAGTCTAATGTTGTTGTTGTTGTAACTGAGTGTCTGCAACCCCGAATACATATTTAAATATGAGTAAATTCTGAACTATGTTATTCTGTTTTCAGTTTCCTTCTCAAGCCGAGGCGTCTTCCAAGGAACTACCAGACGATGTTAACAGCGTTTTACACAAGTATATGCGTTTGGGGTGCCAGGAGGTGGATGTGGAATGTATTCGGCAGGTGAGACTGTGATTATTGTATATGCGTTTGGGGTGCCAGGAGGTGGAAGTGGAATGTATTCGGCAGGTGAGACTGTGATTATTAACACCACCGGTGTATACTGTTGGCCAAATTATAGAATTCCATGGTCCTATGTAGGTTTTAAAAATAGATAATTGTTTTTTTCCGGTTATTTTGGGACGCGTTAAAGTTTTACTGCGACCCCGAGCCCGGTAAAAGCTGTAGTTGGAATGTCCAAGTTCGTGAAAGTTCTATTGACTATGCCGATGATTTGAGAAGCTTTATTGTTTTAGGATATTGTAGAAAAGCTAATCTGGCCGTGTCAAATTGAGCTATAGCGATGGGATATCTCGCAGGACAACACATTTCGCGTTTTCGTGGGGTGTGTATTCGCTGGATGTCTTATAGTTGCAGTATATAACTACATGTATTATGACGCGTTAATTGCGTTCGATGTTTAGGTATGAACACTGGCTGGGTCATGCACACTTGACGATTTTATGGCGGGAACACAATTTTTGATCCTCATTTAGAAGCTTTCTGGTTTGGTGAATGAAAAACCCGCAGTAATATGGCGTCACTCTCACCAAAAAAAGTGCTGAAGGGTACACAGGGTTTGAAAATGTGCTCAGTGAAGGGTACACAGGGTTTGTGATCGGCACGAACACCATTACATAAATTGTGTTTATGAAAGTCTGGCGCCCATTAGCAGTTTGTTTTCAGTACATTTTAATATTCATTGGAACGTAAACAATTATTCTCTGACAGAAATCATGGCAGATATGAAGACTGAATGTCCTTTATAATGACATTTCAAACCCTGTGTACCCTTCAGCACATTTTGAAAATTCTATGTACCCTTCAGCACTTTTTTTGGTGAGAGTGACCCCTTCAGCAGTAATAAGCCGTAGTTTTTTGTAATAATTTGAAGGATTAGTTGTTTTAACGGAATTCTGAGGCGGTGCATTCATGTAACCAATATATTTTATATTATAATTTATATTTATGGCTAATAATATGGAACTAAATATATCATCCGGAAATAAAATTTACAAATGACGGACAAATAAAGGTGGACAGCTGGATGAAAAGACTTGTCAATAAAACAACCACACAAGGGAAGACAATCAGATTCGTGTATCTGGGCAAGTTTGTCATTTGCTCTCGGGGGGTCGGTGGCTTCTACGTGCAGTGAAGTGATTTCCTGGTGAAATTAACCCTGTTTTTTTTCTCCACCATTAAAACCGACCACGTCATGACATGGCCAAGCGGCTGATACGATATAACCTCTAATCAAGCCTTGAAATAGGGTGTCTGCCATTTGCAGAATGAGGTCCCCAGAGGATGAATTTAGTTATGCTACCCCGCATAGCGGGCTAGCATCACCAAATTCACCCTCTGGGGACCTCATTCTGCTCACACCTCAGCAGAATGAGGTTCCCAGAGGGTGAAGTTGGTGATGCTAGCCCGCTATACATCACTAAATTCACCCTCTGGGGACCTCATTCTGCAAATGACAGACACCCTATTTCAAGGCTTGACTCTAATGAACAAACACACACACAAATCCCATGAAATCCGTTCCGTTGGATTAGATGTATGTATCTTTATGTGTTTGACCTCTTGTTTGATAATTTAGATTTCGTGTCTGCTTCCAGGAAACAGAGGAAGTTCTTACTGAAGAATTTGAATCTATAATGAGAGAGCACGTGACTAGACTCAAACCTGTCAGCATTTACTTGCGAGAATGTGCGAGAATCACGTGGCAGATGATTGTGCAGCAGCCTCCGATGTTCATATGCACAGACGATACACAGTTCAACAGTGACAAACACAAACTCTGGTGGTCGTGTGATACAAATAATGCTCAAAACATCGACTATTTTATATGGCCAGTGTTACATGAACACGAAGGTGGCATCATGTTGGTTAAAGGCTGTGTTCACACGCATGATTCATCATTATATTGAAGGCGCATGGGACCAATTCAGACATGCAGGATGTATGTTCGTTTATTGCTTTCGGTGGACAAGATTCGCACCCGTATATGCATGTGAGATCGTGCATGGGGAATGTTTTAACGAGGATGTGGAGAACATGCAGAGAGAGTCACCCTACCCTTCTGAATCCTGAATAATATGCAGTTAGGTCGGGGGGGGGGGCATTTTTTCCGGGCACGTATGCCGGCTGTGGGTGGGTGGTCGATGGGACCAACAATTTTTTTTTCCGTAACTCAATTTTTTTTTCTGCAAGTCTTTTTGACTGTTTTGCAATGAGTTTGGCTTAAAACACATTAGAATAAGAGAAATAAATGTAATTCTAACTGCTAAACTGACTGCAGGCAGTTATCGTGTTGTATTTTGTTGCAAATTTTGAAATCCAAGATGGCTGCTGGCAGCCATGTTATTTTGGACGAATGATCACAAAATGACTCGTTCCTATTTACATGTCAATGTTAACATCCATGACAAATAGTATGCACAGAAAATCATATACAGCTGTTTACAGTGAATTTCCCTCTGCAAATATCTATTTTAGTGTTAAAAGGGGGGTGGGTGTCCAAAAATGGTCGGAAAAAAACTGCCGAAAACGGAAACAAATTTGGATGCGGGGGTGGGTTGGTCCCAACAAGGGTCGAAAGTAAAAAATCAGCATCAAATTTTTCCGACCCCCCCCCCCCACTGGTTAGGTCAGATAAACACAATTCCTTTATTGGGAAATTTATTTTCCAAAATGAAAAGAGAGGCAGCTGTTCTATTTATTATATCTGACATATATTTTATATTAGATTATCTGGGGGCTCCTTATTTGGAAAAATAATTATACTTAATATGGGCAAATTCTGAATCATGCCTGCTGGCCTACCGTAATACTTAACATCCACAAAGTTCTATTAAAAGTGGATAAGTGTTTTACTCATGAGAAACGAACTGTGTTATCTGGCCTTAACAGATGGGTTATATATCATGCGTACTGGTACCAGTTAAGAAACTAAGGAATACAATATACATTAATTTCACAGTAATATGATTAGTTTCACACCTATAATATATGGCTTATACGTAATGTCCACACCTACAACAAATAAAGAGCTATAATGAGACTGAATTACACCAAAATGTGTCCTTCGGGCTGATAAATAATCAAAATTCGAATAATTTGATGCTATAAATGATACAGAGCATTTTTTCTGTGGAATCTTGAATACTGGAAACCGTTAAATTTATACCCGAATCTCGACTCCCCAGTATATATTGTACCAGTATACTGTTAAAGACCCAATTAATTTTCGAACCCCCAGATCACGTTATATAAAATATATGCCATATATACCATTTGAAAGAGGAAGGTAAAAACATTGTATTTTCAACTTAATCGATGTAATAAACTGTGAACGTGCTATTTTTGTTGAGATAAAGACGTCTGTTCTGTGCTAAATGTCTGCTCAAAGTATATTATTTTCAATGGAAGGGGGATAACTCTATATATTTAGATATAGACTTATTCGTTATAGACGATCGAGATTCACATGGACTCAAGTTGAAATAAAAATATACAGAAATATATATACGACGCAATTCCCTATGCACAGGCCCAGTCTAAGTTAACTTATATACATACCCGCATTATGTTGTGGGCCACATTCAAATAGAGGGTTTGATTATTTGTAGACTTGTTATTTCCCCAACCGCGGGATTCCACATCAGTACTTATAAATAGCCAATGAGATCTCACTATATTAGTATGGCCGCATGCAAGATAAAGTGAAGAACCATAATGGAAATACATGGTCTTAGGACTGTTTTGTTATGCTATTCCCGTTGGTGTTTGGTCACCTGTTAGTGCCGGACAACTCCTTTACAGTCGTATACCCTGAATAAACGCCATAGGGGGTAACTGGGGTGGAGTGGGACAATGGGTACTGTGGGACAGTGGAGATAACTCCATAATAACCCCTTTTCTCAATGTAATTAATTACATTCAATTACATGTAATTGAAAAAACCTTCAATTACAAATTACATCCAATTACTTGGGAAAATGTAATTAATTAGTATACCTTCAATTACAATTACAATTACCCCAACCCTGCTCCATATCATCGATATATGGATGCACGTCATGCTCATATGATGTCCCCAACATAATTATATGACATGAATCAAATATGTAGCAACCATATTCAATGTTTGTAAGTGTTATTGTGGCATCTGAGTACATATCAGAGATATTTTCTTACCGACTCTGAACTCTGAAACAGCTGTGTTTGGGCTTTAAACTGCATGTCTGTTTCAATGCCGTAGCCTGAGCATGTTGACAAAATATTGACTCAACAGATTCATAGCCATGTCGGGGTAGAGTGTGACATGTAGCTTAGTGTACATTTGGGAAGGTTAGTTACAGTAATGTAGAGCTGAGCAGATCTGTGGAAAAATACCATTCCCGGTTGCATTCATCTTCTACATGTAGACACCCAGCTGAAGGTTTCTTAATTATCTTGTCGGATTAGAACTGACCATATTGATCGAAACTTTGTCCCACTCCTCCCCAATTGAGTGGAACTATCAATAAAACCATATATTTCGACTATATAAATGTGATTTACCACAGCACAAATTGTCCTCTTTGAATGAAAAAACTGTTTCGGCTGTTGTTATGGGGTATGCCATTGCATTCCAGTGGGTGACCCACTGTACCCATAACCCGTGGGAGTGTGGGACATTTGGGTACCTTGGTTTAAGTTGCCAGTATGGGCAATACATCAAGTTCACAATGGTATACACAGTCATATTATAGTTGCGGTAGTCATTTTTGTATAAATCATACACAAAACAATAGTTGGATACGTAGCACGAGTTGAGCCTTGGAAGAAAATATGTCCCACTCCACCCCAGTTTCCGAAGCTCCACCTACGTAGGATAGCACCCGGTCGCTCTCTGGCTCCACCTACGTAGGATAGCACCCGGCCGCTCTCTGGCTCCACCTACGTAGGATAGCACCCGGCCGCTCTCTGGCTCCACATGATTGTGTAGTTGCATTATTATATTATAGTTGTCTTTTTAAAAATATTTTTTTCGAAATCCGGCCGCCATTTTTATTTCAACTTGAGGTTACAAGTGTCCATGATTCCTGATCGATGGTGGTTAATTTAATTAACGGACTGGTGTTTTGTTATCGATGTCTTGAAGATTTGATTTTCACACAGCTTGCCAAAATGGTCATAATAAAACCTGTTTACTATGCTTAACACTAGTTTGTTTGTATTCTTCTTTAAAGTCGTTCGTGGTGGAAAGGCTACCGATCAAAAGCAGAAAGTTGGTTAAACCATTGCACAAGTCGCCATGTCGTACACGTGCGTTTATACGTTTGTGTTGATAACATAAACGGAGAACCGAATCACACCGTTTCGAAATATAGTTCTTCGGTTTTAGTGGGACTTTTCATCAAACATAAGGTCCATAATTTATACAAATTTTGTTCGGTATTGTGTGTGTTTAACAAGGGCAGCATATTGCTCTGTTTGCTTAGTATATATTTTAATATCGCGGAAGTCCACCAAATATGGGTGAAATGTCGCCGGTAGCAGCGGTCTTACCGAGGCATCAAGGGAGGTAAACTCTAAATGGAGTTTGGCTCCAATGGTCTGCTCACATGGTAATTACAAAATAAACACACAATTCTCAACCAGTTGCAAACAGCAGAAACTTATCTTAAAGATATCAGCAAAAAACGTAAACTTTTCTACTTCAGGCGGCCATTTTGGCGGCCATCTAGGGCGGGGAGTTCAAATTTTGGCAAAAAAAGGTGACGTTATGTCTTAGCTTCAAAAAATGTATACCTGTGTATACATGTGACATATGCAATCTTGGACGCCATCTTGAATTACAGAAAATACTCACATCGGATTTTAGCGGATTTTGGATATGTTATAGAGGATATCATCCTCTTCAAAATAGTATAAAAACAAACTTAGTCCAAATTTGTTTTAGATTGACCCTAAGATTTGAGTTTATCTACCAGACTAAAATCGTGGCAGACGACACAAATACTAAACGTGATTTCAAACCATGTGCATGTTTTGTCACAACCTTTCTGCACTTGAGAATTTTAATATCGATAATTATCGATCCAGCTGATATAGAGTACAAATTATATTACATGTCGCGAGTTTGAATATGGTCGTTAAATTTTTCGCTCTCTAATTATCCAACAAAAAGTATCGAATAAATGCACCAAAATGGCTTATGGTTGACGAAACAACTGCATGAACTGTTCAGTTACCACTAAGGACTATTGGAATAGTATTCTGTGGAACATTTATGTGATTTTAATGTATGTATGAAAGCAAAATGTCGACGCTACCCAGAAAACTGACCGTTACATTTGAAAAATATGAAGGACAACGCCTGTCTCATGATTCCGTTTTGCGAGGATGTGATTCTCTTCTGGATCGAGCTGACATTTCAGCAATTCAAATAACTCAGAATGAGTGTTTCATAACTGTTCAGACTGATTCAGCAAAACAGAGCCTATTGACTAACAATATTCTGATCGGAGGTCGTCGGATTCGGTTACATGAGATCGGACGAAAGGGAACACTAGTCACTGTTATAGACGCCCCCGTTGAAATAGACGACAACGCGATCGCCGATCAGCTTGTGAGTTATGGGAATGTATTGCGCGACACCATGAAACGAGGTAAGATTAGAGGCACCAGTATAGACACAGGTTCACGAACAATACTCATCGAACAATGCAAAGAGGTCCCACATAGTATCAAGGTGTGTGATTTTACAGTACGAGTTTACTCTGACAAAACCAAGAGTAAATGCAGATATTGTGACGAGGTTCATTTTCCTACGATTAACTGTCGAGCCAACAATGCGCGTGATCGTTACTCAAATCCCCCGTGCACGAGATGTTTTGACAATTCGCATGCCGCTAACCAGTGCAAAAATGACCTGGTGTGTAAAGTCTGTCGCAATCCTGGACATAAATCGTCTGATCTTAATTGCCCGAAAAGAGTTATCAGTGAAAACAATTTTGGCAGTTATGAGGACTTGTCATTGTTTGGACTCATGCCCGAGCAAGACAGCGGTGACATAACGGGACCGATGAGCGCAGCGAGCGTTTCGGACAGAGGTAAACTCAGTACCGATAGCGACCAAAACGGCAAAGTCCCCGTGGACACTCTAATTATCGGAGCCAGTAACCTGCGACATCTACCACTGAACAAGCCTAATATAAAGGTAGTTTTTGAGTCTGGAGCTAAGATTGAGGACTTCCCGCGACTATTGCAGGTAGCTAAAGATGACAAATCAAGTCCAGTTAACCCCGATTCTTTGAAATCTGTTACCATTCATTTGGGAACTAACAATGTGAGTGACTCAAGACGGAACATTGATAATGTCAAGGCCAAGTTTGCCTCTATTCTTCCAAAACTGTGCCCTATGTTTCCGAATGCTACCATAAATGTATGTAGCGTCCCGCCTCGAAAGGGACAAGGCAATCACATTCAAGCTCACAATGACAATACCGCCAGCTTGAACAAGTTCATCATGGAACTACTGACCAACGAAATGGCAGGAGTACGATTCGTTGACAATTCAAGGCTTTTCATTCAGGAAGGTCGTGTGGTAAAATCACTGTTTTCCAAATCTGATTCCAGTGGAGTGCACCTAAGCCCTGACGGCAAAGGGCGCCTGGCAAATAAAATGTTGAACTATGTGAGAACGACCGAAAACGTAGGCGGAACGACGACTCGTTCCCTAATGATGATTGATATGTATATATATTTTCAGATCAAACTGCCACCCCACAATCATATTCAAAGTCAAGTTTTGAACTTATAAACCCCACTATATCAAAGCGGCGTTCATGTGTATGCCTCGATAGATGGATGTGTAGCGATATACATTGTGATTCTTGTTTCCGTTGTCGCGCTCAAGAGGTCACACAATACTGCTGTTGCAAGTGTCAGACTAAATTAGTAAACATTGAATGTTCTTCTGGTATACGCACTCAAAACCGCAATGGAAACCTTATGAATGTTTTCACTCCAGACAACGTTGTGTCCCCATATTTTGAAATGGGTGACCTCATGGACGCAAAGCGTGCAAACGTCATTATACCAAATGCATCCGGTAGCAGTACATGTATTCCATATGACCAAATATCCTCTACAATTGATGCCATCAAATATATACGTATATTGGCCCTTAACGTGTGTGGTCTTGAGCGAAGACTGCAATATCGCGAGTTTTCAGATATGTTAAATGATTACGACGTTATATGTTTAAGTGAAACCAAGGCATTTATGGAAGATAACATATATGTCCCCAACTTCGACGTAATCGTTCGAAAGGGTAAGAAATCTGGTGATGGGGTTAGATGCGGAGGCCTGACAATCTGTGCGAGGAAAGAATTATCTGGAAGTATTATACCCTTGCAGTCTAATTCCAATAAGGTTGTATGGATAAGGCTTCGGGGCCCCGCTGAGTCATCATGTGAAAGTATACTAATTGGGGCAGTATATATCCCACCATCTGGGACCAGATATTCTAACGATGGTTGGACATTAGATATCCAAAGTGATATAAAAGATATTCGTCTTGAAAATGAACCACTTCTGTTAGCAGGGGATTTTAATTCTAGAACAGGTAATGTGAACGAGGTTAATAACTCTGTGTTAACTGAGATGCATCACATATTTGTTGGGACAGATAATGAATATCTTTATGATTTTATATGTGAAGACATGGAAGTTCCATCTGATTTTATTTTCCCGAAGCGGGTATCTCTAGATAAAGGTAGAGTGGACAGCTATGGATATAAGCTTATCCATCTATGTGGAGAATCAAGTCTCTTTATTATCAACGGAAGGTTCGGTGATGACAAATCTAGTGGTATGTTGACATCGAGCGACCGTAGTGTTATCGATTACATGGTTGGGAGTACAGGTATTATTCCTTTGATAAAGAACTTCCGAGTAAATGATTTTTCTCCCTTGTTCAGTGATATACACCATGGATTACATTTAGAGTTACAGTTCCCAATTGTTGAAAATCAATCACCAGAAAATGTCACTCAAAAGACAACGCATAACAAAGTAAATGAACGTATCAAGAGTTGGGACCCAGTAGCGGGAGCTAACTTATCTTGCTTTTTCGATAGCGATGAAATGAATCACATTATTTCGGCCAATTTGGCCGGTTACTTCATGTGAGTTTTTCATCTGACGTGTGTGTCGGAATAATGATGTGGAGGATTTACATGTATGTAAATGTTAGCCCAAACTACATTTCCAAGTAACGATGGTTTTGTTGTTTATTTTGAGGAATAATACCGCGTCAGATGAATTCAGCCCAAATATGTTAACAGTTGTCGTGTAAAACATTCGGCAGTAAGTTAGCGTTATTTAGTATTTGTGGATGTCCTTTAACATGGGGAAAATAGACTACTGCGCTTGAACGAGCATGTGAATTGTCGTTTTTAATGTATAGCAACTTTATAATCAATAACAGAGGCATTCTCTGTCAAATAAGGTCGCTCTATTTACGATACCAATTGGGGAACTTTGTAAATTAAATTACGCGTAAACTTAACCTGCTGCAAATAGAAAAGGTGTCGGAATCGGCGTACTCGCCCCAGGGCTAACTCGCCCAATCGGCGCGTGCCAACTCGGAATAAAAACCCAACTCGGAATAAAAGATGCATACGGGGTGTTATATGGCGTTTGGTCCGTTGTTTCTCAATGAATATTATTGAAATTTGGTGTATATGTCCGGGCTGGGACATGGAATACAACAACGTTTGAATTGTTTTTAAATTTACAAATTTGTTGATTTTATTCATTTTGTTTTCGTTCTGAAACACACTATAAAGTGTATATAATATAATAACGAACACGAGACATACATAATTTATGAACTGTTAACAAAAGATATCAAATTCAATACATGACAAAGATGACTCAGTGGAGTTTATAAAGTGAACATAAAAACATTGAGGTAAGAATCTTTTTAAGGAATTCAACTTTATTTAATGATAATAAACACATAAATTAAAATAACAAACATGAGACATACATGATTTATAAACTGTTAACAAAAGATATCAAACTCAATACATGACAAAGATGACTCAGTGAAGTTTATAAAGTGAACATAAAAATATTAAGGTAAAAATCTTTTTAAGCATTACTAAACCGTTTAGCACAGTCCACTTCACTCATCCGATCATCACTAAACTTCATATTTATCTTGATATTGATCTATCAGATGAGAGCTATCAAATATTTTTTTAATTTTATAGGAAAAAATGGTCGCCAGCGGCCATATTGCATTTACGTTATATGTTATCGCGTCATGTCGATATCTAGTATTACTTAGAAATTTCACCTTTCCAGATTCATAATTGCTCCATTGACTGTAACAGATGGAATTATTCCCCTCTTCGGATAGAGTGTCACTGAAACTTTATTTTGTCAGACTGTCTGTATAGTCACTGATTATATATGGCAATAATCTGTAATAAGATGTAGCACTATTTTATTTTATATTTACATGCAGTGCTGTTTTTATACAACAATTCTAATCCCCCCTAGATCATCATGTGATCGACCATACATCGCGCGAGGACCTGGTTGAATTAAGGGGGGTTTTTATGGATAACTTCTGTCCTCAAGCTAGATTATACTTATGACATTTAATGGCATGTTTCTAACATGGAGGGTTAGATATGCGTGAGACACCACCACTCTTCAATTCACACCAAGTTATCAGCTGTCATATTCGGATATTAGAACCCATAGCCATGATATATGGTTTATTTTGTGTATACTAGTAATATTGTTATTTTCAGTACCTTTATATACCAGTACTGTGTATAACAATGCATATACATTAATCCATGTATACATGTATAT
Source organism: Siphonodentalium dalli (assembly GCA_032622095.1). Lineage (NCBI taxonomy): Eukaryota > Metazoa > Mollusca > Scaphopoda > Gadilida > Siphonodentaliidae > Siphonodentalium > Siphonodentalium dalli. The sequence continues at coordinate 31,963,267 of CP136065.1, forward strand.
TGATTCAACGGATTCGGTGGTTTTGTCCATCAGTCTATCAAATTTGCGGGGAAAACATGGCCACAAGCAGTACACCCTGTTAAATTTCGAATTTGAATCAATTGGCGCACCCTGCAGCCAGCTTTTATTGGAGAACTTTTTCTCATGTGGATAGTTTGGGTCACCGCTAGATGTGAGCCATGTTTTGTTCTCAAGCTGTCCTTGTGAAGACATCACTGCCAGCGGTGATCTTGAATTTTACTATTTTTATGGCTAAATAATTTGGTTGATCCTACAGACGACACCCCTTGTCCGATCGTCACCAGATTCCACAATGATCTTCTGGATAACCAGGGGGAGAGTAATCTAATTTTCCCGAATTTCGTTAAAAAACATTACCACAGGCAGCAATTTGGTATCTTACTGTTTGATCCTCTTTTGCGTGACTGAATTGTTTAGCAACTGTACAGTCATATCCCTCATCTGATAGTCACCACACTTTATATTGATCTTCGGGCTGACAACTAGATGGGAGCTATCGAATGCTTTGAATTTTTTTGGAAAACATTGTCGCCAGCAGTCATCTTCTATTTTGGTTTTTATATACATGTATATCTCTTCATTCGGATAGCCAGTATTACGTAGGTACTTCAACTTTCCGCATTCCTGTCATCATTTGAAATATAAAAATTTACCTGATACCATGCACCCTTCAAAATTTGTTTCGTCGTATCTATTTTAATGACCCGTATGGTAATATTGATACAGATATATTTGTCAAACATTTCTTTGTACAATATACAGGTATTTAGTTTGTAACTAAATCTAGAAATATATAATAGTAGCTGGTGGACCCTACTTCGTCCGGGATGTTCCCCTCTGATTTTCGGAGAATTGCGCGATTTAACCTTGAATTGACCATTTTAAAGGTGAACGTCATGTCGGGTCACGATTTGACCCGCCCAAAACACTCCCCGGACAAAAGTCACGACAAAAGTACCCGTCGAAATCCGCCCGGCTTTACCCGATTTGACCTTGAATTGACAATTTTGAATGTCAAGATCAGGTCAGGGTCATAATTTGACCCACCCGAAACACTCCTGGGACAAAAGTAACAGTAGGTATTATATTTCGTTGAAATACTTCGTTTTACCAGATTTGACCTTGAATTGATCTTTTTGAATGTCAAAGTCAGGTCGGGATCAAGATTTGACCCGTCCAAATAGTCCAGAAACATGCCTACATCAGCACGTTCGAGAACATGGTCCCACGTGAAATTGGACCCGTCAATATTGCTCCCGGGATCGAAGTAGTCCTACACACAAATTTTTAGTCGGATCGGTCAAGGTCCAGAAACATGCCTATGAGCGAGGTCAAGTTGACACGTTAAATACCAAATCCGAGTCGGATCAGTCGAGCAGTGTTAGAGTCTATAACACATACACACATGCATTCATGCATACACACATACATACAGACAGGTGTTCCAAAATGTATAATCGATAGCTACAACAATTCTATGGTAGATAGTTCACGGCCGACCTGATGCATGCATCTTAGTTTTCTTGTAACAACATTAAACCGAGAACGGACAGACACAACCAGTAGCGATATTGATAACTTAGGCAGGGATATAACTACCTGTATTCTAAACGCAGCTAAGGCGACACTGGGAACTAGCCGACAACGACGTAAAAATAAAGGCAATTCATCAAATAAGAGGTCTTGGTTTGACAGCGATTGTCGATTTGCTAGAAAAGATTTTCATCGCATTAAGTTAGCTTACAATCGAAACCGATCGGCTGAAAATAAGCTGTCGCTTAAGGACGCCGGTATAAAGTACAGGAAAATTATGGATAGCAAAATCAAAACAAAACAAGTTGAAAATGTATCAGAATTGAGGAAATTAAACGAAATATCATCCACAAGTTTTTGGAAGAAACTTGACGATCTCAGTGACAAAAAATGTACACGCACGCACAATAAAGTTAAACTGGAAACATTCTTTGAATATTTTAAGGAGCAAAATATATGTGAGGATAGTTCTGATAAATTGGAGAATTTCATCGACTCCGATTTTGATATAGCAGACTGCTCATATATAAACGACGCGATAACGGAGGATGAAATTAAAAAAGTAATATTGCAGTTAAAGGGGGGTAAAGCAACAGGCATTGATAAAGTACACAATGAGTATATAAGGGTTTCATGTGATATTATGATGCCTATTTATCGAGCTTACTTCAACCTAATCCTGGACACTGGAAACTTCCCATGTGATTGGGCCATCGGCATCATACAACCGATTTATAAGAAATCCGGCGACCCATATAGCCCAGAATCTTATCGTGGTATAACACTCCTTAGCTGCTTGGCTAAGGTTTTCACCTCCATTCTCAATGCTAGACTTGTTTCCTTCTCAGAAGACCAAGAACTTATTAGTAAATTTCAAACCGGCTTCGGAAAAGAGCATTCAACAATTGACAACATATTTGTGTTACACAGCATAATTGATATATATTTATTGAGTGGTCGTAAGCTGTTCTGTACCTTCATAGACTTTAAGAAGGCATTCGACACAATTTGGCGAGATGCCTTGTGGTTGAAAATGATAAAATGTAATATCAACGGAAAAATTCTTAAATTAATAAGAGATATGTATAATAAAATAAAAGTATGTGTTAAGGGAAATGATTCCCAATCTGATTTTTTTACGTGCTCTATTGGACTTTTCCAAGGTGAAATCATGTCACCTTTTCTATTTTCTTTATACATAAACGATCTGACTAATTTTATGGATGATTGTGCAATTAGTAATCTGAACTATCTAGACGAATTATTCTTCGATCATATAGGAACATACATAAAATTACTATGTCTGTTTTATGCGGACGACACTGTTATTTTAACCGACACAGAGGAAACTATGCAACGTGCCCTCCTGGCATTTGCAGATTACGCTGATTCCTGGAGACTCCAGGTAAATACAAGAAAAACGAAAGTTCTCATTTTCTGCAACAAAATGCACAAACGTTTGCCAGTTTTTACTTATAATGGAGGTGAACTAGAAATAGTCAAAGAGTTTAACTACTTAGGTGTTAATTTCTTTTATAACGGCAGATTCTGCAATTCCTTGAAGAAAACGCTAAATGTTTCATCAAAGGCTATGTTCAGTCTATTCAATAAGGTCCGTAAACTACATCTGCCAATTGATATGATGTTGAATTTATTTGATACTATGATCATGCCAATAATTTTATATGGTAGCGAAATATGGTGTTTTGAGAGAATCCACACCCTCGAGGCTCTACTTATGAAATTTTGTAAAATATTACTAGGCATGAAATCTAGTACACCTAATTATATGGTGTACGGAGAACTTGGTAGACATCCCATTTTAGTGGAAATAAAGTGCAGAGTGTTAACTTATTGGTCAAAAATTGTATCTAGCGATGGATCAGAACTGGCTAAGAACATATATCTTATTGTAAAGCAATTACACGCCAACGATCCCAAGTTAACACGCAAGTCAAAATGGCTTAACTTTGTGACAAACACCATGAATGAACTTGATCTACGTTCTATATGGGAGTCACAGTCTGCTTTATCTAAACAGGACATTCGCAATATTAAGACCTTTCTTATAGAGCAGCATTGGGCTAAACTTTTTATCGATTTAGAATGATCTGATTCGTCAAGAGCAACTTTTTACAGAAATATTAAAACCAGCCCCTGTATTAGCCGGTATTTGCTTCAGTTGCCAGATCATCTGATCCCTTATATGGTGAAATTTAGAACAGCCAACCACCGACTCCTCGTTGAAAAAAGGCGGTGGCGAAACAGTATACCTTGTAATACCTGTGAACAGTGCGGTAACGGGATAGGGGACGAGTATCATCTCCTACTGATATGCGACGAATTTAGAGATATCCGTGAACAGTTCATTCCAAAATACTATTGGCTATCTCCAACGCGAGAAAAGTTTTATGGTTTGATATCTATAGCTAATATATCGCTCCTGAAGAGGGTGAGTATATTTCTAAAATTAGCCTTCAGAAAATTGAGATAATAACTTACAACTATACTGATGATCTGGCATTGACAGCATTTACATCTATATGTAATTACTCATATATGTAGTTACATCTATATGTAATTACTCATATATGTATATATGTATGTATATGTCTATGTATATATATATGTGTATATGTATATATAGCTATATATGTATATGTATATGTATGTATATATATCACTATTGGTGTGAGTCGATCGACAGATAGACTCGTGATTTTAAAAATGAATTTATTACTTATATAATCCATATGTAGTATGATGCCAAAATGCTTGTTGAAATATCTTATGTATATAGTGTATATATGTTCGTGTATGTTCCACCTTAAATGGTGGCTTTATGCATTAAACAATTCAATTCTCGCTATAGATATGGTCAATATCTGCCAATACATGCATCCCACCCCGCCGTTCCACCCCATCCCCAATATAGCGGCGCAAATTGAGCTATCTCGTGTTTTCACCAACATATACAGGCTGTGATTTTGAGAAACATATACTTTTGCCTGCCATATATGAACGCTAACTTAACCCTTCCACGATTGGAGCTTCCTGAAATTTTGCGAAAACACTGTGCCATTGCATTCTATCAATATATGCGAGTCTATCATAGTGAGCATAGCATATATATAGAGAATGCATTGGCCTAACAATATTTACCTTGACCTTGTAAGCCAGTGCATTGTATTATTGCCCCTAATATACGCACACGCTTGAGTACCAAAAGATAACATATCGGGGTTCACGATATGATGGCTATTGGCATACAATCGCGACCACGGGAGGCACGCGTGGTTTCGATTGACTGTAATATTTAATCTGAAGGGTAATAACATAATAAAGATTGTAACTTTACGAAATAACGGCGATTTGTATGAGAAATTACAACACCACAATAGATCAACTCTGGTTAAATATAAGTCAAATTCTTCTATAGGTCCTATAGGGTCACGGTGGGTGGGCTTGGGGCAGGTTTGGGTTACGCTCTTTAAAACACTTCTTCAAATATCTCCGTTACTTAGTTAATAAAAATATTTCGCCATTTCGCTGCATTTTTTATTCCGCTATTTCGCTGTATTTTCCTATTTCGCTTTTTCGTTGTATTTCATATTTCGATAATTTGCTATATTTCACTGTGTAGGAACTGTTACATCGGAAATCGTTCTATCGCCGGTTTGTGATGGTTCTTGCCTGATTTGTGACGGTTCTTGCTCATCGAAATTATACATTTTTACGACTTTTTGACAGTTAAAACGCAATTTTGAGGCATCTAGGTGATAATTCGATTAGTTATTTTCGATCCCATAACAATCTGTGGCACCAATGAGCGTGTTAATAACGAAAAATTCATCGTGCGAGTCATAACAACGACAGGAACCGCGAATTTTGATTATTGTTTTGGTTCTCTCCTGATCGAGTCGGTTCTATCCCCATTAATCATTCTATACGGGTAAAACTATTGCTAATATTTGCCATGGTACATGGTTCAAACTGCCAATTTTATTTGTGAAAGTATACAAAGATAATCACAACAAACTATGCATTAAGTTGAAATTTGCACCACTTGTCATTAATTTCGACGAATTACACTGCCTTTCTATGCTTATCCAATAAGCTGTGTATCAAAATTCACAAAGTAGCCAGCTAGTTTGAAAAATAACGCGTTTTGCAGGCCCGACATTTCCATGAGTCAACAGCCGGTTAACAATAGTGAAATTTCATTGCGCTGGACTTCGTAAAGCGTGAGCGTAGACGGGATATATAGAGTTATCTGTCTTGTATTTTATCTAATATATATTTTGGAACTTCTGTCTGTATGTATGTATTTGTGTTATAGACTCGAAAAACTGCTCGACCGATCCGACTCAAATTTGGTGTGTAGGCCTACTTTGATCCGGGGAACAATATGGGCGGGTCCAATTTCACGTGCATCCGTGTCCTTGACCTCGCTCAAATACGCTCATAGAGGCATGTTTCTGGACCTCGACCGATCTCACTCAAATTTGGTAGCTGGTTCTACTTTGATCACGGGAACAATATGGGCGGGTCCAATTTCACTTGCGACCGTGTCCTTGACCTTGACCTCGCTCATATAGGCATGTTTCTGGACCTCGACCAATCCGACTCAAATTTGGTATAATGTAGGCCTACTTTGATCCCGGGAACAATATGGGTGGGTCCAATTTCACGTGCGACCATGTCCTTGACCTTGACCATATTCGCTCATATAGGCATGTTTCCGGGCCGATCGAACAATAGTTTGCCCCGGCGGAGACGATCACAAAAAAATCCCTAAATAGCCCGGACGAAGAGGGCCGGGCACATCGGCTAGTGTTGTCTATTTTCGTAGACGTATTTTACTCAACAAAAAGCCAAAAATAAGACGTTAAAAGTTAGTTGACACCCATACAATGCTCTGATTACGCAGTTTATGAAGTTTATGTCGGGCATCCGCTTGCTGGATGCTGATTATCTTGGTTAAATTCTAGAATTCTAGAATATGCAGCTATTAAAGCATATACAAGCACGGTAATCTTCCATTCAATCATATTTTAGATTGACTAGGGATCTCTGATTTTTTAATAGAAGATATAAAAAAAGCAAAGAATCCTACAGTTACAAATATTATTATATGGATGTTAAACCTTTGGTTACTAAATGCGCTGTAATGAGAATTGACTTGAATCCTATTGATTAATTTGTAGGAATTCTTAGCTATTAAGTTCAACAAGCAGTAACATATAAAAAAGAGAAAAGAATCAGGCAGTTACATATATTATTATATTGATGTTAATTCTTTGATGACTAAATGTGCTATAAAGAGCAGCTACTTGAATCCTATTGATTCATTTGTAGGAATGCTCAGCTATTAAATTCAACATACAGTAACAGATTGTTTGAATTATTAGCTAAACATTCATACAAATGAATCATTAAAAATTAGTGTTATGTGTGCCTGAACCTGGCTATTACAAGGCACATTATTATTCCTCGCTACTAACGTGTCAAGTGAGCAGGGACGTGGGCTGGAGGGTATCCAATGTTGGGGCGTCCACCTTGGAATTTCCAACCGCACCATGCCCTTGAAACAGACCAAACTCATGCACAAGACCTGGGCTTTGGTTTTCCCCAACTGCATGACACATTATAGCTCTAGATTGTATACCATTCTGAAGTGAATTGATCAGTAGCCTTTGATTGGCCACCATGCAAACCGGGGGAGAAACTCGGGATACATGGGCCCAGTGAGAAAATGTGGATATCTGAACCTGAAAATTGCAAAAAACTTATAGACTGGCTTCAAGATTCCCAAGTGTTGGAAGTTTCCAACCTGGCGCCCCCACCCCCACAAGATTGGAAATGTTCCCAACAGATGGAGAGAGAGAGAGATGATTTATTTTGCAAAAGAGCATACATTATTTAATACAAAGCATACTAATTAAATGGAATTAGATTATCTGTCCATTAAACCAGTTTCTTGCCAATTGGGGGGGGGGGGGGGGGGGGGGGTAAATGTGATATATAAAACTAGATCACACCTGCTCCCTACTTCATGTCCATCCATCATGCGTTTTTGGATCAACTCTAAATCAAATATGGTTGATTACATGCTTAAACGGTAGGAAAGTATGCAAATGTTAGTCTAAAAACGACAAAAGCCCCACTATTAAATTGTTGTCAAATCAAATTAAGAGAACAATTTCAACATATTGTCGGTGTTAAATTTCAAACCAATCTATTGTAAGATAAGAAATTTGTAACTGCTGAACATTTTGACCAAAGTTGGGGATAGACACCAATTAAGCACCCCCTCCCCAAGCCCCCCCCCCCACAACCCCAATCACGTCATAACCTATCAGTGATTCAGTTGAACGTGATTTCATAAGTTATATTCATGTCTGGGCGACAAACATGTGTAAATGTCCCTCAGGCGGACTTCAGAGGAGGAAATATGATGGCGCTGGCATTGAAATATTGTCACACCTGGATCTTTCAATAATGCCCGGATTAAGTAAATGAATATAACATATCATATTCTCCTGAGGGTAGATTTATATTACCATTGGTCATTTATATAGGCGGGCATGATTATGATACTATACTCATCGGGACTTTCAATATTTTATTTCTGCCTATTAATGTCACTTAATCTCCCGTATTAGGTATTTATTGTGTTATTTCTTAATATACCTGTTCTATTATGCAAATTACATAAGCTACAGTCATTATCTGGTTTAAAATGTCAGATACACAAGACGATTTTCGGACCCAAGTGCAGAAATCGTTCGAATAAATCTCATGGACAGAACCGTCACAGCCATATGATCGGTTTGAAATAGAACCGTAACACGCACCCGTGTTGATTACGAGGTCACAGCTCCCAATTATCAACCCCTATCGGGATACTTTCTCAGCTATTTTACAAAAGAATAACACGGGTACACTTTATAGTCAGTGTTTGTCTTCAGAATGCGTTTCATATTTTATACGCCACGAAAAACAAAGAAATTGCGTCCACGTGGCTTGATTTTCAGTGGTAACATGTTGATATTTACGCGTTAACTCGCTAATACCGAGTTAATTGTGGTCTAGAGTTCAGGTTTCGATAACACGGCACTTCTGCAGCTTCTGTTCATTCAGGAAAGTTTAATATATTCAAGATATCTATAATTATGCGTGATTTTGTCACAAAAATGATTATTTTCAATCATCAGGAACCGTAATAAATCAGGCAAGAAACATCACACTACCGGCGATAGAACGATTTCCGATGTAACAGTTCCTACACAGTGCTATATTTGACATATTATGGGATATGGGATTATATGATACCCTTCATTCTGATATTCAATCGAACATCGCGTACCACCCGTGCTCGCGATTAGATGCCACTAGCCAACCAATCGTGAACCCCGATTACATATTGTTTGCTATCAAACCCTTGGCGTATTGGCTGATTATATATATGCGAGACTCTCAATGTGAGACTCGCATATTTAAGAGAATGCACTGGCACAGTATAGCTAATGCTGCACCAGCGCATCTCCCATCATGAAAGGGTTAAGGCACAAAGGGTACGTTCACACGCCCCCAATTTATTTCCCTTCAACATGCTGTAAGAATAAATCATGCCATAACTCGCGACATTTCATTGCTCTGTAATAGCGATATATATAGAACAACCGACGACACATAATCTGTAATTCCCAATTTTATCACTCAAACTTGAGCAATAGAATGATGTCCATTTACAAATATTTGCATGAAAATTTGCCAGGAAATTATGCCAGCTGTGTGGATGTAGCCTATATAAACTCCATGCAGCGCACTCTACGTTATCACTGCGATGGGAGATAACTCTGCCTGGAGTTTGAAGTTTTGCATGATGTGTACACTTGTGTGAGTAAAAAGAAATTATACAGGCCGCGCGGACGTATAGGTGGGGTGCACATTCATGCAGAATCCAATGCCTATACATATATACTCCATTTCAATGGTGGCTGCAATGAATAACTTGTTCCTATTCACTGCTTCTATTGCTTGATCGATTCACCAATCCGCATAGAGATAAAGCGAAAAAGTGATCACTCGTCTGGATTGGCTCACAAACATATAAACAGTTTTTGTAAAAATGCCCTAAACAGTTTGTTCTATAGATTATGTTTTTGTATGTATATACGATTAGTCTGTACGTGTACGTGGATATGGATATGAATATGAATAATTATCACGCCATATGATTAATCATTTAAATAATGATATTTGTTTTGGGGGAAGCAGGAAGACAGCCCAGCAGGGCTATGTCCCTCCAGCAATATACTCATACTCATTATTATTTGTTAATTCCATTGTACTATTCATATGCGTATTGTAAATAAAATTATCCACCTATATCCTATCCTAGTTCACCCGTTCCCGTATATAAGTAGAAACCGAAAATGAAACTAAGGTGACGGCGTGCATGCATGGATAATTTTTCCAAGAAAGTTGAGCATTGTTCGTATGCGTCGTCAACACACCCGCGTTCCGAGAAACAAGCATACAACGCACACATATTTAATTTTCAGTTATTTGCCGACTGCTATGCACATTTATTTTGTGATAAGAACTTAACATAAACAGTACTGTTAACTGCACAAACAAAATGGGTATTCTTGGTTTCGCCAATTATATCAAAACTCATCAGAGGGACATTTTGACAAACTACAAGCTTCAGAATACTCGACTAGTGATCGATGGAAATAACTTTTGTTATCACACATTCTCTCAACTGGGCATATCATACCGATATGGCGGAGACTATCAAGGCTTTTCTAACGGACTTAAGCAAGTTTTTCGACGGTTTAAGGAGTGTGATATTTCGCCGTACGTTGTGTTTGACGGCGGTTATGACGACGATGACAAAAAGTTGCCAACCATACTGATTCGTGCCAATAATCGTATATCTCGAGTTGCTAATGTGGTAAGCGGGGGCAACGACAATCGATTACTGCCGGTCATGACATATGAGACATTCAGGGCTGTATTGACAGAACTGGATATTCCGTTTGCCGTGTGTTCGTCCGAAGCTGACCGACACATTGCTGCGTTGGCCAATGACTTCGGATGCCCGGTGATGTCAAGAGACAATAATTTCTTCATTTATTATTTACGCGGGGGGGGGGGGGGGTGGTGCCACTGGACTACATTAACCTTGGCACATTCATCAGCAGCGACCAAAACTCATTTTTGCAATGCATGTACTATCATTGGGAGAGCTTTCGCGGATTTTGCAACCTCAGCAACGACTCTGCAATGCCGTTCTTGGCCGTTTTGTTGGAAAACGATTATTTATATCTGAACAGACGTAAACTGTCTATACTTGGCATTCAACGGTCATGTGGACTTAGTCAGAACCAATGGCCAACGACTGAGAACGCCCTCGAGTGGCTGAAAACTATCAGAGATTTCAACGATGTAACAAGAAAGCTCAAATCGACGATGAAAGATGATCGGGCAAAATCTGCGGTAGATTATTGTCTGAATGTCTATGCTGACCCGTCGTGGGGCAGTACCTTCTCACTGGCATGCTATTTCGCTAAAGGTTCGATTTAACCATTTCTTTAATATATAGATGTATTCTCACACCCAGCTATAATAGTATATATTGGAATGGTCTAATATTTATTTGGAGGGTTTTCATTAAAAAGGAGCAGACATTAATTTTTGTTGGTGTGAACTGTTCAGATAATAAGTCCAACAAATGAACTGTTGTTGAACTTATTATCTGAACATTTCCTATGGGATCTACTCATGAGGATTTAGTGTATACAAAGGGTTCATTATACTGATGCTGCAGTGGTCACTCGCACGCAACACATGGGGCGGGTACACAGTCTAATTTAGAAGAAATATAGTTTTGGTGAAGGGTACTCTATTCCTCTTATAACGGTATATTTGCCTTCGGCTCTGACACAGTTATGTCAACGTTCTTAATGAAAGTCTGGCGCCCATCAGCAATTTATTTTTCAGTTCAATCTAATTTTCGTTGAAACGTAAACACTTATCCTATAGAAGAATTCGTGGAAGACGATAAAAAAAAAACGAAACGTCATTTCGAAGTTTCGAACCCTATATGCCCTTCAGCACATTTTCAAAACATGTGTACCCTTAAAGTGATATGGGACACTCCGGTGTGGTCTTTAGAACAGAATAACCATAACAACGTTGGCTATTTTCACAACTTTGTTTTCCAAAAAGTCAGAAAACATGACATTGTTATGAATTAATTACATACAATGACTATTATTGGGGTGGGGGAGAGTCACAAAGTGACTCTTAGGGTACGTTCATACACTGGCAATTTTGCACGGTATGATTTGCAGGCATTTTGTCGTAGAAAACGATATGGGTGCCACAAAATGAACGGAAACAAGCACATAAATTAAGTGCATCCGTGCCACAGCTAACTACGTGTGAAGTAAAATCTCTGTAGTTCCGCTAGTAACGATGCTACCGGAATTTGCCTGTAAATATCATGCAATTATCTCGCAAGAATAAATCATACAGGTATTTGAAGGCAAATTACAATAGCACTGTTACAAGTGGAATTAGATAAATGTTACTTCTCATGTCTTTCGCTTTGGTAAAGATGCATGTATGTGCACGGTTCCGTTCATATTCTGGCACAATGTGGTTTTCTATATATGACGAAATGCCCGCAAAAACATACCGTGCAAACTTGCCAGCGTATGAACGTAGCCTTATTGGCGGAGTCATTGCCGCATGTTCATCACCCAATAACTCGTCCCGAATAAGATAGTAAATATTTACATTTGTGCGTAATGTTCACTTAACCCTTTCAGTGCCAGGTCCGATTTTTGTATCAACCCATATACCCTGTGCCAATGTGTTTTCTTATATATGCGAGTGCCTCGCATATATAGAGAATGAATTGGCCTAACAATTTTTCATCATTTGTTATTATTTTTTACAATTTTTTACAATTTTAATAATTTTTTCTTATATTCTTATTTTGTAGGTTTAGTGCCAGGGAATCTTACGTTTTTCATGGGCATCAAAATTATTACTATGAATAATTGGTGATAGTTTTGAGTTATAACATGCACCTAAGGTTTTAACCAGTTTGTTTTTAAATTCGCTATAGCATGCTTAAGCATACCCAAAAAAAATTCAACCCCCCCAAAAAACAAAAAAAACAAAAAAAAATCTAATAAATTTTTATTTTTTATTTTTTTAGGGCCGATTTTACATACCGTAAATTAGGGCCGATGAGATCGGCCCCTGGCACTGAAAGGGTTAAATGGTACAGTCGATGTGGTTCAAATTGTAGACAAATCTTATTTGAATGCCAAATTCCTCCAGTTGAGATATATTGTTTGGATAGTAACTTATTCACTGAAATAAGTCCCCAATATGTCTTTTATTACTAAGCTCTTTACCACCTAATATCAAATGTCGTTGGACACCTGGTGCCGTATTTTGACGTACTAATTATAAAACGGTCCATGTACATGTATATTAACTTATTATGTGAGAGTGACTCATTCCCCAGGGAAAAAAACACCAACCACAGTAATACCATGGTACTACCACAATGAAGTTATATATGCCATGGTACCATCGCACTGTACTATAGGGTACTCTACCATGTTACAGTTGGTACTACTATGGTACAACCACGACAAAGTAAGATTTACCATGGTACTATACTACCATGGTACTACCATGGTAGTGAAACTGTACTAGGGTACTCTACCATGTTACACTAGGATGAGTGGTTGGGGGGGGGGGGTGCTAGCCCGGGATTGTCGAAAGGGCCGAGAGGCCCGTTTCCTTAATCCCTCATTTTTATAGCTTTATTTTATTGAGAAACACACAAAAAAAAATAATAATAATAATAATTTCTGTTTGAATTATTTTTCTTTTTTCTCTTTTTCTTGGAGTTAGGCTTCTCTGCTGAACCATGTTACAGTTGATGTAAAGTCATAATCTAGTCTAATATGACAAAATACACTTTACAACCTGTATAACCATGTTACAGTTGATGTAATGTGTCTTTTGTCATATTAGACTAGATTATTCTACTATATATATGTAAACCAAGTCTTCTCAGTCCACATATCGAAACAATTGTTGTGTAAATATTTCTAGTATATTCGCATTATCGATCGAAGTCCAATAGAAGTTCAAAAAGATACCAAAATTTTAATTAAAACTTGACGGTTAACATTGGAAAAGGTCAATGCATTGAAACATATTCTGAAAATAGATGGAATGCTACTTCCGAACTTTGACCTGTAGCACTAAAACCACGGAACTGGGCCTGGTGGATCCAATGTGGCCGCGAGTTAGTGACAATGCGTATTGAGACCTATCAATAATGAAAATAATTAAAAATTAAATCTATTTCTCCATATTCTTATAATTCTGATGTTTTACAGACTTTTGTGTTTGTTTGCATATTTAATCACTGCGAGTGCCTTGGGTCCCCTCAAAGGGGTACTGTACCCCAAATATGGCCATTTATGGGACCATCTCCTTTTATACTCAATAGAATATATGTAACAAATGAATGAATTTGAGCCATGGATTAGTGCAAAATACACTCATGTGCTCTCTGAACGATGCAATGAACATGGTAATTATGATGAAAATGAATTTATGGCTGGAGTCATAAATTCATATTAATTATAATTATCATGTTGTTTGCATCAGTCAGAGAGCACATGAGTGCATTTTGAACTCACCCATGGCTCAAATTCATTCATTTGTTGCAAATATTCTGTTGAGTATAAAAGGAGATTGTCCCAAAAATGGCAGGATTTCGGGTACATCCAGTCCCCCTTTAATAATAATACAAACAATGAGAAAGAGTGTTTTCTCTGGGAATCTCACTGTATCCAACCGGCTCGCGGCCTATCGGTGCAAACAGTGGTCTATCAATATCCCACATAGGCCTATCAGTGCAAACAGCGGTCTATCAATATCCCACATAGGCATATCAGTGCAAACAGCGGTCTATCAATATCCCACATAGGCATATCAGTGCAAACAGTGGTCTATCAATATCCCACATAGGCATATCAGTGCAAACAGTGGTCTATAATATCCCACATAGGCATATCAGTGCAAACAGCGGTCTATCAATATCTCACATAGGCATATCAGTGCAAACAGTGGTCTATCAATATCCCACATAGGCATATCAGTGCAAACAGTGGCCTATAAATATCCCACACAGACCTATCAGTGCAAACAGTGGTCTATCAATATCCCACATAGGCCTACCAGTGCAAACAGTGGCCTATAAATATCCCACTTAGGCATATCAGTGCAAACAGCGGTATATCAATATCTCACATTGGCATATCAGTGCAAACAGTGGTCTATCAATATCCCACATAGGCATATCAGTGCAAACAGCGGTCTATCAATATCCCACATAGGCATATCAGTGCAAACAGCAGTCTATCAATATCCCACATAGGCCTATCAGTGCAAACTGGTCTATCAATATCTCACATAGGCCTATCAGTGCAAACAGCAGTCTATCAGTATCTCACATAGGCCTATCAGTGCTAACAGCAGTCTATCAATATCCCACATAGGCCTATCAGTGCAAACAGCAGTCTATATATATCCCACATAGGCCTATCAGTGCAAACAGCAGTCTATCTATATCCCACTTAGGCATATCAGTGCAAACAGCGGTCTATCAATATCTCACATAGGCATATCAGTGCACACAGCGGTCTATCAATATCCCACATAGGCATATCAGTGCAAACAGCGGTCTATCAATATTCCACATAGGTATAATATGAATCATACGTGACACGTAGTGGAGCAACCACACATGCTGTATCCCGAATTTGCTTTTCATCACCAACGCAGGTCCCGTCATTAAATAATTAATGCTGCACCAGCACAGCTGCCGTCATGAAATGGTTAATGCTGCACCAACGCAGCTCCCATCATCAAATAACTAATGCTGCACCAACGCAGCTCCCGTTATGAAATAATTAATGCTGCACCAGCGCAGCTCCCATCATCAAATAATTAATGCTGCACCAACGCAGCCCCGTCCTGAAATAATTAATGGTGCACCAGCGCAGCCCCCGTCATGCAATAGTTAATGCTGCACCAACGCAGCTCCCGTCATGAAATAGTTAATGCTGCACCAACGCAGCTCCCGTCATGAAATAGTTAATGCTGCACCAATGCAGCTCCCATCATCAAATAATTAATGCTGCACCAACGCAGCTCCCGTCATGAAATAATTAATGCTGCACCAGATCAGCTCCCGTCATGAAAGAGTTAATGCTGCACCAACGCAGCTCCCGTCATCAAATAATTAATGCTGCACCAGCGCAGCTCCAGTCATGAGAGAGTTAATGCTGCACCAACGCGTAGCTCCCATCATCAACGCAGCTCCCGTCATGAAATAATTAATGCTGCACCAGCGCAGCTCCCGCCATGAAATAGTTAATGCTGCACCAGGGTGATTCTCCATTAAATGAACAATTTCGTCCAGAAAATTCTGGGGGAAAAAAGTTTGTCACATGCCGATGAATTTTATGTGAGTATGTAGCACAGATATTGGTGACCACGAAAATGACATTGGGCAAAATTATATGGCCAGGTCAAGGTCAATCAAGGTCGTTCATTACAGCATGTGCCAATGACGTTTTTTTGGGGTTGAATCAGGGCAACGTCATTGTCAAATTCGCTCTTTCTCCAAAACTTGTTGACATGTGCCCTTTAATAGTTGAATTATCGTTATGAGTATATATTGTTTGAGTAGCCGATGATGTATCCGTCCAAACGACGTATTGCGTAGCTCCGCACGTTGAGACGTCTATGAGATACAGCCATTTGAATATACGTGGTGGAAATTGATGTGCTTTGTGGGCGTGACATAGAGTTCAAACTCTCTAAGAGGTCAACGAATACAGCGTTCAGATATGATAATTGGAAACAGATTTTGATCGCATAAAAGGCGATTCCTATCAAGTCGGGCATGCCCTGGTCCCTCGTACACTTGGTTTGACTCCACACGATCGAGGAACTCTGATCTAGACAACGTGAACATACGTCAATCAAAGTCTGTTCCCCAAGGGGTTCGCCAAATTGCAATGATAATTTAGAGTAGAAAACATTGTCGATGGATTTCTCTTACATGTTTCAAGATATTGAACTGAAATTTGGTATTTGGGGGTTTCTCGGTGCGCTCAATCAGATAGCATTGTCAGTGTGATATTCTGATGGTCCAAAATGTGTATTTTGACGCCGTTGCTATAACATACGAGCCGGAAATCGCCCCGCAGGCAGAACGATTGTTGAAAAGTACGGAAATAATTGACTTTTCAAACTGTCATCTGCTTCTCACTGAGATTGTTTGATGTAAACGTCAATCCATTTAGAGAATTCGTTAGATTCCGTTGATCACCCCCCCCCCCCCGCACCCCACCACTCATTCACTCACCCCCCCCCCCGATTTTATATAAATGCACTAAAACTAATCCATATGTCATATTTGTTCTTTTTATTTACACCCAGATCATCCCTTAACATGTTTTATTTGTTAGATCGTGTTTGCGTCTCTGGATATTTCAAAATTAAAATTGCGTCATTACCCAAACAGAAGGAGTGTTTGGGTAATGACGCGTTTGGGTAATGACGATTTTCGTTTCAGCGCGCTCTTATATTTTGAATATCCATCACCTACGAAAATGAACTAGTTTATGAACAAACAACCGCTGCGAGCTTTCGAAATAAACTTTTAATCGTTCGCCTACAGCATGTAACATTTAAATGGTCTGCGTTTGTGTAATGACGCTGAATAAATATACGCTAGCGATTTCTAGTTTCAAAGGTTGATTTTGAAAAATTATTCAAGGAAACATAACCTGGGTTAATTTTTTCTAGACATTAAAGGATATTTACTCCACGATGCAACCATAGATATGAACAAGCTATGTTTCTGGTGAAAATATCAGCCGTCTTTATCGTGCGTTTGGGTAATGATTCTATATAACGGGACATGCTTTTGGAAGACTTCACATGCTTTCCACTAACTAAATATTTAATTTCATAAAAATTATACGAATTGCATGGCGTTCAGTGCAAAATTCCGCACAAGAATATTAATTGGTTTAAAGATAAATCGTTCGTTGGCGAATGGGAACAATCAGGGAAGTTGAATGCCTTTGATTTGGGACATGCTGTTTCGGGGTGCGTAGCCTATAATATACACATGGCATATATGTTGTCACACGTCCATACTAAACCCGAAATGTCTCTAATAAATGCCTGTATCGTGAGCTACAAGATCATTACCATCACTTTTATGTATGGTGGCCATTGTTTTTCATAGGATGAACTAATAACGCAGGACATGGGTTTGCTCGTTTACGGGAGAATCACCCATGTGCATATTTGCGTACGCAATACTTGCGTACATGTGCGTACTTGCATAATTGCGTACGCAATATTTGCGTATATGGGTGATTCTCCATTAAATGAACAATTTCGTCCAGAAAATTCTGGGGGAAAAAAGTTTGTCACATGCCGATGAATTTTATGTGAGTATGTAGCACAGATATTGGTGACCACGAAAATGACATTGGGCAAAATTATAGGGCCAGGTCAAGGTCAATCAAGGTCGTTCATTACAGCATGTGCCAATGACGTTTTTTTGGGGTTGAATCAGGGCAACGTCATTGTCAAATTCGCTCTTTCTCCAAAACTTGTTGACATGTGCCCTTTAATAGTTGAATTATCGTTATGAGTATATATTGTTTGAGTAGCCGATGATGTATCCGTCCAAACGACGTATTGCGTAGCTCCGCACGTTGAGACGTCTATGAGATACAGCCATTTGAATATACGTGGTGGAAATTGATGTGCTTTGTGGGCGTGACATAGGGTTCAAACTCTCTAAGAGGTCAACGAATACAGCGTTCAGATATGATAATTGGAAACAGATTTTGATCGCATAAAAGGCGATTCCTATCAAGTCGGGCATGCCCTGGTCCCTCGTACACTTGGTTTGACTCCAAACGATCGAGGAACTCTGATGTAGACAACGTGAACATACGTCAATCAAAGTCTGTTCCCCAAGGGGTTCGCCAAATTGCAATGATAATTTAGAGTAGAAAACATTGTCGATGGATTTCTCTTACATGTTTCAAGATATTGAACTGAAATTTGGTATTTGGGGGTTTCTCGGTGCGCTCAATCAGATAGCATTGTCAGTGTGATATTCTGATGGTCCAAAATGTGTATTTTGACGCCGTTGCTATAACATACGAGCCGGAAATCGCCCCGCAGGCAGAACGATTGTTGAAAAGTACGGAAATAATTGACTTTTCAAACTGTCATCTGCTTCTCACTGAGATTGTTTGATGTAAACGTCAATCCATTTAGAGAATTCGTTAGATTCCGTTGATCACCCCCCCCCCCCGCACCCCACCACTCATTCACTCACCCCCCCCCCGATTTTATATAAACGCACTAAAACTAATCCATATGTCATATTTGTTCTTTTTATTTACACCCAGATCATCCCTTAACATGTTTTATTTGTTAGATCGTGTTTGCGTCTCTGGATATTTCAAAATTAAAATTGCGTCATTACCCAAACAGAAGGAGTGTTTGGGTAATGACGCGTTTGGGTAATGACGATTTTCGTTTCAGCGCGCTCTTATATTTTGAATATCCATCACCTACGAAAATGAACTAGTTTATGAACAAACAACCGCTGCGAGCTTTCGAAATAAACTTTTAATCGTTCGCCTACAGCATGTAACATTTAAATGGTCTGCGTTTGTGTAATGACGCTGAATAAATATACGCTAGCGATTTCTAGTTTCAAAGGTTGATTTTGAAAAATTATTCAAGGAAACATAACCTGGGTTAATTTTTTCTAGACATTAAAGGATATTTACTCCACGATGCAACCATAGATATGAACAAGCTATGTTTCTGGTGAAAATATCAGCCGTCTTTATCGTGCGTTTGGGTAATGATTCTATATAACGGGACATGCTTTTGGAAGACTTCACATGCTTTCCACTAACTAAATATTTAATTTCATAAAAATTATACGAATTGCATGGCGTTCAGTGCAAAATTCCGCACAAGAATATTAATTGGTTTAAAGATAAATCGTTCGTTGGCGAATGGGAACAATCAGGGAAGTTGAATGCCTTTGATTTGGGACATGCTGTTTCGGGGTGCGTAGCCTATAATATACACATGGCATATATGTTGTCACACGTCCATACTAAACCCGAAATGTCTCTAATAAATGCCTGTATCGTGAGCTACAAGATCATTACCATCACTTTTATGTATGGTGGCCATTGTTTTTCATAGGATGAACTAATAACGCAGGACATGGGTTTGCTCGTTTACGGGAGAATCACCCATGTGCATATTTGCGTACGCAATACTTGCGTACATGTGCGTACTTGCATAATTGCGTACGCAATATTTGCGTATATGGGTGATTCTCCATTAAATGAACAATTTCGTCCAGAAAATTCTGGGGAAAAAAAGTTTGTCACATGCCGATGAATTTTATGTGAGTATGTAGCACAGATATTGGTGACCACGAAAATGACATTGGGCAAAATTATAGGGCCAGGTCAAGGTCAATCAAGGTCGTTCATTACAGCATGTGCCAATGACGTTTTTTTGGGGTTGAATCAGGGCAACGTCATTGTCAAATTCGCTCTTTCTCCAAAACTTGTTGACATGTGCCCTTTAATAGTTGAATTATCGTTATGAGTATATATTGTTTGAGTAGCCGATGATGTATCCGTCCAAACGACGTATTGCGTAGCTCCGCACGTTGAGACGTCTATGAGATACAGCCATTTGAATATACGTGGTGGAAATTGATGTGCTTTGTGGGCGTGACATAGGGTTCAAACTCTCTAAGAGGTCAACGAATACAGCGTTCAGATATGATAATTGGAAACAGATTTTGATCGCATAAAAGGCGATTCCTATCAAGTCGGGCATGCCCTGGTCCCTCGTACACTTGGTTTGACTCCAAACGATCGAGGAACTCTGATGTAGACAACGTGAACATACGTCAATCAAAGTCTGTTCCCCAAGGGGTTCGCCAAATTGCAATGATAATTTAGAGTAGAAAACATTGTCGATGGATTTCTCTTACATGTTTCAAGATATTGAACTGAAATTTGGTATTTGGGGGTTTCTCGGTGCGCTCAATCAGATAGCATTGTCAGTGTGATATTCTGATGGTCCAAAATGTGTATTTTGACGCCGTTGCTATAACATACGAGCCGGAAATCGCCCCGCAGGCAGAACGATTGTTGAAAAGTACGGAAATAATTGACTTTTCAAACTGTCATCTGCTTCTCACTGAGATTGTTTGATGTAAACGTCAATCCATTTAGAGAATTCGTTAGATTCCGTTGATCACCCCCCCCCCCCCCCCGCACCCCACCACTCATTCACTCACCCCCCCCCCCCGATTTTATATAAATGCACTAAAACTAATCCATATGTCATATTTGTTCTTTTTATTTACACCCAGATCATCCCTTAACATGTTTTATTTGTTAGATCGTGTTTGCGTCTCTGGATATTTCAAAATTAAAATTGCGTCATTACCCAAACAGAAGGAGTGTTTGGGTAATGACGCGTTTGGGTAATGACGATTTTCGTTTCAGCGCGCTCTTATATTTTGAATATCCATCACCTACGAAAATGAACTAGTTTATGAACAAACAACCGCTGCGAGCTTTCGAAATAAACTTTTAATCGTTCGCCTACAGCATGTAACATTTAAATGGTCTGCGTTTGTGTAATGACGCTGAATAAATATACGCTAGCGATTTCTAGTTTCAAAGGTTGATTTTGAAAAATTATTCAAGGAAACATAACCTGGGTTAATTTTTTCTAGACATTAAAGGATATTTACTCCACGATGCAACCATAGATATGAACAAGCTATGTTTCTGGTGAAAATATCAGCCGTCTTTATCGTGCGTTTGGGTAATGATTCTATATAACGGGACATGCTTTTGGAAGACTTCACATGCTTTCCACTAACTAAATATTTAATTTCATAAAAATTATACGAATTGCATGGCGTTCAGTGCAAAATTCCGCACAAGAATATTAATTGGTTTAAAGATAAATCGTTCGTTGGCGAATGGGAACAATCAGGGAAGTTGAATGCCTTTGATTTGGGACATGCTGTTTCGGGGTGCGTAGCCTATAATATACACATGGCATATATGTTGTCACACGTCCATACTAAACCCGAAATGTCTCTAATAAATGCCTGTATCGTGAGCTACAAGATCATTACCATCACTTTTATGTATGGTGGCCATTGTTTTTCATAGGATGAACTAATAACGCAGGACATGGGTTTGCTCGTTTACGGGAGAATCACCCATGTGCATATTTGCGTACGCAATACTTGCGTACATGTGCGTACTTGCATAATTGCGTACGCAATATTTGCGTATATGGGTGATTCTCCATTAAATGAACAATTTCGTCCAGAAAATTCTGGGGGAAAAAAGTTTGTCACATGCCGATGAATTTTATGTGAGTATGTAGCACAGATATTGGTGACCACGAAAATGACATTGGGCAAAATTATAGGGCCAGGTCAAGGTCAATCAAGGTCGTTCATTACAGCATGTGCCAATGACGTTTTTTTGGGGTTGAATCAGGGCAACGTCATTGTCAAATTCGCTCTTTCTCCAAAACTTGTTGACATGTGCCCTTTAATAGTTGAATTATCGTTATGAGTATATATTGTTTGAGTAGCCGATGATGTATCCGTCCAAACGACGTATTGCGTAGCTCCGCACGTTGAGACGTCTATGAGATACAGCCATTTGAATATACGTGGTGGAAATTGATGTGCTTTGTGGGCGTGACATAGGGTTCAAACTCTCTAAGAGGTCAACGAATACAGCGTTCAGATATGATAATTGGAAACAGATTTTGATCGCATAAAAGGCGATTCCTATCAAGTCGGGCATGCCCTGGTCCCTCGTACACTTGGTTTGACTCCAAACGATCGAGGAACTCTGATGTAGACAACGTGAACATACGTCAATCAAAGTCTGTTCCCCAAGGGGTTCGCCAAATTGCAATGATAATTTAGAGTAGAAAAC
The DNA here is from genome assembly GCA_032622095.1 of Siphonodentalium dalli. NCBI lineage: Eukaryota > Metazoa > Mollusca > Scaphopoda > Gadilida > Siphonodentaliidae > Siphonodentalium > Siphonodentalium dalli. The sequence continues at coordinate 31,986,000 of CP136065.1, forward strand.
ATTGTCGATGGATTTCTCTTACATGTTTCAAGATATTGAACTGAAATTTGGTATTTGGGGGTTTCTCGGTGCGCTCAATCAGATAGCATTGTCAGTGTGATATTCTGATGGTCCAAAATGTGTATTTTGACGCCGTTGCTATAACATACGAGCCGGAAATCGCCCCGCAGGCAGAACGATTGTTGAAAAGTACGGAAATAATTGACTTTTCAAACTGTCATCTGCTTCTCACTGAGATTGTTTGATGTAAACGTCAATCCATTTAGAGAATTCGTTAGATTCCGTTGATCACCCCCCCCCCCCCGCACCCCACCACTCATTCACTCACCCCCCCCCCCCGATTTTATATAAATGCACTAAAACTAATCCATATGTCATATTTGTTCTTTTTATTTACACCCAGATCATCCCTTAACATGTTTTATTTGTTAGATCGTGTTTGCGTCTCTGGATATTTCAAAATTAAAATTGCGTCATTACCCAAACAGAAGGAGTGTTTGGGTAATGACGCGTTTGGGTAATGACGATTTTCGTTTCAGCGCGCTCTTATATTTTGAATATCCATCACCTACGAAAATGAACTAGTTTATGAACAAACAACCGCTGCGAGCTTTCGAAATAAACTTTTAATCGTTCGCCTACAGCATGTAACATTTAAATGGTCTGCGTTTGTGTAATGACGCTGAATAAATATACGCTAGCGATTTCTAGTTTCAAAGGTTGATTTTGAAAAATTATTCAAGGAAACATAACCTGGGTTTATTTTTTCTAGACATTAAAGGATATTTACTCCACGATGCAACCATAGATATGAACAAGCTATGTTTCTGGTGAAAATATCAGCCGTCTTTATCGTGCGTTTGGGTAATGATTCTATATAACGGGACATGCTTTTGGAAGACTTCACATGCTTTCCACTAACTAAATATTTAATTTCATAAAAATTATACGAATTGCATGGCGTTCAGTGCAAAATTCCGCACAAGAATATTAATTGGTTTAAAGATAAATCGTTCGTTGGCGAATGGGAACAATCAGGGAAGTTGAATGCCTTTGATTTGGGACATGCTGTTTCGGGGTGCGTAGCCTATAATATACACATGGCATATATGTTGTCACACGTCCATACTAAACCCGAAATGTCTCTAATAAATGCCTGTATCGTGAGCTACAAGATCATTACCATCACTTTTATGTATGGTGGCCATTGTTTTTCATAGGATGAACTAATAACGCAGGACATGGGTTTGCTCGTTTACGGGAGAATCACCCACCAACTCGGGCTCCCATTATCAAATAATTAATGCTGCACCAACGCAGCTCCCTTCATGAAATAATTAATGCTGCACCAGCGCAGCTACCGTCACGAAAGAGTTAATGCTGCACCAACGCATCTCCCATCATCAAATATTTAATGCTGCACCAACGCAGCTCCCTTCATGAAATAACTAATCATGCACCAACTCAACTACCATCATGGAAGGGTTAATGCTGCTCCAGCACAGCTCCCCGTCATGAAAGGGTTAATGCTGCCCAGCACAGCTCCCGTCGTGAAATGGTTAATGCTGCACCAGCACAGCTCCCGTAATAAAACATTAATGCTGCACTAGCGCGTCTCCCATCGTGAAATGGTTAATGTTGCACCTACGAAGCCAACATGACGTAAATGACGTCATGAGCCGTGGCATTTCATCTCGTTGTTCCACTTCCGATTCCGCAATTTTAAACAGTTGCTAATCGGAAGTCACGTGTCAATTTCGCTAAATAGCATACACTCTTTCCTGAAAATCGTTCCATCGTATAGAAATATATATAGAAAAATTATATGACGTCATCATTCACACACGCCTTAGGTATAAACACCCACCGGGGTGGTTGCTATCAGTGCAAACAATGCTCTATAGGCCTATATCAGTGCTAACTGCGGTCTATCAATATCCCACATAGGAATATCAGTGTTTTGTCCATTTCGAGGAATCACGAATTGACCGAATATTGTTGAAATAAAATTATAATGGTAAGGTTTATATAACCCGTTTGGTATTTGCCTGGTGGTAGGATCAGCTGCCGATGTCAAGTTCGATTGGTGATAAAGGGACTTTAAAATTGCCACACAAAAAAAGGGTATACCGACTCCTATATAGGGGGATATGTCAACTGTTCCCAATATCCGCATTCTTTAGTACGCTTTACGCAATTCCTGGGCATAATGTGTAGCCATTTTGTTGAAATCCTGTCAGCGAAATGTATCTGAATGTTGTCCCTCAAAAATCTATTCGCGGGGGGGGGGGGGGGGGACTATATAGAAATGAGTGCATGATGCCCGTCCGTTTGGTCGTCGGTCTAAAACGTTTCTTGCCCGGATGGTAACTTGAATATCATTCGACAAAATTTCACGGAATTTGCATGGCGTGTGGCCTTCTTATGAAAAAGTCCCGATAAATTTTGAATGTATTCGGAATTTCACGAAACTTAGTATGTAGCCTTCATAGGTGAAAGTTCCAATCAGGTTCCCATTCGTATTTTTGGTTTGTTGTCCGGATGACAACTTGAAAAGTATTGAAGCGAATTGAGTTAACCTCTAGATTGAAGCAATCGATTTTTTTTTCGAAATTCATTTTAAATTTCAAATTTGAATTCACCCTGCATGCCGCAGTTATTGGAGAAATGTTTTGAAAAATTACAGGCATGTTGATGATCACCTTTAGATGCGAGCTGTCAAGTTTTAGCGATTTTCGATGAAAACCATGGCCGCCGGCAGCCATCTTGAATTTTACTCTTTGCATCACTTAATCATTTGGCACACCCAGTCCACATCCCTCATCTAATCTCCACCAAAGGCAATATGGATATTCGGGGTGACCTCTAGATCGGAGCTATCGATTATTTCATAAATTTGTTAAAAAACATGGCCGCCAGCAGCCATATTGGATTTTATTCTGTGCATGACTAAATCCTTTGGCACAACCTACAGGTCACATCCCTCATCCAATCGTCGCCAAACTTCATAAGGATCTTCAATGTGACCTCTAGGTGGGATATTTTCCGAATTTCGTTAAAAAACTTGGTCGCCAGCGGGCGGCCATCTTTACTCTTTTTACTCTTTTCATGACTACATGCCACATCCCTAATCCAAACTTCATATGGTTCTTTGGTGTGACCTCTAGATGTCCAATTCTTCCGAAATTTGTTAAAAAACATGGGCGCCTGGAGCCATCTTGGATTTCACATTTGAATCCATCGGCACACCATGCAGCCCACATTTAGTGGAGAAATGTTTGAAATGAAATTAATTTCATTTACACAATACAATCCATTTACTGAAACTTTTTGAATTTCCTTCTTTATCATTATATTGACTGCTCAGCATAATTATTTACGCCTCCCCATTTTTATTGTGATAATGACTGATGTTCTAGTGGTATAACATTTCCTGCCCGAGACACAGAAACTTCCATTTTGACTTATAACTCAAAAATATTAGTAGTATTTTATACCAGTTAACGAACCAATACAAGAACGTTTGGGGGAGAGACAAGCCATCTTTAGTTGTTCGTTTTTTATTAATAATTATTTGTGTTCGTTTCTTTTCTAGGATCCGCCAGCTATATTGATGATAATGACAGCAACTTCAGAGATTATAACGGTAAAGATCTCCCATTGTGGTTCAAGGAGAATGTCCACCAAGCAAAGATTCCGCCGCAAATAGTTAACGCATGCGTACTGCACCGTGGATTTCTACTCACACAGCCTGAGGATATGACGCAATCGTCTGCTTTCACCGTGTCGCTTCCAATACGGAAAACGTATTATGCCATCGCAACAGGCTACTCTCTCACAGAAAATATTAAGATAGAAGAATACTGTCGACGCGGAAACAGTTTCGAAAGCAGCGAAATAACACCGGGTTACAATTTCAAACACCAATACCATATTGGATTGCGAGATATACCCGCCATCTCTCTTGCAGAACGACGAGCAATCATTTTCAAAACTCTCAACCCTAACTATGATATCCAATGTGTCCTCTCGTACAACGTCGGTGTTATTGTGCAGCTTCTGTCGTATTGGATTAAGAATTCCATTCCAGAGATAAGCCGATATCATTTACAGGGCACACTTTTGTCTATCATGTTTCTTAACATCGATGAACCAGTCTACGAAAGAACAACCTTGGTGGACCCACAGGAAGTGGGGCCTGCCCAGGTTAGAGAATCCGAGTTTCGACGGGCAGTTTCAAGCAGTCCACCAGAACAGATAGCGGAATTTAGAAAGAATATCAACGAGCTTGCTGACGGCGACACGAACCAAATCAATATTTCAATTGTTCATGGCTCAAGTCAGTTCCAAGCGGTTATGCTCGACACATGCTGCTTAAATGAAGTGTTATGTTCACCATTCGAAATAGATCCGAGAAGAATTTACTGCGGGCCAATGATATATCGCCTGTCCGTGAACCTTTGTCAGAGAAGGAGCACTTCATCCGACGTCAAGACCCTGCTGGTGAGGGATTCACCTCTGGAGAAACTATACCATGTGTTGTATCAAGAAATAGAGAGACAACAAGGTTAGATGATGTCACCAAACAAAGTTTGTGACTCCCGGCTAATGGCGGCTATATTGCACATAGAAAATTGACCGGTAAACTAAAGGGTATATGGAAGTATATTTGAGCAGATGAGCGTGTATGTTATATATATATCACATGAAACCCTTATTATATCATTAAACAAAATATTACACATTTCCTGATCTCCCACTAGTAATGAATAGGCGCGTGCTTATCTTGATCACTTGGTATCGCGCCAACAAAATGACCGCGCGGATTAATACTATAGTCGAAAAGCAGCGCATGACACCAACAGCAGGCAATCCAAAATGATTGCTGTTTTCATTAAAGTTAAATTCTTGTCAAACTTCATAGCACTAACGAAAATAAACACAAAGAAGCAAATTTCCATATTAAATTAAACTTATTGTGTTCTGTCATTCTATGGAAATCGGTTATATACTCGCATATTGCTGCGAAACAACTAATGCGAATGTTTTCGTATGTCGGACAATTCATAACAAAGTGTGATTCGGTCACAACCGAGTTTGTCTTACAGACAGGTTATATCCTCTATATCTGACGGGGGCTGTTTGTGTCTACCCTTCTCAATATCAAGCTTGTAATTACTTACGCGTAACCTTGTGAAGAGAATTCTCGCGTCAACTGATTTGGCATTGGTAATATACATTCTTAGTTTATTACCACCGATTGATCTCGTATCATCAAAAACGTCCTTCGCAAAACAGTTAATGTGCTCTATTTTCAGCTTTTTTTTATCACTTCTTGTTCTTGAATTCCACTCGACTGACTGTCTTCCGCATTATCGATTTCATTCTTCTGCAGTAATACATTCCACGATGCCGTGGATAATTTCGAATTATTTGATTCAACGTAGGCCGCATATACTAATGTATGACGCTCATGACTTAGAAATTTTATTCCTACATCTGAAACTCTTTAAAACAGCGTCATGAAATACGGGGAATCTACCCAGTTCTGCTCGAGAAGCTTGGTTCGACGCTTTTCTATTAAAGATACGGGCGGCGTTGGTGGTGGGTATGCTGTTAATATTTCACCTCCGTCAAAAACCGCCATAAACAGAAATAATAGTAAAATATAGACAGATTTTGTTCTTATACCAATCAGAAATATGGCATATATAAGCAGTATGTTATTGTCAATTGTTTTCCCTTTGTTATGTAAACAAAAGCAAAAAAACGTTACGTTACCTGGCTTTTGTTTATATCCGGATATGGTAAACATAAAGAGCGTTATTTGTTACTGTTTTCCTGATATGGAAATAATAAAGATCGTTTATATCATTTTTGTGTGTTTAACCAATAGAATTGCGATGTGTTATGTAAACAGACGCACAACTTATGTAACACGAGCAGGCTCTTGTTTACGCACACCATCGTACGTCTTGACGACAATATACTATTTACGCGCTGATTATGTTTGGCATATGAACAAAACTAAAATATTTTAATATTCCGTCTGTAGATGGCGATTTGAACAAATATGAAAATTTCTGCAACGAACGCTGATAGACTTTGGACTTATACTACGCGTTGTTATGTACCCTGTTGGTTGAGACCAGATTATTATTGGCTAGAATATATTCCTCTTGTTTGCCAATGCTCGTTGTTACATCAACACAATTCCTCCATAATAAGTTATATTCACCAAACATAACATGGCGTCGTCGACAGGATGTGTAAGCGTTTGAATTATAGGATCGCAAAACCACAGTTTGGTTTATAACAAAGGTTGAATTGACTAAGATCGGACAATTTTGTTTGACTCAGAACAAAGGGGCACACGATGGGTGATCCTCCAGATTTCAATTTCGCCACGTCGAGGTTAATGCCAGACAAATTGGACATATCAGTGGACCGAGGTGAAGCTTTCAACATTTGGGCCCAAAGATGGGCGGATTTTGCTCAGCTGTCAAAACTCAATGGTCAACCCGCCGATGTTCAAATGGCTATTTTACGGTCATGTCTGGCCAACGATACCCTCAAAGTAGCGATGAATTTGAATTTGTCCGCTGACAAGAAAGATAAACCTCAGGAAGTTGTGAAAGCATTGCAACGTCACATAATCGGACAGGTTAATGTTGTGATAGAGCGTCGCAATTTTAACATGCGTATGCAACAAGAAGGGGAACAATTCGACGATTTGTTAACTGACTTACGAGAATTAACAAAAACCTGTGACTTTTGTGAGACATGTCAAGAATCGTTACTGCGAGACCGGATCGTGACTGGTATTCGTGATTCAGATACAGTCGAAAAGTTACTAGCGCAGAAGGATCTGAGCTTGGAGCAAGCCATCGATATATGTAGAGCTGACGAGGCTGCAAAGCGTCATTGTCAAGAAATTACAAGTGCTGTTGGTGGCCTGGATGTCAATGTCATGTCACAATATCGACGTAAGAAATCTAAATTTTTAAAACCAAGCAAGAAATCGACAGATGCGACTGATAATGGTGATAGTGCGACTTGCATTCGGTGCACTAAAAAACATTCTGACTCAAGTCGGTGTCCTGCTGCTAACACAAATTGTGCTGTCTGTCGGCAGAAAGGTCACTGGGCGAAATCAACAATATGTCCCGGTGCATTAGGCAGTCAACATCGACAACAGTTTTCAGCCATCCGATTTGGACAATTGCTTGCTAAAATAAATGACCAACGCATGCATGCTAAGTTGAAATATAGGCGGTCCCCAACCATTGACATTGAAGTTGGTGGTGATATTGCCAATGGGTCAATAATAAAAACAGTACCTGATTCTGGAGCTGAAGGTAGTGCATGTGGACTAGATGTTTTAAATAAACTGAACATCGATATCGCAAATCTTCGACCACCTACCATATCACTGAAAGCAGCTGACGAACATGAAATCGAACAATTAGGCGAATTTGATGCAGTGCTTAAGTGTGGCTCATCTGAATGCACAGAGACTATACACGTGTTAAATGGAACCAAAGGCCTCTACATGTCGTGGTTTGCGTCTCGTACACTTGGCATATTACCGAGGGACTATCCTGCCCAATGTGTTAACACAGAGGCATGTTCGACATCTTCAAAAAGCATGAAACCCATATCTAAAATACCCGACCATTTGGATGTGAGGTGTGAAAATTCAGTGACCGACCATTCGCATGTGAGGTGCGAAAAAGCAACTAAAGAACATTTGGACATGAGGTGCGAAAAACCAGGGACCGATCGTTTAGATGTGAGGTGCGAGAAAGCACTGATCGACCATTCAGATGCGAGCTATGGAAATCGTATACCGAATAGCGATAATACACCATTTTTCATCGCAAATGGTCCTGAACAACATTCCTCATCTGTGAATCGACAAAGAATCACTGATACTCACGATAATACACACTTTAACAAACTTCAAGCTGGACTATCTGATATATCGCCCACAGACCATTCGCGTGTGACTACAAAGAATGTCTTAAATGGGTCACAGGTAGCCAACATTCGTGATCAGTTGATCAAGGAGTTTCCGAGCGTATTCGATGGAGTGATCAGAACAATGCCAGATGAAGAATTTAAGATAGAAATCGAGGACAATGCATCGCCAGTTTGTATTAGCGCTCCAAGGACAGTGCCATACGCATATCGCGAAAAGCTTCAGAACAAGCTTGAAGACATGGTACGTGATAAGATCATCATCCAGGTCACCGAGCCGACTGAATGGTGTGCGCCAATAGTGGTCGTAACAAAAAAATCGTCTGATGATATCCGAGTTTGCGTTGATTTTACTAAACTGAACAAATATGTAAAACGTGAGAGGTATAATTCACCATGCCCACAGGAAGCCGTAGCAGACATGGCCGCCTCTAATGCTCGATTTTTTGCATCTCTTGACTGTTTGAGTGGATATTGGCAATGTCCACTGGCATCAGAATCACAGCATTTGACCACGTTTATCACGCCTTTTGGTAGATTTATGTTCTTGCGTGCACCTTTCGGAATATGCTCTATCTCAGAACATTATAACAGACGTATGGATAATGCACTTGCTGGGTTACCTCGATACAGGAAAGTCGTCGATGATTTGATCGCGTACGACGACACTCTGGCCGATCATGTCACACACGTTCGCCAAATACTTGCAAGATGTAGAGACCGTGGGATATCTCTGAATGCAGACAAGTTTCACGTTGCTGAACAGGAAATCGATTTCTGTGGATATCGATTAAGTGGATCAGGTTACACAATCAATCCAGAGGTCACAGAATCTATCCGCAATTTCCCTATACCTAAGAACATTACAGACTTGCGATCGTTCTTCGGACTAGCCAACCAACTCGCTGGTTTCACGGATAAAATCGCCACACATCTTGACAAGTTAAGGCCGTTGTTAAAGTCACACAATGACTTTGTTTGGAATTCTATACACGACCAGGCTTTTAAGGATTCTCGCATTATGCTTTCAACAGCACCGGTTTTATCCTATTATGATCCAAAACGGCCAACATCGCTACATGTTGACGCGAGTCGTTTAAATGGACTAGGATTCGTTCTGTTCCAAAAGGATACCGAAACTGGAAATTGGCATCTGATTCAGGCAGGATCGCGTTTCCTGTCAGACGCGGAATCCCGATACGCAATGATCGAGCTTGAGATGCTTGGTGCCGTTTGGGCAGTCCAAAAGTGCCAAATTTTTCTTGAAGGCCTCTCGAATTTTGATATTGTTACTGATCATCGACCTTTATTGCCAATCATGAACAGTTATCATTTATCGGACATAGACAATCCCCGACTACAAAGATTAAGGATGAAATTAATGCGGTACCGGTTCACTACTCTATGGACCCCGGGGACCAAACTATGCGCTGCTGATGCGATGTCTCGTTATCCGACAACAGAACCTACTGATGACGATCAAGTTCTGGAACAGGAAGTCGAGTATAGTTTACAAGCATTGCGGTTATCAGCGATAAATCAACGTGGTGAAATGGCAGATCTTCATCTTGAAGCAGTAAAGGACGCGTCCGTAAACGATGATGAATATCAGCAGCTGTACCATGTCGTGCAAAACGGGTTTCCGAATAATAAGAATGACTTACCAATTCTTGTACGTTCATATTGGTACATGCGCGACCGCCTGTCAATCGATAATGGATTTGTTGTTTGTGGTTGTCGTCTAGTCATTCCAAATGCTATGAGAAAGTCTATACTCGAGAAACTTCATGATAGTCACCAGGGAATTGAACGCACAAAACGGAGAGCTCGTCTTGTCGTTTACTGGCCAAGGATCGACAGCGATATTGAGAGAATAGTTCGATCGTGTTCGTCTTGTGCTAAAAATCTACCGTCTCATTGCAAGGAACCACTCCAACGCCACACCGACCCTACGCGTGTGTTTGAGCACATGTGCTCCGATTTGTTTACATGTAATGGTTGCATGTATCTGATTATCACGGATGTGAAGTCTGGTTGGCCATCCGTGTTTGGTCTTGGTAAAGACACCACTTCCAGTGCTCTCATCGAATCATTCAGGAAGACATTTGTAGATACAGCTGTTCCAACCATATTATACACAGACAATGGCCCACAATACACATCACGATTGTTCCAAATGTTTCTAGTAGACTGGGGAGTTAAACAGATCACGTCTTCTCCGCACTATCCACAGTCTAACTCCTATGCCGAGGCAAGTGTGAAAGCTATGAAGTCGCTACTCAAAGCGAGCTATTGCGAACGAAAAAGGTCTGTGGACATGGACAAATGGTTGAAAGGATTGTTACAGTGGCGCAACACACCTCGCTCTAATGGATGTTCTCCAGCTCAAATTGTGTTCGGCCACCCCTCTAGGGACACACTACCAATCCACAAGCGCGCATTTGCCCCAGAATGGCAAAAATCCATCAAAGCCGCAGACAAGAAAGATCGTATGGAAAACGAGAAGATTGAACGTAGATACAACGCATCAGCTCATGCCATACCACCACTAACCGTTGGCGCGAAAGTCGCAATTCAGACCCATAATACTAAACGATGGGATATTTATGGGACTGTAACGGAAGTTGGCCATAATCGTGACTATCTTGTTAAGTTACCGTCCGGACGGGTTTGGAGAAGAAACCGGCGATTCTTACGGAAAAGATATCCGATTGTAGAAAACAGCGGTAAGCCAACAGCAAATACACAGATCATAGCAGACCCGCCTGTTAATCAAAACGGTACTCCCGCGTCTGAAAATATAGCCACAAGACGAAGCCAACGAGATCGGAATCCTCCGAAACGGTTAATTGAAGAGATATGACTCTCAGGGTGATAAACGTTACTTCGACAACAGTGGATACGAGAGAGGAGATTATGAACTTAATTTCGGAAGGGAGGTGATAGATTGATGGACTTAATCTCGGAAGGGAGATGATAGACTTTGGACTTATACTACGCGTTGTTATGTACCCTGTTGGTTGAGACCAGATTATTATTGGCTAGAATATATTCCTCTTGTTTGCCAATGCTCGTTGTTACATCAACACAATTCCTCCATAATAAGTTATATTCACCAAACATAACAAACGCCGCCCTTGCCTTTAATACAAAGTACATTTTTGCAAAATTTAACCTGCTCGCAAGGTAAAGAATCGGTATGTAGATTCGGCACATCTCCTAGCCACATCCATACAACATTACTGGTTTTATTTGTTTGTCAAACAACTTGCATTTTGTAGGCATCGCTAGCTGAAGTCTTGATGGAATAGATTGTGCCAGGAAAAACATTGATTTTAATGCCTTTGCGCTCAAATGCTCCTGCGATTTTAACGTTTTTCCAGTTGCACTGAATTTTGCATGCATTTCGCAGCCTATTTTAGTGACTTTGATTTGTTAAAAAGGCATAAAGCTCTAGTTTTTTTTATGTGATATACAAGATCTTCAACTCGTTATGTTGGGATATAAGATTTTATGAAACTCGTTTGATAAATTTGACTCACCACTCGAATCAATTTTATCAAACTCTTTTCATAAAATCTTATATCCCAATATAACCTGTTGGAGATCCTGTATATCTATATACCAGTGATCTCATACATGTTCAACGATTCTCTGGTATATCGCATAGAAGAACTTACCACACATGCATGCTGTGTAGAATATAGTAAGTTTAGTAATATTAGAGTACTTCAAACTTTGCATAAACACATGGAATGTTAAAGTACCCTTTTGACGGCGTGTTATTGGGCCACAAACAATAGAAATAATAAACTTCAAAAATCGACATCTGATCACTCTGAGCTTTGATGGGTGGGTTCTTCGACTCGAATAAAATATTTGTTACCCCCCCCCCCCCCGAAGCCAAACAAATAGTAATTTAGTAGCGTCTGATAGGATTGAGTAACTTTTAAGGAATATATTTTCAAGTGGCATAAATTTGCCGATTGTTATACGGTCACGTTCAATTAGAGTGACTTTCACATTTAATTCATCTTTGTTGAATTCGGCTTTAATGAAGCCCAGTGCGTCCTAAATTTAGCAATGACGGTCTGTTCATGGACATATACTGGCAGAAAAGTTGGGTCGAGTCGCAGAGAAGGAATACTTTGCTGGACTTTTTGCTGCATCTATGGACTTTTATTCTCTCAATTGAATTGATGATATTTCACTGTGAGGTCGGTCGGTTGACTCTATAAACTTCGGGCCGTGTTGTGCCTTTTGAAGATAACGGGATTATTATGATTCCTGTTTCAAAACTGCAAATGTACAATAATTATGTAGTAACCTAATCCACAGGCCATTGGGGGGAAATAGCAGATATACCAACATATACTATAACAGTGACAAGGTTCACAAGTCCCTCTTTTTGGAAAAAAAACGCACCATATGTCATATTGCTCACAGATTCTCAATATCGTTCCAATCAGTCACAATATATTTCAGTGTATCTTATTGGCCGTGAAATTTTCTTTCTTTTTGTGTATATAATTCCATAATATCAACGAAGGGAAGTCGAGACATCGTACCGAAAACTTGCAACATATACATGAAATTTGGGAGTAAAACGGATCGTCAGGCTCCCTGTCCGCCTAACATATTCAATAGTTCTAAAACATTGTCAACTCAGCCAAAATATGCTCCAGTGTATGTTATAGGCCATAAAAATTTCTTTCGTTTGATATATAATTTGACGAGGACTATTTAAGTGAAGTCGACATATCGCGCAAGAATTGAATTGGTATCCGTGTATAATCGGACAGGGAGACTGACGACCGCTTTTCGTCGGTAGGTTCTGCTAGTTTTCGATACGATATCTCGACTTCCCTTCGTTTGATACCATCGAATTATACACCAAAAGAAAGGAAATTGCATGGCCAATAAGACACAATGAAATATAATGTGACTGAGAACAATTTTGAGAATCTATGAGGAATGTGATAGATGGTGTGTTTTTTTCCAAAAAATCGGACCTGTGAAGCTTGTCACTGTTATAGTATATATTGGTATATATGATAGTTATCCACAGGGACCTGTGACCTAATCCATGTTACCAGCCTCATACACTGGACTATATTGAGTTCGAAATATTCTTGGCAGGAGTATATAATTAGACATACAAAGCTGACAATATATTTGAGTTATTGCATGATTTTAGTATAACTCACGTTCATATCCACCTTATTTTGTAATTTTTGTCACTTAGATGTATCACTTTCGTTATTTGTTTTGGACTAGTGATGTAGTGCATAACTATAATTATATATTTTTAATTCAGTGATCAAGCTTAATTTCATATGATAATAACTCTAAAGTGTTTTATGTTCACAAATTATTACATGTATAGTTACATAACTGGATAGTTGTATTGTTTTATTTCAGTGATTAAGCTTAATTTTATAATAAATATATATATATACGGCTAAAGTGTTTTATCTTCACAAATTATTGCATGGGCCAAATGCATACCTTACTAATATTTAAATTCGGGCAGTATTATTCGCTCAGTTCTAACGTCGCGCACTTTGAATTTGCGCACTCTAACGTGTTAATGAAACCCACGATATAAATGTAGAAGATGACTGTTAATTATTTGGTGGTGAAGAAGGCAGTTATACTGCACCCGGTCCAAAAATAACTATGGTATATTTCAATAGTTATGGGCAGCACTGCATGACATGAAATAGACCTAAGAGTGACCTCAATGACAATCGGTATTATGCTGCTATATAACCTCAGAAATGTATCTCTTAGTTTGCGTGAAATGCGTAATAAGTATACGATTAATACACAAACAATTATTTGTCCCGTTTGATCGCTAAACTCCTCTGGGTACTACTCCTTGGGCTCAGTTTTAAATAAACGTAAAACGGTATATCCTTCATGTAAAAATACACGAAACCACGCACCGCCCTCCATGCATTCTCCATATATGTCAGGGCTAGGGTTAGGTTTAGGGTTAGGGCTAGGGGTAGGGTTATATTTAGGGTTAGGGCTAGGGTTGCGGTTAGGGATAGGGCTAGAGTTAAGGCTATGGTTAGGGTTAGAGTTAGGGTCAGTGTATTCTTAAAAGAAGGACATACCGTAAAATGGTAAAAAATAGTACAGCGCGAATATACATATGGGTATAGTGTGGGAAGTGCGGTCATCTCGAATGCTTATTATACCATATAGTCGATCTAACAACTGGGCTCTTTTGTGGAACGCGGACCATTTACTGTTTGATAATGATTCTAGAGTGCGTTTCGATGAGGAATTTAGTGGTGCCGGCCGATTTTTATAATATGGCCGCCATATTGGTTGCCATCTTCAAATTGATGATACAGAGCGCACAAATGAGACCAAGCAGTGTATATTCTATACTCATCATGAGTGATGAATGCATGTATATGAGAACCGTAAATTTTACCAAGTTAGTTCCCCGTATCTCAAAGTAGGCCTGCATAACAAATTTGGGTCGGATCTGTCGTGCAGTTTTCGAGTCTATATAACACACAGACAGACAGAAGTTCCAAAATATATATAGACTACCGGTAGCTGATGTGCTGATCAGCTGAGTGTATATTTTTATTTAAGGTCCACGGTACATATCCAATTGTACTCCAGGGTCAATTTACTTACCAATTGACAGCGACCATGCAGGGTCCAACAATTTTGGGTATATAGTTAAAAAAAAAAAATATATAATTGTTTATTGGTGCCCCTTTAAGTCGGCTGATGTCGATGACACCTACCCTCATGGCACTCCTGGGGTAAATATTTAATTATAAGTATTGACTAGTGCCCCTTTAAGTCGTCTGATGCCAATGTCACCTATCACACGAAACTCGTGTGGTCAATTCTCACATATGAATCAACTTTCAAAGACCACATTCCAACCATTTGGGTATATAATTAGATTAGTTATTTAGTTAAATTAATTATTAGTGTCGTTTTAAGACGTCTGACCTCGACGGCACCTGTCCCAGGCATGACACTCTCGGGCCAATTGATCATTGTTCACATACTTTCACCTGGGCACCCGGCGTATTCGGGTAAAGAATGCGTAAGTAATTAGTGTCACAGACAGGTAAGCATCACCTATTGCAGAATGATAACCGAATAAAGTTACTTTTATATTTTAAGTTGATGATATAAACGCTCCGTATTTCTAATTAATTTCTAATTAATAGTACATCTTTATGAGTCATCTGATTCAGTGGTACCTATCATATGACACACACTGTCAAATTACCCCTGTTGGTCAATTTGCCCCACATATCTTCTGGTCTGATAATAAACGCTCTTCGTTTATCATCTATATTAATATAATTTATTAGTCCCCCTTTAAGTTATCTGAGGTCGAAGACGCCTATTCCATGGTATTCATTGGGTCAGATTACCAAGTGCTGTGTGTCAATTTCCAACATGTCGTCTAAACTGATAATGAACGCTCTTCTCATCTGATAAGGAACGCTCTTTATTGCTAATATATGATTATATAAGTTCTCCAATGGTACTTCCCGGGTGAATTTACCCATACTGCGGTATACCAATTGCCACTGACCAGCTACATACCATTTTTGGTTATGTGATTAATTTGTTAATTAGAAATGTTCATTAGTTTCCCCTTAAGTCGACTGAGGTCAACGCACCAATCGGGTCAATTTACTGACGTGGATACATTTTTAACGACCAGATTCCAAATCTTTATATACCGGTACTTAATTTTATTTTATCCGATCACGTTTATCCCGACAGACAAACAAATAAACAAACAAGCATTTACAAAATTTAGTATTATTAGTATAGATAATGAAATATCATTACCTATGCACAAAAATGCCTCTAGAATCCGAAGTCTGTTCAACTTTCACCATGCCAAAGGTCAAGGGTCGAGTAGTCCAGAATGCGAGTCATCAAGGGAAGTAAACCCTGCATGGAGTTTGGTCATGTGATTCAAAAGCACATGACTATTTCGTTGTCGTCACGTGTTCTCCCGTCAACAAGGAAGGATTCGAGATACTTAAAAAAAAAGGTTTGATTTCACATTCGTTATGGTTATTAACAGGTGGCTATGACTTCTGATCTAAATTTGAAATCGCTGGAGTAGGGCCCGACGAATCGGCATTTTCAACATCGAGTCGAATCTCGAATCGAATCATGATAATGATTTGAAATCGAATCGAATCTCGATTCAAATCTTTTTAGTAGATTCTTTTTAGTAGCGACATTCGGCACCTCGAAACAGTGCGCGGAACAAATACAACAGTTATTATGCACAGGGGCAGGTGGGGTTTAATTAAAACATGAACTATAGTAGTAGACAGTCTTCGGTTGCGAATTTGTAAGGTTATTTTAATGTTTTAACTCGTATTGGAGAGAGATAGTGAGTGGTAGAATCTACCGCGCACTGTTTCGTGAAAAGCTTACTGCGCGATATCTTCCGCGCATTGTTTGAAGCTTACTCGTGGTATCGGATTAGGGACCACACTTACACGTTTTAATTAGTAATAGTATAGCGGTAGACTGATTAGAGGTGACAGCTTAATTACTGCATGTCATTGTAGAAAATATGAGAAGTTAAAATGTTGAAACAACACAACCATCAGTGATTATTGAGTGTCTGCAGGGTGTAAGTATGAAGTCAACGCTGACAATTTCATTCGATCTGATACAATCAATGTCTTCAACAATGTCTTCATCAGTGTTGTACCCGTGTGGCACTAACCATGCAGCTAAACCAGTAGTCCAAGTCTTCTTGTACTAAAACCAGCTAATATATTGGGATGGCGATGCTGGTCTTTAGTCCAAGACCGCTTGTATACCAATCCTTTGACACGACTTACGCCCACGATCTGTGGCGGGAATTTGTGGTGTATTTTACTGGATTTACCTAGCAAATCAATACATGATGCTATATGCATCGGAAAGGCTTACATCTTATGGTCATAATGGTGTATAATAATCTAACTTTAATGTTAAATTACACATAGAATATTCCGGTTGATTGCCACACACATCGATTTGTTTCTCTGTTTGTTTACATTTTAACCGAAAGCCGAAGTGGTCCGAATAAGTTCGGCATAATCCGCTGTTTGTTCTACTAATTCTACTTTCCGTTTCTATATATAGCGCGGGTTTTCCGAACAAAAATAGCGAAAACCGATCGCCCGAAAGTCCAGTTTTCTATGTGCTTTCAGAACAATTCCCGCACTAAAAACTTAATGACATAATGGAGGATCAGAACGGTAGTTTTGTTGACAATTTTCGCAAGCAACTTGTCAAAATTGGAGCAAATTAGAACTCTTGTGTCTGACTTGCCATGCGTGATGTGCATTTGACATCTGTGTTGATAAAATAATCGGAGAACCGAATCACACAGTTTCGAAATATAGTTCTTCCGTTTTAGTGAGACTTTTCAAACTTAAGGCTCATTTATTTAGTGTATTACATTTATATCTCCAATGTTTAATTAATCTATTTATTATTTTATTTATTGACACACATAATTACGATTACAATGGAGAATTCATCGTAATTTGCGTTGTTGTCCAAAATCTACGGAATATTTTCAACGGAAAATGCCGAACGCAGTTCGCAAGGTCAACTGAGTTCGCATACTTTAAAAAATATGTAAACACTGCGGCAAATGTTTCTTTTCACATTAAATTACCGCTTTCAATTCACAACCGATGTGGGTTTCAGATAAAATAGCATGTCTTCTGCGGAAACTATCCGTTTATTGTAGCAATTGTGATATTTTATTTCATATAATTGTGGTTTTATTTGAGCGGATCACTAACGCTTAAGTCCTGTCAAAGGAATGCATGGGCCTGGAACTCGGACTAAAGACCGGCACCTCCATCCCGATATCTTAGCCGGCTTTAGTACGAGAAGACTTGGACTACTAAACCAGGAGGTGAGACAAAATCTCAAAAGAGGCAAAGGCCTAAAATTCCTTAAATCGACATGTAGTTTGCAATAAAATCGAAAAAATAAATTTTCGATATGCCGGTTATCATCATCATAATATGAAAATATAGTATGTGTGGAATGTGTCATGTTAAAATGAGCACCGGAGGGTCATGTTCCTATACTTTTCAGCTGTCATGAAAACGGTAGGCACTTGTATGCATATTTTCTCCGTTACCAACCCGAAAAGGTAGCATGTGTGTACGTACAGTCCATTTAAACGTGTGGCAACAGTTTTATATTGTCACAATCAATACACAACGGTGGCTATAGTCACATGCATGCAATTTTATAAAATACTCATGATTCGAACTGTCACTAGCCAGATGTTTAGGGTCAATGGCTACCCGTATATCTTAGGATTACCATGCAATTAAAAAATCATTCCGAATCGAACACTCTCTATCACTCTATATGGTGTATAGACAGACGAAATGGGCCAATTTCTTATGTGGGGATATATACGTTTTCGAAAACAAAACATGTGGAAAATATTGATGTGGCGTTTGTGATATGCGACACACATACATTACAGTGGGCGTGGTAACGGAGAAAACACATTTTGGGCCTTTATGTTCCTAAATATTGCGAATCGTTGATACACACTAAAGTTTGAATTATAATTATGTGACACAAATGTGTTCGGTTGAATTTCTAACTTCGCTGGAAACATATTAACTATTATTTGAAACTACATGCAGTCCCATGTACTTTGAATGTGTATGTATTTCCAGTCAACCCATATCATTGACCTATGCTGGTGCACAAAATATGTGCATCTAAAAATAAGACCTGCGTAATCATACCATTCAATTTTATTTGATTACATAAATATAAGAATGTGTTAATATATGTCGAACAAGGAATACCTTACAATTCAAATGCCCGATGTAATATTAGCATGGACATGATGGTAACGGAGAAAACACCTATACATATCACCTCTTGTTTTCATTGATCAATTTGGATGGGTAGAGAGCTAGAGCCCAACTTCTTTATCAAAATGGCTGACTCGCAATAGTATCAACTTCTGTTTTAGTGGGAGTGACTCGTGATAGCACTGTATTATCTTCGGTATATATTAGTTGGGGCTACTCGCAATAACATTACTTTCTGTATTAGTCGGGGCGACTTTGATTTTCTTCAATTTTCGAGTTTACAGCCACACCATGTGAGGGAAGAAAGCCCTTGATGAGACCACATTCACACTATATGACCATGGAATACTATAGATTTGTGCAAGATGACGAAATATCAGAAAGCGACACACACATATCACGCAATCTAACGACGCCACTTTCCTGGGATTCACTCTAGACTCGCGCCTTAAATTTAAAAAGCACCTAACCAAAATCGTTGGTCGATTATTTTCCACGTCGAACGGCATTTTAACAATAAATAATTTGGAAACATATGAGGAAATCGAAACTGATCTGTTGAACATTTATGGCAGTAATAACTATTTCAGATCAACTCTTATTCCAAAATTAAAGGAAAAAGTATTCTTAATTGCCAGCACTTAAATTTCCAAACATTATTCGTCGCCATTGGACCAGGGACCAATATATACATAATATATAATATATTAGTCTCAGATTGGACTAATAATAACTGTCAAAGTTTAAACAATGTGATCAAAATAGAGACTGATTGGAAAATATTGAAATTACCTGACTTGACGGACAGACTTCTTGACATAATAACTGATCAACGAACAGAGAGAGATAAGATTTGCCATATATGGCTCCGGTAATTTCATTTTGGCCAATATGCTGCTAAAAATAATATGTTCGCTATAGGAAAGACAACTACCTGACTTTTCTGGAAACAACTGCCCAGTAGGCCCCTATATATAAGCTTTTCTCGAAACAATGCGCGGAAGATATATAGCGCAGTAAGCTTTTCTCGAAACAGTGCGCGGTAGATTCTACCACTCACTATATCTAATAAAACGGTAGAATGACCTTGCAACTTCGTAACTGAAGACCTTCTACTACTATATTTCATTAATATACATATTTTAAATCAACTCCCCGTTCATAATAACTGTTCTGTTTGTACCGCGCACTTCTGCGCAGTTCCGCGCACTGTTTAGAGGTACCCGCGACATTACCTCCCCCGAGATGTCGCTCGTAAGCTGACTTCCGGTATGAAAAAAAGGCGTCCCGACCATGGAACCGGAGCGGGGTGTTGCAATCTATGGAATCACATGACACTCGATCTTTATAGATCTTTTTGGATTTCGCGCTAAAACGAAATCCGAATAAATAAGCTATCATTTAGTGCTCAAATAAATAACCGGGATCAATTAGAACATGAAAAAAGAATTTTTTGAAAATTAGGCGGACACAGTAATTGGGGTTAAATGCAGTTCACGTGGATAAAAAGTAATGTTTGAGACAGAGAAAAAAAATGATTTACCTGCTGCGCTCTCATCGGCCACCCGCTAGAATACCTGGTAAAAGTTAATGGCAAACCAAATTTTATAGTAGCTATAAATAGACAAACGGATATGGCAAGGGTTTGTTTCGCTGAATAGTTCTCACTTCCGCTTTAGATCCAGATCTGAAGAATTGAAGCACGTTTTCGCGAACAGAACGCTTTTTACGAAGCAAAAGCTATACTAAGAATATATTTCACTTGTTTATTTTGTGGTAGGTGAGGCTAAACATTGAATACGTATATTCGGAGTGCCATGACCTTGTTCCCATTGTCTCCGACACAACTTATCAATTGTTGTGATTACCGTTATATCAGTTTCACTTTCAGTTTCGATTACACCTAAAGTACCTGGTCAAAACAGCTGATCGCTACAGGTGTTAGATTATATTTTATTTTGTTAGCAGCAATAAACACGTTGAAAGTGTAATTTTACACAATATAGTATAACATTATGTGAATATAAACTGTATGTATAACATAAGTAAAAGTGGTTTATATATATTATACTGTGTGCATTCAAGCCTTGAAATCGTGTGCCTGTCATTTGCAGAATGAGGTCCACAGAGGGTGAATTGGTGATGCTAACACGCTATGCTGGTTAGCATCACTAAATTTGTCCTCTGGGGACCTCATTCTGCAAATGACAGACACTATTTCAAGGCTTGGATGTATAATATATGTAATAATCTCATTGAAAGCTGTGATGTGTAAAGTTTTGTAGTGACAGTCACAGGCATTCTAAATAGTTGTGGTAGAGCACAGGGGTGGGTCTTTAGTGAACCATCAGTCGCTATAACACAAACATTTTTGGGGCTCTGAGTCTTGGTCAGGCAGGGTCTATAGTAAACTGAGCCTACACGTACCTTTAAATTAAAAGTCTTCATCATGCATTTATTTGATACTGTACTCACTACATAAACACTACCTCAATAAAATTAAGCCGATTTAATCCCTTCTAATTAATGGGGCCGACTTCGCATAGGGACGTCTTCGTATGGGCCCGACTCCGTGGGGGCCGACTTCTCCAGATACCGTGCCCACTTACCTTACTATAAATGGACTTCTTGTGCAAAGTGATGGAGAATAGATGCATTAAATTTATATTTATTAAGATCTCAATCACTGTTTAGAAGGCCTGTGGTGACAGTACATATTATTGAAAATCAGTTGGATGCACTCACTGGACTGTCATACAGTGTATGACTGAATGCTATCAGGATAACATAATAACAAGCCCAATGCCCATTTATTTCCAATATATGGTGCTCAGGGGGACACAGTTTTTAGTTACCGTAATTATAAGGGAGAGGCAAGTTATACATTTTGAACTTCACATTCTTGGAGTTCTAAAGAAGTGAAAGGCAATATTATCAAGATCAAATCAAGGACATTCGATAAAGTGAACCGGATTGTCATTCACATAACTTAGCTGCAGCATGCTGTGTCATTCTATAGGCTGCTTTCCAGATATATATACATTCTGGCAAAATGTTGCAATTTTCTTCCTTTTTTCCATGTTGTCCGCCACTTGCCGCTCATGGCACATTCATTGCTGACAATTAATTCCATCAATTCCATCATATTTCAACAGAATATGACCTTAAGTAAGACAAGGACACAATATTACCTAACTGAGTGAATCCTGGTGTGTTCTATGTCATGGGTTCGACTTTGGAGCATTTCTCGAAATATGAATTTCTCATGTCTTAAAACTGAAAATTTTTCAAAGTCAATTTTTCTAACTTAGACCTATTCTAAGTAATGAAACTCAATCAAATGGTTATGTTTATGTTCTAAATTACTACAATACACAAAATATTTCAACAAAATCTCAAATACAAAAAAGTTTGTTATGTTGCTATTTTTAGTAGATTTGCGGTAGTCCAAAATTGACTATACATTGAATGTATAGGATATCTTTAGTATCCCGTAGATTTTCGACTAGATTTGCGGTAGGCCTATCGATCAGTTGGAGGTACGAGCAAACTTGAAAATGGGGGCAAATGTCAGGTGATTTTATAACGTCTGTGAGATAACTCAGATTACGAAGGAGATTCATTAAACTTAATTCCTATGACATGATAATAGATATGAACAACATTTAATCACAGTTTAAAACAGTTTAATATATGAGAATGGCACGACACTTCATATTTTGTGCCACTGGCACTCATCTGTGAAGTTCGTTAGACACTACGCCGCAAAAATGTCCAGTCCAAACTGCCCATTTTAGCGGCTGATGGCATTGACCTGCTGAGTGTTATCTGAACAAACACAAATTACTACTAAATAAAACAAAATATCAACAAAATAAGACTTGATATTTTCTTATAGATATATAATAAACATGACTGGTATAAATTTATCTTTGGTAAGCATAGCATAATCCAAAATAAAAACATTATTTCCAATTCCAAAAATGGAGTGCCATATTGAACATGTGGTATAACAGGTGATGTCATCAGGCAGTGACCAGGTCAAAAGTCACATGGAAAGGATCAAACCATGTCATTGGTAAAAAGTGGAAATTCCCCCAAAATATTCCCTGCCACACAAGATGTCGACCCCGGTTTTCCCAAAAACATGAGATGACTTTCCTGGAACTTTTTCGGGGATTCACCATTTCTGTGTACACGTCATTCTAGGATACAATGTGTAAACATTGATATTTCTTGGATTGTGCTATGCTTACCAAATGTAAATTTATACCAGTCATGTTTATTATACATGTATATCTATAAGAAAATATCACTTGAGGCTTATTTTGTTGATATTTTGTTTTATTTAGTAGTAATTTGTGTTTGTTCAGATAACACTCAGCAGGTCAATGGGGGCCATCAGCCGCTAAAATGGGCAGTTTGGACTGGAAATTTTCGCGGCGTAGTGTCTAAAGTTCGTGAAAAGTCATCATTTTGGAACTTTGGAGTCAATGGAGTCTGATTCGAGTCATTGCAAATGGAAACTCTTCTGCGCATGTATGCTTCACCCTGTCGCGCACAGCAGGCACGCGCAAAATTGCGCATCGTGACTTGGGAATGGCGCATACGCAAATGGCATTACAGAGAACTATATATAGTATCCCAACTTGGGCCTGTTCGTCGGAATGCTAAATGGTCAACAATATTTCATTATGATGTTTAAAGATGTTGGTCGAATTTGGAGACGATATAATGTTTATTTAATATATTTATATCATTTTAATTTTGAATTAAAAAAAAAGAAGATATTATTTGATTGAACTGAGTATCATAGTATAGGCTTTTCTGGTATGAATATCAGATAACGACAGAAATTCACTCGCTTCGGCAGCTGGGGTCGGGCTATATCGCGACATTGCTGGTTTTATGTGGTGGAGGAAACCGTGTGAGCTACGATTATGGTACAACACGCGAACCATCAGAGACCTATACATGCCAGTTGCACGAGTTGCACGAGTAACCAGTGCTGGGACTATGAGGCCAATATATACATGTATATGAGCAGTGATCTTTTGGGCAACTTACTCTATACACATTGGACCACAATATTCCAGATGGTTGCGGAAAGAGACTCGGGTTAAGTATTGGGGATATAATGAACAATTTTTATAGATAATGCAGTTTATTTCCGGTGATAAAGGACTTGTATATAACGATTCGAAATATCCCGAAACACCCGACCGCTATCAAATCGAATCGAATCGGAACATAAGATTCGAAATCAAATCGAATCTCGAAGCTTCGTCGGTCCTATGCTGGAGGCTAGAAGAACTGTATCAATGCTGCGTCTCTTCCAAAAAATGTCCAAAACCATCTATATGAGTGTATCTAGATTATATTTCAGTGCCGGAACCTTCCGGTTATGCTGGGTTAATCCCGGTTATAGAAGCATTGGTCCAGGTGCTACCACGGCCGAGTAACTTTATAACCCTGTTGTGTGACTTTAGTAGTGTTCTTTAAATTTAATGTGCACACACAGAGATATGTATATACATGGGTCAGCCATTACTAATAATGTCTGCGCCCGACCTGACAGGATACTGCATGAATACAGCCTTACAAGTTACAGGAGAAGTCGGCCCCATACGAAGACGGCCCCACGCGAAGTCTGCCCCAGAGAAGTCGGCCCCATATATAACAGAACCATTGTTTAAAATCATTCTGTATTTATTTTAAGATATGAAATATGAAACTGATAATAATAATAATGACAATATAATAATAAATTCAATTAACCAATTAAAACAACGTAATTCGTCGCTATCACTGTTGCTGTCGTTGTCAGTGATGGGTGCTGAAATCTCAGCGATCCTTCGTGTTAGCTGACTTGGCGTCAAATCATATGCTTGAGAAAAAATGGAAAGTTTCATAAAAATTTAAATTTAAAATGACTTACCTACCGGTATGTTGCATATTCGATGAGTCCAGTGGGAACATCGGTCGCATTCTATGGACTCTTGTCATTCTCTGACAAGATAT
The DNA here is from genome assembly GCA_032622095.1 of Siphonodentalium dalli. Lineage (NCBI taxonomy): Eukaryota > Metazoa > Mollusca > Scaphopoda > Gadilida > Siphonodentaliidae > Siphonodentalium > Siphonodentalium dalli. The sequence goes on from CP136065.1 coordinate 32,010,872, forward strand.
TTCAGTTGCAGTAAACAGTCAACAGGCATTGTGCCGAATTGATGAATGTATAAAAATCGGATATAGCTGGGCTAACCTTATATACATCTAAATCCGAGCGAGAATAATGAGCTAATGGCTTCGTTCGCTAAGCAGCAATAATGAAAGTACTTAGCGCTTTCTTTAATCGTCGGTTCATTTTGTTATTACAAGTAAGAAAACATTGTCGACACAATTAGTCTACACAAACACGACACTAAATCAATCAAATTAAGTTGGGGACCTCACAATTAGCCAACATAAACACTATCTTAATAAAATTAAGCCGATTTAAATCCCTTCTAATTAATGGGGCCAACTTCATGTGGGGCTGTCTTTGTGTGGGGCCAACGTCGCGCGGTGCTCACTTCTCCAGATACCTACTGCACCCACAACAACATACTAGTACATGTACCTGAACAACAATTGAATTTGTAATTGGGGAAGTTGGCATTTTGCATTCGGATCTTTATATACATGTATTCAGTGATCTCGAATCAAGACTTTTCAGCCTGACAAACTTGGAATTTGTTTGAGTTCTGATTTTTTTGTCAGGATACCCTGACCAGGTTGCAATCCCCATCTGCTAGCACGAGAGACCAGTATGCTGCATGTACCTCTCGTCAAATCCCAACTTATCTTGAAAAGCCTGCAAGAAAAATGCGATATCACCATGAGGCCAAAATAAAAAAGACCTGTGTCTCTGGAGACCTGCCCGCCCCTATTCCGGCACCCCGACCATTTTCATTTTATTGATTTCACAAAATTGTATGCATCCAATTTTAGTTTCCATGTAAACTGATTCATTTCCACATAAAACGGACACATCACGTGTACTGTTAAACCGGAAATTATACCACACTTCAATTACATGTAGGTCATAGCCGAATCAAACTTATGCCGAGTCAAATTAATTGTTTCATGTTTTATTCAATAAAACAATAAATTACTCTCTATTCTAATATTATGTACTTAGTTTTATTATTTAACAGTATATTACAAATAAGGAGAAGAAGTCCGTGGGGGGGGGGGGGGGGGGGGGGGGGTATTCATATTTATTTTGAGCAAAGTTGAAAATAAAATGGGAATGTAAATTTTGTGTATCTAGCCACGGTTACAAGTGAAAAACATTTTGTTTAGTGACCCATGAAAATTTCTGGATACATGCCATTCGCTCAGATAACGGTGCACTCAGATAATGGTTCATTGGTTATATATGGAAAGATTCTTGTTATTCTGATTATTTAAAACTGAATGTTAACTTAATTTTATGAGCCAATTCTTTTAGTATGATGATCAGAAATGGTAGCACCAGGGCCAAAATGTGTTCAAAATTTTGAGTGAGTACCTTTCAAAATGCCACTAAAAAGTGAATTTGGCAACGTGTAATATTTGTGCAACAAACAGATTCAAAAACTACAATAATTTTGCAATTGAAAAATAATTGTCGCATAAATTCCGCTTTTTCCAAACACCCCTTGCATTTTTCGCCCCTACTAAAAGAAGTTAATACTAAGGGACATATTTCAGGGAGAAGAGTTGCATGTATCCCTCCTGGCTGCATGGTGCAATTCCTGCAAGATTTGCCCTTTATATATTAAGTTTATGCAATGACCTTTATCTCCCATGTGTATCATTATGGCAACATGCCTGATAATAAAGTGCCTGTCGTTTGCAGAATGAGGTCACAGAGGTTGAATTTATCCCACATAGCAGGCTAGCATCACTAAATTCACACTCTGGGACCTCATTCTGCTTAGGCCTCATCTTCTCTGGAAAGTTTCTTTGTTATCAACTTTCTATAAATACTTCTTCACATAGATTCTATTTCTTTTTTAGTTTAGTTTTTCTATATCACCAAATTAGCAGATGACACATTGCATAATCAAGATACCCAATGGGTGTACATCACAATTAGGGATCTGCGAATCGGGGGATTTTGCATCGAATCTCCTTCCTGATATCGACATCGAATCGAATCTCGAATCGAATCAGCTAGTGATTGACATTGTCTACCATTGTGTATTTCAGTGTCTCATGACAAAAAACTGCAAAATTCACTAGATACTGTATAGCAATGTTAATCTCCTTAAGCATCCGTGTGTTTTTTTGTTAGGAAAATCATGACATAGGCAAGTCACCCTCAGTCTCGTTGAGGGTTTGGGATATGTTGCATTGAATTTCTATCTGACACAATGTCATGGCGAACATGACACAAGAAGTGACAGTAAGACACTTAAAGACAGTTCAATCAACGTATCACAAACCCCATGGAATGGAAGTCACATGTCTACATTATTTAATAAAGATAAAAAAGATTTGACACAAGTGGAAATGGGTATACCGTTCAGCTATATAAATTAATTGTTGTAGTCCGATACCAATGGTATTTATCTGTTAAACTGTTCAGTGTTCAACAATAGATCAAACACCTACATCACATAGTCACAGAAGTTGTCTTCACTGAGGGGGTCCCAGAAAACAGACACAGATTACAATGTATTAAATGTTATCAAGTGTTACCGATTGTTCTAATGTTTCTCACTGTTTCTGTTCATTCCAATCTATATTTTGTCGCTCATAACGGCGGCTGACATTGAATTTTATTCATATAATTTGAATTGGATATATGAAGTTCTAAATATAAGTTAATCAATTGAGTTCCGCATCTAGCGATCATGCACCGTGTAGACAATTTACATAGTGCCAATACAGATTACAAATATTTGCGGCGATTGATCACCGTCAAGGGTTGCGATCGAAACACAGAATTTGTATAATGCACGTCTATTCTGAACGGCATACATTCAAAATTACATACATTGGGTAACTTGGCAACCTTGTGCTTCAATTTTTGTGAGTACAGGTCATTTGGCATGTGTTATGTAGACGCAAAAACAAGACTACACCAAAGTAACACCGATTCGAAAATATCCGAATCAGCGGACCGATTTGGTATCTATCTTGAATCGAGTGCCTGACATCGAATCGAATCTCGATTATTCGCAGGGCCTAATCACAATACTCACCTTTTGGTAACTTCAGTTTGAGTCTATGTCAGATGAAGCCATGCAGAATAAGGTTCCCAGAGGGTGAATTTAGAGATGCTAGCCCACTATGCAGGATAGCGTCACTAAATTCACCCTCTGGGGATCTAATTCTGCAAATGACAGGCACACTAAACTCAGGCTTGTTTGGCAATCAGATACTGAGGTCACTGAGATTGGGCCATTATTATCTCACAGCTCTCTATCACTGTTATCTTGAAATAGTGTGTCTGTAATTTGCAGAATACACATCACCTTGTACCTGGTCACTATATACAAACAGGTACAGGGTAATATGTATGGTCACTCTATACAAACAGAGACAGGATAACGTGTATGTCCACTGGCCAAATATAAGTAGCTTAGGTGAATATCAATGCATATCATTTGTCAGTTTAATTCTGTGTTGCTTTGGTGGTAAGTATAATCATTCATATTGTCCATCTAAATGTGAACCAGTTGAGCTACATGTAATACAGATTGCAATTTATCACATCATTAACCCACAAAACCAGCTTCATAATTATTGGTAAGACACACGTGTAATATTAGCGCATGCGATGACGTCACGCCATTATTTAAATGGCTTGCGATTGCTGAAGTTTATGATTGTTGTTTCCGATGAATACTTCGCGTTTATTTGATCATGTGATAAAAGGTATCTCAAACTCATTCTATTTTATACTTAATTTATCAACCTCGTCCACTAAATTCTATTTGAGCCTCGGTAAACCTCGGGGAGAGTTTTCCGATGAATGGCAACAAGCCATATTTCCGGTTAAATCCTGAAAAGTTGCCCATAATTCTGCGGTGGTTAAGGAGTCGATTGCTTAGAGCATTACTGTATATTGCCCACTTATATTTTGTTTATTGTCACCTTTTTGGTTGAGTTTTTCTAAGAACTCAACCTATAGTTTGGCAGTATGGGGACATCTGTTAGCTGGCAAGTGAGCATTACCGATGGTGGTAGCTCATAGTTCATTTTGAACAGATATCAACTAAGTTAGTTGATATTTTGGTATATGAGACTTGTTCAACAATGTCTTGATCGATTTGAAAACTGGACAGGTCCCTCTACTTTGGGCAGTTAATTACTTATTTTTCATGAATTCTGATCACGATGGCATAATAACTTTGGTGCTGTCGGTTCATGGGGAATATTTGGTACTAGTATGTCAGACTTCCTCAACAGTGTTGTTTATGATAGCCAGTTTCAATATTCAGGATTTATGGCTTGTTGGCATTCATCGGAAAGCTCTCAGTGACCTTTGACTTCCAGTTTTTCATTTGTTTACATTCTGTACGATACGTCTCAAAATATAATGGCTTCCAATATTTTGTTAAAAAAACTCTAATAAATGAAGAGTTTGAAAAGTTATTTAATTAAATTTACAGCATTAAATACATCAAAGAGTCATTATTTAGCTGGGACTATTTCTTTACAACACATATTTACATGAAAAGTCATCGCAGGCCTTATAGAAGTCGTTGTTAATTTTACATGACATTTGTTGATTTAAGTACCGTTCCGATGAATGGCAACAAGCCATATTTCCGACTAATTCCTGAAAAGTTACCCATAATTCTGCTGTGGTTAAGGAGTCGATTAATTAGAGAATTACTGTATATCCTTCTTTTCACTTCCTTTGTAGATCAAGAATGGAGTACTTCTGCTTGGCTCTCCTAGTCGTCTTCACGGTTTCCAATGGCTTCAAGATAGACAGTGATACAGTTGTGAAATTTGAGCAGGAAGCAGAGAATGATGCCAGCAAAGCTCTTCAGTTTTTAGGAGGAAGTTCTTACAATGAGGCAATAAGACCATTTCTTATGTCTGTAAGTACCAAATATGGTAGATCATGCCATGAATCTATACTCTGGCTAATGCCCGTAGATATCATATTCCATCAGTGTGAGCCGATATCGCAATATTATACCCAGGAGAAATTCCGTAATTGTAAACGACGCAAAGCCAAATCACTCACAAAGTCACTTAAAATGTGAAATTTCGAGTTAGGACCTTCACCTACATGTACAGTGAAGTACATTACTAAGGAACAGATAATAACAAAGAAATATATTTCCCGCATTATTTTTTCAACTTCGAAAAGTTCTCAGGTTTTGTACCGGTGGAATATGAACTCTACGGGCGTTAGTCAGAGTAAAGATTCATGGCATGATCTACGAATATGGCAGTTTTTGTCATAATCTCAAATCGTTTCATACAAGCCTTGAGATAATCTGTCTGTCATTTGCAGAATGAGGTCTCCAGAGGGTGAATTTAGTGATGCTACCCCACACATCGGGCTAGCATCACTAAATTTACCCTCTGGGGACCTTATTCTGCTTAGGCCTCATCTTATGGGAAGTATATATACATGTAGTCTGAAATTAACATTATTTTTAGTTACATTTTCCCTTCTGAGAAGTTTCTATATCCCCTAATTTGTCGAAGATAAAATGCATAATTGAGGTGACTAATGGGTGAACATCACTAACTTCAACTGGGAAACTTCAATCTGATCCTAGGTCTCCCCTTTGAGGCCGAAGCAGAATGAGGTTCCCAGAGGGTGAATTTGGTCCGAGCTTTTATTCCTACATTTTTACGTCAATGTTTTTAATCTTGGCACTGATATTTAGTACCGTGGGAACCTGTGCACCTGCGATTATGACGTCTGTCCGACTTTTTTTGTGTTGAGTTAATCCCCTTTTTCGACTTAGAACATTTTCGCAACATGCATAATTTTGTCCGAGCTTTTATTCCTACATTTTTTGGTCAATAGGTTTAAGATTAGGGTTAGGGTTGTGCACCTACAATGGTAACTGTTATTTTATTATTTTAACTAAATGTTTACTGACATGTGAAACATCTTAGTATTTTAAAAACATTGGGGGTATCCTTAGTCCCATTGGGGCAGTCACACCTCTAGTTTTTAGTTACTTTTTCCCTTCTGAGAAGTTTCTATATCCCCTAATTTGTCGAAGATAAATGCATAATTGAGGTGACTAATGGGTGAACATCACTAACTTCAACTGGGAAACTTCAATCTGATCCTTGGTCTCCCATAGCAATTGAGGCCGAAGCAGAATGAGGTTCCGAGAGGGTAAATTTGGTGATGCTTGTCCACAATGTGGGACAGGGTCACTAAATTCCCCCTCTGGGGACCTCATTCTGCAAATGACAGACACTCTATTTCCAGGAGTGCAGAGTTACAGGCCTTGTTGGACTTGATCATTTTTTAATTTGATGTCTGAAAGAATATTTCAGCTTGTAATTATAACTTGGGTAAGGATCATTGGATTCAGTTTTGCTTTGGTTTGTTGGTAGCCCAGTTTAGGAGGAATTAATAGCCATTTCTCGGATTAGAAAATAAAAAAAATCACCATCCACACAAATATTTATTATTGCCCACTCTCTAAACTGAGTGCTGTGGCCATATACCATGCTTGGCATTGCACTTGTTTCGGACAATTATCAATGGATTTGAAAGATTTTTGGTGTGGGAGCTCCCAAGAGGAGTTTCTGAAACAAGTTCACAAATTAGGCCCGGCCATACATTTATACCATAGGGCATACCGGTAGTTACGGTCCTTTGATTGTAATTTTTTGGCATTGCAATTTAAATTTTAAGCTGAAACTAAAACAAATAATGACCAATCTCAAACAACTATTAACTGATTTCAATTATTTTTTAGCATATTTTGAAAATGCGCATTCCCAACTTTGCCCACGTTGGTAGGGGATACCGCGGTCAGCAACTACTTGTTGAACTTGGAAAGAGAAGATATTTTCCACACAATTATCGTTGTACCATTTGAAAGTACCAATAGATTGATTTGAATATCTTGTTTTGGGAGACCAATATGAGTGAAAGGATATGCTCATGATGGAATTCATCGATTGATTTTCACATGAGTTACAGACATTCCTGAACACAGAAAACAACACAACATTTCTTCCATACAATTAAACACCAAATGGTAGCATCGCCCACTCTCTAAACTGAGTACCAGGGGGCATATGAGACAGTTGGCATACATGTACACTTGTTATATTCATGTTGTTTCTGTTATTAGGAATTTGGAACCAAACTTCAAGCTTTCAAATACACAAATTGTGGTGCTGCTACAGATCTGTTTGTGGTTGAAGCTCTGACTGTAACGCCTGATCCTGTCACATTCCCGGGACCAATAACTGTGTCATTCAAAGTGAATATCAAGAAGACGCTCAAGAGTCCACTCGCAGTAAGTATATACAGTAATGCCCTAAGTAATTGACTCCTTAACCACAGCAGAATTATGGGTAACTTTTCAGGATTTATCGGAAATATGGCTTGTTACCATTCATCGGAAATCTCTCAGTGAGCAACAAGCCATCAATCCTGAAAAGTTACCCATAATTCTGCTGTGGTTAAGGAGTCGATTACTTAGGGCATTACTGTACCTGCTACACAGTCTAAATCTGTTCATCAATTTAACCCTTTAACAATTTTAACAATTTAACCCTAAATGAATTCTCCCACTCAGTTATAAAGTATACTTTAGAATGGTCTACATGTATAATTCATTTGGAGGAGTGTTCCTGTAATAAAAGCAGCCAGAAACCAAGTAGTACAAGACCAGAAGGATTCATTTTCATTGGTGGGTATGTTCAGATAATAAGTTCAACAAACAACCTATGGTCATTTGTTAAACTTATTTTCTGAACATTTCCTAAAGGAACTACTCGTCAATGAGTTTTTAGTTTTTAGTTTAGAAAGGGTTAGTTAACCTATTCACTGCTGAATGACATCAACAATGAACCATTGTCATTCTGGCCATTTGGCAGTGAAAAATATAATGGAAATATATCTGAAAGCCATAATACTGACTAGAATGGCTATTACCTTTCACAAAAATGGAACATCATACACCGTTTCAAATGTCAAGATACAACGGTTCTAATGCAATAATTTTTTAGTTGCAGTTACGAATAATGAGTGACTGCCAGTGAGCTGAAGCAGCACAGACCAGGGACCAGTCTAGAAGTTTCAAATTGGGAGAAGCCACTTCTCTCTATTGGTTTATTAGGGAGAATTGGGCTGTTATCAAGGAGAAGTCATAATGGCTAAAGTACAGTTTTCACCTCCAACATCACCTTTCTATGATCAAATAATGTTTATGCAGCACAAAAGTCTATTTATAAAGCCATTAAAATGAGTATAATTACACCATTATAATCAGGAAATACACTTTAAATATGCTGTTGGTACATATGTATACTGGTATATGAGTCCATTGAGAGAGAATTCACTTCTCCCTAATGATAAAAATAGGGAGAAGTCGCACAATTTAGGGAGAAGATATCTCCCAAGTCACCCCCCCCCCTAGACTGGTCCCTGGTACAGACATACATGTATATGAAATAAAGTGAAATTTTACATCCGTATTCAATACAGTCATTTATCATGTCTCCAATTTAAATCAACCATTCAGAGGTTGAAACTATTGGCCTGGTATGAGGCTATACCATGTCACTAAACCGGAAGTCTGTATCCATACCATGTCACTAAACCGGAAGTCTGTATCCATACCATGTCACTAAACCGGAAGTCTGTTTCCATACCATGCGAGTAACCGCGATCTTGAAACTGCGCTATATTTAGTTCCCTTCGAGGTTAAAAATGTGTAATATTTGAATAATAAATATAGTAGAATACTAGTAGAATATAGTAGAAGCACACACAATAAATCAATTGCTGTAGACAAATCCAGGGTGGATCACTAGGCGTATATTTAATTTTGTAAAGTCATGTCAATGGAAAAGTGTCCATGGCTATTAACCACAGGCGTTCTTACGTTGCAACAAAGTGCCCAATGTTGGTTTCCATCATTCAAATACTACAGTAATACCCTAAATAATCGACTCCTTAACCACAGAAGAATTATGGGTAATTTTTCAGGATTTAGTTGGAAATATGGCTTGTTGCCATTCATCGGAAAGCTCTCCCTGAGAGCTTTCTGATGAATGGCAACAATCCATATTTCCGACTAAATCCTGAAAAATTACCCATAATTCTGCTGTGGTTATGGAGTGATTACTTAGGGCATTACTGTACCACATCCTCAAGCATTCATGACCCACTCATCTAAAATCACCAATAAAATATCACAATGGAGGTTTCCACACATATTCATTAGTGGGAGGAGCTTATGGTTGCTAGGAGACAAGCCACCTGCAGAAATGGTTTAATTAGTCTTACAGTGCCTGCCTAGCTATATGCTACATGTATAATATACCTGAGAACATATGTTCTTTTCATCTTTAGGTGTAAGGTGTAAGCAGAATGAGGGTCCCCAGAGGGTGAATTTGGTGATGCTAGCCCGCTATGTGGGGTAGCATCACTAAATTCACCCTCTGGGGACCTCATTCTGCAAATGACAGACACCCTATTTCAAGGCTTGTCTATAACCATGGTTGAATTTCCACATCTTTGCACGAATCTAAATTTCAGTACATTATGATTTGACAATAAAACAGTTGTTTGAAAATAGGCAATTTAACACTGAAAGTAACGGTATACGTGGGTATCTTACTTAATATGGTGAACAAAGAATTTTAAATGCAGTAAGCGAATGGCTCAGTCACTGATTGGTAGAAAATATCTGCTAGTAATTATTTAATACCAGCAATAGAATATTAGAATAAAAGCACATTGAATGTGTGAACATGTTTGTTGTAGTGCTGGGCGGTTTCCCGATTAATCGACAATACCCGGTTAATATTTCATTATCGTCAGTAATATCGTCGCAACTAAAATAATTGTAATATCGTCGGCAATTAGAGGGTGCCAGACCATCATAAGCGTATACAAACAAATAGTTTAACTCACGCCTAAATCAAGTTATTTAAGTTTTAAATTCCAACTAAATTCCTGTGTCCTGATTTTTTCAATATTCAATCATCATAGTAAACAACGTTTAGAACGACTAACGGAATTAGGGGGATATGAAAACCCAGAATATACCGCCCTCTTCTCGTCTAGAAGAAACCATTCACTGCGATTGGTTAAAACCAATATTATAGAATTAGGGCTTCAAACCCGCCCAAAAATACATGGTGTCTTTGCTTGGCCGAATTCCAAAAGTTATGTACTACGTGTGTGTGGACTTCGCTAAAATTTGTCTTGATGGTAAACCACATTTCCATTTGTCAAGCGACGCAAGTGTTATCGGGAACAACATATGTATTTACTCAACATAGTTGAATATACCGAGTTAGAAAAGGATACTATAGTATAGAACACTTTTAGTTTTGGCATAGACGAGATAATGGTTTTATTAATTATCGGTATATACCAGAATTTGTCAAGTCACCGGAACGAAATTGTCCGAATAGCGGAATTTAACTGGTGAATATGTTTTCATTCCGAATATCGATCGAGCATGAGGTTGTCACTGGTTGAGTGATTGTGTATGTTATTCTTGACGTCAGCTTGTCAAAATTAATGACAATGATGTGATTCTAGCGAACAGTGAGAAATTGTTGTAAGTTACTAGTATCTGATGTTTTAAAAAACCGCGATTATATCGTTAACCGTGGTTTTGATTTCCAAAAATCGCGGTTTTTATTTTCGTTAATATCGTCCAGCCCTAGTTTGTTGTTATCAGGTGCATTGATTTGTAATGACAATTGGAAAATACATACATGTACGTTGCGAGATACCCAGTATAGGAAATGTTTAACTATTCAGTATTGTCATTGCTTACAACTTATAAAGCACTTGAAGGTAGTCCCCATGTATCATCTTCAAAATATGCTTTAGTTTTCAGAATCAATTAATTACAACAAAATAATGTTAACCATTGTCAATTATGGTAAAAATTTCCCAAAACGTGACAAAGCCATGGGTTATTGTCCATTGTCTGTGATCAGTTTCCTTCAATTTCTTTTAGCACACCCTATAGGTCACATCTGTCATCCTATCGTCAACAAATTTCATATGAATATTTAGGGAGCCATCAATTTTATCCACATTCATTAATTAACCCTTTCAGTGCCAAGTCTGATTTTTGTATCAACCCATATACCCTGTGTCCATAACAGCTTGTGATATCGGTTTTTTACCCTGTGCCAATGCATTCTCTTATATATGCAAGTCGACCATAGGTCGCCTCGCATATATAAGAGAATGCATTGGCCTAACAATTTTTCATCATTTGTTATTATTTTTTACAATTTTTTACAATTTTAATAATTTTTTCTTATATTCTTGAACTCTTTCAGTGCCAGACTTATGTTGTAGGTTTAGCGCCAGGGAATCTTATGTTTTTCATGGGCATCAAAATTATTACTATGAATACTTGGTGATAGTTTTGAGTTTTAACATCGCTATAGCATGCTTAAGCATACCCAAAAACAATTCAACCAAAAAAAATAATCTAAAAAAAATAAAAAAATAAATCTCTTTTTTCATTTTTTTAGGGCCGATTTTACAGAACGTAAATTAGGGCCGATGAGATCGGCCCCTGGCACTGAAAGGGTTAAAAAAGTTTTAATATCATGGCCAGCAGCCATCTTGAATTTCAAATTTGAATCCATCGGCACACTCTGCAGCCTGTATTTATTGGAGAATTGTTTTTAAATTTTACTGGCATGTTTAGGATCACCTCTTGATGGGAGCTATTGAAATTGAACAATTTTCAATGAAGAACATGGCCACCGGCAGCCATCTTGAATTTTACTCATTGTATGACTAAATCCTTTGGCACACCCTACAGACTACATCCCTCATCCGATTTTGGTGACCATTAGATGGGAGCCATAAATTTGTTCTGAATTTCATTGAAAAACATGGCCACCAGTTGTCATCCTGGATTTTACTCTTTGTATGACAAAATCATTTGGCGCACCCTACAGGCCCTTCTGGAAGAAACCCTGGGTACTGGATATTCAGTTATTACTCAGTTTATCCCATTAAAAAATCGTAAAATTTTACACCAATACAATAATTATTCAGACGGTTCCTGGAAATTGAACTGCATAATTTTAGCTTCTACTTCACTATGATTTTGCAGTCTTCTGTGAAATAATTATTAAAGGTACTCAATCCGATTCGATGGTCCCCGATGGTCCCCATATCATCAGATTCCAACAACAACAACAACATTTTTTGAAATGCCGCTTCAGTTATCAGAATTGATTAATTGCCCAAAAATAATGCTAACCACAATCAACTATAGTATAAAATTGCCCAAAACCTGTTATTTATCAACATTTTGTTCAACGAAATTTTGACCGTTTGTCAAATATCTGAAAAAAAAAGCCACTTGATTTTAGTGTTATCCATCTTGATCCGCAATTTGGTCAAAGAAATTCTTCTCGTTGACAGCCTACTGGGCCACTTAAAATTAAAATAATAGATTTCAAACATCGACATCTGATCACTCTGAGCTTTGATGGGTGGGTTCCTCGACTCGAATCAAATATTTTTTACCCCGAAGCCAAGGAAATAGATATTTGCGAGCGTTAATTCGGATTGAGTACCTTTAACAATCATCATTTGCAAATGAAGAACCACAAATTTTGTAATTTAAGTATAATTCCTTTTTTGTATCTTGAATTTCTGTCATTGAATTTTATGATTATATGTAACTTTCCTCAGGCCAGTGTGGTGGTCCAGCTGAAAATTGGTGGGAGCTGGATAACGTTTCCATGCTTGGGTCAGTTTGGATCTTGCTACTATGATGACCTCTGCATTTTCACAGAATACTTACCCAGGTGCCCTCCTTCATTTGTTCAGTGGGGTATTCCTTGCAAATGTCCATTTTCTAAGGTGAGTATTGAGTATTCTCTTTAAAAAGCTGATGAAATTTTACAATATTTACGTCTCTGGATATCTCATTCATAATCAGTTACTGAATTTTTTTTGGGATACCATCCATTTCATTGGAGAGCTGCGAAGCACGCATGTGATTTCATTGGTTTATGGCATAACAGATCACTTTACAGATCAGAGGTCAATGATGTGTTTCTCACATATTGTTAAACTCAACTTTTGTTGGAAAACTGAATACTAGTACAGGCGATATATCCATAACTCAATTTACTCATCGCAATATAGGAGACATCATCTTCGAGTTTTTATCCGTCAACGATATTCGTGACTGATTATTCTTTCGCATCTTGTTGTATTTATAACTATTTCTAAATACTACGATTCTCAAATTTTCTCACATTTACTGTGCCAGGAATGCACTCCCTATTTGGAAATGGTTTATTACATCATGTTGGGAATGCCACGTCATTGCAGAAATGAAATTTAGTGGACACATCTAGAGACGTATATACGTTAGGATTATCGTCATGTTTTTAAAGAGACTGAGTAGTGAGTTATGTTGAGTTTTAAATCCTTTCTTTACTAAATGGATTCTCCCATCAGTTCTCCCATCAAGTATACATTGGAATGGTCTATTATTTATCAGAAGAACAGCTAATAGAAGTACAGAAGAATTCCTAATCATTGGTGGGAAAAGTTCAGATAATAAGTTCAACAATGGCCATTTGTTGAACTTATTATCTGAATATTATTATGCCCCATCTTCCATAGGTTCGGGGCATATAGCCAAGGGCTCCATCCTTTTGTATGTTGGGTATATTAAGTGGTATTTTTCATGATAAACCAGTCATTAAGTGGTAATTTTTGTCATATGTGGTTACCACTTAATTTGGACACTGTCTGCATGTTCAGAAAGACATAAAGTTGCATTTTGTAATATATAAAAAATACCACTCTAGTCTGGACAGTCAAAAAGTATTGCATTGTCTTGGACCACTGACCGTCATTTGGAGTATGTATAGACATGATATGGACTATTTTCCATTTGTCTAACATCGTTCATTTCCATACTGTAAACTTTCAGTTTATGAAAATGCACATATGCAAATCAAGCCCATCATATATCCGCCAAAAGTTACAATTAAAGATATGGGTGGCGTTGGCGGTGGGTATGCTGTTAAAATATTCAGCGCCGTCAAAAACCGCCATAAACAGAAAGAATAGTAAAATATAGACTTTCTTATACTAATCAGAAATATGGCATAAACAGTATGTTATTGTCAATTTTACCCCTTTGTTATGTAAACAAAAGCAAAAAACATTACAGAACCTGGCTTTTGTTTAGATCCGGATATGGTAAACATAAAGAGCATTATTTGTTACTGTTTTCCTGATATGGAAACAATAAAGAGCGTTTATATAATTTGTGTATGATTAACCAATATAATTGTGCTGTGTTATGTAAACAGAAGTAAAACTTCTATAACACAAGCAGGTTCTTGTTTACGTACACAATCATACGTCTTGACGACAATGTACTATTTACGTGCTGATTATGTTTGGCATGTGAACAAAACTATACATATTTTAATATTCCTTCTGTTGATGTCGATTTGAACAAATATATGAATATTTCTGCAACGAACGCTGCCCGTGCCTTTAAGTACTGCTGTTGTTCATCAAATATAATCACCCACGAAGCTACACAGGTTAGGGGAAAGGATACCCACATACATGTAACACAGGTTAGGAGTTAGTGTTGAAACGACTAGTGAATTTCAAAGTCGACTAGTCGAGGCTCAAAAGTCGCGTTGCGTCGACTAGTCTGTACCCGATACAAAAACTTTCAAACATAACATGGTAAGGAAAATTCATCGTACATGGCGTACACTGATGACTGATGCAATGACGGTCTATTGCGTAGCGCATTTCCCTGCATAGACACCAATTTATTTGGGAAATAATACAGTGAACATCTTGATATTTATCCAACACACTGAATGTAATTATATAATTAGACATGTGGTGGATAATGATTAGAAACACGATAATTTATACAGGTTTTAAATTTAATATCAGCGTTCGAGTTTTCGCTTAGTCACGTGATCACCAATAAACCGGTGCCGAGCGGTGTCACTATAAAATGTTAATGTTCTGACTAAATACGCCCTATAGTATAGGCTACGTTGTAGAATACGATACCTAGTTCTTAATTTCAGTATCATTTATATACGGTAGCACCAATGACGTCACCTTAAGCGACCTTCACACAGCGTCACATCATAACCCGACGGTGCGAGATCAATTGAAATATACACAGTGTCTAGATCAAAGCGGTCTCCGACAAACGATAAAGCCGCATCAATCATTGCCATTATGTCGCAGTGATGTCTTTGACCTCAAACGACTAGTGAGACATTGTGTTGTCAATTTCATTCTTTCAATTAATAGTCGGGTCACCGTGTGTCTATACTAGTAACACTCTCAATTCCGGGTGCCACCAAACGTTATACTTACCGTAACTTACGTGCAGTTAACACCATTTATGCCGGAATCGATCTTGAAAACATTATACATGTAACTAATACACTATGTTCCGACTAGTCAACAGCAAAATTCAGAGTCGACGTTCTGACATTTCAGCGTCGACTACAGCTAGTCGATTAGTCGTTTCAACCCTAACCAGAGTTACAGCCCTTGTTTGGCTTGGGATTTCTGAATTTTGTGTCAAAATGAAAATTTAAGCTTGTAACTTGGGCATGGATCATTGGTGTGTTGGTAGCCCAGTTTAGGGCGAAACTTTGTTATTTCACTGTAGCTTTTGTTATTACACTGCAGCTTGCTGGCGGTTTACGCGAGCGCGAATCACTCTTGAGTTTAGTGTGCCTGTCATTTGCAGAATGAGGTCACCAGAGGGTGAATTTAGTGACACTATTCTGCATAGCGGGCTAGCATCACCAAATTCACCCTCTGGGCACCTAATTCTGCTTGGGCCTCATCTTCTCTGGAAAGTTTCTTTATTATAAAATTTATATAGACACTTCTTCACATAGATTCTATTTCTTTTTTAGTTTAGTTTCTCTTTATCCCCAAATTGGCAGATGACACATTGCATAATCAGGTTCCCAATGGGTGTACATCACAATATTCACCATTTGGGAACTTCAATCTGAGTCTGTCTCCCATAGCAGATGAGGCCATGCAGAATGAGGTCCCCAGAGGGTAAATTTGGTGATGCTAGCCCATTATGCGTGTTTTAAAGGCTTTCCGTTGCTTACAGTCAAATGGTTCACTTCATTTGATGGTAATTGTTCTACAGTGATAGTATTTGTATTTGACTCGCAAGCATTTTCAAAACGGACATCCAATATAAAGTGGAAGTCGTCGCCAATTTTACGATGCAAACAACATGGTAATTATAATGAAAATGAATTTATGACTGGGGTTATTAACCCTTTGAGTGCCAGGCCGATTTTTGTATCAACCCATATACCCTGTGCCAAAGCATTCTCTTATATATGCGAGTCGACCATAGGTCGCCTCGCATATATAAGAGAATGCATTGGCCTAACAATTATTTTTTTATTTTTTTTTATTTTTTTTACAATTTTTTACAATTTTAATAATTTATTCTTATATTCTTTAACAGACTTATTTTGTAGGTTTAGGGCCGATGCGATCGGCCCCTGGCACTCAAAGGATTAATGGTCCGAACGGAATGGTTAACAGCCCGAGGGCCGCTCTTACTCCCAAGGGTTGTCAATCATTCCTGAAGGGCCATCGGTCTGTATTCAGCTTAGCCAGTGTCTTAGTACAGTGTATTCGCAATAGCTGTATACGGGATGGGTCATATCTACTATGAAATCATTGATTAACACCTCAATAAAGAAAGTTATTTTATTGCACACTCATTCAAGTTTCTATATAGTGTGTCTGACATTTGCAGAATGAGGTCCCCAGAGGGTAAATTTAGTGATGCTACTCTGCACAGCGGGTTAGCATTACCAAATTCTCCCTCTGGGGACCTCATTCTGCTTAGGCCTCATCTTCTGGGAAGTATCTATAGCCTCAAATTAAAATTTTGTTAGCAAATTTGATTTTTGAGACTGCAATTTTTTTTGTATTTTTTTGGATTGGGTGGGATTAGAACCCCGGCCCATGAACGGCGAGCGTGCCTTGCGACTAAAAGTCCGACGTCATGGGCCGGGGTTCGAATCCCACCCAATGCAAACAAAAAAACAAAAAACAAATGTGCACTGTCTCAAAAATCAAATTTGCTTCTAAAAATAGGCACATGGTGTGTTGTATAGTCCCAAGCATGTTCTAAGGGCCAGCACGGCTCGGCATGTTTCGGGGGCAATAAATATAACATTACTACTGTGCTATATATATCTCCTATATATATATAATTTTGTTGGTTACTTTTTACCTTCAGTTTCTATATACCTTAATTTGCAGAAGATAAAATGCATAATTGAGTTGAGTAAACATTGACATCTTCAGCAATCTTACTGGTGAACTTCAATCTGATCATAGGTCTCCCATAGCAGTTGAGGCCTAAGCAGAATGATGTTCCCAGAGGATGAGTTTTGTGATGCTAACTCGCCAGGCGGGATAGCCTCACTAAGTTCACCCTCTGCGTACCTCATTCTGCAAATGTCAGACACACTAAATCCAGGTTTGGCTACTATTCTCATTGTATCAACGTGTCACAACATATGCATGCAATAACGTTAACCATTTCACACAGTTCTAATGTTCTATCTATATATTTTATCAGTCTCTATAAAATAAATTTCTTCCCTGCCAGGGTACATATGACTTCAAGCCTACAACCTGGACTATAGGCACTCCAGTGCCAGCGGGAGACTACAAACTTTACATCAAGGTCACGATGAAAGGAAAAGATGTTGCCTGTTATGATATCTCAGCCAGTGTATCCTAAATCCTGGTAAGTAGGTTTATCTAGACTCATTGTTACAGCCCCGTTAATTATACCCCCACTTTCGAAGAAAATGGCGGGTATACTGGATTGACTGCGTCTGTCTGTCTGTCCGTCTGTCCGTTGCACTTTCTCTTTCCGTGTGTCCGTCCGTCCGACCTCATAACCCGAACTACTATTAACCGATTTCAATAATTTTTTGTATGCAATCTCCTTAGGACCGCCTCTCCGCATGATACTAATTGCTGTTTTACTTTTTGACTTAGAAAATTCTGTCCGACTTAATAACTTTAACAAATATGAACCAATTTCAATAATTTTTGGTATACATGCTTCTCACAACACCCTCTCTACATGATGCGGGTCAGGGTTGGCTCGGACTGTTTTTCCTAACATTACACTTCATTTTCGACTTATTTTGACTTAGAAAATTTTGGGATTTTTTGTGTGTGGATGCTATCAAGTTAGGGTTTACGGATAATGCAGGTTGAATTTGCCACGGTGGGGGTATGCTAGCACCCGAGTGCACACCTCTTGTTAGCATCTGCTTTAGACTGAGCCGAGGTAATTGCCTAGGCGAAAAGAAATTTTGTCAGCTATTTTTTATCCAAGGCAAATTTCAGAGCCTGCCGATGTTTTGTGCAAAATTGAAACAATTGCTGGAGACATTACCTTAACCCTTTACCCAACAGAAGGGCCCTGTGCCAATGCATTCTCTTATATATGCGAGTCGACCGTAGGTCGCCTCGCATATATAAGAGAATGCATTGGCTTAACACATTAAAAATTATAAAATTGTTAAAGAATGTAAGAAAAAATGGTAAAAAGTGTTAAAAAAAGATTTTTTTTAGGCCAATGCATTCTCTTATATATGCGAGGCGACCTATGGTCGACTCGCATATATAATAGAATGCATTGGCACAGGGTATAACTGTAACTATCACAATGTGGTCAAGGAGCCGGTTCCAATGATATCCATATTTGTATGGTTCTATTGAGACAGACCGAAGATATTTTAGGCTGTTGAAGCTTTATTTGGCCGGTTTTGGCCGGTTTGTTGGGTAAAGGGTTAATGTCGCACTATGGAGTCTGCAGACAGCAAATATTCATTGTTGAATGCCAAGGATTACTGAGATTACTGCACAAGGATTATCTTTATAATCATCAACTTTAAACCAGACCCAACCAAAGTTTGCAATGATAATGGACTAAGTTCCAATTGTAATCTGAAGTTATAAGTGTAGAGCACAGTAGAGTATGCAACTACCTATGCAGATCCCAGGCCTATTAGCCAAGGAAACACTTCTGGCTCAGGCGCTTTCTTAGCCTAGGCAAATTTCTGCTAATTAACAGTACTGATGTTATGATGGATGAAAAACATGTTGCCTGTCATGATATCTCAGCCAGTATATCATAAATCCTTGTAAGTAGGTTTATCTAGACTCAATGTTATGGTGATTGGAGTACATGTTACCTATTACGATGTCATGGCCTCTATACCATATGTCATAATATGTTTTGGGTCTGTCTGACTTACATTTTCTCATCATACCAGTAATATGAGTAAATTTTAATACTTATATAGGCAAAAGCCTGTATTTATCACACTAAATCCTCTGCAGAATTTTATCAAACTCATTGGAGATGGCCTATAGTCACATTTAACTCAGGCATTGCTTTCGTTAAATATACCCTTACACTGTCCGCAACTCATTTGATAAAAGTTTCTTGATTAAGATGCGCATTGTGTTCTGTGTATTTTTCAGTTACTTGATTAAGATGAGTGTTGTGCGCATTGTGTTCTGTGTATTTTTAAGTTTCTTGATTAAGATGCGCTTTGAGTTCTGTGTATTTTTACCCTTGCTTAACCCTTTCATGACAGGAGCTTCCTGAATTTTTGCGAAAACCCTGTGCCAATAATTATTGTTAAAAAATGTAAGAAAAAAATGAAGAAAAAAAATGATAAAAATTGTTAAAGAATGTAAGAAATAATGATAATAAAATGATAAAAATTGTGATAGAATGTAAGAAAAAAGGCTGATGCTATTCTGCCGCTAACTGCATAATAAGGACTGAATTTTATTCTGCCCCTAGTGGCAAAATAGCTTAATAGCATGCATGATATGGCTATTATTCCGCTAATAAGATAATCCCCTTATTCTGCCGCTAGCAGCAGAATAGCCTGTTTGACTAATCTGCCACAAACAAAAATATGTGTAGACCTAATTAAATGTCATGCATCTCGCTGTTGTATCTTTCGAACATGGACAGACTAACTATTATTATTAATTTTTGCCCATTTTTATGTTTACCCATACCATGTATGGTAAACATAGTGTCGTTGTCCGGATTGACCACTCGTCGTTCGTCCGTCCGTCCGTCCGTCTGTCCGTCCGTAGACACTTTACGTGTAATGCGATAACTCAAACATTTTTTACCTGATCAAAACCAAATATTGTATATGGGGTTTTCAGCCCAAAATACAGATCGAGTTCGAATATGGGTTTGATCCGACTTTTTTGTACAGAGTTATGGCCCTTTTTCGACTTAGAATTCACGCATTCTGCCATAACTCAAACATTTTTTATCTGATCGGAACCAAATTTGGTATGTGAGTTTCTCGGCCCAAAATACAGATCGAGTTCGAATATGGGTTTGATCCGACTTTTTTTTACGGAGTTATGGCCCTTTTTCGACTTAGAATTCATGAATTCTGCCATAACTCAAACATTTTTTATCTGATTGGAACCAAATTTGGTGTATGAGTTTCTCAGACCAACATACAGATTGAGTTCGAATATGGGTTTGATCGGATTTTTTTTAATGGAGTTATGGTCCTTTGACCTATAATTCACACATACATGTACTTCGATAAATCAACCATTTTTCATCTGATAGGAACCAAATTTGGTATGTGAGTTTCTCAACTCAAAATACAGAACGAGTTTGAATATGGGTTAGATCCAATTTGTTATACCAGAGATATGGCCCTTTTTAAACTAAGAATTATCCAGATTATAACCCAAGTAACTTACAATTAATGAATACCTGCTTCTCTGTGAGCAAGATAAAAGACAATATAGTTTATTGCTTTGAGAGTTATTTATACCGGGTAGCCCTCATATGTTAGCTCTGTATAAGAGACACAGATTAGTGAATTATTGGATAAATTGATTTAGCTATCTTTTTAACCACAATTTAGCCATGTGAATTTATTTAACTAGACCAATGGAGCTCTCTAAGTCCTTGGATGATGGGACTACATTGGATCAAACAGGGCAGAGATAGGTGATTTAACCTCTTTTCCATTAAATAAATAATTATAATATTTTGATATCTCACATGGCAATTTGCAACAACATGAATAGAACTGCTTACACTATGATAGTGGTGACAGGCTCTAGAGTTTAGATGTTATATTAACCCTTCTATATTGACTCATACATTCCAATAATTTGTGTTATTACTGGTTATTATGTACATTTGTCATATACTACTTTAGATCATAACAGTATACTCTATAATTCAACATTAAAAGATTATGATTCTGATCATAACAATTTACTATCGCCAAGGGATGGGTTAAACATCTGCCGATCGTGATCGGCCTCTCGTTTTCATTGAAACTCACCTTAATTAATATATAAAAAAAAATAGTAACCGAATCACGAAAACTCTCAGCCAATGAAAGATTTTTGTCTGTTTCCGGCATTCAAATTCCAAAACAGAAGTTCTGAGAGAATAGGAAGCTTCATGTTCATTTTATTTTTCAGTTTTGGCAAACTTGTATTTATAATTTTTGCGGCATAATGAGATTAACCTCTTATTCTGCTGCTGGCGGCAGAATAGTCTTTCCCAAAAAAATATTATTAAAAAAATGAAAAAAATTGTAAAAGAATGTAAGAAAAAATGATAAAAATTGTTAAAGAATGTAAGAACAGTTGATAGTAAATGATAAAAAATTGTTAGGTCAATGCATTCTCTTATATGTGCGAGATGACCTATCCTCAACTCACATATTCAAGGGAATGCATTGGCACAGGTTGTTTAATGTTGCGACAGCGCAGCTCCCGTCATGAAAGGGTCAACAGGAGATTCCCTCTCTAGTGAAGTTTTTGCCATCATTTTAATAAATTTATTTTTATTGCAGAATCATGAAATTCCAACTTTGCTCAATTCAAGAAAAACTCTCCAGAAGAAACCATCACTGAAATGCTTAGGATCCCATCAAGAATTGACGATAACACATTTGGGTTCTTAACTAGGGCTGCAAAGATTCCCAATTTACTCCACCATCATATTTGTCAGTGGGCAATTCTTCTACCGTTCTACGTTCACATTTGCATCAAATTAGATCATACCATGAATCTATACTCTAGCTACTCCCAAGCCTGCAAATAGCGTGTCTGTCATTTGCAGAATGAGGTCCCCAGAGGGTGAATTTAGTGATGCTATCCCGCACAGTGGGCTAGCATCACCAAATTCACCCTCTGGAGACCTCATTCTGCTTAGGTCTCATCTTCTGGGAAGTATCTATAGTATTAAATTAACATTGTTTTTAGTTAGGCCATACACACTTAATAGTTCGTTTCTCAGGGATCGCCGCGTCCCCCAAAAACCTGCGCCTCCCCCTTATTTATTGGCACCTATAAAATAATAAATATATAAATACCGCATGTCCCGAACCGCCCCAGACCGATAACTTCGTCTTGAAACTTTACGCAAACTGCAAATCTATCCGTACTGCAAATCTATCCGGACTTTACATTCACAAACAAGGGCGGATAATTCTGACGAACTTCCTGTTTAAAATAATAACAAAATGGCGACTTTGGTGAACATTTGTATCGTGCAGAATGCGTCGGAAGGCAAATGGACAATTATATCAGACAACAGATCAAAAACTGTTCCTCAAATGGCTGATGATTTCATGTCCACGAAAGACATTGACAATGATTTTGACCTGGTTGTTTCAAAAACGAAAACAGGGGACTTTGACACAGTTGCAGGAGACATCATGATCATGATCATCATCATGTTTTCTGAAGTCACGCAATTTTTCGGACGATATTTTCAAATTCGAGTGACCAAAGAAGATGTACCAGAGAATAAATCGGGAGAAGTAGTTGATGTATTCTCGGTGCTGATGACAAGTTGCAAGGAGGTGGTGTTGCCCAGTAAGACAAATGTGAAAAACAAACGTAACAAATTGTGCAATTCATTCATTGACTGGTTGAAAACGGGTAGGGTTCTCTATTCCGAAGGTTCGCTATTCCGAAGGTTCACTAATCCGAAGGTTCACTAATCCGAAGGTTCACCAATCCGAAGGTTCACTATTCCGAAGGTTCGCTATTCCGAAGGTTTTCTATTATGGGAGTTTTTAGCCAGAAATGAATCAAAATTTGCCCCCCCCCGTACATTTATACACCACAATCTAATATCTAATTTGTCCCAGATGTCGGTTATTAATAGCAAGAAGACAGTATCAGTTTATCTTTTTAATATTATAGAAAGTTGAAAACACAATGACTGAAATAAACTACGAGTTAGAGATGCATTCTACCCGAACTGGCAATCTGTACTTGAAAGAAACATCAACATTAAAATCAAAACAAAGTCAGAATTGCAGTCAGGTCCATTCAGCGGTATTCTGCTATACAGTAAGTTATAGCGCTCCAGTATTGATTGACCGTAAGAGCCCCACTGTTATAGTCCGCCTTTAGCATTTGGGACATTATATTAATCAAAATAACTCCTATGTAAATCATTTATAAATCAGATGATTTATTGAAGTTATGTCTACGTAAAATAACACTTCCTAAAACGACATATATGTCGTTTTAGTCCTCAGCCGATAGACGACATATATGTCGTTCTACTCGCCAAATATAAAAGGGTTAAATCTCAAGGAAACCCACGAAAACAAAAATCACATTAATTTTTTTAATGTTTTAAGTTATTTCCTTCATAAAAAGAGTCTTCGTACTAAAGAACCCTCTCAATACTTTAGAATATAGAATTAACTTTTAAAATAACAAAAACCTTCGGAATAGCGAACCTTCGGAATAGTGAACCTTCCGATTAATGAACCTTCGGATTAGTGAACCTTCGGAATAGCGAACCTTCGGAATAGAGACATGTTCCCGTTGAAAACAAAGTGGGCTTCCGAAAGGTTAGCGTTGACAGTGTGGGTCGGCAATGTGTGGCTATTGTATGTAATGCACTCTGGTTTGTGGATCAGCACTATTCCAAACTTCAAGATTTTTTATGAAAGTCTGTGATTAATTAGAAAATAAACCTTTTATTTCATAAATTATTGTTGTGATTTAATATTATCAATTCATGTGTAGTCCAGTGGAACTCCTTCCAATAAAGCTTGATCTGGCTGGTGGTCACCCTGAGTTACATCAAATTTCACCGATGTAGTTTCCACATCTTCTGCCTTGAGTGAATAACTCAAACTGTTTCCTCTATACAACTTTATTACAAATCTAGATTATTAAGGGGATATATGATGGTCAGCTTCCCTGCTTCAGTATATTGCCCATATCCAGTATTATTCCTCATATCCAGTATTATTCCTTAATATGGGACTCCGATAAATATTATATATATAAATACCTGCCTCACCACAAAATTAATTTGAAAAAAATAATAAATATAAATAACTGCCTCCCTCATCACTTTGAAAAAAAAAATCCCTGAGAAACAAACTATTAAGTTTATATGGCCTTACATTCCCCTTCTAGGAATTTTCTATATCCCCTAATTTGCAGAAGATAAAATTCTTAATTGAGGTGCCCAATGGGTGAACATCACCAATTTCAACTGGGGAACTTCAATCTGATCGTAGGTCTGCCATATCAGTTGAGGGCCTTAGCAGAATGAGGTCCCCAGAGGGTGAATTTGGTGATGCGAGCCCGCTATGCGGGATAGCGTCACTAAATTCACCCTCTGGGGACCTCATTCTGCAAATGACAGACACACTATTTGCAGGCCTGGCTACTCCCGCAGATATCATATATTCCATCAGTTCAAAACCTGGGAACTTTTCTAATTTCTGACTGGATACCTTATAACATAGCATGTAGCATATTTTTTAGTTAATACCTTTTCCTCTATATACTTCACAGTAGAGGAAGATGCCAGCTTGATGTTATGTGATTTAAATTACTTCTGTGAGCCCATTTCACTTGTCATCACCGGTATACATATGATCATAAAACAATTCTCTGGGTGCATGGTCAGTTCATTTTTATCGCGAAAACGGTTCATGAACTGGTGGAACATGACTTTACAGAGTAGAGATTCATGGTATGGATGCAGCCACAAGCCTTGAAATAGTGTGTCTGTCATTTACAGAATGAGGTCCCACGAGGGTGAATTTAGTGACGCTATTCCACACAGTGGGCCATCATCACCAAATTCACCCTCTGGGAACCTCAACTGCTATGGGAGAACTTGAATCCGATTGAAGTCCCCCAATTGAAGTTGGTGATGTTCACCCATTAATCACCTCGATTAAACATTTTATCTTCTGAAAATTAGATGAGATATGGAAACTGAAGAGAAGGGGGAAAAAGTACTAAGTAAAAACATGACACATTTATATCAAACTCCATGCATGGTTTACCTCCCTTGATGATTTGGTAAGACCTCTGCTACCGGTGACATTTTAACATTATTTGGTGGACTTCCGCGATATAAATATATATACTAAGCAACAGAACAACATGTTGGCCTTATTAAGCACAAAAAATATCGAAAAACTTTTGTGTAATTTCGTACCTTAAAGTCCCTCTTGAACCAAAGACCTATATTGCGAAACGATGTGATTTGGTTCTCCAATTATTTTATCAACTCAAAAGTCAAAACACACGTGGACAATAACATTCATGGCAAGTCAAACACAACTTACACAAGTGTACTAATTTGCTGCCCTTTTGCTGAGGAGTGTGCGAAAATTGTCAACAAAACTGAGGCTCTAATTCTCCATTCTGTCAATAAGTTTTTAGTGCGGCAATTGTTCTCAAATCACATAGGAAATTTGACTTTGGTCGATCGCGGTCTTGCCATTTTGTCTGGAAAAACCCGCGCTAAATATAGAAAACCACAGACCAGTACCCAGCCGGTGACAGAGTCAGAAAGGAAGTATGATTGCTGTGCTCTGGTAGAAATTGACACACTATTTCAAGGGTTGTGCAGCCCTAGTCCTTAGAAATGATTTCAGATGACTGACATTCCAGAAATACAAAATAATTCAATACACCACTCAAAATTAATATACTATTACATCAGCGAGATTTCTATCTGTCGTCTGGGTAGGAAATTGGAGCCTGCTGCTCTAAAGCCATGATGTGAAAATTGTAAATCCCAGCTTTGATTTTCCAATTTACATCAAATCAGTATTCACATAATGTTTCTTTTACCCTAAAATTTATAAAACAATAGTATATAACATCCACTAACAGAATCAGAAGACAATAGAACTACTTTGGTAGACCCGGAATTACTAGAAATTGTATTAAACCAGATAATGTTAAAATTTTATTTTCTAAGGTTCATTTTGACATTTTCACCGGAGATTCTATGTCTTGGAAGTTTTCACTTTTGATTACAACTATGCATAAAACATCCCTTGTGTCATAATTTATTAATTTGTTAGATAGCATGAATAATAGCTGTTTTTTTTTCACGGTTGTGATATTATAACTAATCGCATGTCAAATTTACCAGAGAATTGACTCTGTCTTCCGACTACTAGTCAAGACCTTAAATATGCTATCGATAATTTAATATAGACAAACATTTATGATTTATCCCTTTTCTTTTAGTTGTTATTTTCATATTGAAATAGATTAATTTCATTCATGATTGCACACATCTTGCATAAAGTCTGAATATTAGTGCAATTTCTGACATGCCTTAAATTTGTGCACTAAATACTCTCTTGATGTCTGACATTAAATAGGCCTGGAGACATCCTAATTCAATGAAATGTCCACCTCCAATTCTGTACAGTAAATCAGTTTTGTCATTGTTATCCTTGATAGGCTAATATGGCATCTGATATGTTAACAGCCTGTATTGATAGTCCTGCTTTTCACATGTCAATTTTGAATCTATGCAATAATTACGGTTGTTGAACTTGAAACATGGTGTGACTGGCAACCCAATTCACTGAGACAGGTGAAATATGAGTGCACTTATTTATAGTTTGACATTAATAAGTAGACAGAGTCACGATTCTCATGTAAATGTTTAGATTAGTTGCTTTTTTTGTGCTATTTTAAAATCCATTTCAAATTATTGTACATGTAGTACATATGCTTAGTACTTATTGCCTTATTGAAACAAATTCTTTCATGTATATACCCCAATCACAATGGCTCGGCCATTTCTGCCTTCACTTGGATTTTACCTCACCCATACATAGACACCATGCATATTCAAGTAAGGCTACCAGTACAATATATGGCCCTGTTAATAATGCGATGACCTTGACTCGTTTTTATTATATAGCACAATTTGGGAGAATGCAGATTGATTGATTAATTGGTTGGGGTTTATGTCGCTTTCAGCAACTAAGGCCATATCACGACATTGCCAGTTTTAATGGTGGAGGAAATCCGCACATTTATGGCTAAAACAGTTATTTCAATGGCTGATAAAACTCGTCGACCATGTGCGGCAAACCACCGGCCATCAGCAAGTAACTGGCAACTCTACCAGAAAACAATTTTGAGTTGCCAAGTGCACGATGGAAACATGGATTTGAACCCTTATCGCCAGCAGACCTGTTTAATCTCCCGGATCGTGCGGGAGACTACCGGTTTGAGGCCTCATCTCCCGCGCTCCCGGATTAAGCTTGTAATCTCACGGTTTCAATCAAATCAACAACAACAAAAAATTTAATGTCAAAATTCTCAGAACGCGGAAGTGTTTTCAATTGAAACCACGTGTGAACGAGATTTGCCAAGATCAGGTGTGCTCCATTGATAACCGGAGTAGCCTCTGGCGTTTATTATTACACTGCATCTTTGTCGCGACGAAATTAATTGAATGTATGGCAGTTTGTTTTCTTTGGGGATCAATAATTACTATAAGCACCCAAGCATGGCATGTTAGTAAATAAATGCACATGCTATATATACTGGGGTTGGGTTTATTTCTGCAATAAATCATTCTAGTTTACTAGTTCTTGTGTTAAATTTAGAAATGTCCGGTGATGAAGTTGATAGTCCATCGAAATGACGCCGATATGACTCCAAGTATAGGGATTTGTAGACCGAAGAATTTTCTTGGTTTTAAATGTTATAACGCTAGACATTGATATCACTAATGAAATAGATTATCAACAAAAAATATTCAATTTTTTTTATTTGAATAAATACATTCAAATGTGATCAGAAATATGCATTTACATTAATTCATCCTTTGAAAAGTGAAGATTAATTACATTTAACTACTTTAAAATCACTACCCACCATTTGTCAAAGGAAGAAATAGTGAAAATGTTACTTTTTAGCTGCAATTTGTAATCTCCCTGACAAGACCCAAATCTCCCTGACTGAAGGGGCAGAATCTCACTGACAGATTTTTAGGCATTAAACAGGTCTGATCGCCAGCACTGGAGGGCGAAACGGCTTGGAGTTGTTCCCCTAACCGATTGATCCACCAAGGCCCCAGAGAGAATGCAGAGGTTAACAACAGATAAATTAATAAATAATTCAATAAATAATGATAAATAGCAATAATTAGTTCAAGTTCAACAGACAAAATTTCCCGGTGGTATACACATGATCAATCACATGATTGAAATAGTCTGGCAAATATGGTGTCTGTTTATGGGAGAGGTTATTTCCATGCAAAAGCAGAAATAGCCGAGCAATTGAGATTGTGGTAGATG
Organism: Siphonodentalium dalli; assembly: GCA_032622095.1. Lineage (NCBI taxonomy): Eukaryota > Metazoa > Mollusca > Scaphopoda > Gadilida > Siphonodentaliidae > Siphonodentalium > Siphonodentalium dalli. Next base: position 32,039,603 of record CP136065.1, read on the forward strand.
TATACCCTTGAAAAATGGGTGGTTTACATCCTATCTCCACCTGTCTGTTCATCCATATCTCATCAATGGATAATTAGATCTCAATGTTCGCCATCACGATGGCTTTCAAATAAGGTACATGTGGCCAGGGAGCATGCTCAGGTCTCAACCAGATAGAATTCACTTCTTATCACAATGTTTACAAAATTTCAAAAGAATACAAACTCATTTGACCTTGTGACTTTCGGTCTTTTCTGATCGTAAAATGTCACGATTATAATACATCATTATGACCGTAAGATATCACTATTTTGGATAAATATAGCATTTTGTATTGATTTGTGTGATAAAGTCATGTAAATTGATGAAAAATCCCGCCACTGGATCTGAGCGTAAAGTCTGCTATCGATGAGTAAGGCAAACATACTTTGACAGAAACCAATATTATTGCTACCAATTTCACAAGCAGGTTATGTCAAATGAAACTTTGACTCGGCAGTTTCCTTTTATACCATAATTTTCAAGAGAGAGTTAAGTGGTATTAATCACATTTTCTATTCTATGGTTGTTTTTCATATTTCTTTAATCAGTATCAATATTTAATTGTAGGTGTAGCTTACTGATAGTAATAATGACCTGAATGTCTTCACCAATCTACTGTTTTGTGCTTGTTGCTGTTAGTATTGATGATGTATACAGTTGTACTAACATGCCAATCAGAAGCCTCAATCAATTTAAATTTTCTTGATTGTTAAAAATGGGGTATCTTTTCTTGGGTATCTCATCTGTGAACTTTCTGTATTGACTCAGGAGTTTATAATAATCATTCTGAGTCGGGGAGAACAATCAACAGGAGTTAGGAACTAATTTATTCCACTAACTTGGACAGGAAATGTTACTATATTTTTGGAATATTAATCTATCAAAAACAATTTTAAGTGAAATATGTGTATGCGATTCACCTGATGTTTCTCCTGTATGTTTTTCAATAATAATAAAGAGGTATTGCAAACTCATGAAAAGTAATTATGACTATGTTTAGCTAATTGTCGTCATAAAATTCATGTTGGGCCAAAAATGTTGACAAGTAGAATTATTGCACAATGCATGGAAAATTGTATGAAGGGAGATTTTCGCTTAGATCGATCTACTAGATTGAGTGCAATGTGTACAATAATATGATATTCATTCTATCAATTGACGATAGTTATCCATATGATTGTTATGTGATGGTCATATAATACAACAAAACTAGTTAGTTGATCGTATTTTTAAAAGAAATTTATTTACAAACTGACAGAAATCAAGCCTGATCCATTGTGACAGTTAGCACTTGACTGTTGGAACGTGCACAAAACTTGGTGACATGGCACCCTGACCATTATTGTAACTGCCATCTGTGAGTTTTCGAAACATCTTTAATGCAACTTAGAAACCTTCACCATTAATGCATGTGGTTTGCACATCACAGAAGGAATGTTTCATTTGAGCACTGAATTGCCATCTCTACAAGTACTTAGTGAATGAATGTTGCCATAGAAACGGTTGAATTCTATATTATTGTTGTTCACCACAGCATCTCTCCAATCAAATAGTCTGGTTTTTCAATCTTTTCAACTGTTGGAAATTTTCAACCTGACACCCCCCTAATGTTGGAAATTCTACAACTGATCTACATATCAGTTCCAAAGTTTGACTAAAAGTGGGAAAATATGTGACTGTTGGTCTAAAAACAAGAAATTTCCCACTAAATATACTTGTTTGAAAATGAACTGAGAACAATTTCAACCTATGTTTGGTATGAAATTTCCAACTGATGTTGTGTCGGGTATGAATCTTCCAACTGGTTTTGGTTCTGAAACAGTAACAATTCCTAAAATATAGCAGAATGATCCATTCAGCCTGAATAACATGCATCCTTACTAAACTTATTCAATTGGAAGTTCATTCTCATGAAAATTCATCCTGATTCCAGATCACTATTCTCAATTGCCTGTTCTCCACTATATTTTCTCTGAATCTTGGAAATAATTTTTATATAAACTATTCATTTGCTTTTCTTAGGTATCAACCGATTATTCTATTTTTGTCTCCACAGATCATTCCCGGTATATGTATATTTTTAATAAATTTATTTGTAGCACATTGTCTAAATCATTCTCGAAGGGATACAGCTGAATTGAATGGTTAAAAAACCCCGCACTGGCACAGGGCCTTGTTGTTGAGGAAAAACAATAGCAAATAAATAAATAAAAACGAGAGGCCGATCACGATCGGCAGATGTTAACACATCCCTTAGCGATAGTAAATTACTATGATCGGAATCATAAATGAGAGTTTTGATGTTGAATTATAGAGTATTCTGTTATGTACTATTATAGACAAATGTACATAACACAAATTATTGGAATTTATGGGTCACTCACATTTATATAAGAGAATGCACTGGTACAGGATCTGTAATGCTGCACCAGCACAGCCTTGGGTTAAATGTCAAAAGGTGACCTGGACATGGAATACTTGGGTTAAGAGAGTCCAATTTAAGTTTACAATGATAATGTATCAAATTCTACCAACAAATCAAGATAAGAAACCTCACTGCTGACCCATTAATATCAGTTATATAGCAGAGCTGTCAACACATTACATGCATTGTTTATGTTGAAGACTGGTATCTCTATTAAACCAATAACATTTATAATGACCTCAGACCATCTGTACAGTGATATACTCAGCTGTGCAATGCATCACATATGTTCTAGTCTACTGTTAATATCATGTGATGTGTATTGTTGAAACTTTATTTTTTTTTAGATACCATAGCTTTCTTTATCTGCACATTGGCATAAGAGGCATCAGAAAATAATATAGCCATATTAATGGCTAAGTAGTCCAAAGGCATGGGATGGAATTGATGAATTGGGTTTAATGTCGCTCCAAACAAATTTACCAGTACATAACACAAGATTTTGGACTGATTTAGACCAAATTTGGTGTGGTGACTCGGGGTACCCTTGGCAGAGTTATAATGGTGTTAGTTTTTATGTTTACCCATACCATAGTATAGTAAACATAGTGTCGTCCGGATTGACCACTCGTCATCCGTCCGTCTGTCGGAACCAAATTTTGTATATGAATTTCTCAGCACAAAAGACAGATCGAGTTCGAATATGGGTTTGATCTGAATTTTTTTAACTGAGTTATGGCCCTTTTTCGAAACAAATATTCACTCTTAAAAAAAAATTTAGATTGAATTTCTTGCTCAATTTAACAAAAAAAGATTAATAAATAAATGAAAAAAAAAAAAAAAAAAATTTGTTTTTAAATAATTAAAAACAAATTATTTTTTTTCAAGTTATCAAAATTTGAAAAAACACCATTATAACTCTGCCTATAGTGTGGTCGTGGTACGCAAAAAAAGGGGTTGACCCAGAAGAAATTGGTAAAGAAGCGATCTTGATGTCATTCAACGCGGGATAATCTCTGCTACAACATATCCAAAATCCGCTTTGGGGAAAATCCAGGATCCAAGATGGCGTCCAACATGGCCGCCCTTAATCAAACGAGACTCTGGTGAGATGAATTAGATTATAGTGAGAACAAATGTTGCAATATGTATACAAATGTAAACATTTTTGAGAAGGTAAAGTATTATGCCACCTATCTATAGAAAAAAATGAAACCCCTCGCCCCAGATGGCTGCCTAAACTCGAAAATTTCAAGTTTTTGCCTAATATCTTAAATATCAGTTCCTGTTGTTTGATAATGGTTCAGACTGGCGACTTTGGTTAGTCTTATTCACGTTAATTCAGCATTGGAGCAATGAAATGTACCATAAATGGGGTCTCAAACTTATCTACGCCCTCAAAAATTCGATTTTACAGAACGCGGTATAATATTCCACAAAAATCGCCATTGGGATTCCAGTCATATCAACAAGAAATGGACAGAACTGTACAATGTAAGTTGGGCACACCATTATCTATGAATACTCCAATTCAATGAAACCCAAATTGGCGCTTTGTCTCAAAATGGCGGTAAAATATGGAAAATGGCGGATATTTAGAATGGTCGTCGTCTGGTTAGACCCAGAAGGAATTTGTGAAGAGGCGGTTTTGGTGTCTCTCGACGTGGGAGAATCTCGTGTATAATTTCCAAAATCCGCTAAAATCCGCATTGGTGAAAATTCAGAATTCAAGATGGCGTCCAACATGGTCGCCAATAATAATAAAAATAACAAATAGGTAGCTATTCACGAAAACCCACTCGTCAAAACGCCAATTCGGCACAAATACACATCATTGATTGAAATCAACATGTTTTTTGTTGGTATGAGTAGCCAGTCTCGATTCCAAATTCTAAGATGGCTACCAAAATGGTCACAGAAAATTGTCGAAATTTAAGTTCTGTTCAGAGGAAAGCCGAAACAACACTTCGGTTGTCAGCTAACGATGACATACTCATGTTGCCAATAATCAGGGACGAGCTATTTACGCGATTTCGCGGAATTCCGCGGTTTTGTAGTTTTTCGTTCCGGCTCCCGATTCAACTATAAATTTATTATTTTTTTTGCCAGTCGAAACGCACATGGCCCGTGTTTACGAGCGAATATAACACAGCTGTCTGTAACGTCTCATTTGATTGGTTAGATGAGCAATCCTAACCAATGGGACGCGATGTTACAAGGCGATCAACTCTTTTCTTCTGCGCGGTTAAATTCTTTGTGGATGAATGATTCACAAAACGGCGAGTTGTATTCAGAAATTTTAATTGTGCGAATGACAATGGAAAACTGATTCCGCGGAATAAACTACAATAGCGTCTACTGTGCGTATTGTTGACACACAACACACAGTTATGTTGAAAATAATCGAACGAAAAGACGAGAATGCAGCGAGGACGATTGACGGCGACTTCGTGAAAAATAAATGGAACTGGTCTTGGGTTACGAAAAAGGTAACCGTGAATATTGCGAAAATTCTGCCAAAATCAGGATGGACAAAGGGTCCAGTTGACACCAATATTAGCGATTTTATGAGAAAGGTTAGTATATAATTTAACTTATTCCCGATTTCAGTGTTATCTAATTTCGATGTACAGGTACATGTTCAAGATTCAAACACATTTATTTAGCTTCAAGTGTTTCTATCAATGAATAGTCATCACCCTTCATCATCTTAAAAATAATGCCTGTTTTCTGTGTGGGGACAGAGGGTGGGGGTGTGTATGTGTAATAACAGATGGTTCGATTAAAAAAAATATTACATATAAAGAATAAAACATGCACTTTACTTGTTGATTATTATAAAATTATTTATTTAAATAATATTTTGCCATTTGGTTACGAAAGAAAAAACATCTTTATAGAAAACATCTACTTGCATTAAATTAAAAATTATAATACATGTGTAAATGTCAATAAAATAATATCTGAATAATAAATATCAATTCGATTGTCGGACAACTCTAGGAATCATAAATAATAGCACAGCCACAGTGATGAATATTTTCCCAAAATTTAACAATAGTACTGTGACTCATTCAAATAATACTTATATATTTATCAGGCTTTTTATTTTGTATTTTCAGATTGATGTGCCTGGAAAAGCAGTTTGTCTTTGGTGTAATAAAAGTGTTATTGATTATGGTGGACGGGGGCTAGCATCCATTCAGGATCATTCTGTGAGTAAGAAACGTACACAAAAGCTGCATTTAAGACTTACAAATGTTTCCTTGCCAGGAGGCCATGACCAGAGCAAAGAATCAAAGTTATATGGACTGCATTCTAATTATGAGCCTATCGTCGGTGACCGTTCTGCTGATGCTAAAGTGCCCAAGCCGATAGTTCACATACAGGACAGGGTGGCCAACATTGAAGCAATGCTGCTTGGATTCTTGGCTGAGAAAACATTACCATTCACGTTGGCTCCAGATATTGTGGAACTTATCAAACAAATGTCGAGAGATCAACACGCTTTAGATATGTTATCTATGGGAAGGACTGTTGCCTCATACAAAACATGATTTGGTCTCGCAAAAACTTTTGAAGATGTAACATTGAATAAAATCCGACAACAACCATTCTCAATGAACATCGATGAGTCAATGAGCAATAACCATAAGAAGATTCTAAGTGTTCTTGTGAGTTATTACTGCACAGATTTGAAGGAAATAGTTGTTGCACATCTTGTTTCATTAGAAATGGAAATTGTCAAAAGCCAAACACTGTTCGATGAACTATGTGAAGTTTTCAAATCAAAGGACATTCCGTGGTGCAATCTTGTGTCAATTCTGATGGACAGCTGCAACGTGATGCGTGGGTCAAAATCAGGATTAGAGGTCCGCATACAAAAACATGTGGCACCTCACTTGTTGGATGTGGATGGTGATAGCTGCCATCATTTCCATAATGCAGCCAAACGATTCTGTAAGCCATTTAATGGAGAGATTGAGAAACTCTTCCAAGGATATGCATACAGACTTTTTATACAGTCCTGAATTGAGAGACATTCTAAGTAGAATATGCACAAGCATTTCTATAAAGTTTACTAACCCGGATAATTACATATCATGGAGATGGCTTTCCTGTTATGATGTCAGTGTCAGTGTTCTGAGAATGTTAGATGCCTACTCAATTTTCTACTATGGATATCTCGACAAAGAAGACAAGGCACTCTACAAATTCGTCCTTAGTCACATATATCAACAGAGAAATGTATCCGTTGAAGCACAGTCCTTGATAAATTCTCTCCATTCCCAAATAGCTGGAAAATCAATGACAGATGATGGAAAGAATAGAAAGCAGCGCACCATAGGGAAAATATTCTACAAACGCAAGGACACAAAGCTTGCCCTTAATTTTTATTCATTTGGACTGGAGTTATTCAAGAAATATGTGTGTTGGTTCCAGTCTAAAATACCTCTAATACACAAAGTTAATGATAAGCAAATTGATGTTATGACCGAGTTTCTGTCATACTTTGTCAAACCTGAATTAATTTCCACAGGATCAGTGAGTGAGTTACTCAGTTTGAAGTTGGAGCCTGATAGCTTTCTTAAGTCTTCAGATATGCTATATGGAGCGAACATTTCTAAGCTTGTTTCCAAGTTGTCTAAACGTGATGGCGCTGTGACTGACTTCTATGTCAAAGCTAAGGAATCATATGGCAACACATTTGAATATCTCCAGAAGAAGCTGCCACTAAAGAATGAGTTTCTAAGGGCAGTATCTGCTATTGATCCAGCTGCACATGGACATTCAAACACATTGAAGCTGTTAAAAAAATTAACAAATCTTCTGACAACTATTCTTTCTGACACTGAAAAAGATCAGTATATGATGGAATGCCATTCTTACCAGCTGGATAGACGACTTCCTTCATACATTGACAATAAATCAGAGGCACAGAAACATATGAGGATTGACCATTGGTGGCAGATTGTAAAGGAATGTGGGAGATACCCAAATCTGTCAAAGATTGCACTAGCAGTTTGCACTTGTTTCCATGCCGCTGTGGTAGAAAGCACATTCAGTTCTATGAATCAGGTGATTGACAAATATACAGGAAACATGAGAACTGAGACATACAGCTCAATACAATCTGTGAAGTATTTCCTGCGATCACAGAAGAAAAGCGCAGTGGATTATTTCAAAAGGCAAGATAGTCTTCATGATCCAGTGGATAAAGATGTCAATAACAACATTCATTCTTCAAAGAGGCTGTACGAAATGGAGAAATCAAAGGCAAAAGAGATGCGAGACAAGCAGTTGAAGAAGCTGAAAGTTGAGACAGAGGCTATAAAGGTGTCGAAGGCGATGTCTAGGCAAATCTTGACTTTGGCCAACAAAAAGGCCAAAAAAGCTCACTCGCATGCGATGACATCAAAATGCAAATATTTCACTAAGCCAGCTACAAAGAGGAAGGACATTGCTTCTTTCAGTAAGCCACCTGCTAAGAGAAAGGCCACTGCTGGTATTAAATCCACCAAACAGAAGGAATCTGAATAGATATGCATTATGAGGACTGTAAATATTAATTATGGATCTACTGGAACATTTCACTAACTACTGTACATCTTTGGAAATTTGACTGAATTGTTTTACGGGAACTGTATATATGTTTGCTGTTTGTTTGGCTTTCAAAGTGGTTCACCAAAGCTGTAATGAACTCTACATTGTTATCAGGTGAGGCAGTTTTTGTATATCAAATGCATGTCTAAAACCTTTTTTTTTCAGAAAATGTTCTACTTTATCTTAACAATATTAAGTTCACCATTACTTCTTAGGTACCTTAAAATTCAATCTCGTGGCTTCTAATTTAAAAAAAATTCCTAGGGGGAAACCCCCAGACCCCCCTTTGGCACGAGGGGGAAACCCCCTCCCGCACCCACCCCTCCGATGCTCCTCAATATTTTTTCAGAGATTTTTTTAAATCCTGGGACCATGCCTGACATTATAATCTACTAGCACAATCATTTCAGCGTGTACTGTTCCAACAAAGCAGTATCTGGAAATTAATTGGAAAGAAATTAAATTAAATCTGGATTAGTCCGGAAGCATCGGGCTATAATGGGTTTCCCAGTGATGACGAAGCGGAAAAGTGGAAAGGACAGGAAGGAAGAGCGAATAATCTGCGGTTTACGTAATGGGTGGGCAAGTTGGTTATCGGAGCAAGGTAGTTTCAAAGTAAAATTATTTTCTTCAATATCAAGAGGAAAAATGAAAATTCCGCACGTACATTGTATACCCTTCACACTCCATGTGACAATTCCATGTCATGCGACTGTGTGCATATGCATGTGGATAGAAACATTCTAGTAAATATATAGACGCACCGATATATACTGCACATTGAGTGAATTTCGTCAATGATATGTACTATACACAATGTGAGCCACGGCTGGATCTGACCCATAGGCGTAAACGTATCAACCATTTAGCTTGATGAACTGGTATGTCAAGGTTGTCATTGGATAGAAATGCCACATGGACATGGTGATCAACAACATGTTTGTCAAAGAAATGTGAACAATGAACATGTTCTTTTCCGGATGCTAGACAATCAAACTGCCGCATAAGGCTTTCATCCATGCTAATCAGAGCACGAAATATGTTCAAATTAATGACATGAAAACATGCAGACGACGTACTCTAGATCTACATCAAACGTCATTTCCTACTAACTTTTACTTTTACAGACGGTTTCGAGTTTTGAAAATCATGCTTGTCCAAGAAGATCTCCACATACTTACCGAGTCAATGTGTAAACAATGTATGGGGATAGTTTCCTCATACATATGTGTGTGGCACACGTATTTTCTAGGACATAAGACATCACCATTTACCGGATAATTGATATCTGGGAAGAGATCATAGTAAAACCACTTATCGTACATGTCGAAATGGGGATCCATGGGCTACATTTAGTTCCAGCTAGTTCCAAAAATGTGCGTTCACAATCCGTTTAGCGGAAATGTATAGTCATTATGTTTTACTATCTATGGAAACCGTCCAACTAAAGAGTTTTTTCAGTGTATCTCAACCTAGCTATAAATCGGACACGTTCCTGTTTTGGTAACCTTCTTAAGAGGTTGGAGATTATGAATTTTCATACATAGTCCAGATTAAACAATACTGTATTCAATAAGAGATATATATGCACGTAAGATCTTTTTTCGTAAGGAATCAGAGCAAATATCCTATTTATGACTTCTATTGTTGTCGGATGGCCATATTGGATGCTATCTCGGATCTTAATGTTTTCCCAAAGCTGATTTTAATAGATATCCGATAGGGTATTCTGAAGTCAAAATCGCTCTATGCTTACTTATTCTTGATCGACCTCTTTTGCGACTATCGAGACCGTGTACAGTAAGTGAAACGAAATGATGACCGGGCCCGAATGGTTAATATTTCGTCGCATCAATGCTATAATGTCGTAACCCACATTTTCAACTTTCCGAGAAAACGAAGGTTGAAGTTTTCAGACAACATTTCTCCTAATGTTGAGAAAGCATGAAGTATTGTTGTATTTATCCCAATGAAAACTGACATTAGCTGTCCATTGAACCACATATGTTTTTCTGTTTACTCCCTCGTTTTCTTTTAAAAAGCAATATAGCGTGTTTGGAGATACGCCCTTTTGCGTACGCCAAGGACGATTGGTTTCCGTACTGTAATGACGTTGTGCTAATAAATGCAGATTAAGCTAAATATGGTGGCAATCGCATGTGTCTATGAACTAAAAAGTGCCTATTCTACATTATGAAAATTCACTCAAATGATCACGTGACTAACATGGAGATACGACCATATAGCACACATTTTAGAATTTACAAACACAAAACAGAAGTCACGTGGACAACCTGAAGCATCCGATTGGCTGCTATTGGACATACGACCTTATAGCACGAATAATTGTCAAGATCGCTGGAGATACGACATTTGTGTCACTGGTTTGTGAGAATATTTGCCATCCAATGCAAAACAGTTTGGCCCATCGGATTGGATTTTTTCTCACGATTCGAATGATATCAAATGCTCATTTCCCGCCAAAATGGAGTTACGACATTATAGCACTGTTGCGACGAAATTTTGCTAACCCGCGGGAAGCCACCAAAAGATTGAAAATAAATAGTTTTGATGAATATGAGCCACATAGATTAGCCAACTATCAACTGCATCCACTACTGACAACTTCCATTATATGACAAGCTGGGCAGAGTCTGCCATTTTCGTTTTGGAAGCCATATTAGATCAAATTTATTGTTTCTTTTGGTCTATTTGAGATGGAATGTTCACAAATAAAAGAAACACTCAATTATTTTGTAGACAAGATCTGCTCATCCCAAATACCAGAGCCCCAAAGCCGATTTTGGTTAAATTTCATACCGCATTCGTTAGAACTTATTAGTGAAGGACCGGAGTAAACTATGATCTAAACGATTAGACATGTCATTGCTGGAATGATCAGTTGACACGGCCATTGAAATAGTATACACATTGTTTCTCGGTTCAGAGAGCAACAAGTGATAAAAAGAAGTGATAGAAAAAAGTATTTTTCACATCGGGTTGCCATTTTGGCAGCCATTTTGGGTACTGATTTTTAAGTTTTTCCATAGAGCTAGCATAATGGCACCATAAAGAGGTATACATTGGTATTTATTTAGTCAATTTTATTCACCAACCACTACTTATAATGGATTGAATGACACTGTGAGCAATATCCGCCATTTTCCATATTTTGACCGCCATTTTGAGACAAAGCGCCAATTTGGGTTTCATTGAATTGGAGTATTCATAGATAATGGTATGCCCAACTTACATTGTACAGTTCTGTCCATTTCTTGTTGATATATAACTGGAATCCCAATGGCGATTTTTGTGAAAATTTATACCGCGTTCTGTAAAATCGAATTTTTTAGGGTGTGGATGACTCTGGGACCCCATTTATGGTATATTTCATTGCTCCAATACCGAATTAACACGAATAAGACTAATCAAAGTCGGCAGCGTCAACCATTATCAAACAGCAGGAACTGATCTTTAAGGTATTAGGCAAAAACTTCAGATTTTCGATTTTAGGCCGCCATTGTGGCGGCCATCTGGGGCGAGGGGTTTCATTTTTGCCATAAACAGGTGGCATAATATTTTACCTTTGCAATAATATATACATTTGTATACATATGACACATTTGTTCCCACAATAATCGAATTAATCTCAGTCAGAGTCTCTTTTGACTAACGGCAGCCATGTTGGACGCCATCTTGGATCCTGAATTTTCCCCAAAGCGGATTTTAGCGGATTTTGGATATGTTATACACGAGATTCTCCCGCGTTGAATGACACCAAAACCGCTTCTTTACCAATTTCTTCCGGGTCTAACCCTCCGACGACCACACTATATTGGTTGAGAAATGAATAACATTAAATTGAAATAGAACATTAACTCTGCATCGGTCAACTTTGATTGCATTAAAAAGATTGGTGCATGTAATTGTTTAAACAAACCACCATTAACTTTATTTCATGTAATTTCCGACCAAACGGCCGCCCATATATACATGATACTATTTGAATTATGTTTATTGACATGCAAATTCGCATAATCTGGTCACGATAGTTGATAACAGTTGAAGATAGCAATTATTTGTAACTAGTACACGCCACACCGTACACTCTAACTGTTCACTAATTATGAAGATATTTGTAGTTATTTCGTTGCTTATTCTTGGCTATGCCTTTGCTAATGTCGTACGGTTCGATCGGAACACGGGCGATGATGAAATTTCGGCATTTCGTGAACTATTATCCATGGATCTGGTCCCAGAAAGATTCAAGCCGGATAGCTTCTTCGAAGAACTGGTATGTGTCTTAGATCATGTCTATCTACTCTATCTATACCCGTAGCGATTATATTCTACACATACTTGTTTATGTTGTGTCAGGCATGTTTATACCATTGGAGAAAACACAGTGCTGGTAATTTATTTCTTAGTTATTACCTATCCCTTAATAATGTCCCAACTCGAAATTGCACGATTTAAGTGAAATTGTGAGCAATTTAGCATTCCGTCATTTGCAATTATGGAATATCTCCCGGCTAATTAATTCAATATTTATTGCGATATCGGCTCACGAAAAGCATACAATGAAGTGATCAAATTATTGAGGAGCAAGTATTAACAAATAAATATATTCGATGCCTAGTTTGGTGAATGTTATAAAGTTCCCTGTCAAACGAATCGTGAGAACCTAACAAAATTCCCAGGTTTTGTACTGGTGGAATATGATCTCTAGACTATGGGCAGAGCTAGAACCCTTATAAAACATTGTGGTAAAAGCTTGGTAAACAATGGTTTACATGGCTCTACTCTGGTAAAATATGACCCATACAGAACTTTCTCATGAGAAGTTGTTAGAATCTTATAAGAATCTCATGAGAAGCATATTAGAAAGATATGCAAAGCAGAGAAATCTAACATGAACCTTGTGAGAACATGTTAGAAATCAATTTTCTAACCAAGGGTCTTATGTGAGAAAAATTTCTCACGTGAGAAATATGAGATCTCGTAAGAAATGCAGACTTTGAAATATTTCCACTGAACCGATAGTATATTTTTCTAAGTTGCAAATTCTAATTTGAGTTCTCATGAGAAAAATAGACTTTGAAATTATCATCCTTCAAGTAAGTTTTTAAAAAAATTCGGGGTTAAGAAATTTTCACGTGATTTCTTATGAGGAATGCACACTTTGAAATTTTTTCACAAAAACTTATTGGATATTTTCAAAGTCAGAAATTCTCACGTTAGATCTCATAAGAAATACAGACTTTAAATTGTGTGGTCTCCAATTCCAGAAAAGTAAGCCAAGTGTGATTTTCTTACATGAGAATATGTTAGAAATAGGGTAGATATTTTTAAGTCAGATTTCAATGGTGGGTAAAATGATTTAATCTAGAACATGTGGTCTTGAGAAATCTGATCTGGTGTATGCTGGAGAATTCAAAATATAAAATGCGCCAAAACAGTTACTGGAGTTAACCTGTACATGTCAGTTGCTGTGCATGATTTAGACTGTAAATTATCTTTATATCTGTGCTAGAAGCTTAAGTTGTGTTATATTCACGAGAAGGGGAACATGGAGTTATATTTATTGTTTTATTTGTGGATATTCTTTAATGATAAGTTCCACAACATGGAATACACATTATACTAGGTAAGTGTAATATTTATATAAATGGCAGAGGGCTTTAGGCATCGCGTCATGCATCTGGCATCATGGCAAGATTTTATGGCATGTGGTCTCTTGTGTTGCCTTTACTGCAGGTTCTAATATGTAATTTATCAACCAGGTAGACTACATGCAGTATATATGTGTATATATTAAAGTTGATTTAAATTTTATTTTCAAATATTTTAAATTATATTTCTAGAATAAATAATGATGGCCCATATCACATCAAATAAACTTCTGTTATTGTTAATTGATTCTAAGACAGAGTAAATGTTCAAATCTATTTGAACAAAATGAATGAATTTTAGGAAATAAACAATTTATGGCAGTTTTCATTGTTTCATGGAAGTGATTTTTACAGTTATTTGGAATATTCCACGAAGAGCAGTTCAAACATGTTGCAGTGTACACATGCACACATGTTGAACAGCAATTGAAAAATTGGTTGATCAAATATTAAGAAAAGTTAAGTTGAAGTTTAGTGTGAGATTTGTGTGAGAATACAGATCTGTATTTGTACAATATAGATTCATCGCACACACAAATGCCTCTAAGATCAGGGACCCCAGAAGCAGAAAATGGCAAGGGGGCAAAAGCAGTCCGAAAGCCTGGAAATTCTCAATGACAGTGTTTGTTATTTTATAACCTTAAAAAGATGATAAATGAGTGTTAAATTGTTAATGATACCAAAATGAATTTGGTAGCGCATAGATTTGTTTGAATTAGATAGTCCTTATTTGTTATACTGGTCATTATATTTTGAAATATATAGAACAGGAATCTTTTCTTATATGCATGAAAAAAGGATTTTTCTCGCGAGAGAAATGATTCTTTCTCACGTGAGAAATGATTCTTTCTCATGTGAGAAATTATTCTTTCTTACGTGAGAAATGATTCTTTCTTACGTGAGAAATTATTCTTTCTTACGTGAGAAAAAATTATTTCTCACGTGAGGTTTTTAATATGCAAATTAGCAAGATTTTTTCTCACGTGAGAAAAAATTCTTACGTGAGGAAAGATTCTTTCTCATGTGAGAAAAAATTCTTATGAGATCTTGCTAATTTGCATATTAAAAACCTCACGTGAGATTCTAACGTGAGATTCTAACGTGAGAATCTAACGTGAGATTCTCATGAGAATTATGTTAGGACATTTTGGTAAGGGGGTAAAGTCAGATAAACAACGATATACTCTGGTAAAAGCCATGTAAAGTACACGTACAAATGACATACCCTTGTAAAGGCACGATGTACCCCACATGAATCTCGTAAAATGCTGGTGAAACATGACACACATGGGTAATACCCATGTAAATCAGAACATATCTAGTAAATTACATGGCTCTACTCTTGTAAAAACCACGTAAAAGGGACATACCCTTGTAAATTCCAAGTGAATGCATGGTGTTCCCCACTTTAATCTCGTAAAATTCAGGTTAAACAGGAGATACACGGGTAACCAATGTAAATCAGAGCATACGTTGGTAAATTCTTGATGGAGTCATGGTGTAACAAATTATACTCTGGCAAAACCATCGTTTACATGTCTCTACTCTGATAAAATGCCATGTAAAGCACATGTAAAAAGGGCATACCCTTGTAAATTCCAAATGTACCCAACTTTACTCTCGTAATATGTTGGTAAAATAGGACATACATGGGTAAAACCCATGTAAACCCATATAAATCTGAATATACTCTGACAAATTCTTGATGGAGTCATGGTGTAACAACTTATACTCTACTAAACCATGGCTTACATGGCTCTACTCTGGTTAAAGCCACATAAAGCCCACATAGGAAGGGCATACTCTTGTAAATTCCAAGTATAAGCATGGAGAACCCAATTTTACTCTCGTAAAACTCTGGTGAAACATGACATGTAAATCAGAGAACGTACTTTAGTAAATTCTCGATGGAGTCACGGTGTAATAGATTATACTCCGATAAAATCTTTGTGAAACTGGATATTATAAGTTACAGGGCGAGTTGTTGCCGGATACGGTGTCATATTGGCTAATCGCAAGAGCTGACATAATAAACTCTGATACCACCTCTTTAAAATCACTTCTGGGGGAAAAGGCATAATGTAAGTCATGCCTTTAGTTTGAATTTACAAGGGTTTGTCCTTTTGGCCTTTACATGCCTGTTACCAGATAATATCATTGTCTGTCCGACTTTACCATAATTTACCAGAGTAGAGCCATGTAAACCATGGTTTACCTGGCTTTATCAGAGTAGGTTTACACGGATATGATCGATAACTCTATTTCACAATAGCACATTTCTTAACTGAAGTGTTTCAGTCTCTTTTGTGGGACATATTTTGTTCGTTAAAGATGGATTATCTCTTTAAATAACAAATTTTAAATAGTTGCGTGGGTATAAAATAATAGATATGAACTGAAGACCTATGTCCGGAAAAGCTTCTATCAATTAATATTGATTTTATTTCGAATATTAAATCGGGCCCATTTATGTTACTATTTTTAGAACCGACCATTCGGATGAGACCGTATTGCGATATAGAGCACTGGGCTGTTCCTACGGCTACGCAACGAATGTCAAATGTCACATATTGGTTGTTTGTATTGTTTTGTTCCACAGATATAAGCGATAATGAGTATAATTAACGTTTATTTGTGACAAAATTGCACAATATAATTTCTGGTCTCTGTTAACAGTATCCACTATTGTTCGTTAGCTGAATAAACACACCTTTTTAGACCAGAAAATATTCGAAATAAAATTAATATTAATCGATAGAAGCATTTCCGGAGAGGAGTCTTCGATTAAAATCTAATATTTTATATCCCGGTAACTATATAATACATGTTTACAAAGAGATAATCCACCTTTAATCAGTGGAAAACAATTGTACCCAGTGTCGTACTCAAAAGTTAACAGAATGTGACAATAATATCTTTATAAATAAGTGGGCTAAATGCAGAAGAGTTTAAAGGTACTCAACCCGTAAAGAGGGTCCCCATCTCAACAGATTCCAACAACAACAATCCGATCAGAGGGTCCTATATTACTATTTCTTTGGCTTTGGGGGTAAAAAATATTTGATTCGAGTCGAGGAACCCATCAAACAAAGCTCAGAGTCATTAGATATTGATTTTTGAAAATTCTTATGTTCTCGAGATGAGTACTTATGTCGCACACCGTGGGTATATGGGGTTCCTGGCTAACTCTGGCGAGCACGACAGTCATTTGTAAACTTTAGCCTCTCTGAATATTTGAGTGGTATATAGATACGTGTGATGAACAGGGATTAAAGAAAGGAACGATCTCACCTTATGAGTCTCTATACTTTTATATAAATGAACTTCTGTATAGCATGAAAGTCGGCTTTATATCTAGCCCATCAAATATTAAGCACATCGTATACACACATCGTAGTTTGTAGACTCTGAAATTATTAAAACATCCTAATAATAATACAAAATGTGGGAATGAGATATATCATTTAAAGTTAGCGTAAATGACTTCACCCTTTATATTATTCTCGAAACTTTACTTTATGTGGACTATATCTTTGTCCATGTACAAATATTTCTTGTTTCCTTTTTAAAATTCCCCCCCCTATTGAAAATTAGTTAACATTAAGACTACTAAATTATTTACTAGATTCTCCAATAACTAAAAACCAAATTCAACAAAGTGATGAAATGACATGTGTTTAAACGACCAAATTTGTGTTACAATAATTACCTTGTCTGTATTGACAAAAGTCAAGAGCGTTAAAGAGCATAAGTGTATGTTTTATATTTATCCAAACATGTGAGGAGATGTTGCCCTCAGCTCCAGGTATTAACAAGTGACCTGTTTGTGTGTGCGTGTTAAATGTTCGATCACGAGGTCCGGGCAATCAAATGTTTGTTGACCACTCTAAATTTAGGGCGCATGGGATGAGTGAATAGAAAAGGTCGTGTGCAAAGCTAAGAGTGCAACAAACATTAGTAAATTAACTCATGCCGTGCCGGTTATTTTTATAAATGTCTTGCGTACCGAGAAATATACTAATATTATTAATGCTAATTATGTTATGTATTTAAATATAATTTATCCTGACGAAGTCACTGTATAACACTTATAACTGCCGTCAATTTGGTAACATGCTCGAGATTTTACGCCAAAATTCTATTCAAACAGACAAGGATGGATAACTCTATAATCAAGTGGGTAATAATAACGAATTTTTTACTATCTTCTGGGCCAGAAAGAATTCCCGATAATGAAAAATAATAGATTTCTAAAATCGATATCTAACAAATCTGAGCTTTGATGGGTGACTTCCTCGACTCGAATCAAATATTTTTGACCCCCGAAGCCATTGAAATAGTAATTGAGAGGAGTTTTATCGGGTTGAGTACCTTTAATAGTGTTCTGGGTTCAGATTGGGACCATTAAATCTGGTTATGCTTGAACTATTTGGGTCGGTTAGTGATTACTGATAGCCTCAGTACTCCAATCTTAAGAGATCATGACTTGACCCAGAGGTGTGACTGATTGGGTATTCACCCTAAAAGCATGCAGTTCCCAGCTGATATCTGAACCCAGGTGGGCAAATTAGTTGATACCTGAACATGCTGTGAAGAAGACCTGGCTGCTGCTCTGCAGGGACGAGGCCGGCCTCATCGTGACCAGGGTCACCCATGACAGGAGTTGGGGTGTTTCTACAAGGTGAGTAACACAACTTAGATCACCCGTTCTGTGGAGAGATACCCAAATTCTCCATAATTAGTATAGATAATGAAATATCATTACCTATGCACAAATATGCCTCTAGAATCCGAAGTCTGTTCAACTTTCACCATGCCAAAGGTCAAGGGTCGAGTAGTCCAGAATGCGAGTCATCAAGGGAAGTAAACCATGCATGGAGTTTGGTCATTAACCAGGGCTTACCTGACGCCAAGCATACACTTTAGGAAACAAGACGGCTGTCAATCAAGACTATTTGGTCATGTGATTCAAAAGCACATGACTATTTCGTTGTCGTCACGTGTTCTCCCGTCAACAAGGAAGGATTCGAGATACTTAAAAAAAAAGGTTTGATTTCACATTCGTTATGGTTATTAACAGGTGGCTATGACTTCTGATCTAAATTTGAAATCGCTGGAGTAGGGCCCGACGAATCGGCATTTTCAACATCGAGTCGAATCTCGAATCGAATCATGATAATGATTTGAAATCGAATCGAATCTCGATTCAAATCTTTTTACTAAATTTTAGTAGATTCTTTTTAGTAGCGACATTCGGCACCTCGAAACAGTGCGCGGAACTGCGCAGAACTACGCGGAAGTGCGCGGTACAAATAAAACAGTTATTATGCACAGGGGCAGGTGGGGTTTAATTAAAACATGAACTATAGTAGTAGACAGTCTTCGGTTGCGAATTTGTAAGGTTATTTTAATGTTTTAACTCGTATTGGAGAGAGATACTCAGATAGTGAGTGGTAGAAACTAGAATCTACCGCGCACTGTTTCGTGAAAAGCTTACTGCGCGATATCTTCCGCGCATTGTTTGAAGCTTACTCGTGGTATCTGATTAGGGACCACACTTACACGTTTTAATTAGTAATAGTATAGCGGTAGACTGATTAGAGGTGACAGCTTAATTACTGCATGTCAATTGTCATTGTAGAAAATATGAGAAGTTAAAATGTTGAAACAACACAACCATCAGTGATTATTGAGTGTCTGCAGGGTGTAAGTATGAAGTCAATGCTGACAATTTCATTCGATCTTCGATCTGATACAATCAATGTCTTCAACAATGTCTTCATCAGTGTTGTACCCGTGTGGCACTAACCAGCTAAACCAGGAGGTGAGACAAAATCTCAAAAGAGGCAAAGGCCTAAAATTCCTTAAATCGACATGTAGTTTGCAATAAAATCGAAAAAATAAATTTTCGATATGCCGGTTATCATCATCATAATATGAAAATATAGTATGTGTGGAATGTGTCATGTTAAAATGAGCACCGGAGGGTCATGTTCCTATACTTTTCAGCTGTCATGAAAACGGTAGGCACTTGTATGCATGTTTTCTCCGTTACCAACCCGAAAAGGTAGCATGTGTGTACGTACAGTCCATTTAAACGTGTGGCGACAGTTTTATATTGTCACAATCAATACACAACGGTGGCTATAGTCACATGCATGCAATTTTATAAAATACTCATGATTCGAACTGTCACTAGCCAGATGTTTAGGGTCAATGGCTACCCGTATATCTTAGGATTACCATGCAATTAAAAATTCTTTCCGAATCGAACACTCTCTATCACTCTATATGGTGTATAGACAGACGAAATGGGCCAATTTCTTATGTGGGGATATATAAGTTTTCGAAAACAAAACATGTGGAAAATATTGATGTGGCGTTTGTGATATGTGACACACATACATTACAGTGGGCGTGGTAACGGAGAAAACACATTTTGGGCCTTTATGTTCCTAAATATTGCGAATCGTTGATACACACTAAAGTTTGAATTATAATTATGTGACACAAACGTGTTCGGTTGAATTTCTAACTTCGCTGGAAATATATTAACTATTATTTGAAACTACATGCAGTCCCATGTACTTTGAATGTGTATGTATTTCCAGTCAACCCATATCATTGACCTATGCTGGTGCACAAAATATGTGCATCTAAAAATAAGACCTGCGTAATCATACCATTCAATTTTATTTGATTACATAAATATAAGAATGTGTTAATGGGCTCTTTCACGTTAAAGGTTGACAAAATGAATTTTTCGGATAGGCGGGAAAATGATGCATTTGTCATTGTGTTAGGAGTGTCATAATAATATTTCTGTAGTACTGACACCCAGCCCAACCTGCAGGCAAAATTTCACTGCTACATTTGAAAAATTAACAAAATTATAGGGTGATGGGTACCAATTTTGGCATATTTTGAGTGGCCAACCATTGCTGTGATGATATTGTTTTCCTTATATTTATTTGTAGTTATGGGTTTGCCAAAAATGTCCTCATTTAACCTTTAGCTATTGTCTGGTTGATCGTGTGGTGAAATTTTTTAGTGATTTCGTGCATTCAGTTTGATGATATTTGAATTTAAAGGTTATTGAGAAATTCCGTTAAATGATTTACAGAATGTGAATCTAAAATAAAGCATTTCATTAACGCAATTCACAATAGCCATGGATCAGGAATATAGTTCAGTTGGACATTTCATGGTATAGAAGATAAATGGTAAAAATCTTTTTCTGTGTATTATCCTATTTAAATTATATTCAATCCTCCAAAATATGTGCACAGAAATTCCGTTAAAATCTGTCCTCTCCGAGAATCTTTGTCAACTGCTAATACTAATGAAATGAGAAAATCATTTTGTATTGTGGGTAAACTGTCACTAGTATTGAGGGTGTATAAACTTTAATTGCTGGGCTGAACCATCCTGATTTCGTACAGCAGCTCATTAAATGTTAAAAAAAATGTCCTCTCCGAGAATTCAAGCATAGAACCCATAGATTTTCTGGAAGACATTGGTTTATATTAAACTATAACCATTCTGTTCATGAAAATGGGGTTTACTTATAATATACTATATTAATATACAGTCTATGCAACATACTGTGTCCAATTTGAGCTACTAATGTGTTATTTCATTCATTTCCTTTGAGGCAATTCATGTCTGCTCAACTGCAATAGTCTGAATAAATTGTCATTCTGAAGAATTTCTTGATTATTTATAATCATGTCAGTGATTACATGTGGTTTGATGGAAGTGTTGTTCATAAAACATGTGTTTCTCAATAGTTAAATATAAATGTCTTGAATTATCGGAGAGGACATATTTTTTAACAGATTACAGAGTATCTGTACTTACTTGCAATATTAAAGGAATAATCCATGTGTTATTTATGTTAATTTTCTCAGAGAAAACGACAACAAGACTAAGACATACAAAACTGAAATTAACGTTGTCTTCTCTAAGTATACTATAAGTTGTTACTTTTTAACTGGATAAATTTAGCATTGTAAACAAAGATATTTGTTTATAATATGGAAGTGATATTTAGTACACAAGTACATATATTAAAATAATCGTATTTTCACAAATATCCGATTATTAACAAGAGGCTGATCATAATCGGCAGATGTTTAACCCATCCCTCGGTGAAAGTAAAAAGCTATGATTGGAATCATAATCTACAGTTATAATGTTGAATTATAGAGAGTTATATATTTTGTAATGTACTAATATTAGTACAGACAAATGTACATAATAACACAAATTATTGGAATTTGTTGGTCCTTGTGCCAATTTTCATTAGTAGTCTCACTTTGACAAATTGACATTGATAGGCATATAATAATATTGGAATACCCTAGGACCTTCAACTTGAGATATATGAACAAAGTTCTTACCCTGGTAGTCAGTATAGCTCTCAAGAAAATAGTTGAGACCATACAAGTAACAAATGTATTATCTATACAATGTTTATACACCATAATATGATGAGGATTCTGCCCCTATGACCCTTATTACACTCAGTACAGATTACCATAGTTCATATTAAAGACAGTAAGTAGCCCCCAATATAATTATTTCACACATCACAATGTTTTGTAATTACCTTGAACGCTAAAATCAATAATATTCAATTTTAATCTTCTGTGCTCACTCTCTGGCCCCTAAATTTCAATCAACCATGACAAGATGAACAACTTGGAAACTATTGTTTATCACAATAATCCATACCAAGTATTAACAATGTTCATCTGCCTTCTTGGACTGGAGAAATAGATTTTTGAAGTACTTATCTTATTTCGAGTTATCTGACCCTTTAATGCCTCCTGACTAGAACCCCCTGAAGCTCCTGACATGATAAACTGAAGATACCGCTAGACACTTTTCCAAATGCTCTAATAGCACTCACTAGATTTGTTTCTTTCATAGAAAAGCATTGATTTCTGTTCTTGACATGAAATCCATGACAACCCCATAGCCCTCAATGTTAATCTTCTCACCCCATCGGTGTCCCCTAAAATCCACTCAACCATGACCAAATGAACAAATTATAAACTATGTCTTATGGCAATGCTCAATACGAAGTACATGTATTATGGAAATCCACCCAGTGAGACTGCAAATAATTTTGAATTTTAAATACACTACGGTACTACATTAAATGTGGGTTCGCTGTCTGCTCATATTCTGAAAAAAAATCCCTACCAATGGACAATGGACTATTCTAATTTATACTTTTAGAATTGAATTGGAAACTCCATTCATTTATGAATGCCAATGCATTACAGATTATAATAGGGCTAACATATGATAGCTAAAAAATAACTCTATTTCAAAGATTCACGTTGTCTGTAGGTGTCTCTTGTCTCTTGTCTCTTATATATAGTGAAGCCTGTATTAATCAGGAAACCTCACATCTGAATAATTCTAAGTCGAAAAAGGCCAATAACTCCAGTAAAAAAAAAATTGGAACCCATATTGGAACTTGGTCTGTATTCTGGGCTGAGAAATCACAAACCAATTGCCAAATTTGGTTCCGATCAGATATAACATGTTTCAGTCATTGCAGCATGCATGAATCTAAGTCGAAGAGGCCCATACCTACACCTATATGATTAAAGAATCAGATCAAACCCATTTTCAAACTCGTACTGCAATTTGGGCTGGGCTGAGAAACTCATTCAAAATTCAGTTCCGATTGCATAGAAAAAAATGTTTGAGTTATTGCATCATGCGTAAAATGTCTATGTATGGATAGACAGACGGACGGACAATGAGTAGTCAAGCTGGACCGAAACTATGTGTACCATACATAAAAACTGGTTATGGCCTTTTGGGACAACAGATTTTGCCCCAACTTATCATTTGCCATGTTTCCAAGAGTCTCAATATGTTTATCTTCACTTTTCTCAGTTTGACAGGTCTATTTAAGTTCTATAAAATATATTACAAGGCATTAGAAATCAGTAATCATTCTATCATCTAGTTACAAGACTGATGTCTACAGAAAATGAATGTTAAAAAAGGGTGTCCTCTCCGAGAATAAGTCAGTGGAAATTGGCGATTTAAAAAAATGCTCTTGTTGAGTCAATTGTTGTCCGATTTTGATAATGTTTTCAACATTACAATCCTTAAAGCATGCACTTCAACTTTAGATGTAAAATCTTTACACAACTAAATCATCTTTCTATTATCAGAGAATAACAATTAGGGAATATGGATATTAAGAGTTCATAATTTACATATAAATTTGAAAAATATCGAAATTTGAAGATTTTTTTAGTAATTTTGACATATATGTTCTCTGATTGTTCAATGCTCAACGTCGTGTGATATCGTTCTGGAAACAGATGCTTAATAATTAAAATTCAGACATTAGAAATTAGTTGTTCATTATTTTCAATTTTGAGGGAATCCTGCATAGACCAAACCTGAAAAATCAAAATAAACTTGCTACTGCTCTGAAACTTTAGTTCACGATCCAGTATGATGTTCCTAACATGAATTAACGAAGAAAAAGTAATTTGAAAAACACTTTTTTTTCACCCTGTTTGGCCACTTGTGGTCAACCTTTAACGTGAAAGAGCCCTAATATATGTCGAACAAGGAATACCTTACAATTCAAATGCCCGATGTAATATTAGCATGGACATGATGGTAACGGAGAAAACACCTATACATATCACCTCTTGTTTTCATTGATCAATTTGGATGGGTAGAGAGCTAGAGCCCAACTTCTTTATCAAAATGGCTGACTCGCAATAGTATCAACTTCTGTTTTAGTGGGAGCGACTCGTGATAGCACTGTATTATCTTCGGTATATATTAGTTGGGGCTACTCGCAATAACATTACTTTCTGTATTAGTCGGGGCGACTTTGATTTTCTTCAATTTTCGAGTTTACAGCCACACCATGTGAGGGAAGAAAGCCCTTGATGAGACCACATTCACACTATATGACCATGGAATACTATAGATTTGTGCAAGATGACGAAATATCAGAAAGCGACACACACATATCACGCAATCTAACGACGCCACTTTCCTGGGATTCACTCTAGACTCGCGCCTTAAATTTAAAAAGCACCTAACCAAAATCGTTGGTCGATTATTTTCCACGTCGAACGGCATTTTAACAATAAATAATTTGGAAACATATGAGGAAATCGAAACTGATCTGTTGAACATTTATGGCAGTAATAACTATTTCAGATCAACTCTTATTCCAAAATTAAAGGAAAAAGTATTCTTAATTGCCAGCACTTAAATTTCCAAACATTATTCGTCGCCATTGGACCAGGGACCAATATATACATAATATATAATATATTAGTCTCAGATTGGACTAATAATAACTGTCAAAGTTTAAACAATGTGATCAAAATAGAGACTGATTGGAAAATATTGAAATTACCTGACTTGACGGACAGACTTCTTGACATAATAACTGATCAACGAACAGAGAGAGATAAGATTTGCCATATATGGCTCCGGTAATTTCATTTTGGCCAATATGCTGCTAAAAATAATATGTTCGCTATAGGAAAGACAACTACCTGACTTTTTTAGTCTGCCGGTTCAATGCCCGAATAAAAGCTGATGGGAGTTTTAAAAAAATTGTTTTATAATATCTAATTTATCACGTAACTATGGCTATATTAATCCGATACCGCGCAGTAAGTTTTCTGTAAACAACTGCGCAGTAGGCCCCTATATATAAGCTTTTCTCGAAACAATGCGCGGAAGATATAGCGCAGTAAGTTTTTCTCGAAACAGTGCGCGGTAGATTCTACCACTCACTATATCTGATAAAACAGTAGAATGACCTTGCAACTTCGTAACTGAAGACCTTCTACTACTATATTTCATTAAATATACATATTTTAAATCAACTCCCCGTTCATAATAACTGTTCTGTTTGTACCGCGCACTTCTGCGCAGTTCCGCGCACTGTTTCGAGGTACCCGCGACATTACCTCCCCCGAGATGTCGCTCGTAAGCTGACTTCCGGTATGAAAAAAAGGCGTCCCGACCATGGAACCGGAGCGGGGTGTTGCAATCTATGGAATCACATGACACTCGATCTTTATAGATCTTTTTGGATTTCGCCATAAAACGAAATCCGAATAAATAAGCTATCATTTAGTGCTCAAATAAATAACCGGGATCAATTAGAACATGAAAAAAGAATTTTTTCGAAAATTAGGCGGACACAGTAATTGGGGTTAAATGCAGTTCACGTGGATAAAAAGTAATGTTTGAGACAGAAAAAAAAATGATTTACCTGCTGCATGCGCTCTCATCGGCCACCCGCTAGAATACCTGGTAAAAGTTAATGGCGAACCAAATTTTATAGTAGCTATAAATAGACAAACGGATATGGCAAGGGTTTGTTTCGCTGAATAGTTCTCACTTCCGCTTTAGATCCAGATCTGAAGAATTGAAGCATGTTTTCGCGAACAGAACGCTTTTTACGAAGCAAAAGCTATACTAAGAATATATTTCACTTGTTTATTTTGTGGTAGGTGAAGCTAAACATTGAATACGTATATTCGGAGTGCCATGACCTTGTTCCCATTGTCTCCGACACAACTTATCAATTGTTGTGATTACCGTTATATCAGTTTCACTTTCAGTTTCGATTACACCTATTATATAAAGTACCTGGTCAAAACAGCTGATCGCTACAGGTGTTAGATTATATTTTATTTTGTTAGCAGCAATAAACACGTTGAAAGTGTAATTTTACACAAAATAGTATAACATTATGTGAATATAAACTGTATGTATAACATAAGTAAAAGTGGTTTATATATATTATACTGTGTGCATTCAAGCCTTGAAATCGTGTGCCTGTCATTTGCAGAATGAGGTCCCCAGAGGGTGAATTGGTGATGCTAACACGCTATGCTGGTTAGCATCACTAAATTTGCCCTCTGGGGACCTCATTCTGCAAATGACAGACACTATTTCAAGGCTTGGATGTATAATATATGTAATAATCTCATTGAAAGCTGTGATGTGTAAAGTTTTGTAGTCACAGGCATTCTAAATAGTTGTGGTAGAGCACAGGGGTGGGTCTTTAGTGAACCATCAGTCGCTATAACACAAACATTTATGGGGCTCTGAGTCTTGGTCAGGCAGGGTCTATAGTAAACTGAGCCTACATGTACCTTTAAATTAAAAGTCTTCATCATGCATTTATTTGATACTGTACTCACTACATAAACACTACCTCAATAAAATTAAGCCGATTTAATCCCTTCTAATTAATGGGGCCGACTTCGCATAGGGACGTCTTCGTATGGGCCCGACTCCGTGGGGGCCGACTTCTCCAGATACCGTGCCCACTTACCTTACTATAAATGGACTTCTTGTGCAAAGTGATGGAGAATAGATGCATTAAATTTATATTTATTAAGATCTCAATCACTGTTTAGAAGGCCTGTGGTGACGGTACATATTATTGAAAATCAGTTGGATGCACTCACTGGACTGTCATACAGTGTATGACTGAATGCTATCAGGATAACATAATAACAAGCCCAATGCCCATTTATTTCCAATATATGGTGCTCAGGGGGACACAGTTTTTATGTTTACCCATACCATAGTATGGTAAACATAGTGTCGTTGCCCGGATTGACCACTCGTCGTTGGTCCGTCTGTCTGTCTGTCTGTCTGTCTGTCCGTCTGTCTGTCCGTAGACACTTTACGAGTAATGCGATAACTCAAACATTTTCTATCCGATCGAAACCAAATTTTGTATATGGGTTTCTCAACCTAAGATACAGATCGAGTTCGAATTTGGGTTTGATCCGAGATTTTGTTACAGAGTTATGGCCCTTTTTCAACTTAGAATTAACGCATTCTGCCATAACTCAAACATTTTGTATCTGATTGGAACCAAATTTGGTATGCGAGTTTCAGAGCCCAAAATACAGATCGAGTTCGAATATGGGTTTGATCCGATTTATTTTAAAGGAGTTATGACCCTTTTTCGAAAATAAAATTAAAAAAACAAAAATCCGATGCTATAACCAAAGTATATTTTGTCCGATTGTGTTCATATTTGATATGTAGGTTTATGATGACATGCCCCTCATCTGTATAGTTTTTGGTATTGATTGGTTGATCGGTTTAGAAAATAATTAACCCTTTACACACATGCTTATCCAATGCAATAAGTTGAACATATTTCTTCTGATCTGCCTCATATTTCTTACCTAGGTTTTTCTTAGCACGTTCTTAGTCTGTATGGTTTTTGGTATTGTTTAATTAACCCTTTTCACTCTTATGTTTACTTAGAATTCACCCAAGCTGCTATGACTCAAAACATTTTTCATCTGATCAGCACCAAATTTGGTATATGAATTTATCACCCCTAAATACAGATCGAGTTCGAATATGGGTTTGATCCGATATATTTTAACAGAGTTATGACCCTTTATAATTCAAATAATTACTGCTGGGAATTTTAAGAGAACATATCTGGCAGACCATGTGTTATTGAAATGAGTTAATTATCACTATGTCTATGGACATGCTATAAAGCCTGATAGTGGTACTCCTGGCTGGCAGGATTTGTTATCATATTAATGTCAAATTGATTGATGGCTATCTGGTGGAGTGCTGTTTTCTGTGCAATATTAAGTTAACCCCTTTGCTGAAACAGGTTCATTACTAAAGTTTATGTAAACACTATAGGACACCTATTCTAAAATATTAAATTGGAATAGTCCATTGTTACTTAATTTGTAGGGATGTTTTACAGACATTGTTGTCTACATACACTGTTGTCTTATCTTAGACAAAAATTAATCCACACATTCCTCAGTTCCATGATGTGATGTCATTGCAAATGATTAACCCTCTCCACACATCATATGGTTTTGAAGCTTTTCGTTTGATCATTCTCCTATATTATGTCCAGGTTGATGGTGATCCACTTTTGATTTGCATGGATTTGGGATTAAAATTAAACCATTCCATAGACACATATTATGCGATTGACAGATATAATATTATCCCTTTCACTTTGATCCAGGTTCAGTAAGGGTTTCAATAAATCACCAATTATATATTCATCATTAGAGGAAATGTCTTATTTTGAAATTCCCTCAGTTGCATTTGGGCTCCAGGGTAATATTAATGGTGCTGGTATTCTTGAGACTGACTTATTGTATGGGTTTCTAAATCCAATGAATGCTTTGTATAGACTATTTTGTGTTTATCAGTTCATTAGTTTGGGTAAGATTAACCCTATTCTATCCGATTTCGGGCGATTTGATAACTCAAATATTTCCATTGACTATGTTTATACATGTAGTTCTTGGCATAGTTGACAAGAACACACCCCTAACCTGCATAGTGAGGGTCATTTGGTTTATTTGCTTAAAAATATTAACATCCTCCGCCAATCCTGTTGACACAATGTGATAACTAAATATTTTTCACATGATCACTATATTAAGTGTGAATTGTTGAAACTTTAGCACTCATGAAAAGGTTGATGTAAGGATTTATAAAATTTATAAAAATAGCTAATCGCTATCGCCAAGGTATGGGTTAAACATCTGCCGATCGTGATCGGCCTCTCGTTAGTTACCGTAATTATAAGGGAGAGGCAAGTTATACATTTTGAACTTCACATTCTTTGAGTTCTAAAGAAGTGAAAGGCAATATTATCAAGATCAAATCAAGGACATTCGATAAAGTAAGCCGGATTGTCATTCACATAACTTAGCTGCAGCATGCTGTGTCATTCTATAGGCTGCTTTCCAGATATATATACATTCTGGCAAAATGTTGCAATTTTCTTCCTTTTTTCCATGTTGTCCGCCACTTGCCGCTCATGGCACATTCATTGCTGACAATTAATTCCATCAATTCCATCATATTTCAACAGAATATGACCTTAAGTAAGACAAGGACACAATATTACCTAACTGAGTGAATCCTGGTGTGTTCTATGTCATGGGTTCGACTTTGGAGCATTTCTCGAAATATGAATTTCTCATGTCTTAAAACTGAAATTTTTTCAAAGTCAATTTTTCTAACTTAGACCTATTCTAAGTAATGAAACTCAATCAAATGGTTATGTTTATGTTCTAAATTACTACAATACCCAAAATATTTCAACAAAATCTCAAATACAAAAAAGTTTGTTATGTTGCTATTTTTAGTAGATTTGCGGTAGTCCAAAATTGACTATACATTGAATGTATAGGATATCTTTAGTATCCCGTAAATTTTCGACTAGATTTGCGGTAGGCCTATCGATCAGTTGGAGGTACGAGCAAACTTGAAAATGGGGGCAAATGTCAGGTGATTTTTATAACGTCTGTGAGATAACTCAGATTACGAAGGAGATTCATTAAACTTAATTCCTATGACATGATAATAGATATGAACAACATTTAATCACAGTTTAAAACAGTTTAATATATGAGAATGGCACGACATCACTTCATATTTTGTGCCACTGGCACTCATCTGTGCAGTTCGTTAGACACTACGCCGCAAAAATGTCCAGTCCAAACTGCCCATTTTAGCGGCTGATGGCATTGACCTGCTGAGTGTTATCTGAACAAACACAAATTACTACTAAATAAAACAAAATATCAACAAAATAAGACTTGATATTTTTTTATAGATATATAATAAACATGACTGGTATAAATTTACCTTTGGTAAGCATAGCATAATCCAAAATAAAAACATTATTTCCAATTCCAAAAATGGAGTGCCATATTGAACATGTGGTATAACAGGTGATGTCATCAGGCAGTGACCAGGTCAAAAGTCACATGGAAAGGATCAAACCATGTCATTGGTAAAAAGTGGAAATTCCCCCAAAATATTCCCTGCCACACAAGATGTCGACCCCGGTTTTCCCAAAAACATGAGATGACTTTCCTGGAACTTTTTCGGGGATTCACCATTTCTGTGTACACGTCATTCTAGGATACAATGTGTAAACATTGATATTTCTTGGATTGTGCTATGCTTACCAAATGTAAATTTATACCAGTCATGTTTATTATACATGTATATCTATAAGGAAATATCACATGAGGCTTATTTTGTTGATATTTTGTTTTATTTAGTAGTAATTTGTGTTTGTTCAGATAACACTCAGCAGGTCAATGGGGGCCATCAGCCGCTAAAATGGGCAGTCTGGACTGGAAATTTTCGCGGCGTAGTGTCTAAAGTTCGTGAAAAGTCATCATTTTGGAACTTTGGAGTCAATGGAGTCTGATTCGAGTCATTGCAAATGGAAACTCTTCTGCGCATGTATGCTTCACCCTGTCGCGCACAGCAGGCACGCGCAAAATTGCGCATCGTGACTTGGGAATGGCGCATACGCAAATGGCATTACAGAGAACTATATATAGTATCCCAACTTGGGCCTGTTCGTCGGAATGCTAAATGGTCAACAATATTTCATTATGATGTTTAAAGATGTTGGTCGAATTTGGAGACGATATAATGTTTATTTAATATATTTATATCATTTTAATTTTGAATTAAAAAAAAAGAAGATATTATTTGATTGAACTGAGTATCATAGTATAGGCTTTTCTGGTATGAATATCAGATAACGACAGAAATTCACTCGCTTCGGCAGCTGGGGTTGGGCTATATCGCGACATTGCTGGTTTTATGTGGTGGAGGAAACCGTGTGAGCTACGATTATGGTACAACACGCGAACCATCAGAGACCTATACATGCCAGTTGCACGAGTAACCAGTGCTGGGACTATGAGGCCAATATATACATGTATATGAGCAGTGATCTTTTGGGCAACTTACTCTATACACATTGGACCACAATATTCCAGATGGTTGCGGAAAGAGACTCGGGTTAAGTATTGGGGATATAATGAACAATTTTTATAGATAATGCAGTTTATTTCCGGTGATAAAGGACTTGTATATAACGATTCGAAATATCCCTAAACACCCGACCGCTATCAAATCGAATCGAATCGGAACATAAGATTCGAAATCAAATCGAATCTCGAAGCTTCGTCGGCCCTATGCTGGAGGCTAGAAGAACTGTATCAATGCTGCGTCTCTTCCAAAAAATGTCCAAAACCATCTATATGAGTGTATCTAGATTAGATTTCAGTGCCGGAACCTTCCGGTTATGCTGGGTTAATCCCGGTTATAGAAGCATTGGTCCAGGTGCTACCACGGCCGAGTAACTTTATAACCCTGTTGTGTGACTTTAGTAGTGTTCTTTAAATTTAATGTGCACATACAGAGATATGTATATACATGGGTCAGCCATTACTAATAATGTCTGCGCCCGACCTGACAGGATACTGCATGAATACAGCCTTACAAGTTACAGGAGAAGTCGGCCCCATACGAAGACGGCCCCACGCGAAGTCAGCCCCAGAGAAGTCGGCCCCATATATAACAGAACCATTGTTTAAAATCATTCTGTATTTATTTTAAGATATGAAATATGAAACTGATAATAATAATGACAATATAATAATAAATTCAATTAACCAATTAAAACAACGTAATTCATCGCTATCACTGTTGCTGTCGTTGTCAGTGATGGGTGCTGAAATCTCAGCGATCCTTCGTGTTAGCTGACTTGGCGTCAAATCATATGCTTGAGAAAAAATGGAAAGTTTCATAAAAATTAAAATTTAAAATGACTTACCTACCGGTATGTTGCATATTCGATGAGTCCAGTGGGAACATCGGTCGCATTCTATGGACTCTTGTCATTCTCTGACAAGATATTTCAGTTGCAGTAAACAGTCAACAGGCATTGTGCCGAATTGATGAATGTATAAAAATCGGATATAGCTGGGCTAACCTTATATACGTCTAAATCCGAGCGAGAATAATGAGCTAATGGCTTCGTTCGCTAAGCAGCAATAATGAAAGTACTTAGCACTTTCTTTAATCGTCGGTTCATTTTGTTATTACAAGTAAGAAAACATTGTCG
Source organism: Siphonodentalium dalli (assembly GCA_032622095.1). NCBI lineage: Eukaryota > Metazoa > Mollusca > Scaphopoda > Gadilida > Siphonodentaliidae > Siphonodentalium > Siphonodentalium dalli. The sequence goes on from CP136065.1 coordinate 32,072,304, forward strand.
ACACAATTAGTCTACACAAACACGACACTAAATCAATCAAATTAAGTTGGGGACCTCACAATTAGCCAACATAAACACTATCTTAATAAAATTAAGCCGATTTAAATCCCTTCTAATTAATGGGGCCGACTTCATGTGGGGCTGTCTTTGTGTGGGGCCAACGTCGCGCGGTGCTCACTTCTCCAGATACCTACTGCACCCACAACAACATACATGTACCTGAACAACAATTGAATTTGTAATTGGGGAAGTTGGCATTTTGCATTCGGATCTTTATATATTCAGTGATCTCGAATCAAGACTTTTCAGCCTGACAAACTTGGAATTTGTTTGAGTTCTGATTTTTTTGTCAGGATACCCTGACCAGGTTGCAATCTCCATCTGCTAGCACGAGAGACCAGTACCGGTATGCTGCATGTACCTCTCGTCAAATCCCAACTTATCTTGAAAAGCCTTCAAGAAAAATGCGATATCACCATGAGGCCAAAATAAAAAAGACCTGTGTCTCTGGAGACCTGCCCGCCCCTATTCCGGCACCCCGACCATTTTCATTTTATTGATTTCACAAAATTGTATGCATCAAATTTTATTTTCCATGTAAACTGATTCATTTCCACATAAAACGGACACATCACGTGTACTGTTAAACCGGAAATTATACCACACTTCAATTACATGTAGGTCATAGCCGAATCAAACTTATGCCGAGTCAAATTAATTGTTTCATGTTTTATTCAATAAAACAATAAATTACTCTCTATTCTAATATTATGTAATTAGTTTTATTATTTAACAGTATATTACAAATAAGGAGAAGAAGTCCGTGGGGGGGGGGGGGGGGGGGGGGTTTTCATATTTATTTTGAGCAAAGTTGAAAATAAAATGGGAATGTAAATTTTGTGTATCTAGCCACGGTTACAAGTGAAAAATATTTTGTTTAGTGACCCATGAAAATTTCTGGATACATGCCATTCGCTCAGATAACGGTGCACTCAGATAACGGTTCATTGGTTATATATGGAAAGATTCTTGTTATTCTGATTATTTAAAACTGAATGTTAACTTAATTTTATGAGCCAATTCTTTTAGTATGATGATCAGAAATGGTAGCACCAGGGCCAAAATGTGTTCAAAATTTTGAGTGAGTACCTTTCAAAATGCCACTAAAAAGTGAATTTGGCAACGTGTAATATTTGTGCAACAAACAGATTCAAAAACTACAATAATTTTGCAATTGAAAAATAATTGTCGCATAAATTCCGCTTTTTCCAAACACCCCTTGCATTTTTTGCCCCTACTAAAAGAAGTTAATACTAAGGGACATATTTCAGGGAGAAGAGTTACATGTATCCCTCCTGGCTGCATGGTGCAATTCCTGCAAGATTTGCCCTTTATATATTAAGTTTATGCAATGACCTTTATCTCCCATGTGTATCATTATGGCAACATGCCTGATAATAAAGTGCCTGTCGTTTGCAGAATGAGGTCACAGAGGTTGAATTTATCCCACATAGCAGGCTAGCATCACTAAATTCACACTCTGGGATCTCATTCTGCTTAGGCCTCATCTTCTCTGGAAAGTTTCTTTATCAACTTTCTATAAATACTTCTTCACATAGATTCTATTTCTTTTTTAGTTTAGTTTTTCTATATCACCAAATTAGCAGATGACACATTGCATAATCAAGATACCCAATGGGTGTACATCACAATTAGGGATCTGCGAATCGGGGGATTTTGCATCGAATCTCCTTCCTGATATCGACATCGAATCGAATCTCGAATCGAATCAGCTAGTGATTGACATTGTCTACCATTGTGTATTTCAGTGTCTCATGACAAAAAACTGCAAAATTCACTAGATACTGTATAGCAATGTTAATCTCCTTAAGCATCCGTGTGTTTTTTTGTTAGGAAAATCATGACATAGGCAAGTCACCCTCAGTCTCGTTGAGGGTTTGGGATATGTTGCATTGAATTTCTATCTGACACAATGTCATGGCGAACATGACACAAGAAGTGACAGTAAGACACTTAAAGACAGTTCAATCAACGTATCACAAACCCCATGGAATGGAAGTCGCATGTCTACATTATTTAATAAAGATAAAAAAGATTTGACACAAGTGGAAATGGGTATACCGTTCAGCTATATAAATTAATTGTTGTAGTCCGATACCAATGGTATTTATCTGATAAACTGTTCAGTGTTCACCCACAATAGATCAAACACCTACATCACATAGTCACAGAAGTTGTCTTCACTGAGGGGGTCCCAGAAAACAGACACAGATTACAATGTATTAAATGTTATCAAGTGTTACCGATTGTTCTAATGTTTCTCACTGATTCTGTTCATTCCAATCTATATTTTGTCGCTCATAACGGCGGCTGACATTGAATTTTATTCATATAATTTGAATTGGATATATGAAGTTCTAAATATAAGTTAATCAATTGAGTTCCGCATCTAGCGATCATGCACCGCGTAGACAATTTACATAGTGCCAATACAGATTACAAATATATGCGGCGATTGATCACCGTCAAGGGTTGCGATCGAAACACAGAATTTGTATAATGCACGTCTATTCTGAACGGCATACATTCAAAATTACATACATTGGGTAACTTGGCAACCTTGTGCTTCAATTTTTGTGAGTACAGGTCATTTGGCATGTGTTATGTAGACGCAAAAACAAGACTACACCAAAGTAACACCGATTCGAAAATATCCGAATCAGCGGACCGATTTGGTATCGATCTTGAATCGAGTGCCTGACATCGAATCGAATCTCGATTATTCGCAGGGCCTAATCACAATACTCACCTTTTGGTAACTTCAGTTTGAGTCTATGTCAGATGAAGCCATGCAGAATAAGGTTCCCAGAGGGTGAATTTAGAGATGCTAGCCCACTATGCAGGATAGCGTCACTAAATTCACCCTCTGGGGATCTAATTCTGCAAATGACAGGCACACTAAACTCAGGCTTGTTTGGCAATCAGATACTGAGGTCACTGAGATTGGGCCATTATTATCTCACAGCTCTCTATCACTGTTATCTTGAAATAGTGTGTCTGTAATTTGCAGAATACACATCACCTTGTACCTGGTCACTATATACAAACAGGTACAGGGTAATATGTATGGTCACTCTATACAAACAGAGACAGGATAACGTGTATGTCCACTGGCCAAATATAAGTAGCTTAGGTGAATATCAATGCATATCATTTGTCAGTTTAATTCTGTGTTGCTTTGGTGGTAAGTATAATCATTCATATTGTCCATCTAAATGTGAACCAGTTGAGCTACATGTAATACAGATTGCAATTTATCACATCATTAACCCACAAAACCAGCTTCATAATTATTGGTAAGACACACGTGTAATATTAGCGCATGCGATGACGTCACGCCATTATTTAAATGGCTTGCGATTGCTGAAGTTTATGATTGTTGTTTCCGATGAATACTTCGCGTTTATTTGATCATGTGATAAAAGGTATCTCAAACTCATTCTATTTTATACTTAATTTATCAACCTCGTCCACTAAATTCTATTTGAGCCTCGGTAAACCTCGGGGAGAGTTTTCCGATGAATGGCAACAAGCCATATTTCCGGTTAAATCCTGAAAAGTTACCCATAATTCTGCGGTGGTTAAGGAGTCGATTGCTTAGAGCATTACTGTATATTGCCCACTTATATTTTGTTTATTGTCACCTTTTTGGTTGAGTTTTTCTAAGAACTCAACCTATAGTTTGGCAGTATGGGGACATCTGTTAGCTGGCAAGTGAGCATTACCGATGGTGGTAGCTCATAGTTCATTTTGAACAGATATCAACTAAGTTAGTTGATATTTTGGTATATGAGACTTGTTCAACAATGTCTTGATCGATTTGAAAACTGGACAGGTCCCTCTACTTTGGGCAGTTAATTACTTATTTTTCATGAATTCTGATCACGATGGCATAATAACTTTGGTGCTGTCGGTTCATGGGGAATATTTGGTACTAGTATGTCAGACTTCCTCAACAGTGTTGTTTATGATAGCCAGTTTCAATATTCAGGATTTATGGCTTGTTGGCATTCATCGGAAAGCTCTCAGTGACCTTTGACTTCCAGTTTTTCATTTGTTTACATTCTGTACGATACGTCTCAAAATATAATGGCTTCCAATATTTTGTTAAAAAAACTCTAATAAATGAAGAGTTTGAAAAGTTATTTAATTAAATTTACAGCATTAAATACATCAAAGAGTCATTATTTAGCTGGGACTATTTCTTTACAACACATATTTACATGAAAAGTCATCGCAGGCCTTATAGAAGTCATTGTTAATTTTACATGACATTTGTTGATTTAAGTACCGTTCCGATGAATGGCAACAAGCCATATTTCCGACTAATTCCTGAAAAGTTACCCATAATTCTGCTGTGGTTAAGGAGTCGATTAATTAGAGAATTACTGTATATCCTTCTTTTCACTTCCTTTGTAGATCAAGAATGGAGTACTTCTGCTTGGCTCTCCTAGTCGTCTTCACGGTTTCCAATGGCTTCAAGATAGACAGTGATACAGTTGTGAAATTTGAGCAGGAAGCAGAGAATGATGCCAGCAAAGCTCTTCAGTTTTTAGGAGGAAGTTCTTACAATGAGGCAATAAGACCATTTCTTATGTCTGTAAGTACCAAATATGGTAGATCATGCCATGAATCTATACTCTGGCTAATGCCCGTAGATATCATATTCCATCAGTGTGAGCCGATATCGCAATAAACATTGAATTAATTACCCAGGAGAAATTCCGTAATTGTAAACGACGCAAAGCCAAATCACTCACAAAGTCACTTAAAATGTGAAATTTCGAGTTAGGACCTTCACCTACATGTACAGTGAAGTACATTACTAAGGAACAGATAATAACAAAGAAATATATTTCCCGCATTATTTTTTCAACTTCGAAAAGTTCTCAGGTTTTGTACCGGTGGAATATGAACTCTACGGGCGTTAGTCAGAGTAAAGATTCATGGCATGATCTACGAATATGGCAGTTTTTGTCATAATCTCAAATCTTTTCATACAAGCCTTGAGATAATCTGTCTGTCATTTGCAGAATAAGGTCTCCAGAGGGTGAATTTAGTGATGCTACCCCACACATCGGGCTAGCATCACTAAATTTACCCTCTGGGGACCTTATTCTGCTTAGGCCTCATCTTATGGGAAGTATATATACATGTAGTCTGAAATTAACATTATTTTTAGTTACATTTTCCCTTCTGAGAAGTTTCTATATCCCCTAATTTGTCGAAGATAAAATGCATAATTGAGGTGACTAATGGGTGAACATCACTAACTTCAACTGGGAAACTTCAATCTGATCCTACATGTACATGTAGGTCTCCCATAGCAATTGTGGCCGAAGCAGAATGGGTTTCCGAGAGGGTAAATTTGGTGATACTAGCCCACAATGTGGGACAGGGTCACTAAATTCCCCCTCTGGGGACCTCATTCTGCAAATGACAGACACTCTATTTCCAGGAGTGCAGAGTTACAGGCCTTGTTGGACTTGATCATTTTTTAATTTGATGTCTGAAAGAATATTTCAGCTTGTAACTTGGGCAAGGATCATTGGATTCAGTTTTGCTTTGGTGTGTTGGTAGCCCAGTTTAGGAGGAATTAATAGCCATTTCTCGGATTAGAAAATAACAAAATTCACCATCCACACAAATATTTATTATTGCCCACTCTCTAAACTGAGTGCTGTGGGCATATGCTATGCTTGGCATTGCACTTGTTTCGGACAATTATCAATGGATTTGAAAGATTTTTGGTGTGGGAGCTCCCAAGAGGAGTTTCTGAAACAAGTTCACAAACTAGGCCCGGCCATACATTTATACCATAGGGCATACCGGTAGTTACGGTCCTTTGATTGTAATTTTTTGGCATTGCAATTTGAATTTTAAGCTGAAACTAAAACAAATATTGACCAATCTCAAACAAATAATAACTGATTTCAATTATTTTTTAGCATATTTTGAAAATGCGCATTCCCAACTTTGCCCACGTTGGTAGGGGATACCGCGGTCAGCAACTAATCGTTGAACTTGGAAAGAGAAGATATTTTCCACACAATTATCATTGTACCATTTGAAAGTACCAATAGATTGATTTGAATATCTTGTTTTGGGAGACCAATATGAGTGAAAGGATATTCTCATGATGGAATTCATCGATTGATTTTCACATGAGTTACAGACATTCCTGAACACAGAAAACAACACAACATTTCTTCCATACAATTAAACACCAAATGGTAGCATCGCCCACTCTCTAAACTGAGTACCAGGGGGCATATGAGACAGTTGGCATACATGTACACTTGTTATATTCATGTTGTTTCTGTTATTAGGAATTTGGAACCAAACTTCAAGCTTTCAAATACACAAATTGTGGTGCTGCTACAGATCTGTTCGTGGTTGAAGCTCTGACTGTAATGCCTGATCCTGTCACATTCCCGGGACCAATAACTGTGTCATTCAAAGTGAATATCAAGAAGACGCTCAAGAGTCCACTCGCAGTAAGTATATACAGTAATGCCCTAAGTAATTGACTCCTTAACCACAGCAGAATTATGGGTAACTTTTCAGGATTTATCGGAAATATGGCTTGTTACCATTCATCGGAAAGCTCTCAGTGAGCAACAAGCCATAAATCCTGAAAAGTTACCCATAATTCTGCTGTGGTTAAGGAGTCAATTACTTTGGGCATTACTGTACCTGCTACACACTCTAAATCTGTTCATCAATTTAACCCTTTAACAATTTTAACAATTTAACCCTAAATGAATTCTCCCACTCAGTTATAAAGTATACTTTAGAATGGTCTACATGTATAATTCATTTGGAGGAGTGTTCCTGTAATAAAAGCAGACAACAGCCAGAAACCAAGTAGTACAAGACCAGAAGGATTCATTTTCATTGGTGGGTAATGTTCAGATAATAAGTTCAACAAACAACCTATGGTCGTTTGTTAAACTTATTTTCTGAACATTTTCTAAAGGAACTACTTGTCAATGAGTTTTTAGTTTAGAAAGGGTTAGTTAACCTATTCACTGCTGAATGACATCAACAATGAACCATTCCATTGTCATTCTGGCCATTTGGCAGTGAAAATTATAATGGAAATATATCTGAAAGCCATAATACTGACTAGAAAGGCTATTACCTTTCACAAAAATGGAACATCATACACCGTTTCAAATGTCAAGATACAACGGTTCTAATGCAATAATTTTTGAGTTGCAGTTACGAATAATGAGTGACTGCCAGTGAGCTGAAGCAGCACAGACCGGGGACCAGTCTAGAAGTTTCAAATTGGGAGAAGCCACTTCTCTCTATTGGTTTATTAGGGAGAATTGGGCTGTTATCAAGGAGAAGTCATAATGGCTAAAGTACAGTTTTCACCCCCAACATCACCTTTCTATGATCAAATAATGTTTATGCAACACAAAAGTCTATTTATAAAGCCATTAAAATGAGTATAATTACACCATTATAATCAGGAAATACACTTTAAATATGCTGTTGGTACATATGTATACTGGTATATGAGCCCATTGAGAGATAATTCACTTCTCCTTATGATAAAAAATAGGGAGAAGTCGCACTATTTAGGGAGAAGATATCTCCCAAGTCGCCCCCCCCCTAGACTGGTCCCTGGTACAGACATACATGTATATGAAATAACGTGAAATTTTACATCCGTATTCAATACAGTCATTTATCATGTCTCCAATTTAAATAAACCATTCAGAGGTTGAAACTATTGGCCTGGTATGAGGCTATACCATGCTCTTGTTGTATAATAAATACAGTAGAATACTGAACTGCAGGCATTACGCACACACAATAAATCAATTGCTGTAAAAAAATCCAGGGTGGATCACTAGGCGAATATTTAATTTTGTAAAGACATGTCAATGGAAAAGTGTCCATGGCTATTAACCACATGCTGTTCTTACGTTGCAACAAAGTGCCCAATGTTGGTTTCCATCATTCAAATACTACAGTAATACCCTAAATAATCGACTCCTTAACCACAGAAGAATTATGGGTAATTTTTCAGGATTTAGTCAGAAATATGACTTGTTGCCATTCATCGGAAAGCTCTCACTGAGAGCTTTCCGATGAATGGCATTGAGCCATATTTCTGATTAAATCCTGGAAAATTACCTATAATTCTGCTGTGGTTAAGGAGTCGATTATTTAGGGAATTACTGTAGCTGCCCTTCTTTTAATGGAAAACTATCTCCAACTGTTGGAAAAACATACCAGTACAAGGTTGAAAATAACAAGCTTACATTATTGGATAATTTGCACAACCATTATGTACATGTTTGTATTTTACATGTAGTTTTGAATTTTGACAGTTTGCAATCAGTTTTGGTGGTGATTGTCATTTTATGAGTATATATGTTTGGTATATACCTAACATCACATCGATAAACCTGAATATGTTATCATATTTAACTCAGAGCCATCTATACAGAAATAAATTTTTGGCATATCTTGCATGCAGTGCATTATTTTCAATCGGTTAGAATTTTTTACATGGTAAATATGCTACTCTGTCTCCAGTTGAGTGGTATAGCTTGATAAAATGCTCGGCATGACCAATACCATTATTTGTCCCACCTCGCCTTCTCACTGTATATACCACACAGCGGGAGACACTGTAACTTATAATAGCAGTCAAAAAGTTAAAACAACTTGTTATATTGGTTGGTATAGTGCTGTTTTAAACCTAAGCTCCTGTCCATTGCTTTGCTACAGTAATGCCCTAAGTAATCGACTCCATATTTCTGACTAAATCCTGAAAAGTTACCCATAATTCTGCTGTGGTTATGGAGTGATTACTTAGGGCATTACTGTACCACGTCCTCAAGCATTCATGACCCACTCATCTAAAATCACCAATAAAATATCACAATGGAGGTTTCCACACATATTCATTAGTGGGAGGAGCTTATGCCTGCTAGGAGACAAGCCACCTGCAGAAATGGTTTAATTAGTCTTACAGTGCCTGCCTAGCTATATGCTACATGTATAATACACCTGAGAACATACGTTCTTTTCATCTTTAATTGTGAACAATAGGATGAGTCATGCAAAATGAAAAACAGTTCTATAACCATGGTTAAATTTCCACATCTTTGCACGAATCTAAATTTCAGTACCAAGCCTGCAAATTGCGTGTCTGTCATTTGCAGAATGAGGTCCCCAGAGGGTGAATTTAGTGATGCTATCCCGCACAGTGGGATAGCATCACCAAATTCACCCTCTGGAGACCTCATTCTGCTTAGGCCTCATCTTCTGGGAAGTATCTATAGTATTAAATTAAATTGTTTTTAGTTACATTCCCCTTCTAGGAAGTTTCTATATCCCCTTATTTGCAGAAGATAAAATTCTTAATTGAGGTGCCCAATGGGTGAACATCACCAATTTCAACTGGGGAATTTCAATCTGATCGTAGGTCTGCCATAGCAGTTGAGGGCCTTAGCAGAATGAGGTCCCCAGAGGGTGAATTTAGTGATGCTAGCCCACTATGCGGGATAGCGTCACTAAATTCACCCTCTGGGGACCTCATTCTGCAAATGTCAGACACGCTATTTGCAGGCCTGTTCAGTACATTATGATTTGACAATAAAAAAGTTGTTTGAAAATAGGCAATTTAACACTGAAAGTACCAGTATATGTGGATATCTTACTTAATATGGTGAACAAAGAATTTTAAATGCAGCAAGCGAATGGCTCAGTCACTGATTGGTAGAAAATATCTGCTAGTAATTATTTAATACCAGCAATAGAATATTAGAATAAAAGCACATTGAATGTGTGAACATGTTTGTTGTTATCGGGTGCATTGATTTGTAATAACAATTGGAAAATACATACATGTACATTGCGAGATTCCCAGTATAGGAAATGTTTAACTATTCAGTATTGTCATCGCTTACAACTTATAAAGCAGTTGAAGGTAGTCCCCATGCATCATCTTCAAAATACGCTTTAGTTTTCAGAATCAATTAATTACAACAAAATAATGTTAACCATGCATTGTCAATTATGGTAAAATTTTTCCAAAACGTGACAAAGCCATGGGTTGTTGTCCATTGTCTGTGATCAGTTTCCTTCAATTTCTTTTAGCACACCCTATAGGTCACATCTGTCATCCTATCATCAACAAATTTCATATGAATCTTTAGGGAGCCATCAATTTTATCCACATTCATTAAAAAAGTTTTAATATCATGGCCAGCAGCCATCTTGAATTTCAAATTTGAATCCATCAGCACACTCTGCAGCCTGTATTTATTGGAGAATTGTTTTGAAAATTTACAGGCATGTTTAGGATCCCCTCTTGATGGGAGCTATTGAAATTGAACAATTTTCAATGAAGAACATGGCCACCGGCAGCCATCTTGAATTTTACTCATTGTATGACTAAATCCTTTGGCACACCCTACAGACCACATCACTCATCCGATTTTGGTGACCATTAGATGGGAGCCATAAATTTGTTCTGAATTTCATTGAAAAACATGGCCACCAGTGGTCATCCTGGATTTTACTCTTTGTATGACTAAATCATTTGATGCACCCTACAGGCCCTTCTGGAAGAAACCCTGAGTACTGGATATTCAGTTATTACTCAGTTTATCCCGTTAAAAAATCGTAAAATTTTACACCAATACAATAATTATTCAGACGGTTCATGGAAATTGAACTGCATTAGTTTTAGCTTCTACTTCACTATGATATTGCAGTCTTCTGTGAAATAATTATTAAAGGTACTCAATCCGATTCGATGGTCCCCATATCATCAGGTTCCAACAACAACAACATTTTTTGAAATGCCGCTTCAGTTATCAGAATCGATTAATTGCCCAAAAATAATTCTAACCACAATCAACTATAGTATAAAATTGCCCAAAACCTGTTATTTATCAACATTTTGTTCAACGAAATTTTGCCGGTTTGTCAAATATCTGAAAATAAAAGCCACTTGATTTTAGAGTTATCCATCTTCATCCCCAATTTGGTCAAAGAAATTCTTCTCATTGACAGTCTACTGGGCCACTTAAAATTAAAATAATATATTTCAAACATCGACATCTGATCACTCTGAGCTTTGATGGGTAGGTTCCTCGACTCGAATCAAATATTTTTTACCCCCGAAGCCAAGGAAATAGATATCTGCGAGCGTTAATTCGGATTGAATACCTTTAATAATCATCATTTGCAAATGAAGAACCACAAATTTTGTAATTTAAGTATTATTCCTTTTTTAGTCGAGTTTTTTAAAAACTCGACTTATGGTTTGACGAGGGACGGTTGGCGGTCGGGCAGGCTGCGGCGTGCGGACCTAAAGAATGCCTTATAACTTTGACATTTGTGAACGGATTCAAAACAAATTTGGTATGTGAGTTGCTCCCAATGACTATTTACTGCCTGTAGAAAATGGGTCACGTCCAAACTTTTTGACAAGAGTTATCCATCTTAGATGGTTTTTAGTCAATTTTTTCACTGTTAGCACGATAACTCACGCAAATATTAACCAACATCAACAATATTTGGTATATGAGACTCTTGCAACAATATCTCGGACGAGTTCAAAAACCAGGTTTGTACGAATTTTTTTCCGGAGTTATGGGTCTTAGTTTGTCTATTTTTAGCAATTTTATCACCGTTAGCGCGATAACTCGATGAAATATTAACCGACTTCAACAATATTTGGTATATTAGTCTCTTGCAACAATATATCAGACGAGTTCGAAAACCAGGTTTGTCCGAAATTTTTTCGCGGAGTTATGGGTCTTAGTTTGTCTATTTTTAGCAATGTTATCACCGTTAGCGCGATAACTCAATGAAATATTAACCGATTTAAACAATATTTTATATATGAGTCTCTTGCAACAATATCTCGGACGAGTTCGAAAACCTGGTTTGTCCGAATTTTTTTTTCCAGAGTTATGGGTCTTAGTTTGTCTATTTTAATAACAATTTTATCACCGTTAGTGCAATAACTCAATGAAATATTAACGGATTTAATTGATATTTGGTATATAGGTCTATTGCAATAATATACCACCGTCCGACTTTTTTTCCCGGAGTTGTGCACCTTATTGGCAGAAGTTTAGTTCGACTGCCAAAAAACTCGACAAAAGCATCTTAGATGCGTACCTCTTGTTGTATCTTGAATTTCTGTCATTGAATTTGATGATTATATGTAAACTTTCCTCAGGCCAGTGTGGTGATCCAGAAGAAAGTTGGTGCAAACTGGATTAAGATTCCATGCCTGAGTCAGATTGGATCTTGCAACTATGATGACCTCTGCACTTTCACAGAATACGTAGACACATGCCCTCCTTCATTTGTTCAGTGGGGTATTCCTTGCAAATGTCCATTTTCTAAGGTGAGTATTGAGTATTCTCTTTAAAAAGCTGATGAAATTTTACAATATTTATGTCTCGGGATATCTCATTCATAATCAGTTACTGAATTTATGGGATTCCCTCCATTTCATAGCAGAGCTGCGAAGCATGCGGGTGATTTCATTGGATTATGGCATAACAGATCACTTTACAGATCGGAGGTCAATGATGTGTTGACAAGTTTCCCACATATTGTCAAACTCAACTGTTGTTGGAAAACTGAATACAGGCGATATATCCATAACTCATTTTACTCATCGCAATATAGGCGACAACATCTTCGAGTTTTTATCAGTCAACGATATTCGTGACTGATTATTCTTTCGCGTCTTGTTGTATTTATAACTACAGTTAAACTTCGTTAAGTCGAATCGCAAGAGACCATTGGATTACTTCGAGTTATCCATGTGTTCGACTTAACCATTTCGACCATTTGGTGACCCCAAATTCTATCTAGTCGAATTAATTTCGACCCGAAAATAATTGTTTTCAACCTTGTGAACGCTATATACTTGCGCTAGGTAAATAGTCAGCGACTATGCTGATCACATAAAACCGACGGGATGATATTTGTTCTGATTATTTATTGAATAATGTAATAAAACACAGAATATGACAGCAAAAAAAATCAACAAATTCGCGGTAGAGATAACAAAAGTACATTTCATTTGACCCGGAAGTGGTTACAATGAATAGTATTTACAAAATTTAAGTTTCAGAACTGGAAATGACTGGTGCTCAAGGACTGTGGTTTCTGCATATATTTAGTCGTTGAATCTTTCTTCAGTTTATCGCTGATTTCCAGCATTTTCATTAGGTCGTCGGCCGTGTTTGCTTGCGTCATCATATATCGCATTACAGGGTCACAGCCATGCATTGTGTCATCTTGCATTCCTTTGCCACCAATCGCTGCAAAAAGCCGTTCTTCGATGTTTTTAACATCCATTTTTTCTTTCCGTCATAAGACGGATGGCGCATTTCTTCGTTTGGAACATCGTTTTCGTTTTGGGAAGACATGACTGAGTTAAATTATTCTCTATATCAAGCGGTTTAAATATTATTTTTCATTTCGTCTGTCAATTCAACACTACTAATCCTCATACGGTGGAAGTTGACCCACGCACCTCGTTAATATGTTAAATAAACAATGCATTATGACAAACAAAGACTCTAGAAAACTTCATAGCTTTTTATGCAGTTGAATGGAAGCACACTTAGTTATGATCACATGGCGACGGCACTTCGACTTAACCATAGTAATTAGTGTAATAAGCTGGCTGGTGTGACCAAATTTCGTTTCGCCTTAACCCTTTACCCAACAAACCGGCCAAAACCGGCCAAATAAAGCTTCAACAGCCTAAAATATCTTCGGTCTGTCTCAATAGAACCATACAAATATGGATATCATTGGAACCGGCTCCTTGACCACATTGTGATAGTTACAGTTATGCCCTGTGCCAATGCATTCTCTTATATATGCGAGTCGACCATAGGTCACCTCGCATATATAAGAGAATGCATTGGCCTAAATAAAATCTTTTTTTACCATTTTTTCTTACATTCTTTAACAATTTTATAATTTTTAATGTGTTAAGCCAATGCATTCTCTTATATATGCGAGGCGACCTATGGTCGACTCGCATATATAAGAGAATGCATTGGCACAGGGCCCTTCTGTTGGGTAAAGGGTTAAGCAGGAATTTCAACTTATCCACCTTTGACTTAACCGTGATTATTCTATTGGCTTTGAACACAAGCTCAACCGGGACCAGGCAATGGCTTCGAATTAAGTGGGGTATTCAAGTTACCGACGTTCGACTTAACAAAGTTTGACTGTATTTCTAAATACTATGATTCTCAAATTTTTTCACATTTACATTGCACTCCATATTTGGAAATGGTTTATTACATCATGTTGGGAATGCCACGTGATTGTAGAAATGAAATTTAGTGGACATATCTAGAGACGTACATCCATTAGGATTAATATCGTCATGTTTTTAAAGAGACAGAAGTGAGTTATGTAGAGTTTTAAATCCTTTCTTTACTAAATGGATTCTCCCATCAGTTTTAAAAGTACATTGGAATGGTCTGTTATTTATCTGAAGAACAGCTAATAGAAGTACAGAAGGATTCCTAATCATTGGTGGGAAAAGTTCAGATAATAAGTTCAACAATGGCCATTTGTTGAACTTATTATCTGAATATTATTATGCCCCATCTTCCATAGGTTCGGGGCATATAGCCAAGGGCTTCATCCTTTTGTATGTTGGGTATATTAAGTGGTATTTTTCATGATAAACCAGTCATTAAGTGGTAATTTTTGTCATATGTGGTTACCACTTAATTTGGACACTGTCTGCATGTTCAGAAAGACATAAAGTTGCATTTTGTAATATATAAAAAATACCACTCTAGTCTGGACAGTCAAAAATTATTGCATTGTCTTGGACCACTGACCGTCATTTGGAGTATGTATAGACATAATATGGACTATTTTCCATTTGTCTAACATCGTTCATTTCCATACCATAAACTTTCAGTTTTAAAAAATGCACATATGCAAATCGAGCCCATCATATATCCGCCAAAAATTACAATTAAAGATATGGGCGGCGTTGGTGGTGGGTATGCTGTTAAAATATTCAGCTCCATCAAAAACCGCCATAAACAGAAAGAATAGTAAAATATAGACAGACTTTGTTCTCATACTAATCAGAAATATGGCATAAACAGTATGTTATTGTCAAATTGTTTTCCTTTGTTATGTAAACAAAAGCAAAAAAAGTTACAGAACCTGGCTTTTGTTTAGATCCGGATATGGTAAACATAAAGAGCGTTATTTGTTAATGTTTTCCTGATATGGAAATAATAAAGAGCGTTTATATAATTTGTGTGTGATTAACCAATAGAATTGTGCTGTGTTATGTAAACAGAAGCAAAACTTCTGTGACACGAGCAGGTTCTTGTTTACGTACACAATCATACGTCTTGACGACAGTGTACTATTTACGTGCTGATTATATTTGGCATATGAGCAAAACTATACATTACATATTTTAATATTCCTTCTGTTGATGGCGATTTGAAAAAATATATGAATATTTCTGCAACGAACAATGCTCGTGCCTTTAACCCTTTGAGTGCCAGGGGCCGATATTATCGGCCCTAAACCTACACAATAAGTCTATTAAAGAATATAATAAAATATATTAAAATTGTAAAAAAAATTATAAAAAAAAAATAAAAAAAAAAAAATTGTTAAGCCAATGCATTCTCTTATATATGCGAGGCGACCTATGGTCGACTCGCATATATAAGAGAATGCATTGGCACAGGGTATATGGGTTGATACAAAAATCGGACCTGGCACTCAAAGGGTTAAGTACTGCTGTTGTTCATCAAATATAATCACCCATGAAGCTAGCAATTGATCCTAACCACTCAAGAAAAGATACCCCTTTAAAATAAGGCTCAAATGTATAGTGCTGTGATAACAGGTTAGGGGAAAGGATACCCACATAACACAGGTTTCGTCTATTCATAATTACCAGAGTTAGTGTTGAAACGACTAGTGAATTTCAAAGTTGACTAGCCGAGGCCCAAAAGTCGCGTTGCTTCGACTAGTCGGTACCCGATATAAAAATTTCAAACATAATATGGTACGGAAAATTCATCGTACATGGCATACACTGATGATGACTGATGCAATGATGGTCTATTGCGTAGCGCATTTCCCTGCATAGACACCAATTTATTTGGGAAATAATACAGTAAACATCTTGATATTTATCCAACACACTGAATGTAATTATATAATTAGACATGTGGTCGATAATGATTAGAAACACGATCATTTATACAGGTTTTAAATTTAATATCAGCGTTCGAGTTTTCGCTTAGTCACGTGATCACCAATAAACCGATGCCGTGCGGTGTCACTATAAAATGTTAATGTTCCCGACTAAATACGCCCTATAGAATAGGCTACGTTGTAGAATACGATAGCCAGTTCTTAATGTTATTATCATTAATATACGGTAGCACCAATGACGTCACCTTAAGCCACCTTCACACAGCGTCGCATCCTAACCCGACGGTGCGAGATCAATTGAAATATACACAGTGTCTAGATCAAAGCGGTCTCCGACAAACGATAAAGCTGCATCAATCATTGCCATCATGTCGCAGTGATGTCTTTGACCTCAAACGACAAATGAGACATTGTGTTGTCAATTTCATTCTTTCAATTAATAGTCGGGTCACCGTGTGTGTCTATACTAGTATCACTGTCAATTCCGGGTGCCACCAAACGTTATACTTGCCGTAACTTACGCGCAGTTAACACCGTTTATACCGGAATCGATCTTGAAAACGTTATACTTGTAACTAATACACTATGTTCCGACCTCCGGTAGTCGACGACAAAATTCAGAGTCAACGTTCTGACATTTCAGCGTCGACTACAGCTAGTCGATTAGTCGTTTCAACCCTAACCAGAGTTACAGCCCTTGTTTGGCTTGGAATTTCTGAATTTTGTGTCAAAATGAAAATTTAAGCTTGTAACTTGGGCATGGATCATTGGTGTGTTGGTAGCCCAGTTTAGGGCGAAACTTTGTTATTTCACTGTAGCTTTTGTTATTACACTGCAGCTTGCTGGCGGTTTACGCGAGCGCGAATCACTCTTGAGTTTAGTGTGCATGTCATTTACAGAATGAGGTCACCAGAGGGTGAATTTAGTGACACTATTCTGCATAGTGGGCTAGCATCACCAAATTCACCCCCTGGGGACCTAATTCTGCTTGGGCCTCATCTTCTCTGGAAAGTTTCTTTATTATAAAATTTATATAGACACTTCTTCACATAGATTCTATTTCTTTTTTTAGTTTAGTTTTCTCTTTATCCCCAAATTGGCAGATGACACATTGCATAATCGATGTTCCCAATGGGTGTACATCACAATATTCACCATTTGGGAACTTCAATCTGAGTCGGTCTCCCATAGCAGATGAGGCCATGCAGAATGAGGTCCCCGGAGGGTAAATTTGGTGATGCTAGCCCATTATGCGTGTTTTAAAGGCTTTCCGTTGCTTACAGTCAAATGGTTCACTTCATTTGATGGTAATTGTTCTACAGTGATAGTATTTGTATTTGACTCGCAAGCATTTTCAAAACGGACATCCAATATAATGTGGAAGTCGTCGCCAATTTTACGATGCAAACAACATGGTAATTATAATGAATTTATGACTGGGGTTATTAACCCTTTGAGTGCCAGGTCGATTTTTGTATCAACCCATATACCCTGTGCCAATGCATTCTCTAACAATTGTTTTTTTTTTTTTTTTTACAATTTTAATAATTTATTCTTATATTCTTTAACAGACTTATTTTGTAGGTTTAGGGCCGATGAGATCGGCCCCTGGCACTCAAAGGGTTAATGGTCCGAACGGAATGGTTAACAGCACGAGGGCCGCTCTTACTCCCAAGGGTTGTCAATCATTCCTGAAGGGCCATCGGCCTGTATTCAGCTTAGCCAGTGTCTTAGTATTCGCAATAGCTGTATACGGGATGGGTCATATCTACTATGAAATCATTGATTAACACCTCAAAAAAGAAAGTTATTTTATTGCGCACTCATTCAAGTTTCCATATAGTGTGTCTGACATTTGCAGAATGAGGTCCCCAGAGGGTGAATTTAGTGATGCTACTCTGCACAGCGGGTTAGCATTACCAAATTCCCCTTCTGGGGACCTCATTATGCTTATGCCTCATCTTCTGGGAAGTATCTATAGCCTCAAATTAAAAAAAGTTTGGTAACTGTTTACCTTCAGTTTCTATATACCTTAATTTGCAGAAGATAAAATGCATAGTCGAGTGGAGTGAACATTGACATCTTCAACAGTTTTACTGGGGAACTTCAATCTGATCATAAGTCTCCCATAGCAGTTGAGGCCTAAGCAGAATGATGTTCCCAGAGGGTGAGTTTTGTGATGCTAACTCTTCAGGCGGGATAGCCTCACTAAGTTCACCCTCTGTGTACCTCACTCTGCAAATGTCAGACACACAAAATCCAGGTTTGGCCGCTACTATTCTCGTTGTATCAACATGTCACAACATATGCATGCAATAACGTTAACCATTTCACACAGTTCTATCTATATATTTTATCAGTCTCTATAAAATAAATTTCTTCCCTGCCAGGGTACATATGACTTCAAGCCTACAACCTGGACTATAGGCACTCCAGTGTTGCCAGCGGGAGACTACAAACTTAACCTCAAGGTCACGATGAAAGGAAAACATGTTGCCTGTTATGATATCTCAGCCAGTGTATCCTAAATCCTGGTAAGTAGGTTTATCTAGACTCAATGTTACAGCCCTGTTAATTATACCCCCACTTTCGAAGAAAATGGGGGGTATACTGGATTGACTGCGTCCGTCCGTCCGTCCGTCCGTTGCACTTTCTCTCTCCGTGTGTCCGTCAGTCCGACCTCATAACTCGAACTACTATTAACCGATTTCAATAATTTTTTGTATGCATTCTCCTTAGGACCGCCTCTCCGCATGATACTAATTGCGGTTTTACTTTTTGACTTAGAAAATTCTGTCCGACTTAATAACTTTAACAAATATGAACCAATTTCAATAATTTTTGGTATACATGCTTCTCACAACACCCTCTCTACATGATGCGGGTCAGGGTTGGCTCGGACTGTTTTTCCTAACATTACACTTCATTTTCGACTTATTTTGAGTTAGAAAATTTTGGGATTTTTTGTGTGTGGATGCTATCAAGTTAGGGTTTACGGATAATGCAGGTTGAATTTGCCATGGCGGGGGTATGCTAGCACCCGAGTGCACACCTCTTGTTAGCATCTGCTTTAGACTGAGCCGAGGTAATTGCCTAGGCGAAAAGAAATTTTGTCAGCTATTTTTTATCCAAGGCAAATTTCAGAGCCTGCCAATGTTTTGTGCAAAATTGAAACAATTGCTGGAGACATTACCTTAACCCTTTACCCAACAGAAGGGCCCTGTGCCAATGCATTCTCTTATATATGCGAGTCGACCATAGGTCGCCTCGCATATATAAGAGAATGCATTGGCTTAACACATTAAAAATTATAAAATTGTTAAAGAATGTAAGAATAAATGGTAAAAAGTGTTAGAAAAAGATTTTTTTTAGGCCAATGCATTCTCTTATATATGCGAGGCGACCTATGGTCGACTCGCATATATAAGAGAATGCATTGGCACAGGGCATAACTGTAACTATCACAATGTGGTCAAGGAGCCGGTTCCAATGATATCCATATTTGTATGGTTCTATTGAGACAGACCGAAGATATTTTAGGCTGTTGAAGCTTTATTTGGCCGGTTTTGGCCGGTTTGTTGGGTAAAGGGTTAATGTCGCACTATGGAGTCTGCAGACAGCAAATATTCATTGTTGAATGCCAAGGATTACTGAGATAACTACACAAGGATTATCTTTATAATCATCAATTTTAAACCAGACCCAACCAAAGTTTGCAATGATAATGGACTAAGTTCCAATTGTAAACTGAAGTGTAGAGCATGCAACTACCTATGCAGATCCCAGGCCTATTAGCCAAGGAAACACTTCTGGCTCAGGCGCTTTCTTAGCCTAGGCAAATTTCTGCTAATTAACAGTGCTGATGTTATGATGGATGGAAAACATGTTGCCTGTCATGATATCTCAGCCAGTATATCATACATAAATCCTTGTAAGAAGGTTTATCTAGACTCAATGTTATGGTGATTGGAGTACATGTTACCTATTACGATGTCATGGCCTCTATACCATATGTCATAATTTGTTTTGGGTCTGTCTGACTTACATTTTCCCATCATACCAGTAATATGAGTAAATTTTAATACTTATATAGGCAAAAGCCTGTATATATCACACTAAATCCTCTGCAGATTTTTATCAAACTCATTGCAGATGGCCTATAGTCACATTTAACTCAAGCATTGATTTCGTTAAATATACCCTTACACTGTCCGCAACTCATTTGATAAAAGTTTCTTGATTAAGATGCGCTTTGAGTTCTGTGTATTTTTACCCTTGCTTAACCCTTTCATGACAGGAGCTTCCTGAATTTTTGCGAAAACCCTGTGCCAATAATTATTGTTAAAAAATGTAAGAAAAAAATGAAGAAAAAAATTATAAAAATTGTTAAAGAATGTAAGAAATAATGATAATAAAATGATAATTTTGTTTATAGAATGTAAGAAAAAAGGCTGATGCTATTCTGCCGCTAACTGCATAATAAGGTCTGAATTTTATTCTGCCCCTAGTGGCAAAATAGCTTAATAGCATGCATGATATGGCTATTATTCCGCTAGCGACACAATAAGATAATCCCCTTATTCTGCCGCTAGCAGCAGAATAGCCTGTTTGACTAATCTGCCACAAACAAAAATATGCGTAGACCTAATTAAATGTCATGCATCTCATGGTTGTATCTTTCAAACATGGACAGACTAACTATTATTATTAATTTTTGCCCATTTTTTTCATTGAAACTCACCTTAAATAATATATAAAAACCGAATCACGAAAACTCTCAGCCAATGAAAGATTTTTGTCTGTTTCGGCATTCAAATTCCAAAACAGAAGTTCTGAGAGAATAGGAAGCTTCATGTTCATTTTATTTTTCAGTTTTGGCAAACTTGTATTTATAATTTTTGCGGCATAATGAGATTAACCTCTTATTCTGCTGCTGGCGGCAGAATAGCCTTTCCCAAGAAAATATTATTAAAAAAATGAAAAAAATTGTTAAACAATGTAAGAATTTTTTTTTAAAATTGTTAAAGAATGTAAGAAAAGTTGATAGAAAATGATAAAAAATTGTTAGGTCAATGCATTTTCTTATATGTGCGAGATGACCTATCCTCAACTCACATATTGAAGGGAATGTATTGGCACAGGTTGTTTAATGTTGCGACAGCGCAGCTCCCATCATGAAAGGGTCAACAGGAGAGTCCCTCTCCAGTGAAGTTTTTGCCATCATTTTAATAAATTTATTTTTTTTGCAGAATCATGAAATTCCAACTTTGCTCAATTCAAGAAAAACTCTCCAGAAGAAACCATCACTGAAATGCTTAGGATCCCATCAAGAATTGACGATAACACATTTGGGTTCTTAACCCTTTACCCAACAGAACAGCCTTAACACATTAAAAATTATAAAATTGTTAAAGAATGTAAGAAAAAATGGTAAAAAGTGTTAAAAAAAGTTTTTTTTTAGGCCAATGCATTCTCTTATATATGCGAGGCGACCTATGGTCGACTCGCATATATAAGAGAATGCATTGGCACAGGGCATAACTGTAACTATCACAATGTGGTCAAGGAGCCGGTTCCAATGATATCCATATTTGTATGGTTCTATTGAGACAGACCGAATATATGTCAGGCTGTTGAAGCTTTATTTGGCCGGTTTTGGCCGGTTTGTTGGGTAAAGGGTTAACTAGGGCGGCAAAGATTCCCAATTTACTCAACCATCATATTGGTCAGTGGGCAATTCTTCTACGTTCACATTTGCATCAAATTAGATCATACCATGAATCTATACTCTAGTTACTCCCAAGCCTGCAAATAGTGTGTCTGTCATTTGCAGAATGAGGTCCCCAGAGGGTGAAATTAGTGATGCTATCCCACACAGTGGGCTAGCATCACCATATTCACCCTCTGGAGACCTCATTCTGCTTAGGCCTCATCTTCTGGGAAGTATATATAGTATTTAATTAACATTGTTTTTAGTTACATTCCCCTTCTAGGAATTTTCTATATCCCCCTAATATGCAGAAGATAAAATTCTTAATTGAGGTGCCCAATGGGTGAACATCACCAACTTCAACTGCGGAACTTCAATCTGATCGTAGGTCTGCCATAGCAGTTGAGGGCCTTAGCATAATGAGGTCCCCAGAGGGTGAATTTAGTGATGCTAGCCCGCTATGCGGGATAGCGTCACTAAATTCACCCTCTGGGGACCTCATTCTGCAAATGACAGACACGCTATTTGCAGGCCTGGCTACTTCCACAGATATCATTTATTCCACCAGTTCAAAACCTGGGAACTTTTCAAATTTCTGACTGGAAACTTATAACATAGCAGGTAGCATATTTTTTAGTTAATACCTTTTCCTCTATATACTTCACAGTAGAGGAAGATCCCAGCTTGATGTTATGTGATTTAAATTACTTCTGTGAGCTAGAGCTGGGACGGTTATGCGGTTAACCGGTTAACCACCAACTATGGGCGTAACCGGTCACGGATTTGCCGTGGTCGGTTAACCGTAACAATACTAGCATCACTATTATAGTGTATGATCACTGTGATGGTCAGCTATAACTGGCTATAAGAGGGTTAATCTGTCTCCGTCAATTAAAATGAATCCGAGATTGACGGAACAACATCAAACGCGGTGTGTCGGCTCTTTGAAGGCTACAGCCTGCCGACGTCAAAACGAAACATCAAAGGACAGCCATCTTGTTCCCAAAGTGTATGCTTGGAGTCAGGAATGCCCTGGTTAGTATTATGTAAGCGGGAATGTGGGTTATCTATAGTCTGACTATAGTTTATATCAATGTTCCGATTAGGACTGATTAGGAAAACAATAAGCCCGGCGCTTTATTCGTCATCCATTGTCTACATACATGGCGACTAATTGCATGTTTAACAAAAGCCAGTGAGTGTAATTATTTAACAGCACTGACAAGGCAGTTGTATTTCTACTAAAACGGCATTCTGAACTCCTCGACCTGTGACCTCTGGGGGGGGGGGGGGGGGGGGGGGCAAACGGTGACGGAATCTGACGAGGTTTGCTGAATGTACGTATACAAAAGCACGTGTTTCAATATGTGTGTTTACATAACCAAGAGGCCAGTTCTTTGTGTTTGGCCACATGTAGGAACACATAGGTCTACGTTGTCACTGAACACGAAAAATATGTTTTTACAGTACCGGTATGTGATTATGTGAGTCATAATATGTGTCAGGAGCCGTTCTCAAACTTACCATGTCAGTGAGCATCACAATCATCGCCGTTCTGCATACTGGGCTTACCCACCCATAATAGTACCTATAATATGCGGTTAACCGGTTAATCGCGGTTTTTTGCCGTTCATAACCGGTCACGAAAAACCCGTAACCGTCCCAGCTCTACTGTGAGCCCATTTCACTTGGCATCAACGGTATACATATGATCATAAAACAATTCTCTGGGTGCATGGTCAGTTCATTTTTATCGCGAAAAACGGTTCATGAACTGGTGGAACATGCAAGCCTTGAAATAGTGTGTCTGTCATTTGCAGAATGAGGTCCCCAGAGGGTGAATTTAGTGATGCTACCCCGCACAGCGGGCTAGCATCACCAAATTCACCCTCTGGGGACCTCATTCTGCAAATGACAAACACACTATTTCAAGGCTTGGGAACATGACTTTTACAGAGTAGAGATTCATGGTATGGATGCAGCCACAAGCCCTGAAATAGTGTGTCTGTCAGAATGAGGTCCCAATAGGGTGAATTTAGTGACGCTAATCCACACAGTGGGCTATCATCACCAAATTCATCCTCTGGGAACCTCAACTGCTATGGGAGAACTTGAATCCGATTGAAGTCCCCCAATTGAAGTTGGTGATGTTCACCCATTAGTCACCTCGATTAAACATTTTATCTTCTGAAAATTAGATGAGATATGGAAACTGAAGAGAAGGGGGAAAAAGTACTAAGTAAAAACATGACACATTTATATCAAACTCCATGCAGGGTTTACCTCCCTTGATGACTCGATAAGACTGTTGCTACTGGTGACAGTTTACCCACATTTGGTGGACTTCCGCGATATAAATATATATACTAAGCAAACAGAGCAAATGTTGCCCTTATTAAGCACAAAAAATATCGAAAAACTTTTGTGTAATTTCGTACCTTAAAGTCCCTCTTGAACCAAAGACCTATATTGCGAAACGATGTGATTTGGTTCTCCAATTATTTTATCAACTCAAAAGTCAAAAAACACATGTGGACAATAACATTCATGGCAAGTCAAACACAACTTACACAAGTGTACTAATTTGCTGCCCTTTTGCTGAGGAGTGTGCGAAAATTGTCAACAAAACTGAGGCTCTAATTCTCCATTCTGTCAATAAGTTTTTAGTGCGGCAATTGTTCTCAAATCACATAGGAAATTTGACTTTGGTCGATCGTGGTCTTGCCATTTTGTCTGGAAAAACCCGCGCTAAATATAGAAAACCACAGACCAGTACCCAGCCGGTGACAGAAAGGAAGTATGATTGCTGTGCTCTGGTAGAGATTGACACACTATTTCAAGGGTTGTGCAGCACTAGTCCTTAGAAATGATTTCAGATGACTGACATTCCAGAAATACAAAATAATTCAATACACCACTCAAAATTAATATACTATTACATCAGCGAGATTTCTATCTGTCGTCTGGGTAGGAAATTGGAGCCTGCTGCTCTAAAGCCATAATGTGAAAATTGTAAATCCCAGCTTTGATTTTCCAATTTACATCAAATCAATATTCACATAATGTTTCTTTTACCCTAAAATTTATAAAACAATAGTATATAACATCCACTAACAGAATCAGAAGACAATAGAACTACTTTGGTAGACCTGGAATTACTAGAAATTGTATTAAACCAGATAATTAATAAAATTTTATGTTCTAAGGTTCATTTTGACATTTTCACCGGAGATTCTATGTCTTGGAAGTTTTCACTTTTGATTACAACTATGCAAAAAACATCCCTTGTGTCATAATTTATTAATTTGTTAGATAGCGTGAATAATAGCTGTTTTTTTCACGGTTGTGATATTATAACTAATCACATGTCAAATTTACCAGAGAATTGACTCTGTCTTCCGACTACTAGTCAAGACCTTAAATATGCTATCGATAATTTAATATAGACAAACATTTATGATTTATCCCTTTTCTTTTAGTTGTTATTTTCATATTGAAATAGATTAATTTCATTCATGATTGCACACATTTTGCATAAAGTCTGAATATTAGTGCAATTTCTGACATGCCTTAAATTTGTGCACTAAATACTCTCTTGAAGTCCGACATTAAATAGGCCTGGAGACATCCTAATTCAATGAAATGTCCACCTCCAATTCTGTACAATAAATCAGTTTTGTCATTGTTATCCTTGATAGGCTAATATGGCATCTGATATGTTAACAGCCTGTATTGATAGTCCTGCTTTTCACATGTCAATTTTGAATCTATGCAATAATTACGGTTGTTGAACTTGAGACATGGTGTGACTGGCAACCCAATTCACTGAGACAGGTGAAATATGAGTGCACTTATTTATAGTTTGACATTAATAAGTAGACAGAGTCACGATTCTCATGTAAATGTTTAGATTAGTTGCTTTTTTTGTGCTATTTTAAAATCCATTTCAAATTATTGTACATGTAGTACATATGCTTAGTACTTATTGCCTTATTGAAACAAATTCTTTCATGTATATACCCCAATCACAATGGCTCGGCCATTTCTGCCTTCACTTGGATTTTACCTCACCCATACATAGACACCATGCATATTCAAGTAAGGCTACCAGTACAATATATGGCCCTGTTAATAATGCGATGACAGTGACTCGTTTTTATTATATAGCACAATTTGGGAGAATGCAGATTGATTGATTAATTGGTTGGGGTTTATGTCGCTTTCAGCAACTAAGGCCATATCACGACATTGCCAGTTTTAATGGTGGAGGAAATCCGCACATTTATGGCTAAAACAGTTATTTCAATGGCTGATAAAACTCGTCGACCATGTGCAGCAAACCACCGGCCATCAGCAAGTAACTGGCAACTCCACCAGAAAACAATTTTGAGTTGCCAAGTGCACGATGGAAACATGGATTTGAACCCTTATCGCCAGCACTGGAGGGCGAAACGGCTTGGAGTTGTTCCCCTAACCGATTGATCCACCAAGGCCCCAGAGAGAATGCAGAGGTTAACAACAGATAAATTAATAAATAATTCAATAAATAATGATAAATAGCAATAATTAGTTCAAGTTCAACAGACAAATTTTCCCGGTGGTATACACATGATCAATCACATGATTGAAATAGTCTGGCAAATATGGTGTCTGTTTATGGGAGAGGTTATTTCCATGCAAAAGCATAAATAGCTGAGCAATTGAGATTGTGGTAGATGTATACCCTTGAAAAATGGGTGGTTTACATCCTATCTCCACCTGTCTGTTCATCCATATCTCATCAATGGATAATTAGATCTCAATGTTCGCCATCACGATGGCTTTCAAATAATCGTAAAATGTCACGATTATAATACATCATTATGATCGTAAGATATCACTATTTTGGATAAATATAGCATTTTGTATTGATTTGTGTGATAAAGTCATGTAAATTGATGAAAAATCCCGCCACTGGATCTGAGCGTAAAGTCTGCTATCGATGAGTAAGGCAAACATACTTTGACAGAAACCTATATTATTGCTACCAATTTCACAAGCAGGTTATGTCAAATGAAACTTTGACTCGGCAGTTTCCTTTTATACCATAATTTTCAAGAGAGAGTTGAGTGGTATTAATCACATTTTCTATTCTATGGTTGTTTTTCATATTTCTTTAATCAGTATCAATATTTAATTGTAGGTGTAGCTTACTGATAGTAATAATGACCTGAATGTCTTCACCAATCTACTGTTTTTTGCTTGTTGCTGTTAGTATTGATTGCATGTACTTGTACTATATATTGATAATTCATATCATGTTGGTTGTAATTTTAAGTATGCATTCAGATGCATTTGTAACATTTTGGACTAAATATAATACAGTTGTACTAACATGCCAATCAGAAGCCTCAATCAATTTAAATTTTCTTGATTGTTAAAAATGGGGTATCTCTTCTGGGGTATCTCATCTGTGAACTTTCTGTATTGACTTTATAATAACCATTCTGAGTCGGGGGAGAACAATCAACAGGAGTTAGGAACTAATTTATTCCACTAACTTGGACAGGAAATGTTACTATATTTTTGAAATATTAAAACATTTTTTATTGAAAACCTATCTATCAAAAACAATTTTAAGTGAAATATGTGTATGCGATTCACCTGATGTTTCTCCTGTATGTTTTTCAATAATAATAAAGAGGTATCGCAAACTCATGAAAAGTAATTATGACTATGTTTAGCTAATTGTCGTCATAAAATTCATGTTGTGCCAAAAATGTTGACAAGTAGAATTATTGCACAATGCATGGAAAATTGTATGAAGGGAGATTTTCGCTTAGATCGATCTTCTATATTGAGTGCAATGTGTACAATAATATGATATTCATTCTATCAATTGACGATAGTTATCCATATGATTGTTATGTGATGGTCATATAATACAACAAAACTAGTTGGTTGATTGTATTTTTAAAAGAAATTTATTTACAAGCTGAAAGAAAACAAGCCTGATCCATTGTGATAGTTAGGACTTGGTGACATGGTACCCTGACCATTATTGTAACTGCCATCGGTGAGTTTTCGAAACATCTTTAATGCAACTTAGAAACCTTCACCATTAATGCATGTGGTTTGCACATCACAAAAGGAATGTTTCATTTGAGCACTGAATTGCCATCTCTACAAGTACTTAGTGAATGAATGTTGCCATAGAAACGGTTGAATTCTATATTATTGTTGTTCACCACAGCATCTCTCCAATCAAATAGGCTGGTTTTTCAATCTTTCCAACTGTTGGAAATTTTCAACCTGACACCCCCCTAATGTTGGAAATTCTACAACTGATCTACATATCAGTTCCAAAGTTTGACTAAAAGTGGGAAAATATGTGACTGTTGGTCTAAAAACAAGAAATTTCCCACTAAATAGACTTGTTTGAAAAAGAACTGAGAACAATTTCAACCTATTTTTTGGTATGAAATTTCCAACTGATGTTGTGTCGGGTATGAATCTTCCAACTGGTTTTGGTTCTGAAACAGTAACAATTCCTAAAATATAGCAGAATGATCAATTCAGCCTGAATAACATCCATCCTTACGAAACTTATTCAATTGGAAGTTCATTCTCATGAAAATTCATCCTGATTCCAGATCACTATTCTCAATTGCCTGTTCTCCACTATATTTTCTCTGAATCTTGGAAATAATTTTTATATAAACTATTCTTTTGCTTTTCTTATGTCAACCGATTATTCTATTTTTGTCTCCACAGATCATTCCAGGTATATGTATATTTTTAATAAATTTATTTGTAGCACATTGTCTAAATCATTCTCGAAGGGATGCAGCTCAATTGAATGGTAAAAAACCCCGCACTGGCATAGGGCCTTGTTGTTGAGGAAAAACATTAGCAAATAAATAAATAAAAACGAGAGGCCGATCACGATCGGCAGATGTTAACCCATCCCTTGGCGATAGTAAATTACTATGATCGGAATCATAAATGAGAGTTTTGATGTTGAATTATAGAGTATACTGTTATGTACTATTATAGACAAATGTACATAACACAAATTATTGGAATTTATGGGTCACTCACATTTATATAAGAGAATGCACTGGTACAGGATATGTAATGCTGCACCAGCACAGCCTTGGGTTAAATGTCAAAATGTCACCTGGACATGGAATACTTGGGTTAAGAGAGTCCAATTTAAGTTTACAATGATAATGTATCAAATTCTACCAAAGTACCAACAAATCAAGATCAGAAACCTCACTGCTGACCCATTAATATCAGTTATATAGCAGAGCTGTCAACACATCACAGGCATTGTTTATGTTGAAGACTGGTATCTCTATTAAACCAATAACATTTATAATGACCTCAGACCATCTGTACAGTGATATACTCAGCTGTGCAATGCATCACATATGTTCTAGTCTACTGTTAATATCATGTGATGTGTATTGTTATTGTTGAAACTTTTTTTTAGATACCATAGCTTTCTTTATCTTCACTTTGGCATAAGAGGCATCAGAAAATAATATAGCCATATTAATGGCTAAGTAGTCCAAAGGCATGGGATGGAATTGATGAATTGGGTTTAATGTCGCTCCAAACAAATTTACCAGTACATAACACAAGATTTTGGACTGATTTAGACCAAATTTGGTGTGGTGACTCGGGGGTACCCTTGGCAGAGTTATAATGGTGTTAGTTTTTATGTTTACCCATACCATAGTATAGTAAACATAGTGTCGTCCGGATTGACCACTCGTCATCCGTCCGTCTGTCCGTAGACACTTTACGCATGGTGCGATAACTCAAATATTTTATATCTGATCGGAACCAAATTTTGTATATAAATTTCTAAGCACAAAAGACAGATCGAGTTCGAATATGGGTTTGATCCGAATTTTTTTAACTGAGTTATGGCCCTTTTTCGAAACAAAAAAAATTTAGATTGAATTTCTTGCTCAATTTAACAAAAAAAATAATAAATAAATGAAAAAAAATATATAATAATGTTGTTTTTTTTAAATAATTAAAAACATTTTTTTTTTTTAAAGTTATCAAAATTTGAAAAACTAACACCATTATAACTCTGCCTATAGTGTGGTCGTGGTACGCAAAAAAGGGGGTTGACCCAGAAGAAATTGGTAAAGAAGCGATCTTGATGTCATTCAACGCGGGATAATCTCTGCTACAACATATCCAAAATCCGCTAAAATTCGCTTTGGGGAAAATCCAGGATCCAAGATGGCGTCCAACATGGCTGCCCTTAATCAAAAGAGACTCTGGTGAGATGAATTCGATTATAGTGAGAACAATGTTGCAATATGTATACAAATGTAAACATTTTTGAGAAGGTAAAGTGTTATGCCACCTAACTATAGAAAAAATGAATCCCCTCGCCCCAGATTGCGGCCTAAACTCGAAAATTTCAAGTTTTTGCCTAATATCTTAAATATCAGTTCCTGTTGTTTGATAATGGTTCAGACTGGCGACTTTGGTTAGTCTTATTCACGTTAATTCAGCATTGGAGCAATGAAATGTACCATAAATGGGGTCTCAAACTTATCTACGCCCTCAAAAATTCGATTTACAGAACGCGGTATAATATTCCACAAAAATCGCCATTGGGATTCCAGTCATATCAACAAGAAATGGACAGAACTGTACAATGTAAGTTGGGCACACCATTATCTATGAATACTCCAATTCAATGAAACCCAAATTGGCGCTTTGTCTCAAAATGGCGGTAAAATATGGAAAATGGCGGATATTTAGAATGGTCGTCGTCGGGGTTAGACCCAGAAGGAATTTGTGAAGAGGCGGTTTTGGTGTCTCTCGACGTGGGAGAATCTCGTGTATAATTTCTAAAATCCGCTTTGGTGAAAATTCAAGATGGCGTCCAACATGGTCGCCAATAATAATAAAAATAACAAATAGGTAGCTATTCACGAAAACCCACCCGTCAAAGCGCCAATTAGGCACAAATACACATCATTGATTGAAATCAACATGTTTTTTGTGGGTATGAGTAGCCAGTCACGATTCCAAATTCTAAGATGGCTACCAAAATGGTCACCGAAAATTGTCGAAATTTAAGTTCTGTTCAGAGAAAAGCCGAAACAACACTTCGGTTGTCAGCCGACGATGACATACTCATGTTGCCAATAATCTACTAGCACAATCATTTCAGCGTGTACTGTTCCAACGAAGCAGGATCCAACATCGTGTCCACATATTACGAGGGACTATCTGGAAATTAATTAGAAAGAAATTAAATTAAATCTGGATTAGTCCGGAAGCATCAGGCTATAATGGGTTTCCCAGTGATGACGAAGCGGAAAAGTGGAAAGGACAGGAAGGAAGAGCGAATAATCTGCGGTTTACGTAATGGGTGGGCAAGTTGGTTATCGGAGCAAGGTAGTTTCAAAGTAAAATTATTTTCTTCAATATCAAGAGGAAAAATGAAAATTCCGCACGTACATTGTATACCCTTCACACTCCAAGTGACAATTCCGTGTCATGCGACTGTGTGCATATGGATAGAAACATTCTAGTAAATATATAGACGTACCGATATATACTGCACATTGAGTGAATTTCGTCAATGATATGTACTAAGACACAATGTGAGCCACGGCTGGATCTGACCCATAGGCGTAAACGTATCAACCATTTAGCTTGATGAACTGGTATGTCAAGGTTGTCATTGGATAGAAATGCCACATGGACATGGTGATCAACAATATGTTTGTCAAAGAAATGTGAACAATGAACATGTTCTTTTCCGGATGCTAGACAATCAAACTGCCGCATAAGGCTTTCATCCATGCTAATCAGAGCACGAAATATGTGCAAATTAATGACATGAAAACTATCTCATTCAGACGACGTACTCTAGATCTACATCAAACGTCATTTCCTACTAACTTTTACTTTTACAGACGGTTTCGAGTTTTGAAAATCATGCTTGTCCAAGAAGATCTCCACATACTTACCGAGTCAATGTGTAAACAATGTATGGGGATAGTTTCCTCATACATATGTGTGTGGCACACGTATTTTCTAGGACATAAGACATCACCATTTACCGGATAATTGATATCTGGGAAGAGATCATAGTAAAACCACTTAAAGTACATGTCGAAATGGGGATCCATGGGCTACATTTAGTTCCAGCTAGTTCCAAAAATGTGCGTTCACAATCCGTTTAGCGGAAATGTATAGTCATTATGTTTTACTATCTATGGAAACCGTCCAACTAAAGAGTTTTTTCAGTGTATCTCAACCTAGCTATAAATCGGACACGTTCCTGTTTTGGTAACCTTAAGAGGTTGGAGATTATGAATTTTCATACATAGTCCAGATTAAACAATACAGTATTCAATAAGAGATATATATATATGCTCGTAAGATCTTTTTTCGTAAGGAATCAAAGAGCAAATATCCTATTTATGACTTCTATTGTTGTCGGATGGCCATATTGGATGCTATCTCGGATCTTTAATGTTTTCCCAAAGCTGATTTTAATAGATATCCGATAGGGTATTCTGAAGTCAAAATCGCTCTATGCTTACTTATTCTTGATCGACCTCTTTTGCGACTATCGATACCGTGTACAGTAAGTGAAATGAAATGATGACCGAGCCCGAATGGTTAATATTTCGTCGCATCAATGCTATAATGTCGTAACCCACATTTTCAACTTTCCGAGAAAATGAAGGTTGAAGTTTTCAGACAACATTTCTCCTAATGTTGAGAAAGCATGAAGTATTGTTGTATTTATCCCAATGAAAACTGACAGCTGTCCATTGAACCACATATGTTTTTCTGTTTACTCCCTCGTTTTCTTTTACAAAGCAATATAGCGTGTTTGGAGATACGCCCTTTTGCGTACGCCAAGGACGATTGGTTTCCGTACTGTAATGACGTTGTGCTAATAAATGCAGATTAAGCTAAATATGGTGGCAATCGCATGTGTCTATGAACTAAAAAGTGCCTATTCTACATTATGAAAATTCACTCAAATGATCACGTGACTAACATGGAGATACGACCATATAGCACACATTTTAGAATTTACAAACACAAAACAGAAGTCACGTGGACAATCTGAAGCATCCGATTGGCTGCTATTGGACATACGACCTTATAGCACGAATAATTGTAAGGATCGCTGGAGATATGACATTTGTGTCACTGGTTTGTGAGAATATTTGCCATCCAATGCAAAACAGTTTGGCCCATCGGATTGGATTTTTTCTCACGATTCAAATGATATCAAATGCTCATTTCCCGCCAAAATGGAGTTACGACATTATAGCACTGATGCGACGAAATTTTGCTAACCCGCGGGAAGCCACCAAAAGATTGAAAATAAATAGTTTTGATGAATATGAGCCACATAAATTAGCCAACTATCAACTGCATCCACTACTGACAACTTCCATTATATGACAAGCTGGGCAGAGTCTGCCATTTTCGTTTTGGAAGCCATATTAGATCAAATTTATTGTTTCTTTTGGTCTATTTGAGATGGAATGTTCACAAATAAAAGAAACACTCAATTATTTTGTAGACAAGATCTGCTCATCCCAAATACCAGAGCCCCAAAGCCGATTTTGGTTAAATTTCATACCGCATTCGTTAGAACTTATTAGTGAAGGACCGGAGTAAACTATGACCTAAACGATTAGACATGTCATTGCTGGAATGATCAGTTGACACGGCCATTGAAATAGTATACACATTGTTTCTCGGTTCAGAGAGCAACAAGTGATAAAAAGAAGTGATAGAAAATAGTATTTTTCACATCGAGTTGCCATTTTGGGTACTGATTTTTAAGTTTTTCCATAGAGCTAGCATAATGGCACCATAAAGATGTATACATTGGTATTTATTTAGTCAATTTTATTCACCAACCACTACTTATAATGGATTGAATGACACTGTGAGCAATATCCGCCATTTTCCATATTTTGACCGCCATTTTGAGACAAAGCGCCAATTTGGGTTTCATTGAATTGGAGTATTCATAGATAATGGTATTCCCAACTTACATTGTACAGTTCTGTCCATTTCTTGTTGATATATGACTGGAATCCCAATGGCGATTTTTTTTTAATTTATACTGCGTTCTGTAAAATCGAATTTTTGAGGGTGTGGATGACTCTGGGACCCCATTTATGGTATATTTCATTGCTCCAATACCGAATTAACACGAATAAGACTAATCAAAGTCGGCAGCCTCAACCATTATCAAACAGCAGGAACTGATCTTTAAGGTATTAGGCAAAAACTTCAGATTTTCGATTTTAGGCCGCCATTGTGGCGGCCATCTGGGGCGAGGGGTTCCATTTTTGCCATAAACAGGTGGCATAATATTTTACCTTTGCAAAAATATATACATTTGTATACATATGACACATTTGTTCTCACAATAATCGAATTAATCTCAGTCAGAGTCTCTTTTGACTAACGGCAGCCATGTTGGACGCCATCTTGGATCCTGAATTTTCCCCAAAGCGGATTTTAGCGGATTTTGGATATGTTATACACGAGATTCTCCCGCGTTGAATGACACCAAAACCGCTTCTTTACCAATTTATTCTGGGTCTAACTAACCCTCCGACGACCACACTATATTGGTTGAGAAATGAATAACATTAAAGGTACGGTTGGTGGGTATCCTGTGAAAATATTTCCACCCGTCAAAAGCCGCCACAAACAGAAAGAACATCAAAATGTAGACAGACTTTGTCCGTATACAAATAAGAAATATCGCATAAACAGTATATTATTGTCAAATGTTTGACCATTGTTATGTAAACAAAAGCATAAAAAGTAACTTTTCTGGTGTTTGTTTATATTATGATGGTAAACATAAAGAGCGTTCTTTGTTGGTGAATTCCTGATATGGAACTAATAAAGAGCGTTTATGCCATTTGTGTGTGATTAGCCAGTAGCATTGTGCTGTCTTCTGTAACACAATCAGGCTCTTGCTTAGGTAAAATATAGTAGGGCTTTATGATAACATGCTGTTTACGTGATGGTCATGGTATATATGAACAAAACTGTATGCGTTTTAATGTTTTTCTGTTTACGGTGATTAGAACAAATATGAATATTTTCGACAACTAAGGCCTCACGTGCCTTTAAATTGAAATAGAACATTAACTCTGCATCGGTCAACTTTGATTGCATTAAAAAGATTGGTGCATGTAATTGTTTAAACAAACCATTAACTTTTTTTCATGTAATTTCCGACCCAACGGCCGCCCATATATACATGATACTATTTGAATTATGTTTATTGACATGCGAATTCGCATAATCTCGTCACGATAGTTGATAACAGTTGAAGATAGCAATTATTTGTAACTAGTACACGCCACACCGTACACTCTAACTGTTCACTAATTATGAAGATATTTGTAGTTATTTCGTTGCTTATTCTTGGCTATGCCTTTGCTAATGTCGTACGGTTCGATCGGAACACGGGCGATGATGAAATTTCGGCATTTCGTGAACTATTATCCATGGATCTGGTCCCAGAAAGATTCAAGCCGGATAGCTTCTTCGAAGCACTGGTATGTGTCTTAGATCATGTCTATCTACTCTATCTATACCCGTAGCGATTATATTCTACACATACTTGTTTATGTTGTGTCAGGCATGTTTATACCATTGGAGAAAACACAGTGCTGGTAATTTATTTCTTAGTTATTACCTATCCCTTAATAATGTCCCAACTCGAAATTGCACGATTTAAGTGAAATTGTGAGCAATTTAGCATTCCGTCATTTGCAATTATGGAATATCTCCCGGCTAATTAATTCAATATTTATTGCGATATCGGCTCACGAAAAGCATACACTGAAGTGATCAAATTATTGAGGAGCAAGTATTAACAAATAAATATATTCGATGCCTAGTTTGGTGAATGTTATAAAGTTCCCTGTCAAAACGAATGAGAACAGAACAAAATTCCCAGGTTTTGTACTGGTGGAATATGATCTCTAGACTATGGGCAGAGCTAGAACCCTTATAAAACACTGTGGTAAAAGCTTGGTAAACAATGGTTTACATGGCTCTACTCTGGTAAAATATGGTAAAGTCAGATAAACAACGATATACTCTGGTAAAGCCATGTAAAGTACACGTACAAATGACATACCCTTGTAAAGGCACGATGTACCCCACACGAATCTCGTAAAATGCTGGTGAAACATGACACACATGGGTAATACCCATGTAAATCAGAACATATCTAGTAAATTACATGGCTCTACTCTTGTAAAAACCACGTAAAAGGGACATACCCTTGTAAATTCCAAGTGAATGCATGGTGTTCCCCACTTTAATCTCGTAAAATTCAGGTTAAACAGGAGATACACGGGTAACCAATGTAAATCAGAGCATACGCTGGTAAATTCTTGATGGAGTCATGGTGTAACAAATTATACTCTGGCAAAACCATCGTTTACATGTCTCTACTCTGATAAAATGCCATGTAAAGCACATGTAAAAAGGGCATACCCTTGTAAATTCCAAATGTACCCAACTTTACTCTCGTAATATGTTGGTAAAACAGGACATACATGGGTAAAACCCATGTAAACCCATATAAATCTGAATATACTCTGACAAATTCTTGATGGAGTCACGGTGTAACAACTTATACTCTACTAAACCATGGCTTACATGGCTCTACTCTGGTTAAAGCCACATAAAGCCCACATAGGAAGGGCATACTCTTGTAAATTCCAAGTATAGGCACGGAGAACCCAATTTTACTCTCGTAAAACTCTGGTGAAACATGACATGTAAATCAGAGAACGTACTTTAGTAAATTCTCGATGTAATAGTCACGGTGTAATAGATTATACTCCGATAAAATCTTGGTGAAACTGGATATTATAAGTTACAGGGCGAGTTGTTGCCGGATACGGTGTCATATTGGCTAATCGCAAGAGCTGACATAATAAACTCTGATACCACCTCTTTAAAATCACTTCTGGGGAAAAAGGCATAATGTAAGTCATGCCTTTAGTTTGAATTTACAAGGGTTTGGCCTTTTGGCCTTTACATGCCTGTTACCAGATAATATCATTGTCTGTCCGACTTTACCATATTTTACCAGAGTAGAGTCATGTAAACCATGGTTTACCTGGCTTTATCAGAGTAGGTTTACACGGATATGATCGATAACTCTATTTCACAATAGCACATTTCTTAGCTGAAGTGTTTCAGTCTCTTTTGTGGGACATATTTTGTTCGTTAATCAGTGGAAAACAATTGTGCCCAGTGTCGTACTCAAAAGTTAACAGAATGTGTCTGTAAATAAACACATGTGGATATATTCATAGTATTCATATCAAACTTGAAACTGACCTAATGTACGTCCATACATTTATGTGATATATATATATATATATATGCGCCAGTTCTTGGTTTGCGATGCTTCGATTCGGTGTCTGCGTGGGGTACATTTTTGAACCTCATGGAAAGTTCTCCATCTCGATTCATCGCCGTCAACAAATGACGCATCAGTAGCACGAAATCGATAATAACCCATCTCTACTCCAATATTAGTCATTAATCGCCTGCGCCATCTTGTACTTTAGGATGTTCTGTATATATGTTGGGTTATCTTTATTTGTCATTTTGTTTTTGTTCACCTTTTGTATTTATTATATCAACTCTTCATGATATGGAGGATAAATAAAGATATATATATAATATCTTTATAAATAAGTGGGCTAAATGCAGAAGAGTTTAACACCTTAATTAATCACATGTGTGATTCACATAGCCTCCAATCTGATATGTCACATGTTAAAGCTTCTGAAAGCGTATCGCGGTACTATCGTGGTAAATTTACCCTAATATCTAGAATCCCACATACCCTTTATAAAAACACGCTGGTAAACCACTGTAAATCACTCTGGTATTATGTGGTATTTGGAACAAGGTAATTTTACTTTGGTAAAATTCATTTAGGGAATGGTCACCATCTCATACGAACACATGTAGACCCACTCATGTATTTTTACTGTATTAAAATGTTCCCACCCTTGTATTTCACAAAGGTATTTTACCGGGGTGTAAGTATGCATGTGGGATTCTACTAGAGTAATTCTGGCAGACAGTACTATGCGTATTTTGAGTCCTTTTCATAAAATCATTCACCAACATCCACAGGCGGCCGGCCAATGTTTATTGTTGAAAATTCCAGTCGAAACTGGTGCGTCTAACTTCTGGTCATATTCTAATTTCGATTTTCCGATTGCGCCAATTGTCTCATTTCGTGCCGTCCTGAAATTCCCCTAGTTTTCACCATTATTTTTTTTTTTTAATTTGTGGGCCCTATCCCATTTTTTCATTATTTTAAAATAATTTATGGTCCAAGATTTATCATTAAAATTACTCTTTACTGTTACAATTTCATTTGGACAAATCTGTCAGTAAATTACAGTTGTCTCTGTGAACTAAGCATCCACTTTCTCGGCCACATCAGTAGATTTATGTAGTCTGAAAAATACTGTCCCAATTTACACCAGTACGTGCTAACTTCATACTAGTCTTGATTGACAGCCGTCTTGTTCCAATAGACGTCTGATAACAGCTGCGGCCATCTTAATTTAAGATTAAGCTCCGCCCCTCGACATCTACCGGCGCTTTGTTGGGATGACATTAACTAACACGAACACTGACTTCCGGGTTGATAACACGTTTTTCGAAAACAATGGATCTAAATTAAAAATCAAGATTAAATCTACTTGAAAACTAAATGACACAAGACTAAATCATAAAATTTAACATCATTGAGTAAAAGCACAAGAAAAGAGAGTGCGCGCTCCGCATATCGAGATAAATCGATCGAATTGATGGATGCACGATATTGGGCAATAAATTATAAACTGAGTTACTGAATTCACTAACTTAACGGATCACAAAATCTATTTGTTATTGTAGGGCCATTAATGCCCTATTCTATATCTGATGACTGTTGGACACGAAGATTAGGCAAGTTTTTATCACTTTATTTCACCAATCAACTTTCAATCAATACTTTCTCATATGTCCTGTCCATCTATTTGTTTACTTGTTTGTCTGTTTTATCTAAATTACTCTACCTGTGAAGGTGACTTGATTGTCAATAAACTTATCTTTACATATATGATAGGCCAATAGATATATATCTGTGTTGATTCGTTACGGTATTTAACGTACAAGTCATATTTATAGCTCTATTAGTTGGGTTGTACATATATGCTAAATATGTTGATGTTCTTTGTTAGTTCTTTCGGTTGATGTTATTTCACGGTGTCTGTATCGTCCAGATGATCAATTTCATTATTGTCAACTCAGTCTTGAAAAAACTTGAGACTTATTTGCTATTATTGCACAAATTATTAAATATTGAAAACAAATATACATTTGGTCAAAATTAATTATGAGCAGAGCCTGGTTGAAATGCTACAGTGTGGCGAATCATACTCGTCTGCGAGCGACGGTCAGAACTGATGCTATATATGCATGGTTCTATTAATGGTTTGTATTTTGATGAGGTAAACTGCTCGTAACCTCCATTGTAGACAATTTCACACCAGGTTCTATTCATAAACAAATTAGAAATTTGGCATAAGGAACTGTAGTAAACAAATGTCTGTCCAAATGACTAGATCATTGAGACTCGGGCAGACATATACGGGTAATCCAATGTTAATAATGTAATGAGGCAGCATGTTTAACACAACCTTTATTATTAAACATTATAAAGTTAACATATTAAAGACATATTATGG
Source organism: Siphonodentalium dalli (assembly GCA_032622095.1). Classification (NCBI taxonomy): domain Eukaryota; kingdom Metazoa; phylum Mollusca; class Scaphopoda; order Gadilida; family Siphonodentaliidae; genus Siphonodentalium; species Siphonodentalium dalli. The sequence continues at coordinate 32,112,129 of CP136065.1, forward strand.
ACTTGTTCGGGCACGTGAAACTGATAAGTTAGTATTCAGGCACCATGCCAACTGGGAGTATGTAGCATTCTACTATCAGAGGCTCAGAGCCAAAAATCTGAAACAAATCGACCGTACCACTCCATTGAAAACATCACCTGAACTACTAGTACGCTCAAATGTAAATATTTATGACTAGATTCAGGATGCAACTATCAACGATAAATTTACAAAAATGATTCCGCCAACGAAAGTCACTGCATTTCAATAATATATAAGAATGACGGTGTGTGTTGTGAATTTGGAAATAATATTTGTAAAATGTACTTTGAGGAAGATTATTCACCATTTCTATTTGGTCACCCTACTGGAGTGTTTCACATCACTTTAAAATTTAAAGAAATATGGTCGAAATGCAAATGAAAGAAATAATGTTGAATGAGGCCAGAAAATAAAGATGCTTTGTTTCCGTGCATCGACCGACCCTAAAAAATAACCCGCCGACCCTAAAGTGTTTATTGATATTTGGAGAAAAAGTTTTCTAAATTTTTTATTTCTGTTTTTACGACTAATGCTCATAAATATTGATGATTATTAGTGTACAAAACACATGGCTTCTAATAACATATCCCTGTGAAAAGTGACGTGAAGTGTGTGATGGGTTGTGGATTGATGGGCATGAATTTTGCAATTTTAATTTTATGAGAGTGGATCCCATGCCTGGCTGCTTTACCTGTATGCCTTGTTTCGGACTTATGGAACATACTCTTGGGTTCCAAATAAACATGCATGCATATTTGTTATTTTATTTGGAAATCTGCCCCTGCATAGTGGTTATTTGGGCAGCCTTGGGAATTAAGGAAAATTTGCCTAGGTGAAAGAAATCAGCCTAGGAAAAAACAGATTTTACCTAGGCAATTTTGCAACAATATTGCCATCTCAAATCAATATGATTCAATAATAACCTGAAATGCTTAGTTATTTTGGAGAAAATTTCCAGGCCACTGCTCGTCATATATATACATTCCACAAAGCATCTCCAAAACTAGTGCCCTTATGGGTAGCTAGTTAATGGCCCAGTACCATGGAATCAATTTTAGGACAATATATGTAAATACTAAATAGTGATTTAAGGAAGTCATTTTGGCTAAAGAGGTTCTATTTCTGATAGACACAAATCAATTTTAGTAACCCAATGAACTTGTTTTACCTAGGCAATATAATTTCCTAGGCAAACTTACTTTGCCTCTGCTTTTACCTAGGCATTGCCTATTGCCTAGGTCAATTCCCAGGGCTGTTTGGGTCTGCAAGTTTATTAATTTTGAGGCTATGCAAATTGAAAACAGCACAAACTCAAGATTTGTATATGATTCTGATACAAAATTGATGAGCTTATAACTTTATGCATGTACAAGTTCAAGTATATTGCATACATGTGAACATTTAAATATTGAATAAACACCACATGACACATATTTTGTTGATTACCATGTGTGATTGCTTGGCCTATATTGCATGTACTATTCAAATAATCTTATTAATAGTTGATGTTTTGCTCAGTTTCCCCTGTGGTATTTTTTGGGTCTGCACTGTTATTAACTTGCAATGGAATCCCCCCCCCCCCCCTGCACTTTTATTTGGAGCCCCAGAGTACAGATAGGAACACTATCAACAATCATGGTGGTGTGTATCTGTACAGTAATGCCATAAGTAATTGACTCTCTATCTACAGCAGAGTTATGGGTAACTTTTCAGGATTTAGTACTTAGGGCATTACTGTAAGTATATATACATGTATAGAGGTTATCACCACATATGGTAGGGGTACAGCTACTGTTTCCAAAAACCAGGCATGCTAGGTTGGCCCTGGTTGGATGTACTTGGCTACCTCCAGACAATGGGATGTAGTCGTCACAATACAAGTACAGTATTATAGTCGTGTCATGGGTAAAATTATAAAAAAGTTAGTGACATCAATTTCGTACCAAGTTAATAGCCAACTTTTGGAAAATGTGGTATGTGAATATTAAATAAAAAACATACTTAAGCATGAAGTACCGGTAAGTTTGATCTTTCATCAATCATAATGTATATTTCCACTGTGTTTATAATCAAGCAATACTTTTCCCACAACACAAGTTGGCATTTTATGTCTCTTCAGTCGAGGTGATTCAATATTCAGTCTGCAGCTGGATAAAAAATATCAAAATAAAATAGAAGAAAAAAATCCCTACCTACCTACAGCCCTCTTTATTCAGATTGTTTGGCTTCGGCAATACACTACAGCAACAGTATGCAGTGGCCTAGTTTGCTTCAGCAAATTGCTTCGGCATTGAATGCTGATTGCCGTAGGCAATTATGAAGGCTGTACCTACCCTAATTTTTTCGCTCCATTATCGGAAACATACTCTTCTTTTTTTTTGCCTGACAAATATATTTGTGTTTAAAGAATACAAAAAATGTCAATATAATTTAATATATAGATAATAAACTAAAATAATATATATTGAATTAATTAAAAATAAATTAACAATTTAACATGCTGACCAGTTAACGCAATTAGTGACAGTAATCACTATTTCATTATTTAGGATCCATTGAATGAGACTGGACTTGTCTTCAGTTGTTCAGTGATCAACAATCAGCAGAAAAATTTAATCTTTAAAAAATAAGTTAAAATAGTAATTTTGGGTTCTTAAATACGTTCCACATACCGCAGAAAAGAGATATTTTTCACCTACATGGTGTTACTAAAATAATCTTTAGGAACTCCATATTAAGGTTGATTTAATGAACTTTATGAAGCTATGGGGGGGGGGGGGGGTAAAATAATATAAATTGCAACAAAAATGGTAAATAAAATAAATTTCATATGATTTGAGTGAATAGCATATACCACTCACACACTGACTCAAGTAACCAAACATTCGTCACAATCAGAGATGGACATGTATGTCCTTTTGTAGCCATAAACACATTTTCAACCGTTGAACTTGACCACCGGGGTTGCTGGGTGCACGGAAATCTTCCGAAATTGGTTGGCCCATAATGTTTTATAAGTGCAATCTAAGTCGTTCTAGCTGAAAATGTGTTTTAACATTTGTAAGTCATATCCATATATAATTGAGCGTCTTACTGTATAGTATTATTCAATAAATTTGACAGTTTGTGCTATAATTCGTTAACAATTGCAACAACTTGCTCGTAAAAATTTAAAATGGTGAAGTTTGTTTACCACGTTGGATAGGTCAAGGGTCATTGGCGAAAGGTCGAGGTCACTAGCTGTTCCCTGACGCCTAAAGTGTATGCTTGGCGTCAGGTAAGCCCTGGTTAACTTCATACCTTCAAAGTCAATATGTGCATAATTATATATATAGTGGGGGCTGTAAGCCAATGGGGTGTGCAAATCGGGATAAAAGCATTAAAATTGGCATACGTATAGAGTAGACCATGGGGGTTCAGTTCGAAGCGAGACCCAAATTCACAGACCCACTACATGACATTGAGGTCAAGGTCAAGGTCATCAGAATGAAATTTCACTATAAGCTTCCAGGGGTGCCCACACAGGAGTAAGAATTGATTTAATTTTACATAGTATTCATTTTCCAGATATATAGGGGTGATATCTGGATTAATACAAAACTCATCCATGTTTTATTAAGATCTTTAATGATTTAATGACCTTGAACTTAAAAGTTTACTAAATTTGTCATTTTTTTCTTCTCATTTCAACCAAGAAAATAAATTTGTTCGAATTGAGTGCTGTATTTAAAGACTATATTATATTCAATATAAGCTACTCAAATTTGAACCTGTATGTTCAATACAAACTGTTAAAGGCATACACGATGTTCAGACCATTACATGTTTATCCACATCGTTTGCGTTAAGTGAACTTGGGAAACATGATTTACTTGAGAACTTTGACCCACTAATAAATCCTCAAATTCTATATTACAAACACTATGTGTGATTATGTTTGTCCTAATATGTTGTGTTATAATATTTGGTAACACACAATGCATAAACCTCAAGGTACATGAGATAGAAACAGTCATTAACAGCCGCCTTTGCAACTGCACAGTTTAGTACATTTCAGCATGTTTTTTTGCAACTACACAACCCACGACAAGCCTTTTGGCAACCACATTTAACCAATTCTCTGCATGATTTTGATGCTTCTGCAAGCTCTGTCCAGATGGGAACCCATTTGTCATCTCGCTTTGTCCATCCGTGCACTAATGGATCAGGAAGTTGTTGTTGTCTGATGTCAGACTGGTTCCATACGCACACTACTTGATATACTGCCCGTTTGACATTTTCCGTGAGAGCTGCTTCAGTAGGTAGAATGTTTACAATCTGTCTACCCTCAGTGAACAGAAATATCCTTGCCTCATCCACTGTCGATTCCTGACAGACCCTACTGTATGACATAATGATGAAATGTTGTATGACTGTCAATGCTGCCTCGTTGAGAGTGTCGTCATACTCCTGCAAAATCTGAAGAGCCTGTCAATTCATCATAATATGTCCATGTTTCCCAAAAGGTTTTCTTCCCACAGCTACTGAAGAAGGACACTGTGTCACATCCGGCGAGACTGTGAAATAGCGGTAAAACTTCTGACTTCTCATTTCCGATGTTATTTGCAATAGCATGGGCAGCCAGGTATCTCGTCGACTTTCCAGCTCCAACAATAACCCATACCTCTGCCAATTTCAAACGATTTACATATGCGGCAGCGAGGACAAGAATATCTGTGTCATTAGCCCGTACTTTGAGCCTTGTGTACCCCTTAGCCGCACAGTCTGACATATGAATGATAATTCGAGTGTCGGCTTCCTCATGATTACAAGGTTGCAGACTGTTCAGTGCAGGTGCTGATTCGTTTCCTGTGATCAAAACCTTGCCCTCGATCGTTGTCACTATGCACTTTCCATACTGTACTGTTTGGCATGAAACATATTCGGCCAGGAAGTAGAAGAGTTCAACTTTGTTTGACTCATTATGTAAGAAATCTCCCCATTTCGATGGCAGTGGTGTTTCAGATGTTACATGGCGACGTTCTCCGATTTTTCGTCGTTCACGAGTTGAAATCTTCAGGGAAGCTGGTAGGTAAATATCACAAACAATATCAACTCACTTTACTCTTTCCAACAGTGAGACTATATACGGCATGAAGATTGTATTTGCATAGTCATAAACAGTGTTCAGATCGTTACTGTTAGCAACTCTCTGTGACAGGTTATGAACCAATGCAGCACCATCAATTATTTCTGCATCCACTGTTGGTAAATCTGCAGAACACACAGCCAGAGGTGAAGTATTTTCAAGACATTGTGCTAGGTCAGCTATATTTCCCGTTCTCATGTTTCCCATGTCAGTCAGAGCTGGTGGATATGGGCTGTTTTCATGTTTAAAGAATTCTAATATGTCCCCACCTCGACCAAGACAACCAGTGTACATTCTGGAGAACAAAGCAATATTTGACTTCAATGATATTAACTGCAGATCTTTTCTGCCCTTTGTCTTATTTGCTGGAGAGCGAAATAGTTTGACCATATTCTTGCTGATGACATCACCGAGAGGTAATTCGCAAGTGACAAATCTCTCCAGCTTGAACTTATATATTGACCCTGTCCCATGTCTGCTGCCATTTGCATCTGGTCCACAATCGATTTATCCATCACAATATTTGTGTCCAATGTTGTTAACTCACACTTGGTGTCAATGAAAGGATTGCCCACTTTACAAAATGAAGCCAACAGATTATCCACATTGGTGAGAAATTCTTTTTGAATACTTTGATATTGTTCATGATGTCTTTGATCTTTATTCCGTACTGGCTTGTTCTCCATAAATTCGGTGATCAATCTTGCTATCTCTGGTCCAGCATTGGACCAACGCAGGGGTGACACGGGATCACCAGTTAACCAATCACGCCGCCATCGCCTTTCACTATCTTTACCATCTGCTCATGGTTGTGATCCAGAGCAATACTGGAAAATTTATGACTTGTCTTCTGAACGACGAATTTTCCACCGCAAAAGTTCTTGTATATGTCTGGGTGTATGATTCCAAAGTAGACAGATCTCGAACATGGACTGACATCCATCTCGCATAAGGGCGTGTGATCCATCAGGAACATCCATGGTGCCATTTCTTCGCAAACAGCTATGAATAAATCAAAGTTACACTCTCTGATTGACCTCATAAATCTCATCAACAGCGATTCCAGCTGCATAACTGTATTCTAGTAGTAGAATTGCGAATGCCTGTCCATTTCTCTTTCACACCAGTTTTGAAAATTCAGAATTGCTGAGGCAATCATCATAAGCTTGGCTTTTCATGAGGTATAATGCAACCAGTGTGACTTGGTGAGCCCATCTGCTCTGCGTTACATGATGACTGTCGATGAAGCTATGATCCCTGTCTGGTGAAAGCTATCCTTTCCAGATCTTGAACTCGGATTGTGGTCCACATTATCCACTGCTCCTGTTACACATATGCCTTTATTCAGAGTGGTTGGGTAGACTACTTGCTCCCTGTAGTAGATATCACATACATCCCTGGCTAACTTTGTGGATAAGCTCATCATTCGATCATAGATATGCACAATCCATGCTGATGGAGTGAATAGATAATTGACTTTTTTCTTGTGTGAGCATGTAATAGCAGGCTGAGGTATATTGGCAACGGAGTTTCTCTGTCGGTTCTATAGTTTACAAATGTATTTTTTTCGTCTCGCTTATGTTTAACACTGTTGAATATTATGAGTTGCGAAATTGCTGAGCTAGCAAATTTGGCTACATATGCTGATTGGTGGTTAATACTTGGGCTTTCCAGGATCATGTCAATCAGACATTGTAGTTTATCTGGAACAGAATCTGCCTCACAATTACGAGAGAATGAGCCATTGGACATGTTGACTTTGTTGAACATTACTCGCCTCACGGTATTAGCAGCCTTGGCTAAAACAATGGCATCAGAGGAAGCACCTAGCTGGAACCAGCTTGCTTTATTGATTCACTAATATCATGTTCGAACCCAAGCATCACTGTACCGCCACGACCTTCAGAGTGTGCTGATAAATTGGGAACATGTTTCAGCAAATCTTCCTTTAATCGAGTACTGTGTATTTTACTGTCACTCTCAATTCCTAACTGTTTCATTCTATCACTGTACATTTTGCGAAGATCCGACAAAAGGAATACTGGACATATATCAGCTTCTCTTTCTTCATTGATATATGACACTAACTCAGACAAAACTTGACATTTAAAAAAAGAATTTTCAGTTTGGCGTTCTTGCTCTCTACTTGCTGTCCGTTCTCTGTTGTATAACTCTGTGAGGCATCGTCTATGGTACTTAGCATCCTGAGCAACCATATATGGTGTGTATAATTTGACGAGGAGTTTTTTGTCATCCAAAAAAATTCAGCTGCTCTCTTGACGTTAGATGTCACTTCCTTTGTTTATGTTTGATGTAAAAATGTGCCATTCACTATATCGCAGTCAAAGAAGCAAACATCTTTTGATTGTTTGTCTGGCGATCCAATTATTTATCGTGTTTTCACCACAGGTATTAGGCAAAAAACATTTGTTTTTTTAATTTAATAAAAATCTCGGAAAGGTATCTATTTCATTTTTGATAGAGGTCAGCATTTTTCTCTACAAAAGCAACATTTTATTTTTTATTGATCTGTAATTGCAGCACTATGTGACAAAATAATCATAGTTTAAAAAAAAGTTTGGTTCGCCGTCGTATTTGAGATTAGTGAACATAGACAAACATTTAAAGTTGATAAATCAAATTTATTTGGTTGGTACCCGAAACGTCCGTCCAATGAAAAATAAAAAAATCAAAGAATCCGACCCCTAAATCACCGAAATCTATACTCTAATCATCAAACTAAATAGCCCTATTGTCAAACAGACGTTGTTTCACGGAGGACAGATAATTTGGGTTTGGTACTCAACGTACATCGAGTTTAATAACGATTTTTGTCTTTTTTTTCCGTCAGTTTTACAGATTTATTTTCGCGGGAGGCCATTTTTAAAGTGCGAAACAAACTCGAGAAACGCTGCAGTAAATGACTCCAAAATAAAATAATTTTACATCGATAAAAAAAAATGTTTTATCTAATTCCTTATCTGGTGGGTATTATATATCCACCGCATGATTTTTGTCATTAAGAATGCCGGATATCAATTAAAAGAGAGATATTAAAATTAATTTAATAAAGTTCAAGTTAGTTTCGCTTTCAGTTTTACAAAATGGCCTCCCGCGAAAATAAATATGTAAAACTGACGAACAAAAAGGACATAAATCGTTATTAAACTCGATGTATGTTGAGTACCACCCCCAAATTAGCTGTACTTCATGAAACAACGTCTGTTTGACAATAGGGCTATTTAGTTTGATGATAATAGTATAGATTTCGGTGATTTAGGGGTTGGATTATTTGATTTTTTGATTTTTCATTGGACGGACGTTTCGGGTACCAAAAAATAAATTTCATTGACAACTTCGAATAATTTTCTATGCTCACTTGTTTAAAGTACGACGGAAAGCTAAACTTTAACCCAAAATATGATTACTTGGGCACATAATGCTAGAATTCCAGATCAATTGGATAAAATATTTTGCTTTCGTGAGGATGATTTTTGACCTCCTATTTTCACTATCAGCCTTGATACTTACCTTTATATATATATATATATAATTTTTTTTTGGCCAAATACCTGTGGTTTTCACAGGACTGTGCTGGGAATCTTCAGTAGTCTTCCTTTTCCTATTTAAATGATGAACATCAAATACGGTACGTCTTTTAATAGAGGGAAGGTGTGTACTATAATCACTGTACAGAATTTTCGCATAAGGTGAGAGGACCAAGTCAATTAAATTAACCGACTTACCAGTAACACGTGTTGTAGTTCTTACAATTGCTTTAGACCACACGATACTTCTAGCATTTATATTTTTGGATGTTTTCTTCAGACAATCTGAATTAAAATCCCCAACTATTATGCATTTACGTGTAACATCTTCCCTTGCTAGTGAAAAATAGAGCAGCAGATTATATATATATTATATAGCTGAGCTACAATTTGACTCGACCCCCCCCCCCCCACCACACCAATAGTATAATCTGATAGAACATTATGGAAGAATTTAGAAGTTTTCAGCATAAACCTCTCTATTACATCGGTGCATTGGGTCATATAGCTACCTTGCTGCAGCAAGATAATAACTTGCTTCAGCAAGATAAGTCAATGTACCATTCTGATAGATACATGTTCATTTCGATAAGAAATGAGAATTTGTTCACGCTCACCGAAGCAAACATATTTGAAGCACTGAACACTCATACTGAGTCCGTGCCTCCATAAATCTGATAAATATACAACATCGCTGCAAAATTGTATATAAATAGTAGACAAAATACAACGCGAATCTTAACCAAGAATATTTTATCGAATGTGTTGCGGACGGCGCAAGGATGTATTTAACAAAAGCGGGGCTTGATTGAAATGTGAAGTCCTATACGCGCCGTCCGCGACGAGTTCTCAATTATGATGCAAGTGTGTTCTGTATTTATTCGACACCCCTTGTGTCATGGATAAGTTTAATCCCTGAATGTGAACACAATTGATGCTAAAAACTACCTCTATTACTACATCTATATATGACTGATTACGTTGCATACGTGTATCTCGTTCCAACTGGTGTCGATTAAAAGGCACAGAAGCCCGGCAAATAAATAACAAGCATACGTGCAGATATAAGAACATGCAACGTTACCGACAATCACTACTCCATGATTACTACTCCGAGATGGAAATATTAATCTTGGGACATTTTGAATAATTTTTTTGCCAGATGGGACTCGTCATCTTGAAATGATGTTTGCATATAGCCTATAGTGCATTTTATTTTTATATTTTAGGGCTTGGATCCAACACGCAGACTGAACGCTTTCAATTGGACAAACTGTGGCGACCCGTCCAATGAGCTGCTTCTGATTACCTATCTATTAATAGCCCCTGATCCTTTAGTTTTTCCGGGTAATATGCATATCGGATTCAACGTCACCATCAAAGAAATTATTGATTCCCCATTGGTTGTGAGTATAAATTAAAGGTAGTCAATCCGATCACACGGTCCCCATATCATCAAGTTACACCAACAACAACAACAACAACATTTATACGCTTTAGTTATCAGAATAACAAAATAATGCTAATAACGTGTTATTTATCAACATGTTGTTCAATGAAATATGGCCGTATTATCACTTGAGTATCACGAAATTTGGCTGTATTAGCAGTGCTAATTTAGCACTTGATTTTAGAGTTATCCACCTTCGTCCGCAATTTTGTCCGAGACCGTGGGTTTGATGACTTTATCTGGGCCACAAATCATTATACATTTCGAGAAATAACAAATTTCAAAAATTTATATCTGATTACTCTGAGCTTTGATGTGTGGGTTCCTCGACTCGAATCAATTATTTTTACCACCGAAGCCAAACAGTAATTTGGGAACGTTAATTTGGATTATGCATCTTTAATATATGAAGGTACGTGTCCAATCAAGTCAGGCTTCTTTTTTTTGGTATGCAGGATTCATGCCATTTTAAGGCGGCAGTACGCGGGATTCATTACTCGCGCCGCGTGTATACTAATGTACAAATTCTTGTTTCGCTTGGGCGCTGCCATAGCGCTGTGGGTTCTATTTATAGAATGTTAATTATTGGGACACATTAAAAGTTGTAGTGCGACCACGAGGCCGAGCCCGGTAAAAGGTGTAGTTGAGAATTTCTAATTCGTTTTTTGGCGTTTACATTATATCAATAATGTTGATTTTTTTGGTTTGTAATAAGCTATACCAATTACAAATAACAGAAATAAATAACATTCTATAATTACATTCATGGGTATATAATATATGATCTTGAGCGCGTTACCATTTCTGACTATTGTTTTCTTGTATCCCACAGTTAGCCGGTATTCGGGATATACCCCTGTCTTAAATTGTGTAATGAATTCAAATATAAGGTTGGTACGCGACTTAATTGATGGCGACAAATTGGTATTTGATGGCTGATCATTTTTCCTATTCTCGATCTGTTAATCGGTCGCTACCGTAGTTTGCTGTCCAAGACAAGCAGGCATTCAACTGCGACGCATTCGGTGATCACTGTGCCGGAAAATAGAGTAATGTGGTACAGTTAACTTTGGCAGATTACTAATAGGAAAAGTGATTAAAATAGTTTTAAAATCACTCGATGGTTTAAAATCTCATAATACACCTTCCCAAAACTGTTTGAATTTTCTAATACCGGTTATCGTCCAAGAGATCAGTAAGACAAATTGACGTTATCCCTATATTGCCCCATATCCCCAGTACCAAATACTTTCTGCCTTTTGATAACATATGTTCATGGCAGTTAAAGTGGTAATCAAGAATCCAACAAATGTTCCCGATGTGTTCATAGTATATAGCATAGTATAAATGAACATCACAGCTTTGCGAATTGAATCATCGGATAAAAATGACCATTTTGAATTCTTCGGCGGCCATCTTGCCCGCTATATTGAATTCAGTGCAATAGAATCCACTCCGCTAATTGGAATAACTGTGTGTGAATAAATTGGAATGGGTTATTGTAAACAAGTTGTCAGTGGTAAATAATGACTTGTGGTTTTTTTTAAGAATATCATTGTTTTTCCGGGGAATTTGATATCTGTATCCAGGTTGTTAGCATGGCAAGCATGTGCAATTTATGTATTGGTATTTTTTCTGAATTTTCATTACTTTCACCTCTGGTACATATATGTCGAATATTATTCTTTTATCACAAAATGCACAATTTCTCCAAAATATGCATCTACGACCGCTGTACTACAATGAACATTAGTGCGTATTAATGTAATTCAATGGCAAATATGTACTCAGCGACCATTTGGAAAATCCAAGATGGCCGCAAGGGAGAAATGTTGAGCTGCATGTTAAGTGAAGATGTGACAAGTCAATACAAAATAATTCAGTGATAATTATGCTTTATTCATGTGTATAATATGTACATAGGGTACTTACAATCGACGGAAAGCTAGTTTAAGGTACTCAATCCGACCAGAGGGTCCCCATATCATCAAGATACAACAACATTTCTTCAAAATACGCTTTAGTTATCGGAATCGATCAATTGCAACAAAATAATGCTAACCACTGTCAACTATGGTATCAAATTTCCCAAAACGTGTTATTTATCAACATTTTGTTCAACGAATTGTGGCCCTATTATCACTTGAGTATTCACGAAATTTGCCGCATTACCACCTGTTTTAGAGTTATTCATTTCCATCCGCAATTTTGACCGAGACCATTCGTTTGGCGGCGTGTTTCTGGGCCACAACAATTGAAATAACAAACTTCAAAAATCGATATCTGATCACTCTGAGCTTTGATGGGTAGGTTCCTCGACACGAATCAAATATTTTCTACATTCGAAGCCAAAGAAAGAGTAATTTAGGGGTGTTTAATCGGATTGCGTACCTTTAAAATAGGGGCGTCGTAAACAAAATGGAAACATGCATTTTAAAAATCTGTGAGGGTTTACCTTTTCCAAAAATATATAGATTTCTTAATCTTCACGAGAAAAAAACAACCTTTAATTTGAATGAATACATACGGAACCAAACTAATATGTCGGCAGTGGAAGAAAGACTTCTATACAGGATTTATTTGTCCCCGTAAAACACACGAACAAATAAAGAGCGTTCATGGTCAGTGTATTTCGGATATGGTGAAAATGAAAAAAAACTTTGTCTCAAGTATGTGCGGATAATTGGAAATGGTCAACACTACTCGGAAAACTTCAGTGAGGTTTACGACGTATACCGATCTACAAACTGTATACACTCCGAAAAAGTAAAAAGTACTCGCCAAAGTCACAACAATTTTTAACAGCGTTTAAAGGGACACAAGGCCTTCGAAGTAATTGTTTCATGAGAAATAAAATAAAATTTATAAAAGTCTGTAAAACAAATATTAACAACAAGTTAAAATAGATTGACTTTGTTTTAATTTCATCATTAGTAACTCTACCATAACGAGATTTCGCATGCCAAAACCATTGTTATGTAAACGTTACTGTTACGGTGGCATTATCGATTAAAGTCCAATTAGTCCAGTGAGATACAAAGTTTAATTAAAACTTGATTGTAAACATTGGAAAACTTCAAAGTCTTGAAAAATATCCCGAAAATCATATTTAGACTAACATATTTTAACATACGACATGATTATCGATGTTTGTTGACAAATCACTGTAACAGTTTTGTTTACATAACAATGGTTTCAACACGCGAAAGGGGGCTATTGAGGAACTACCAATATATTTCTCCTTGTTCTTCTTGGAGGCGATGTTTTTTACATATTTGTAGAATGTGTGTACATTTACCCCTTGTGTCCCTTTAATGTTTCGCACATACGTGAGAAATCGATATTTAAATTTACAATATCAGATATTAACAATGAACGCTCTTTATTGCACCGTGCTGAATAAATAATTACTAAATTCAATGACGGCATGTACGCATAAACGTATTTAAAGACATATTATGGACTTATTCGGGTGTGTGGAATTGATGTTAGTACCAAGGCGCTATGACAACCTGGGGAATGTACCATTTTACTAACATCCCCGAAAACTTCAAAGACATCAACCATACTACTCCATAGACAACATCGTCTAAACTACGCATAATTGTAAATATTTACATCTCGATTCGGAACACAACTATCGGCGATAATCAAACACAAATGATTTCGCCATCGAGAGTCATTGCATTTAATTAATATATCAGAATGACGGTGTGTGTCGTTAATTTGGATTAATATTTGTCACAAATATAACTACTTTGAGCAAGATTATTCTCAATTTCTATTTGATCACCCTACCGAAGTGTTTCACATCACTTTAATGTATTTCCCGGTCTATTTCGATGTCCCGAACTGGACCGTGATATATTGACCTTTGCTACACTAAAATGAGTCTCTCAGTGAGTTCAAAAGTGTAATATATTATTCATTTGGAGGGGTGTTAAGGTGATAATAGCAGACGACATATAAATCAAATTGTAGAAGGAGCCCTATTTACTGAGGGAAATGTTTAGATAATAGGTCGTTTTTTAAATTTATTATCTGAACATTTCCTATGGGATAACTATACTCACCAATGATGCTTTAGGAAGGAACGGGTTAAACTTATTATCTGAACATTTACTATGGGATAACTACTCATCTATGATGCTTTGGTATAGAAAGGGTTAAACTTATCTGAACATTTCCTATGGGATAACTACTCACCAATGATGCTTTAGTAAGGAAAGGGTTAAACTTATTATCTGAACATTTCCTATGTGATAACTACTCATCAATGATGATTTAGTGTAGAATGGGTTAAACTTATTATCTGAACATTTCCTATGGGATAACTACTCATCAATGATTCTCTAGTATAGAAAGGGTTAAACTTATTATCTTAACATGTTATATGGGATAACTACTCACCAATGATGCTTTAGTATAGAAAGGGTTAAACTTATTATCTGAACATTTCCGATGGGATAACTACTCACCAATGATGCTTTAGTCTAGAATGGGTTAAACTTATTATCTGAACATTTCCTATGGGGTAACTACTCATCAATGATGCTTTAGTATAGAAAGGGTTAAACAATGATGCTTTCGTATACAAAGGGTTAAACAATGATGCTTTAGTGCAGAAAGGGTTAAACTTGTTATCTGAACATTTCCTATTGACTAACAACTCATCGATGACGCTTTAGTATAGAACAGGTTAAACTTATTATCTGAACATTTCCTATTGACTAACAACTCATCGATGACGCTTTAGTGTAGAAAGGATTAAACTTATTATCTGAACATTTCCTATGGGATAAATACTCATCAATGATGCTTTAGTGTAGAACGGGTTAAACTTATTATCTGAACATTTCCTATGGGATAACTACTCACCAATGATGCTTTAGTGTAGAAAGGGTTAAACTTATTATCTGAACATTTCCTATTGGATAACTACTCACCAATGATGCTTTAGTGTAGAACGGGTTAAACTTATTATCTGAACATTTCCCATTGGATAACTACTCACCAATGATGCTTTAGTGTAGAACGGGTTAAACTTATTATCTGAACATTTCCTATGGGATAACTACTCACTAATGATGCTTTAGTGTAGAAAGGGTTAAACTTATTATCTGAACATTTCCTATGGGATAACTACTCACCAATGATGCTTTAGTGTAGAAAGGATTAAACTTATTATCTGAACATTTCCTATGGAATAACTACTCACCAATGATGCTTTAGTGTAGAAAGGGTTAAACTTATTATCTGAACATTTCCTATGGGATAACTACTCATCAGTGATGCTTTAGTATAGAAAGAGTTAAACTTATTATCTTAACATTTCCGACGAGTTTACTACTCACCAATGATGCTTTAGTGTAGAAAGGGTTAAACTTATTATCTGAACATTTCCTATGGGATAACTACTCACCAATGATGCTTTAGTGTAGAAAGGGTTAAACTTATTATCTGAACATTTCCTATGGGATAACTACTCATCAATGATGCTTTAGTATAGAAAGAGTTAAACTTATTATCTTAACATTTTCTTTGGGATAACTACTCACCAATGATGCTTTAGTGTAGAAAGGGTTGAACTTATTATCTGAACATTTCCTATGGGATAACTACTCATCAATGATGCTTTAGTGTAGAATGGGTTAAACTTATTATCTGAACATTTCCTATGGGATAACTACTAACCAATGATGCTTGAGTGTAGAAAGGGTTGAACTTATTATCTGAACATTTCCTATGGGATAACTACTCACCAATGATGCTTTAGTGTAGAAAGGGTTAAACTTATTATCTGAACATTTCCTATGGGATAACTACTCACCAATGATGCTTTAGTGTAGAAAGGGTTAAACTTATTATCTGAACATTTCCTATGGGATAACTACTCATCAATGATGCTTTAGTGTAGAATGGGTTAAACTTATTATCTGAACATTTCCTATGGGATAACTACTCACCAATGATGATTTAGTATAGAAAGGGTTAAACTTATTATCTGAATATTTCCTATGGGATAACTACTCACCAATGATGCTTTAGTATAGAAAGGGTTAAACTTATTATCTGAACATTTCCTATGGGATAACTACTCACCAATGATGATTTAGTATAGAAAGATTAAACTTATTATCTGAACATTTCCTATGGGATAACTACTCACCAATGATGATTTAGTATAGAAAGGATTAAACTTATTATCTTAACATTTCCTATGGGATAACTACTCATCAATGATGCTTTAGTATAGAAAGGGTTAAAAGCGAATATACACGAAACGTATAGTCTTCAAACCGCCTTGGTGAATTCATTACCAAAGTTCTTTTCGTTTTCACTCTAGACAGATTTTGTACTTGAGAAGAAAGTCGCTGGAAGCTGGATAAAACTGCCTTGTGTTGAAGGTTTTGGTTCGTGCCACTACGACGATTTCTGTGTAACCCTTAGCTCAATCATAGAATGTCCTCCGGCATTCGTCACCTATGATATACCATGCAAATGTCCAATGTCACCGGTAAGTACATGCAATACAATATACTATGGTAATGTCAAATTAAACCGGCGAGTTGTGGAATGTCATTCGACATACGTATATCGTGCCAATGTCCATTTCAACGTTTAGTTTAAAGGCACGTGCGGCCTTAGTTGTCGAACATTTTCATATTTGTTCCAATCACCGTAAAGAGAAAAACATTAAAACGCATACAGTTCCGTTCATATATACCATGACCATCGCGTAAACAGCATGTTATCATAAATACCTACTATATTTTACATAAGTAAGAGCCTGGTTGTGTTACAGAAGACAGCACAGTGTCACTGGCTAATCACGCACAAATGGCATAAACGCTCTTTATTAGTTCCATATCAGGAATTCACCAACAAAGAAGGCTCTTTATGTTTACCATCATAATATAAACAAACACCAGAAAAGTTACTTTTTATGCTTTTGTTTACATAACAATGGTCAAACATATGACAATAACATACTGTTTATGCGATATTTCTTATTTGTATACGGACAAAGTCTGTCTACATTTTGATGTTCTTTCTGTTTGTGGCGGTTTTTGGCGGGTGGAAATATTTTCACAGGATACCCACCGCCAAGGCCAACCGTGTCTTTAAAGGCCCATATAATTCATCACCATTTGAAACGTCTGTGTCTCAAAAGATTCCCATAGAGAAATAGAAAACAGCTGAAACCATAGAAAGATTTCCCCCGTTATGACTCCAAGAATTCAAACTAAAAATGTATTTTCAATGGAAGGGGAATAACTCTATCTTTATGATAAAGAGTTATTCCCCCTCCATTGGAAATAATACACTTTGCACCACAATCCAGAAGAAACTTAAGCACAAAAGCACGTCGGTAACTCAACAAAACAACATGTTCACAGTTTAATACACCGACAAGTTTTGGAGCGCCCTCTTTCAGATGGTATATAATACGGCATATATTTTATATAATGTGATCTGGGGTTCGAGAATTAAGTTGTCCTTTAAACATTCAGTTTAAATAACAGAATGTTCACCATCCATAATTCGTCCAAATACAACATACGTATACCGTGCCAATGTCCACCTCACTAAAATACTTTGTCCACTACAACCGACGAATATCGCGCTTAAAGTTTAAATAATGTTCACCATAATTCGTCCAATACAACATATATATTAGGATTAACTGTCATGTGGACTGTTTTTATGGAGATGTAACCGTGAGGTAAGTGGACATAACTTGTGTAAAACCCGAAGGGTTTTACATACAAGTTATGACCACTTACCTCACGGTTACATCTCCATAAAAATAGTCCACATGACAGTTAATCCTTATATTTATATACATTTAGCGAAAAAGCCACTTTTGTAAATGTATTTAAATCGAAAAGTGTATCGTGACAAAAACAGCACAAAATACCCAATAGCACCCTTGGCAAAAGTTAATAGGAACAATTTCTCTTCATATGGAAACCCGATGATGTATTAAGTCAATCCTGCGCGAGTCCAAATGCGCCAAAAACATTACGTGTTCGTCTTTCCAAACCCAATGACGTATCGATGGTGTTATGATCTTGGTGTTATGACCCGTTGCGCATTCACCGATAAATAACCGCAACTAGCCACGTGGGCACCGACCAATCAGAATGCTGGATTTAGTGATGACAACACTTAGTATGTAAATATATATATATATATATATACGTGTCATGCAATGTCAATTTAAACGGTGAGTTTACCAGTAAATCATAGAATGTCCAGCATTATTCGCACAATATAATATTTACTATATGCCAAAGTCAATTTAGAACGGAGAGTTTAAACAATATAAGATGCCCTCCACCATCCGTCCAAAACACAAAACGGTCAGTATTTTTAATAAGACATATTAAATCAAACTTTAGCATGGATTATATGTACCAACTCAAACAATTATTTGAATATGACATTATACATTTTAATTAGTTTCTCGGTTCTCGGCATTTTGTAAGTTAGTTTTTGTCAGGTTATTATTCAGTTAGAATTTATATCCGACCATATACATGTACATATACTCCCTGTTCACCGTCGGATTTGAATTCGGACTTGTTAATTATTAGAGACCTTTCGCAAATATCACGATTAAGATTACGGATAGGACACCATCACAACTTACATACGATTGTTAATTTGTGAGGCGGCATATGCCACACTATATTCAGTTACACATATATTTGATGGAAAAATTAATGTGTGTCTCTTTCAGATCCCATGTTCTTATCCGTGTGTTATACACCACACGGATGATATCAGAGCGTCCCAAGCAGCACCGTTGGCACACCCTTGACACGCAATTGCACGTAATTAAACTGCACGGGGTATATTTCGTCTCAAATAAGAACACCCGAGCATAAAGATCGAATTTTTTACCGTACACTGGCATGAAAGGTCTCTACGCGTGACACGTATAGCGGAGCAACCACCCATGCTGTGATCCTATATTGCAATAAACATATATGGTAATACTTCTAAAGGTCTAGTACCACTAAACATGGTACATTTACATGGGTGTTTGTCCTAACATCACATTAAAATACAAACTTTGATAGGGGCTAAAATAATATTGTACACTAGTTGTTTAGCCGGCCATTCGGCAAACAACCGTAACCGCGCCAAAGAGGTCAAATGTTGAGGATTCCAAAATGGTTACATGGCGGTGCCTAGATTGAGAAGTATTCAAATCTTTGCAAACCTTCGATGTGGTTTTCTGTCGGTTACAATCGTGCATGGACATTGCCATAGCGTATCTTCGTTTGTGGGTTTTCCACCTCGGAAATTCGAACTACATACCCTTGATCCAGATAAAAACCAAACTTTGGGCAATAAAATTTGCACACCACCCTTGGCTCGGAATTTTCCAACTGATACCTCCATAATTATTTTCATTTTTTGGCATTTCAAACGTAACACCCCACATGTTTGGAAATGTCAAGCTAATGGTCATATCAGTCCGGAGATTTTATCGAAACGGCGAAAGTAGTAAAATATTCGATTTTTGTTATATTCCATACCAAATATCTGTGGAGACACGACAAGACTTGTCATGGATTGTGCAATCTTACCTGGATTCTGGCCAACAAAACCAAAATGACGTAAATGGCGTCATGAACCATGTCATGACGTTTTCGCTTGTTTTCATTAAACTAACGAACGAAATTGGTCTAAATGAAACTAATAGGCCTAAATAGCATGGGAATTCTTCGGAAGTTGTGAAGTACGGTAGCGAATTATATTTTCATCTCGTTGATCCATTGCCGATTCTGCACTTTGAATAGCAATCTCCTCATAATTGCTAACCGGGAGTCACGTGACAATTTCTCAAAAATCCATACCCGTGATCGCTATTAAAGGCCCACTTAAAGGCCCACTTAATGTTCGAACCCCCAGATCACATAATATAAAATATATCCCATATTATATACCATTTGAAAGAGGAAGTCCCCAAAACATATTTTCAACTTATTCGTTGCAATAAATTGTGAACATTTTGTTTTTGTTGAGATATCGACGTCTGTTCTGTGCTCAAGTTTCACAAAATATCGGTCTGCATGCTTTTTTGGCTCTGAAGTAACGCTCTTTATTTCTGCCGTATCGGGAATAGACTAACTGGGAACGCTCTTTATTGCTCTATTGTGAAAAGTCGGCAACCATCGTCTCATAACTTGAGTAAAATTACGGATATGCGCATCTTGATTTACCTGTACTCTTGTTATATAAATTGTTTCATACCACATAAAGTCCGTTAGATATAAAGGTATGGATGTATGTAGGCCGACGTGTATTTATCGACATTGTATTTGGATCCCTGGAACTGAACTGGGATGTAAGAACATCTAACATATTGTCAAACGCCATGTCCGTTTAACATTTTCAGGCCCAGGACAACCTGCCACTGTCACTATTCACTCCCAGCGTTCAGTTCATCCCAGGTGGAGACTACCATGGAGTGTTCAACATGTCGATGAATGGTCAGCCGGTCGGGTGTTATAGCGTCTACATGTCAATCGCTAGACTATAATCCATGGAAATACTGTATATGTATACACAACAGAATGGAACGATGGTCATGGACACCTGAAAGTGGATGTGCAGCTGTCCTCTGGTGCGGGGGGGGGGGGGGGGGGGGGGGTGGTCCATATTGGAATATCAAAATGCAACTCCTAGCAGTACGAAATTTTCAAACCTAGAAATTCCATTTGTAGCACGCATTGCGTTGAAATTTACATACGGTACCTCAAGCTTTCCAATTGTTGTGGATTTGAAAAATTGCAACTGATGGCCGTTTCAGTCCAAACATATTAACAGAAAGTATGAATATTGTGGTAAAAAAAACAAAACAAATGCCACACTTATAATACAGGCTGGAATATCAAATTTATCAAACTATCATTAAAAAATTTAACCCACATTTCGTCTGAAATTTCCAACCAATGCTGTGTAAGGCATGACATTTCTAACTAATGCTGTGTAAGGCATGACATTTCCAGCTGATGCTGTGGAAGGCATGACATTTCCAGCTGATGATGTGTAAGGCATGACAATTCCAACTAATGCTGCGTAAGACATGACATTTTCAACTAATGATGTGTAAGGCATGACAATTCCAGCTGATGCTGTGGAAGGCATGACATTTCCAACTGATGCTGTGTAAGGCATGACATTTCCAACTAATGCTGCGTAAGACATGACATTTTCAACTAATGATGTGTAAGGCATGACAATTCCAACTAATGATGTGTCTCCCATGACATTTTCAACCAATGCTATTTAAAGCATGACATTTCCAACTAATTTTGGGTCAGTCATGACAGTTGCAACTAATGCTGTGCCAGGCATGACATTTCCAACTAATGCTGCGTAAGACATGACATTTTCAACTAATGATGTGTAAGGCATGACAATTCCAGCTGATGCTGTGGAAGGCATGACATTTCCAACTGATGCTGTGTAAGGCATGACATTTCCAACTAATGCTGCGTAAGACATGACATTTTCAACTAATGATGTGTAAGGCATGACAATTCCAACTAATGATGTGTCTCCCATGACATTTTCAACCAATGCTATTTAAAGCATGACATTTCCAACTAATTTTGGGTCAGTCATGACAGTTGCAACTAATGCTGTGCCAGGCATGACATTTCCAACTAATGCAGTGTCTGTGATTACATTTTCAACTATTGCTGTGTAAGGCATGACAGTTCCAACTAATGCTGTGTAAGGCATGGCATTTCCAACTAATTTTGTGTCAGTCATGATATTTCCAGCTAATTTTGTGTCATGCATGACATTTTCAACTAATGATGTGTAAGACATGACATTTCCAGCTAATTTTGTGTCAGGCATGACATTTCCAGCTGATGCTGTGTAAGGCATGACATTTCCAGCTGATGATGTGTAAGGCATGACATTTCCAACTAATGATGTGTGAGGCATAACATTTCCAGCTAAATTTGTGTCATGCATGACATTTCTAACTAATTTTGTGTCAGTCATGATATTTCCAACTCACGATGTGTCTGTCATGACATTTCCAACTGATGCTGTGTAAGGCATGACATTTCCAACTAATGCTGCGTAAGACATGACATTTTCAACTAATGATGTGTAAGGCATGAAAATTCCAACTAATGGTGTGTCTCCCATGACATTTCCAATCAATGCTATTTAAAGCATGACAGTTCCAACTAATGCTGTGTCTGTCATTACATTTTCAACTATTGCTGTGTAAGGCATGACAGTTCCAACTAATGCTGTGTAAGGCATGACATTTCCAACTAATTTTGTGTCAGTCATGATATTTCCAGCTAATTTTGTGTCATGCATGATATTTTCAACTAATGATGTGTAAGGCATGACATTTCCAGCTAATTTTGTGTCAGGCATGATATTTTCAACTAATGCTGCGTAAGACATGACATTTTCAACTAATGGTGTGTACGACATGACAATTCCAACTAATGATGTGTCTCCCATGACATTTCCAACTAATGCTATGTAAGGCATGACATTTCCAACTAATTTTGTGTCAGTCATGACATTTCCAACTAATGGTGTGTAAAAGATGACATTTCCAACTAATGCTGTGTCAGGCATGACATTTCCAACTAATGCTGTGTCTGTCATTACATTTTCAACTAATGCTGTGTAAGGCATGACATGTCCAAATAATTTTGTGTCAGTCATAACATTTCCAGCTAATTTTGTGTCAGGCATGACATTTCCAACTAATTTTGTGTCAGGCGTGATATTTTCAACTAATGATGTGTAAGGCATGACATTTCCAGCTAATTTTGTGTCAGGCATGATATTTTCAACTAATGATGTGTAAGGCATGACATTTCCAGCTAATTTTGTGTCATGCATGATATTTCCAACTATTGCTGTGTCTGTCATGACATTTCCAACTAATGCTGTGTCAAGCATGATATTTCCAACCAATGATGTGTAAGGCATGACATTTCCAACTTATTGTGTGTCAGTCATGATATTTCCAACGAATGCTGTGTCAAGCATGACATTTCCAACCAATGCTGTATCAGGCATGCCATTTCAAACTAATGCTGTGTCTGTCATGACATTTCCAACTAATGCTGTGTAAGGCATGACATTTCCAGCTAATTTTTTGTCAGGCATGATATTTCCAACTAATGCTGCGAGATTTTATTGAAGAAATATGCCAAGAATGCGGGTATACAAGATTCGACTGGTTTAGTGTCAAGATTGACCATGTTGACATCAATTGTAAAACAAGAAATGTATAGTCTATGAGAATGCGGAGATTTTGATAAAACTGTATATGTCGCAGAACGGGTCGGGAATTGCAGGACGGAATCATCGAACATTAATTTTCCGAGATATTAGACTTGGTCGTGACAAACCATGCAGTGGTTAATTATTTTAATGTAGTGAATCACTCAATACGTGACATTACAGTGTCCGTATTTGAGGCTTTGAGGGCGGGTCTCAACCCAAGACAGGTAAAGGAAGATAAGTAATGGTTAGAGCACACGAATTGTTCTTTACCTGAATCAATCGAGTCAAAGACGAGATTTATTCTGGTAAAGAACTATTCGCGTGCTCTGACCGACTTAGATCCCACATAATTCAATCAACTGGAAATGTGCCGTTTTGACCACGACGCACAATCCGTGCGCTGGCCGCGATTGGACACAATAGTCGGTTAGCCACGCCCAACAACGTGATTAACATGAACTGATCGCCGTTGAATGTGAACAGATATGTTCGAAACGACACGGACTGGTCCCACTTTGAAGCGCCCGTGCGACTTGTCTGTTATGAGTTATATGTGCATAACAATGGGATAATCATTGAACTATTCCTTCGCCAGCCTTGGTAATTGGTGTGCTTTACCAAAAATCAGGGAACGATTGCAACAATGGGATTGTGCTCTAATATTTATTATAAAGTTATTATACAATGTTGTGTGCAGTACATGTTTGTGCTTTTCTTGTACGTGTCCAGGTTGTGGTGACAAGTCATATTGTACGAAACACGCAGTGCAATGGAAGACACTTTTGTGCGTGCGGATTGTGAAGACAACTGGAAAACACAGTTACCCGTTTCGAGTTCTAAACTTCAATGTTTGCACAAAACATTCCTTGACAATTTTTTCCTTCAGTGGAATAGTGAAGTATCTCAATATATACAGTCACGAGGAGAATTCTATCGTAACTTGAAAAATTGTCATTCACTTAGTCGTTTTTATGTTGAATGTCCTTTTAATTCAATTATCTCGCTACAGAGAATTCGTATATCAAATCATATATAGATTAGGCGTTGAGACTATGAAGTGGGCAAAATCTAAGAACCAAAAGAACGGGATGTCAACAACCTGGACGAGTACAAGAAAAAAAACATACTGTGTATACACAACACTGTATAATGACATTTTTATTATCTATCTGTGTGTTTATCCAAATTTTGGGAATAACACTTGTGTGGTTATTTTTGGTATTTGTCGGCATTTGATACTCTATAAAAGCCTGTATTTGATCATCAGAAAGCATACCTCGTTCCACAAATGTTGATTATAGTTGCATGCGAATTTTAATCCAGCACTTGATTTTCCGCGCTACATATGAGTCGATATGAGTATTATCTTAGTTTAGTGATGTTACCTAGCAATTAACCTACAATAAACCAACAAACTTCCCAATTCTAAGCAAAATTTTCATGTCTCGAAACAGCAATACCTTTGAAAAATTCAGACTATTAAATATAAATAAAGTTTTTTCATAATAATTTGTTATAATCAACGTAACATAAATTAGGCGTTGTACATGTGTGTGGTTTATCAGTAACGTGATACCGGGCGCGCAGTGCATTGGTGTATATCGCCTCACACGTATGTCCTAGTAAAGTAACCTGAAAAAAAGATTATTCAGAAACTTCAGACTGTAACAGAGGCTGATATAATTGCGATAGTTAAATTTTATAGTCAAAATTTGTCGTAAACTATGTGGAGTCCAAGAGTAAAATATTTACCTATATACTCAACCAATGTTCTGATGCAATGGACATTTCGAACTATTAAATGAGGTTTTGATCAACAATTCATCTATGCAGAACCATAAAGTCAGAACAAAATGTTTCAAAAAATAGAATTATATCCCGTGTTTACAAGTAGAAAAAGTCGTACTCGCACAAGTCAGTCACGTGTAGAGAACACGCATGTATCTGACGTTAGAGTTACAATCACCCGCTCACGGACAATCGTTAGAAGCGGAATCTCTCTATTAAGTCATATGGTTTTATCCACTTGTACCAACCAAGGCCCTTGTTCGACTTATGTGTGTTTTGGTAAAACAAATATTTCTGAAAACTAATTTAAATGAATCAACAAAATCATACAAACTGAAATTTTTATATTGTGACCCAGTACACTAATTTGTTTATCAATTAGTTCAAACTAATTATCTTTGGAGGAACATATTTTTACTTGAAATGCAGGAATGATCATGTGTTGGGAGTTCCATCAGGAATGATCATGTGTTGGGAGTTCCATCAGGAATGATCATGTGTTGGGAGTTCCACCAGGAATGATCACGTGTTGGGACTCGGGACTCGGGAGTTCCATCAGGAATGATCATGTGTTGGGAGTTCCATGATGATTTTAAAGGAATCTATTTTACTCTTTATTCTGATTATCTATACTAATAAAACTCAATTATGTTTGTTCGTTTGTCCAAACGGGTGGACCCTTAGAGTTGATTATTTGTATATATATAATTTTACCCGGAGTATCTTATTAGATAGGTCCCATTGACATCAGATGTCTTAGAAAGACCAGTCGAGACTCCGCATGGAATGTTGTAAACTATTTGAGCGAACACACCGCTCTTTATTCATACCATACCAGAAATAGATCAACGGTGAACGATGTCCTGTACGGATATGTTGCGCACAACAGAATCTTCAGTTTCCGCAACGAACACACAGATGCGACATTCAGAATTTCTACTCGAGAAATCTGACACTAAATTTGCACCTTCCTATATGTGACGAACAGATACTTGGTATCGACTGACAACCGTTAGGAATGTAGACAACCGCGGGCTGGCGGAAAAATCGCCCCTGCACAACTTTTCAAATGTTTGTACACATGGTTTGCTGTCAGTGAGAAGACACACCTGTTGCTCACTCTCGACAATAAAAGGGCTGAAATGTTTTACAGCAGCAACTATGCTCAGTGCTTCTATCTCACATG
The DNA here is from genome assembly GCA_032622095.1 of Siphonodentalium dalli. NCBI lineage: Eukaryota > Metazoa > Mollusca > Scaphopoda > Gadilida > Siphonodentaliidae > Siphonodentalium > Siphonodentalium dalli. The sequence continues at coordinate 32,138,546 of CP136065.1, forward strand.
GATGCCACGATACTTGCTGTTTCCGTAACTTCGAACTGAAGAATCCCGCGATATGGTTTGTCATCGCGCACTACACACAGGGTTGCGCCGATTCCACGTTGTTTGACCGATCCGTCGGTGACGATCCACATCTGGTCACTTCGTCGAGGCATTGTTATTGACTTGGAAGCTGTAAGGTGACACTGAGCATTGGCAAAATCGGCCAGTAATTCGTCCGACCATACGAGTGTGTCACTTGATGTGGCACCTGCGACAACGTCGTCCAGAGGAGCAAGTAACTGTGCACACTGCGAAATCACACGAGCAAGAATTTTATATGACCAAATAAAGGCTCTCATTCCTCGAACCGTAGTGGGACGGGTGCACGTCGACAATGTGGCAATACGGTGACTACTGGCTTCCAAATGGCCATTGCTCCATTTCTACCCAAGACTTGTGGTAGACTTGGGGGCTATAACGGTTTTACTGGAAGAGAGTTTGAGTCCGCGCTCATCAAACGCTTGGAGTACACGAGTCCAGTTATTTAACAGTTCCTCTGGGCTGTTCCTGCCACAAAAAGGTCGTCGGCCAGCTTTGCAACAACGCCTTCCTTCACAAGTTCTCCAAGTACACGTGACACGAGTTCTTCAAGGGCTGTATCGGAACCAGGCATCCCCATTGCTGTTCGAACATACACTCGAAAGCCTTTGAACGGTGTTGCTACGCCACAATACTTCGAGAAGCTTTAGAGACAGGAATTTGTTAAAACGATTTTGTCAAATCCGATACCACAGCATATCGCCACTGCGCAATCTTTCGAAGGGTAGAATCTACATCAGGCAGTACCGATGGCTGGGGCTTACTGTAACGCCCAACATCTGCAAACGCTGTCACAAGCCGATATCCACCGTTTGGTTTCTTGATTTAAAAAGATGGGCTGAGATACTCAACAGCAACATCGATCTCCTCTGGTTTCTTGAAAACACCCAATCCCTCTAGTTCATCAAACTTTTCCTGTAATTAGGCAAGCTTGTCTTTTGGATATTGTGGAACTCTGCCTTTTCTTTGTGGCGGTTCAACGGGACCCATGTTGACAACATTCTCAAAATTGCCCTTCGCGCCATTGTGTCCAGGAAAATGTGGGTCGAATACAGCATCATACTGAGCCAACACTACTTTTTTATGCCCACTGGTAGAATGTTATCCGGATCCAGAGCTACTGTCTGGGAGTGTAAGCTCGAATTCTTCATACGTCCACTTGCATGTGACATTGTTGTGGGAGTTCGCCCATTTGCATGCTCAAAATCTTTATTTTCACTCTTTTCAAACAGATTCTTAGTTTCTTGTGATGTAGAATGAAGAGTGGCGGTCTTGTCTTGTGTGAACGTGCTGTTTATACTACATTTGCCTTGAGTGATAGAGCAAGTTGAGAAAAGTTGAGTCCATATCTGGCAATGTTTCATACACATGCAGAATTTGTCCAAACTGTTCGTTTTTCTGGAGACTAATGAGTTTGTTTGTATTATTCGGAATTCGAATTCTACGCCCAACAGAGTTTATCAGAACAGGCGGTGGTCAGGGTTGTGAATTGAATCGGTTTCCCTCACATCAGGGTTCAAGAGCAAGAACTGAATCAGAATCAATGTCTTCCGGCAAATGTATTTCTAGGAAGTCGCCAGGCCAAATGTTGGTTCTCTTTGTAGGAGCCCTCAAAATATGAACCTTTGTTCGACGCACCGAGTGGGGACCCGAGGTATCTTCTTGGTGACCATAGAAAAATGAAGCAATGTCGCCAACATTTACAACAGATTGAGCTGGGCGTACACTGATGTCGTTTTGTAAGATGAGGGGGTACACAAGCCAAAATGTCCACGTCAAGGTCCTCAACAACAAGAGCATCGAGTGTGAAAGAAATCTCATCCCGCGTTAATGTAAAATTTAGTTTCCCCAAGAAGTCTGAGTGGCTTGATTTTGTTATATTCAGTCCAAGGTCATTAGCCAGTGTTGACTTTATCATATTAGTTTCTGCTACACTGTTAAGCACACAGGGAAATGTTTGTAAAATGCATTGATGAATGGTGATTTCTTAACAAGAACACGCCTCGCATTTGTGCTGTTGTCCCCTATCACAACCAAACGGGCGTTTTCCTCATCTGGTGAATATCCATCATGGTCGTCATCTACGATGATTGATCGAGTCCTGGTCATGAATTTCTTGTCACTGGCCGGTAGGAACGGACATGTGATGAGAAAATGAGATATCTCTCGTCGCTGTGCTTGTTTACAGAGAGGACACGCCTTTACGTAGTCTCTCTGTGGCTTAGAATGTGTGTCCGCACGCGGGTGAGTTGTCCTTTATGGCCTGGGATTTGCACCTGTTCGCATTATTCTTGAATCTTCCGCACTTTTCACTTCATCTAGTAATGAATCTAATGCATGTGAAATTTCAGGTTTTATGGTTGCTAATTACCGTGAACGTAACTCGGTTCCGTATCTCTGCTTGCCGAGCTTAGGCAGGTCTGCATGTAACAACCACAACCAAGTAAGAACAATTATATTCTCCAGAGTAGGCGACAATTCCTCATCATCAGTGACGGCTTCTCCATGATGAGTAATTCCAGCATGTCTGGTCAGCAAATTATCATCAATAAATGCCACTAGATGCAGCTGCTAGACGTTGATATAAGTCCTCTGGGCGCTCATCTGGTTGAAGATTTGTGGAGACGAAATCGAGAAAATGTCCACCTTTAGAGTTGAATCCATAATGGAGACGGACGGTCTTCCATTCACGGTCAATAGATGTGGATGACTTTATTATCGAATTTCGAGAAATCACTGGACAAAAGTTTGCCACTTGGCCAAGCATTAGTTCAAGGAAGGTCACTTTCTGCTGAGCAGTTTTCCTCAAATTTTCTGCCATGGGAGCTGCATCATTTGTCAAACCACGGAGAGGGTCGGCTTTATCCCTTTTAAGCCACGGAACGCCTTCTATCAAGAAAGGCGAAGTTCTCATCTAGTGATAAGGAATATTATAAGTTTGCTCTCCAATTTTCGAACGATGTCACTGTTTCATTCTTTGTTAAACACCATTGTTTCGGTGCCCGTGCTGAAGCCATTTTGTTGTTGGAAAGTTCAGCAGATCACAAAAGTTTGAATCTTGGCGTGCCAATAGCTTTAGTAAGATAATTACCACGCCGGACTTTACTGGGGACATTACCTCCCTCGAGATGTCGCTCGTAAGCTGATTTCCGGTATTCTAAAAAAGGCAACCCGACCATGGATCTGGAGCGGGGTGTTGCAAACAATGGAATCACATGACACTCAATCTTTCTAGATCTTTTTGGATTCGCGCTAAAACGAAAGCCGAATAAATAAGCTATCATTTAGTGCTCAAATAAACCACCGGGATCAATTAGAACCTGATAAAAGAATTTTTCGAAAATTAGGCGAACAGTGTAATTGGTCAATCAGAACTTCACATGGATAAAAAGTAATATTTGAGACAATTCACTGAATAGTTGTCACTTCCGGTTTTGAAATCCTGAAGCAAACCACGTTTACGACGGGATGCTTTTTACGAAGCAAAAGCTATATTAATTGAATATTAACAATATATTTCACTTGTTTGTTTTGTGGTAGGTGAAGCTAAAAATTAAATACGTATTTCTGAGTGCCATGACCTTGTTCCCATTGCCTCCGACACAACTTATCAATTATTGTCATTGCTGATTGCCGTTAATGCGTTATCAGTTTTACTAGTCACCTGAGTACCTGGTCAAAACAGCTGATCGCTACAGGTGTTAGATTATATTTTATTTTGATAGCATTCATGTGTATACATGTTGACAGTGCAGTGTTACAGAAAAGAGTATAACTTTATGGGTATATAAACTGTGTTTATTACTGTTTAACATAAGTAAAATTGGTTTCTATAGATTATACCGTAACTTTGATGTATATGTAATAATCTCATTTAAAATATTGAAAATCAGTTGGGTGCACTCACTGCACTGTCACATGGATGAATGTTATCAGGATAACATAATAAGCAGGTCAATTCCCATTTATCTTCCAATATGATCCCCAGTGTGCTCAGGGGGACACAGATGTTAGTTAATTAAGGGGGAGGTCAAGTGACACATTTTGAACTTCACATTCTTGGAGTTCTAAAGATGTGAAAGGCAATATTATCAAGATCAAATCAAGGACATTCAATAAAGTGAGCTGGAGTGTGATTCATATAACTTAGCTGCAGCATGCTGTGTCGTTCTGTAGGCTGCATTTCAGATATATATACATTATTCGCAAATTGTTCCAATTTTCTTTCGATTTTTCATGTTGTCCGTCACTTGCCCCTCATGGCACATTCATTACTGACAATAATTCCATCAGTTTCATCATATTTCAACAGAATATAACCTTGAGTAAAACAAGGATACACTATTACCTAACTGAATGAATCCTGGTGTGTTCTATGTCATGGGTTTGACTTTGGAGCATTTCTCGAAATATGAATTTCTCATATCTTAAAACTGAAATTTTTTCAAAGTCAAATTTTCTAACTTAGACCAATTCTAAGTTGTGAAACTCAATCAAATGGTTATGTTTATGTTCTAAATTACTACAATATGCAAAATAGTTCAAAAAAATCTCAAAAACTAAAAAGCATGTTATGTTGCTAACTTTACCGGTGGTCACTACGTCGTAATTAGGTGACGGAATCGATCATATACTCCACTTGAATGTTGTTAGATTATCCGTGAAACGTCCGACGGAGGAGTGTAAGTTCTTAAACTCTGCCACCACGCCAGTAAAACAACAGGATAAAGAGTTTAGATCAATGGAATGACAATAATTATCTTATAGCAATCGACAGCCTACATGTCCAATTATTACCATACGTCTTCCCAGCTGTTCGTACTAGTCACCCAAAGTTTTGAGTTACGCAAAGAAATAGAACTCTTTGTTAACTAATTAATAACAAAAATCACGGGATAGAATGCCACTATAACCAAAATAATTGATTTGAACAACAGGGTGATACCCGGTAATGACCAAGGTGTTACTGGTATTATACATGGGTATAGAAATGGTCACTACGGTGGAGTTACTATACCGTTTGGTTATGAATCCGCGGTCTATTAGCGGGTCGTCATATCAAAAGTTGAAGAAGATAATACGTCCATGGGGCTCTTGTTAATTATGAAATTTCCAAATTGCAACTGTTGGCCAAAGTTGTGTCTCATCCACCCCATTGCTTCCCGTGTCCATGCCTTCGGCTATACAATAGGTCATAGATCAAGATTCACACTGGCAAAACAACATTATCTTGTCCTCAAAAGATACGACACTATTTGAATTCGTGTCGGGACATGCGACCTCTCATCATCAGATGATAATCTGGTAGTCGATAACAGTTGAATAGCATTTATTTGTCACATCGTTAACACACATACGCAGGAGAACTGTACACTAATTATGAAGATATTTGTAGTTATTTCGTTGTTTATTCTTGGTTATGGCTTTGCTAATGTCGTACAGTTCGACCGGAACACGGGCGATGATGAAATTTCGGCATTTCTCGAACTATTATCCATGAATCTGGTTCCAGAGAGATTCAAGCCGGATAGTTTTTTCGAAGAACTGGTAGGTGTCTGTGCGGCAAGTTATCTATATCTTTACTAAATTGATTCTCCCATCAGTTATAAAAGCATGCAGTAGAATGTTCCATTATTCATTTGGAGGGGGGTTCAGTTAACAGCAGCAGACGACAGACAGGCGAAAAGACAATGCAAGTGTAGAAGTATTCATATGTATTGGCGGGAAATGTTCAGATAATAAGTTCGATATTTTACAGCACTATAAAATAAAATTTGCAGGAACCTATGCCGGGCTGATGGGTGGCCCGAAGGAAAAAAACGCGTTTTTTACACCCTCATGCAAATTTGTTACTAAAGACCTTTTGTGCCCTTATATGACATTTGTAACAGCTTAAAACATATTATAAGAATTTATAACTGCAAAAACACCATATTTATGTTACTGGGACCTCATATGGGCCTTAGTAGAGATGACATTGAGCTAAATGGTATGTTGCATATGGGGCGGTGGGGTGAAAAAGTTCCTTCCCGACACCCTTCGGAAAGTAGATTCGAGAAATGAAAACTGAAATACATACATTTGTCTTGATGTAACTAAAGCCAAGATCATTGTGTGCATGGACAAAGAGCGAGCAACTGTCTCAAGCATTAATGTGACTATCAATGGCTAGAATATAACTGTCATCACACTGTTCATCTGTGCACCAAGGCAATCAGTAACATATTTGCATGTCTATCAACTCATATGATCTGTTACTCTCACAACACCTAAAATATCCAAGTCTGGCATAGCGACTGTTTGTCATTTATTATAACAGAGGTTGCTCCAGTAGAATTAACAAAAGTGTTGAGGCATAATCCTGGATAATGGGCTGGTTGACAGACTAATCGGGAAATGGTTAGAAATTATGGAATTGTGTGTATCCTGTACAATGACCTAAGTTTGCATATATAAGTAAACTTGTCCTGATGCAACTAATGCCTAGATCATTGTGTGAATGGAAAAAGAGCGAGCAACTGTCTCAAACATTAATGTGACTATCAGTGGGTAGAAAGTATCTTTCATCAGTGCATCAAGCCAATCAGTGAATTATTTGCATGTCTTTCAACTCAGATGATCTCTCACAAGACCGAACGTATCCCAAGTCTGGTATAGTGCTGTGACTGCTTGTCATCTGCCGGTATATATATAAACGAATAGGACCTGTCCGGATTTTTCTCTCAGACCCCTGGGCCGAGTTCAACCAAATTTTGTGTGGTGACTCGGGGTACCTTGTCGGATGTTCTAATGGTGTTAGTTTTTCAAAATAATTTAGTTTAAAAATAAAATAAAATTGGTTTGTTAAATTGAGCAAGGAATTCAATCTTTAAACAAATATATATCAAAACAATATATATATATCAAAATGTTTCAATGACCAAAGGGACTGCCGCTAAATGAAGGCTCTGGCTAAGATCAAAATGTTTGCGAAGTCCCACAAAGGGCTCACAGGTAACATCCGATGGTGAATATAGGCTCCCAAAGGGAGCCTGTTTCAGCTAGTTTAGTATAATAGAAGTAAGTTGCTCCAGTAGACTAACATAAGTGGTATGGAATATGATAGAAAATGGGCTGGTTGACAGACTAATCAGGAAATAGTTAGACATGATGAAATTTTGGGTATTCTGTACAATGACCTAGGTTTACAGATGATCAGAAATTTTTAAAAACATTGTTTTTTCAATTAAAACAGCTTCTGAAACAGGTTAAACTGTTATTTGAACTAATTGAGATAATTCCCAGTCATATGAGTGAAATCAGTAGAGTTTTATACGATTTTAGACCAATTTTAGTGAAATTTGGGGGGTGGGTGTCAAAAAATTGGGACTAAACAATTATTTTTTTTGGCAGGTTTGGGGGGTGGTGGGTCCCCGAAAATGCCAGATGCAAAAAAACGGCATAGGTTCCTGCAAATTTGTTACTACCCCCCCCCCCCTGCACTGTCCACATTATTTTTACGAATGGTTTCTTTAAACACCCTTATACACATCAACTAATTTACGGCCTCGGTAATCTCGTGGTTAAATAATCTCCGAGATGAACGGGAAGTCCCCAGCTCGCGACAGCTCATTAATATTCATGTTTCGAAATAATGCACCGTTTACTGTTTTGATTGACATGCGACAATGTCCACATGTGTTAATAACGATTGTCGTAACCTTAAGCAGAATAGTATTTTCTGTGGATAGATTCGCTTTGTTGAATATTATCTTGTTCTTGTTTCAGCTCAATTTCGCCATGCAAGATAAGTCATGTTTTGATGCGGCCTCGGTTTGTCCATCACTTCCGATTTCCGTAATAGTTATTGTTAGAAACATTAAAATGGGCGGGTTTTTTTCGACTAAAGTGACAATTCTGTAATAATTATTGGTTTTGCGGGAAGCTATTGATGGTCAAGCAATGATTATTCGACGCGCAAATAATTTCTCCCGTTTGAAATAAACCAAGGGAGTCCATGGACCCTAAGTTGTTTGAAATGAAATATGATCTAGTTTTAATTAGACTTATCATTTGTATATCAGCGTGGAACACACAATTCGCCCTCAATCATCGGTGATGTCGCATATTACAGCAGCCTATGGGAAGACGGTCAACGGTAAATTTAACAAGCTCACATCAGTATGATGTTCCGATGATGACTACGAACCGCAGAATCAACGCTACAACGGATTCCAGGATATCCAGATTCTCTCTTTGAAGATGTGTCACAACATGATGATGATCATCATCATTATCGTCATCATCGTCATCATCGTCATCATCATCATTATTCATCATTATCATCATCATCATCAACATCATCATTATTCATCATCATCATTATTCATCATCAACATCATCATCATCATCATCATTATTCATCACCATCATCATTATTCATCATCATCATCATCATCATTATTCATCATCATCATCATTATTCATCATCATCATCATCATCATCATCATCAACATCATCATCAACATCATCATTATTCATCATCATCATTATTCATCATCATCATCATCATCATCATCATCATCATCAACATCATCATCAACATCATCATTATTCATCATCATCATCATTATTCATCATCATCATCATCATCGTCGTCATTATTATCATCATCATCGATCATCATCATCGATCGTCATCATCGATCATCATCCGCAACGAGTTCGATAAAAAGTTCGAGATTATGATGCAAGTTGTGTTCTGTATTTATTCTACACCGCTGGGTTAGATATGTTCAATCAATTACTATCATCTTCATCGATACCTTTATTGTAAGTTTAGTCTGACGAATAACCAGTAATGATCGGGGCATCACCCGAAGCGGATCGTTCACGTCATCTTTCTTGGCGACAACGTCAACACGAATAATTCCGGCTTGTATTCCACCAGAGGTATATCAAAATATGTATTCAATGGCTCGGATTCTGTTGAATACACGTACCTCACGTCAATGGGTGTAGAATAAAAAGCACGGGAGCTCGGCAAGCGACTATCGATTTATGGGAGAGGCGGGCGGATGTAAGTTGTGCCCCGATTCCTCTTGTAATATTATATTACAATAAAAAGATGTTTAAACAAACACAAATAACGATTTCAAGCATGTGTATACACGAACCGACATTCACCACTCCGTGATTATCCACATACACGATGGGGCGGAGACAGGGATGGAGAGAGAGAGAGCGAGAGAGAGAGAGAGAGAGAGAGAGAGAGAGAGAGAGAGAGAGAGAGAAAGGAAGAGGGAGATAGGGAGATAATAATCTTGGGACATTTTGATTAATTTTGTGTCTGATCGGACTCGTCATCTTGAAATGATGTTTGCATATATATACCTTACTCGTATTTAAATTCGCGCAGTACTATATTCCGCTCAGTTTTGAATTCGCGCATTTTGAATTCGCGCACCCGGGTGCGCGAATTCAAAACTGACAGAAATATGTTCGTAAATGTCTTGTATTTGATGACAGTTTCAGTTCTTAACTATCACTAACGATACATGTGTATATACAAAGACAACCTCGAAGAAAATATGCATCGAATATAACACAACTGCACCATCATGTCATTGTGAAGATGTCTGCTTATATGCATGCATGGTACAATTTATCATGCTGGTATTTAATAAATATTTATGGACATCCTGCAGGATGGAACTGAACTTGACTTGACTTGCTGATTTCAGAAAGAATCAACTCTTGGTTGCGTGTTTTGAATGCATAACTAATTGAGATTGTTTGACCGACCACAGTGTCACCCCATGCATGGTTGTGAAAGAGTGCTTTCGTGCGCCCCCATGCTACAATATTTGTATTTCTTAGAAGCATTTCAATACGAAAGATCGACCCATGATTAAATGCTTTACGTGTAGCCTATACATATGGATAATGTCGTTAAGATTCGTTTCCCCGCATGCATGTAAATATATAATTGTTTATGCTCTATCTAAAATAACTCTCTTATATTCCTTTGGTATAAACTTTTGAGTCGTATTATTTTTCGCTCAGTTTTACGAGTAAGGTAGTTCGTTTTGTTTTGTTATGTTTTAGGGTTTGGATCCAACGCGCAGACTGAAAGCTTTCAACTGGACAAACTGTGGCGACCCGGCTAAGGAGCTGTTTCTGATGACGTATTTATCAGTAACCCCTGATCCTATAGTTATCCCGGGTAACTTTAATATGGCATTCACCGCCAGCGTCAAACAAACTATTCAGTCCCCGTTGGTTGTGAGTATAAATTATTATATATCGACTAGTGTGCTATCTTCAATTTGATTGGTCGATGGCTACAAATGATAAATCCGTGTTGTGTGGTCAACATCGAACTCCTTGACATTTCTGGGAACCACACATATTTTTTTAGTTGCCTCGATTTCAGTTTCAATCTGAGTCATGAATCATGAATATGATATCGGTACTAATTTTGTTAATACCTGCGGGTACTTTTGTCCGGGTGTGTTTTGGACGGGTCAAATATTGACCCCGACCTGACATTGACCTTCAAAATGGTCAATTCAAGGTCAAATCGGGTAAATCTGGCGGATGTCGATGAAATTTGATACCTAAGGATACTTTTGTACGGGGAGTGTTTTGGACGGGTCAAATCGTGACCACGACCTGACCTGGACCTTCAAAATGGTTAATTCAAGGTCAAATCTGGTAAAAATGGCTAGGGATACTTTTGTCCGGGGAGTGTTTGGACGGGTCAAATCGTGACCCCGACCGACATTGACCTTCAAAATGGTCAAATCAAGGTCAAATTGGATCCAATTTCGCATGCGACCGTGTCCTTGCTCATATACGCTCACAACAAAGCCATGGGACGAATCAGCCAGTGGCGGGCTAATCTGCTAGTAATTATATAAATCCCATCGCAAATCGACATAACATGCATTACCTGTTCCACAAAACCGTTATGTATCTGGCGTTTGAGATATAGTCTGTATACAGTATATTAAATATACGACCACCCTTAAAGTTTATAGGCATATATGTATTCATTTTCAAACTATTACTATACGAAGTTTGGTGGAGTTTAGGTCAATAATGAATGTCTTTTTAGATGTTTTGTATTACGCGTTTGTGTATGGGCGGCCATTCGGTCGGAAATTACATGAAATAAAAGTTAATGGTGGTTTGTGAAAACAATAGCAATCTATTTCAAACCAATAGTCTCCATTTTCAAACCAACGGTCGTTCTTGGATTCAATAAGAAACAATTCCGTTTTAAATAGATATAGATTCATTATCAATGTTGACCGATGCAAAATTAATGTTCTATTTTAATTTAATAGTATTCATTCTTCAACTAATATCTAATAACAAAAAAAATTAGTACAGCCATCACATATTCAATAAACGTACATTCCATTTAATCCGATCGTCATACATTCCATTTCAATAGCCATATTTTCTTAATCAGTAGCAATCTATTTCAAACCAATAGTCTACATTTTAAAACCAGTAGTCGTTTTTGGATCCAATAAGAGAGAATTCCGTTTCAATGAACAATGTAAAAATTAATAACCAGTTCTCGAATTAACGCTAGAGGTATCTGGCGGTCATGTTTATTTGGGACATGACAATCTGCGGGATGGGATGGAATATGACAATCTGCGGATCCAACAGAATTTCAAATTGCGTGGAGCGGCCGATATCTCGAGGAATACAGCACGTAGAGGGCTCCTTTTGATGTCCAACGAAATGCCGATATTCGTCCTAGTCACACATATTAACTCCGCCACTGACCATTATTCGGTCGATAACTGACCTAGCATAAAATTGTCGAAATCAAGGCCGCGGAACAGCGTGGAACAGCTGTACAAATGCATTTTTACAGCGATAACGCTATGCCCACAAGCAAACTTGGTATTAAAATGATGTTTACCATCTATTGCACAACAAAAATAATCTATTAATTCGAGCGAAGTTGTGATTTATGAACATCTAGAGACCGAATTACCCACCCATGCGAAGTTGCCACGAAACACGGAAAACTGCGTTCGACTTCAATGTTTAGAATTTAGATTTCAACAAGCAAACAACAAGTTTTAAGTATCAAATAACGCAGTGGTATATTGCGCACTCGTTTTTAGCTACAATATGGCGCTTTTAGTACGAATACTGTAATAACGAACACGCAAACACGCGCCGATAAAAACAGCTAAAAATAGACTCGATGTTTACAATTACAGGATCGATTTCAGATTATATATTCCATATAATGGGGCGTATAGTATATCAAAATGTAGATTAGACACAGGGAATGTAATTTTTTCCAAATGGGCCACTGCGCAGTGAAATTGTTGCAGAAATTCGCTCCAAGAATGAGCGCTACTTTTTCTCGTAAAAAATAGAATTGTCGACTGAAGCCGTTTTATCGTTCCAACTAAGCCGTTCTTAGCAGCACTTCATCCACACAATATGAATATACACCATGTATCAGAAGACGTATCAAACGTGATTTTTTAAAGGGATTTGCGCTCTTCATTTGTTATAATTCGCACTTAGTTTTTATTTCAGTTGTGACTAAAAGCCCAGATGCCGGAAGTAGGTGACCGGCGATTACAAGCCAAGTTACAAAATAGATTAACTGGTTTGAAAGAATATTCAAATCAAATAGTGTTTATAGACTTAAAACCTTGCGTGTGGCACTAGAATTTTAATTAAATCCATGATTGTGTAGTCTCTCGAATATCACGAACATTGCGCGCACACATTTTGTTGGGATACATGCCATCAAATCGCGACCACCTCTGGTTATTGAGATTTGTTCGTATCTCACCGTGATACTGCCAATGAAATCAATGAATTTCAGATTATCAGCTTAACCGCAGTATTTCATCATGCAGTATCTGAACCTCCCCGTGTATGACCCGCGAATAATATGAGAACCTCCCCGCATATGACAGGCGGATAATATGTTCATATGAGAACCTCCCCCGTGTATGACTGGCATATAATATGAGAACCTCCCCCGCGTATGGCCAGCGGATAATATGAGAACCTCCACCGTGTATGACCGGTGGATAATATGAGAACCTCCACCACGTATGACCGGCGGACACGTAAGTTTTTAAGTCTATAAACACTATTTGATTTCTTTTGAACAGTCTGATCATTGACATATTCATGCGTTCAACGCAGTTAATCTATTTTGTAACTTGGCTTGTAATCGCCGGACACCGGCTTCCCGCATCTGGGCTTTTCGTCACAACTGAAATAAAAAAGTGCGCATTAGAACAAACGAAGAGCGCAAATCCCTTCAAAAATCACATTTGATACGTCTTCTGATACATTGTGTATATTCGTATTTTGTGGATGAAGTGGTGCTAAGAACGGCTTAGTTGGAACGATAAAACTGCACTTGGAAAACAGTACATTCCCTGTATCGAATCCTACATTTTGATATACTATACGCCCCATTATATGAAATATATAAGCTGAAATCGATCATGTAATTGTAAACATCGAGTCTATTTTTAGCTGTTTTTATCGGCGCGTATTTGCGAATTCGCCATTGCAGTATTCGTACTAAAACAGCCATATTGTAGCTAAAAACGAATGCGCAGTATTCCACTGCGTCATGTGATACAGAATACTTGTTCTAGAAATCTAAATTCTAAACATTGATGTCGAACGCAATTTTCCGTGTTTCGTGGCACCTTCGCAAAAGGAGCCCTCTACGTGCTGTATTCCTCGAGATATCGGCCGTTCCACACAATTTGAAATTCTGTTGGATCCGCAGATTGTCATTCTATTCCATATTCCACCCCATCCCGCAGATTGTCATGTCCCAAATAAACATGACCACCAGAGACCTCTAGCGTTAATTCGAGAACTGGTTATTAATTTTTACGTTGTTCATTGAAACGGAATTGTCTCTTATTGAATCCAAGAACGACTATTGGTTTTAAAATGGAGATTATTGGTTTCAAATAGATTACTATTGATTAAGAAAATATGGCTATTGAAACGGAATGTACGTTTATTGAATATGTGATGGTTGTGAATGTGATGGTGATGGTTGTTATTAGATATTAGTTGAAGAATGAATACTATTAAATCAAAATAGAACATTAATTTTGCATCGGTCAACATTGATAATGAATCTATATCTATTAAAACGGAATTGTCTCTTATTGAATCCAAGAACGACCATTGGTTTGAAAATGGAGACTATTGGTTTGAAATAGGTTGCTATTGATTAAGAAAATATATCTATTAAAACGGAATTCTCTCTTATTGAATCCAATAACGACTATTGGTTTGAAAATGGAGACTATTGGTTTGAAATAGATTGATATTGAGTAAAAAATATATCTATTAAAACGGAATTGTCTCTTATTGAATCAAAGAACGACTATTGGTTTGAAAATGGAGACTATTGGTTTGAAATAGATTGCTATTGTTTTCACAAACCACCATTACCTTTTATTTCATGTAATTTCCGACCGAATGGCCGCCCATATTTGTGTTCGCCATAGAAAAGCTGAACACAAACTTCTGTTGTGGATTAGTTGATCCGCTGATAGGTGATTAATATCTGCCAGATGTATTTGACAGGCTAGTATTGTTAATGTTTGTCCCTCACCTAATTATTAAGTGTTTTGACAGTTAGTTGCAATCAGTGTTAAAAAAGCATAAACGAAACCAGGCGATTATTTTGTAAATAAATTTATTGCAAATAAATAGACCATGGAATGAAAATCCTTGGACGCAATTGAACAAAGTTTGTCTGGAACTTTTAGGATACTGCAAGAAATTTATATTTTCATAGCAAGATTGTCTTCTTGTAAAAAAATTCGGGAGTTTCGGGAGTTGCATATTTGCGAGAAAAACGTAACATTTTCGTCTGCATTCTCACTAAAATATTATTTTTTCCCCCTATTTATTATTACAAGTCCATTCAGACAATATGGTGATTATACTAAAAGGAATATGTGGTGTAGATTCTCATATTATCTGTCGGTCATACGCGGGGGAGGTTCTCATATTATCCACCGGTCACGGGGGGAGGTTCTCATGAACATACTATCTGCCGGTCATACGCGGGGAAGGTTCTCATATGAACATATTATCCGCCGGTTATACGAGGTGGAGGTTCTCGTATTGTCTGCCGGTCATATGCGTGGCAGGTTTTCATATGAACATATTATCCGCCGGTCATACGCGGGGGAGGTTCTCATATTATCTGCCGGTCATATGCGGGGGGGGGGGGGGGAGTTCTCATATTATCCGCCAGTCATACGCGGGGGAGGTTCTCATATTATCGGCCGGTCATACGCAGGGGAGGTTCTCATATTATCTGCCGGTCATACGCAGGGGAGGTTATCATATTATCCGCCGGTCATACGCATGGGATGTTCTCATATGAACATATGCCGGTCATACGCGGAGGAGGTTCTCATATGAACATATTATCTGCCGGTCATATGCGGGGGGGGGGGGAGTTCTCATATTATCCGCCAGTCATACGCAGGGGAGGTTCTCATATTATCTGCCGGTCATACGCAGGGGAGGTTCTCATATTATCTGCCGGTCATACGCGGGGAAGGTTATCATATTATCCGCCGGTCATACGCATGGGATGTTCTCATATGAACATATGCCGGCCATACGCGGAGGAGGTTCTCATATGAACATATTATCCACCGGTCATACGCAGTGGAGGTTCTTTTATCACATAATTTGCCCATAAAAGTAGTTTCATAATTATCGGTAAGACACACGTTTAATATCAGCGCGTTCGATGACGTCACGCCGTTCTTTATATGACTTGCGATGACTGCAGTTTATGATTATTGTTTTCGATGAATACTTCGCGTTGCTTCGCGTTTATTTGATCATGTGATAAAAGGTATCTCACACTCGTCCTATTTTATACGTAATTTATCGTCCACTAAATTCTATTTGAACCGAGGTTTATCGAATTTAGTGAACTTGGTTGATAAATTCCGTATAAAATATAAACTCGTGTGAGATCCTCTCTTTATTTGCGCCAGTCTATGCTGGACGCAAGTAATGTTTTCGGTCCGGATCTTTGTCTGTTTATTTGTCTGTCCTTCCGTGAATATGTTACGTCATACCGGAAGTACATAGAGTAAAGAATGCACATGCGATAATATGAAATTGTTGCATCAATTGCAATTTAAATCCACATATATACGTAATTTGCATTGTTATCTGGTTTTATTTTGGTAATAAATCGTTTATAAATGAAAAATATTGAATGATTTCTTTCTGGAAACCGATAAAGACGCCATGACGTCACAACGCACATCAGGACGCCACAAGCTAGATGGGCGCGCAACACACCAGACATGATTGCGTCGATGTCCAGACAGCTGAGACCCGTATTGCACGGGCAGGCTAAACCATTCTAACTGCCAACAACTTCGTGTTCTATTATTATAAATATATATATACTGCATGAAAAATTAAAGTGGGCAATAGTACTGCTCATTAGAAGCCTATTTTATGTAACTTGAAACTCGGGAAATGTGTTGAGATCATGTCTAAAAGATGCGCGCGGAATCGTTTTTTTTTCTCGCAGAGACAGTGAAGTGTGAACATATTTCTGGAAACTTTCTTTGGAGTTCGAAACATTTTCGAAAGATCATGGTACATATAAATCATGTCCGGCCAAACCATCGAGCGCGTGGTTCAATTGAGAAACAATTGCACTGAAAAATGTGAATAAACATATGGATTATTAAATGCCGTATTAATTAACTGGGAAAACAAGCTATCTCATTCTCAATAGCAATAGACATTTTTATGATATGTGCCCGAAGACTGTAGATCAGTCGCTATATAAGGGCATGCTCAAGTTGACACACTGTTAATCAAAGACTAGCCAATGGTCGCGTGTCTTTTATTTATTTGTGTCGGTATTTGTAATTTACTTTGATGTTTTTTGCCGCTGAAGTGCAATGGCATACACACTTCATTTCATTCTAGTCGAACTAGTAATTTAACCCAATTGGTATATAATATATAGGCCTATTAGAATCATCGGTAACCAACCATCTTCGCACCCTTCATATGAACGATGTCTATATTGTTCTATAAATATGCCAAACAACTCCCACGTATTACTAGGACTATCATTAGTGTAATAGACCAACTTAAGATATTCTGTCCGTATACACATATATTTCAGCGATGGATGAACTGAGATTTGTTATCTAGATTTGATTTTATCGATCTCTCAAACGAGAGGCCAGCTAGCACCCGCGGTTCAAACTGTTTTTGTTAAGACACCACAGCACATGCCAAGTGTGTGATGGGCGCAATTGTATGCAGCTCTAGTGAGTGCATTCTATATAGTTATCACATAATTTGCCCATAAAAGCAGTTTCATAATTATCGGTAAGACACACGTTTAATATCAGCGCGTGCGATGACGTCACGCCGTTCTTCAAATGACTTGCGATCGCTGCAGTTTATGATTGTTGTTTTCGATGAATATTTCGCGTTGCTTCGCGTTTATTTGATCATGTGATAAAAGGTATCTCACACTCGTCCTATTTTATACGTAATTTATCAACCTCGTCCATAAATTCTATTTGAGCCTCGATAAACCTGGGCTCAAATCGAATTTAATGAACTCGGTTGATAAATTCCGTATAAAATAGAAACTCATGTGAGATCCTCTATATATTATCCACCGGTCATATACGGGCGAGGTTCTCATATTATCTGCCGGTCATACGCGGGTGGAGGTTCTCATATTATCCACCGGTTATACACGGGGCAGGTTCTCATATGAGAACCTCACCTGCCTTTGAGCGGCAGATAATATGAGAACCTCCCTCGCATATGACCGCGGATAACATGTTCATATGAGAACATCCCTCGCATATGACCGGCGGATAATATGATAATATAGTGCACGCGTATGACCGGCGGATAATATGAGAACCTCCCTCGGGTTTGTGACCGGCGGATAATATGATAACCTCCCTCGTGTTTGACCGGCGGATAATATGAGAACCCCCCACATATGACTGGAGGATAATATGAGAACCTCCCTCGCTATTGACCATCGGATAATATGAGAACCTCCACCGCGTATGACTGGCGGATAATATGACGATATGATTATATGAGAATCTCCCCCACATATGACCGGCAGATAATATGAGAACCTCCAACGCACATGACTGGCGGATAATGTGTTCATATGAGAACCTCCCTGCGTTTGACCGGCGGATAATATATATGAGAACCTCCCCCACGTATTACCAGAGGATAATATGAAAACCTCCCCCGCGAATGACCAGCGGATAATATGAGAACCTCCACCGCGTATGACTGGCGGATACTATGTTCAAAGAAGAACCTCCCCACGTATGACCGGTGGATATTATGTTCATATGAGATCCCCCACGCATATGACCGGCGGATAATGAGAACCTCTCCCACGTACGAACGGCGGATAATATTAAGATAATATTAGAACGTCCCCGCGTATGACCGGCGGATCATATGAGAACACCCCCCCCCCCCACGTATGACCGGCAGATAATATGAGAACCTCCAACGCGTATGACTGGCGGATAATATGTTGATATGAGAACCTCCCCCACGTATGACCGGCGGATAATATGTTCATATGAGAACCTCCCCCACGTATGACCGGCAGATTATATGAGAACCTCACACGCGTATGAACGGCCGATAATATGAGACCCCCCCCCCCCCACACGTATGACCGGAAGATAATATGAGAACGAATGCGAAATTTAATTTCAAAACATTGATGTCGAACGCAGTTTTCAGTGTTTCGTGGCACCTTCGCATGGGTGGGTTAATCGGTCTCTAGATGTGCATAAATCGCAGCTTCGCTCGAATTAATAGATTTCCGTTATGCAATAGATGGTAAAAGTAATACCAAGTTTGATTGTGGACATATAGCGTTATCGCTGTAAAAATGCATTTCAACAGCTGTTCCTAGGCCTTGACTTCGAAATTATATTCGGTTGTGTTCGGCTTTTATGAGGACCACTTTTTTATTGATCGGTATATAGTTAGACTCTTAACACCTGTGAATATATTTGGGCTGAATTCATCTGATGCGGTGTGATTCCTCGAAATAAACAACAAACCCATCGTTACCTCGAAATGTAGTTTGGGCTAACATTTACACAAATCCTCCGCAGCTTTTAGGCTGGCACACCCAGCAGTCCCATTTCCATAGTTAATACTGCACTCTTTGGGTGAAATTATTCGAACATTCGCTCGTTGAGTTGGCCGAATATTCGAATGTCAAAATTGGCCGATTACCGAACGCTACCATGGGGATATAATTACCAAAGTTGTTTTTGTTTCACTCTAGACAGATGTGTTACTTGAGAAGAAGGTCACTGGAAACTGGATAAGATTTCCTTGTGTGGAGAATGTTGGTTATTGCCACTACAGTGATTTATGTCAAATCCTTGAACAATTCCCAGAATGCCCTCCATCATTCGTCGCATACCACATACCATGCAAATGTCCATTTAAACCGGTAAGTTTAAATAACGTAATGCCCATCATAATTTTTACAATGCAATATACTATGGCAATATCAATTTAAAAGGGCGAGTTATGGAATGTCCTTCGTTATTCGCCCAATACAACATACATATGCAGTGCCAATGTCCATTTATAACGCAAATTTTAAATGAGAATTTTTACAATAATTCGTCAAATACAACATATAAGAATACCGTGCCAGTGTCCATTTCACATGGTGAGTTTAAATGACAGCATGTCGACCATAATTCGTCCAGTACGACACACGAATACCTTGCCAGTGCGTTTAAATCACAGAATGTTCACCATATTTCGTACAATACACTATACTTATGTCATGTTTAAACTGAGAGATTAAATTATATAAGATATCCTCCACAATGCATCCAATACACCATATACATACGTACCGTGCGTCTAATACACCATATACATACGTACCGTGCGTCCAATATACCATATACATACGTACCGTGTGTCCAATATACCATATACATACGTACCGTGCGTCCAATACACCGTATACATACGTACCGTTCGTCCAATACACCATATACATACGTATCGTGCCAATGTCCATTTAAAACGTTTAACTTTTTCAGGGTCAGTACAACCTGCCAAAGGCACCATTTTATATCGGAATCTCGTTCCTCCCGGGTGGAGACTACCATGGAGTTTTCAACATGACGATGAATGGTCAGCCGGTCGGGTGCTATAGTGTCTACATGTCAGTCGCTAGACTATAATCCATGTATGGAACAAACTAATGTTGTGTAAGACATGATATTTCCAACTAATGCCGTGTAAGACATGATATTTCCAACTAATGCTGTGTAAGACATGATATTTCCAACTAATGCTGTGTAAGACATGATATTTCCAACTAATGCCGTGTAAGACATGATATTTCCAACTAATGCTGTGTAAAACATGATATTTCCAACTAATGCTGTGTAATATTAAGACATGATATTTCCAACTAATGCTGTGTAAGACATGATATTTCCAACTAATGCCGTGTAAGACATGATATTTTCAACTAATGCTGTGTAAGACATGATATTTCCAACTAATGCTGTGTAAGACATGATATTTCCAACTAATGCTGTGTAATATTAAGACATGATATTTCCAACTAATGCTGTGTAAGACATGATATTTCCAACTAATGCCGTGTAAGACATGATATTTCCAACTAATGCTGTGTAAGACATGATATTTCCAACTAATGCTGTGTAATATTAAGAAATGATATTTCCAACTAATGCTGTGTAAGACATGATATTTCCAACTAATGCTGTGTAAGACATGATATTTCCAACTAATGTTGTGTAAGACATGATGTTTCCAACTAATGCTGTGTAAGACATGATATTTCCAACGAATGCTGTGTAAGACATGACATTTCCAACTAATGCTGTGAGATTTTATTGAAGAAATATGATCTGTTAGCAAAGGCATCAAATAAATTGAGTGCAGCGTTAAGAGTATATTGATCATCCTTTAGGAAGAGAGTTAGGTCATCAGCGTACTGAGTCAAAATATATTCGGAATTGTTTATTTCTATGCCCTTTATATTGGGATTGAATTTAAGGCTGGCACTAAGGATTTCAACACAAAGAATAAAGATGTACGGTGACAGGGGGGTACCCTGTCGTACCCCTCGAAAGATGTCTATTTTATTTGTTAAGTTACCATTATTTGTAACATAGCTGAAAATATTAGAGTAAAAAAATTTTACCCAACTTTTTATCGATGGGCCAAATATTATAAAATCTAGGCATTTTTCGGATAAATACGCATTCTAGCGAATCAAAAGCCTTTTCAAAGTCTAATATTGCCAATATAGCGGAAATGTTGTTTTTCTCACAATTGTATATCAAATCAAAAACTAATCGAGAGTAGATTCACCGATATAATGACCGGACAAAAAACCTAATTTGTAGCTAGATATCAGTTTTGGCAAATGTTTTTTTATTCTATTAGCTATTACTGAAGATGCTAATTTGAGGTCCACATTGAGAAGAGAGATTGGTCTCCAATTTTTTTTAGAAATTACTTATTTTTATTGGATTAAAAATACAAGTGATTATTCCACACCTCTGTGTAACCGACAGCTGTTCTTTGTTATATCCATAATTAATAGAATTGATCAGGAACTGACCAAGGTCTTTCCAAAAAATATTTGTAGAAGCTAGCAGTATAACCATCACTCCCAGGGGAGCGGTCATTTTCCATGCCTTTCGGTGCTGATGCACATTCAAGACTAGATAATGGTCCTTCAAGAGATTCTGATTCTTCCTCATCCAAGAAATTAAGAAAGGGGTTATTTACATCCCAAAAATTAAATGCCTCATTTTCATTGTTTTTACCCAATTTTGATTTGTAGAGATCTTTATAAAAAAATTCTTGTTCTAAAAGAATTTCTGAAAAGTCAGTAGTTTGTGATCCATCTGATTTAACCATTTTTGGAATTAATTTTTCAGTGTAATGCCGTTTCTCCAAGTTACAAAAATATTTGGTGGCCTTTTCACCTTCAATTTTCCATTTAGATTTTGTCCGCAGAATAATGCCTTTTATTTTTTTGTCTCTAATCAATTCCATTTCTGTTGTGAGTTTTTCCATTTCACCTACAGCGGATAAGTCACCGTTGTCCAATTTTAAGTTTAGTTCTTCAAGTTTTTTTCTATGTCGTTTTATCTTTTGTCTCTTGAGTTTTTTAATTTAGAGGAATAAGCAATTGTTTCCCCCTTATAATAATAATTTTCAGAGTTTCCCAAAATAGTTGGTCCTTTATAGAAAATGAAATTTCATCAGAATCTGCTAAATTTCCTATTGAATATTGTTGTATTGTGTTACTAATTGCAGTTTTGACAATATTTGTATACTCTGGGTCTTTTAATAGACTGTCATTGAATTTCTAGAATCCCCTTCCCTAGGATGATCAATAAATTCAAAGTTCACACTAATTGGATTGTGATCAGACTTATAACTTGTATGTATGTCACATCATTTGATGAAAGGCTGCATATCTGAGGATACTAAAAAATAATCAAGACGAGCCATTTTGTTTCCAGGCCCCTTCCAAGAATATCTTTTTTGTCAGGATTTGTCAACCTCCACACATCATGCAAGTCTAGCTTTTGCATTGACTCCAAAATAACTTCATTTGATTTAACATTATTTTTGTGTTTATAGTTTGTTGTATCAATGTTATAGTCTTGAGGCATATTCCAACCACCACCAAACAGGGTAGTCACATTTTCTAATTTCTCAATTTTTGAGAAAATGCCCCTATATAAATCTGGTTTATCATCGTTCGGTCCATAAATAGCACACAAAGTTAGTCGACGGTTATTTATTGAAATATCCATGATTATGTAATTTCCATCATTGTCAGTAAGAGTATTGTGAATTGTAAAGTCTATTGTGTTTCTGAATAATATGGCAACACCTCTACTTGAACTTGAGAATGAATTAAAATAAGCTTGATAGCCCCATTCCGCTTTCCATTTCTGTTCTATAATTTTTGTTCAATGGTTATCAACCAGTATTGATATATCATATTTTTCTCTACATTTTGAATGAGATCTCTTCTTTTAACTTGATCAGACGACAGCCCATGGCAATTCAATGAGCAAATATTTAACTTAGCCATTATCCTTGTTTGTAAAATTTGAAACAAACCAGTGATCTACAGTGACCTCACCCCAAACGCATGACCGTACACACTTAAAAGTGACCCTATGTTTTAACAACAATAACAATTGCTTTGGCAAATAAAGCTCCTGGCAAGGCCCACATGCTACACAAGAGTAGGACAACGACTAGTTGCCTTATCTCACTCCATGGCGCATGCAAGTATTGCATGTTGAGCTCCGACGGAAAAATATATATGTATATTGATAACAAAGAATATTTGCAAGTATCATTTTCTGATACATTTGTATTTGGTATATTTCCAATGAGTAAAATAAAATTTACTCAAAGTCGTATATATAAATTTTGAAAATCCAAACTCTTATATTTTGAATGTATTATAAACTGTAAGTATAAGTTTCACAGACTTGACACAGTACATGACTTAAAATTGTAAATAAAGATTTTTTCTCATTATGTGATCACTCAGATCCAAGAGACACAACCCCCACCAGTGACAGCCCTGCCACTACTGCATGGAATATTTAAATGACAACACATGAGTGGGTTATGATCTCAGCTTTATGTAACATTATAAACTTGTCCTGCAGATAGCCCATACGCATGGAAAACCAATTAAGCAGAGCCTTCGTTCTGACGAGAAGCCGAAGCAGAGAACGCTGAAGAAATACTGCTGTACAGCGCAGGCATGAGCATGGCCCGACGAGCTAAGGTACGATTCGGAGCCGGCGCCCAAGAATTGCTATGAGGCGCCCTAAGCAATAAGCACACACGGCCACCAGGGAGAAGCCCAACGAGTGCGACGCAGGAATGGCAGTAGAGACCACTGGACAGCCCAACTCCCTATGGCTAAGCACCGTGGTATGGGCGGGTAACACCAAAGTTAACCTGCAGGACGCACCAAAGCTGGATCAATGGCACTGATGACACAGCACCTGAAAGGGAAAACAAACAGCAGCAACGAGATGCAAACACACAGGGCCCTAGGCCCAAAACAAAACAGGCATCACAGAACAATGAATATGGCGTGCCACTCGGGACGCTGAACAAGCGGGGCATGGAGCTCCAAGGGGGAGGGAGGGAGCGCGATGCGTATAATTCCAGAGTGAATTGCTTTGTCAGTTACCGGAAGGAGGCAGCATTCCGGGCGGATGTAAAATGCGGACTTTAAGTTCGGCCGATACGGAACGGATCGTACCGAAAAACCGGAATGTCTGCCGGATGACAGGATCAAAGAACCACATAAATCACCCCGAACCTTATCGGCCCTGGGTGCATTATGTGATCACTCAGATCCAAGAGACACTACCCCCACCAGTGACAGCCCTGCCACTACTGCATGGAATATTTAAATGACAACACATGAGTGGGTTATGATCTCAGCTTTATGTAACATTATAAATTTGTCCTGCAGATAGCCCATACGCATGGAAAACCAATTAAGCAGAGCCTTCGCTCTGACGAGAAGCCGAAGCAGAGAACGCTGAAGAAATACTGCTGTACAGCGCAGGCATGAGCATGGCCCGACGAGCTAAGGTACGATTCGGAGCCGGCGCCCAAGAATTGCTATGAGGCGCCATAAGCAATAAGCACACACGGCCACCGGGGAGAAGCCCAACGAGTGCGACGCAGGAATGGCAGTAGAGACCACTGGACAGCCCAACTCCCTATGGCTAAGCACCGGCCTGGAATATTACACTCAGGCTACAGATCGAGAGCACTCTCACATAAGCATAAGATGACTGCGCAGTCATAAACATACTAAGCTACTATTGATAAGCCACCCATCAAAGTTACCAGACAGGTTATAACGCTATGGCGACACACCACTACCACTATCTGCAGGGCCGCCATAGAGTGCGCAGCACTCCCCCAAACCAGGAGCTCCATGCCCAAATACATCAATGAAACAGTTAAACCACCGGGGAAACCATAGTGTCAGATGCCAGGAAGGTCTCCAGGGCGCCCTGGAGACTATTCAGATAGATATCGTTGCCGACGGGGGAGAGATGGATCCCATCTGAACGAAACATGCCCTTATCAGAAGCGCAAATGTCTGGGTGCTTGATGGCACGACCCCCGTAATGCAAGACGAAGCCCAACATGCGTTGGTTAAAGTCCCGGCGCTGGCGAGCACCAATACTTGGGCGATGGGCGTTGTGCCAATAGCGGCGCGGGAACACTTGTGACCAAATAAGGGTGCAGGCAGGCAAAGTCTCCTGCACATATGAAAGTTCCCGCTTAACACTGGCACGCAAGTCACGGTACCCACCGGCTGTGATGTCGTTCGAGCCAAGCTGGATGATGATGTGGGTAGGATGCCGAGACTGCGGACAAGCGGCTAGCTCCCGGTCGAACGTGGCGTGGAAATCGCCCCAGAGCATCCCACGAGTGCCGATCCATCGAATAGAAGCGCCGCGGCTGGACAGCTGGAGATGTTGGCCAACAGGACGCCGCACAGCACGCCGGTGAGCCCAGTAGACGTGGGACGAACCCAAGACCCAGATAATGGCTACTGAAACGAGACTAAGCAGATGTTGAGTGGATGTATTGACGACAAACATCAGACCGCCAACGGCCCCGGTGTTGGATGGCATGGTAAGGGGTGCCCAGATCCGCCAGATAGGTAGCACCACCCGAACGAAATGAATGTGGCGTGATATATTGTCGAGAGCCGGACGTACGCAAAGCCTGACGGAGCACGGCCCGAAACTGCGCGACTGTGAGCGGGGTCTGAGCCTGGTGAGAAAGGAACAGTCCCGACCGGGAGCCGCGAATGGCAAGAAATGTGGTGGCCGCGCGCAGCTGGCAGATATGTGGATCAGTCGGCAGGCACGGAATGCGAGTATGAGCGGGAGGACCACATTGGTTCGTTTTAGAATGCCGGAGCCAAACGTCAATGGCGGAGCCACTCAACGAGACATCGCGAAGAAATATAGCATGTCCAAAGTCGGCCTTGGACACAGCGGCCAGTTCCCCCACGCGGAACAGTCCAAAAAAGGCCATCGTAAAGGCAGACGTAAACAAAGCGACCTCATGGGGCGACGAGCAGATGCGAGGAAGCACGCGGAGCAAGATGCGCAGCAAAGGTATTGTCACTGGAGCAGGACGAGAGGATGAAGGCGTCAAGCGACGGACCCCGGTCAATAGTTGGCGAATGAGGTAAGTCGAAGTGGGATCGCGCATACCCCGGAGTCGATGCTGCCGACCGATGGCAGCCAGGTAGGCGGAAATGGTTGAAGCAGAATGCTGGGAGCGATGAAGCCCCGCGATAAACCCGACGATAGCGTGTTCCGGGAGCGGCCAGGAAACGGCCAAGCGATGCTGGTGTGCGAAATCGAGATAAGCCCGTATGGCGGTGCAATACGTGCGGTGAGTTTTTGGCGCCCGGGAGGAAGTCAAAAGCAGCGTTACATGTCGACGCAGGTCCACAGGCACCTGGGAAATGGTGTTGGCGTTCGGGCGGCGGACGGCGCCAGTCGACGGAAACGTTTCATCTGGAAACGAGAGAGGCTGTCAGCGAGAGCATTATCACGAGACGCGATCCATGAAGCACGCAAGGAGATGTTGTGAGACAGGAGCAGCAGGACCAGCTGGCGCAACAGGGCCATGATCGGCTTGCATTTGGAAGTTTGGTCGTTGATGGCGCGGACCACGGTAATGTTATCACAGTGTAAATGGAGGCGATGATTCCGGAGGCGACGCCCCCAGACGCTGATGGCCACTAAGACGGGGAACATCTCGAGGACACCCATATTGCGGGTCAGGCCCAAAGCATGCCAAGGAAGGGGCCACTTGCCAAAAGCCCAAAGGCCGTTGAAATAAGCACCAAAGCCGCCGGACTGACCACCACAAGCGTCCGTGTGGAAATTGATGTCGGTATCATGGAGCCAGGTCGCAGAAGGGAAAAGGTAGATCCCATTGAATGACGAGAAGAACTGTAACCACGTGGCCAAATCGGCACGCATGCCAGAATTAATTCGGATTTTGTGATGCGGCTTAGAAAATCCCTGCAGGGCATCAATCAGGCGACGACAGAATGGGCGGCCCGGACGAACCGCCTTGCACGCAAATTGTAATGAGCCAATGAGCGACTGTAGTTCACGGACCGAGATTTTACGGCAGCGCAAAGCCATAGAGATTTTGGACTGAATGGCTGTGAGCTTCTCAGCAGGGAGACGCACCGCGTTAGCCAACGTATCGAGTTCGAGACCAAGGTAGCAGAGCTACGAGGTGGGCGAGACCGTTTTGTCATGAGCAATAGGTACGCCAAGATCAGAGCAAACGCGATGAAACATGTCAAGACTGTCTGAGGCCTGGGACGTGGCTGGCGGACCACAGAACAGGAAGTCATCGCAGTAGTGCAAGATGTGTGGGTTGCCGGACCGCTGCTTAACAACCCATTCCAAAAATGTCGAGAATTTTTCAAAAGTTGCGCACGACACGCTGCAGCCGAAAGGTAAGCATTTGTCGAAATAATACATGTCGTCCAGTTTAAAACCAAGTTGATCGAAATCGCCCGGGTAGATGCGAAGATTACGATATGCAGCCTCTAAATCCCCGCGCGCGAGCAAAGTCCCGGCCCCAAGGGACTGGATGGTGGCAACAGCAGCGTCAAAACTGGTATATGTGACAGTAGTGAATTCGCGCGGAATATGATCATTGAGCGACGGGCCTGTCGGATAGGAGAGGTGATGGATGAGACGGAATGAGTCAGGTTCATGTTTAGGCACCAGTCCAAGCGGCGACACGCGGAGCGTTGGAATTGGACGAGCGCAGAAAGGACCAGCAATGCGACCAAGGCGAACTTCCTTAAGGATCTTTTCCCGGACGACCTCGGGACGGTCACGAGCAGACTTGAGGTTCGGAGCGTCAGTTGGCATACGCGGGCCAGTCTAATGGAGTGGAAAACCATGAGTAAAACCGAACCGGAGTTCCCGCGCGACTTGGTGGCGAGGGTACCTCCCAAGCCACCAACACAAATAGTCAAGATTAACGGCGGAAAGGGCGAGCTGGTAGACGCTGCTGGCGACCGCCGCGGGCTGAGCGGCGAAAGTCTTGTCCATGGGCAGCGGTTGCGGCATGAGGCTCTGAGCAGATGTTGCAGATGTGTCGAAAACGACAGTTTGGCCAGGAGCAGCGGCCGGCGTTGAATTCAAAACAGACGGGGCTGGGACGGCCCGGACGCGTGGGAAAATTGTCCGCACGCCCGGAGGCACGAACCGAAGGCGGAGTCGGCTGCGGAGGTTGCCGAACCTGGGGCGTCATGACCAGCAGCCAAATGTTAGGGTCGATGGTCTCCCAACGAGTAGCTGTATTACCATCCCACTTCAACCGAAATTGGGTATCGTACACCTGCCAGGCAGATCCCCACATTTAGCAGCCGCCCAACGAATGGTGCGCAGGTAACGCAAAAGGGGCTGGGCCGACGATTCAGGGTGAACGTCGAGGTATACCGAAATGAAAGTGAGAAAAGCATCGGTCCACGAGTCAACAGACGTTATTGGAGCAGCATGCCCGCTTGGCGCAACGCGGATTCGCCCAGAAGCAGAGACGACCAACTGATGGGGGTCAACTGTATGAATAGAGGCGGCGGGTTCCTGCAGCTGATCCAAATTGATAAAATCGCCCCGGAAAATTTTGTCGCGAATAGATCGGGAAACATGAGAGCCATAGCCATCTGCCGCCGTAGGATTCGGCAAGGGGGCGTCCCAAGGGGAAACCAGCGAGGGTGGGAAACTAAATAAGGCATTACCCGGATCAGTTCTGTCTCTTGCCGGAGCGTTCGGTCGGTGAATCACTGAAGCCACACGGGAATCCTCGCGGCGGCGGAGAGAAGTGGAGCTGTCA
Organism: Siphonodentalium dalli; assembly: GCA_032622095.1. Classification (NCBI taxonomy): domain Eukaryota; kingdom Metazoa; phylum Mollusca; class Scaphopoda; order Gadilida; family Siphonodentaliidae; genus Siphonodentalium; species Siphonodentalium dalli. The sequence continues at coordinate 32,167,691 of CP136065.1, forward strand.
TCAGAACTGCTGCGTCGACGGGTCGACAAAGGAGACGCTGGTGGTGACCTGGATCCATAGCGCGGAAACTTGGGGCGCGGAGAACCATCCTGTCGGCGACTAGCCTGGCGACGAGACTGACGACTGGGCTGACGACGAGGCTGACGAACAGGATCGCGGCCACGAGAATGGGAAACCCGGCCACGGGAGGCGCGGCGTCCCCGTCCAGAGCCACGAGCAGGCCTGCCACGCGAATGCTGTCCACGGCCGCGCACCCGTGAATCAGCCACATATGACACACTGGCCGAAACCCGAGAAGAAGGCCCAACACGGTCACTGGAAGCAGGACCAGCACGAGACGAGCTGGCAGACGCATCCTGGCGACTGCTACGAGACGAACGGTCGCGGGCCCGACCGCGACATCCCGTACGAACCATAGGAGAAATATGTGATTGCCACCGAACGACAAACACAAACAGGGAAACACGTGCGCTACCCACGAAAATAGGTAATGCCGACGGAACAGGACGCAGACAGAACGCACAAGGAACAGGATGGTAGACGAATAAATGAAGGCTGGCGAAGAAACACGGTGACGGATGGAAACAGATAGGATTGGACGACACACAACCGAGCGCGATGCGTATAATTCAAGAGTGAATTGCTTTGTCAGTTACCGGAAGGAGGCAGCATTCCGTGCGGATGTAAAATGCGGACTTTAAGTTCGGCCGATGCGGAACGGATCGTACCGAAAAACCGGAATGTCTGCCGGATGACAGGATCAAAGAAGCACATAAATCACCCCGAACCTTATCGGCCCTGGGTGCATTTATTGATCTGACATAAACTTGCTCTAAACCAATTTAAATAATCTGAAGATCAAAATTCCACATTTTCATGCAGCATATATTATAGAGTTATATATCTTCTGCTGATTTTATTTTGGTAGATTTCCAGATGAGTAAAATAAAATGGAAAATACTCGAAGTCACATTCCACATTTTCAAACAATATACATTATAGAGTTATCTCTCTTCTGGTGGTTTCATTTTGTTATATTTACAAATGAGTAAGATAGAATTGAAATTACTCAAAATCAAATATGTAAATGTTTTGAACTTCTAACTTTCACATATAACGCTCCTGGCAAGGCCCACATGCCACACAAGAGGGAGACAACGACTAGTTGCCTTATCTCACTCCATAGAGCAGGCATGTATTGCATGTTGAGCTCCGACGGAAAAATATATATGTATATTGATAACGAACAACATTTGCAAGTATCATTTTCTGATACATTTGTATTTGGTATATTTCCAATGAGTAAAATAAAATTTACTCAAAGTCGCATATATAAAATACTGAAAGTCGCATATATAAATGTTTGAAAATCCAAACTCTTTTATATTTTGAGTGTATTATAAACTGTAAGTATAAGTTTCACAGACTTGACACAGTACATGACTTAAAATTGTAAATAAAGAGTTTTTCTCATTTAATGATCTGACATAAACTTGCTCTAAACCAATTTAAATAATCTGAAGATCAAAATTCTACATTTTCATACAGTATACATTATAGAGTTATCTCTCTTCTGCTGATTTCATTTTGGTATATTTCCAGATTAGTAAAATAAAATTGAAAATACTCGAAGTCACATTCCACATTTTCATACAATATGCATTATATAGTTTTCTCTCTTCTGCTGGTTTCACTTTGGTATATTTCCAAATGAGTAAAATAGAATTGAAATTACTAAAAATCAAATATGTAAATGTTTGAACTTCTAACTTTGACATTCCGGTATAACGCCCCTGGCAAGGCCCACATGCTACACAAGAGGGAGATAACGACTAGTTGCCCTATCTCACTCCATAGAACATGCATGTATTGCATGTTGAGCTCCGACGGAAAGATATATATGTGTATTGATAACGAAGAATATTTGCAATTATCATTTTCTGATCCATTTGTATTTGGTATATTTCCAATGAGTAAAATAAAATTTACTCAAAGTCGCATATATAAGAAACTGAAAGTCGCATATATATAAATATTTGAAAATCCAAACTCTTTTATATTTTGAGTGTATTCCAAACGAAGTATAAGATTCACAGACTTGACACAGTACATGATTTGAAATTGTAAGAAAGGAGTTTTTCTCATTTATTGATCTGACATAAACTTGCTCTATACCAATTTAAATAATCTGAAGATCAAGATTCTACATTTTCATTCAGTATAAATTATAGAGTTATCTCTCTTCTGCTGATTTCATTTTGGTATATTTCCAAATGAGTAAAATCGAATTGAAAATACTCAAAGTCAAATATATAATGTTTGAACATCTAACCGCTTTTATACAAGTATTTTGAATGTATTATAACTGTGAGTATAAGTTTCACAAACTCGATACAATACATGACTTAAAGTTATAAATAAAGAGTTTTTCTCGTTTATTGATACATGTATGACATAAACTTGCTCTAGACCAGTTTAAATAATCTGAAAATCAAAATTCCACATTTTCATACAGTATATGCTGATTTAATTTTGGTATATTTCCAGATCAGTAAAATAAAATTGAAAATACTCAAAGTCACAATCCACATTTTCATACACTATAAATTGTAGAGTTATCTCTCTTCTGCTGGTTTCATTTTGGTATATTTCCAAATGAGTAAATTAAAATTGAAAATACTCAAAGTCAAATATATAATGTTTGAACATCTAACCGCTTTTATACAAGTATTTTGAATGTATTATAACTGTGAGTATAAGTTTCACAAACTCGATACAATACATGACTTAAAGTTATAAATAAAGAGTTTTTCTCGTTTATTGATACATGTATGACATAAACTTGCTCTAGACCAGTTTAAATAATCTGAAAATCAAAATTCCACATTTTCATACAGTATATGCTGATTTAATTTTGGTATATTTCCAGATCAGTAAAATAAAATTGAAAATACTCAAAGTCACAATCCACATTTTCATACACTATAAATTGTAGAGTTATCTCTCTTCTGCTGGTTTCATTTTGGTATATTTCCAAATGAGTAAATTCAAATTGAAAATACTCAGAGTCACATATATGAATGTTTGAGCTTCTAAACTCTTTTATATTTTGAATGTATTATAACTGTAAGTTTAAGTTTCACAAACTTGATACAATACATGACTTAAAGTTATAAATGAAGAGTTTTTCTCATTTATTGATCTGACATACATGTAAACTTGCTCTTAAGTAATTTAAATAATCTGAAAAACAAAATTCTACATTTTCATACAATGTACATTATAGAGTTATCTCTCTTCAGTTGATTTCATTTTGGTATGTTTCAAAGTAAAAATTTCTCAGTTTAGTTGCATAAAATTATGTATAGACTAATGACAGTATTAACACTGAGAATTTTAGTTTCAAAGACTTGACGCAGCACATGACTTTAGAAGTTTAGATTATGAATAAAGAGTCTACATGTCCTTGTATTTATTGATCTAGCATCTTCTTTTCTAATCCAAGTATTCTCATACTATAACCAGCCGAGACATTGGGACAGTATCTCGCCATCCCAACATCTCAGTCGGTTTCAGTATGAGAAGTCTTGGACTACTTCTTGTCATAAAACACTTTGCAAAATTTGCATTTATTGATATCTGCTATAAACTAATTTGCAATATTTGAAAATGAAAGTTGAGAGTGGCATTTTGAGAGCATTAAAACTGAAAGTATGAGTTTCAAATACTTGCTTGACTTTAGATTCCGAATAAAGACTTTACTCTCATTTATTGATTTGATATAAATTCATCGGTCCATTTGGAAAAGCCTGAAAATGTTTAATTAAACTCACATTTTATTTGTAAAATAAAATTTGGAAACATAATAAATTTTTTATATCAAATTTCTTCGGTTTTGATGATACGAATGTACATGTAGTATTATACTGTTTATTCACTTTCTCTCTGGTTTGCGTTCCAATTTCAAAAATGGCTCGGATTTTAAATAAGAGATTCTCCACTTTTTCTTCTCTTCGGGGGGAAATTCAGATCTCTTCTTCAACAGCTGCATCCTCAGTTTGTTCAAACTTGGCGGCAGGTCTACCGATACTCCATAGCCTGTTCCTGTGTTCAACTGTTTGGCACATTTTAAGACATTATCCCTGTCATTCAACGCCACAAACCGAACTATTACGTCTGCGGCACCATGCCTACCAGTGGGAAGCCTGTGGTAGGCGGAGAACAGCATGTTGTTAACCTCGTTCCTCTGGATTCCAAGAGTTTGGGAAAAGGATTTCCTTACTTTTGATTCGGTTTCATTGGAGTTTTCTTTTGATGGACCATTCAAACCCCGAATAACTATGTTCCATTTCCGACCCCACAGGTCCACTTTGGTATGGGAGCTTTCCAGGTCGTTGTGTTTTTGTGATAGTGAATTTAGGTCTTCCTCCATTGTATTTACTCCTGTCTGAATCTCATCAGTCGTCTTGTCGATTTTCGTCGAATCTGATCCCTATCGAAAGTTTTGTTTCGTCCAACTCTTCCTGTAATTGCTGAATTTTTTCCATCAAATCCGGAATTGTTTTCTCTTCGAAAGTTTTTACTTTATCAGAAGCAGTTTTAGTTTTTTTTTTCGATCTTGTCAACTTTTTTGGTCAAGTCATCAAACTTTGTTTCCATGATATATAGTCTCCCCCCAATGGCTTCATGCATTATTGAGAAACATTTGCATTCATACCCTTGTTCTAGGTCCGTCTTCTGTTGATGTTTCGATTGTTGTCGCGTTTCTGTGCCCGCCATTGTCCGGAGTTGTTGCCTATTTTCGAGGTACGAAAGTTTTGTCGATTATAAAATCGCAATAATGGTCACCTAATAGAAGTTTCTTCGTCCAAAAGACTGGCCCAATATAATAATGAGTCACTTCACTGTCTTTTATAACTTCTTTCCATCGTTATCTAATAGAATCTTGATTTAATTTTAATTTTTCCGTCGGAGCTCAAAAAGCACACCGGAAGTCTAGAACAATTTGTTGTCAGTTACTTAAGTGACATGTTTAATAACCAGGTGAGTCACAAGTTGCTACCTTTTCGGAACAGCAGCAGGGACGTGGCTAGAGGGTTTCGTTCGGTGTGCCCACCTTTGGAAATTCCAACTGCACCACCCCCCCTTGAATCAGAATCAGACCGAACACAAGTTTTGCATAATTCCATTTGCACCCCCTTGCACCTCAGTGTTTAGGCCTAATATCATATATCTTCATAAACCATGGTTATATATACCCGGTATGAGAACATTAAGATATTTTAACCTGAAACACTGCAGAAATCCTAACATCTACACTGTAAAAACAAGTGTTTAACTTCTACACACAAAGCTAAACACTTTTTTGTCCCACTTTACAAACACATTATGTGTGCATGTTAAACATGGTGTTTATAACCTAACGAAAGTGTTTAGGTAAACTATACACATCAATGTGTTTAGATAAATAAACACCTAGGTGTGTAAGTAATTAAACACATCACATGCTTAGATAATACACGAGGTGTTTAGGTCAAGTAAACAAGGTGTTTAGAAAGTAAACACCTCAATATATTTATTAAATAAATGGATCCAGGTGTATATGGCTTGTCCCACTTTATAAACACAATCAGGTGTTTAGTTCCTATACATGTTTATTAATTTGTAATCATCCGTGAATATGAAGTCACACATAAACTGAAAAACATAATATACATTAAGCTCATACAGGTTTCAATTGAATATAATTCGGGTAATATACAAAGGATATAACATAGTACTGAAATTCAGCATTAGAATTTAACATGTTATAATGTATTTGTGTGTAATATGGAGTATGCGCTCAGTCTACCAATCATACACATAAGAATGATCACCGCAACTTGCTGGTCAGTAATAACGTTTGAAGTTGGCAGAACACAATCACACAATTGCACCAGCCAGAGGAATACTTCAAAAGATGGAAGACCGTTGAAAAATGTTGTTAAGGCGTCATTGTTGATTGGCTCTCCTTCTGTAATTTGCCATTTTGTGAGAGAGACACCATATTCTTAATATCCATGCCATGAATACCTGAAATACAATAAATTCAGAAGTCAGCTTAATACTATTATGTATAGTATATAGTATATATACATTTGTGGTTGGTTTATAATATTAATTCACATGAAACTCGGGAGTCATTCCTTTCACAATGGAATACATTCATCCTGATTTCAGTATGAGTGTAATCAGTATGAACGGAATGACTTCTGCGTTCTCTGTGAATTAATTGGTCATCAAATTTTATCCAGTTGTTTATTTATGCTCAACAAAATATATTTCAGTTGATGCATGTTTTAGGCCTCGGTTAATTAAGTTTATGTTTAGCGTCATCCAGGATTCTGAGAATTAAATGCAAGATGCGGTGATTATTAATTATTCACGATGGGAACATTTCTGAAGTTACTTTAATATATAGTACAAATGTAATTATAATATAGCATAAATATTAACGTGATGGGAAACACTCCAGGTGTGATCAAATAGAAATGGAGAATAATCTTGCTAAAAGTATTTATATTTTTACAAATATTATATCCAAATTGACTACACACACACACCGTCATTCCTATATATTAATTAAATGTAGTGATGGCAAAATCGTGTTCGTTAGTTTATCGCCGATAAATGCGTCCCGAATCGAGAAGTAAATATTGACAATTGAGCTTATATTTCAGAAGATGTTTTCTATGGAGTGGTACAGTCGATTTGCTTGAGATTTTTTAGGTAATGCATGTTAGTAAAATGATACATTTCCCAGCAGACATTGCCGGAATACTAACTTATCCGTTTCTCACACACACGATACATAATATGTCTTTAACAACAAGCTTGTTTATATTCATTTTGTGTCAATGAAGCTGCATCGAAGCATCTGTTTGGGGACTAAAATAAGTATTCCTATCTGAGTGTTTACAGGGGACACTCACTGGGACAACGGAAGTGTGCATTGTGCCAATAGTTAATCAAATTTATTATTATTTCCCACCAAATAAGGAAATGAGATTGACATAGAATTAAAACACAGAATTAAAATTAACCATTGCCTTATATGCGTCCATATTATGTACAGATACATATACATGTATATAAATTAAAAGCTATTGTGTCATTTGTAAAGTAACTTTATAACACCAGTACTTGTACCAGTACAGTAGGTGTCGTGGATAGTATATTCAACATAACTTCAACTTTCATGTCTTTTTAGACTGTTGTGTTATCAGATGAGGTTGATTTTGGTTCTTGTTGAACTACATGGATAGAACATGTGTAGCTAGGGCTTCGTCATATATCAGTATTTTGGCTGAGTTCCTTTTTCTTTGCCTCTTCCACGGCCAATCTTCGATTCAGTTGTTTCCAGGCTCAATTTGGAGTACCACATTTCTTATTATGGGTGAATGGGATTATCGTGCATGCCTGCTACATGTAAGGGAAAATGATATGGAAAGGTTAACAATGGATACATGAAACCCGATATTTCCCACATGTAGCTAACTAATCCCCTTCTTGACAACTGTAATTCAAATATTAAAACCGATATTAAAGACAACCTTCATTTTTGTATCTGCACTCTTCGCGATATAGACGTCATCATGTGTGGGCGGAGCTAATTTATCATCAGGTGTAAACAGGGTCGGACATTCATTGGAGCCAGTATTCATATATCTATATAGAAACAATGCCCGGTCGTCCGTTTGTTAACGTAAAATCGATGCAGGGTGAAGTTCCCGACGCTAAATTCCAACATGCAGTGAAACGGTCATGAGCATTATATAAATTGTATCCACGATTGGAATAATTTACCAGATGTTAGGTATATTATCTTACAACATAACGCCTGTTACTGTGGTTAGGTTTGCACCTGGACACAAGGGCTCATACTATCTACGGATGCATGTCATGCATACAACTCATTAGTTGGCGCCCCATTGAGATTTGAACATTTAGAGTAATAAAATTTATGTCATGTCGTGAGCTTAATTCGACAATTTTGCGGACGTTGTAAACATTCCAATCTGTTAGGGTCAGGGTGGCATTCTTGAAACTATAATCTGATTTCTATTTATATATTAAAGTCACACTGATCAGCCTGTTACACATTTCAGAAAATAAATTAGATTATATAGCGTAATCGAACGACCTACTTGTCGTGTAGTTTTGAACTGTTAATTATAGTGTTGAACTAGGATAGGAACCATAGGGAAGGCTAACACTACGCTCTTATTTTGACGCTATCTGGAGAATATACTTTCTCTATATCATACAAATTCATAAACGCTCTTTATTTTGGTTAGGGCATTGAATAAAGAGTGTTCATTGTCTAAATAATTAAATTACATGATATCACCAGCCGTTTTATTTCTTTATAGTCTATCAATATAATGAAATAAAAGGGCTGGTGATATCATATATAATTTAATCAGTTAGAAAATGAACGCTCTTTATTCAATGCACTCTAGTTTATTAATTACTTTTAAATACATCATTAATTAAAGCTAAATATAGGTCTATCGGAATAAAATAACCGAAAAGGCTTATGATTCACAAAGAAATTATACAACATTAAACGCTCTTTATTGCAGACTTCAGTGTTGATGGTTGCATACACATACATATATATGCTAGCTAGTACTGGGACGCTCTTTAAGTAAATATGACAACGAGATTTACAAAAAAATAGCACGAAATAGGTGTATATTCCACAAAGAAAATTGATAGAAAGATATTTCGCTCTTTATCATGCAAAAAAAAAAAATATGCCAACTTCAATATTTATTTCAATAATTCATATCAAGATAACTCAATACTTAATTATGTAGCCTAATTGTTCGATTTGGATAACAACCGTGACATATTATATTCAAAATAAATTATATAAAACAAATATGAATGCTGAGCATTTTTATTTCAACTGAAGCTATCGTCGTGTTAATAACCGTTCGTACCACTTTAACCCTTTACCCAACAGAAGGGCCCTGTGCCAATGCATTCTCTTATATATGCGAGTCGACCATATGTCGCCTCGCATATATAAGAGAATGCATTGGCTTAACACATTAAAAATTATAAAATTGTTAAAGAATGTAAGAATAAATGGTAAAAAGAAGATTTTTTTTAGGCCAATGCATTCTCTTATATATGCGAGGCGACCTATGGTCGACTCGCATATATAAGAGAATGCATTGGCACAGGGCATAACTGTAACTATCACAATGTGGTCAAGGAGCCGGTTCCAATGACATATTATATTCAAAATAAATTATATAAAACAAATATGAATGCTGAGCATTTTTATTTCAACTGAAGCTATCGTCGTGTTAATAACCGTTCGTACCACTTTAGTGCATTCAACAATGCTCAAGCGAAAGCAGAAGGTGAAGGTTGGCAAGGTCGTTGGCACAGTAGTATGGCCAATCGGCAAACCTCGGTGATTTCCGTACGCAAATAATTATTTTCCCAAGAACGATAATCCGAGAAGTTGCGATTGTAGTATGGCATGATCCGACTTATAGAAAACTGAAGAGTGCTGGAAAGTTGGAACTAATTTGAAAAAGGAAAACAAAGTGTCACATTCCAGACACCCCCCACATTTCATCAATACGACCACGCGATCAATGTCTTGCGACGAATGCAACATTATTGAGTGTCCCCGGTTCAACTTCACCAAATTCGTTTGAAGAGACGACATTTGATTACCTTCTATGTGGTTAGTTGGAATTTGTTGTAACAATATAGAGATCCCGTGTCGAAAAGCGGTGGTCTGTTGTTTAAACACTCCATCGCCAGGTACATAACTGACGACGATTCCAGTGAAATTTAGCATTTTACTTCAGACTTACACCTACACTTACATTCTACAACTGCTTACTCATGTACATAACTATAAATTTCAAAATTAACCCTTTCGAAAACTCGCGGCCTATGCTTACGTTCCTAATTTCTAAATTTGTAACACCTAACTATGTACCACGCTCCCATCTTTTACTGAAACTACCGGTATGGGACAACCATGAAACTAAAGAATATTTTAATACTCTACGTATAACTAGTTCATTTATGATAGTGCGTGATTCTACGATACTGGTACGCATACTCTGTCATAGGTATACCTATATTTTCCAAATTTCAAAACACCAGGCATACCTCTATTATGCTCCTGTTTTTAATTTTACTGACTATGGAATTGTCCAAGTGGCGCTTCGGAATGTGTACCTAGATAATGATCACCTTTGTCCATGTTACCGAAGACAGGTTTACCCTTGTATTCTGTGGTGTTCCCAGCCCCCCCCCCGGATCTCTATATTTTACAACAAATTCGTTTGAAGAGACGACATTTGATTACCTTCTATGTGGTTAGTTGGAATTTAAACAATGCACGAAGAAAGGAAAGGCCGTAAAATGTTACGCAATTTCGGATTAGTAATATAATGAGATCCCACCCACCACCCCATCCCGCCACCTATAGTATCTTATGCGCCACAGGCGCCCGTATAGAGGCTACTGCCCACATAAATAAGTATTATAATGAGATCCCACCCACCACCCCATCCCGCCACCCATAGTATCTTATGCGCCACAGGCGCCCGTATAGAGTCTACTGCCCACATAAATGAGTAGTAAAATGAGATCCCACCCACCACCCCATCCCGCCACCCATAGTATCTTATGCGCCACAGGCGCCCGTATAGAGGCTACTGCCCACATAAATAAGTATTATAATGAGATCCCACCCACCACCCCATCCCGCCACCCATAGTATCTTATGCGCCACAGGCGCCCGTATAGAGGCTACTGCCCACATAAATAAGTATTATAATGAGATCCCACCCACCACCCCATCCCGCCACCCATAGTATCTTATGCGCCACAGGCGCCCGTATAGAGTCTACTGCCCACATAAATAAGTAGTATAATGATATCCCACCCACCACCCCATCCCGCCACCCATAGTATCTTATGCGCCACAGGCGCCCGTATAGAGGCTACTGCCCACATAAATAAGTATTATAATGAGATCCCACCCACCACCCCATCCCGCCACCCATAGTATCTTATGCGCCACAGGCGCCCGTATAGAGTCTACTGCCCACATAAATAAGTAGTATAATGAGATCCCACCACCACCCCATCCCGCCACCCATAGTATCTTATGCGCCACAGGTGCCCGTATAGAGGCTACTGCCCACATAAATAAGTAGTATAATGAGATCCCACCCACCGCCCCATCCCGCCACCCATAGTATCTTATGCGCCACAGGCGCCCGTATAGAGGCTACTGCCCACATAAATAAGTAGTAAAATGGTACTATTAATGGGCAAATTTATCTGGGATATATTTCTCGGCATTGACTCGGTTGAACAGATTCCTAATTTAAAAAAATATAGTATTTACCTGTTATGAAATGCAGACCGCCGACGTTGTCTTCATCTCCAGTAATCCAGGTCTTCGATAGATTATTGTTACAAACTTCGAATTTCATTAATCCACACTTTTTTTTTCGCGGTTCCGTCTTTGGCGTTCGATGATATGAAACTTTCACTTTCGGGTCATATTGATTGCACAATCGCTGACTATACAAGACATAGCCATGTTTGATTTTGTTAAAACAACCAGCAATGCTAACTCTACGATGTAACAAAGAGACTCGCTTTGGTTTGCCCAAAGGCGAAATTAACACGTGTTGTGTTACGTCATCGAATTTTTTGCTATACATTTGAACGTTAAACCTAAACACCATGTTTAATTCCACACAAACAATCTGTATTTTAATGTTATGGTGCCCCATGAAATACTGAAATTATATATATGTGTTATATATACATGTATACGTCACAAAACTCATTCTGGCTGACATACTTATATATTAAACTATAAACATGTGATCTGCCATGATAGTTACATACACATTGGAAACTAAACATATACCTAAACATATTGCAATAAACATCTACACACAAAACATAAACGATATATTTACTATCTATACGCGGTGTATAGAAAATAAACACCTACACGAAAAGTTAAACATGTCAACCCGACTCTGTTTTTTCAGTGTAGTGGTCAAACTCCATACAAATGCACACGGCTACGGACAAGAGCCCACGACACGGGTCACACACCGGGCAGACCATGGTTGTTCGGCCCGTTGTGAGAAAATTTTGAAATTCGAACAAGAAAATCGCAAATCCTAGCATCTATAGACTGGCCTCAACTGAAGCTTTCCTATAGTGTTGGAAATTTAAAACCTCATACTCCCCCTTAACCCTTTGAACCCGTAACACCGATATTTAGGTGCAAACGAACCGTGACTATATCCCGTAACACCGATATTTCGGTGCAGCGACGACATGATTCGGTAGCAAATTTATATATAGTATAACGAGCGTCTGACCCACTGATTTATATTTAAATTGCCCCCACATATGTCAGCGGCGCCCATGGTGCGTATGGAATGGTTGACCGCTAGTATCGGGTAGAAATATATGCGCATGCGCATAGCATATAATCTACAAAAACATACGATATTTTAAGCGAACTATGCCGCTATATTTACGGCATATAATTTCGTGTTCCCCGTGTGTGTACAGCACAGACGTAATTTAGACACACAATTTCAGTTTAAATTACCCTCGTGTATATTAACCAGTGTTCTGCTACATATGGGGAAGGGTCTATCGCATATGAAGTTGATTTATTCGCGCATGCGCAGACTAGCGCAATGACAAATAAATGGTTTATAACGTACTTATACACGACATACCCACTAATATATATATTTAAATTGGCCTATTGAAGTCAGCGCTGGCAAAGGTGTCTATATCGATTGGCTGCCCGCTAGAAATGGCTAGGAAAATATGCGCATGGGCGCAGACTATAATTCATTTTTAAAAATGCGTTTAAGTTAAATGTGGCGCTATATATGACATTTTGTTGCATGTTTCACATGTTAGTATAGTAGACACAATCTAGACAGCTTACTTGAACAATGGGGCCACGATATGTTACGGGAAATTACGTTGTTTCTGGTCTCTGTAATATCAGTCTCTGTTGTGCCACATGCAGCAAAAAGTCTATCGCATATCAAGTTGACTTACTCGCGCATGGTCAGGTATATCTTAATTTCACATTAGGATATTGGTTGCATCGAAACGCAATTCGCTGATGTATAATTACAACGTTATAAGCTAGAATTCGTTTATCCTGCAAATTTCGGGTAGTTGCCTAGTAACCGTTTCTAAGGCGAGATCGGGTGACAAAGTCTCCCGATCTTACAATGATCAGTGGTACGTGCATGCATATATCATGCCTGCACAGTTTCAGGTAGGTGTCCCCTTTCAACATACCAACACCATGCGTCTAGACGCTGTCTAAATTAAGGCAAATCATACCACTGAATGGTTAGTGCAATTATGTCATTCGATCAGTTGTGGTATTTGCTTAGCAACCGTTGCTACCCTTAAATGGGATATTTGGTTCACTATTCTGGTCGGGTATATCTCAAATTTCACGTTAGGGTAGTACCTGCATCAAAAAACGCAATCACTGAGGTTGAATTACGACGCTATAAGCTATATTTACATTTTCCAGTCAATTCCGGGTAGTTGCCTAGCAACCGTTACCAAGGAGTTGCCGCGAGGCAAAGTCTCGCGATCTTATAATGATCGCTGATCCATGGGGGACAAACCTGTAAAGTTTCAGACCGGTGTCGCAATTTGAACATAATCAACACCATGCTACTAGAAACTATCTAATTTAAGCGGACATACCACTGGGAGCCCCGGGTCAGGGTGTCGATCACTGTGGGGCGCCAGGGTTCAAAGGGTTAAGTTGAAACATTCTCCAACTGATGACCATTTCAGCCCACACGTTTGACCAAATGTAGTAACATATTGTTAAACTTATTATAATGTTTGTATTGGCCACGGGGGAGAGACAATGACACACCGGGCCGACCATGGTTCTGCCCGGTGTGCGAAAATTTTGTAATCTGAACAAGAAAATCGCAAAATCCTAGCATCTAGACTAGCCTCAAGCATTCCTAGAGTTTAGAAATTTCAAACCTGACACCCCACTTAGGTTGGAAAATTTACAACTGATGACAATTCCAATGACAATGTTGACCAAATGTATATATGACAGTATTCTTTTCTTAAATTAACTAGCAGTTTTTGACTGGCCACGTGGGAGGGACCAGGACACAAGCTTTCCAAGTGGGATATTTCCAACCTGCCGCCCCCTGAGGTTGGAAAATTTCCAACTGATGACCATTTCAGTCAAACATTTTGACCAAATTAGGAAAATATGCAATTATTTGTCCAGAAACAATCAATTCACCCCAATAAATTGTTTGAAAATCAAACTACAAGAACATTTTAAACCTATTGTTGGTGTGCAATTTCCAACTAATGTTTTAGCAGGTATACTACTATTGTTAGAAATTATAGTGGATTTTGGAACATTTTTATTTCAAATTGATCTCGACTCACTAACTCGGACACATAATGCTCCTCCCTCGCGGTCCCATATGTATCACGCGGTGCACATATAGACAGCAAGATGTCTGCAATGTTACTTCAATGCAGTCGCGCAATGAATGGTTCTGCTAACACAGACCAACTTATTTAAAATAGAGCAAGTTTGCAAACTCAGTGCACGCCAAGATTGTCGACGGTCAGAGATCGATGGATGCTAATTCGACAAAGGACCGCCAACTTGTGAGTCTAGTGTATCTACTAAATTTGTACATGAAACGACTTTATCATTGCCCGTGTATATATATCCGCCAATATCGCACGTTGATTTCTGAAGTTCCCCTGTTTTCTAACAAGATAATACTAGCCTTATTCTGTGAAAGATGTTTAGAATTGGCATGGCATGTTATTGAATACGCGGCCCGTTAATAATTTAATACTGGGTCTGCTTACTGCAAGGTTGGGCGATGGGCAAAGTCCTCAGTAGCTGTGGTCTCAATTATCGGTTGCTTAGCGGCAGCCATTGAATAATCCAATATTACCAAAATATAATTGATGCAACATGCAGCGAGTGCGATGAGTGAGGCATGGAACGACCGGGTAGATAATTGGCGACTAGCGATGTGAAGAAATAATGTTCTCACGAGGATTCAAACATTCTGATTTGGAAGTACGCAGTCGGCAGTACATCAGGACTTGCATATGGAATCCTATTAGGGCCACTTGCTAATGGCGCTTTCGGCGCGCGCCAATAGCGACAAAACGTGCGTCATTAGTAACCCGCCGAAAGCGCCGAAAGCGATAAAATATGCGATATTAGTGCATGTTTCGGCGCGCCGAAAGCGACAAAAAGTGCGCCGCTACGGCGTTACTAACAGCTCACTTTTTGTCGCTTTCGGCGTAACGGTGCAAATTTTGTCGCTTTCAGCGCTTTACTAATAGCGCCATTAGCAAGTGGCCCTAATAGGAATCGATTCCATACTTTCATAATACATTCGCACGTTTGAGATTTTGATATCAAGATAGATATATCGGCACCCGAAAACCTGAATGTAGACCGTCCCCGGAGGATGATTATGGCCAATATAACGAGCGCCTTCTTTGTTCAGCCATAGTTTGATTCAAAAATATTAATGATCGGCAACGCCCGTTATTTCGTCATTTAAATCAAGGGGGTATAATCTGACATGCACACCCCACTATAACGTCACCGGAAGATCAGTATCAACGACATAACGGATACCTGCTTTGTTCAGTGATGGTTTGAAATACGTTAATGAACGAAAACGCCCGTTATTTTGTCATTTAAATCATGGGGGTATAATCTGACATACACACCCCACTACAACGCCTCCGGGACATAACGGATGACTGCTTGTTTCAGTGATGGTTTTGAAGAACATCAATGAACAACACTGCCCGTTATATGGTACATTTCGTCACTTAGGCCGGGTGGGGTGTGTTTGTGTGTGTGTGTGGGCGGTGTCAGTACAATATAACATGTACCACATACAAGTTAGTCACATTAGTGCACGACATAACTCCTCAGTGGATTATGGGTCGCCTCTAATCCGTTGAGCTGGTCGATGTGTTGTCGCGACTGCACGTCGCGGTGAACACTTTCAGTTGAACAATCCACGCTCATGTAACTGGGTAGAAATATTCAGGTTTTTGTGGATTATTGGGTCAAACCATGCAGTCCAGGAAAGTCGTTTTAAAGAAAACAAAGACAACGATGAAAGTCGCCATGAAATACACACCTCTCAAACCTCCAAGGAAGACCCCCTTCACATCGTCGCAGGGACGCGAAGAGGATGACCACCAGGACAATTAGGCAGCGATTTGAGAGACGCGCACACAACAAAGAAAAAAAGACAAAGAAAGCAGATATTAAAAACCAAGAAAGCAAAGAATAAAAAGACATGACAAAAGTGTATATGTTTCAATCTTTTTAATATATATTTTGTTACTAGCAGGGTTACCCGGCGTTGCCCAGGTTAAAGTGATGTGAAACCCTCTGTGGATATTTGGTGGGAATAGAGAATACTCTTACTCTCAAACACATATTCTCATAAATTGTATATCCAAATGGCAGCAGAAAACATGATTCTTACACATGGAATATAAGTAGTGGCTCACCTTTACAGGTCTGAGCGATTATCATTCTGTTTATCGCGTTTAAGCCGTCCGACCAATAAAGAAGTATTTATTTATTTACAACTGCGTATATATACTTCAGACGTTATAGCATGAAACATGAACATCATAAACACATTTGTTCGAAACAATAAAAGACAATACTTGTGTTTTACATAGAGATGTACCAATCAATCAATCAATTAATCTAGTTTACCATATCTTCATGGAG
Organism: Siphonodentalium dalli; assembly: GCA_032622095.1. Lineage (NCBI taxonomy): Eukaryota > Metazoa > Mollusca > Scaphopoda > Gadilida > Siphonodentaliidae > Siphonodentalium > Siphonodentalium dalli. The sequence continues at coordinate 32,184,573 of CP136065.1, forward strand.
ATACAGATGTTTTAAAGATATGTCCAGGTACTCCTCTGTTCTGGTGCTATATATCATTTTCAGTTTAAAATAAATGATGTTATGATGTATAGCCGCTACATGTGCCGGACACAGGTGTTTGTGTCAGGCGATGAGTCTGTTCTATAAAATGAAAGAAATCCCCTGTATCGGGCAGATATACACTTGTCAGATGTCAATATTGGAGGATCCTGAAAAGTCATGTGCTACGGACTGCGTTTTCCTTTATCTCAGAAGGAACCATATTTGACTGCACACTGTGACCACTATTTTTGAACAGGCCTGCTCTACATTTCCATATCTCGTGGCAATTGTAACTTATTTTGTGAAAACTATATTGAATGCGGCAGACTCAATCGTGTTATAATATATAAATGAGCAATTCTAATATGCAATCATCTTGACGATTCAAGGTCCCTCAGTTTGAACGAATATATGTATCTCTTAAATAGATTAATATAAATATACTTTTAATGCTTTCGTCTATGTATCTGTGTTGCTAGATCATTATAGGAATGCCATGATTTCCATCCCCATATAAATATGACAGTTGAGAAGATATAATTGTTCAAGTGATTTAATTTGGTCACCATTTGTCGAGATTGTGAAATTGGAATGCCAAAAACTCCTTAGAACGACATGGAGATGGCCTGGGAGGTGACTATACATAACTTTGTTGGATATCGGCGAATTGAACAATAAATGCTAGTGAATCTCCTCTCGCCATCCATGACCCAAATGACCCCAAATGTGATTTAATCCATCATATCATTATAGAAGTACGTGCATGAATTTGGTAGAATCCGACAGTACTAAATATATTTATATCAATTTTGGTGCAACTCCCCTCATGCACGACTGGAATCGCACCACTTTTGTCATATTTAAACCACGTCTATTAGACTCATGCATGTAGTATATAATGGAGATGATTATATATAAGTTTGGTGGTAATTGGCAACTAAACACATTCTTATCATAGTTATTACACCCCATCTCTCACCCAAACGGCACCAATTTCGCGTCTTTAAATCACACGTTTATATTCCTCGAATCACGGAGAAGAATAATATATCAATTTTGTCGAAATATGCACTAAAAAGAGCCCCCCCCCCCCCCCCTGACACCAACAACGTCACTTTAGAAAAATTTAACCCGCACCATTAACTTACTCGTAAAAAGTTAACCCTGTTAGGCCGCCTTGGTGCCATATCGATTGTACCCTTAAATGTATATACAGAACTAGACAGATATTCGCAAATGTTTGATTCATTGTATCATTTGAGAAGAACGTGTATGAGTTTGATGGTAATTGGCACTAAGCATATTGTTATAAGTGTTTGGTGACCCTCCCGTCCGTATTTTGGACTCAAGCGGCGCCACTTTTGACACCATTAAACCACACGTAGACTCATTATAGAGATGAATATATATAAAATTTATGAAAATTGGCGAGTACACAAATTCATATCAAATTTAGGGCCACCATTGCATATCTCTCACCCAAAAGGCATCAATTTGGCGCACTTAAACCACACGATTAGATTATTCATATCACGGAGAAGAATATGTATCAATCAGATGGAAATCGGCGCTAAACATATTGTTTATCAATGTTTGTATCCCTTTCACCCTCTAGTGACTCCTGACTCGAATGGCCCCACTTTTTACATCTTTAAACAACAAAATTAGACTCCTGATATCATGGAGATTGTTATTTGTAAGTTTGGTGCTAATCCGCGACTACACAATTTTTTTGTTATCAAATTTAGTGCCCACCCCACTCCACCCATCTCCCACCTAAGCAGCACCAATATGACGTCTTTAAAATCACGCGATTAGATTCCTCATATCATGGATAAGAATGTGTATAAATTTGGTGGAAATTGGCGCTAAAATATTGTGTATCAATTTTGGTGCCCCTCTCCCTTTCAGTGCACCCCTGCCTAGAATGACGCCATATTTAACAACTTTTAGCCACGCCATTAGATATCTCATACCATGGGGATGAATTTGTATAAGTTTCGTGGCAATCGGCGACTAAACCAATTTTTATCAGATATAGTACTCACACACCGCCCCCTCCAAATCGCTCATCCCAACGACACCAATCTGGCGTCTTTAAATCACACAATATGATTCCGTGTATCATGGAGAAGATCTCAGAAGAATGTGCATCAATTTGGTGGAATTCGGCGCTAAAATTATTTTCATCAATTTTGGTGCCCCTCTCCCCTTCCGGGAATCCCTGACGCCAACGGCGCGAATTTTGACATATTTAAACCAGACCATTATAATTAGATTCCTCATATTATGGGGATGATTATAATTATATAAGTTTGGTGGCAATCGGCGACAAATTTGTTTTCTGCTCCCCCCCCGCCTTTTCTGCCCCTGACAACAACGGCGGCACTTTAGAAAACTCTAACCCTCGCCATTATCTTTCTCGTAAAAAGCTACCCCTATTACCCTATTAGACCCCTTTTGTGCCATCTAGGTGGTCCCTGTGATTTTCTATAGAACACAGGCAGACAGACATACAGACATTCGCAAATATAGATTTAGAAGAAAGATGATCAAGCAGGAACCTGTATATCTGGTGCAAATGGGTTTAAGAAGCCCTTTCGGATTCCCCAACGTTAAATCCCCAAACTACGATAGTAACAATCGACGCAATGGGTGAGGACAAGATCCATGGTTTCCAGAAACTATACACTGTAAAAACTTCAGAACACACAGTAAACTGAATAAGACGTAAGTAACACGTACGTATAATACGTGTTATCTCCTATATATATCTTGAGAACTACGTATATATATATGTGTGTGTGTGTGTGTGTGTATATGTCCTATATAGACTCGAAAACGGCTGGCTCGATTGAGCTCAAACTTCCCATCTAAGAGTAAAACCCGTTTTACACGAGGAGTAACATGGGCCTATCCGTTTGCGGCGTGACAACGACCTTCAATTGACCTTGAACTCATATCTCGGGATCCGCTGAGCCGATTTGCACCGAGTTTGGTGGAAACGGGTAGTTTGAGGCGATGAGCAATTTCGTCACATCCGGATGCCCGTGCGGCATGACCTTGACCTTTCAAATGACCTTTAACCCGTATATCGGAATCCGCTGGGCCGATTTCCACCATTTTGGGATGTTGGTGTAATTTGACCCGAGGAGTAACACGGGCCCATCCGTTTGCCGTGCGGCATGACCTTGACTTTCAAATGACCTTGATCTCGGGATCCGCTGAGCCGATTTCCAATTTCGGCGATTGCCGCCAGTGGCGGGCTAACCTGCTAGTCTCCTATATATTTTGAGACTTCCGTATATGTGTTCTTTATAGACTCGAAAACGGCTGAACCGATTGGGCTCAAACTTCCCATCTAAGGGTAAAAACCCACGGGAATCATCGTCGCGGCGTTTTGGAGAAGCTCAGAGCACCCGTTCTCCACTCTCAGTCACAAAAACGGCACTGCGGGGGTTAATCACGTGATAATTTAATGAGGCGTTTGTATATGACGCGTCGCTATAAAAGAGCGTTTGTTTACAATTCAACGCAACGTTATCGCTCGAAATTTAGCATCGAAAAAATTTAATTTCTTTCATCAAAAACATAATTACGTGTTGGACTCTGTCATTTTAAGAATATATAAGTATTACACACAGACGCACCAAGTCTCAGCTTAAAATTTTGAAAAATAAGAGTTTTATCGACATAAATCGATTTTAATGGGAAATCCTATGTTAAAATTTAGCATCGAAAAAATTTAATTTCTTCCATCTAAAACATAATTACGTGTTGGACTGTGTCATTTTAAGAATGTATAAGTATTACACACAGACACACGAAGTCTCAGCTTGAAATTTTGAAAAATAAGAGTTTTATCGACATAAATCGATTTGAATGCGAAATCCTATGTTAAAATTTAAATATTATTTTCGATACACTGTTAACAATTCTATGGAAGCAAAATGGTCAACCGATTGAGCCCAAACTTCCCATCTAAGGGTAAAAACCCACGGGAATCGTCGTCGCGGCGTTTTGGAGAAGCTCAGAGCACCCATCTCCACTGTCAGTAACTAAAAACGGCAATGCGGGGGTTAATCATGTGATAATTTAATGAGAGTTTGTATATATCGCGTCGCTATAAAAGAGCATTTGTTTACAATTCAATGCAACGTTATCGCTCGAAATTTAGCATCGAAAAAATTTAATTTCTTTCATCAAAAACATAATTACGTGTTGGACTCTGTCTTTTAAGAATATATAAGTATTACACAAAGACACACCAAGTCTCAGCTTAAAATTTTGAAAAATAAGTTTTATCGACATAAATCGATTTTAATGGGAAATCGTATGTTAAAATTTAGCATCGAACAAATTTAATTTCTTCCATCTAAAACATAATTACGTGTTGAACTGTGTCATTTTAAGAACATATAAGTATTACACGCAGACACACGAAGTCTCAGCTTGAAATTTTGAAAAATAAGAGTTTTATCGACATAAATCGATTTGAATGCGAAATCCCATGTTAAAATTTAAAAATTATTTTCGATACACTGTTAAAAATTCTAAGGAAGCAAAATGGTCAACTCGGGACGGGTCAACCGATTGAGCCCAAACTTGCTACCTATCGGTACTTTTGTCCCGAAAGTGTCACGGATGGGTCAAATCGTGACCCCGACGTGACATTGACCTTCAAACTGGTCAATTCAAGGTCAAATGGGGTAAAACTGGCGGATTTCTGTACTTTTGTCCGGGGAGTGTTTTAGACGGGTCAAATCATGACCACGACCTGACCTTGACCTACAAAATTGTCAATTCAAGGTCAAATCGGGTAAAACTTGGTTTGTGACAGCGGTCGATACTACAAAAACCCGTTCGGCCCATAATTCATGTTTCTTTTATTCACAGAGAAGCATATGTTGACGACGACATGTACGTGCGTACGGAAATCTGACCATATTACTGAACATACGTGGATACAATCAATATGGATGGATACACACCGATGAGCTGTATTGTCGATTTGCTGGGTGGATGGACGTCCGAATTACCAAGCAACGAAGGACCGTGTGATGTTCAACAACAAAGCAGTACTGATAGAGCTAATCAGAAACATAACGAAGGCAGTGAAATGGGTGCCTCAACTCCAGGGCAATTCGAAATGGAAAATGGTGAGTACATCTACATGTATATCCCATTCTCCATTGGCGCTATATTCACCGCCCAACAACGGTCGAACAGACCAGCAATTGGCCAGTTTTTATACACCCGTAACAAGAATTATTATCTTATACATGTCTGTTACCAAACTCCATACAGCACCCTCAACGTTATCACTGCGATATAACACTACCACAAGGATGGTACTTTGCAGACGATAAATATGTTTTACATATCGTCGCGGAACTGTATTAAGTCACCTATTATCTTGTTTTGACCACCACATTTTTTTTAAACTTTGCAATAATGGTAATTATTTCGGTATTGATAAGAACAATATGAACTGAGCCAGACATAGACCATTTTAATCCTAAAATATAAGAACTAAAATCACGTAAGAAATCCTTACCAATTAATGTCCTTATGGCAGTGGTATCTCAGCGAAGCGATGGGAGATAACACTATCTGGAGTTTGATCTGGTACTCCCCTGCATGCTGTGGTGTTATGGATCATTAGCAAGGATTGTTGCTTATTTCCAATTCATCACCGACCATGACAATAATGGCCACAATTATAATATAGTATTCACATAGTATTTCTTTCTCTCTCCAGTTAATTACAAAGACATAATCAAACAATTTTGCGACATCAGAAAACATACAGTCGCTGATCTAGTGGCAGTGGATGGAAGTGGTTGTCAAAACTATATAGAATCTGGTCGCGGTGGTGCATTGTGTCACACTAATCTAACTTCCCTTTTGGCTACTGTAAAAGAAGACGCAGAACCACCCACAGTTTACATTGACACTGACACGAAAGACCACAAGCAAGAGAATTATGGAATATGCTTGAACGAAACGACATCGATTCACGACCATTGTTCTGGCATATTCGCCGAAAATGTTCAACGAGTCAATTCAGCTGATAATAAGTTTTATTCAACAAATACAGATACAAAGAGTGATGTGACTGTGTTAGCTGAGGTTAGCAATACCATCGATTCGGGTGGAAGACAATCGCATGCCACCATGTTTGATTCACGGACGGAATTTGGTACCAGCACCGAAGAGCAACTGCTGGTCACAAGTGAAACCACATCTGAAGTGAATTCAACTCATCTGGATATTTCGACGTCATTTCCGGAACCCGTCTCAATGTGTTCTTCGTTTCCACTATCCGACCCTACTTCACCAGTATTCCGTAAGTGCGCATTACTAAGTCGAATAGACTCGAAAGTATCTGACTCTTCGAAATCGCATATCGCCGACACTCTGGAGCCACAACGACCAAGAGAAATCATGACAGCGACAACTACAGTATCACCGATTCTTCCGTGTGAGGAGAACACACACATGATGTCAGTGGTGTATAAATATTGTTCTTTGGAGAAGAAATTTCCCGAACCACCTACCAGTAATGACACTGCAGTCAACACAACAGTGACGCGATCAACGAAGAAGAGCAAGACTACCTGCTTAATATGTGGAAAATGCTGTAGAACCGAAATATTACTAGCTTGCCATTTGCAGAATCATTTCGTTCAGAAGATGCACGAATTCCCCAAAATAGCTCACCAACGTCGCAGAGGAGTTCTGCATGAAATAATACTGAACAAAGGTCGACCCAGTAACATGTCGTGTGTACAACATGCGAGTACGGTGAACGATGACAAACTATTGAATGAGAACCCCGACTGCTACAGTGACGACAGCTGGAATCCCAGTCAGGAAGAAGATGATTATGCTAATTATGATTCGGCACATATTGAAGATGGAAACGGCAAACATCTGGTCAGATCGAAAACCGGTTCTGATGGTAAGAAAGGTTTCATATATATATATATATATATATATATAGTTGTAGTTAATTCACTTGAGGCACCGCGAGTCAACAGTGATTTGTCACATATCAATATCAAGAGTGCAAATGAAGAGTTATTGAATTGACCCTTGTATCTTTAAAGTTATGTTAAGTGCTTGTTGGGAATAAAATTATAATGTTCAACTTCTAGTAGTTCAAAAAGTAGATAAAATTAATAAGATACACGAAGAAAATTTATCCTAGCTCGGATGTTAACAGAATACATGTAACGAGAAAACAACGATTGCATTGGTTACATTATTCCAATTTCGTTCAATAAAGTGTGGGGTTTCTCGAAAAAGTAATTCAATGTATAGAGTACTTTATTGGCCGGTGTAATAATTTATGGATGTCTATCGTTGGACAAAACAAGGTGTAATAAAATTGGAACGAAAATAGAACAAAGAATGATAACCCTTATCCTATTTTGTTACGATACAAGCAACAACAACAACAACAACAACAACAATAATAATCAAGGGAAATCTAGCTAATTCGAGGTTTCAGCTCACTTTATCTTTTCATTGCTAAGAAGAATAACTTCGTCTTTTGTAGCGAACAAAAACAGCCCAAGAACAAAACGACCTCCATCGACGGTTGATAAAAGAAGGAAGATGAACTCGATCACGACGAGCAGACGACATGAAAACATAACGACGATTTCACAACAAAGTATGTCACTACAGAACATGCAAGGGATTGCTGATGATAATGTTTCTGTTTCGCCGCGAAAAACTGTAAATGAATGTATTTCTGGTTCGTCAGAAAGGACTGTGAATAAAACGGTCCCGACGTACCAGTTACCAGGTTTCGTGAAATTTAGAAACAACGATGATGGGAACTACATGTGTCCACTATGTCCGGAAGGATTCATATCATCAAAGCGTCTCGGTTACCATTTTAGTTTCAAGCATCCAGGTACACCTCTTCCATGCCCTGTGTGTTCTAAGACATTCAAAAATAACATGAGTCTGTCTGACCACGCAGAAAGGCATGGCAGTTGTCGAACTTACCTCTGTGAGATTTGTGGACTATTTATGAAATCCAGAAGACATATTAACAGCCACATCCTACATTCTCACGGCACCAAGAGATTTTCCTGTGACAAGTGTTCCTATAAGACTGCTTCGTGTAGTGCACTTCGTAGCCACACTAACATTCACGATGGGGTCAAAGATAATTTGTGTCAGACCTGCGGTAGAACGTTCACACAGTTATCGGTTTTACAGCGCCATGTTAAGATCCACAGCACAGATGAAAGGCACACTATCATGTGTACGGTGTGCAACGTAGCATTTACACAGAAATGGGATTATAATAGGCACCTCAAATCTTCGTCTCATATCAAGAATAATATCAGGCGAAATGCCTCCACGGATCCCAATGCATAGACATATACCCGGATAAATAGACACCTTTCGCATAATGAACTACTACTGATAATAATTACGAATAGCTAATAGTATAAATTTAGTCACACATGTTCAGTTTCGGACGGTCCTAAAACCACTTCATAGAATTGACGATAACAAGTCCGTTTGTGATAAAATCGTGCCGATCAAATTTCTTGCCACTCGCAATAAGATGATATGGTCCCGTTTGCCGATATTATTTTGAAATAAATTATGTTGTTAGCATGCCACATGGCGATTACAATTTAAGAACACAATTTCAGCGTCAATAACCACACTGAGAGCCAAGCAACAGTGACTGTTCCTCCCTCATTTGCATTGTGTTTAAGGCCGATTCCACGCCCAGATTTTGTATCGATTAACGCAGAATTAATGACGTCACCAAGTCAGATGCTTTCCCTCTCCCAAGGATAGACGAATCATTGGATTGGCTGCGTGGAAACAAGGTTTACCCCTGCCTCGACCTTCTCAGTGGTTTTTGGCAGACACCCATGTCTGATAAGGGCAAAAACAAGACAGCATTCTGCACAGGTCAAGGGTTACATCACTTCCGGTTCCGGATTATGCCCATGGGTCTAAAAACCAGCCCTGCCTCGTTTGGACGTCTAATGGAGAATGTTTTGCGTGGGTTGCTATGGGAACATTGCCTTTTATACGTCGACGACATCATTGTGGCGGCACCGACGGTAGAACGGAACATAGAGTGGGTAGCTATGGTTTTAGATAGACTACGGGACGCAAACTTGAAAGTAAAAAGTGCAAAGGTCATATTATTCAAAGAAGAAGTGAAGTTCTTGGGACACATTGTGTCTGGCGACGGGATAAAAACTGATCCGGCTAAAACCCAAGCAGTTCGAGATTGGCCCACACCGAAGAACGCAGGGGAAACTAGTTCCTTTTTAGGACTCGCGGTGTACTACCGTCGGTTCGTGCGTGATTTTGCCGCGATCGCGCGACCACTCAACACACTGGCAGAGAAGGGTGCAAAGTTTATGTGGACGGAGGCATGTGATGGTGCGTTTCAAAAGTTAAAAGATACTTTAACAATGGCACCAATTCTGAAGTACCCGGAACCGCAGATGCCTTTCTTGTTGGACACGGACGCTAGCCAAGCAGCGACGGGGGCTGTCCTTTCCCCAAGTAGACGATGGGAAGGAACATGTAATAGCATATATGAGTAAAGCAATTAAACACCCAGAATTATCATATTACGTAACCAGGAAAGAACTCTTGACAGTCTTACATGCCTTAAAGAAGTTCCACTGTTATTTATATGGGCAAAAGGTCTTTTTGCGCACCGATAATGCAGCTGTTTCGTGGATGCGCAACCTTAAAAATCCAACCGGACAAGTGACCCGATGGTTAGAGGAACTGGGAAATTACGACTTGGAAATTACTCATCGACCGGGATTGAAACATCGCAATGCGGATGCATTGAGCCGGATTCCATGTGCAGCTTGTACCCGACAAGTAATTACTTGATTTTCCGCGCTACAAAACATTCGATATGAGTATTATCTTATTTTAGTGATGTTACCTAGCAGTTAACCTACAGGCTTTTTGTCAATAAAACCAACAAACTTCCCAATTCTAAGCAAAATTTTCATGTCTCGAAACAGCAACACCGTTGAAAAATTCAGGCTATTAAATATAAGTTAAGTTTTTTCATAATAATTTGTTATAATCAACGTAACATAAATTAGGCGTTGTGCATGTATGTGGTTTATCAGCAACGTGATACCGGGCGCGCAGTGATTTGGTTTCTATCGCCTCACACATATGTCCTAGTAAAGTAACCTGAAAAAAAGAATATTTCTAAACTTCAGACTAACAGAGGCTGACATAATTGCGATAGTTCAATTTTATAGTCAAAATTTGTCGTAAACTATGTGGAGTCCAAGAGTAAAATATTTACCTATATACTCGACCAATGTTCTGATGCAATGGACATTCGAACTATTAAAGGTACTCAATCCGATCAGACGCTCCTATATTACTATTTCTTTGGCTTTGGGGGTAACAAATATTTGATTCGAATCGAGGAACCCATCCATCAGAGTGATTAGATATCGGCGTAAGATGGATAACTCTAAAATCAAGTGGTTATTATTGTAAATAGTAACTACTTGATTTTAGAGTTATCCATCTTACACCCGCAATTTGTCCGATTTGAGCACGTGGTTCTGCTAACTTGTGGTCCACATCTCCAAAAATTAAATACTTCAAAAATCGATATCTAATCACTCTGAGCTTTGATGGGTGGGTTCCTCGACTCGAATCAAATATTTTTTACCACCAAAGCCAAAGAAATAATAATTCTGTTCGGATTGAGTACCTTTAAATGAGGTTTTGATCAATACTCCATTTATGCAGAACCATAGAGTCAGAACAAAATGTTTCAAAAATATAATTATATCCCATGTTTACAAATAGAGAAATTCGTACTCGCACAAGTCAGTCACGTGTAGAGAACAAGCATGTAGAGTCACGTGGTCTGTGACGATTGAGTTACAATCACCCGCTCACGGACAATCGTTAGAAGCGGAATCTCTCTATTAAGTCATATGGTTTTATCCACTTGTACCAACCAAGGCCCTTGTTCAACTTATGTGTGTTTTGGTAAAACAAATATTTCTGAAAACTAATTTAAATGAATCAACAAAAGCATACAAACTGAAAGCTAATATTGTGACCCAGTACACAAATTTGTTTATTAATTAGTTCAAACAGATTACATGTATCTTTGGAGGAATTTTGTTTACTTGAAATGCAGGAATGATCATGTGTTGGGAGTTCCATGAAATGCAGGAATGATCATGTGTTGGGAGTTCCATGATGGCATGATCATGTGTTGGGAGTTCCACGATGGAATGATCATGTGTTGGGAGTTCCATGATGATTTTAATGAACATGTGTTGGGAGTTCCACCATGAATGATCATGTGTTTGGAGTTCCATCAGGAATGATCATGTGTTGGGAGTTCCATGCAGGAATGATCATGTGTTGGGAGTTCCATGATGATTTTTAAGGAATCTATTTTACTCTTTATTCTGATTATCTATACTAATAAAACTCAATTATGTTTGTTCGTTTGTCCAAACGGCTGGACCCTTAGGGTGGATACACACATGCATGTAATGTCTGTATGTAAAATCCATGTATTTTACATGGTCACGCCAATCATTGATAGCATTAATCACCTGCGCGCGATCGTTCCATTTCAACCAGTGAGTAGTTATAAGCCAAAATCAAACTAACTGGTATCAAGAGATTTCAGGCCAGTCATAAACATGTCTTCTTTCATGGGTGCCGAAATGAATAAATCCTGTGTGATATATGTTGCTGTTTTTCGCGAGTTTTAGTTCATTTCGAAAAGTGGATTTGAGTCCGTCGATTTTATATTTGATTTGTTTCTCGTCATTTCTTGGAAACAGGGTAATCCAAAATAAAAATAAAATGTGCAGACTTTTGAAGCTCTTTTTGGACGATTGTGTATCATGAGTGTTTAATGTCCCACACACTGACCCCCAATTTGATATCGTCCAGCAAAACCCGAACGGCTCTCTGACTCCACATTTTGGAAGTGCTATATTAATACACATGGCAATCAACTAACCCATACATGGTGATTTAGCCTAATCGGACAACGCCGAGCTCAACGCCTGAGCTCAAATTTTAACAATCCGATATGGTGCTCTCATGTCTTGGAAATTTAAGACAAACAATACCAGTTTGTTGAGATTGCCCGTTGAAAGACAAAAGAGTCACCCCCCCCCCCCCCCCCACCATTTTTAGTCCAGAATTTACAGAACAGTATATGTTTCTAAGGCCCGTTCCAAACGACGGATTTTTGTCGACTCGAATCTCATACCAGACCCACAATTGTATTAAATGCGTCTAAAATGCGACGTTTGAAACAATTAGATCCGTGTCAGACGCATCACAGACGAATCTCCGTCCAATTCAGACGAATCTTCGTCAGTGATGCGTCTGAAATCCGTCTTGGTTTCAAACGACGGATTTTTGACGACTCGAATCTAATACATGTGACGAGAAGAGCCGAAAGTTGCCGAAGAACGAATGCAAATGATATGATAATGATATGACAATGGTATAATAATGAGGGGGCCCCCCTTATCTGAGGAAATACCCACATGACGTCATTTGTCGCACGCTCTCTTTGTCATAAAGAAAGATATATCTATAAGCATAGCTTAGGTAACATTGTGCAAATTGTAATTATTTTGGTAGTTTGATTCCTCAACGAACATGGCATGTCACTGACTCACATCTTATAATGGATATAGTATCAATGTTTTAGAATAATCCATATATACCGGTATAAGGGGTAGGGGGTTGTAGCAACTGATTTATAATAATTCATATAGACCGATATTCCTTATTGTAAGGAATAGGGGTGGTAGTCTCTGATGTATAATAATTAATATATTTACCGGTATTACTTATTATAAGGGGCAGAGGTGGTACTTCTGATTTATAATAATTCATATATACCGATATTACTTATTATGAGGGGTAAAGGGGTGGTAACCTCTTATTTATAATAATTCATATATTCAGGTATTACTTGTTATAAGGGGCAGAGTGGTAGCCTATGATTTATAATAATTTATATATACCGGTATTCCTTATTATAAGGGGTAGGTGTGGTAGCCTCAGATTAATAATAATTCATAAAAACCGGTATTACTTATTATGAGGGGTAGGGATGGTAGCCTATGATTTATAATAAGTCATAGATACCGGTATTCCTTATTATAAAGGATATATAGGTGGTAGCCTATGATTTATAATTTATAATTAATATATTCCGGTATTCCTCATTATAAGGGGTAGGGGTGGTACCACTGATCTTATTTATAATAATTCATATATACCGGTGTTACTTATTATGAGGGGTATAGGGGTGGTAACTTCTTATTTATAATAATTCATATATTCCGGTATTCCTTATTATAAGGGTAGGGGTGGTAGTCTCTGATTTATAATAATTCTTGTATACCTGTATTTACATGCATGGTATACACATATATGGCAATTGGTTGCACGATCTAACATTTATTTGTAGCGCCTTTTATATTATATTATATTATATAACTATATGTACTATAAACATCCTCATATACATATGCACATATATTCGCGCTGCAAGCACGCATATATTTATACATAATTTATATACTGTATTTTAGTATATATATGTATAACATACCGGTATATATAGGCCTCTATATCTACGCGTGACCATTTTGTGAAGGTATACATGGAGTACACCTTTAAATAAATCGACCGATGTATTAGATTCGACACGACAAAGATGCGTCCGTCTGAAACAAAATTGGCCGCAGACGCATCACCGACGGATTTAATACAATTAGATTCGAGTCGACAAAAATCCGTCGTTTGGAACGGGCCTAAGGCTAAAGGATGAACAAGTTCCTAACTGTTACAATTTTAGCTTGTACAGGCTTGAATTATCACATTTTGGACTATAATCCATGATGGGGGAGGGGGCTGGTTCTCGAAAGTTTCGAATAACTAAGGGATTTAGTTGAATGTATCGGCCGGGATTTTCTGGGCAAGAATGTACAACATAATGTTTTAATTAAATAGTCCATAGTTGTAAATTGTGCGTATATAACACAAGAGAGGAAAAATGATGTAGTTGTGAACTCGTAGCTAGACAACACTTTTCCCGAATGAAGACACACAGCAACACTACCTTCTGTACCTTCAAATTTAAAGCTGTAATAATATGTTCATAATTATATGAATAGCATAAATTGCTGCATATGAGATTTATCACTTGTAGCAAACATGCACGACAGATATGACTGTCAACTACAATATTTACAAATCGGGAGTGGCTTCAGGGTGATTGGACTCATGGTGATAAATGCCCCCCCCCCCCCCCCCCTGGTCGAGGAAATATGTAGTGGTCAGTCCGGTAGCTTCCGGGATAATATAGCCCCCATGTTGGGGATCATAGCCCCTGCATTGGGGAAATCCTGGAACCATCACTGGTACACAATCCAGAGAAGACTGTCAATGATTTAAACAGAACGTCCAACATTTGGGTGATCGCGCCAACAATTATTTTAAGCGGCCTGACGACTTCGTCCAGTCAACTTCTCTCTGCACGTTCAGAGCTTGACTCACTGTGGTCAAACATAGCCGCAATGATTGGGTTGTCAGCAGACACATATTACATGGTCTGTATGATCCATGTAAAACGCCAAATACACGATATTTACATAGATTACATGCATGTGTGTATCCACCCTATTAGAGTTGATTATTTGTATATATATAATTTTACCCGTAGAATCTTATTAAATAGGTCCCATTGACTTCAGATGTCTTAGAAAGACCAGCCGAGACTCCGCACGGAATGTTGTAAACTATTTGAGCGAACATAACGCTCTTTATTCTAACCATACCAGTAATAGATCACCAGTGAACGCTCTTTATTGTTAATCTGCAGAGACAGCACTCAACGTCACACATCGACTCGAAAAGAATAAAAAATAAGCTTTTTTACCCATATATCATATCATGGCTACCATTGCCAGTTCTACGTTGGTTGCTCGTCATGCAACAGAACGGAAGACCACCAAGCAATGTGGTATAATAAAACAATGTGGTGTACAAAGAAGTTCTTTGAAATTGAGTAAATGCATGTCAAAACACTTACAGTTGTTTCCAATCTTCTTTACCCGAGCAACGCCGGCTATCCCAGCTATCATATGTGTCTATTTTATACTAGCTGGGTACCAGACGTTGCTCTGATAAAGAATGAGCAAATTATTAGTGTCCCTTCATGTCAATTTCTTCTGGATTGTTCCTACATATCGTCTAATCTGACACGGAACACTCTTTGTTGTTCATATATCGTAATATATTCCCTTTTGGTCAACGGCATATATCCAATGGTACTCTCCGGGTTACTTTACCACTGCATACCAATTTCCAGGGTCTAACTAGTCGTGTGAGGTCAATATCACCTATCCCCACGACACTCCTCTTGTCAATTTACCCATGTAACGATTACAACCATTTTGTATTAAATTAAATTAATTATTAGTACCCGTTTAAGACATATGATGTCAACGGCACATATCCAATGACACTACCAGGGTCAATAGGCCCATGTGTACTCATTTTCAGCTTCGATAGTCCAGCCGTTTGGTCGCCTTTTGGGTATATAATTATTGATTTTGTTAAATTAATTAATAATGGCCTTTATAAGACACCTGACGTCAACGGCACCTATCTCACGACAGTCACCGAGTCAACTGACCCCTGATAGTCTAGCCGTTTGGTCGCCTTTTGACTTTTGTGTATATACTTATTTATTTAGTTAAGTTAATTGTTAGTGTCATTTTAAGATATCTGACGTTAACGACACCTATCCCACGACACTCACCGGGCCAACTGACCCCCGTGTACAAATATCAACCACGATTATCCAGCCGTTTGGTCGCCCATAGCCCAACAGACAAACGAACAAACAAAACTAAGTTTTATTGGAATCGATGGTTCTTCTGTTGTATAGGGACACCAACACCATTTAATAGTTTTTAAATAGTTTTATTCAGATCCTGATATATAGTGTTTAACATTAACAAGTACATATAAAACACTCATAGTAAATCATAATATAGTTTGATGAAATTATGAACATATTCTAGTTAAAGTTTAATTGTGGCATTTAGTAACCTATATATTTATATGTGATAATTAAAGGCACGGGTGGCGTTCATTGCAGAAATATTCATATTTGTTCAAATCGCCATCTACAGTAGGAATATTAAAATATTTATAGTTTTGTTCATATGCCAAACATATTCAGCGCGTAAACAGTATATTGTCGTCCAGACGTACGAGTTTGTACGTAAACAAGAGCCTGCTCGTGTTACAGCAATTGTGTGTCTGTTTACATAACACATCGCAATTCTATTGGTTAATCACACAACAAATTATATAAACGCTCTTTATTATTTCCATATAAGGAAAATAGTAACAGATAACGCACTTTATGTTTACCATATCCGGATATAAACAAAAGCCAGGTAACGTAACGTTTTTTGCTTTTGTTTACATAACAAAGGGAAAACAATTATTGACAATAACATACTGCTTATGCCATATTTCTGATTGGTATAAGAACAAAATCTGTCTATATTTTACTATTATTTCTGTTTATGGCGGTTTTTGACGGAGCTGAATATTTTAACAGCATACCCACCGCCAACGCCGCCCGTATCTTTACGATGACATACTATCAAGATAAACGCACATACTTTGTAAGGTAATGTTTCAATAACAAAGTGATATTCGTTCGTATATTTAGGTCTAGATTATATCTCATATTTGATTTCCGGGTCGATTATTTCTTTTCAACAGAACAAAGCACAAACCTGTTATGTTAAAGGCACGTGAGTCCTTAGTTGTCGAATATATATTCATATTTGGTCCAATCACCGTAAACAGAAAAACATTAAAACGCATACAGTTTCGTTCATATATACCATGACCATCGCGTAAACAGCATGTTATCATAAAGACTTACTATATTTTACCTAAGCAAGAGCCTGATTGTGTTACAGAAGACAGCACAATGCTGCTGGCTAATCACACACAAATGGCATAAACGCTCTTTATTCGTTCCATATAAGGAATTCACCAACAAAGAACGCTCTTTATGTTTACCATCATAATATAAACAAACACCAGAAAAGTAACTTTTTATGCTTTTGTTTACATAACAATGGTCAAAGATATGACAATAACATACTGTTTATGTGATATTTCTTATTTGTATACGGACAAAGTCTGTCTATATTTTGTTGTTCTTTCTGTTTGTGGCGGTTTTTGACGGGTGGAAATATTTTCACAGGATACCCACCGCCAAGGCCAA
Source organism: Siphonodentalium dalli (assembly GCA_032622095.1). NCBI lineage: Eukaryota > Metazoa > Mollusca > Scaphopoda > Gadilida > Siphonodentaliidae > Siphonodentalium > Siphonodentalium dalli. The sequence goes on from CP136065.1 coordinate 32,201,977, forward strand.
CCGTACCTTTAAATAGTTGGAATTTTCAGATAAAAAATACATTGATATTGTTCTTATAATTTAATTTTCCAACAGTATTTAGTGTGGAATTAGCTTGTTTTTTTAAGAGTATTTTAGACTATTTTCACACCTGAAAAATTTCGGACTGAAATGGCGGAGATCAGTTGGACATTTTCAACAATATATAGGGATGGGCGTGTTAGATTGTATATTCATAACAGTTGGAAAGCTTGAGGTGTCAGTTGGAACTTTTCGCTTTATTACAGCTAGATTAGACGGACCCACCAATATCTCGATATCATACATTTATATATTATGTATATATAATGTACATGACTATGTAGTAGGACCATATCTAAAAGTCTGTCCTTACTAACAAACAGCTTAGGGACGTGGCTACATGGTCTCAGTTGGCGAGGGTGTGAATGTGTGGGTGGGGTGTCCAACTCATAATCTCACACTGCATCCCCTTGATCCATACCGAAATAATAATTATATTTGTTCCACCCCTCCCCCTTGTGTTGGAATTTGGAATTTTCCAACTGGTATCAATTTATCAAATTTCGATAATGACACCCCAATTGTTGGAACAAATTCAACTGATAGTCATTTCAGTCAGATATTGAACGGAACATTTTGGTATAGAAAGCTACAATGTGCCAGTAACTGAATGCAAAAAAAATGCTCATAAAATGCATCTGTACCACAGTTAACTATATGCGAAGTAAAAACTGTGTAGTTCCACTAGCCAGTAGCGAGGCTATCAAAATTTGCCTGCGAATAGTATGCAATATGGGGTCAATACTATGACGAGATTTCTTTATATCGAAGGATTGTAGCCCTTATAGCCCAGACAAAAGTGCCAATTTTGGATATATTGTGTGTTTATATATGCAAATCAATCCTCTCTATCTGCGTCCATTACAACAATGCGACTGTCGACCACATACTACACATATTAGTTATTTCGTGGCCAGGAATTAGTTACTTCATGGCCACAAATTAGTATTTCGTGGCCAGGAATTATTTATTTCGTTGCCACGAATTAGTATTTCGTAGCCAGGAATTAGTTATTTCGTGGCCAAGAATTAGTATTTCGTGATCAGGAATTATTTATTTCGTTGCCACGAATTAGTATTTCGTAGCCAGGAATTAGTTATTTCGTGGCCGAGAATTAGTATTTCGTGGCCAGGAATTAGTTATTTCGTGGCCAATAAATAAAAACAAATTCCCCATGTCCTAAACCAACCACCGTATATTTCACAGGACCCCAGAACAAAAATTGACCCCACCCCAATAGTACTTGATCCTATAGGATTAAGTACTATTGGGGTGGGGTCAATTTTTGTTCTGGGGACCTGTGGTATATTTCTGACCCCCCCCCTCCCGCTATCATTGACAATTTCAATCAAAAAACAATCACCGAACGTAGGAAATCATTCCAAAATGAAGCTCTCAGAACAATTTCGATCTATTATGGTCTGAAATATTTGGCCAAAGTTGTGTCTCATTCACCCCTTTGCTCCCGTCCCTGCCTTCGGCTATATAGCAGGTCAAGGTGGCCGTATAAGATAAAACAACATTATCTTGTCCTCAAAAGATACGACACTATTTGAATTCGTGTCGGGACATGCAAACTCTCATCATCAGATGATAATCTGGTATAGATGATAACATTTGAAAAGCAATTTGTTTGTCACTGTAGCCCATACCACATCGTTAACACTCATACGCAGGAGAACTGTACACTAATTATGAAGATATTTGTTGTTATTTCGTTGTTTATTCTTGGTTATGCCTTTGCCAATGTCGTACAGTTCGATCGGAACACGGGCGATGATGAAATTTCGGCGTTTCTCGAACTATTATCCATGGATCTGGTCCCAGAGAGATTCAAGCCGGATAGCTTCTTCGAAGAACTGGTATGTGTCTGTGTGGCAAGTTAACTATTAAGAACTGGTATGTGTCTGTGTGGCAAGTTAACTATTAAGAACTGTTATGTGTCTGTGCGGCAAGTTAACTATTTCTTTACAAAATTGATTCTCCCATCAGTTATAAAAGTATGCAGTGGAATGTTCTATTATTCATTTGGAGGGGTGTTCAGTTATCAACAGCTGACGACAGACAGGCGAAAAGACAATACAAGTGCAGAAGTATTCATATGTATTGATGGGAAATGTTCATATAATAAGTTCAACAAACGACTTATTATCTGAACATTGCCTAAGGGAACTATTCGTCAATGAGTATTTTGGTATATAAATTGTTAACCCTTTACCCAACAAACCGGCCAAAACCGGCCAAATAAAGCTTCAACAGCCTAACATATCTTCGGTCTGTCTCAATAGAACCATACAAATATGGATATCATTGGAACCGGCTCCTTGACCACATTGTGATAGTTACAGTTATGCCCTGTGCCAATGCATTCTCTTATATATGCGAGTCGACCATAGGTCGCCTCGCATATATAAGAGAATGCATTGGCCTAAAAAAAATCTTTTTTTAACACTTTTTACCATTTTTTCTTACATTCTTTAACAATTTTTATAAATTTTAATGTCTTAAGCCAATGCATTCTCTTATATATGCGAGGCGACCTATGGTCGACTCGCATATATAAGAGAATGCATTGGCACAGGGCCCTTCTGTTGGGTAAAGGGTTAATGCCATAAAAGGGGAGGTTTATATTGGAAAACATCGAACTTATAATCAGGCTCACTTTAAAATCATCCCCGTTTGTCTACTCACTGTCCACATTATTGTTTACGAATGGTCTCTTTAAACACCCTTGTACACATCAACTAACTTACGGCCTCGGGAATCTCGTGGTTAAAATAATCTCATTAATATTCATGTATCGAAATAAGGCACAGTTTTTACTGTTTTGATTGACGTGCGACAATGCCCACATGTGTTAATAACGATTGTCGTAACCTTAGGCAGAATAGCTAAAAAGTATTTTCTGTGGATAGATTCGCTTTGTTGAATATTATCTTGTTTTCAGCGAATCAATGCCTATTTTCTGTAATACATTGTTAATTGCAACGTCGAGAATTTCAATTTGGCCATGCAAGATAAGCATGTTTTGATGCGGCCTCGGTTTCTCCGTCACTTCCGCTTTCCGTAATAGTTAATTTTAAAAACATGAGTGGGGCTTTTGTGAATAAGTGACAAAGTGTGAATAATTATTGGTTTAGCGGGAAGCTATTGATGGTCAAGCAATGATTATTCGATGCGCAAGTAATATAATTGGCGCAATTCCTCCCGTTTGAAATAAACCAGGGGAGTCCCATGGACCCCAGTTGATTGAAATGAAACATGTTCTAGTTTTATTTAGACTGATCATTTGCATATCAGCGTGGAATACACGTTTCGTCCTCAATCCTAGGTGATGTCGCATATAACAACAGCCAATGAGAAGACGGTCAACGGTAACCAGCTCCAGGATGATGAGAAAATTCAAATAAATTATCGATGCGTCATATCAATATGTTTCGAGGGTGGCGAACCGCAGAATCCACGCTACAACTTGTAGCGTGGATTCTGCGGTTCGTCACCCTCGAAACATATATATACATCTCTCTCTCTCTCTTTGAAGATGTACGTGCGCCACTGTTTTTATCACCTCAACACCCCACCAAATCAATAATAGACCATTCATATGTACACCGTTTAACTTACGGGTAGAATCTAATTATTATAGAATGTGTTAAGTCAGTTATACTATATACTAGAGTCTAGACATATTCATTGACCAGAAGTTCCCTTACTCAAGTTAGGAAATGTTCAGATAATAAGTTCAACAATGCTCGTTTGTATTGAACTTATCTGAACATTTCCCTCCGATAAATAAGACTCCTTCTGAGTGTACTTGTAATATTTGTCGTATGTTTATCCCCCCCCCCCCCCCCGGGACGAATAATAGACCATTCCAATAATATACTATTATAACTGAATGGGAGAATCCATTGTGTAAATAAAAGGTTAACGGACCCCATACTGGACATTTGGAACCTAAATGTCTCGCCGCCTCGCCATTAGCGCTTCGAGTGTCCAGTCAATCGTCCATTAAAGGCACGTGAGGCCTTAGTTGTCGAAAATATTCATATTTGTTCAAATCACCGTAAACAGAAAAACATTAAAATGCATACAGTTTCGTTCATATATACCATGACTATCGCGTAAACAGCATGTTATCATAAATACCCACTATATTTTACCTAAGCAAGAGCCTGATTGTGTTACAGAAGACAGCACAATGCTACTGGCTAATCACACAAAAATGGCATAAACGCTCTTTATTTGTTCCATATCCGGAATTCACCAACACAGAACGCTCTTTATGTTTACCATCATAATATAAACAAACACCAGAAAGGTAACTTTTTATGCTTTTGTTTACATAACAATGGTCAAACAAATGACAATAACATACTGTTTATGCGATATTTCTTATTTGTATACGGACAAAGTCTGTCTACATTTTGATGTTCTTTCTGTTTGTGGCGGTTTTTGACGGGTGGAAATATTTTTACAGGATACCCACAAGGCCAACCGTACCTTTAACCCTAACACAATTCTCTGTGCTCGAGACGGGATAATATATAACATCATCATCACCATCATCATATGTTTCGGAACAAGTCAATCGAACTTTGATTCAGAACTACAAACATTTAGTATTTAGTATATATTGTGTCACAATATGATGTTTGCATATATCCTATATTGTGCATTTTGTTTATATATTTTAGGGTTTGGATCCAACACGCAGACTGAAAGCTTTCAACTGGACAAACTGTGGCGACCCGACTAAGGAACTGTTTCTGATGACGTATTTATCAATAACACCTGATCCTATAGTTATCCCGGGTAATATGAATATCGCTTTCAACGTCAGCGTCAAACAAACTATTCAGTCTCCATTGGTTGTGAGTATAAATTAGTATCTATGGACTAGTGATATATCGTCAATTCGATTGGTCGATAGCTACACATGATAAACCTGCATTGTGTGGTCAATATCGAACCCCTTGATAGTTCTGGGAACCACACATATTGTTTCCGTATCGTGCAGTTGCCTCGATTTCGGAATATCATATTGTCGCTTACGTCACAACGCGGAAATAAACCCCATGATATTTCAGAGAACCACATATTGAACGCTCTTTATTGTAACCTGTTGAATAAATAATTACTAAATTCAATGACATGCAGGAATGACAGGTATAAGTCTTACGCGGCATATAATGTCCACATAAACGTATATAATGTACTTCTCGGTCTATTTAGATGTCCTGAACAGGACCGGGATGTATTGACCCGTTCTATACTGAAAGCATTCTCCCAGTAAGTTCAAAAGTGTACATCTATTATTCATTTGGAGGGATGTTAAGGTGATAAAAGCAGACAACAGATAAATCAAATTGCACCAGGATCCATATTTATTGAGCGAAATGTTTAGATAATAAGTTCAACAAACGGCCTATATATGGTCGTTTGTTGAACTTATTATCTGAACATTATCAAGGGAAAACTACTCATCAATGATGTTTAATATAGAAAGGGTTTAGTCGTTTGTTAAACTTATTATCTGAACATTTACTATGGAATAACTACTCCTCGTGATGCTTTAGTATAGAAGGGTTAAACTTATTATCTGAACATTCCCTATGGATCTAACTATTCATCAATGATGCTTTAGTATAGAAAGGGTTAAACTTATTATCTGAACATTTCCTATGGATCTAACTATTCATCAATGATGCTTTAGTATAGAAAGGGTTAAACTTATTATCTGAACATTTCTTATGGATCTAACTATTCACCAATGATGCTTTAGTATAGAAAGGGTTAAACTTATTATCTGAACACGTCCTATGGATCTAACTATTCATCAATGATGCTTTAGTATAGAAAGGGTTAAACTTATTATATGAACATTTCCTATGGATCTAGGTATTCATCAATGATGCTTTAGTATAGAAAGGGTTAAACTTATTATCTGAACATTTCCTATGGATCTAACTATTCATCAATGATGCTTTAGTATAGAAAGGGTTAAACTTATTATCTGAACACTTCCTATGGATCTAACTATTCATCAATGATGCCTTAGTATAGAAAGGGTTAAACTTATTATATGAACATTTCCTATGGATCTAACTATTCATCAATGATGCTTTAGTATAGAAAGGGTTAAACTTATTATCTGAACATGTCCTATGGGATAACTGCTCATCAGTGATGATTTAGTATAGGGTTAAAGGCGAACACGCACATAATTTAGGCTTCAAACCGCCTTGGTAAATTCATAACCAACTTAAACACATTTCTGGCATGACATGTTGTTTCACATTGGCACTGGTGTTGCATATCGGTCGGTGGGACAAACGGTCACATATAGGGGCTCTTAGAAGTTCATATATATGAAAAGATTGCGTCAGGTCATAAGAAATCGAACATTTGCGATCATTTTATTCTCGACAAACAAAACAAGAAAGTGAAATACAATGGCAATCCCAACCATGTTCGGAAGTATATATTGTGACAAAACTACTAATCTGTGAAACTTCATGAAAAGTAAGCATGGGACCATACTCGGGACGGAACTGAGATATCTCCATAAATATAAGTTACCTTCACTCGTAGCACTATAGACATTTACTTGTGTTGTGTTACAGCTAAAAACAAATTATTATGGTGCAGTTATTGACTTGTTTCTTTAAAATACTAGGTATATAATGCACGTTTTCCATTTTTACATTCGCTCGTTGACTTGGCCGATATAATTATCAAAGTTGTTGTTTTCTCTCTAGACAGATGTCTTACTTGAGAAGAAAGCTGGTGGAAGCTGGATAAAAGTGCCTTGTGTTGACAATGTTGGTTCGTGCCACTACAATGATTTCTGTCAAATCCTTGAACCAATCTCACAATGTCCTGCACCATTTGTCACATACAATATACCATGCAAATGTCCATTTAAACCGGTAAGTTTAAATAACATAATGCCCATCATACTTTTTACAATGCAATATACTATGGCAATGTCAATTTAAATATACTATGGCAATGTCAATTTAAATATACTATGGCAATGTCAATTTAAATATGGCAATGTCAATTTAAATATGGCAATGTCAATTTAAATATACTATGGCAATGTCAATTTAAATATACTATGGCAATGTCAATTTAAATATACTATGGCAATGTCAATTTAAATATACTATGGCAATGTCAATTTAAATATACTATGGCAATGTCAATTTAAATATACTATGGCAATGTCAATTTAAATATACTATGGCAATGTCAATTTAAATATACTATGGCAATGTCAATTTAAATATACTATGGCAATGTCAATTTAAATATACTATGGGAATGTCAATTTAAATATACTATGGCAATGTCAATTTAAATATACTATGGCAATGTCAATTTAAATATACTATGGCAATGTCAATTTAAATATACTATGGCAATGTCAATTTAAATATACTATGGCAATGTCAATTTAAATATACTATGGCAATGTCAATTTAAATATACTATGGCAATGTCAATTTAAATATACTATGGCAATGTCAATTTAAATATACTATGGCAATGTCAATTTAAATATACTATGGCAATGTCAATTTAAATATACTATGGCAATGTCAATTTAAATATACTATGGCAATGTCAATTTAAATATACTATGGCAATGTCAATTTAAATATACTATGGCAATGTCAATTTAAATATACTATGGCAATGTCAATTTAAATATACTATGGCAATGTCAATTTAAATATACTATGGCAATGTCAATTTAAATATACTATGGCAATGTCAATTTAAATATACTATGGCAATGTCAATTTAAATATACTATGGCAATGTCAATTTAAATATACTATGGCAATGTCAATTTAAATATACTATGGCAATGTCAATTTAAATATACTATGGCAATGTCAATTTAAATATGGCAATGTCAATTTAAATATGGCAATGTCAATTTAAATATACTATGGCAATGTCAATTTAAATATACTATGGCAATGTCAATTTAAATATACTATGGCAATGTCAATTTAAATATACTATGGCAATGTCAATTTAAATATACTATGGCAATGTCAATTTAAATATACTATGGCAATGTCAATTTAAATATACTATGGCAATGTCAATTTAAATATACTATGGCAATGTCAATTTAAATATACTATGGGAATGTCAATTTAAATATACTATGGCAATGTCAATTTAAATATACTATGGCAATGTCAATTTAAATATACTATGGCAATGTCAATTTAAATATACTATGGCAATGTCAATTTAAATATACTATGGCAATGTCAATTTAAAACGGCGAGTTGTGGAATGTCCTTCATAAATCGCCGCCAATGTCCATTTATGACGAAGATTTTAAATGAGAATTTTCACAATAATTCGTCAAATACAACATATAAGTATATCGTGCCAGTGTCCATTTCACATGGTGAGTTTAAATGACAGCATGTCTTGTCGACCATAATTCGTCCAATACCGTGCCATTGCCTGTGTTTAAATGACAGACTGCTCACCATAATTCGTGCATGTCTACTTCATTTAGGGATGAATTGATACGCAAAATATCGGTCTACATGCTTATTTTGCTCGGAAATAACGCTCTCTATTTCTGCCGTATTAGGAATAGATTAACAAGAAACGCTCTTTATTGCTCTATTGTGAAGAATTCTTTTACTTGAGTATAATTACGGATATACGCATCTTGGTTTACTTCTACCCTGTTAGATAAATTGTTTCATACCACATAAAGTCCCTGTATATATAAGGGTATGGATGTATATAGGCCGACATGAATTTGAGGTATTTATCGACATTGTATTTTGATCCATGGGACGGAACTGTTATGCAACAAAATCGCGGATGTTTTCAAACGCCATGTCCATTTAACATTTTCAGGGTAAGTACAACCTGCCAAAGTCAGCATTTTATATCGGAATCTCGTTCCTCCCGGGTGGAGACTACCATGGAGTTCTCAACATGACGATGAATGGTCAGCCGGTCGGGTGCTACAGTGTCTACATGTCAATCTCTACATAATAACCCATGCATGGAACAAGCAATATATACATGTGTATACACAACAGAATGAACCGATAGTCGTGGACACCTGAAAGTTATATGCAGTTGTGTACAGATGTTCTCTGTTTGTCAATTTCCTACATGGAACAAACTATGTGTATAAATATTCAGGCTGTAATTAAATGTACTCAATCCGATCAGACGCTCCTAAATTACTATTTCTTTGGCGTCGGGGGTAAAAAATATTTGATTCGAGTCGAGGAACCTACCCATCAACGCTCAGAGTGATCAGATATAGATTTTTGAAGTTTGTTATATCTATTGTTTCTGGCCCAGAAACACGCCGTCAAAAGGATGGTCTCGTCAAAATTTCGGATGAAGATGGATAACTCTAAAATCAAGCGGTTATTATTACCACTCGATTTTAGAGTTATCCATCTGCATCCGCAATTTGTCCGTTTGACCACTGGTTTCTGTGCAAATTATTAGTACTCGAGAAATAACACAGTTCAAAAATCAATATATGATCACTCTGAACTTTGATGGGTGGGTTCCTCGACTCGACTAAAGCGACATAAAACCCGAATAAATCAATCAATCAATCAATCAATCAATCAATCAATCCTCGACTCGAATCAAATATGTTTTACTCCCGAAGCCAAAGAAATAGTAATTTAGGAGCGTCTGATCGGATTGAGTACCTTTAAATGGTCAAGTGCTATAATTATGCTGTGCGAAAGCATATACTCACAATAGACGCTCGAACGTGGTGTGCAAATGTGTACAGTTACCTCAGATATCTTGAAATGGCACTAAAAGCATTATTATATACATATATATATTTTTTGGATAGAGGCGACCGAAAGGTTGGATGCTCGGAGCTGAACATTTGTACGTATGGGTAATTTGACACGGGGAAGCTCATTAGATATGTCCCATTGGCCTCAGATGTCTTAAAAGGGCACTAAATTAATTTAACTAAATAATTAATTATATACCCAAAATGCTTGCAATCTGAAGATTGAAGCACGGGGATAAATTGACACGTAGTGTGTCGTGAGATAGTTGCCGTTGACCTCAGACAACTTAAAGTGGCAAATATGAGCAATAAAGAGCGTTAGTTATTAGCTTAGAAGATATGTAGGACAATTGGAAGAGATGGGTCGCCTGACCAGGGTATTGTCATGGGATATGCGCATTTGACCTCAGATGACTTAAAGCGGGACTAATAAATTATATGACGAATAAAGAGCGTTTATTATCAGCCCAAACACGGGTTATGTGCTGCTGACCTCAAATATCTTAAAGAGGAACTAATAATTAGCAATAAAGAGCGTTTATAAGATAGATGTAACTTTATCCGGAGAGTCATGCTGTAGGTGGTGTTTACCCCAGATGACTAATAATTATTTATAATTACTTGAAGGGTCACTAATAAATTGCGCATTCTTCACCCGAGCAACGCCGAGTGAAGAATAAAGCAGTCACAAATGTTCCAGCCCAATGAAAACGAAATGTTGATATGCTGTGTGGTCGATCCACTCAAACAGGGATCAGTCAACTGTAATTATTCCAGTTTTAAGAGATGTGTTGATAAACTTTAACTTGGTTATTAACCCACTACCCAGAACTCATTTCAGTCCAATTTTGCATTGATCAACAGGTATGACATGAACATTCTCAAATATAGAACATTTTTTATTGGTAGTTGCCTTTCTAAATGAAAATAATCATTAAATTTCACGTATCAAGAATAACTAAGTCTGCTCACATGATCTTCAGTTATGATATCATTGAAATATGAACTGCACTATTAAAAAAAAGTGTGTTTGACAGTTTTTGGTACTCGAAAACAGTGAAATTTTAAATATTTTTCATGCCACAAAAGTAAAGTAAATAAGGTGATAATTCCCAACGGATCGATGGTTCTTAAATATTGTGCCAAACTGATCACTTGTACCAAATGTCATAAGGAAATTCCATGAGAAAATCCGTTTTGAAATACCAGGAATTTTGGCCGAAACGTGCGTCTGACCCTTTAATTGCCAGGTGTATCCGGATTAGAAAATATCAAAAAACTGATGTTTTCTATGGGTTAAAGGCCCACATAATTTTCGAACCCCCAAATTACTTTATATAAAATATTTGCCATATTATATACCATTTTAAAGGGTAGCTCCAAAACATAGTATTATCAACTTATCCGGTGTAATAAACTGTGGACATGATGTTTTTGTTTAGTTGCCAATGAGTTTTGTCATAAATATTGAAGTAAAAATCAGTATTATTTTCAATGCAGTGGGATTAACTCTATATATTAAAGATAGAGTTATTCCCATTTCATTGAAAAAGTTTGAATTCTGTTGCATTCTGGTTGCCAGAGGGGGGGGGGGGTCTTCAGCAGTTTTCTATTTCTCTGTGGGCATCTTCTGAGACACATATGTTTCAAATAGTGATGAATTATAGTATTTTAATCATATTTTATGGCACAGATTGTTATTAAAACCATATATCAAGTCCCTATAAAAAAATAATCGGAGACTCGAAAATTAAGTGAGCCTTTAACAATATATGTAAGAATGGGCTGAATAGTTATGCAATCCTTATCAATAAATTTATTATGATGCCCCGACCCCATGATGCCCAATTCCATTACGCGGTAATCGCCACTTAGGAATATTTAAACCACACCATATCTCATATCGTGGAAGTGTAACTGTTCTCTGTAGCGGACGGGTTTTCTCTTCTCGTGAGATGCGAGGATTTATTTTCACTCGGCTAGCACCACGTAAAATAATCCTCCGCATCTCACTCGATGATAAAGCCCTCATCACTACTAACCGGGTGTTCTCGTGTAAAGGGTATCACCACCAACCGAGTGTTCTCATGCCATGTAAAAGTTATCACTGATGAGGTATATATAGTACATGTACCTCTAGTTTTCTTAGTATTTGTGTTATTTTGTAGCTTGAAGAATGAGAATGATGAAGTTATACCTCCAGCTTTCTGATTATTTGTGGCATTTTTTTTCGGAATAAAACGTGATGCCTAACATATATATAAAGAGGCCTAAGAATTGAAGGAGGTTTTTTGGTATTTGACCTGATGATATTTGGGTTGCAGCTGAATGTTCGGCCCATCCCATATATTTAAATTTCCTATACACCCCTGTCTATATAAAGGTCCCGGCCCACTTTACCTGAAATCATCACCTGAACAGAAACTGATAACAATCTAAACACGCATGTGTTCCTCAATCATAATGTATAATTTGTCAACAAAAGAGGATGGACTAAAATTGTGGAATTTTGGAACATTTAAAGGTACTCAATCCGAATAACGCTCGCAAATTACTATTTCCTTGACTTCGGTAAACAATATTTGATTCGAGTCGATGAACCCACCCATCAAAGCTCAGAGTGATCAGATATCGATGTTTGAAATCTATTATTTTAATTTCAAGTGGCCCAGAAGACTGTCAACGAGAAGAAAGTTTCTTTGACCAAATTGCCAATAAAGATGGATAACTCTAAAATCAAGTGGCTTTTTTGTGTCAGATATTTGACAAACCGGCAAAATTTCGTTGAACAAAATGTTGATAAATAACATGTTTTGGGCAATTTTATACTATAGTTGATTGTGGTTAGCATTATTTTTGGGCAATTCATCGATTCTGATAACTGAAGCGGCATTTCAAAAACATTTGTTGTTGTTGTTGTTGGAATCTGATGACATGGGGACCATCGAATCGGATTGAGTACCTTTAAAATTATATATATATATATGACATTATGAAATCAATGAGAAGGACAGTAACAAAACTTTCGAAGTTGCAATGTATTCATACAATCTCCGTCGCTCCCAAATCTGTTTATGCGACTGATATCCCCCATGATGGCAACGGGATCACTCGCAGACGACGGGTCCCACCTGAGAGTCGCCTCGAACAACGCTCCTCCTGGGGTGGTTCGAATAGTTATCTGATAATCCTCAAACGACTCCACCCTATTCCCGAATCGGACAGTCCTGTTAATGACGTCGTTTAAACTTTGTTCGAACCTGAGCACTTGGTCACTTTGAAGGAGCTTATTTGCGGTTGTGACCTCTGTGAGGCTGAGTTTGGCACACAGTTGTAAATGGCTTTGTAATTGCGTGTTGATATAGTTCATCAAAGCTATGGATATATTTTTCACGACAGGATCGTCTATTGGAATGTCTTTCTGGATTGAACACAGACACCAGTGCGGCAATATTGCCGCGTCTTTACACGACCGCTCTATGGGTATTTCTCTGAACAGACTAATGCCTCTACTGGAAAGTTTGCCTTTATCACTTTTCCCTTTGAAATATAGAAGATCGTGTAATGTCTCATAAATATCAAATGGTGTCGTCAGTCTATCAGTGTTTTTATACAAATTTCTGGAAACTTTCGGGTATTTTTTGTGGAACCATTCCGGAAGAACCACGAACATGAATGGTAAACGCTCTTCAATTTTTCCAATAAATGAACTTCTAATGTCACCAAACCTGATACCATGATCACTATAAAAGAACAACACAGTATTATTCAACCTCCCCGTGTCTCGCATCGTTTTCAGAAAGTTGTAGTGCGGTTCGTCGGCCGCCCCGGCATCGTTTATATAGTCGTGGGTTAATCTTGTGATGAAAGCGAATGAGAAATGCGGTTTATCGTGGAATAGATCTGAGCTCTGTTTGACGTAATCGAGGACAATGTTCGTTTCTAGTCTGTCGTTTATACAATGATGTCCACTATTCCACACAATCAGCTGCTTCTCCATAGCGAGGCTGAACGCTCTATTGTAGTAGTCTGCCGGTGCCACGTGAAAACCGGCCTTGAGGTAAACAAAAATTGCAATTGCTGGAAAGTCTTCAGCGTAAAGTGTTCTATATCCATTATTTGAAAATTGCTTCCATATAAAATTATAATTGTCAAAAGGGATCTTACTCATCGTCTCGTTCCAGGGAAGTTCCTCAACAAATTTTCCAACAGTCATGGGAACAATATTTACAAAGGTGTTGTCAGCAACTTTTGTGTAACCTTTAAGGTCAACAGCCTTGAGGTCTTCCAACAAAAACTTCCGCGTTTTCTTCATCTGACGAATCAAGTTTATTCGTGACACGGAATCAATTCCTACCATTACAACATTCAATGTTTCTTTTGGGTTGTGTTTCTTTACGTGTTTCTTAAACTTCCTTTTCGCCCTCTTTTCGACGTCATCTTTAGGTATCACAAATTCGTGGAAATTCACGTGAATAATTCCTCCACTAGTACTATAGCAATAAACTCTCACAAATTCATCCTTCATTTCGATTTCATCTTCGAAAGTTATCCCATCGATCCTGTAATCAAACTTGAAATCTGACTCGTTGTAAGGTCTGGTGATCACCTGATAGGAACAATACTTGAAGTCATTCCGGTAGTGAACTTTGACCGCTGTTTTGTTGACCTTCAATTTGGTGCCCTCCTGATACGTCACAGATGGCTTACCCCTGCAGTGCACCGACCCCGTGATTCGGATGAGGTTTTTCACCCTTTCATCAAAAGGATCCACGTCCGGTATTTTGCAAGCAGGAGTGTCTATTATGAATCCAGAAAAATCGAAATTTTTCAAGGCGAAATCTCTCACGGCTTGCGGCGTTTGTTGTTCTTTGACATCGGTCGTGATGTCGACATCATATTTCTTCGGCAGTGACCGGCTCGCTATAATCAGCACAACGACAAGGACGATAACTCCGACGATATATTTTTTCTTCCACCTCCGCATGTTCCAGGTATCCTGTGGATTATATAATTAAATAGGATAAACTAAAGTGCTAGACTAATTTACTATTTACCCACTTATATACTGAAATAATTCACAGTAAAGTTACCAAAAAGAAACTAAAGAAAAAACTTTATTTTCTATTCGGACTTCTCCTAATATTATAATATAGAATCAACTTTTGGGATTTGTTCTTTCGGTCATTGTTCCACAAACTATGTTCTGGCGCAACACATACTATTACTAGCTGTTGTGCCCGACTCCGTCCAGGCTATTTAGGGAACAACGTTGAATTAGTGTTAGGAGAAAGAAAAACACTATTGTTCGGTCGGTCCAGAAACATGCCTATATGAGCGAGGTCAAGGTCAAGGACACGGTCGCACGTGAAATTGGACCCGCCCATATTGTTCCACGGATCAAAGTAGGCCTACATACCAAATTTGAGTCGGATCGGTCGAGGTCCAGAAACATGCCTATATGAGCGTATATGAGCGAGGTCAAGGTCAATGGCACGGTCGCACGCGAAATTGGACCCGCCCATATTGTTCCCGGGATACAAGTAGGCCCACATACACATATTTGAGTCGGATCTGTCGAGCAGTTTTCGAGTCTATAACATACATACATATACATACATACACACACATACATACATACATACACACACATACATCCATACATACATGCATGCATGCATGCATACATACATACGTACATACATACATACATACCTACAGACAGACAAAAGTTCCAAAATATATAATAGAGTTAAAGTTTATATATAAATTTTCTTTTTTTCTTTTAGTTCATTGTTGAGCATGATATTATCTCATGTGTAGTAATACAGCCATGCAATTGAACAGTTTACTTTCACCAGTCGGCTCGAAATAGGTATGCAGTTTGTCTTTTTAGAAAGAATGACCGGATCATGTTGCACATGGAAAAGTTATTTGTTTGTCCTCGTTCTTCGTGATGAAGAGGAACCTATCAACATCAATCATGTTTGAGAAATCTATAATTTTGAGCAATATTAAACAAGACTTTTCTACAGTCAGTGTTCGCACTGCATTCCATAATAAAGTTATTTTCGGTTCAACTTTCTGTTCACACATGGGACAATTATGTATTTCAGTGGCGTTTTGTTGCGTGTGTCGACACTTCTATAGCTAATATAGTTGCTAACACGTGGTCAGGTGAACATTTCTCTTGCATGCTTCTGACGATCTAACGATTTCTATATCATAATTATCTTTGAAAGTTCTGTTGGTTTCATGTCGTCTGCTGCTTTCATTGTGTTGTGATAATCCGTTCATTAACCCTTTACCCAACAGAAGGACCCTGTGCCAATGCATTCTCTTATATATGCGAGTCGACCATAGGTCGCCTCGCATATATAAGAAAATGCATTGGCTTAACACATTAAAAATTATAAAATTGTTAAAGAATGTAAGAAAAAAATGGTAAAAAAAGATTTTTTTTAGGCCAATGCATTCTCTTATATATGCGAGGCGACCTATGGTCGACTCGCATATATAAGAGAATGCATTGGCACAGGGCATAACTGTAACTATCACAATGTGGTCAAGGAGCCGGTTCCAATGATATCCATATTTGTATGGTTCTATTGAGACAGACCGAAGATATTTTAGGCTGTTGAAGCTTTATTTGGCCGGTTTTGGCCGGTTTGTATAGACAGGGTTAATTCCTATGGCCGTTTTATTCCCGACTCCTGACAAGACCATCACGAAGGATACCACAGAGGCTGTTAATTACTGAGAGATCTGGAGAAATTTATACCTGTATACCTGTATACCTTTGTATTATATGTATTGCAGGCAGGAAGCCTAACTCCTTTTGTTAATTGTCAATTGTTTGTTGGAAAGGGGCGTCAATAAGTTAGCAATAACTTGTGCCCCAATCCAATTAGCTATTCTTTGCTAATAAAATATGTTTAAACTAAGGAGCCGGTTCCAATGATAGCCATATTTGTATGGTTCTATTGAGACAGACCGAAGATATTTTAGGCTGTTGAAGCTTTATTTGGCCGGTTTTGGCCGGTTTGTTGGGTAAAGGGTTAAAGACACGGTTGGCCTTGGCGGTGGGTATCCTGTGAAAATATCTCCACCCGTCAAAAACCGCCACAAACAGAAAGAACATCAAAATGTAGATATACTTTGTCCGTATACAAATACGAAAAATCGCATAAACAGTATGTTATGGTCATATGTTTGACCATTGTTATGTAAACAAAAGCATAAAAAGTTACTTTTCTGGTGTTTGTTTATATTATGATGGTAAATATAAAGAGCGTTCTTTGTTGGTGAATACCTGATATGGAACTAATAAAGAGCGTTTATGCCATTTGTGTGTGATTAGCCAGTAGCATTGTGCTGTCTTCTGTAACACAATCAGGCTCTTGTTTAGGTAAAATATAGTAGGTCTTTATGATAAACATGCTGTTTACGCGATGGTCATGGTGTATATGAACGGAACTGTATGCGTTTTAATGTTTTTCTGTTTACGGTGTTTGGAACAAATATGAATATTTTCGACAATGAAGGCCACACGTGCCTTTAAATGGACATGGCTCATTCGAACCTTCCAATTTTGCTTACGTGATTTGGAGGGACGGATACGATAGATAGACAAATACACGAAATATGGATATATCGACTTCATACGATCTGAAAACACTTGCCAAATTCACAGCCATTTTCCAGCCGGTTTCAATTTTTCGCCAGAACTCAGACAAACGCTCTTTATTTCTACCATATTGTCAGGAATAGACTAACGCTCTTTTCTGTCCCATGTCGTGCAAATGGCTTTTTGTTTTGTTAGGTGCCCAAAACACAGTGTTCACATTATTTTTTCATTACTTCAGTGTGTCTTTTGAGGTTACAGAATGTTCATAGAAAGGTATTTAAGATATTTATCTACCTATATCGGGAAAAATTAAAAAGCGAATAATATTACATGTATGTGCATTTTGGAGCGCAGACCGCCTTGTGGCTTTACTTGGGATAATTATGTATATCGCATTAACAGAGTCTGGCATACTATAATAATATTTAGTATAACCATAGAAATGATTGTATGGCCAGTTATACCATTACCGATTGCATGGCGGAGGTTTGTGTCAAATGTCAGCAGTGACTCTAAATCAAGAATGAGTGCACTGCCCTGATATAATGTTATCAGCTTAAAACTAAAAAAAAGTTAATCAGCCAAATAGTCAAACACATGTTCGTTTCATGTACTAGCTAATTACAGGGGGGAATTATATCTCACTGGATGCATGTATAAAAAAAAATTGGTAAAATGTATTGCACATATGCCTGCTATAGTGCATGCTAGCATGTGCAGTAGCTATCCGCTTCTGAATGGTTACTGTATTTGTCCAATACATCAATACATTAGAATTTCCATTTATATAGCAGTGTGGAACTTGACCACCAAGGTTGACATATAGCATACTTTCACCATGAACGACCCGGAAACTATAATGCATGTATATCTGTCTGTAATGACCATTATGAAGTGTCTGTGGTGGGGAAATCTGGGAAATGGCCAACTAGTGGGGACAAACTATTCTACGAGAGAGAAAATCATGAAAAAACTCAGTTAATCAGCCAAATAGTCAAACACATGTTCGTTTCATGTACTAGCTAATTACAGGGGGAATTATATCTCACTGGATGCATGTATAAAAAAAATTGGTAAAATGTATTGCACATATGCCTGCTATAGTGCATGCTAGCATGTGCAGTAGCTATCCGCTTCTGAATGGTTACTGTATTTGTCCAATACATCAATACATTAGAATTTCCATTTATATAGCAGTGTGGAACTTGACCGACATATAGCATACTTTCACCATGAACGACCCGGAAACTATAATGCATGTATATCTGTCTGTAATGACCATTATGAAGTGTCTGTGGTGGGGAAATCTGGGAAATGGCCAGCTAGTGGGGACAAACTATTCTACGAGAGAGAAAATCATGAAAAAACTCAGTGCTCCAACAATAATAAATTCAAGAGACCATTATAACTTCAAAGACTTGTAAACAATAAAGGTACTCAATCCGAATTAACGCTCGCAAATTACTATTTCCTTGGCTGCGGGGGTACAAACTATTTTGATTCAAATCGAGGAACCCACCCATCAAAGCTCAGAGTGATCAGATATCGATGTTTGAAATCTATTATTTTAATTTAAAGTGGCCCAGTAGACTGTCAACGAGAAGAATTTCTTTTACCAAATTGCGGAAAAAGATGGATAACTCTAAAATCAAGTGGCTTTTTTGTGTCAGATATTTGATAAACCGGCAAAATTTCGTTGAACAAAATGCTGATAAATAACAGGTTTCGGGCAATTTTATACTTTAGTTGATTGTGGTTAGCATTATTTTTGGGCAATTAATCGATTCTGATAACTGAAGCGGCATTTCAATAAATGTTGTTGTTGGAATCTGATGATATGGGGACCATCGAATCTGATTGAGTACCTTTAACTGAACTTTGGATAATGTTAAAGCTGAACTTCAACTTCAATTTCACATGTGTTATAACTTATTCAGTTATTGATATAATTATAGTGGATTTTATGGTTACAAGGTGTATTAGGCCAAAAAAAAAAACTCTTTGTTTCCGATACCCTGCCTGGCTGAGATTTTCTTGCCTGCCTCATTTTTTTTTTCAATTTTCAATTTTCTCCAGCAAGCTAGTCTATATAGTAAACTGTTAGAGTGTCAATGTGAATATTTATCGTTTTCCCAATCCCAAAAGCAAAAATAAGTGGGTCATTAAGCTCAACATTGGTAGAGATCTTACTGCAGAGTGAATGAACAATGGACAACATGTTTTTATCCAATGTTTAAAAAAAAATCCCTGCCTGCCTGCCTGGAAAATTTCCCCAATGTTATCGGAAACAGAGAAGTTGTTTGTTTTTTGGCCTTATCGGAGTATCAGTATTAAATTAAAGTAATTACTCTGTTCAAGAACAAAAAGAGAAGTTCTCACTGACATTTGGATTATGTTTAATGATAATTATTTGATATGTTTAACTAAATAGTGGAATTCAGTTCCTTGTATTTAATAATGTGATTGGCACAACATGGTGTGACTGACGCAACGCGTGACTGACGCAACAGTTTTGAGGACCCTTAAACTTTTAATTAGAAAGTGGATCCCCGTATTTCTCATCTCATGTTTAATAGAATACCCACTATAGAGAGGAAGTTTGTGAGAGCTTGTAACTTTCTTTACTCTGCATGACTGACGCAACATGTCTCACCACCACCAAGCTCCTGTTGTGGCACAAAATAACATAACATTACAATATCAGCCATGGACAGCTCATAGAATACACCCCATTCTGTCCAAGAAGTATCACAAACTGCTATTCAGATTGCTATTTCCATATACAGAGTTATCAAATAAACTCATATGTTGACAGATTTAGTCTATATATCATTTAGATATTAAAAAAATTATGACATGGGAAGAATCTTCAATACAGTCTATACAGAAGACAGAACAAGTACTGGGCAATAAACTTCAATATTCTCCCAGCATGATGACATAATCGGCAAGCCCATGTAATCATTTTCAAAATTGCATATTCATGTCCATTTCTCTATGTGGTAGATAAATACTTATCAATCAGTACATGTATTTGAAAAAAAATCACATAGATTCTAAAACTGGTTAACTGTCAATTTGGACTAATATATGCGGTTTCAGACAAAAATTAATGCAATGCAATTTGGGGGGGGGGGGGTGGGTTAAACAAATTTGGAATAAACAAATATACGGGACTTGGTTCAAAACAGCATTAACCTAACCGATATCCCAATCTGTTGCACGTGTCCCCAAAACAAAATTTGATCCAGTAATACTTAATCCCATATACTTATATAGGATTAAGTATTACTGGGGTGGGACAATTTTTGTTCTGGGGACCTGTGAGCTGTTGTGGACCGAGAAGACTTGGTCTAGTTGTGGTCGAATTAGTATAAATGAGTTTGGGGTATCTCTGATGGCGATAGAGAATCTGATGTGTCCAAATAACAACACAGTCGCGTCACTAAAGGGATTTCTTTGGAATGTTTGCAACCGTATGTCCAAATCAAATATATATATGCACACCCTCGAACTGGACTAGATCGAATTTCAAGCTTTACAAAATGTACTTTACAACTGAACTGCATGGTGCCAAAAAATTATAACTGTTTGAAACTGCTCAACCATACACACCTTACATGGTTTGGGAATGTTCGAACTTGGGACCTTGTGAGTCCACATTTCTAGTTTGACCGAAATTAAGATATATAATAGGACCATATTCAACTCCTAAATGTGTTTAGCTATAAAGTCCGTATTACACTTCATACTATTAAAGTATTGGGTGGGAAATTGAAGTATCCAACTGCTGAACATTTTGTTCAGGATTAGATTAGTGGGATCGGTGAGGCAGAGCCCCCCTCCCACCACGAACCCCAAGTTGAACTCCCCATGCCGTACATCCCTGCATATACATACCGGTACATTAAGTTGGTAGTGTTGCGAACCATGCAAATAAGATAAAGCTTTAAAATACATTACTCTTGTTGGAGATGGTGCCACATAGACCACCAGATTCTATCAGCATGTTTATTCCACGTGTATACTAACCTTCAAACCACTACCAGACATCGGGCGCAGCACACGTTATCTGGGCCGGTACAAAGTAAATATTCTCCAAGAATTCTCATCTCTCTCAAACTTCCACTGAACCCACAATTAAAGACTTATGCCATAGGTTCTAAGATGTACACGTGAAGCACTGTCGTGTCCAGTTGGTTCCAGAGTCCGGGGTTATAGTGACAGAACTGGTCGTTTCTATGCTCGTTGTAAACAAAGATGTGTTGTGCTTATCCCAGCTGTATACTGCCGCTGTTTGGAGATCGAGTTACAAGATGGGCGACGGATGTCTGCGGCATGTTTCTGTGGTGATAACTTGTACTCCCCGTTGTGCTGATGATTGTGAATCTTTGAAGAATGGCGCTGTTTGAAATCGTGTGCTCTCTATGACGTCTGATCCAATTTCATGAAATGATTTCTAGATAAGAAATGCACACCTGCATGTGCACTGTGCATGGACGTGTATATATTAGAGGGTATTTATTCGTGGGTTGTCAAATTTGTAACTCCCAATTTTGCATGTCTTCCTGTAAAATGGTACTAAAGACAGACCAAACTATCCATGCCCCGTCCTGGCAAACCAAGTTTAAAAAAAAACAATGTACATGTATTGAAAAATTTCAATCAAAGACCCGTAACATGGTTCGAAAGTTTCCAACTGCATGGTTGATCTCATGGGGGTCTTAGCTTGAGGGTCTACAATTATATAAGATCATGAAAATATTCAAATCTTGTAACTACATATGTACATTTAGGAATTTAACCGAATATGGCTCATTCAAGCTTCTAAATTTTGTCTACGTAATTTGGAAGGCGGTATGAGATAGGTTAACACATGCAAAAATATTGATATACCGGCTTCATCTTGCTATGAATAATCCATTTACCAGTTTATTTTTCAATTTTCAGCACAGTAGTAACAAGAAAACCATATATAGACAGAAATGGTAACGCGCTCAAGATCATATATTATATATCCATGATTGTAATCATAGAATATAAAATATATTGGTTTCACGAATGACCAACTCATAGAATTACTCGCCTTGCACTTCTTGGCATCCGAATAACAATTGAAATTGAAATTCCCAACTACACATTTTACCGGACTCGGCCTCCGGGTCGCACTTTTAATCCGTCCAATAATTCCCATTCTATAAATAAAACGCCCATGCGCCCACTGTAACCAAGAAACTGCGAAACATTATACACGCGGAGCGCGGAATAAACGCTCTTTATTTCTACCATATCAGGAATAGTCTAACACGGAACGCTCTTTTCTGATCCATGCCGTGCACATGGCTGTTGTTTGTTGGGGACCCAAACACCGTGTTCAAAGTTGTATTTGTTTGACTTCAATGCATCTTTCTGGGACATATAATTCCCTAGAAACGTAGTTCAAATATATCGACCTGTA
Organism: Siphonodentalium dalli; assembly: GCA_032622095.1. Taxonomy (NCBI): domain Eukaryota; kingdom Metazoa; phylum Mollusca; class Scaphopoda; order Gadilida; family Siphonodentaliidae; genus Siphonodentalium; species Siphonodentalium dalli. The sequence continues at coordinate 32,224,951 of CP136065.1, forward strand.
TCGAAGAGCAGGGGTGATAGGAAGACAGTCGGCCATGACTATATCACCCCTAGCAATATACATGTATAGTCTATTAATATTATATTTATTTGTAATTGTACTTTCCATGTATGTGTATTGTAAATAAAATTATCCTATCCTATCCTATCGATACCGGGAACAATTCAAAATCGAATATTATTAGGTGTATTTGGAGCGCAAACCGCCATGTGGCTTTAAATCATCAAATCAGAATAAATTTCCAACTGGTCTTGTTTTGGGACTTTTTTTAACTGTTAAATCTCCACGGTCCGATTTGACGCCAACTTATTCAGAATTTCCTGAGACTATTTTCCTCACACCAGCTGGGCAAAAGAAAAAAGTTAAATACTGGCAAGCACAGTGACAATTCGTATCACATGGCCACCGCGAAAAATCCTCGAATTGTCTATTTGTCTAATTTAAGTAATACGTCGAAAACAAACATAAAAGCTCGAAATTATGAACGCTCTTTATGAGCTACCACCTTTTGGGCGACGGATGTATGGGTTCTCTTTATAAGAGGCGATCGTTGGATTTTTTGCTAGGCCCACAAAAATTCAACACGTTGAAAACTTCCTCTTTTGAATATCGATAACTGGTAATTAAAATCTCATGTTATTGGTGTCATTGATACTCCGATCTAATTATTTTATGTGGTATTGAATATGTACATAATTATGATGGTTTTATGGTGTTCAATCGGACAGGACCTCTTTTAGAAGATTTACTAAAAAATTGGGGGTAGCTTCACAAATTAGAATAAGTGATATAACAATTAATGAATATATGATATCATAAAATGGAATATGTGAAATATCATGAAATGCTTACTATTTTGAGATATCATATATTCATGAAGTGATATCATAAAATGAATTTAATGATATCACTAAATAAGTAATAAATAGAAGAGCGGTGCCCATACAGTACAAGTCCGCCGAAATCACACAAGGCAGAGGAAAACAGTAATCCGTTTGTTTTATCTTCAAGTGGATATTAACATTTAAAGGTCCACTTAATTTTCGAACCCCCAGATTACTTTATATAAAATATAAGCCATATTATATACCATTTGAAAGAGGAAGCTCCAAAACATTGTATTATCAACTTATCCGGTGTAATAAACTGTGAACATGTTGTTTTTGTTGAGTTGCCAATGCGTTTTGTCATAAAGATTGGAATAAAAATCAGTATTATTTTCAATGCAGGGGGAATAACACTATATATTAAAGATAGAGTTCTTCCCCTTTAATTGAAAAAGTTTGAATTCTGTTGCATTCTGGGTGCCAGAGGGGGGACGTCTTCAGCAGTTTTCTATTTCTCTGTGGTCATTTTCTGAGACACAGATGTTTCAAATAGTGATGAATTATAGTATATTAATCATATTTTATGGCATAGATTGTTATTAAAATCGTATATCAAGTCACTATAAAAAAATAATAATCGGAGACTCGAAAATGAAGTGGGCCTTTAAAGAGCGTTCCGTGTTAGTTTTTGTGTTGTTGGTATAAATAAAGAGCGTTTATTTCACTCATGTCCGGAAAGTTGAGAACGGCTTATAAATAATGTCTATGCTTCGACAAGAGTAACTAGATATGCGGTATAAAGTCTGTATATTAACACTTCGGTCGTGCATGAAGTTATCAGATTATATAAAGGACTTATATAAAGGACTATAACAGTTATCGGATTATATAGACCTTGATCGTCGGATCGTGACAAAAGTGCGAGAAATTCCCTATTAGTCGTTTCTCGATATGGTAAAAATAAAGTGCTTTTCTATCAATGATATAATTCTGTGGAAAGTTGAACACAGCACTGATATATTTCTGATTTAGGACCGGTAAGTCTGTTCAGAGTAAACCAAGTATATATATCAGTAGGCATATTCATCTGTTCATCGGCCTATCTTGGTCGTCGGAACGTGACCAAAAAAGCTAATTAATTTAATTGACAAATTTGAGGCCTAATTAATATATAGAGGATCTACAACGAGTCCTAGGTTTCGCTTCCCATTTGTTGATTTAAGTATGTTTTGTCGATGTTTTGAATCATGAAATAAATATAATCTGCAACTCGTCCACAGTTTATAGCGGAATTTACAAAACGAGTCCAGTAAATTTGGTCTGGACCTCGCCAAAGGTTCGTTCCAGACCTAATTTACTGGACTCGTTTTGTAAATTCCGCTATAAACTGGGGACGAGTTGTAGATTCTATTTATTACATGATCCAAAACATCGACAAAACATACCTAAATCGACAAATGGGAAGCGAAACTAACGTCGGCTTCTATAAATCATGCGATGACGTTTCACGTAACTATACGTTGTTTGCCCGCGAAAAGAAATAGTTCCAGGTAAATAAAGACTCTTTGGCGTACTTAATGGCGTATATTTAATGATATAACTTTTCAAACTCTTCATTCATTATAGTTTGTTGGAAAAATATTGGAAGCCAGATTATTTTGAGACGTAGCGTACGGAATAAACATACGACAAACCGTTATTTAAAGCCCAAACATAATCAGCGCGTAAATAGTATATTGTCGTCAAGCCTGCTCGTGTTACAGAAGTTATGCTTCTGTTTACATATACCACAGCTCAATTATATTGGTTAATCACATACAAATGATATGAACGCTCTTTATATTTCCATATCAGGAAAACAGTAACAAATAACGCTCTTTATGTTTACCATATCCGGACCTAAACAAAAGCCAGGTTCAGTAACGTTTTTTGCTTTTGTTTACATAACAAAGGAAACACATTTGACAATAACATACTGTCTACGCCATATTTCTGATTGGTATAAAAACAAATTTGGAATAAGGGTATAGACTATAGGATAATGTAATAAATCGGTATACTATATATAATTGCTTTTAGGAGCATTCCATGTAGTTCTTTGCATGCTGGGATGGTAAAAAATAATGAGCGTTCGTATCCCTTATAATATGCAGAAAGTCGACAGCAGCTTATAAATTTATATATGTATATATCTGATCTCCTCCAATATTGAAGAGTTATACGTATAATTTTATACGAATAAATTGAACACAAACAACTTCACCATAGAAAAATAAGTGAGAAAAAAAATATCATATGATATGTTGATAATAGGAGTACAGTTACAATCGAAAATATGAAAAGAAAACTAGAGACAGTACGTAACCACGCAGCACACACCACGCGCAGGTACATACAAACTGACTTCGGTAAGTGTGTTCATGCAGATCGAGCTGGCCAATACAAAGTTTATATGGATTAGTATTTATATTCATCGGCCTATCTTGGTCCAAGGAACGTGACATAAATCGAAATTGCCAGACTATGTCAAATTTGAGACATGAAAATTGCATGTGGATTTAAAAACATGCAGTGTTGGCTGTTCCTAATATGCAGATAGTAAAAATAAAGAGCTTAGACATGCACGTTATCAGTCAAAAGTTCGGAAAGTTTGAAAACATTTCTGTGACTTCGGCAAAGACTAGTGTACATATAGAGTACCATATACGTATAACTCTATTAGCATATCGTGCACATTGTGTATCTGTATTTGCCTCTATCATATATGCCTTCATTAAACGGATATGGCTCGTTCGAGCTTCAAACTTCTGTCCACGTGATTTGGAAGGCGGTATAAGATAAGATGACAAATACGCGAAACGTTGATATACCGGCTTAACCCTTTACCCAACAGAACGGCCCTGTGCCAATGCATTCTCTTATATATGCGAGTCGACCATAGGTCGCCTCGCATATATAAGAGAATGCATTGGCTTAACACATTAAAAATTAAAAAATTGTTAAAGAATGTAAGAAAAAATGGTAAAAAGTGTTTAAAAAAGATTTTTTTTAGGCCAATGTATTCTCTTATATATGCGAGGCGACCTATGGTCGACTCGCATATATAAGAGAATGCATTGGCACAGGGCATAACTGTAACTATCACAATGTGGTCAAGGAGCCGGTTCCAATGATATCCATATTTGTATGGTTCTATTGAGACAGATCGACCGAAGATATTTTAGGCTGTTGAAGCTTTATTTGGCCGGTTTTGGCCGGTTTGTTGGGTAAAGGGTTAATATGCTTTGAAAAACATACTTGCCAATGGTAACACTCATTTTCCGGTTGTTTTTAATTGTGAAAGTGAAATAAACGCTCTTCTTCCATATTGGGAATAAACTAGCACTGAACGCTCTTTTCGTGTCCATGCCGTGCAAATGGTTGTGCGTGTGGTTGTGGGGGGGGGGGGGCACAAATTGTGTTCAAGGGACATAGATGCATCGAATGTCATCGAGTTGTTATTATCAACCTATTTCGATAACTGGAAAAATTCAAAGCGAATATTATTAGGCGTACGTATTTTGGAGCGCAACCCGCCAAGTAGCTTCAAGCTTCGCTTGTTTTAGCACTGTTTCTTTTCTTACGAAGGATTTGTATAATGTATTGAACATCTTCATAGAGCGACTCTTTTGTCTGCATGCAACGTTGGCACTGGGTGTTATTTGTTTCTAGAATTTAATTTCGATGTCAAATGTGATGACACGATCTGTTTCTTGACCTGTCTGTTCAATTGTGTGCTGAATGTTCTTTCCATTGTCCGATGTGAACTACAAATGTTTGGAGTTTTGGGGACATAAGAACTTGTAATGCTGTTACATTTACCAGCATTGAATCTCATACGCCATTTGTCTGACCACACTCTTAGAACAAATGTGTATAACTTCTACACAATATGTTTGAATTTTTGTGTAGAAATGACATATGTGTCGGTGAATTTTCTCAATGAGTGAATATGTGAGTATATTACAGTTAGAAGATGAGATATGTTCTATTTGAGACACATACCTCATAAAAGCTACCAAATTAAAAATATGGCAGCAGCTTTAAAACGTTGTGCTACACAATCATGTGCTGTTCAGTTTTGACACAAACACATTGTATAACAAGAAAACCATAGTCAGAAATGGTATAGCGCCCTCAAGATCGTATTATTATAGGCATAAATATAAATTATAATATAAAATATATTGGTTACATGAATTCCGTTAAAACAGCTAGTCCTCAAATGATTACAAAAAACTACGGCTTATTACTGCAGGTTTCTCATTCACCACACCAGAAAGCCTCTAAATGCGGATCAAAAATCTACTAATCGGAGGCATTGTGTTCCCGCCATAAAATCGTCAAGAGTGGCCCAGCCATTGTTCATACGTAAACATCGAAAGCAATTAACGCGGTCATAATAGTTACATATACTGCAACTATCAGACATCTAGCGAATACACACCCCGCGAAAACACGAAATATGTTGTCCTGCGAGATATCCCATCGCTATAGCTCAATTTGACACGGCCAGATTAGTCTTCATACAATAACCCAAAACAATAAAGCTTCTCAAATCATCGGCATAGTCAATAGAACTTTCACGAACTTGGACATCGATGCTTTCCGATCGCTCGACATAAGCATGGTCAGACCTATAATCGAATACTGTAACTGCATGGAGCCCACATCACAAATATCAAAGCATTGTGTTAGAGAAAATAAAAAGAAAAGCAACGAAACGAAACTAGTTCCTCAAATCAAAACTCTATGCTACCGAGACCGAATGATAAGACTCAATCTGATGTCTTTAAAATATCGAAAATTTAGAGGAGATGGAATCGAGGTATATTATTATTATTATTATTATTATTATTATTTTATTTCAGACATGAATGTCCATATGTGTGTTTGGAATTATCATTTACAAGTATAGTAAACCCGTCCACTCCTTATTCAAGGGAGGTTGATACATAATATCTGAATTGCAGATTGCACCCAGAATAACATTCGTTGATTTACATAGTCTTTCCTTAAAGCTATACATGTTTTTCCGTCTAAGCATAGCCAAGGAAAGTACCCGGTCTTTGGTATACATTTCACTCGCACTGCATCCTTTTTCATATCTCATCAGCATTCTGTAGCTGTTGTTATAACATACAATGATCTTTTTCATAGTCTGTTTTGTATAATTTTCCCAAAGATGTGAGCAATAAAGAGGTGAAATGAATCGCTGGAACAGAAATGATTTCACCTCCGGAGAACATCTCGGAATTTTCCTTATCAAAATGCAGATGTAAACTGTTGAATGGTCATTACAATATCAATGTCTGTGACCTATTAGAAAGAAATTCATCAGGAAGAACAAGACGACATAAACAAAAGCTACAGATGCGCACTGTTATAATAAACAAGGAGATAGGAAAATATTTCTTCACGCAGCAGGGGGGGGGGGGGTGAACAAAAATTAATTCCGGCACGTATGCAATTTTTTCCGCAACTAAAAAAAAAAATTCCTGCTTGTTTTTTAGTGTTTTGGCAATGAGTTGGGCTTCAACACCACTTTGAATGAGAGAAATAATGTAATTCTAACTGGTAAACTGACTGCAGGCAGTTATCATGTTGTTGCAAATATTGACATCCAAGATGGCCGCTGGCAGCCATGTTTTTTTGGCCGAATGACCTCAAATTGACTCATTCCTATTTACATGTCCATGTTAACATCCATGATAAATAGTATGCACAGAAATTCATATACAGCTGTTTACAGTGAATTTCCCCCCGCAAATATCTGTTTTAGTGTTAAAAGGGGGGTGGGTGTCAAAAAATGGTCGGAAAAAAACTGCCGAAAACGGAAAAAAATTTGGCGGTGGGGGTGGGTGGGCACAAAAAATGATCGAAAGGGAAAAAATGCCATACGTGCCTGAATTTTTTTTCCGACCCCCCCCCCCCCCCCCACTGCACGCAGAGGGTGGTAAATAGCTGGAACTCTCTGCCAGACTTCGCTGTTGAGGCTCCAACACTCGATTAATTCAAAATATACATAGACTCATTCGTCTATTATATAAAATAGGAGTTCGACGACAAGTAATATGTTTAAGTGACTCACAAGAAAATGTCGAATGACTATACATATATTTGTATAAACAAACATTGCAAATAATGTTATTGGGACGAAAAGTCGCAAGACGATGTATGCGAGTGGGTGATCGATAAGATAGGGAGGTGACTACGTCAGGGTCGGCACACTCATATGGTGCTGAGTTGAAAATATCATAAAATATATCCGTAATATATTCGTAAAGAAAATATGAGTCAACAGCTAATCAGCTAAAAATGTGAGGCAATATGAAGGGTGTCCATATTACCACAAGGGTTTCCAAAAATGCTCTTATATATGTGAGATTGCCAGACAATCGTTCAGTATGGCAAGCCGTTTTCACATTTTTGATTTATTTAGACTTAAGTCCAAATAAATCGAAAATGTGAAAACGGCTTGTCATAGTTCAGTATATGTTTTTGTTGAAATGTTCTTCACCACACGGGTCCATTGTATCCAATAGAACGCATGCATGAGCACAGTAATACACTGATCGATCAATGATTAAACTGGTGTTGTCTGAGTTAGAATATGTGACTTAACACGTTCACTGCCGAAAACCAATGGGTAATTCCATCCCGTATGCCAACATGGGATTTGATGTTTTGCCGATAGTAGATGATATTTTACGTATGTATGAGTAATGGTTCGACCAATATAGGGTCATATGATGCTGAAACATGTTATAAGACTACTACGAGATAACTCGTAGTCGGCACCTGGGACGGAATTTATTAGTGTTTCATCCCTGGTGCCAGCTACGAGTTATCTCGTAGGTAAATACAATTACGTTGTCAGTGTCTTAGCTGACGAAGAGTGCTATACATGTACAAGCATATCGTATGTAAGACATGGTAAATTAATTTATATATGATAATTGGTACAGACTACATCGAATAAGACGTCAAAAAACATAATATGTATTTACCTACGAGATAACTCGTAGCTGGCACCAGCGATGACCGCTGGTGAGTTTCATCCCAGGTGCCGACTACGAGTTATCTCGTAGGAGCTTTATAACACGTTTCATCTTTCATTTGACCGGGATTTGATCGACAAAAATTGTATAAAGCACGATAATTCCTTTATATATACACAATGTGTCCGGGAATGCATGGTCTAGTTGCAGATGTATGTCATGGTTCAGGGACGTACAGAAGAGGTCCTGGTTAATTGGAGTATCCTACCAAGATTTCTATCTGGACCCCACCCCTTGTTCGGGCTGTGGGAATCGTTGTATCTCAAGCCATCGTAATTATACCTGGGACTAATATAGTGTTATATTAGTCCCAGATTATACATATAAAATCGATCAATGGGATCGTTGGGCATGTATTGGCGCATAGACCAACATTGCTTGCGGTTTGTGTTATTATTTATGTGGTATGAACATTACTACGAGTTAAGATGTTTTTGCGAATATATAACATTTGTTATAAAATATCTGTAAACATATAGATTGACCTAGGATTTATATTGTAAACAGTATACGCTAAAAACGTTTGCACTGATGCCTGTGGAAACCATTTACACCTGTGTGACCATCCATCATCAAAGAACCGATAAAGAGAACTTTTGAAACGTAGAGTTATCGCACCTTGGTTACTTTATTGAGATCGTGAAAGTTCGCCATTGTTCGTGCATTTTCGATTTTCACAAAATGGCGGAGTGAAGGCAGAGAAAAAGATATCTCTAAATCACCAAATTTCAAGGAGATGGATGAATTATATTGTACGAATAACAACGAAATCTATTTGTCTACGTATATTTATTCGTTTAGTCGGTCACTTGTTGAAAATATTCATGGCAATGAGGCGTAAATCTAAAACTGTTTTTCACCTCGCACTGACCACAAATTTTCAACACAAGTCGATCTCGCTATTTCATTTTCGCCGACAAACGCACTCATCATCAACTATTAATTCTACTTAGTTAGTGGAAATGTTAATTTTCTTATTTACTTTGTTCGAAATTGACCACCATGTCCTGAACTTTTTTGTCAACAAATGACGATATTGATTGAATCTGGATTCTGGACAGAGAATGAGAGATCGACTCATTGATTGAGTCATTCATTTGAGCCAGAGTCTGAGTGAGAGTCTAACTCTAAGTGAACGTTCAGAGCCCACGATTCAATCGTAAATGGAGGAATTGGGCCAACAAAATTGTGGAGAGTTTGTTCACACGATTGCGATGTCATTATCGTCATAGATGATATTGTGGGTTGTTCGTAAGCATGTGTTTGACTACCCTATGCTCTTTCCAGCTATGATTTTTGGGAGCTCATAAAAGCCGAACACAACCGAACATAACCGAACACAAGTCCAAATAATAGGAAAGTTCATGAATAAAGTTCATAGGCATGTGTATTCATGTTCACACTATAAATATACGAAGTTTGGTGGAGTTTGGGCCAATAATAATAAGTGTTTTAATCGATATTTTGTAAGACGCGTTTAGTGTTCGGCATAGAAAAGCCGAACACAAGCTAGCTTATGTTCGACACTCATGCAGTCACCGGTAATTAATTAACACATAGAATGATGTGACATTAGCTGCCGTTTGAGATATATAACTCTATATAGAGTCTACTAAATATACGAACACCTTGTAAACTTCAGACATATGTATTCACGTTCAACCTATTACTATACGAAGTTTGGTGGAGTTTGCTTCAATAATGAGTGTTTTGTTAGATGTTTTGTATAACGCGTTTGTGTTCGGCATATTAGAAAAGCAGAACACAAACTTCTGTCTCGTGGATTAGTTTATCCGCTGATAGGTGATAAGTAATATCTGCCAGATGGGATTTGGCAGGCTTTATTCGCGAGAAAAACGTAAATTGTTGTCCATTTTCGTCTGCATTCTCTCAAATTTCTCACTAAAATGTTACCCCCACCCCGTTATTATTACAAGTACATTCGTACAATATGGTTGTTTAGATGGATCATACTGGACAAATATCAGCACACCCCGAATAAAGAGCGTTTCGTATTGTATCTTTTTAAAAGTCTGATATGCTGTGATATGCAGAAATTTAAGATCTTATTTTATTTTCAAATATGTCTCTGATATGACAGGAATGTGATATGAAAGGAATAAAGATTATTTATTTTGCGCTCAAGATACTTTTTGATGTTTGCTAGGGTTGATTGATCTAGTTTTGCATGTCTTTACTCTTTTAGTCTGACATGGCTTCTTGGCAATAGCCCCGTTTTGCGGTATCGTTACATAAATATTTATTTTTGTAATTATTATTATTCTCGTCACGTTTTGGGAGAGGACTTAATTACAAAAAAGCCACAACAGGCTTGTTGTCTCATCCCTTTCCAATCACCCATAATCACCCATTAGCATTTTTGTAAAATATTCATCTTCTTTTGTATTGTGTATAAATATTGTTTACACCAAGTTTTGCTTCATGTGACGAGTGCATAAGGTATGTGTACTAGCGGGAAAACTTGTTTGTCACTCGACGTTTTTACAATCGTTGTCTTTCACGACGAGGCCGATCAAAAGCATGTTGTTTCTATAATAGTAGGCGCCATCAAATACTGAAACTATTTGTCAAAACATTGAACTACAATAGTTGAGAGACCGCCATCAACAACAATTAAAGCCTTTCGGATTAGTGACCATGTCAGATATTAATTATCACCTAGCTTGACAGGCGTTAGACTAATCCACGACAAAATTATAACTTATGTTCGGCTTTTCTATGCCGAACACAAAACGCGTTTTACAAAATATCGAATAAAACACTTATTATTTGCCCGAACTCCACCAAACTTCGTATAGTAATAGTGTGAACATGAATACACATGCCTATGAACTTTATTCGTGATATTTCCCATTATTTGGACTTGTGTTCGGTTATGTTCGGTTGTGTTCGGCTTTTATACGTACCGTGATTTTTACATACACTGACTTCAATTATGTAGCAAGTGGAGGTAACCAAGGATTCGACATGATTTTGCATCTAAAATCAAACCTTGCTTGATATTATTTTTTGACTTGCGATCTTGATTACTTCCTGCGATCTTTATTACTTCCTGCGATGGAAATCTTTCCACTTAAGATTGAATCGTGATCGTCTGAATGTTCACTAACTCACTTCCAAACAAATAATGTTGAATGATGGGGTCATTTTTGCCACATTGGTGTGTTGGCAGTCGACGTAAACATCTCCGTAATAATTATAATATTACGTCGACACGAATTCATGTAAAAACCCATTCACCGAACAATTGGCTTCCCCCAATATCGTGACGTCATACTGATGTCACAGACATTCCAAATAAGGAATAATTTATGCGGTTGTTACTGTATTGGAATGTTACGAGAGGCAGAGATTTACTAGTACAGAACACTGCATGAATATCGGCATCGGTTATTTCGCCGCCGATCCGAATCATGCCATTTGTCAAAAGTGTTTTTCTTTAACAAAGCAGCTGGTCAAAATCAATACGACAATTAAAACTAACTTTAAATCAGTGCCACATGACCGAGTTAAACGACTATTATTAAGCATACAGAACTACGGTACCTTTTGAAATGTTTATTTGGGTCATGAGAGTACCAGCCGTCTCCTGTCGATGTTGTCATCATTGTATATCACGTATGTGATGGAGGGCTGACCCGTACATAAGATATATAGTTGCTATTTTTTTCTGAAATTCCCGTCATATATTTAATATTAAAGTCGGAATTGGTGTAACAACGTTCACAAAGGACGCGACATGTATCGGTTGACAATATCGGTTGGGAGACTAAATTTTGCCGATACCGACATCTTGCCGATATCACATATGTCGGCCCGATCGGATAGCCGATACCGATAATTGGTACATGTCACTAATTTGTTGAAGTTAACCAACAATGAACACTTTTATTTTGTTTGTTCCAAGTTTTATTCTTTTCAATAGCACACAGCAATGTTATTTTTGAGTGTAGGCTTATTATATACATTATGTTTACATGCATCAGTTTAACTTATATTTCTTGTTAGCTCAACTTTACTTTGTAAAGTTTGAGCTATTGCCATGGCTTTGTCGTCCGTCGTCCGTGTGTACGTGTGTACGTAAGGCGTCAACAATGCAGGCTACAGGTCGTACCTTTCGTCGGATCATTATGAAATTTGTCATAGCTGTTGACATCAACATTTAGACCAGAATAATTAATTTTGGGGTCATTCGGAAAAAAAACATGGCCGCCAGTGGCCATATTGGATTTCAAAATTCAATCCATTAGCACAGGCTACAGGCCGTACTGTTTGTCTGATCTTCATGAAATTTGTCATGGATGTTAATATTGACATGTAGATGGGAACGAGTAATTTTGGGGTCATTCCGCCCAAAAACATGGCCGCCAGCAGCCATCTTGGATTTTACTCTTTGTATGACTAAATTCTTTAGCACGGGCTACAGGTCGTACTTTTAGTCTGATCATCATAAATTTTGTCAAGAATGTTAATAATGACATGTAGATGGGAACGAGTCATTTTGGGGTCATTCGGCCAAAAAACATGGCCGCCAGCAGCCATCTTGTATTTTACTCTTTGTATGACTAAATTCTTTAGCACGGGCTACAGGTCGTACCTTTAGTCTGATCATCATAAAATTTGTCATGGATGTTAACAATGACATGTAGAGGGAACTAGTCATTTTGGGGTCATTCGGCCAAAAAACATGGCTGCCAGCAGCCATCTTGGATTTTACTCTTTGTATGACTAAATCCTTTAGCACGGGCTACAGGTCGCACCTTTAGTCTGATAATCATAAAATTTGTCATGGTTGTTGAAATTGGAATGTAGATGGGAACGAGTCATTTTGGGGTCATTCGGACAAAAAACATGGCCGCCAGTGGCCATATTGGATTAAAAAATTTAATCCATTAGCACGGGCCACAGGTCGTACTGTTCTTCTGATCATCATGAAATTTGTCATGGATGATAATATTGACATGTAGATGGGAACGAGTCATTTTGAGGTCATTCGGCTGAAAAACATGGCCGCCAGCAGCCATCTTGGATTTTACTCTTTGTATGACTAAATCCTTTAGCATGGGCTACAGGTCGTACCTTTAGTCTGATGATCATAAAATTTGTCATGGTTGTTGAAATTGGAATGTAGATGGGAACAAGTCATTTTGGGGTCATTCGGACAAAAAACATGGCCGCCAGCGGCCATCTTGGACTTAAAAATTTAATCCATTAGCACGGGCCACAGGTCGTACTGTTCGTCTGATGATCATGAAATTTGTCATGGATGATAATATTGACATGTAGATGGGAACGAGTAATTTTGGGGTCATTCGGCCCAAAAACATGGCCGCCAGCAGCCATCTTGGATTTTACTCTTTGTATGACTAAATTCTTTAGCATGGGCTACAGTTCGTACCTTTAGTCTGATCATCATAAAATTTGTCATGGATGTTAACGATGACATGTAGATGGGAAAAAGTCATTTTGGGATCATTCGGTCAAAAAACATGGCCGCCAGCAGCCATCTTGGATTTTACTCTTTGTATGACTAAATTCTTTAGCATGGGCTACAGGTCGTACCTTTAGTCTGATCGTCATAAAATTTGTCATGAATGTTAACGATGACATGTAGATGGGAACGACTCATTTTGGGGTCATTCGGCCGAAAACATGGCCGCCAGCAGCCATCTTGGATTTTACTTTTCTCTTCATGTCTATAAACATGTATTAGATATTCAACTTTCCACATTCCTAATGGCTCCATTGACTGTAATACATTAAATTATTCCCTTTCCAAGTTGAGCTACAGTGTCATTGACACTTTCATTTAAAGTTGTTAGGACTTAGGTGAACCAAAGCAAAATAAACTACCGGTAACCCACTAACGACTGCACACTTGTGTTTTTCAAAATAGAAGGACTGCAAGTCGGGTAACAAAAACACCTCCAGGGGTACCCAACACACCAGTCGACATAAATTTCGACTCAGTTTATCATATATAAAATTCATCTGAGTCGAACAGGACTGGCCCGGAAAGGTATTTCCAGACTTTGGGATATACCAGGAAATTCCTTGTTTTGATTGGAAGCGGTACCAGAAACCGCTAACCCCGATTGGCTAACCGATAACAGCTGCGCGTGTCCCGTAAAAATAGCTCAGGTGTCATCTGTATACGGCGAACGCAATTAAAGTTAAAACATAAACTATACAATTAAAATTACTTGCGAGTGCCGGGTAGCATATGTTGAAAGCAAATACATGTAACTGACATCCCTGGCATTAGCTTGAGAATGGAATCTTCCTATGATGAATCAGACTGATGTATCATTTAGTGATGTGCATGTATTCATGTGGGTGTGAAATTAATTCCGCGCCACGTGCGACAGTAACTTGTCACATGGTTATTAACTTCCCAAGGCGGGTGCTGGGCAGTAATATCAAACGATTATTTGCATGCATTCGATGTCATCGAGTATATAGGAATCACTAATAAGCCACGTGTTGACAGATGACACAGTTAACTAAAAATCACAGTGTTTATAAATAGACGAGTCACACTTAACCAGTTTGCATTAAAGTCGCTGTAGTCGTTACTCGCTATCCCTCGTTATATACAAACATCACGTGTTAACAACATTTAAGTGCGTGTGTTTAAAGTTCCCTTGATTCAAATTGATTGACGTACTGAAGATGGAGGTGACTAACTTGTTTGATGGAACCATCTGAACCAATCAGAGTGCTCTATGGGCGGGATTTGTATCTTCTGTCATGGGCAGAGCAAATCACGTCAACAATTTATGCGGGACATTGCAGGTGTTATTAAACGCAAGTTCAACTTCTGAAAAAGATTGAGTTTGGCAAATTGAAATTGAGTTCATTTGAGTCATTGACTCAAATGGATTATGGACCGATTCCGTAAGGCACAGTAACAGAATATACCCAGTTAAGACTGAACTGTAGCCACCTGAGTGGATACCTGACAGATAATCATATTAAAAATTTCCCCTTTTGTCTATGTGGGGAATTTGAGACAACTTACCACTATCTCTTTGAATGTACACTTTATCAAGAGCCCAGAAGAGAACTATATGACTCCTTACCCAATGTTGCCCTATCTGAAAACACTCTACTGCGGGGATCAAGGGAGCTTAGCCTTCGCGAAAACAAAGAAATATTTAATGCAGTTCAGACATGTATCATGAGAACAAAAAGATTCCCATGATTCTATCACCTGTACGGACAACGAATTGCTTTGGATTCTGGTCGAGTTATGCGGCATCATGATATTCCCCACTGTTTATGCCTAATTACAAATTGACAAATGCAACCAATTAATATCTGGGCTTGACCCCCTCCCATGCACAAAGAATACTATAGACGAGCATCATTACTAATACGCAATAAATCAACTCAACTATTGAAAACTACCCCCTCTCCCAGCATCTCATCCCTTTTATCTCTTTCTATCTCTCTCTCTCTCTCTTTCTCTCTCTCTTTCTCTCTCTCGTCCTCTCTATCTCTTTCTCGTTCACAATCTCTCTCCCTGCTTCGAACGACATCATCATTACTATAATTATGATATTTTCATTCCTTCCCGTCCGACCCCCTCTCTACACTTAATGAAGAGCGGGCGCGAAACAAAAGGGGAGCAAACTTAATAAAAGCCCTTGGGCTTGTTGTTTAATCCCCTTTCCAATCAATCAAATTTATATTGTTCTTTACTCCTGTAAAATGTCTGTTAAAACTTAAATGTTTATATATGTTATTATTTTGATTGGAATAAAATATGTTTACACTAACAGAATCAAACAAATTTTGAAGAAATCTTTTGAATGCAACGAAATATTAAATCGTATTGCCAGGGTTTTTGGGAACGTAAACTAAACTTTTTTTTGCGACCAGGTTATGTCAACAGTACTTTGCAATTTAAAAGACAAATTGATATGGAGTTTTGTTCACGTACAAGACTTATCTGTATCGGATCGGCCCATAATTCTGCTGAAAATATCGGCTATCGGCTTTTACCGATAACCCCTGTATCGTTACATCACTACAACAAATGTTTTGTACACTGAATTCCCTGGCTGTCTCCCAAGTTGGATCGCATGTTGATCAGTCATTATGGCCAATTGGTAATCTGTACCATTTACTCTTTCCTATTTCATACAGACTTGTGTCTGTTTCATGGTCAACTCGGGAACTACATGTACATGTATGTCACCGCATCCTTACAAGTATTGAGCAATGACATTTTAATATCATTGTTTTGACAACATTGTCTCTTTGATTCGTTTGATCGCTTTTATTGTCTGTGACACACACATATTGAACAGTACGCACTGATCATGACGGGTTAAAAAAAAATATTCCGTTGTTTAACCTTTGATGCTATGACTTCTCGAACGATCATGTTAACCCAACCCTTTGAACAGTCCTCATAATTTTCTATCGCAATCAGCAATACTGAAGCCATTTGCTGAACCAAACTGGGCCATGATAAAGGGTTGCTGTACTGGGTTGCTGAAGCCAAACAATCTAAATTAAGAAGGCTGACCCTTGCTGTGCCGTATTTCATTGGTTAATTATTCAGTAAACTCAACCAAGATAATGGGGTGCACAACTTTTACGTGCTACTTTGCAATTCCAGGCAATTGTTCGTCTCAAAATCGAAGGACCAAACTTGGCCTTTGCAGTTTTATATTATACATGTTATCGTAAATCAAAAAGTTATATTGCCAAGAAGAAGCAATTATTAGTCACAAATGTCAATTTTGAAGATTAGTACCCATGCACCATTTGATAGCCCTGCCATTGGAAAAAGGTCATACATTAAAGTTGGGAATTTACAGTTTAACCACTGAAATTTTGTTTTTATTGTAATTCTTAAGGTTAGTTGTCAGTGAGTAGTAAAGACCAGTCTCTTAAGTAATGTGTTCTGCATGTAATCCTTTGACTAATCACCCTGTATTCCATCCCTGTTTCTCCCCAAATTTAGCACTAGTCTGTAATTTCAGTTGTCAAAAGTTGGCTTGTCTTGTTCACTAATTGATTTCAACTAATTAAGCTTTGACATGGGTATGGCTTGGTTTCACTCACATGTCACACGGTGACAGTCTATTGGTAGCTGTTATTCAAGCCTAATTAGCAGTATAGGAATGGATGGCCAATCCACTAATGGTGCTTGTACAAACACAAGCTTGAGTGGCTTTATGTTATCTGCACTCCACAGATGAAGTTATTGATTCTGATAAATTTTCTTGTTCACATGTGTAGTTCTGTGCATGAAACTTTCCTTGGATATATGGAATATTATTAGAAAGGTTAGATACATGTACTTTGGCAATGCCTGAGGCTAGATATGACGTGATATTTTGCATTGCATTTTATAAACAGAACATCCCTCCTCCCTGAATGTCACCCACCAAAGTTCTTTGATTTCTTATACATTTTAACTTTGTGTCATATTGAAAATGGTGTCTTTTAGTATTAATACTGTATTTACCCATTGCTCTGTTTAATATACAATACTAGTAAAAGTTGAGTATGTTTTTAATTTAATTTTTTAAAAGTTAAACACTTCCCTATTAATATTGGCAATGCAGTAAAGTTGTTTTTTAGTGGAATAATTAACAATAAGTTATTTTTTATGGGGAAAAAACTACTAAATGATTGGGAATTTTTCAACAAAAAAAACTAATACCAGACATTCTAGATTTTTACTCTTAATTTAAGCTACCAGTTATTATAATGACTATGTTGTATCATATATGGTCTATTATTGATATACAGGTTGAAATATTTTTTACTCAAGTTTGTTCATTGCTAGTATTTCTTTCTTTTTCAGTGTCTTCCACAAATCTCATTTGTAGGTGAGCAATGGCCTGTAGGAGAATTGATATCAACAAGGGAACCTGTGAAGATTTAGAGAAATTAACTGGAATAGGCCACCGTAAAGCTGAAGTGATTATCAAACACAGAAATGTAAGTACATGTACCTCCATTGGACACATTTCAAACATCAGATGTCTTCCTATATGGGAAAGTTGCTTTTGGATATAAACTGAACACACATTCTTGGTTTAGTAATATTTATTCCCATTAATAATCATTCAGCATAAAATATTGTTGATACATGTTACCATGTTCCTTGTGTATAATATGGGAGCGGATTCCACTGTATAATGCACATTTTTACCTTTTTACCAGAGTTATGACTCTTGTTGGTCTTAGTGGCATTGCATTTTAACTCCAGTATTAATTGTCAGATTAAATAAATGCTAGTTGGATTTACTTATAAACCAGTATCAATGGAAGGATACTAACATTTCACAGGTTTCCTTTTATAGATTTTTGTCAGCTAAGGCCACTTTTATCTCTTTCATGACAGGACCTGCGCTGGTGCAGCATTAAAGATCTGTGCCAGTGCATTCTCTTATATATACAAGTCTCCTTTAGGGAACCTTGCATATATAAGAGAATGAATTGGCACAGGGTTTTCGCACAATTTCAGGAAGCTCCAGTCATGGAAGGGTTAATAAAATCTATGTTTGCCCATTCCCTACCTATGGCCAATATAAAAAAAAACTACTTTATTTACATGTACATCCCCTCGACACTATTTTTTGTCCCCTCCTCATTTTTTTTTTTTTTATATCTATTATAAATATTTTTTACTCATGCCTTAACCGTCAAATTACATTTCAATGACCCATTAATCAGTCTATTTTGATCAAATTGGACAATCTAAATCACCTTGTATTATATGATGTAGGATACTGCTTCAATATCAAGAACTGCCCTTGACCACTTTTTGTTAGGAAGAATGAAATATAAAAAATAAAATTTGCCCTCCCACCCCATTTTTCTGAAAAAGTTGATGAAAATCTAGCAATTTATTTATATTGGCCTGATGTTAATTAAATGTACTCAATCCGATCAGAGTGTCCTATATTACTATTTCTTTGGCTTTGGGGGTAAAACATATTTGATTCGAGTCAAGGAACCCACCCATCATAGCTCAGAGTGATTAGATATCGATTTTTGACATCTATTAATTTTCGGAGATGTAGCCCATAAGTTGGCAGAACCATGTGATCAAAACGGACAAATTGCAGGTGTAAGATGGATAATAACTCTAAAATCAAGTGGTTATTATTGTTAATAGTAAGCACTTGATTTTAGAGTTATCCATTTATTCTTCTGCTTTCATTTGAAACTTTATTTTGGAAATAATATGTCATAATGTTTACTCTTTTCAGCAACTTGGCAGTTTTAGTTGCCTAGACGACCTGTTACAAGTCCCTGGAATCGGCAAGAATATATTAGATCAAAATAAACGAACTGTCTGCTGCCTATCGGTCTCAACACAACCTTCTGCTGGAAGGCGTCTAAGGTAAGATGGCAACAACATAGTCACACCATTACGCCCTCAAACCATGGAGGAGGTTTACCTGATATATTCAGGTATCTGAATAAACTTTTCACCTTTTAAATTGAGGGTGGGTTATAATAAGTTACTAATAACGCCTGTCTCTTTCTCT
Source organism: Siphonodentalium dalli (assembly GCA_032622095.1). NCBI lineage: Eukaryota > Metazoa > Mollusca > Scaphopoda > Gadilida > Siphonodentaliidae > Siphonodentalium > Siphonodentalium dalli. The sequence continues at coordinate 32,244,421 of CP136065.1, forward strand.
GTCTGTACAAACGTTTTGTAGGGGGAAAGGATATCTACATATTGCGGGTTTCATCCAACTACAGCTACCTGAGTTATGGCTCACATTTGACCTGGGGTAATTGTCATGACCAAATAACAACTCTAAGATCGCGTGTCAGATTATGATTTTAGACCAATTTGTTAAAACACATGGTCGCATGATCATCTCCAAACTTCGTATGGCTCTTTGGTTTGAACCATAGATTATTTCCAAAATTCGTTATAAATCAAGGCTGCCAGGAGCCATCTTGGATTTCAAATTTGAATCCATCTGCGCCCCCCCATATATTGGTGAAAATAATTTCATCTACACAATACAAGCTCTTTACTGTAACATTTTGACTTTCCTTCTATTCATTGCTAAAAAAAAATTAATTCTTTCACAAGTTGAGCTACAGTTTCATTTTATGTTGTAACTGAAGATCTGTAACCCTGAATACAACTTTAACCCTTCCATGATTGGAGCTTCCTGAAATTTTGCAAAAGCCCTGTGCTAAACATTCTCTCCCATAGTGAGCCTCGCATATATAAGGATATACATTGGCCTAACAATATTTACATTGACCTTGTAAGCCAGTACATTCTCTTATAAATTTGAGGCTGCCTATGGGAGACTTGCATATATAAGAGAATGCACTCCGCAGCTCCCGTCATGAAATTAGTGAATTAGAATTGTTATTTAAATTTACAGAATGTTAGCAAGAAAAGAAGTAAATACATGACCAAAATATTATTAGCTGAGTAAGCTGACACACACGTCTCAGTTTTCATGTGACAAGAATGGATTGCATTCAACATGTTTGAATTTTAAGTTGTTTTGGGGCCTCTGTGGCTCAGTCGGTAAGGGGCTCTCAGGGATTTTTTTAGGTGTCCTCAGGCTCCGGTATTCGGCCCCATTCCCAATGGGAAAAAGGCACCTTTATTCCCAATTTTTAACCACCAAATTCCCAATTGCAGGCAGGTATAAAATACCATCAGGTTTATTGAATAATTATCAATTTTTTCTGATGTTTTGTACTCTCAGTCGATCGATAAGCGGCTGAATAACCGGAGTAAATCAGCGATATCAGGAGCCCGCATCGTATTAATGTACACGCGGCAACCTAACTATTAGCTTAACATGTGAATTACCTCCCCTCTACCAGTCAGCGCATTTATGAAAGAGGGAGGATACCTCTAAATAAATTGCTTATTTATATAAAACACATGTACAGTCGCGTTATACCCGAAAATTATGGTATTAGTACTATTTACTTGTGTGTAACAGTGATTAATTGAATTTTTCTAAAACATGGAAAATTCCCAATTTTGGTCTGTAAAGACACATTTTTCCCAATTCGAAGGGACCCGGACCCATTCCCAAAATAGACAGAAAAATCCCTGGCTCTGCTCCAGACCGACTCGTTCTCCAGTGCTTGGCGATATGGGTTCAATTTCCGGTGGAGTCTGACTTTGCATCCCATATAACTATTTGTGGGAGTTGCTCGTTACTCGCCGATGGTCGGTTGATTCACCAGGCACAATGGGTCATTCTTCCAGCCAATGAAATCACTGCTTGATTTACCTTAGTGCACAGGCTTTCCCTCCAACAATAAAACTGGCATCGTGATATATCCCTAGCTGAAAGCGACCTTAAACCCCAATAAATAAATTAAACCCCAATAAATATATTAATAGGAAGTTGTTATTCTTGTTAATTTCAGGAGCCAGAAATGCAGTTCAGCTGCTGATAAGAAGTCTGGTGATGTGAAAAATAAGAATTCAAATGCTTCGGAATCGACCAGCAATGAGAGAAATGTGCCCACAAGACGTGGGCCTGGCCGCGCCTCAAAGCGGACAGCTCAGACCAAGAAGGAAAGCCTTCACTCCGCACAACAATCAGTCGTACCCAAAGATAAGAAGGAAAGGGAGGTAATACCTCCGCCTGTTGAGGAATTGTGTCGACAGGTCAGCGATGACTTTGAAATGCAAGAAGAGGAGAGTAATGATTCGGCGTATGTCAGTCCTCGCTTTCTCCGGGGAAGCCTTGGAGATGACGATATGGAAGAAGTAGAAGACATTGATTTGGATGAAGATGACGACGATGAAGATTTTGATGACGAACGAGAATTTTCTTTCGGCTTGCACAGTCCTTCATCCATGCTTCCAGAAACACTTTCGAAACAGTTGGTATGTTTGTTGTTTTATGATTTTTAATCCATTTTAGTCAAGCTTTGAAGTCTGAGGAATATATTTTCTGACTGTCAGGATCACCTTTTGATTGACTTTGTCAATTGGTGATGATAAAATATGTGATTCTACAGTATGAGAATAGTTAGTGGCATTTTGATTTGCTGCTAGCAGCGAACATTTATAAAAAGATACCGGTAGAAAGATTGTCAGTCTGTTGAATATTGTTCAGATACATGGTTGGTAGCATCAGCTATTGCAAACCAGTAATTCTTTGTCTCAAATATGGCTACTACAATGATAATGACTTAGAATACATGCCAAATAACTCTTTTATGCACCCTGAATGACTCTTTTGCATGGAGTTTATGATATAAATTAGTATTCATTTTGTGATTAGGGTGTGCGCTGTCATTTGTTACATGCAAAAAATAATTCGCATTTCAACTTCATTTGGCAAAAAATATGTTAATTCGGTAAAATATTTGGCAAGCCACTTTTCAAATCCTGAAGAAAGTTGAAACAATACCCTTCGTTTCTGGTCAAGGAAAAGTTAACACCTCCACCAAGATGCGCTTAATGCCCTTATAGATGTCGACTCAACTGTCGTGATGCGATTTATGTGTCAATGTTGTCAAAATATTCTCTTGGAAAATCGTCATCCTACATTGGGGTTCCTCTCATTTGTTTTGTGTTTTCATATGGCGACTTGGTAACAAGTCAACACAAATGGTATATGTCGTAGTTTTCCCCAAGGACCAGTGGGCTCATTGGTCCACCAGTCAATAACACTGAAATAGTCTTATTTATTGCCTTGTAAAAAAAAAAAATGCCAATTTAATTATACCATTCACTTGTTGACGGGACACAATGTTTATCCATATTCCATATGTTCTCTTTTTGTGTTTTGTATGATGAGTCTCTGTATATAATACTTCATGCTTCATACTTTTCTGCTATAGATATTGAATTTGAAGTATTCTCGGGATCCAAATAAACGTTTTACGTAAAAATCTCCCCTGTAACCTGCTTATTTGGATCCATATAATTTTTTAGTTGAGTTTTGATAAAAACTGATAGAATTTGGCAACATCTAATAGTATTTGGCAAAATTAAAGTTTCGGCCAGCACGTATGCTCTCTGCCATGCGCTTCGTTAGCAGGATTGAAACAAGGAGACTCTTTTAAGTAACTTTATTCAATGCAACAATATTCCATAAATGAGTTATCCCGAACAATTCCTGAATGAATTTACTGTTTGCAGATGAAAAGAAAAGTAACAAGAGAGGATCTCGGGTTAACATCAGGGAAAAAGTTGTGTAAACCTGGAGAGTTCAGGTAAGTCTATTTATTCTAAGTAAAAAATAAATTCTTTCTTCATGGGCACCCCCCCCCCCCCCCCAATTGTTCGAAGAGGTGTCATAAAATTGTCAGTTGTAAGTTTACCATAAAATTCCCGAATGTTAAACTATTAATCTTTAAATATTCTATAATTTGAAATTTAAATGGATTTATGGCGAAAAGCGCTCTGTTGTACTATTTCTAGAAATTTCATACAAAATTACTGGCTTTTATACTTAAATTGTCTCTAGATCTTTTAACTTGTATTATTTTGAAGAAAAAATGCAGACATTTATTTTTGATAGCCTATTGAGGAGGCACTTTTCTCAACTTTTTCCAAATACCATGTCTGGGTATATTATACAAATAGAGATACTGAGATAGCATATAATTATTTGAACACAATGTTTGCTTTTAATGCAATCGGTTCAGATTTTATTTATTATGATGACAATACTAAACCATTTTAATATTTTACAGTTCTGGGTTTTCAATGAAGAATCCCATTGTACACTCTTTGAGTGTTAATGCAGCACATCGAAGAAGAATTCCATCCAAGGATAATCCTCCGCCAGATTTTAATTGGTGGCTATCAACCTTTCAGGTATCTATTTATAAAGTCAGGGTGTTCTTGTTCGGGTCCTGTTCCTCATGCCAATCCTACTCCTACTTGAATTAAATTAGTATAAGGCAATGAACAATCTGTTAATCTTGTCCAGCCCTGCTAATTAATGTCAGATATTAGCTGAGGCAAATGGTGAGGAAATTCCATCGGGCATCGGTTGTTTTTTAACCAAGGCAAATTTCCGTGGCCAAAATTTTTGAAAATGTGCAAAATTGAATTGAACCAATTTTGTGCAAATTATTGTGGGTGTTGCATTAGTTATGTCTTATGGCAAGTCTTCAATCATCATGTCAAAGGATTGTTGAATGTTCAGTAGTAAAAACAAAAACCAGATAACAAAGACAATTGTATACTGGAATAGGCATGTGAAGATACAGGACCAAGCTCCCAAATTATAGACTGATGTGTATACATGAAATTGATGTTAGATATGATAATAGGGTAACCATTCATTGTTTAATTTTATACATACAATTATATGGTGAGTTATACTGGTTTCGGCACATCATGACCTTTTCAATAGCTTAGCATGTAATTTATATATGTATATTTCGGGCATATCATGCTGACCGCCGAGGTAAAATATCTGGCCACGGCAATATTTTAGCATAGGCAAATTCCTGCCAATCAACAGCTGACTGTATTTACTGAACACTCGTGAAACATTTTACTTCATCCACGAAAAAAATTCTGCTAGGATATATATACATGCAGACAATAACATTGTTGAAAACCTTTTGATTCTCTGCCTGGTTATCAGCCCTCATAGTTGGTTACGGCAATCCGCAATGCCGAAGCAATTTGCTGAAGCAAACTGGTCAATGGCACAATGGGTTGCCGTAGCAGATTGCCGAAGCTTAATCTGAATTAAGAGGGCTGGGTTATGTTGAGGTTACTAACAAAAACATGTGGCTGTTCTGATTTCTATAAAGCCTGATGATGAAGATGGAAGTTACAGGTAGTATTAGGTCAAGAATAGTTCATGGTATAACAGTGTTTGCATAAATTTAGTGAAGTAGGGCATGAACATTAATTGAATATTCAAACAATATCCCCCCCTGCCACATCAAGAAAAACTGTCAGTACAAGTGTACACCTGTCAGAGATTTCTGTTGATAGGTGTCTCCAATTAAACATTATGTTATACCTATTGGTCTATATATTAACAAGCTCAGAGAAGAGAGAACAAACTTTTAAGACAATTTACAAAAATGTCAGAAACTTTGTTAAGTTCTTTTGATGGGTGTCCTAAGATTCAGTATTATTAAAGAGTTCAGCATACCGATATTGACATTTTATAATACATGTAGACAACTTACTTGTAACATTTAACCATTGTGTTTTCAGTCTTGGAGCAATGCTGAGAGGGTGATGGCTATAGATGAGTTGATAAAGGCTTGTGAGCCGACTCAGGTCCGCTATATGATGCAAGTCATCGAACCACAGTTCCAAAGAGATTTCATTTCATTGCTTCCAAAAGAGGTAATAAATTTTCATTGTAACAGTTTGGTGTAATATAATTAGCTCAAAGTCAAGTTTGAGCTATTTCTGATGGTTGGCATCCTTGCGTGTTTCCGTGTGTCCATCAACATTTTCCTTTAGCACACCCTACAAGTCACATCTCTCATCAGATCATCAGCAAAATTTATATTGATTTTCGAGGTGACCTCTAGATGGGAGCCATCAATCTTTCCAGAAATTTGTTAAAAACCATGGCCACCAGCAGCCATCTTGGATTTAAAATTTGAATCGATTGGCACATGCTGCAGCCCGCATTTATTGGATGATTGTTTGAAAATTTACAGGCATGTTTAGGATCACCTCTAGATGGGAGCTATCTAATTTTAAGGAGGCAGTCATCTTGGATTTTACTCTATGCTTGACTAAATACTTTGGCGTGCTCTACGTCCAACAATTTTCATCCAATTGATCCCAAACTTCATTGGGTTGACCTCTGGTAGTACTTAAACGTTCTGCATTCCTTTTCGCTCCATTGACTAATGTATTACATTATCCCCTCTCCATGTTGAGCTACAGTGTCATTGACACTTTCATTAACCCTTTACCCAACAGAAGGGCCCTGTGCCAATGCATTCTCTTATATATGCGAGTCGACCATAGGTCGCCTCGCATATATAAGAGAATGCATTGGCTTAACACATTAAAAATTATAAAATTGTTAAAGAATGTAAGAAAAAATGGTAAAAAGTGTTAAAAAAAGATTTTTTTTAGGCTAATGCATTCTCTTATATATGCGAGGCGACCTATGGTCGACTCGCATATATAAGAGAATGCATTGGCACAGGGCATAACTGTAACTATCACAATGTGGTCAAGGAGCCGGTTCCAATGATATCCATATTTGTATGGTTCTATTGAGACAGACCGAAGATATTTTAGGCTGTTGAAGCTTTATTTGGCCGGTTTTGGCCGTTTTGTTGGATAAAGGGTTAAAAAAAAAGTACTGTTTTCATGGATGTGAGTTCAAGCGACTTTTTATTTGAATTAAATATGTTTTTAATTTAATTTTTCAGCTGGCTCTCTACGTGCTATCTTTTTTGGAACCGAAGGACCTTTTGAGGGCAGCTCAGACATGCAGGTACTGGCGTATACTCGCGGAGGATAATCATTTGTGGAGAGAAAAGTGCAGGGAAGAAGCTATCGACAAAGAACTTGTTTATGGGAAGCGTGGAATGAGGCGACAAGGTAGTCCTCGGGTTCCATTCAAGTCGATGTACATGCGACAACACAGAATCGAACAAAACTGGAGAACAGGAGAAATTAGACCACCAAAGGTATGAATTAACCCTCTGGGGACCTCATTCTGCAAAATTAACCCTCTGGGGACCTCATTCTGCAAAAGTCAGACAAACTATATCCCGGATTGTCAACAAACTGAATATAGCTAAAGTTATTAACCCTTTCATGGCGGGAGCTGCGCTGGTGCAGCATTAAAGTGTGTGTATGCATGCCAGTACATTCTTATATATATATGCGAGTCTCCCATAAGGAGCCTCACATATAACAGAATGCACTGGCTTACAAGGTCAAGGTAAATATCTTAATGTATTCTCTTATATATTTGAGGCTCCCTATGGGAGACTCGCATATGTGAGAGAATGCATTGGGCATTGGCACAGTGTTTTTACAAAATTTCAGGAAGCTCCACTGCTCCAGTCATGGAAGGGTCAATAACTAGCTTTCATGACGGGAGCTGCGCTGGTCCAGCATTAAAGATACTGTGTCAGTACATTCTCATATATATGCGATTCTCCCATATGGAGCCTCACACATATAAGTAAATGCACTGGCTTATAAGGTCGAGGTAAATATCCTAATGTATTCCCTTATATATGCGAGGCTCCCTATGGGTGACTTGCATATGTGAGAGAAAGCATTGGCACAGGGTTTTCACAAAATTTCACGAAGCTCCAGTCATGGAAGGGTCAATTACTAGCTATATTGGTGACAAGCCTGGATTAGTGTGTCTGTCTATCTATGTTCAACCATCTGTTTATGATTTATGTTTTTTTTTTTTTGGGTTAGGCCAATGCATTCTCTTATATATGCGAGGCGACCTATGGTCGACTCGCATATATAAGAGAATGCATTGGCACAGGGTATATGGGTTGATACAAAAAATCGGACCTGGCACTCAAAGGGTTAAATATAGATAAACGATATAATTTATTCTGTGTTTTATGATTACAGATGCTCAAAGGTCATGACGACCATGTGATTACTTGCTTGGAGTATTCGGGTCAGAGAATCGTCAGTGGATCGGATGACAATACTCTCAAAGTCTGGTCAGCTATAACAGGCAAAGTAAGTGTCTGATTTTCTATAATATCATACTTGATATTATAGTAGTTATTGATAATAAGGCCTAAAAAAAAATGGATGTTTCCGGTTACAGAAGGAAAAAAGTAAGAGCAGGCGGAAATAAAATTTGTTTTTAAACATCCATATATCGAATATATTCATTCTGAATATTTCTCCTTGGCACCAAAACTGATATAACAGGGGTGCTGCCAACTTAAAACACTGACTTCCTGTTTAAATAATGCAGATTGGCAACTGATCAGCAGTTTTATTATGATGAGAGCGATAACTATAATGTTTTTTTCACGGGGTTAATGAAATTAGTAGGGGCAGAGATCTGGACAACGGGCAGCCAGGTTACCGGAAACATCATTTCTTATTTAGGTCTAAACTTATTTTAGGCTTTTAGTGAGATACCATTGTTGTAAATGGATTTGGTCAATTTGAATCTCAGATTTTTTACAAGCTATTGCTTTTTAAATTTAAAAGGAATCAAGGACTTCAAAGTCAGTTTATGTGAAATAACATAAAAGTCTGTAAACATCAACACATACATGAAAATATAGATTGACTTTGTTCACATTATCATCATTAATAACTCTTAATAAGTCAAATTGATCTATAAACGTCTTTATCTTGTAGTGTCTTCGAACCTTGGTTGGACATACTGGAGGTGTCTGGTCTTCCCAAATGTCTGGCCATATAGTCATCAGTGGCTCCACAGACAGAACTCTCAAGGTCTGGAATTCTGAGACAGGCCAGTGTATCCATACTCTATATGGCCACACATCAACGGTCAGATGTATGTGCCTATATGGCAGCCGGTAAGTGCTGGAAATATTCTTACTTTTTGTCACATATCTGAGGCCAAAGACATGGGCAGTTGGGGTTACATGTCAGAACAAATTAGCATTAATGTTTTTAAAATAATTTTTTATTAATATTTTAATGGCTTGCTTTTCTGCCTTTAAATTTAACGATATCATTGCTTTTTGTTGAAGCTAAATACGTTGACTATGAAATCAGCAGATGTGTTTTTTCCGTGTTTATTATTTATTGCCTACATAATGTTATGAAATTTTCAAGAGATTTTGGTTGTACCACATGAAAAATGTTTAGGGTAGGGGGTATAAATTATGGTCTGTAGGGAAACCCCAACCCCAAATATTTTCTCCTTTGGCCTAGTGTTCAAACGATTAGTCGACAAATAATCGTCGACGCTGGTTTTTCGGGTAATCGACTCTAACTTCCACAGTCGACTAGTCGGAATACAGTATATAATCTCATCAGCTGGCCTTGACAATGCATGGTTTCACTAAATGTGGGTCAGAAAAGCAGCAAAGATAGCTAGTCTATGTTCAAGAAGCTTTCCAAAGTCCAAACATATGTAATAATGTCGAGCTTGACAAAGAACTACGCCGAAATTCGCCAATGCGATTATTCAAGTTAACCACTACTCATTATCAATACAAGAGCAGTAACTCTATATTTGACTTCTAAAAAGCACGTGGTCCATAAACAGTAAGTATTAGGTCGCGCGCGTACTTGACCGACGTCTCGCGCATGTTCCACGTTAATGCCACGTGGTCTTTTACACTTCCGCCATTTAGTTTCTACGCTCGCGCACATTTCATTACTTCCGCTCAATTCAATGTTTTGACCTGCAGGCTGCACGATGGCATCGAACAAAAAAAATGCGAAAACTTCGGACGCTTGGCGTCATTTTGATCTAATCAAAGAAACTGTTGGGCAAGAAACCAAGGAATTTGTTATATGCAAACTATGCCAAGCCAAACTAAAATATAATAAATCCACATCGGTTATGAGAACTCACTTAAATGCTAAGCACCCTTCAGCAAGTTCAGCGGAGTCACAAACACAGAGTCGACAAACGACACTGGATTTGTATACACCAAAATGCAAAAAAATGTCCAAGGAACGATGGACAGTGTTAACGAAGCGTATTGTAGAATGGTGTGCCATCGATTTACGTCCGCTAAGTATTGTGAATGGCATGGGGTTTCGCAGCTTTATGAAAGAATTGGAACCCAAATACAATGTACCATGTGACACTACAATAAAAAATCACCTTAACTTTCTGTACACTGAGGTGAGGAAACAATTAATTGATGAGTTGGAGAATGTTCCATTCATTTCTCTGACAACAGACACGTGGACCAGCATGACAACAAAGGGGTATATAACTGTCACCTGCCATTTTATGGACACACCTTCATGGACATGCAAGACGAAAGTATTGAGCACTCGTGAAATCACCGGTCATCATACTGGAGAACATTTGTGCGAAGTTTTGATTAAAATCATGAGCGATTTCAAAGTTCCCCCGAGTAAAATAGTGGCAGTGACGACAGATAATGCCGCTGACATTGTTAAAGGAATGCGATTGTCCCACATGGAGCACATCAGATGCTTTGCGCACAGTTTACAACTATCTGTGAATCGTGGTCTTTCGTTAGCAAAAATTTCAAGGGCAGCTGGATGTTCCCGGAAATTAGTGGGGCACTTTCGGCAATCAACACTGGCTTCAGATGATCTCACCAAGAAACAAGCACAGTTGTCACTCCCATCACATCGACTGATCCAAGACGTCGATACGCGATGGAATTCCACGTATTATATGTTTAAAAGGCTTCTGGAACAAAGATTAGCTATCTTTGCTGTTTTGCAAAACAGAGATATCACATCCTATGGCGATGCAAGAATATTAGAAATGCCCGATGATGTGTGGTTGAACATGGAGCAGATAACCCCCCTCTTAGAACCTTTGGAGATGGCAACCACTGTAGCAGGGAGCGATTCATATCCTACTCTTAGTATGACATACCCTATCATTAAAGGGTTGTTAGATAACCACTTGAAGATATGCGCCGGTGATTCTCAATTGGTCAAGGACTTCAAAACAACAGTATCAAGCGACCTAAAGAAGCGTTATCCCGATATTTGCTCTTCTGATCCAAATTTAGCGAAATCGTGCATTGTGAAGGCCAGCTTATTAGATATACGATACAAAAGTCTCAAATTCATGGAAAATCAACAACGGGAATCAGCTTGGTCTGAACTGCTTGAAGAAGTGAGGGCCGTAAAATTAAATGTTGAAATCGCGCCCATTACCGCGGACAGCGAGGCACCTCAGGCAAGCCAGACGACAGTCATTGGGGGAATCACGGATCAGACTGATAGCGCTGTTCCTTCAACGTCCTCAGAATCTGAACATTCCGCCGTGAATAATCGTGATGATCAGTATGTACCAAAATGCAAGCGCGGGAAATTTGAACAAACTGGCAAAGTTATGAAGTATCTCCTCGGTGATTACTACGAATCAAGTGACATTGGCGATAAAAATCCCGAGGAAGAGTTGATGTCATACAGACAAGTGCCCCCCAGATCTGATATTGACCCGAGGGATTGGTGGAGGAAGAACAACAAACAATTTCCAAGATTGGCTATGTTAAGTTCAAAATATCTAGTTGTTCCAGGCACATCTGTGCCATCGGAACGTATTTTTTCTGTTGCGGGCATGGTTGTTTGCAAACGAAGGTCAAACTTGGATCCCTCAACGGTGGACAAATTGATTTTTCTACGGGAGAACATGGGTAAAACTCCTGATTCTAGCAGTTCATCCTACCTTGCAAGTGAAGTATGTGATGGATTGGACGACGGAACACGGGAATGCAGCTGCGAAAATTGTGTTGTATCCGCTAATTGATTATTTTCACTGACACTGAGTATCGTTTATTTGTTATACCCTGGCAGGGAATTTATTTGATTTCTATCATTTCATGATTAAACAGAAAATATCTCAATTATTTCCTCAATTATTTATTCTCATTATCATCGTAGATTCGTAGGGAACTTATTTGCGATCGGTGGGTTTCTAGAGCACCGGTTCATTTGCAACAAAACCATGTGACGTGTCACGTGATTCAATTCTCCGATCACAGTAGAGTGTAAATATTGTGATGATGTCACGGAATTTGTAATTTTCTTTCACATGTGTTTCATTAGTATAAGGTTGGTGATGTATTTGGCCGACTAGTCGACGTCGACTCGACTTTTGGGGTTCGACTAGTCGACTCCAGAATCCCAGAGTCGTTTGAACACTACTTTGGCCTCAAGACCATAACCTAGGTTCTCAGGCAATTATTTATGGAAAATGAGGGAGGAAGGTTTTTATTTTATTTTTTCTCCACAGTAATTCTAGTAATTTATGGTTGTATAGACCTACAAATTTCTATGAAATGCACAGTCTAACTTTCAGCCATTATATTTTTGAAAGAAATGTTTCTAAAAACTTCAGATTGTGAATAAAATGGATATATGTTTTGAGTTTGTTAATATTTGGTTAAATTTGCCAATGTTTTGATGAAGCCTGGTAGCCTACTTCAGATTATGAGGGAGGTGCTGAGAAAGTATTTTTTATTTAGTTAGCCTGCAATTTAAATTTTCCAGTTTTGGATAAATCAGGACTGCGTGTGTCCACCTTTCCATTCTGAGTGTTTCAAATCATTGACATTATGACAATTTAATGTCATTATGGCTTACCTCAGTGAATAAAACTGATATTAAAGTTAGTATTCAAGCACTATCTTCACTGCAAGAAAATAGCAATCAACTAAGATTATAAAAAATTCCAACCACATCGATTGTACCATTTCAGAGAACACAAAGTTTGAACTACGCACAAATGTAAAATTTACTACATTATTCGGGACAAATTATTTGGAATAAACATTATGGGAATGATTCCTCCAACAATAGTCACTGCATGTAATATGTTTATAACAATCACACTATTTTCTGCCTATTTTGATATCAAATTTATGAAAATAACTTATTGCATGATTCTTTGCTATTCCATTCTAAAGACTTCAGCGGAATGTTTCATATCACTCTAAGATTAAGTCTTTGCTGATTAAGAGTTTACTTCATTGTATTCATCAGAGTTTTTGGGTCTTTTTCAACTCAGAATACTAAATGTTTTATAGACATTTTTAATTCAAGCATTTTCAAATTCTTATTTCTATTTATGATTTGTTTATTCAGTGTTGTCAGTGGCTCACGAGATGCCACATTACGAGTATGGGACATTGAAACGGGTCAGTGTTTACATGTGTTAGTGGGACACGTGGCAGCTGTTCGATGCGTCCAGTATGATGGCAAACATGTCGTCAGCGGGGCGTATGACTATATGGTTAAAGTTTGGGAACCTGAAACAGAAACGTGCATCCACACGCTACAAGGACATACCAACAGAGTGTATTCGTTACAGGTACGTAAATACATACGCTTAAGAGTGTACTCATTACAAGTACATATTTCTAATCATATGAACAATGTCAGACATGTGCTATGCGTTTGTTTCTGAACATATCAGCAATATTTTATTATGACTGAAGGAAATGGTGGATTTACTGGATCACATGCTTCCGCTTCTCCGTCCGTTCGGGCAGATTCATCAACCACCAGTTGTCACGATTTCAATGCAATTTGGTATGGATGTTCACTACTTCACTACTATATCGGCTTTCGATTGAGTGCCAATCGTTTTGTTTGTGTTTTCCTTCTAGAGTTATTCATCTTTATTTATTTGGAAATAATCATTTGAGCTCAATTTGACAACTCGGTGGCTGGAGCCAAATTCAAGCATCTGCACACCCTGATGTCTTTGTTAGAAGTGATAGTTTGCATCTGTTGAGGAGTTCATGATTAATAATTATTGTTATTATTTGCATTTTAGTTTGATGGCATCCATGTAGTGAGTGGATCTTTGGACACTTCTATTCGTGTTTGGGATGTTGAAACAGGCAACTGTCTGCACACCCTCATAGGCCATCACTCACTCACAAGTGGCCTAGAACTCAAAGATAACATCCTGGTATCGGGAAATGCCGATTCTACTGTGAAAGTTTGGGACATCACCACTGGCCAGTGCTTACAAACATTACAAGGTATGTTCTTATTGATAAGCATTCTATACGCAAAAAAAATCATAATTTTGCGACTGACAATTTGAAACTCAACCACATTTATCTATGGATGGAACACTGACCCCTGTCTAACCTAATTACTCAAAAGTCCATACCTTATACTGTAAAAATACAGTAGTTGTGGTCAAATTTTCATGGTTTTCATGGTAGTTGTTAACCACGAAAAAAATTATCTTCAAAACTATCGCCATTTTGAGAAATTATCATGTGGGAGGTAACTCTTTTGACCCAATGTATATTCAAATCCCAGGGAGGTAACTCTATAGATCTGGGAGCATATTAGTGGCAGAGTAGCTATGGTCTAATTGCAATGTTTAATCGATCTAACTTTATAAAAATAAATAACATAACAAAAACACATGTTTGAATTATTAACTATTAACAGTCACGTATCAAGTCCAGCTTTTGTGAAACCCAACACAATCACAAGTCTACTATTTTAACCAGCTTTTAAGAGACATTTGCGTTATGTAGTTTGGGGGTATATTTTATATGGTGCAGATTAATCAAACATTTGCTTTGGTAAATAATCCCCATTCTCGCATTGGTTCTTTTAAGAATAGAGTGACTTTCACCTAGCTTATGTATAGGGTTGAAACGATTAATCGACTAGTCGTAGACGACGCTGAAATGTCAGAACGTCGACTCTGAATTTTGCCGTCGACTAGTCGGAATATAGTGTATTAGTTTCATGTATAACGTTTTCAAGATCGATTCCGGCATAAACGGTGTTAACTGCGGGTAAGTTATGGTAAGTATAACGTTTGGTGGCACCCGGAATTGACAGTGTTACTAGTATAGACACACACGGACCGGTGACCCGACTATTAATTGGACGAATGAAATTGACAACACAATGTCTCACTCGTCGTTTGAGGTCAAAGACATGATGGCAATGATTGACGCGGCTTTGTAGTTTGTCCGAGACCGCTTTGATACAAACACTGTGTATATTTCCATTGATCTCGCACCGTCGGATTATGATGCGACGCTGGGTGAAGGTCGCTTAAGGTGATGTCATTGGTGCTACCGTATATAAATGATACTGACATTAAGAACTGGCTATCGTATTCTACAACGTAGCCTATACTATAGGGCGTATTTAGTCGGAACATTAACATTTTATAGTGACACCGCTCGGCACCGGTTTATTGGTGATCACGTGACTAAACGAAATAATCTCGAACGCTGATATTAAATTTAAAACCTGTATAAATGATCGTGTATCTAATCATTATCCACCACATGTCTAATTATATAATTACATTCAGTGTGTTGGATAAATATCAAGATGTTTACAGTATTATTTCCCAAATAAATTGGTGTGTATGCAGGGAAATGTGCAACGCAATAGAACGCCATTGCATCAGTCATCAGTGTACGCCATGTACGATGAATTTTCCGTACAATGTTATGTTTGAAAGTTTTGATATCGGGTACCGACTAGTCGACGCAACGCGACTTTTGGACCTCGACTAGTCGACTCTGAAATTCACTAATCGTTTCAACACTATTTATGTAGGATTATGTAATAAAATCCTGTTAACATTCTCGATAGTCGGCAACAAAAGCATGGACACGCAACGTGATTACGCCTACAGTGCCGAAGTGCATTTCCAACAGCTCACTTCTATTAGTTGGACCAGAACCCGGTCTAAATTTCTAGTTATGGATGAATTTGACATTTCAAATGGTATATAATATGGCATATATTTTATAATGTGATCTGGGGGTTCGAAAATTAAGTGGGCCTTTAACCCTTTACCCAACAGAAGGGCCCTGTGCCAATGCATTCTCTTATATATGCGAGTCGACCATAGGTCGCCTCGCATATATAAGAGAATGCATTGGCTTAACACATTAAAAATTATACAATTGTTAAAGAATGTAAGAAAAAATGGTAAAAAGTGTTAAAAAAAGTTTTTTTTTAGGCCAATGCATTCTCTTATATATGCGAGGCGACCTATGGTCGACTCGCATATATAAGAGAATGCATTGGCACAGGGCATAACTGTAACTATCACAATGTGGTCAAGGAGCCGGTTCCAATGATATCCATATTTGTATGGTTCTATTTGGCCGGTTTGTTGGGTAAAGGGTTAATCCTAATATTTGTTTTTTTCTCTTCATTCAGGACCAAATAAACATCAGAGTGCAGTTACCTATCTACAATTCAATAAGAAATTTGTGATAACTTCTTCTGATGATGGAACTGTGAAAATTTGGGATCTGAGGACTGGCGAGTTTCTGAGAAATCTCGTTGCTCTGGATAGTGGTGGTAGTGGAGGTGTGGTCTGGAGACTGCGATGCAGCAACACGAAACTTGTGTGCGCGGTCGGCAGCAGAAACGGCACAGAGGAAACAAAACTCTTAGTGTTGGACTTCGATGTTGAAGACAAGAAACCAGTGTTATGAGTTCGTGACCTTGGTTTTGATTTTGTATTTTCATTGTTGATTTTAACCCTCTGTTTGGTTCTACAAAACTCAAGTCTGTTAATTGCTTGATTCAATAAAATTCAAGTCAATTTGTTAAATATCCATTCTGTGTTTTGAGTCTTGCAACATTGTTGCAACATGTTTTATTATTAAAAGTTTAATTTTGCTTCACTTTTGGATTTTTACTATTGAAATTTTTTTAAATGATGTCAGAAACTCAGGTGACACAAAATCTAACATAGATACAATATAAGGTAATTGGCATTGTTCAGTTAGTGCTAACTAGATTATCAAAACTTAGTAAACTATTAAAATAGGTGTAGAGTTGTATATTTTTCAAAATAGTATTTTTGAGGTGGCATTTTCTACTAAAACTTGTAATTTTACACCAGAATCTAATTGAAATCTATGAAAGATAAAAACATATTAGAGGGACACTAACAATTTCACAACTAAAATACTTTGTTTAGTATTTATCAGCCTTGTTTATATGTTCCACGGTGATTGTTTAAAAAATTGAGAAGTAAATATTATAATTGAGAGCATAGTTCGGACAATGTTTTCTAAAATAATTTCTTTTCTTTAAAACTCATTATGTCTATACAAAATATTTATCGCTGTTTTCAAACAATGATTTTAATAAATGTCAAAATGAAGGTTTGATATTATACTCGTGGAGTCTACAGACTAACATGAGAATTTCTGCAGCAAGCATTGGGTTTTGTAGAACCTATTTAAATAACAGGGTCATTGAACATGTGTGATGTGTGGGTTGGTGTATGTAAAATTGATATGGTATGTTTCATATTGTAGCGTGTGATAGTCACTGTGAAAATGACGTTTTCTTGGTGCGTTTGGTTTTCGATTACTCCATTAATGGGAACAAAAGGCAGTATTCTTCATGTTTCTTCTCAGAAATTTAACCCTTTCTTTACTAAATGGATTCTCCCACCCAGTTATAATAGTAGACATGGGAATGGACTATTATTTATTTGGAGGGTGTTCAGGAAAAATTAGCAGTCAAAAGGATGATAGAAGTTTAGAAGGATTGATATGCATTGAAGGGAAATATTTAGATAATAAGTTCAACAAACGACCAAAGGGTCGTTTGTTAACTTATTATCTGAAAATTTCATAAGGGAACTACTAGTCAATTAGTATTCAGTACAGAAAGGGTTAACAGACACATCACAGATACATAACATGTAATCTTGTACTTGCGACAATTCAGCTGTGTTGGCTGGCTGAGTATGAATGAATACCTTACATTAAGGCAAAATTGTATCAAATCTTTATCACACTCAGAAGCACACAGCTTTTCATGGCCAGTTTTATGCTAACTGTTCACGTGAAGAGATGAGATTGAGACATAGGTGCCAGTGCATGCTTAACTTATTCAAATCCAGTATTTTAAATTATTTAATCTGCTCAATAAAACAAAGAATTTGACCCAGGGGCCTTCCTCCTTATTGTAGCACAATCACTTAAATGTCTACATGTTTCGACTATAAACAAATACAAGTGGCAAAAATGTCGCTCCATTGTCGCACTATAAGTCCCTAAATAAGTTTAATGTCATTCTTCATGTTGAGGCGGAGTATCCAATCGTTTTCCCTGATACAACTTATCAAACTTATGCAGTGGCTTCAATTTGCCAGGTAAATGGTTACAGGGCTGTCAACGTCATGAACTGTCACCAACATCATGATGGAAGGGAGTCAAGGATGTGACAAAGGAAAAACATTTGTCACTTGTATTTGTTAGTGGAAATTTGTAGATATTTAAGTGATTATTCTACCACACCGAGGAATGTCCTTGCGCTGAAAGCTTTGTTTTATTGACCAGATTAAAAAATTGGAATTTAGTTAGATTAGCTAGCAGCCACAATAGATATTATATAAATTTATTGGAAAATTGTAGAATTTTTTTCCCATAAAATTATCCATATATCCGTTAATTTCTAGAATAAGGGGGATGAATCATCCCTCCTTCATATGATTGTCCATATTTTGTAGGTATTTAATTTTGATGGACTTAGTTATAAATAAAAAAACGGTCTATGGCCTTATTCTGCATATTAAATCATGCAATACATAGCCCCATATCTCAATCTCTTATCGGTGGGGAAGCATTGTATTCTTTTTCCATATGAATAACTTTTTCTTTTCTCAAGAACATTCACATCTGTGGGTTTACTACTCAAAAGGTGTATTCAGAGCTATGTATAAAGTATTAAATATATTAATTTATCTGGAGGTATCTTGTAAGATTTTATAAATTTTTAAATAAATTATAATTATAGCAGGAAGAATTCGAAGGAATTTTTATTTGGAAATTATTCATAATTTTAAAAGAGTTCAAATCTCATTCTCCAAATTATGGAAATTTGAATAGGATTCTGTTGAAAAACAATGACTACGTGATCCTAAAGGCATTAAGACGATAGGTAGCTATAGATTATTTGGAAAATTATAGGCGTTTATTCTACATTATATTCATATACCAATTAATTCATAGAATTCTTGGAAAAAATAAAACAAGAATCCTGCCCTCATCCAATGTTCCATATATAATAGCCTGCAAACAACAGGGGAATTCATTACATTTTATTACATTAGACTTCTATAAATATTAAACCAGTATACAGCTAGAACAGGCATTTTAATTAATTTCTAAAGTTTACAGTTGTAATCTTGGACTTTCATATTCTGAATACATCTTTAGTTACAAGCCTTGAAATAGTGTCACCAACATCTACTGGGGAGCTTCAATCTGATCCTAGGTCTCCCATAGCAGTTGAGGCCTAAGCAGAATGAGGTTCCCAGAGGATGAATTTGGTGACGCTAGTCCACATTGTGGGATAGTGTCACTAAATTGCCCCTCTGGGAACCTCATTCTTCAAATGTCCGCCACTATTTCCTGACTTATTTAGGTAACATTTCATCTTTTCCTCTCTGTTTTCTGTAATCATCAACAGCTTTTTTTTTCTCAGGGAGGTTACCATAACATCACATGAAATGAATTTAATTGACAAAAAAAAACCTTTGTACATTCCTTCTCTGTCTCAACACGGATCACCTTTCATCAGGTCTGGCAAATCAGATTTATAAATACCATAGTTATATACAGCTGTTATTGTTCAATATAACTATTGCAAAACTGTTCGTTATATTGCATGTAAGCATTACCACAAGCTATTGTAACCAGGGACCAGCCAAGATGGCAACTTGGGAGACATCTTCTTCCTAAAATGTTTCACTTCTCTCTATTTTTGTCCCAGGAAGAAGTGACCTCTCTCATATACCAGTATGTATACAGTAAATTACTGTCAGTAATGCCCTAAATAATCGACTTCTTAACCAGAGCAGAATTATGGGTAACTTTTCAGGATTTAGTCGGAAATATGGCTTGTTGCCATTCATCGGAAAGCTCTCACAGAGCTTTCCGATGAATGGCAACAAGCCATATTTCCAACTAAATCCTGAAAAGGTACCCATAATTCTGCTCTGGTTAAGGAGTCGTTGTTTAGGGCATTACTGTATGTCCCAACACCATATTTAAAGCATATATAATTATTGTAATGGTGTTCTTACTCACTATAATGGTTTTATAAATGGGCTCTTGTGTCACATAATACTTATTGGATAATAGAAGGGTGATGTTGGGGCTTAAATTGAACTTCAGCCATTGTTACTTCTCCCCGATAACAGTCCAATTTTCCCTAATAACCAAACGGAGAAGTGACTTCTCCTAATTTGATACCTCCAGGCTGGTCCCTGATTGTAACTATACTTTGTGTGGTCTTGCTACAACATGAGAAACTATTTCCATAGAAAGTTTGGTTGCACCATCTTGCGGAATATCTGATAAAGCTAGAGAAGCAGACACTTCCTGTTTAGAAATCTCTTATCATGTATGATATCTAACTTCAAAGCATCCGTTTGTGATCACTTCTTCTATTTTGGTGCAGTTTTTTTATTGAAATCAAGAACAAGGCATGTTGACAATAAACTAAACAGGTAAACTGATTTCTGTGTGAATTGGGTTATCTCTTCAGATTATCTCATCAGATTCATTCGCCACTTAGTCACATTTAACACTTTCATGACGGGAGCTTCCTGAATTTTTGCGAAAACCTCGCATATATAAGAAAAAGAATTGGCCTAGCAAATTTTTTATCATTTTTTATAATTATGAAAAATGAAAAACATAAATTATCAAACATTGTTAAAGAATGTAAGAAATAATGAGAAAAATTGAAAGAAAAATTTATAAAAAATGATAAAGAATGTAAGAAAAAAATATAAAAAAATTGTTAAAGATTGTAAGAAAAATTTATAATAAAAAAAATTATAGAAAGTTGTTTGGCCAATGCATTTTCTTATATATGCGAGGCGACCTTTTGGTCGACTCGCATATATAAGAGATAGATAGAACCGCATGAGTGTCTGGATTTTGACGTAATTATCGCACGAGATTTGTTGGCGGAGCGATATCTCGAGTGCGGGACGCAGTCCCGCACGAGAGGTATCGCGTTCCGCCAACAAATCGAGTGCGATAATTCGTCAAAATCCAGACACTCATGCGGTTCTATTTTTATTACATATCTCTGTATCATAGTAAATTGACTCACAATCGTACATCTCCGGTACAGAAAATGTGAATTTAATTGAGTTTTAACACTGAATGAAATAGTTCCGTCGACAGATTGCACTAGTGCGATTCTGAGAATTACCACACGCCTGGAAACTCGTGCAATCATGCGAATTACGTTGATAGATATGTAATAAAATGCATTGTCACAGGGTCTTTAATGCTGCACCGTCATGAAAGGGTTAACTATAATAGCTCTATATAAATAAATGGGATTAGCCAGACCTGTTCATACCTGAAATATTTCACTCTCTTCTGACATACCCATGCCTTTATTTTATTGAAAATTATATTAAGTTATTGTGGTGAATTGATATTAACATGGTGTGACATTGATGGCCCAGAGTTAATTTTCAACCAAGTTGTGGTGCAATGAGGTTGAACATCGGCTTCAGGCCTTCAGCAACGCACCATGCAACTGTCAATCAACCATAATAAGGTATATGTGCAACAGTCCTTGTCATTCGTAGCCCATTTGGCAATATTTCGGAATAATGATCAACACAAAATATCTTATCGTTCTCTCCATAATGTTCAACTTAAATGATGTCACGAGGAAGGAGTCATACGAGAGTTGGTAGAAATGGTTGTATTAGTCTGTTTAATGAGACATTAACAAATAATTTATGATGCAGTTTGCTGACCAATCAAAGATGTTGTTTCTTACTGGAACTGGAAAATAGTGTGTATAAGAAAAAATCCTGGCTTGTCCATGAACAAACCGATTATGTTGACAGTGCTCTTGACAATATTTTTACTTTTTTTTAACTCAGGTACGCATATTTGCCGTTCTTTTATAATTACAAAGTCCTACTGAAAAGAATAATTTGCTGATTTGCTACCATTTAATGACAGCGATGAGCCGCCTTTAGATCATTGGTTTAAAATTGTAGCTTGGGATTGTCCCGGGTTGAACACAGAATGACTTTACGGCATGACATCATGGCAGTATGTAGAGAAATGACAGCGTTGTATTTGTTGCAATATGCCATTTATTTTCTGAACATTCTGCCCTAGTTCAGAGAAAAAAATTACAATAACAGATCTGATCTGCTTGGTATTTTGGTTAACACTTTCTTTACTAACCCTTTCATGACGGGAGTCACGCTGGTGCAGCATTAAGTATCTTGTGCCAGTGTATTCTCTTATATATGTGAGTCTCCCATAGAGAGCCTCACATATATAAGAGAATGCACCAGCTAACAAGGTCAAGATAAATACTTTTAGGCCAATGTATTCTCTTTTATATGCGAGGCTCCCTATGGGAGACTTGCATGTATAAGAGAATGCATTGGCACAGGGTTTTTGCAAAATTTCAGGATGCTCCAGTCATGAAAGGGCTAAATACTCATTGATGAGTAGTTCCCTTAGGTATTGTTCAGATAATAAGTTCAACAACCATAGGAACCTACATCATAATTTGCTCGAATATGGCAAGATATCACACCTGGTAATTTCAACAGCTGTCATAAAGTACATGAAACAATAGATTGACTTGTTATTATTTTCATTATTAAAGGTACAGTTATGCTCTAAATAATCGACTCCTTAACCATAGCAGAATTATGGGTAACTTTCAGGATTTAGTCGGAAATATGGCTTGTTGCTGAGAGCTTTCCGACTAAATCCTGAAAAGTTACCCTTAATTCTGCTGTGGTTAAGTAGTTAATTATTTAGGGCATTACTGTACTCAATCCGAGCAGACGGTCTCCATATCATCAAGTTACAACATTTGTTTTTCTATATTTTCCAAAGATATCAGCAAGCTATTAGAATATCTCAACAAGTCATATCAGATACTGCAAAAACCGGATAGACCGGATTTGTTTTTGAGATTTCTGGTTCAAATTTCACAACTTAAAAAAAATGTTACCAAAGTCACTTGAACACTTATATATTCTCAACAGTCATACTTATATGGGTTGGGATTCATAGTGAGCTCATTTGATATCTTTTTATATTTATATTTTATATAGTTTATTTATGTAGGTGAAGAAAAAGATGAATTCTCATTTCTATGTGAGACATCTTGCTGCCATTTTTGAGCAAATTATGACGTACATTTCCCACCCTTGGTTCTAAGTGTCGTAATTATTATTTTGTAACCTGGATTCTATAAATTTTTATAAAACATGCTGGGAAAAGAGACCCCATTTTAATGTTGTGAATAAAGGTCACGGGACAGGAGCACTCTTTATTGAACCAGAGATAGTCACTGCATGAATTTTATTCGTTAAAAATATTACATTTAATAATAGACTCAGTTTATGACTCATATATACACATATATTATAATTGAAATGAACAAATTCTACCGACAGATGTGGTAGCGATATATTTATTTGATTTCGTTTTCACGTTGAATTTGTCCAAGGTTTACCTTTGTTTTCAACTAAAATCATGGGAGACATGGTGTTGAATATGTTGATGGAAACATTGGTGCATATTAATATGAAAGGATGGGAATTCACAAAATGTTTCTCTAGTTGTCATCCCCTATAAATAGAAACAAGTGCCATAAGTTATTCATACGGCCCATAACTCTGGTTAGAAATTTAGGGCGGGCATGATTTTCTTTGTGCAGCTGTCACACTTGACAATAAACTCACATGTATACCAAAAATTGTCAGAATCCATCAATAAACAGCTGTGTTATATACATGTAGGTTTAGGGCAAACCACCTGCCCTGACACCCACCTGCAACCTTTCATTGTCAAACCATAAGTCAAGTTTTTTTTTTAAATAACTCAACTTAAAATAGACTTATTCCAATATATGTAATTCCAATGTATATTTTGTAACTCTGTGCCATCTATAAATTTAGAACTAAATGGAAGAATAAATTTAGGGGTGAATAAATTAATCATTGAAGTGGAAAAGTTGATAAAACACAGCCCTTGTCATAATGCACTAGTTAGATTATTACCTTTGACATCTTTTGACAGCCTTTGACATCCTTTGACATCTTCTGACAGCCTTTCTCTCAAGATCTTGGTTGTAAATGAAGAACCTAATTATTTTGAGATAATAAGTGAAAGCATTAATAATGAGTTCAATGTATAAAAGTTCTATATTACTACAGCAGTGAAGTGTTTCTCATAGTTTTGTTCACTAACTTACATTATATCTTGTTCTTGATACACTTCAAAGTACAGTAATGCCTTAAATAATCGACTCCTTAACCACAGCAGAATTATGGGTAATTTTTCAGGATTTAGTCAGAAATATGGCTTGTTGCCAACAACAAGCCATATTTCCGACTAAATCCTGAAAAGTTACCCATAATTCTGCTGTGGTTAAGGAGTCGATTATTTAGGGCATTACTGTATGTTATACAGTAACTTGTGATTTCTTCGATCATATCATCTCCATACACATTGTTATTCCCAAATTTGTTGTTTTCATCACATGATTGTTTGAGCTTGTGTATTCAGTCCTGAGAATATGGTGCCGGACAGTTTCAGAATGAGGTCCCCAGAGGGTGAATTTAATGACGCTCCCCATACAGTGGGCTAGAATCACTAAATTCACCCTTTGGGGACCTCATCTTCTCTGGAAAGGATTTTTATTATAAAATTAGCAAGTTTTTTTTTAGTTTCCTTAGAAACTTCTTCACAATGATTCTTTTATTTTATTTAGTTTAGTTTTCTTGAGGTGCCCAATGTGTTCACATCACATTATTCACCATCTGGGAACTTAATCTGAGTCGAGGTCTCCCATAGCAGATGAGGCCATGCAGAATGAGGTCCACAGAAGGCCGATGTGCGGGATAGCACCACTAAATTCACCCTCTGGGGACCTCATTCTGCGAATGTTCAGTACCATATTCTCACCACTGTTTGTATTTACTGCACAAGATTACTTACTAGTATCTGGTGTGACATAGTTTTCTCATTTTCTCATATTAGATCTCTTCAAGGTAGACATTTATCATTCAGAAACGCCCTGTTATTAATACTCATTGATGAGTAATTCATTTGGGAAGTTTTAGAAAATAAGTTAAATGGACATGGCTTGTTCAAACCCTCCATTATGTTATACATAATTTGGTAAGCGATATCTCAAAACATACCTATGCAGAAGATTTCCAAATAACTTTGGCGATATAGCGCTGAAAATGTGTGTTTTTCCAGCAGACTGGTAAAAATTTCAACTATAGACCATGTGAAGAAAATCTAGAGCTGCGGTCACTCTGAAACGTTCATGGTACTACATAATTTTGATGATTAAAATGAAGAGAAAGCAGTGCGTGAAGTTTTTTTTTGGATAATTTTGTGTTAAGATAACATAATACACCTTTTTGATACCACCTACAAATTTAAAAGCGAATATTTTTAGGTGTATTTTGGAAAGCAAACTGCCATGTGGCTTTAAACAAACAGCCTACATCATTTGTTGAACTTATTGTTGGAACATTCCCTCCAAATGAATAGGATCCCATGTCGTCTGCATTATCAAAACACCCTCGATACAAGTAATAAACCATTTAAAGTGAGTGTATCTCATCCATAAAGTTTTTATATAGTTTATGGGTTATAAAATAATAAATATGAATCAACAACAACTGTCAGGAAATACTTCTATCAGTTGACCCTTTCATGACTCCTGATTTTTTAATACATTTTGGAACAGTTTTATGGGCTGCTATATTTTTAGATTAGAAACATCAGGCGATCTCACGGAATGTTTGGAGCATACCAAAAGCAGGAATTCTATCGTATTAGCGCCCTCATTCATGGCAAATTTCATTGCAACTAACAGATTTCACCATGAATTACAGTCGGTTTTGTCAGAAATAAACCACTTTTTTATGCCTTAATAGACAAATAATATACACAATCTTCACTTTTATCTATATTTTATTGACAAAACAGCTATGTGTAGTCTTGAAATCAGTATTTATAAAATTTATGTTGTTGTAATTGTGGACTGGAAGAGTCAGACCATCTTTAAATATAACTGATGGGGAGGATCCATCTGTAAAGAAAGGGGTAAAATAATTGATCCAGTTCCTGCATGAACTCAGGTGTGATAACTTACAGGTTTGATCATTTAAATGACTCACCTGTAAGCTGCCACTTGCTTTCACTAAATCCAGCAATGTCAGCTGATTTGCTTTAATTTTCATGATTTAAACTGTGTCACATCAGCATATTTATCTTCAAGCATTCAAATAGCGTGTCTGTCATTTGCAGAATGAGGTACCTAGAGGGTGAATTTTGTGATGCTATCCTGCACATATTCACCATCTGGGGACCTCATTCTGCATAGGCCTCCATCTTCTAGGAAATATCTAGTCTCAAATTAATATTGTTTTTAGTTACTTTTTCCGGCTATGCAGGATAGCATCACTAAATTCACCCTCTGGGGACCTCATTCTGCAAATGACAGATACACTAAGCACAGACTTGTTGCCATCATGAATTTCTTTTTCTGTTTACTTTTCTCCCCGCCTTCACAGACAGATATGGTTTGGTAACAAATGGAATTATATTATCTGTGAAAATTCACAGAAAAATGCGAAAAAATAAAATATAAAATATAACTTGTTTCTTACATTCTGTCGTTTTATGGGGTATGGTTAATGCTGCACCTGCAACGATCTGTTGACACATCACTGTAACAGTTTTGGTTATACATGTATAGCAATGGTTTCAAAATGCAAAATAAACATTCTTGGAGAATAATCAATATAAAAACAAAGTGGCTATTTTTCCATGTTTTTCTTAGCGGTGATGTTTTTACAGACTTTTAGATACATGTACATGCACGTTTACCCACTGAGTGCCTTGGATCCCTTTAAGATGGCAGACCTGGTTTGAATTTCTGAGATTGTTCCAATGTTCGAAGGCTTAAAGTGGCATATCTTATAGTCACATAATAATCATAGTAAGTGCTTGCTTTGTGATGCTCCGGAAAGAAAAATAGGTTGATAAAGAACACCACGAGCATCTTAATTTAAAAAAAAAATGGTGGGTTTACTGTTTTGCACCTGTCCGTACTTCCGTCCATCAGTCCGATGTCTATTCATGTCATAACTTGAACAGCAGTGCTCGGATCTCAATGAAATTTGGTATGCATGTTCACTACCATGATGACATTCAATAGAGGATTCCATTGTTTTGTTAGGATTTTCCATTCTAGAGTTGTTCATCTTTGTTTATCTGGAAATGTTGGCTTTTTGGTCCGTCTGATGTCTTTTCATAACATAACAGTTGTGCTCAGATCTCAATGAAATTTGGTATGAATGTTCACTAATATGAGGACATTCAATAGAGGGTTCAATCGTTTTGTTCAGATTTTACATTCTAGAGTTATTCATCTTTGTTAATCTGGAAATGTTGGCTTTTTTGGTCCATCCGATGACTGTTCAGGCCATGACAGTAATGCTCGGGATCACAATGAAATTTGGTATGGATGTTCACTATGAGGACGTTCAATAGAGGGTTCAATCGTTTTGTTCAGATTTTACAGTCATCTTTATTATCTGGAAAAGTTGGCTTTTTGGTTCGTCTGATGTCTGTTCAGGCCGTGACAGTAATGCTCGGGATCACAATGGAATTTGGTATGGTTGTTCACCACCATGAGGACATTCAATGGCATGTTCAATCGTTTTTAGCTCAACTTTACTTGTAATGTTTGAGCTGTTGCCATGGCTTGGTATTCGTCTTCCGTGTATGCGTGTGTGGAGACGTCCGTCAACAATTTCCATTAGCACAGGCTGCCGGTCAGATCATGAAATTTGTCATGCCTGTTGACATTGACATGTAGATGGGAACGAGTCATTTGGGGTCATTCGGCCAAAAAACATGGCTGTCGGTGGCCATTTTGGATTTCAAAATGCAATCCATTAGCACCGGTTACAGGCTGTACTGTTTGTCTAATTATTATGAAATTTGTCATGGATGTTAACATTGACTTGTAGATGGGAACGAGTCATTTTGGGGTCATTTGGCCATAAAACATGGCTGCCGCAGCCATCGTGGATTTTACTCTTGGCATGACTAAATCGTTTGGCACGGGCTACAGGTTGTACCTTTGGTCGGATCATAATTATACCCCCCGCAACGAAGTTAAGGGGGGGGGGTATACTGGAGTCAGCTTGTCCGTCCGTCCGTCAGTCCGTGGACACAAATTTGTCCGGAGTTTTTCTCAGTCGTTTTTTGATCAATTTCCTTGAAACTTGGCACAGACATCAACCACCATAGGAACCTGTGCACCTGCGATTATGACGTCTGTGGGACCTTTTTTGGTGGAGTTATCCCCCATTTTCGACTTAATTTTTTTTCGCAACATGTATACTTTTGTCCGAGCTTTTATTCCTATATTTTTGGTCAATTTTAAAAAAACGTGGCACAGATAATTTTGTCCAAGCTTTTATTCCTACATTTTTCGGTCAATAGGTTTAAGATTAGGGTTATGGTTGTACACCTGCAATGGGAACTGTTATTTTATTATACCCCCCGCAACGAAGTTAGGGGGGGGGGGTATACTGGAGTCAGCTTGTCCGTCGTCCGTCCTGGACACAAATTTGTCCGGAGTTTTCCTCAGTCGTTTTTGATCAATTTCCGTGAAACTTGGCACAGGCATCAACCACCATGGGAACCTGTGCACCTGCGATTATGACGTCTGTCGGACCTTTTTTGGTGGAGTTATCCCCCCTTTTTCGACTTAGAAATTTTTCGCAACATGTATACTTTTGTCTGAGCTTTTATTAGATCACCTGAGACGAAGTCTCCGGTGGAGCTATAGTCATCACTCGTCGTCCGTCCGTCTGGCCGTCAACAATCATCTTCTTCTCCAGTATTATAAGGCCAAATGAGTTCATATTTGGTGTGGATGTTCCCTGTTTGACTCAGACTCAGATTTGTTAAAATAAGGTCACGGAGTCAAATAGTTGCGAAGCTAGGGCCATAACTCTTTCCCGCCATAGTAATTCTTAAAACAACTTCTTTTCAAGAACAATCAGGCCTATTTAGCTTATATTTGGTATGGAAGGTATGGAAGGTCCTTGCGTGACTGGGGGTCAGATTTGTTCAAATGGGGTCACTGGGTCAAATAGGGGCAGAATCAGGGACATAACTCGATTCTCCCTAGTAATTATTAGAATGACTTCTTCTCCAGAATCAGGCCGATTTAGCTAATATTTTGTATGGTGGGTCCTTGTGTGACTGGGGTTCAGATTTGTTCAAATGGGGTCAGTGTGTCAAATAGGGGCCGTGTCGGGAACATAACTTAAATTTTTTTTTTTTTTATTTAAAACAAAAATATTGTTAAATTTAAATCCTTGCTCAATTCAAAAAACAAATCACAATTCAAAATGAACCAATACAAAAATATTTTTTTCATTTTAACCCCTGATTTTTTGTATTTTTTTTAGACACAAAACACCCCCTTCCACCCCTTTCCATCCTCACCCCTCTACACCCCTGTCCCCAATACCACCCCCCCCCCCATCTGCGCCGCCCTGCACCCACTGCAGTCAAGAAAAAATTAATTAGAAAAACTGACACCTTGTAACATCCATAAAGTATGGTATTAGCCCCAGACAGAAAGAGTTAATAACAGTCATCAATTCAGATGTTATCTAGCTGGCTGACAGCTAGGTGTAAACAGTCATGCTCTGTGTGTATCATTAACATATCAAAACAAAATGCTGTATGTCTGACATTTGCAGAATGAGGTCCCCAGAGGGTGAATTTAGTGAGGCTACTCTGCACAGTAGGCTAGCATCACCAAATACACTCTCCGGGGACCTCATTCTGCTTAGGCCTCATCTTCAGGGAAGTATACAGGTCTTAAATTGACATTTCTACTTACTTTTTCCCTTCTGTTCAGTTTCTATATTCCCTAATTTGCTGTCAGAAGATAAAATTGATAATTGAAGTGCCCAATGGGTGCACATCACCAATTAACTGGACAACTTCAATATGTTCCTATGTCTCCCATGGCAGTTGATGCCTAAGCATAATGAGGTCCACAGAGGGTGAATTTGGTGATGCTAGCCCACCTTACAGGATTGCAGTACTAAATTCACCCTTTAGTGACCTCATTCTGCAAAAGTCAGACACTATATTCAGGCTTGGCTGTTCCACTATTATATTCTTAACCACCACCTATCCAGTTGTACTCATTATACCCTAATTTGCAAAGAAAACTTGGGGGGGGGGGGGTATATTGGATTGAATTTGTCTGTCAGTATGTCCCCCCGTCCATCCCTCTGTTGGGATGTTTCCATCCGTCCATCAATTTTGTTCTTCTCCACATACATATTAAAGACCGAAATGGTTTATATATTTTGACTCGCATTCAGATTTGTTCAAATGAGTTCATCAGGTCATATAGGTGAGAAGCCAGGGCCATAACTCTTTCCCTCCATAGTAATTCTTCAGAAACCATCAGGCCTATTTAGCTTTTGGTATGGAGGGTCCTTTGGTGAGTGGGGTTCAGATTTGTACACGTGAGGTCATTTTTAGGAAACTTTTGAGGAAAATCAGTTTTCTTCAACTCTTAAAATCTACCGTTTGAAATTTCTAGATGAATAGATCTCATAGATGGGGATTCACATTTGTTCAAATAAGGGCAGAGATAGGAGATTTAACTCTCAACCACCCACCCTACCTGTATGTATGCTGTTTGATACTGGTATAATAATATATAGATTCCTATTGATTTCTAAGCTGCCTGGGTGGAGGCAATGAGGCTGTAGATGTGATTTTTCAACCAGTAACAGTCCACATTTTCCTACTTCGGGTTAAACTGTTCGACCGAAATCGCCACAAATGTTAACAGGTCTATTTTGCTGATATTTAGTATGAAGGGTTCTTTGGTGTCTGGTATTGAAATTTATTCAGATGTGGTCACCAGGTTAAATAGGGTGGGACCAGGGATGTCTCTATAGTCATTCTTAAATTGTCTTCTCAAGAGAGGTTGGACTATTTAGTTTACATATAGTATGGATGATCCTTTAGTGACTGATATTCAGATTTGTCAGGTCAACCTGTTAAGAAATGACGGGGGCTATGGGGAGTTAACAATTTTGTGTTAAAAAAATCATTGAAATACCAAATTCATTAAAACATCTTCCTTGGAACTACCTAACTGATTAATCTGACATACATGTATGGTGTTTTGGGTCCATGGATAAATGGGCTTCAAACATGTCTAAATGGTTTTATAAAAAGGTGCTTGTGAGATTGGAAATTTCCAAAAATTGAGAAAGTTTGAGATGTCGGTTGTGAAATTCCAACCCAAGACTTGGGAGTCTGGAGCCCGGTCGGGAGGGGACTTGTTGAGCTGGAGGAGGGGGGTGATCAGTAGTGGACAGTGGGCAATTTCATGGTGGATATTCACCTTGAAATTACCCACTGTACACCACTGAAGCCTCTCTAGCCACATATCGTGTTTAGATCTACTTTTTTCAAAGTGCTTATGAAAATTTCTGACTATTGTGGTCTCCAGAGTCCCAGTCTCATCAGTCTTTGCAGTCTGGTGAGCGACCCAACAGTCGTTGACTGTCTTGTTCCTACATTTTTCGGTCAATTTTTTAAAAACGTGACACAGATATTTAGTACCATGGGAACTTGTGCACCTGCGATTATGACGTCTGTCCGACATTTTTTGGTGGAGTTATCCCCATTTTTCGACTTAGAATTTTTTTTTGCAACATGCATAATTTTGTCCGAGCTTTTATTCCTACATTTTTCGGTCAATGTTTTTTAATCTTGGCACTGATATTTAGTACCATGGAACCTGTGCACCTGCGATTATGACGTCTGTCCGACATTTTTTGTGTGGAGTTATTCCCCTTTTTCAACTTAGAATTTTTTTTGCAACATACATAATTTTTGTCCAAGCTTTTATTTCTACATTTTTCGGTCAATAGGTTTAAGATTAGGGTTATGGTTGTACACCTGCAATGGGAACTGTTATTTTATTATTTTAACTAAATGTTTACTGACATGTGAAACATCTTAGTATTTTAAAAACAGGGGGGTATCCGTAGTCCCATTGGGACAGTCACACCTGTAGTTATTTTAACTAAATGTTTACTGACATGTGAAACATCTTAGTATTTAAAAAACAGGGTGGTATCCGTAGTCCCATTGGGACAGTCACACCTCTAGTTATACCCCCCGCAACGAAGTTAGGGGGGTATACTGGAGTCAGCTTGTCCGTCCGTCGTCCGTCCGTCCGTCCGTCGTCCGTCCGTGGACACAAATTTGTCCGGAGTTTTTCTCAGTCGTTTCTTGATCAATTTCCGTGAAATTTGGCACAGGCATCAACCACCATGGCTTTGTATGCTTTATTCTCTCATCCGAGTAAATACATTACACATTACATAAAGGATATTGAGATATTAACTATTATCATACTACTTATTTATGTGAGCTGTAGCCTCTATATGGGCGCCTGTGGCGCATAAGATACTATGGGTGGCGGGATGGGGGGGGGGGGGTGTGGGCTCACATCATACTACTTATTTATGTGGGCAGTAGCCTCTATATGGGCGCCTGTGGCGCATAAGATACTATGGGTGGCGGGATGGGGGGGGGGGTGGGGGGCTCACATCATACTACTTATTTATGTGAGCTGTAGCCTCTATATGGGCGCCTGTGGCGCATAAGATACTATGGGTGGCGGGATGGGGGGGGGGGGGTGGGTGGGCTCACATCATACTACTTATTTATGTGGGCAGTAGCCTCTATATGGGCGCCTGTGGCGCATAAGATACTATGGGTGGCGGGATGGGGGGGGGGGGTGGGTGGGCTCACATCATACTACTTATTTATGTGGGCAGTAGCCTCTATATGGGCGCCTGTGGCGCATAAGATACTATAGGTGGCGGGATGGGGGGGGGGGTGGGTGGGCTCACATCATACTACTTATTTATGTGAGCTGTAGCCTCTATATGGGCGCCTGTGGCGCATAAGATACTATGGGTGGCGGGATGGGGGGGGGGGGTGGGTGGGCTCACATCATACTACTTATTTATGTGGGCAGTAGCCTCTATATGGGCGCCTGTGGCGCATAAGATACTATGGGTGGCGGGATGGGGGGGGGTGGGTGGGCTCACATCATACTACTTATTTATGTGGGCAGTAGCCTCTATATGGGCGCCTGTGGCGCATAAGATACTATAGGTGGCGGGATGGGGGGGGGGGGTGGGTGGGCTCACATCATACTACTTATTTATGTGGGCAGTAGCCTCTATATGGGCGCCTGTGGCGCATAAGATACTATAGGTGGCGGGATGGGGGGGGGGGGTGTGGG
The DNA here is from genome assembly GCA_032622095.1 of Siphonodentalium dalli. NCBI lineage: Eukaryota > Metazoa > Mollusca > Scaphopoda > Gadilida > Siphonodentaliidae > Siphonodentalium > Siphonodentalium dalli. Next base: position 32,277,768 of record CP136065.1, read on the forward strand.
CTCACATCATACTACTTATTTATGTGGGCAGTAGCCTCTATATGGGCGCCTGTGGCGCATAAGATACTATGGGTGGCGGGATGGGGTGGGGTGGGTGGGCTCACATCATACTACTTATTTATGTGGGCAGTAGCCTCTATATGGGCGCCTGTGGCGCATAAGATACTATAGGTGGCGGGATGGGGGGGGGGGGTGGGTGGGCTCACATCATACTACTTATTTATGTGGGCAGTAGCCTCTATATGGGCGCATAAGATACTATGGGTGGCGGGATGGGGGGGGGGGTGTTTGGGCTCACATCATACTACTTATTTATGTGGGCAGTAGCCTCTATATGGGCGCATAAGATACTATGGGTGGCGGGATGGGGGGGGGTGGGTGGGCTCACATCATACTACTTATTTATGTGGGCAGTAGCCTCTATATGGGCGCCTGTGGCGCATAAGATACTATGGGTGGCGGGATGGGGGTGGGTGGGCTTACATCATACTACTTATTTATGTGGGCAGTAGCCTCTATATGGGCGCCTGTGGCGCATAAGATACTATGGGTGGCGGGATGGGGGGGTGGGTGGGCTCACATCATACTACTTATTTATGTGGGCAGTAGCCTCTATATGGGCGCCTGTGGCGCATAAGATACTATGGGTGGCGGGATGGGGGGTGGGTTGGTCTCACATCATACTACTTATTTATGTGGGTAGTAGCCTCTATATGGGCGCCTGTGGCGCATAAGATACTATGGGTGGCGGGATGGGGGGGGGGGGTGGGTGGGCTCACATCATACTACTTATTTATGTGGGCAGTAGCCTCTATATGGGCGCCTGTGGCGCATAAGATACTATGGGTGGCGGGATGGGGGGGATTGGGTGGGCTCACATCATACTACTTATTTATGTGGGCAGTAGCCTCTATATGGGCGCCTGTGGCGCATAAGATATTATGGGTGGCGGGATGGGGGGGTGGGTGGGCTCACATCATACTACTTATTTATGTGGGCAGTAGCCTCTATATGGGCGCCTGTGGCGCATAAGATACTATGGGTGGCGGGATGGGGGGGGGGGTGGGTGGGCTCACATCATACTACTTATTTATGTGGGCAGTATCCTCTATATGGGCGCCTGTGGCGCATAAGATACTATGGGTGGCGGGATGGGGTGGGTGGGCTCACATCATACTACTTATTTATGTGGACAGTAGCCTCTATATGGGCGCCTGTGGCGCATAAGATACTATGGGGGGGGGGGGGTGGGTGGGCTCACATCATACTACTTATTTATGTGGGCAGTAGCCTCTATATGGGCGCCTGTGGCGCATAAGTTACTATGGGTGGCGGGATGGGGGGGGTGGGTGGGCTCACATCATACTACTTATTTATGTGGGCAGTAGCCTCTATATGGGCGCCTGTGGCGCATAAGATACTATGGGTGGCGGGATGGGGGGGGGGTGGTGGGTGGGCTCACATCATACTACTTATGTATGTGGGCAGTAGCCTCTATATGGGCGCCTGTGGCGCATAAGTTACTATGGGTGGCGGGATGGGGGGGGGGGGGTGGGTGGGCTCACATCATACTACTTATTTATGTGGGCAGTAGCCTCTATATGGGCGCCTGTGGCGCATAAGATACTATGGGTGGCGGGATGGGGGGGGGGTGGGTGGGCTCACATCATACTACTTATTTATGTGGGCAGTAGCCTCTACATGGGCGCCTGTGGCGCATAATATACTATGGGTGGCGGGATGGGGGGGGGTGGGTGGGCTCACATCATACTACTTATTTATGTGGGCAGTAGCCTCTACATGGGCGCCTGTGGCGCATAATATACTATGGGTGGCGGGATGGGGGGGTGGGTGGGCTCACATCATACTACTTATTTATGTGGGCAGTAGCCTCTATATGGGCGCCTGTGGCGCATAAGATACTATGGGTGGCGGGATGGGGGGGGGGGGGGTGGGTGGGCTCACATCATACTACTTATTTATGTGGGCAGTAGCCTCTATATGGGCGCCTGTGGCGCATAATATACTATGGGTGGCGGGATGGGGGGGGGTGGGTGGGCTCACATCATACTACTTATTTATGTGGGCAGTAGCCTCTATATGGGCGCCTGTGGCGCATAAGATACTATGGGTGGCGGGATGGGGGGGGGGGTGGGTGGGCTCACATCATACTACTTATTTATGTGGGCAGTAGCCTCTATATGGGCGCCTGTGGCGCATAAGATACTATGGGTGGCGGGATGGGGGGGGTGGGGTGGGTGGGCTCACATCATACTACTTATTTATGTGGGCAGTAGCCTCTATATGGGCGCCTGTGGCGCATAAGATACTATGGGTGGCGGGATGGGGGGGGTGGGTGGGCTCACATCATATTTCTCGGAAATAACTCTCAAGATCATTTATTTGTAATGAACTGTCTGTTAATTTTCTTTTCTTATTCAATATAGACCAAAATTTTCTCGAGTCGCACTTTTTTAATTTAGTCATTTCACCAGATATCTTCTCTCTGTGGGATTTCATGGCATTATCCATCGCAAGCTTGTAAAATTTAGCTGCTTCACGCACCACGTTTCTGGATAAGTGATTATTTTTAAACTTGTTGTCTCGTTCTGCTTTTCGGTATTCTTTCCTGGCTAGTTTACACGCTGAGTTGAACCAAGGCTTGTTAGATGTTCTATGTCTATTTTTATTTATCTTACTTACTGGACTCAGTCCGAAGGTTTTATTTGCAGAATTATGAATTACATGTGTTATTTTGGATACAATATTGTTCATCTCTATACAGCTAGGGTGGTCGGTTTCGTGTTTATCGATGGTCTGTCGTATAGAATCAATATCATCAGGATCTAAATTGTATATAAATTCAATAGATTTTGTTCCATCCCACCTACACCTAGGTGGCATTTTATGGGAGTCATTTATAATTCATTCGTGCATATTTAAATCGATTGATATTTCAGATGTTAATGTTTTGTGAATATCCGAAAATAGTTTATTAAAATCTCCTATATCAAAGTTCTTTACAATTGGTAACGCTGGAGAGAACATATCATGTAGTCAATTGTCGAGGCTTCGCCAGAAGTGAACGCTCCTATCATCCTATCGTTGCCAACGCGCCCATTTAGAAAAACCATTTGGCTATGATGACAAAGCGTGAGTAATTTTCGACCATAATTGTTTTTCATTTTATCCATGTTATATCTTTGTTTTGTGAGGCCCACTCTTTCTATAGCTAGATCGGCGTTACAAATGTCATAATTATTGGCAATTTGGATAGGTTCATGTCTGTTTTCTTGTTCGTGAATGTAGTCGGAATCCTCTGCTGTGCGCGCATTAAAATCACCAGTGATAAAAATATTTTCACTACGCTCTTTCATACTAAGTATGTCGGCCGCTACTTCATCAAATGCTGTATCTGATGAGTATCTAGTGCTCTCTGGTGGAATGTATACTGCACCTATTATAATATTATCTTGATTTCCATCCAGCTTGATTTCTAACCAATGTACAAAGGGGCACTTGGTATGAATGATGTGCGCCGATGATTTAATAATCGAGCTGACACCAATGATAATTCCACCTGATTTTACGCGCGAAAGTTTTGCTCTATTTTTCATATATATTTCAAAACCAGGTATATTTATTTCGTCGCAGTCGTCAGTTTTTGTTTCCGAGAAACACAAAATGTCATGGTTTTTACATAGCTCTTGAAATTCTGGATAATTATTTCGTCTTCTTAATCCGCATACATTAAGTGTAAGTATACGTAACGATTTGGTTTTGCAGTTGGTATGCTTCGTTTGTAGAGTACACATACGTGTATCGGAATTTAAATATTTCGTTCTAGTATTCCCTTTAACAGTCATGTTGTTGGGGTATGCTAATATTCTATCTCGGATAACATTATATTCGCTGGCACCATACTTATCATTTGAGTTTTGTTGAGACCCTTCAGACGGGTAGTCACCCATAGTGTGTGTATACCATGCATTGCCTGTAGCATGTGTATAGTCATTACATATAGCATAATCAGCATTAGTATGATAATTATTATCCATACACCGAACATCATTAAATATATTAATATCAGGGTGTGTATAACATGCATTACCTGTAGGATGTGTATAATCATTACATATAGTATCATCAACATTATTATATATAGCATCATCAACATAAGTATGATAATTATTACCCATACATTTAGCATCGTTAAGAGTATTATCAGTACATAACAGATCATCATTCATTGGTACAGTATTTCCATAACTAATATGATTAGTATGCATACATATATCATAATCATCAACATAACCACTATTTCGTGAGTATAATTCGCATTCACTATAAGTATAAAGGTGTACTATGTTTCGAATAATTACTTTCATGAGTGATAAAATCGCTGCCCGTGGCACGACTATCAATGCATGTGTCGATAGATACATCAATAAAATGACCACCTAGAGTGTAGCGGTTGGGTCGGCAGATCTATGTACTTTGCCCACAGTATTTGGATAACCGTATGCGTATTGGGGCGTATTGTCAACTGATTGGCATATTTCTGACGTCATAATTGTTTCCGATTGAATCGATCGCTTATCAGAATAACATGTCACGTGTTTATTGCGTTTATGTGGGGAATCCCCAAATCTTGGTTTTGTATGATAGACAGCATTTATGTTATAAATACGATCATTAACAGCTCTATAAGAGTCGTTAAGTGTGTTATTTGACGAAGTATGACCACTCATGTTATCAGAGATAGAACACAAATCACCATTCCCAACACTTGTACCTGAATCCAGTTCTCCCAATTCGAATAAGATCCTTCTGTTTTCATTTAAAATATCTGACACTTTTGTCGATTGGCCTTTGTTACAGCTAATTTTATTTGAATTACATGATTGTTGGCCACGGACGATTGGGCAAAGCTCAGAAACTCGTGAGCTGTTATCAACTGGTTGACAAGATTGTTGATCGAGACAGTATTTATATAACACATGATTATTACTATCATTTAGTGGGCCGGTTGTAAATAATTCACCAGTCATGTGACTTTTCGCGACCTGATTTCCATTCTGTCCTAAGTGCATTATTTTGTGTTTCCGAGTAAATCGATTTTTAAATTTCAAAGTTCTGGAAATTGGTTGTTATTAGACTTATGGTGGATATCCTGGTATCTGCCGAGAAATCAGTATTCATTCTGCCAATAACCATCAACTTCGATAAGGAGATGCTCTTTCTTATATGATATTTCGACCAGATTCGGGAGGTGGGGTGCGATCTTTTGCATTTAGCACAATATGGACTCAGTCTTAGTAGAATATTTTTCGTGGGACACTATGGAAACGGAAATTTTTTCAGGACCGGTCTGTTCCAAGTGGTGATTATAAAAGAGATAATACGCACTTGGGACAACATGAAGAAATATTTAGTCTCAATTTACCGTATAACATGATAGAATTAGAGATTACAATGTGAGCAGAGTGTGATATGTGCGCTCTTTGGAACAGTTAGCCAGCACATCGACATAGAAACAAGCATTTTGAATTGGTGTTGTATGGAAAGCATGCGACTCTTGATGATATATTGCATACGTAATGTTGATATGGCTTCATGGAATGTACTCTTCGTTAATGTTACATTGCGAATTTGACGCGTATATATTAGTCCAGGAGATATTGGTCGACATCTGCACCCCCACCAGGACTCAACTTCACCCCACTAATTTTCTTTCGTAATGTCTCCTCTAATTTGTTTCGGTTGTTAACAAGAAAAAAAGTGGCCGCAGAGACTCCAGACAAGATGGCGTCCATCGTGGCGGCCATTTTGTTTATATGCATCAGGTCTCTTTGATCGCCGTTATAGTAAAGATTATATAAAAAGCGGTCTTGTTTTCCGCTCGCTTCGTTATGCTAATATACAACCCTCACCAATTAGCCAAAAGTCCGACACCAGAATCCAATATGGCCGCCGAAATGTGAATATATGCTATTTTTCTTACATTTTACCACCTTTCGTTTGTCTCTATGGGAAAATATTGGCAACTTGGAGTGAATTTATACAATTATCGTATAGAAGAGTCATTGACGAACACAATGGGATCATAATATACATTCATAGCGGGATAGTTTTGTCCAATAACAAGTTTCCCAAATGCCGGTATAATAGGTCAAAGCCGAACCAACACTAATAACGCGATGTAATGTTTCGAATCAATGAAAGTTATTGCTATCATAACAACACCCATGCATATATATGTGCAGGAGATACTCGAGCTAGGATTTCTCTTATACCTGAGTTGTGGAATATTTATCCAAATCCAAGACGGCTGCCAAAATGACCACCAGAAATAGAAAAATCGCCAAAAATCTCTGATTTTAACATCAGTGAGCGTTATTGTCACGACAATTCCACACCTGTTAACTATTGTGAGTTGGGAACACTTAGGCGAAGTACTTTCATTATACCATATCCAAACAAAGAAATGTTTGACAAATATATCTGTATCAATATTACCATACGGGTCATTAAAATAGATACGACGAAACAAATTTTGAAGGGTGCATGGTATCAGGTAAATTTTTATATTTCAAATGATGACAGGAATGCGGAAAGTTGAAGTACCTACGTAATACTGACTATCCGAATGAAGAGATATACATGTATATAAAAACCAAAATAGAAGATGACTGCTGGCGACAATGTTTTCCAAAAAAATTCAAAGCATTCGATAGCTCCCATCTAGTTGTCAGCCCGAAGATCAATATAAAGTGTGGTGACTATCAGATGAGGGATATGACTGTACAGTTGCTAAACAATTCAGTCACGCAAAAGAGGATCAAACAGTAAGATACCAAATTGCTGCCTGTGCTAATGTTTTTTAACGAAATTCGGGAAAATTAGATTACTCTCACCCTGGTTATCCAGAAGATCATTGTGGAATCTGGTGACGATCGGACAAGGGGTGTCGTCTGTAGGATCAACCAAATTATTTAGCCATAAAAATAGTAAAATTCCAGATCACCGCTGGCAGTGATGTCTTCACAAGGACAGCTTGGGAACAAAACATGGCTCACATCTAGCGGTGACCCAAACTATCCACGTGAGAAAAAGTTCTCCAATAAAAGCTGGCTGCAGGGTGCGCCAATTGATTCAAATTCGAAATTTAACAGGGTGTACTGCTTGTGGCCATGTTTTCCCCGCATATTTGATAGACTTATGGACAAAACCACTGAATCCGTTGAATCAATATACATGTATACATGGATTAATTTATATGCATTGTTATACACAGTACTGGTATATAAAGGTACTGAAAATAACAATATTACTAGTATACACAAAATAAACCATATATCATGGCTATGGGTTCTAATATCCGAATATGACAGCTGATAACTTGGTGTGAATTGAAGAGTGGTGGTGTCTCAAGCATATCTAACCCTCCACGTTAGGAACATGCCATTAAATGTCATAAGTATAATCTAGCTTGAGGACAGAAGTTATCCATAAAAACCCCCCTTAATTCAACCAGGTCCTCGCGCGATGTATGGTCGATCACATGATGATCTAGGGGGGATTAGAATTGTTGTATAAAAACAGCACTGCATGTAAATATAAAATAAAATAGTGCTACATCTTATTACAGATTATTGCCATATATAATCAGTGACTATACAGACAGTCTGACAAAATAAAGTTTCAGTGACACTCTATCCGAAGAGGGGAATAATTCCATCTGTTACAGTCAATGGAGCAATTATGAATCTGGAAAGGTGAAATTTCTAACTAATACTAGATATCGACATGACGCGATAACATATAACGTAAATGCAATATGGCCGCTGGCGACCATTTTTTCCTATAAAATTAAAAAAATATTTGATAGCTCTCATCTGATAGATCAATATCAAGATAAATATGAAGTTTAGTGATGATCGGATGAGTGAAGTGGACTGTGCTAAACGGTTTAGTAATGCTTAAAAAGATTTTTACCTTAATATTTTTATGTTCACTTTATAAACTTCACTGAGTCATCTTTGTCATGTATTGAGTTTGATATCTTTTGTTAACAGTTTATAAATCATGTATGTCTCATGTTTGTTATTTTAATTTATGTGTTTATTATCATTAAATAAAGTTGCATTCCTTAAAAAGATTCTTACCTCAATGTTTTGATGTTCACTTTATAAACTCCACTGAGTCATCTTTGTCATGTATTGAATTTGATATCTTTTGTTAACAGTTTATAAATTATGTATGTCTCGTGTTCGTTATTATATTATATACACTTTATAGTGTGTTTCAGAACGAAAACAAAATGAATAAAATCAACAAATTTGTAAATTTAAAAACAATTTAAACGTTGTTGTATTCCATGTCCCAGCCCGGACATATACACCAAATTTCAATAATATTCATTGAGAAACAACGGACCAAACGCCATATAACACCCCGTATGCATCTTTTATTCCGAGTTGGCCTTTTATTCCGAGTTGGCACTCGCCGATTGGGGCGAGTTAGCCCTGAGGCGAGTACGCCGATTCCGACACCTTTTCTATTTGCAGCAGGTTAAGTTTACGCGTAATTTAATTAACAAAGTTCCCCAATTGGTATCGTAAATAGAGCGACCTTATTTGACAGAGAATGCCTCTGTTATTGATTATAAAGTTGCTATACATTAAAAACGACAATTCACATGCTCGTTCAAGCGCAGTAGTCTATTTTCCCCATGTTAAAGGACATCCACAAATACTAAATAACGCTAACTTACTGCCGAATGTTTTACACGACAACTGTTAACATATTTGGGCTGAATTCATCTGACGCGGTATTATTCCTCAAAATAAACAACAAAACCATCGTTACTTGGAAATGTAGTTTGGGCTAACATTTACATAAATCCTCCATATCATTATTCCGACACACGCGTCAGATGAAAAACTCACATGAAGTAACCGGCCAAATTGGCCGAAATAAAAGTTCCCCAGATCTAAAATGGCGCCCACAATGGCGGAAAGATTTTGAAAAATCACCGAAATTCCCTCATATTCACATCACTGGGCATTATTTTCGAGACAACTGCACACATGCGGACAGTTGATTTGGAAATACTGAGGTGAAGTAATTACCTTGCATCTCATACAATAAATTGTTTTCCAAATCGAAGATGGCGGCCAAAATGGAGACCGAAATTTGAAATCAAGCTCACATTCCTTTACTTTCTTACGATGGTCGTTATTGTTACGCGAATTCTGCCCACAATTACATGTTCATATGGAACATTGATATGAAGTATTCATTTGAGTTTGGCAAACTCTCACAGTCAAGATGGTGGCCAAACTGGCGGCCAGAAATTGAAAAGAAGTCGATATTATCACATACTAATTTCAACTTTTATATCAATACGTACTAGTATGGACGATACTGTACATACTATAGGCCATTTATTAGTTTCAACATAAGTCGTAGCCTTCTGGAAAGATGAAAACCCACAATTAATCATCGCGATGTGGCATTTCAAAATCCATTGTCCACCATAAGCGCACATAATGGCCGTCTAGGTGCGCCAAATAGCCATAGTATGGCCTCCAAAAATCAAAACAACAGTACCTGAGCTTATTCTGATTTGCCACATTCAGCATTATCTGCATGGACCAGTTTCCGTCTCTTCGTCAGATTAATCTATCTCTCTCACACCATCACAGTTTTCTACCCTTCTTTTTAGAAAGGTCCCAGCTCACGTGTTTGTCTCGAAAGTTGGGAATTCTTATCCTTATTCTTGGCGATCTTCATTCGTGGTATAGCTTATGGCATAATTAAGATGCTACATATGGGATCTGGGCGTTAATTTGTGCGATAAACTAGAAAGGAATGTGGTCGATGCGTATACTAGCTTTCAGAAGGACCTCGCTATCTGCGTATTTTCAGCTTTGGTGACCTAATGGGGATAAAAACATATACACCTGGTGATCTTACCAAACAGCCACTTCTCAATATATGGATCATCAATTCACATACTCATCTAATGCACTGACGTACCCGGACAACTTATGTATATGGCTTCGAATGTTGAAAGCCAGACATTTGACGGATGCCTTTCTGCTAAGGCGTAGAAGACCATAATGCATAACATACCCACACGTCTTGACCATGAACAAAAGAAAAATCTTGTTGCGTACAGCAATTGTCTCATCGAACAAATTCAAGCAGATAATAACAATACGCACGGTGCTACTGCTAGTTTGTGGGCATGTGTCATGATAGTGGAAATGAAATTGGACCATGACTGCACCACCCTTCTTTGGGTATGTTTTAGATTCAGACATGATCTCATGTGTGGCTTTGCTTTCCTTGTATGCTAAGACTGTTCCCATCCGTTTGGAAGCCGTTCACAATCAACTGGACCAGGCGTGTACCACTGGCTACTACTATATAAGCCCCACCCAGACGGGGTGTAGTCTTAAAGACGATGCCTTTCATAGTTGGTTGATATGTCATACACACACTGGGTGGTGGTCGGTATGGTTCAAGAAAGTACAAATGCCATCAACACAAGGGTGAAATGTTCAACGCGAAGAACATCAAGAGGAATGTTACGTTGATGAGATCTTGCATTCAGTTCAACATACGTTGGGTACACCAAGTGATTTCTTGGCAACATCACCATTCCGACCATTTTACAATGGCCAATTTATTTCATTCCCACTATCATGGCGTATGTCCACAAACTAACACCGCGAGTATTGTTCTTCTCTGCTGGGAGCTATTCGACGAGACGACTGCGGGACATCACACAGTTTCCTTAGGATCATGGTCAAGAAATGTAGGTAGTCGGTACATTATGGTCTTCTCCTTAGCAGATATACATCTATCCAAGGGAATGAGACAGCTAGCAACCTTCGAAACAATGCCGAAGTTGTCCACATATGCCAATGCGTTCGCTAAGTTTGTGAGTTGACGAACCATCTATTGAGAAGTGATTAGCTAATTGGTTCGCCAGGTGAACGTGTCGTTATCCACATGGGGTATGAGACACATACATAGAGATGACATTATGCAAGCTTGTATACTCATCGACCACATGCCTTTCTAGTTCAAGATGACGCACAAATCCCATATTTAGCATATTTAAAAGCGTAAGCTAGACACCTGAGAATGAATTGTTTGAAACGTTATGATTAGAGGGACCCTTCTCCCAGGAGGTGTTGAATACTTTGTCGGTGTGAGCGACCCAGATTTACCAGACAAAGAAATGGAAGCTGGTCCAGATAATTATGGACGTGATGTGGCAAATCAGAGTCTGTTATCAGGTAATTGTTCTAATATTACTGTTCGGCGCACCTACGGTTACGGCCATTATCGGTGCTAAGTGGAGAATGGATTTCGAAATGCCACATCGCGATATTAATGGTGGGTTTTCGGCTTTCCAGAAAGATACGAGCCATTTTATGCATTTTGATACGTATTAAGTTAAACAAATAGATTGTTTATGTACAGTTTCGTCCACACATATCGATATTATGACAAAAAGTTGAAATTAGTATGTGAAAATATCCATTTCTTTTCAATTTCTGGCCGCCAATTTAGCCGCCATCTTGACTGTGAGTATCAATTGCCAAACTCAAATGAATAATTCATATCAATATTCCATTTCAACATGTAATGGGGGGTAGAAATCGCGAAACATTAACGCCCATCGTAAGAAAGTATAGGAAATTAAGGAATGTAGGCCTGTTTTAAAATTTCGGTGGCCATTTTGGCCGCCATGTTAGATTTGGAAAAAATTTCTAGTACCTCAGTATTTCCAACTCAACTGTAAGCATGGGTGGAGTTGTCTCGACAATAGTATCCAATGATGTGAGGGCATTTCGGTCCCATTGTGGCGCCATTTTGGAAACTTTTATTTGGATATGGTACAATGACAGTTCTTCGTCTAAGTGTTCCCAATTCACAATAATAAGCAGGTGTGGAGTTGTCGTGACAATAACGCTCACTGATGTTAAAATCAGCGATTTTCGGCAGTTTTTCTAATTCTGGTGGCCATTTTGGGTGAATATTCCTCAACTCAGGTATAAGAGGAATCATAGCTCGATTATCTCCTGCACATATATGCATGGGTGTTGTTATGATAGTAATAACTTTCATTGATTCGAAACATTACATCGCGTTATTAGCGTCGATTCGGCTTTGACCTATTATATCGGCATTTGGGAAAACGGGATATCGGACAAAAATATCCCACAATTAATATATATTATGATCCCATTGTGTTCATCAATGATTCTTCTATACGATAAATGTATAAATTCACGCCAAGATGCCAATATATTCCCATAGAGACAAACAAAAAGTGGTGAAATGTCAGAAAAATAGCATATTTTCACATTTCGGCGGCCATCTTGGCCGCCATATTAGATTATGGTGTCGGACTTTTGGCTAATTTGTAAGGGTTATGTATTGGCATAACGAATCGAGCAGAAAACAAGACCGCATTTGATATAATCTTTACGATAACGGCGATCAAAGAGACCTGGTGCATATAAAAAAATGGACGCCATGATGGACGCCATCTTGTCTGGAGTCTCTGTGGCCACTTTTTGTTCTTGTTAACAACCGAAAAAAATTAGAGGAGACATTAAGAAAGAAAATTAGTGGGGTGAAGTTGAGTCCTGGGGTGCAGAGGTCGACCAATATCTCCTCGACTACGTGTGTTTCTTTTCGCGGGAAAATGTTTCTCTGTTCGATCAGGTTCGATCGCAACTTGAGTTGCAACCTGTTCGATGTGAGAGAATTTAGCAAAATATTTCAGTTCCATCCTGTAGTAAGTGACAGTTCGTAAAGCCGAACTGCACATAGAACAACATCGATCTGAATAATTATCTGTTGTATCTGAAACTCAAGATAGAATTCATCTTTGTTTTTAAAAGACAGGATATAACTGGCTTTATAAGTATTTTTTAGTTATAGGACATAATGGTTCTAAGAAATAGTGTTTTTATGCAGAACGGACAGAAAAGAATAGCTAATATCGCCGCGAAAACAACAGATACCGCTTAGAGGCTGGTACCGTTAGACGCGGAATTTGATGCCGATTCCAACGATACCCATACGGACGTTTCGTACCAGCATGTCACTTAGGACAGAATGGAAATCAGGTCGCGTTTTGTTGATATCATATATACGTCTGTCAGGCGGGAGTTCCCCTGAATTTGGGTTTTTCCAATTTGGCATACTATGATTTACAAAATCTGTTGACATTTGTGGGAACCTGTGCACCTGCGATTATGGCGTCTGTCGGACTTTTTTTTTTTGTGGAGTTATCCCCCTTTTTTTGACTTAGAAATTGTTCTCAACATGTATACTTTTGTCCGAGCTTTTATTCCTACATTTTTAGGTAAATTTTTTTAAAACGTGGCACAGATATTTAGTACCATGTGAACTTGTGCACCTGCGATTATGACGTCTGTCCGACATTTTTTGGTGGAGTTCTCCCCCTTTTTTGACTTAGAATTTTTTTTGCAACATGCATAATTTTGTCCGAGCTTTTATTTCTACATTTTTCGGTCAATGTTTTTTAATCTTGGCACTGATATTTAGTACCATGGGAACCTGTGCACCTGCGATTATGACGTCTGTCCGACATTTTTTGTGTGGAGTTATTTCCCTTTTTTGACTTAGAATTTTTTTCGCAACATACATAATTTTGTCCAAGCTTTTATTCCTACATTTTTCGGTCAATAGGTTTAAGATTAGGGTTATATTATGGTTGTACACCTGCAATGGGAACTGTTATTTTATTATTTTAACTAAATGTTTACTGACATGTGAAACATCTTAGTATTTTAAAAACAGGGGGGTATCCGTAGTCCCATTGGGACAGTCACACCTCTAGTTAAATTTGTCATGACTGTTAACATTGACATGTAGACGGGAACGAGTCATTTTGGGGTCATTCGGCAAAAAAACATGCCATCTTGGATTTCAACATTCAATTCATAAAGTTAAGCGACAGTGTCATGGACATGTGTACTTTCATGTTTAGGTTTTTCGTTCTTTTGTTATTCATCTTTGTTTATATGAGAATGCTGATTTTGGGTCGATCTATCTGAGTATATCAGTATACGTTATATCTATGCCCACACTAGGCGGTGTACCACAAGGAGGTATGCACCGGATGGCAGTCCATCTCTTGTTGAGATTGTTTTATTGAATGAGTTGCGAATGGTGCAAGGATATATTTCACAAGTTTTGTTTGCAGTTCGAGTGAAATGTAACTCTGCCAACTGAAAAGGTTTTAGATTACTTCTAAAGTATGTATACACTAATACATGCATTGCTGCACCTGATACAGACCAATGTTACTCTGTAGTAATACAAAACTATTAGTTAAAATTCCTCAGTGATATAGGGTATGTAGCATGCCACGCCAGCCGTTGAGGCATGCCACATGTTCTTTGACAAGCTAAAATCGTAACATTGCCACAGGGTAATAACTCTATAAAGAATGTATATTTACGAAATAACGCCGATTTGTATTAGAAATAACAACACCACAATATATCAATTTCATAATTCGCGCTATTTCGTCATTTCGATGCATTTTTTATTCCGCAATTTCGCTGTATTTTCCTATTTCGCTTTTTCGTGGTATTTCATATTTCGATAATTCGCTATATTTGACATATTATGGGATATTGGCATGCCTCAACGGCTGGCGTGGCATGCCACATACCCTTTATCACTGAGGAATTTTAACTAATAGTTTTGTATTACTACAGAGTAACATTGGTCTGTATCAGGTGCATTGCTGTGTGGAACGTGACTTGACTTTTGGGTGGTTGATGTAAACAATATTTATTTCAAAAAAATCAAACATATGACATAAACATAATATACATGTAGAAATATATAGATTTATGAAGAGGATTGGACAACAAGCAAAATGCTTTTTAAAGTCCTCTCCTCGTGGAATAAATGTTACCTCAAGTGACAAAAATATCACTTGGGGTAAAGCAGAGGGGATATATAGATTTGATTGATTGGAATATTATTTAGGATTGAGATACGGTATTACATTGTAATACGGAAGTTAAGGGTGAGAAAGGGAATGAATTGGTGGTTACAATCGCTGCATGGAAGCCACTTGCACCATGCTACCAGAATATCGTTCAAAATAGGCGATGGATTCTCTTTAAATTTGCTATTTCAGTGTAAATATGGATGTCAATTGATCCATTCCATGGAGTATGGATGTAAGTTGGTTGACGAGTACCAGTAGTCCCCTTAGGAAATGTTCAGATATAGGCTGTTTGTTGAGCTTATTTTAACCCTTTACCAAACAAAACGGCCAAAACCTGCCAAATAAAGCATCAACAGCCTAAAATATCTTCGGTCTGTTTCAATAGAACCATACAAATATGGATATCATTGGAACCGGCTCCTTGACCACATTGTGATAGTTACAGTTATGCCCTGTGCCAATGCATTCTCTTATATATGCGAGTCGACCATAGGTCGCCTCGCATATATAAGAGAATGCATTTTTAATGTTTAATGTGTTAAGCCAATGCATTCTCTTATATATGCGAGGCGACCTATGGTCGACTCGCATATATAAGAGAATGCATTGGCACAGGGCCCTTCTGTTGGGTAAAGGGTTAACATTTCCCACCAATTTCAATGAATAGGAATCTTTCTGCACTTGTATTATCTGTCGATTGCTTATATTTCCTGAACTTCCTTCCAAATGAATAACAGACTATTGCAATGTATACTGTTATAACTGAATGTGAGAATCCATTTAGTATAATAGAAAGGGTTAAATAGCCTTGGTGCATTGTTAGAGCGGGATCCCGCGACTTGGATATAAATATGGGCTTGATTTTGGATTTGCTAGGCTCAAGGAAAAGTGTTGACCTTGATTTTGAAGATTAGTGAAGTACTGCGTGATGTAGTCCCCTGTTGTAAGCCGGAAATGGCAATGACACGGAATAATAAATCTCGAGTCTGATTGACTCATTCAGCCTCCAAGCCGGTATATCAAATGTCGGTGAAGCTGATCAGTTGCCCAGGTGAAAACAGGTGTAGCTTGTGTAAAAAATCGCATGCAAGACGCATCTTCACCGATGAAAATATCTTTAATCATGCATTACGTGGTTCAGATCTGAAGCATCTTCGTTCCCAGGGACAACGATGTGAAAATATCCGTCGGACCATCGATCTATATTTAATACAATATACGTCGATGGTTTTACCGGCTCCTCGTGTCGCCGGTAAAACTTCATTTTCCATTGTAAAAGTCACCGATAAACTTCCCAAAATCACACCAGACATCAGATATCCCCTAAATTACTAAAGTAATATGTCCCTTTAAGTTTGTATTAAAACTATATAAAAGACACAAAGAAATGACTTGCTAAAATATATATTTTCAACGCATCCACCCGACAGTCATTTATGAGGTCAAAATTAATTGAATCAGAAAATAAAGATATATTAATAATAATAATTAATTGGATAACAGATAGGGACATGCTAGAAACAGCGGTTGAACTTACAACTGATTTTTATTCAAAACCAGAAGGGTTTGTTGAATATTGAAGCTGATTCAGAACCAAAAAGGATTTGATCAAAACGAGAATGATTGTCTCAAAACCAGTTTGTTTTAATAAAAATCAAGGGTTTAGATAAAAACTCTTTAGGAACCCATAATTCTGAGAGTGTACATCACTGTAAGCACCCGAATTATGAAACACGTCAACATTAATTAAATTACTGTGATATGTGGGTCACTGATCATTCACGTTCAATTTTTTTGACTAGAATTATGTGGGTGTCTCGGTTTTGCAATGCATGTTCATTGTTACTTATAGATATGACACTTCCTCGTGTAATCGCTGAAAATAGAAAATTATAAGTTGTTTCAACAAAATTCTTCGGAATAGCACTGAAAAACATTTGATTCAGTTTTAAAGGGGTACTGTACCCAAGATGTTGTTGTTGGTTTCTATAATCCCCGAGTCGGAGAATAAGGTAACAACTTTTCCATTTTTTGAAAGTCTGTTGAGTACGAAGTATTGTTACGGATGGCAAATTTACCGGAATGCAAAAATACAAATTGTCGTTGTCGAGTAATTTTTGTACAGTTTTCAACCAAATGAATCAAATAAACATTATATTATATGCTTAGTAGTCCCATATACTCATTTAAGTTAGTGTATGGTCACTAGTCAATGAGTGGCTTGGGTTTTCTCCCCGTATAAGCATAATGTTTCAAACGATCGTGTGTGCAATTGTTTTATTAATCCAGTATCCCTCAATTATAATTTGATTACGTTTTGTACACGGAAATTCCAATTTTAAGAGACGCCATTTTATGGCTGGAGCCATAAAATCAATTTATATTAAATTATTAACTTTTAAATTATTAAATTTTAAGATAGCCTATTAACCTGAGCGTTTACAGAATACATCTTCGACTCAAATTACTTATATTTCTATATAGTATCGATAATAGATCGTTGTTATCACCGGGAATTTATTGAAAATGGCGTACAGTACCCCTTTAAGGACTATCATTATTTTTTGGCAAAATCTTCATTTACTTAAAGACACGGTTGGCCTTGGCGGTGGGTATCCTGTGAAAATATCTCCACCCGTCAAAAACCGCCAAAAACAGAAAGAACATCAAAATGTAGATATACTTTGTCCGTATACAAATAAGAAATATCGCATAAACAGTATGTTATGGTCATATGTTTGACCATTATTATGTAAACAAAAGCGTAAAAAGTTAATTTTCTGGTGTTTGTTTATATTGTGATGGTAAACATAAAGAGCGTTCTTTGTTGGTGAATACCTGATATGGAACTAATAAAGAGCGTTTATGCCAGTTGTGTGTGATTAGCCAGTAGCATTGTGCTGTCTTCTGTGACACAATCAGGTTCTTGTCTAGGTAAAATATCGTAGGTCTTTATGATAACATGCTGTTTACGCGATGGTCATGGTATATATGAACGGAACTGTATGCGTTTTACTGTTTTTCTGTTTACGGTGTTTGGAACAAATATGAATATTTTCGACAATTAAGGCCGCACGTGCCTTTAAGAAATCACGCCAGCAACCATATGTGTCACACCAGCGACCATATATGACACCATGTGTGTTATTATTTACTGAAATATTAAAGGCTCACTTAATTTTCGAGTCTCCGATTATTTTTTTATAGTGACTTGATCTACGGTTTTAATAACAATATATGCCATAAAATATGATAAAAATACTATAATTCATCACTATTTGAAACATCTGTGTCTCAGAAGATACCCACAGAGAAATAGAAAACTGCTGAAGACCCCCCCCCCTTCCTCTGGCACACATAATGCAACAGAATTCAAACCTTTTCAATGAAAGGGGAAGAACACTATCTTTAATATATAGAGTTATTCCCCCTGCATTGAAAATAATACTGATTTTTACTTCAATCTTGATGACAAAACGCATTGGCAACTCAACAAAAACAACATGTTCACAGTTTATTACACCGGATAAGTTGATAATACAATGTTTTGGAGCTTCCTCTTTCAAATGGTATATAATATGGCTTATATTTTATATAAAGTGATCTGGGGGTTCGATAATTAAGTGGGCCTTTAACAAAATAATTATTGGCGTCCCCCTAAAATGTGGATTTTCTTATGAAATAAAAGGATAGAAAATTCATTATTCAAACATTTTATTTTAAACCCTATATTTCGATTTAACAGAACCGTCGACTAGAAAATGTGTCAACACATCTTGCCAAATTGGGAAAAACCAACTACGTATACCATCTATTTTTAGCAACTGGTATTAACCATGGTCTATTCCGAGAATTGAAAGGCCGCTCTTGTGCTTTTCTATTGACAACAATACAATGTCGCACGTACGTCACTCATGCATTCATTTAGATAAAATGTGCACCCAGGCCAGGGATTATCTTTCATTGCTTCAACAACTGGAAAACAAGGTACAGTATTTCATCTGTTTCTATAACATATAACTGGGGATCTTCCGACGGGCCTTTTTTTATCACATACTGTCCAGGGGCTGTCTGTGATTTTGAGGGAAGTATATGAGATTTCCTAAACAATCCGGAAGATATTCTAGAGCTGCACATCAGGAATGTATGGAAACGTATACACGGACAATCTATATATAAAAATACTCGCGTTAATTTATAACATGGATCTTGCCGAGCGCTTACGGGAAAGATAATAATCATAGTGTATGTGTTTTTGGACACTGGCTGGCTGCAGTGGACTCTCTCAAAAGTACACCATTTAAAGTCGTGGCCGCGAGAATATGAAGACGTGGCCACGAGAATATGAAGTCGTGGCCACGAGAATATGAAGTCGTGGCCACGAGAATATGAAGTCGTGGCCGCGAGCATATGAAGTCGTGGCCGCGAGAATATGAAGTCGTGGCCGCGAGAATATGAAGTCGTGGCCACGAGAATATGAAGTCGTGGCCACGAGAATATGAAGTCGTGGCCACGAGAATATGAAGTCGTGGCCACGAGCATATGAAGTCGTGGACAGGAGAATAAAGTCGTGGCCACGAGAATATGAAGTCGTGGCCACGAGAATATGAAGTCGTGGCCACGAGAATATGAAGTCGTGGCCACGAGAATATGAAGTCGTGGCCACGCGAATATGAAGTCGTGGCCACGAGCATATGAAGTCGTGGACAGGAGAATATGAAGTCGTGGCCGCGAGAATATGAAGTCGTGGCCACGAGAATATGAAGTCGTGGCCGCGAGAATATGAAGTCGTGGCCACGAGCATATGAAGTCGTGGCCGCGAGAATATGAAGTCGTGGCCACGAGAATATGAAGTCGTGGCCACGAGAATATGAAGTCGTGGCCACGAGAATATGAAGTCGTGGCCACGAGCATATGAAGTCGTGGCCGCGAGAATATGAAGTCGTGGCCACGAGAATATGAAGTCGTGGCCACGAGAATATGAAGTCGTGGCCACGAGAATATGAAGTCGTGGCCACGAGCATATGAAGTCGTGGACAGGAGAATAAAGTCGTGGCCACGAGAATATGAAGTCGTGGCCACGAGAATATGAAGTCGTGGCCACGAGAATATGAAGTCGTGGCCACGAGCATATGAAGTCGTGGCCACGAGAATATGAAGTCGTGGCCACGAGAATATGAAGTCGTGGCCACGAGAATATGAAGTCGTGGCCACGAGCATATGAAGTCGTGGACAGGAGAATAAAGTCGTGGCCACGAGAATATGAAGTCGTGGCCACGAGAATATGAAGTCGTGGCCACGAGAATATGAAGTCGTGGCCACGAGAATATGAAGTCGTGGCCACGAGCATATGAAGTCGTGGCCACGAGAATAAAGCCGCGGCCACGAGAATATGAAGTGGCCACGGGCATATGAAGTCGTGGCCACGAGAATATAGTCGTGGCCACGGGAATATAGTCGTGGCCACGGGAATAAAGACTTCATATTCTCGTGGCCACGACTTTATAAAAAAAAATCGGATGTCACCTCCGCGGCTTCATCGGTTCGCAATGTCAATATTTTAAATGTTATCGAAGCTTAGCCGATCAAATAACATCTTGTCCGAATGATACCGTACCAGCATATTATATCACGTAATAATATATCTGCTTCTCGAAGTGTCAACAATTTACCCATTGTATAGTGTTTGTCAAAACATTTATGCAAATTGCTCACAATCCGTTCATACTCAGCTTTTTGTGTTGTATTTTAGAGTTATTGTTCTTTGCTGAAACTGGAGAATTATTTATATTTACACACTAAGTGTTGTCATCACTAAATCCAGAATTCTGATTGGTCGGCGCCCACGTGGCTAGTTGCAGTTATTTATCGGTGAATGCGCAACGCCTCATAACACCAAGCTCATAACACCATCGATACGTCATTGGGTTTGGAAAGACAACGCGTAATGTTTTCGGCGCATTTGGACTCGCGCAGGATTGACTTAAAGGGGTACTGTACGCCATTTCCAATAAATTTCCGGTGATAACAACGATCTAATATCGAATATATAGAAACATAAGTAATTTGAGTCGAAGATGTATTCTGTAAACGCTCAGGTTAATACGCTATCTTAAAATCAAAGTTAATAATTTGATATAAATTGAATTTATGACTGGAGCCATAAATGGCGTCAATTAAATTACGAATTTCCGTGTACAAAACGTAATCAAATTAATTGAGGGATAGTGGATTGGTAAACCGATCGCACACACGATCGTTTAAAACATTATGATGATACGGGGAGAAAACTCAAGCCACTCACTCACTAGTGACGATACAATAACTTAAATGAGTATATGGGACTAGTATGCATATAATATAACTTTTATTTGATACATTTGGTTGAAAACTGTACAAAAATTACTCGACAACGACTATTTGTATTTTTGCATTCCGGTAAATTTGCCATCTGTAACACTACTTCGTACTCAACAGACTTTCAAATAATGGAAAAAGTGTTACCTTATTCTCCGACTCGTAGACTATAGAAACCAACAACAACATTTTGGGTACAGTATCCCTTTAATACATCATCGGGTTTCAATATGAAGAGAAATTGTTCCTGTTAACTTTTGCCAAGGGTGCTATTGGGTATTTTGGGCTGTTCTTGTCACGATACACTTTTCGATTTAAATACATTTACAAAAGTCGCTTTTTCGCTAAATGTATATAAATATAATGATTAACTGTCATGTGGACTATTTTTATGGAGATGTAACCGTGAGGTAAGTGGTCATAACTTGTATGTAAAACCCTTTGGGTTTTACACAAGTTATGTCCACTTACCTCACGGTTACATCTCCATAAAAACAGTCCACATGACAGTTAATCCTTATGTGAAAATTATAAAAAATACCTTCTATTTTTCGACATTCTTATTGGTTAATAATGCTGTAATAGAATTTTGTATTTAACTATAGAATCTACTTTGGTGGACTAGTTTTTATCAATAAATAGTCAGCGACTCACTCATTCTGACGTTCGACACTTTGTCTGAATTGTCTTGAAATTTGACATGTCACGTACGTTACATTCTTTACCATGACTTCGCGAAATCAGAACGAAATCAGAAATAATATGTTGAATCTGATTGAGTGTCAACATTTGCCCTATTAATGTGCAAAGATGTTTTAATTGGTTCCCATTTGGTGATCGGTTAACCAGTTGTCTATTGCCTGTTAACATGCACTGAACATATATCAGTTTTTGGTTGGGTACCCTATGAAACATAGCAAAAATCAATATTTTGTCACCTGCTTCTGCTCGGCGCCCTCTGAATTAGAAAACTAGAGTAAGTTTCTCACAAGAAAATGATGGTCGCACACAATTCCCCGATGTGGGACAGCTACCCACACTCCGCCTGGACACTCATTCATTCAATATAATTTATACGTGTATAGTAGAACTTTACTATTGATTGTAACATTTTGGATTTGCTAGGCTCATTTTTAGGATCAGTTAGGGTGCATGATTCACAATGGAGTCTTGGGGGCCATCCTACATCACACATCGTTTGATCTAAATCGGCCAAGGGACTAATATACGACTTTTCCCTATTTAGGACCAATTAGGGTAGGTGTTAGGAGGCCATTTTGGATTGGGGTTGGGCGTTAAGCAGTCGAACGGATGTAATGAGACCAACACACAACACCATTTGTTTTGACTGAGGAACAATTGGACAATATAATGTTTAAATACATGTAACTATATGCTGTATACCCACTTATACTATCGGGGTTTAACCGAATGTTGTGCTGGCATGACATGTGTGTGCACAGAAGTATGCACACTGAACACTGTATGCGTATTGTGTTGTGCTATATGCATGTACACATGTGTTGTTTGTGCCCTGTTTGTCATGCTCCATATTAATTTATAGCTGAATTGTTAATAGAAGAAAAAAAGACTTTACGAAATCTAAGAATTTCTCGACTGGTTATATGTTCTGTACATAATTAAGCGAGAGAAACGTTCGTTATTGTTACCATATAAGGTAAGGACTAACAATTATGAACGCTCTTTATTGGTCTATATCACGGCAGTGCTAAAATATGGGCTATGTCGATTACTAAAGACACATCGGTTAGTGTGATTTTCGAAGCCATAAATGTTTCGTATCTTGGTGGAAAATATATTTTTGTCCCCAATAAAATCGGGGGACTATTGAAATCATCGGTGTCCGTATGTGCGTGCATTCGTCCGTGCGTGCATGCGTATGTATGTCCTACATATGGTTTCCGGATATATCTTCAGTAATAATTAATTAAATTAAACAATATTTGGTATGTGAACATATTGACTACATGTGCACATGTCAAATTAGAATTTTGGTGAGGTCTGCATATTTTACCGGAGTTATGGTTCTTTGTCGATTGAGAAGTTGCAATCACCATCATTCGTGTAACACATGTGGGCATCGCGAAAATTGCGGATGAAAATGGATAACTCTAAAATCAAGTGGGAATAATAACCACTTGATTTTAGAGTTATCCATCTTCATCCGCAATACCGTCCGTTTGACCAAGTGTTTCTGTGCCATTTATTATTAAACATCTCGAGAAATAACAAACTTCAAAAATCTATATCTGATCACTCTGAGCTTTGATGGGTGGTTCATCGACTCGAATCAAATTCCCCCCCACCCGAAGCCAATAAATAGTAATTTAGGAGCGTCTGATCGGATTGAGTACCTTTAAACATTCAAACCGGCAATGTCACATTTAACACAGGCTACAATGGCTGCTTTGCCCCCCTAATATACGCATTTGTCTATTTTTCAGACCCCATACAGGCTACAACCGAAAACATCATGTACTTCTACTTTAATATGAAATTCTGGTTATATTTCAGTTGCTATTATTCCTGAGGGGGAACCCACATGTTATATAACCGGCATGGCATCCAATGAAGCGCAAAATGTTGTTCATGACGATGGTTTCTATGACGTTCCATTTGAGTCGGAGAGAGAGAATTTGCTGATTTGTGAGAGAGAATCGGCTTCTGATGTTGAACAGGGTGCCGTTTACGTTGGTGAATCTCTGGAGTGTTCAGCGTCATATGTTTATTCAGATCCAAATGTCTCAGAAGAAGCCGAGAACGAGATGCATTCCCAGGACGAGATGCCATCACTATGTTCTAAAGTGGCTAAGTTGCGGGGATTTTCACACCGCAGAGTAATTTCGCCATATTGCGGTGATATCACTGACGCACCGACTGAAGCCATCGCCATAGTTTCAGATTTAAGTCTCAATCTTTCATCAACAATAGTTGGTAAACTTATTGCCGAGAAAGCCGGAAAGAAATTCAAAAGTGAATGCAAAGAGCTGCGAAAGATAAGAAAGAAATTCAAGCTTTATGACGTGGTGCACACGGGCGCGGGAGGAAAACTGGACAAAAATGTTAAATACATCATACACACGTTCTTGCCGGTTTGGTCTGAGAAATTCGCAGATAGTTCTATGATAGGCCTCACAGATGTTTACATGTTAATTTTCAGATACGCGAACTTCCTTGGAGTTCAGTCTCTAACGATACCACTGCTAGGCACAGGTAATATGTTATCCCTGAACAGACCACGCTCAGTATTTTCACAGCAACAACGCCACCAGCAAAAAAAAAAAAAAAAAAAAAAAAAAAAATTAACAACAATTACAGAAAACCAACAGATACAAAAAAAAACATTAAAAAAAAACCATACAAGGTGTTTGTGTTACATATTCTGTATTTCACTCAAAATATGTTTGTTTGATAGCCAATCAAAAATGCTGTAATAGTCTAAAATAGTAAATTATTTACCCCCCCCCCCCCCCCGATTCAATACAAATATTCTCGTCCCTGGTGTCTACTGCCTCCTTACGTAATATCTCAAACAACGCAAATGACTGTTCATGGTTTTCTTGCTAATCATAATTTTGCGGACTTGCAGAAATGTTTTCTCAAATCGACCACTACGAAATCCTTGCGTCTCTTTAAAATAATAGTGATCTGAATTCATTTTTCAGACACGAATTTCCGACCATAGTTGTTACACGTTATATATGTTGGATGTCATGTCCCAGCTTGGGGAGGGACAGTTAAGGCACCCACATAATTGACGACGTTTTACCTATTATACTATATAAACATGTTTTTCTTTCTTACAGGTAAAGTTGGCGTACCTGTAGATATATCTACCGACGCGTTCATCGGTGGTTTCAAGAAATTTTTGTCGTCTATTGAGAGTAATAATCTTCTGGAGATTTATATCTGTAATAATAACTCTGACGTCATCTCGACGATACTGGGAATTCTGCACAACGATAAGGAGTTACAGTCAGTAAGTCTTATAACGACACCAACACTTAAATCGTGTTATACATTATAACCAATTAAAGATGATCTATCTGTCCCAGCAGCATTTCCAACAACAACCAAATATAATTTCATGAAATTTACTTTTCAAGGCATGATTTAATTATCGTTACAAAGAGCACACAAGAGAAACACATGGCGTTGAACTTGTTTCACTTAGAACTTATTCAAAAGAAAAATTTCCACAAAAAGAAACGTTGTAATGTTCTAAAAATAGCCACATTTTCTTTTCCGGTTCATAGAAAAAATATTTAAAGAAAATATTATTTCCTAGTGACGGAAGCCCCTGTTGCACATTCTCTCTGACTAAAAATTGTTATATTGTTTCCTAAAATATATATCGACACTTCAGGGAAGAGAAGTAAAATATGTTTCATAAATGTTAGCCCGAATCCCATCTTTCTTTGTGTCTCAGCTTACTACGTACACCAGCCCCCTGCGATTTGACTTCCGCTTGTGTATTGACTGGAAAATATTAGGGGATAATTGAAATGGCTAGAATATGGCGTATTAAAAAAAATTTAAATTATTTTTACATTTTCCTATTACTTTCATGTGCGTATTTTACTTTCCAATATTTATATAAAACTACTTTTGATTATTTTCGTATAAATTTTAATATTGCACCCAACTTTTACTAAGAAATCAACCTATTCTGAGATGCTTAAATGTGTTGTTTGTGTTTTATAAAATGTTTTGAGAAAAAATTCAATAGATTTTCTTGAAAACCATGAAAAAAACTTTAGTGTAGGGGTTTAAAATAGGGTCGGTAGGGAAACCCAAACCACAAGTATTTTTGTCTTTGGCCTAAAAGAGGTTGATATTTCAAAAAAATTCAAGTATCTTATAACCTATCTTGACCTATGATTTCGAACTATTTTTGCAGAGGAGCAATACACCAAGTATATACACACTACATTACTATTATTAGCTCAACTTTACTTTGTAAAGTTTGAGCTATTGCTATGGCTTTGTCGTCCGTGTGTGCGTGTGTACGTAAGGCGTCAACAATACAGGCTACAGGTCGTACCTTTGGTCGGATCATTATGAAATTTGTCACAAATGTTGACATCAACATTTAGACCAGAATGATTAATTTTGGGGTCTTTCGGAAAAAAAAACATGGCCGCCAGCGGCCATCTTGGATTTCAAAATTCAATCCATTAGCACGGGCTACAGGCCGTATTGTTTGTGTGATCGTCATGAGATTTGTCATGGATGTTAATATTGACATGTAGATGGGAACGAGTCATTTTGGGGTCATTTGACCCAAAAACATTGCCGCCAGCAGCCATCTTGGATTTTACTCTTTGTATGACTAAATTCTTTAGCACGGGCTACATGTCGTACCTTTAGTCTGATCATCATAAAATTTGTCATGAACGTTAATAATGACATGTAGATGGGAACAAGTCATTTTGGGGTCATTCGGCCAAAAAACATGGCCACCAGCAGCCATCTTGTATTTTACTCTTTGGATGACTAAATCTTTAGCACGCGATACAGGTCGTACCTTCAGTCTGATCATCATAAAATTTGTCATGGCTGTTGAAATTGGAATGTAGATGGGAAAGAGACATTTTGGGGTCATTCGGACGAAAAACATGGCCGCCAGCGGCCATCTTGGATTTCAAAATTTAATCCATTAGCACGGACCACAGGTCGCACTGTTCGTCTGATCATCATGAAATTTGTCATGGATGATAATATTGACATGTAGATGGGAACGAGTAATATTGGGGCCATTCGGTCAAAAAACATGACCGCCAGCAGCCATCTTGGATTTTACTCTTTGTATGACTAAATTCTTTAGCACGAGCTACAGGTCGTACCTTTAGTCTGATCATCATAAAATTTGTCACGGATGTTAACAATGACATGTAGATGGGAAAGAGTAATTTTGGGGTCATTCGGCCAAAAAACATGGCCGCCAGCAGCCATCTTGGATTTTACTCTTTGTATGACTAAATTATTTAGCACAGGCTACAGGTCGTACCTTTAGTGTGATCATCGTAAAATTTGTCAGGAATGTTAATAATGACATGTAATTGGGAACGAGTCATTTTGGGGTCATTCGGCCAAAAAACATTGCCGCCAGCAGCCATCTTGGATTTTACTCTTTGTATGACTAAATCCTTTAGCACGGGCTACAGGTCGTATCTTTAGTCTGATCATCAAAAAATTTGTCATGGCTGTTGAAATGGAACGTAGATGGGAACGAGTCATTTTGGGGTCATTCGGACTAAAAACATGGCCACCAGCGGCCATCTTGGATTTTAAAAATTAATCCATTAGCACGGGCCACAGGTCGTACGTTTAGTCTGATCATCATGAAATTTATCGTGGATGTTAATATTGACATGTAGAAGGGAACGAGTCATTTTGGGGTCATTCGGCCGAAAAACATGGCCGCCAGCAGCCATCTTGGATTTTAATCTTTGTATGACTGAATACTTTAGCACGGGCTACAGGTCGTACCTTTAATCTGATCATCATAAAATTTTTCATGGATATTAACAATGACATGTAGATGGGAACGACTCATTTTGGGGTCATTCGGCGGAAAAACATGGCCGCCAGCAGCCATCTTGGATTTTACTCTTTGTATGACTAAATCTTTTAGCACGGGATACAGGTCGTACCTTTAGTCTGATCATCATAAAATTTGTCATGAATGTTAATAATGACATGTAGATGGGAACGAATCATTTTGGGGTCATTCGGCCATAAAACATGGCCGCCAGCAGCCATCTTGAATTTTACTCTTTGTATGACTAAATTCTTTAACACAGGCTACAGGTCGTACCTTTAGTGTGATCATCGTAAAATTTGTCAGGAATGTTAATAATGACATGTAATTGGGAACGAGTAATTTTGGGGTCATTCGGCCAAAAAACCAGCCATCTTGGATTTTACTCTTTGTATGACTAAATTCTTTAGCACAGGCTACAGGTCGTACCTTTAGTGTGATCATCGTAAAATTTGTCAGGAATGTTAATATTGACACGTAGAAGGGAATGAGTCATTTTGGGGTCATTCGGCCGAACAACATGGCCGCCAGCAGCCATCATGGATTTTAATCTTTGTATGACTGAATTCTTTAGCACGGGCTACAGGTCGTACCTTTAATCTGATCATCATAACAATTTTCATGGATATTAACAATGACATATAGATGGGAACGACTCATTTTGGGGTCATTCGGCCGAAAAACATGGCCGCCAGCAGCCATCTTGGATTTTATTCTTTGTATGACTAAATCCTTTAGCACGGGCTACAGGTCGTACCTTTAGTCTGATCATCATAAAATTTGTCATGAATGTTAATAATGACATGTAGATGGGAACGAGTCATTTTGGGGTCATTCGGCCAAAACACATGGCCGCCAGCAGCCATCTTGGATTTTACTCTTTGTATGACTAAATCCTTTAGCACGGGCTACATGTCGTACCTTTAGTCTGATTTGTCATGGCTGTTGAAATTGGAATGCAGATGGGAACGAGTCATTTTGGGGCTATTTGGCCAAAAAACATGGTTGCTGGCAGCCATCTTGCATTTTACTATTTGCATGACTAAAGCTATCAAATGCTTTTGAATTTTATTGGAAAACATAGCCGCCAGCAATCTTCTTAGATTTTGTATATATCTTCATGTCGATAAACTAGTATTAGACATTCAACTTTCCACATTCCTAATCGCTCCATTGACTGTAACTCATTAAATTATTCCCTTTCCAAGTTGAGCTACAGTGTCATTGACACTTTCATTGTCATCACCATGTCATGGGGTTCCGGCGGCTCAGTTTGTAAGGTGCATGTCACATTTGGCCAACATAAGCGTGCAGCGATGGCGAAGCTGGTTCTAACCCCGATAAGCTCGGATTTGTGATCCACTCACATAGAAAGTATCTGGTGCATCTGGTTGTAAGTTGCCCTCGTGGGTAGGTAGTCTCTGCGTGCAATCGGGTGATTTTCCGATGAAATTCAACCTCTATGTGTGGTCTTTCCTTCGCCCGTGACTACATTATGATATGATATATAGCGAATGAAATGACAATAAACCCAAAATAAACCAAACCATCTCTATATCACAGGTACTGAAGCCCATAGAGGAACACATAAGCCCGCGGGAGAAGAGCAAGACGATGAGCCATTATGGTTCACGACACGAGCCGCTGTCAGCTGTTACCATGACCGACAAACTCAAGGTTTCATTCCTCAGAATGGATATTTGTGAAAATGAAGTGGATGCGATTCTTCTCATTACAAACGAAGACATTTGCTTATTAAACAAGGTTTCACAGAATATTAAGCAGCTCGCAGGAAACAAGTTCGAGCAGGATTGTAAAAGGAGATCACAGAGAGGAAAACTAGCCTCAGGCGAAGTCGTTCACGTGTCTGCTGGTGATCTTATTCCAAAAATAAAACATATCATCTTGACAGTGCTGCATATTGATGGTACGCAGAACGTAACTGACGATCAACGCTGGCATCTTGTTGAGACGTATGCACGGATTCTCAGATACGCAAACCACGTGATGAAGATTAGAAGTTTAGCGATGCCGCTGATTGGCATAGGTGAGTTAATCCTTTCTTTACTAAATGGATTCACCCACCCAGTATAAGTGCATATTGGAATTGTCTATTATTCATTTTGAGGGGTGTTAATGAAAAATGAACGAGACGACAGACAGACGAAATTTAATGATAATACAACTTCAGATGGATTCATATTAATTGGTGAAAATATTCAGATAATAAGTTCAACAATGATTAAAGCTTCCGGGCTGTCAAACTCCATGCAGGGTTTACCTCCCTTGTTGACTCGGTAAGACCGCTGCTATCGGCGACATTTCACCCACATTTGGTGGACTTCCGCGATATTAAAATGTATACTAAGCGAGCAGACCAAAATGTTGCCCTTATTAAATACACAGAATATCGAACAAAATTTGTGTGGTTTCGTACCTTAAGTTTGGAAAGTCCCACCAGAACCAAAGAACTATATTTCGAAACGGTTTGATTTGGTTCTCCGATTATTTTATCAACACAAAAGTCAAAACGCACACGGACGACAATGTCCCGACAACACGCATGGCAAGTCAGACACGAGAGTTCTAATTTGCTCCAATTTTGACGAGTAGCTTGCGAAAATCATCAACAAAACTACCGCTCTGATTCTCCATTCTGTTATTAAGTTTTTAGTGCGGGATTTGTTCTCAAAGAACATAGGACATTTGACTTTGGGGCGATCGGTTTTCGCCATTTTGTTTGGAAAACCCCGCGCTTAATATAGAAACGGCAGACTAGTACCCAGCCGGTGACAGAGTCAGAAAGGAAGTATGACTGGTGCGCTCTTGTAGAGATTGCCGGGCAGTTCTGGCATATCCGTCGAGAACAGGCGCCAGCACGGTCGTATCTCTAAATTTGTTCCATGTGGGAAATGTCCTCGCGAAAATAGAATTCCTAAATATTGTTGAATTTATCTCCGAGACGATTATGTCGAAGCAGTATGAGCAGTTGTTATGGAATTTCTTGATAATCTTAGTAAGGTGCATGGTACATTAAATGTCCACTTAATTTTCGACCCCCCCCCCTCCCCCGATCACATTATATAATATATATGCCACAGTATACATCATTTGAAAGAGGAAGCTCCAAAACATTGCATTATCAACTTATTCGGTGTAAGACACTGTGAACATGTTGTTTTTGTTGAGGTACGACGTGCGTTCTTTGCTTAAGTTTCATCTGTTCTGTTATGTAAAGTCTATTATTTTCAATGGAAGGAGAATAACTCTATATCTTAGTTTGAATTATGTTGCATTCTGGGAGCGAGGCGGGGGGAATGTTTCTATGATTTCAGCTACTCTCTATTACTCTATGGACACCTTCTGGGTCACAGACGTTCCAAATGGTGATGAATTATAGTATTTTAATCATATTTTATATCACAGATTGTTATTAAAACCGTATACCAAGGCACTATAAAAACATCGGTGACTCGAAAATTATATGGGCCTTTAAGCCTAAATATGCAGTCCAGCGATGGCGAACCTGGTTTTAATCCCGATAAGGGCTGATTTGTGATCCACTCGCATAGAAAGTAACCTGGTTGGTGTATCTGGTTTATAAGTTACCTTCCGGGACATCTTTATATTTGTTTTGATATGATGCGCGATTTTGCTTGGCTTTTGACAAAGAGTGGTCTCTTGGTGATGATGGTAGTGTTTCGTGCATGAGAAAGCTTTGAGAATAGCAAGAGTCGATTTCGTTTCCTGCATTTTTTTCTAGATAGTCCAGTTGTCTTGTTGAGTAGAAACGAATCTTACTCGCATTGGTAAATTAGTTTCCATGGAATCTTTGGTTACACTTTTCTAGACAAGACATACAAAGGAAAAGCTATTGATTATTTTAACCAGGTTTAAATGAGACAACTCTGCACTTAAATATTCTGTAGATAGGGAAATATACCAACTTATGATATTCTCATGCAAATAGGGTTATATTGGACCTAAATGTGCACATATGTTCATTTTGGACTTATTTGATTATTAAATAAGTCCATAGTGAGGTTATTCCCGTAATTCCGTTGAATGGCGCGGGCCACAGTGAAAACACATTATAAAGAGCGAGTCGATGAAAAAAAGTAGATTAAATAATTCCAATATGGGCTTATTTCGTATGGAAATAGTCCCATATTGGACTGTTTTAAAACATACAGACACCTCCACCGTCTTGCCCCCAGCCAACCCCAGTGCCAACAACCCACGCCATGCACATCGAAATGCACCCATGACTGTGCACCTAACGACTAAAAGGATTGCCTTGGTCATGCATGGTCGAAGTCAAATGGTGCGTGTAGTGGTCACAGCAAGAAAGGTAAATAGTCCGGGGGCTAATAAGGGTACCCTTGCACCCCCTGGGACTTAACTTCACCCAACTCATTTTGTTCGTTATTATGTCCTTCAACTTTTAAGCAATGTTAACAAGAAAAAAAACTGGCCGTGTAGACTCCAGACAAGATGGCGTCCATCATGGCCGCCGTTTTTCAGACCAGACCCTAAGTCAGTTTTATGCAAATTATAGCTGGAAAATCTTGTAAAATGTATACAAATGTATATATTTTCGTGAAGCTAAGACATAATGTCACTTTTTTGGGGCAAAATTGAAACTTACCATCCAAGATGGCCACCAAAATGGCCGCCGGAAGTTGAAAATATGACGATTTTTCACAAATATCTTCTAGATCTGTTCATGCTGTTTGGAACTGGTTGAGTAATGTGACTTTATTTTGTGTTTTGTATATTAACTGATCATTGGAGCAATTAAATATGCAATTATTGAGGTCCTAGCCCCTTCCGATCCCTCAAAAATTCGATTTACAGAACACGGTATAAAATTTCACCAAAAAAAAATCACAATTGTGATTCTAGTCATATTTCAACAAGAAATGAACAGAACTTTGTAATATAAGTGAGGCATATCATTACCTATCATTATGAATATTCCAACTCACTGGAACCAAAATTCTTACTTTGGCTCCAAATGGCTGCCAAATGGCCGCCAAAATATGGAAAATGGTAAATATTGCCCCAGCGTGTCCTGCAATCGCTTACAAGTTGTGGTTGATGTATCAAATTGGCTTTTCTGCCTTCTATCCATTGAATACTAACATGTCTGATGCACCATGGATCATTGTTACTATTGTCACCACTGACATCACCAGAAATATTGGATTTTTCTCCAACAAACTTGACATAAATATCAGCAAAAATTCACTTTTCAGGTTTGGACCATTTTTTCAAGTAAAATGCAACTATCTTTGGTATCAAAGGGGTTTATTGTTTTTGTCTATCTTAAATGTGTCACACTACAGTGATTATAGACCAAATTGCTCAAGATGGCTTCCAAAATTGCAACCAATTTGTAAAAAGTTAATTTTTTACATATATCCCGAACATTATTCTCTGCGTTATCCGAAAAGGTAGCAAATTGTGACTCTCTATATGTGTTAGTTAATTAACTGACAACTACATGTTCTATTCTGGTTGTCCCAGTTCCGTATGGGGCATGGCAAATTCATTTTAAAGTTTCAGTCTACACGGCCACTTTTTTTCTTGTTAACATTGCTTAAAAGTTGAAAGACATAATAAGGAAGACAATGAGTGGGGTGAAGTTAAGTCCCAGTGGGGTGCAAGGATACCCCTATTAGCTCCCGGACTATATTCACCATGTTACTTTTTCGACTTTATAAGGTTCCCTCTCAAAACTTCAAAAAATTCCGAAGGTTTTGTACTGGTGGAATATGATCTTTACGGGCGTTAGCCAGAGTAGAGATTCATGGCATGATCTGCACCAAACCATCACCACTGTGCATGTTAGGCTTCGAACAGTGTTGTATTCTGTCAGTATTTTGTACCAGGGAGAGACGTATATACTAAGTCACCACTCCACGATTATTATGTTCTATTTTTCAGGGGCGGGTCACATCCCACTAACGCTCTCATTGGCTGCATTCTACAACGCCATTTTAGTGTTCTCAAAATACCGCGAGGAAATCCACATAGAAGAGGTCAAGATCGTTGATATCGCTTCAACAATATCCAACGACTCTTTTCAGTTATTCCAGCAGCTCAATAATTTTGGCGACGAGGCAGTTTTAGGGTCTGGCCTGGATGTCTATAGTCGTGACCTTAAGAAGATATATTCAAAATAGCCGCCAAACGATCTATCATGACACATATGTGTACGTTCACAAGCTTGAAACCAAAACGGGCATTGAATTTTCTCACAGATATGGAACCCATTTTGATGGTTTTGATCAAAACCAAATTTATCATAACCAAGTTTGATGTCCATGAAAACCAAATCTGGTTTTGAGGATGAGGTTTTGATCAAAACCAAATGTGGTTTTGTGCATTGTATTTTGATCAAACAATTTTGGTTGCATATCTGTGATAAAGAGCTCAATACCAAATTTGGTTTTGGGAACGCATTAATTCAAGTGAATCCAAGATAGCACTTTTCTGTGCATTGTTAGGTCCAGTATATTCATATCAAAATTACTTCTATTGAAATGAACAGTATTAAGCGAATATAATAGCTATATTATACTTTTATTTATAAAACTAAAAATGTCAAGATGAAAAGGAAAACAATATATAATTTCTCACAATAAAACAAATCTTAATACTAGATTTCGGGTACTACATGTATAATATATAATGTCGATATTAATTTATGATATGGTAGTCGGCATGCATCTAACTGTGATGCTAAGCATGGGCACACAGTGTAACGTTATTGGGCTTTCTTATCGATCAGACTAGATCAGTAACCATTAAACAATGATATTTAGCATTCTTGGTGAATATATATCGTGCTGTTTTCCTCTTGTAAACATGTAGAATTATGTCCCCTATAAATAGTGTCCTATAAAATTTAAAATGAACATTTGACATTTAGTAAATATCGGATTCTTTTTTATGTTAAAACATCTCCTGTTGGATCTCATTGTCATCTTGGGATTAGTGATTCGTCGTCGGTATGTAGCTTTTATCGCACATGTATAGTTCGGAGAATAGGCAGAATCATACATGTGTGGGCAACATGAACTTGAAGTAGATTTGATTCGTAAATTTAACGTCCTTGTTCCAGCCGAACGGCTCCAAACATCTAAAGGGTTATGTTATATCCACGGAAGGAAATACCAGCGCATCCTTCAGGTTGTCGAATACAAATATATAGCTGATGGATTATTTGAACCATGCATCTGAAAAGATGATCATTTGGGTTTTGATAAAGTGAATTCATTCAATACATAAATGAATGTAATATATCAGATTCGCGTAGTTCATGTATTTATGATGTATATTTTAAATAATTATTCACTTTGCTTGGCTGTTTGGATTCTTTTAAAATAAAGTTTCGAATAAAATATTTACCGTGTACGCGTAGAGTCATGTAGATTAATGGTATTGGTATCTGAATGTTCAGGCTCCAATTTAAGCCTAATTACCGTCTGTTCATTTCGAGATCAAATAGGGCGATAAATAATGATACACGTATACTTACAAGGCTTACATATGAATTGAAAAATACGTGTTGAAGTTATAGCAATTGATAAGGTGAAATAAATAACGATCTTCTGACCGCATATAATGCACCGGAAATGTAATGTAAGCCGGAAATGGTAATGGCGTGGAATAAAGCTGGAGTTACTTAGGTTTACTCAATTTTAGGTTTGCAAATAATATGTCACTTTAAGTCTTCTGATAAACTATGTAAATAAGATAAAGAAATGACTTACCGAAATGTAGATTCCAAGCACATCCAAGTGTAAGACAGTCGTTGTGGGCCAAACTTTATATGACCCTCGTTGTCACATGTGCTATATTATGCCATTGCAAAGAAACCTTAGCGATAAAACAGCATGGTGCCCAATTAGGAAAGAGAACCAATGAATCTTGTCATGCAACGGAACAGATATTTCGCAAATAACAATGATTCAGCTCTATAAATCTAATAATTAGACAATAACTACGGACACATTAGAAACAATTACCATTGAAGTCCAAAATTAATTCTTCAAAATCAGAAGTGTTGTTCAAACTCAAATATCGCTGATTCAAACCAATATGAATTTGAACTAAACCAGAATGATAGGATCAAAATCAATGGGTATTAATCAAATCATGCAGTTAGATACCAATGATTTTAAGAGTGTATCGTCTTCATGAATTTTACATGTTAAATGTGCTAATTTTTTCCGATGTGTGTTAAACACATTCTTATAAGTGCATGTCTGATAATAGCCACGATACAACATTGGAATTTAAATCCTAGTATACTTTTCTCCACGAAACAACCCTATATGCAAGAAAATCATGATTCAAGCATATAACCGGTACCCTGGTGCGAAAGGGGTTGTCTTTTTTTTTGCCATGATTCACTAAAATGAAGGGCGTATATACATCGATTAAAATAAGATTTATTACAAGCGATTGTCATTTAGAAAAATAGAAAACATACATGTGATTAGAATATAATACAATGTCATGGCTAAAAACATTATTAAGATAGAAACACACTTACAACAGAGTTGGCTGTTTTGCCAAGATTCAATAAAATGAAGGATATGCACATCGATAAATAAAATAATATTCTTACAAGGGAGTGTCATGTAGAAAAATAGAAAACATGTATGTGAATTATAACATAAAGCACACAATTGCATGGCAAAAAAAAATCATTAGGATTGAATCATGCGTACAGCACAGTTGGCTGTTTTGCCAAGATATATTCCTAAAATGACGGACAGGCACATCGATACAAAAATAACATGTGTTACAAGTTTGTGTCATTTAGAAAAATGGAAAACATACATGTGAATTATAATATAACGCAATGGCATGGCTAACAAAATAATTAGGATATAATCACACACCCTCTATATACACACAATTAGCTCTCGTGGGAATCTGTACATTTCGCCATACATGAATAGTGTGGTCGTGGTACGCAAAAAAAGGGGTCAACCCAGAAGAAATTGGTACAGAAGCGATATCGGTGTCATTCAACGCGGGATAATCTCTGCTACAACATATCCAAAATCCGCTAAAATCCGCTTTGGGCAAAATCCAGGATCCAAGATGGCGTCCAACATGGCCGCCTTTACTCAAAAGAGATTCTGACTGAGATTAATTCGACATAATGAGAACAAATGTTGCCATATGTATACAAATGTATACATTTTTGCGAAGGTAAAGTATTATGCCACATATCTATAGAAAAAATGGAACCCCTCGCCCCAGATGGCTGCCAAAATGGTTGCCTAAACTCGAAAAATTTAAACTTTTGCCTAATATCTTAAAGATCAATTCCTGTTGTTTGATAATGGTTCAGACTGGCGACATTGATTAGTCATATTCATGTTAATTCATCATTGGAGCAATGAAAGATACCATAAATGGGGTCCCAGACTCATATACACCCTCAAAAATTTGATTTTACAGAACGC
The DNA here is from genome assembly GCA_032622095.1 of Siphonodentalium dalli. NCBI lineage: Eukaryota > Metazoa > Mollusca > Scaphopoda > Gadilida > Siphonodentaliidae > Siphonodentalium > Siphonodentalium dalli. The sequence continues at coordinate 32,315,206 of CP136065.1, forward strand.
GGTATAAAATTCCACAAAAATCGCCATTGGGATTCCAGTCGTATATCAACAAGAAATGGACAGAACTGTACAATGTAAGTTGGGCATACCATTATCTATAATTACTCCAATTCAATGAAACCCAAATTGGCGCTTTGTCTTAAAATGGCTGCCAAAATGGCGGTCAAAATATGGAAAATGGCAGATATTTAGAATGGTCGTCAGAGGGTTAGACCCAGAAGGAATTGGTAAAGAAACGGTTTTGTTGTCATTCGATGCGGAAGAATCTCGTGTATAACATATCCAAAATCCGCTAAAATCCGCTTTGGGGAAAATACAGAATTCAAGATGGCGTCCAACATGGTCGCCAATAATAATGAAAATGGCAAATGTAGTTATTCACGAAAACCCATTCGACAAAACGCCAATTCGGCACCAATACACATCATTGATTGAAATCAATGTTTTTTGTGGGTATGAGTTGCCAATCACGATTCAAAATGCTAAGATGGCTACCAAAATGGCCACCGAAAATTGTCGAAATTTAAGTTCTGCTCAGAGGAAAGCCGAAACAACACTTCGGTTGTGGGCTAACGATGACAGACCTATTAAACATGTTGCCAATAATCTACTACCACAATCAGTTCAGCCCGAAATGTTCCAACTAAGCAGTATCTACTGCAGGATCCAACACGATGTCCACTTATTACGAGGGACTATCTGGAAATTAATTAAAAAGAAATTAAATTGCTACGAATCTGGATTATTTGAAAACACAGTGTCAACATTTCTACTTATAACGACTATTCGGAACATCAAATATATGGGCATCGGTGGTCTAGTCCGGAAGCATCAGGCTATAATAGGTTTTCCAGTGCTGGCGAAAGTGAAAAGGACAGGAGGGAAAAGCAAATAATCTGGGGTTTAATTAATTGGTGGGCAAGTTGGTTATCGGAGCTGGGGAGTTTCAAAGTAAAATTATTTTCTTCAATATAAAGAGGAAAAATGAAAATTCGCACGTACATTGTATACCCTTCACACTTCATGTGACAATTCCGTGTCATGCGATTGTGGGTATATACATGTGGATAGAAACATTCTAGTACATATATAGACGCACCTATATCTTCTACACATTTAGTGAATTTCATCAATGATATGTAGACACAATGTGCGTCACGGCTGGATCTGACCCGTAGGCGTAAAGGTATCAACAATTTAGCTTGATTAACTGGCATTTCAAGGTTGTCATTGGATAGAAATGCCACATGAACATGGTGATTAACAACATGTTTGTCTAAGAAATGTGAACAATGAACATGTTATTTTCCGGATGTTAGACAATCAAACTGCCACATAAGGCGTTCATCCATGCTCATCAGATGTGATCAGAGCACGAAATATGTGCAAATTAATGACACGAAAACTATTTCATGCGGACGACGTACTCTAGACCTACATCGAACGTCATTTTCTATTAACTTTTATTGCTTGTATACGGACGGTTTCGATGTTTGAAAATCCAGCTTGTCCAAGAAAACCTCCACATACTTACGGAGTCGATGTGTAAACAATGTATGTGGATAGTTTCTTCATACATATATGTATTTGGCACACGTATTTTCTAGAACATAAGAGATCACCATTTACCGGAGAGTTGATATCTGGGAAGAGATCAGAGTAAAACTACTTTTCTTACATGTCGAAATGGGGAATCCATGGGCTACATTTAGTTCCAGCTTGAAACTTGAAAATGATGGCCGAGCCCGAATAGTTAATATTTCGTCGCATCAGTGCTATAATGTAACCCACATTTTCAACTTTCCGAGAAAATGAAGGTTGAAGTTTTTAGACAACATTTCTCCTAATGTTGACAAAGCATGACGTATTGTTGTATTTATCCCAATGAAAACTGACATTAGCTGTTCATTGAACCACATATTGTTTTCTGTTTATTCCCTCGTTTTCTTTTAAAAAGCAATAGCTTGTTTGGAGATATGACATTTTGCGTATGCCAGCGACGATTCGTTTTCGTGCTATAATGAAGTTGTGCTAATAAATGCAGATTAAGCTAAATATGGTGGCAATCGCATGTGTCTAAGAACTAAAAAGTGCCTATTCTACACTATGAAAATTCACCCATGTGCATCATCGTACAGAAATGTGTGGAACAATCACAAAATTTAAATCACCAAATGATCACGTGACTAACATGGAGATACTGCCATATAGCACACATTTTAGAATTCACAAACACAAAACAGAAGTCACGTGGACAACATGAAGCGTCCGATTGGCTGCTGTTGGACATACGACCTCATCGCACGAATAATTGTAAAGATCGCTTGAGATACGACATTTGCTTCACTGGTTTGTGCGAATATTTGTCATCCAATGCAAGGACAGTTTGGCCCATCGGATTGGATTTTTTTCTCACGATTCGAATGGTATCAGATACACATTTCCCGCCATAATGGATATACGACATTATAGCACTGATGAGTCGAGATTTTGTCAACCCGCGGGAAGCCACCAAAAGATTGAAAATAAATAGTTTTGATGTACATGTATATGAGCCACATACATGTATATGAGCCAACTATCAACTGCATCCACCAATCACAACTTTCATTATGTGATAAGCTGGGCAGAGTCTACCATTTTCGTTTTGGAAGCCATATTAGATAAAATTTATTGTTTATTTTGGTCTATTTGAGATGGAATGTTCACAAATAAAAGAAACGATAAAGTATTTTGTAGACAAGATCTGCTCATCCCTAAATATCAAATGTGACCAGAACCCCAAAGTCGATTTTGGTTAAATTTCATACCGCATTCGTTATAACTTATTAGTGAAGGACCGGAGTAAACTATGATCTAATATATTAGAAATGTCATTGCTGTAATGATCAGTTGACACGATCATTGAAAGAATATACCCATTGTTTCCCAGTTCAGAGAGCAACAAGTGATAAACAGAAGTGATAGAAAATAGTATTTTTCACATCGGGTGACCATTTTGGCAGCCATTTTTGGTACTGATTTTTAAGTTTTTACATAGAGCTAGCATAATGGCATCATAAAGAGGTATACATTCGTATTTATTTAGTCAATTTTATTCATCAACCACTACTTATAATGGATTGAATGACAGTGTGATCAATATCCGCCATTTTCCAAATTTTGACCGCCATTTTGAGACAAAGCGCCAATTTGGGTTTCATTGAATTGAAGTATTTATAGATATTGGTATGCCCAACTTACATTGTACAGTTCTGTCCATTTCTTGTTGATATATGACTGTAATCACAATGGAGAGTTTTGTGGAATTTTATACCGCGTTCTGTAAAATCGAATTTTTGAGGGTGTAGATGAGTCTGGGACCCCATTTATGGTATCTTTCATTGCTCCAATGATGAATTAACATGAATATGACTAATCAATGTCGCCAGTCTGAACCATTATCAAACAACAGGAATTGATCTTTAAGATATTAGGCAAAAACTTCAAATTTTTCGAGTTTAGGCCGCCATTTTAGCGGCCATCTGGGACGATGGGTTCCATTTTTGCCACAAACAGGTGGCACAACATTTTACCTTTGCAAAAATGTATACATTTGTATACATATGACAACATTTGTTCTCACTGTTATCGAATTAATCTCAGTCAGAGTATCTTTTGACTAACGGCAGCCATGTTGGACGCCATCTTGGATCCTGAATTTTGCCCAAAGCGGATTTTAGCGGATTTTGGATATGTTATACACGAGATTCTCCCGCGTCGAATGACACCAAAACCGCTTCTATACCAATTTCTTCCGGGTCGAACCCTCTGACGACCACACTAGAACGTTTCCGGTACTCATAAACCAATCAAGTCCACACTTCAGTTATTGTTTGATGAACGAAACGTCTGAAGTAACTTCAAGCCGATCGTGAGTACCCGATCGCGGCGTGTTGTTATTGTGACACTGTTGGAATTTGAACAATATATTACAATTGTTTTGAAAAGTTGTTCAAATGATTAATTTTCTACTAAAATGGTGTATGATTATATGAAATGACTTGCGGGTCGATTGACCGGCAAAGTAATTAAACAAAGATCGGGTTTCACACACTTTGTTTAATTACTCAGCCAGTCAAAACGGAAGACCCCAATATATCTGCACGTCATTTCTCAAAGAAACACGCTTACATTAGTTTCTAACCAATGCATTGTATGTACACTTATATATCACTATATGCAATCTATTCCGCATTACTTAATGGCAGAACATCCGAGTGGCACCACCGAGCGCGGAACGGTGAGTCATTATCTGATAGATAACCATGGGTTTGTATGTTGTATATCAATATGTCCGTCCATAGATACGTATATATGCGAATATGGTGGCGTGGAATGGACAACACTTCTTCAAATACTGCCTCGTTCTAATCTCAAACCAACGGCAGGTCATCCACGTTGTCAACATCAATGTAACGGTTAACGTGTAGTATGCAGGTAGCTGTTATACACGAGTAGGAACGTAGCGGTTAATATTATATCTCGATTTCGTCGTCAGTCACCATATTGAGCAGCTTATGCTTCACTTCCACGTGACGTAGGACTCGATTTGGAGAGCACTGGTGCACGTGACGACATCCGGGTGGTATAAATTTAACCATGTTGAACACCTGGTCCGGACCGTGCTCTATCGCCGCGAGTTTACTCTCCGGAATAAGCTCCTTTGACGACGATGCGCCGGATGAGTAACTGTCAAATGAGTTCATTACGCGCGCTCCGTGTGTATACTAATGTAGAGATTCTTGTTTCGCCTGGGCGCATGGGTGTTTTATTTATAGAATGGGAATTTTTGGGAGGATTAAAAGTCGAACTGTGACCGGAGGCCGAGTACGGTAAAAGGTGTAGTTGGGAATTTCAATTTCGTTTATTGTCGTTAACATTATGTCAATAATTTTTTTAGGCCATTTGTCGCATTAAAATTTAGATCCACCACCGTGCTTTACACGATGTGCAAATGTTTCTCAATAAACTTTTGGCCTCCATCACCACACAGGAGTGGTTGTGAATTTGTGTGTGTATTCTCATGCTTTTTCATGTTGAAGGAATTTGCACAATATGCACAAATATGTCTGAATTGCTTGTCTGAGTCCGATTGACCACTCGTTATCTGAGACGTTGAGCCTGATTCTTCGTTGAAGGATTCTTCCATTGCTTCAACTCTGAAATAATAAAAAAACAATCACAAGTGAGGTTATGGAGAGCAAAGTTCAATATATGTATACAGGGACGTGGCGAAAGAGATACTGTACCAAATTACTCTTAATACACATAATTTCTTATAGTTGTCATCTCTATTAAGTAGGCATAATAATGGCTATTATAGTTATAAATTCCACTATAGAAGCAATGCATGGTCTTCATGACCTTCATCCATGATGACCGGACACCGATACAATCCAATTGATCATATCTAGACCCTTTAATGTTTTAATTTTTTTTTATTCATTAGGTTTCATTAAAAAGACTCTTCCGAGCATAAATGCAAATTGATGGTATATTTTTGCTCTGTGTGTTAGACAATATAATTATGGTATCAACGTCGATTGCGATGTCATTTATGCAGAGGCCAATGTAGGTGCCAGACTCAGAGGCCCAAATTGCCGTACAAAATAGCCTATACCGTATGCCTATAATGCCTGACATTGATAATTAGGTCTACGCCCGAAATGACATCACAAACGACGTTGATTGCTTATAATTACATCCAGGTATTTGAATTATTTAGAAAATACTCTACACCATCATAAATATTGTACTCTACACCATCATCATTATTGTGTAAATTGTCTTCATCTGCACCGCCATTTTGACAATTTGGAAAATAATTTCAGTTTTACCAATTTAATTAGTCCTAAGTGTGATGTTAAGTATAAATTCCATTACTCGTTTAACTTCATATCCTCTAGCAAGCACATTCGTTAGGGTTACATCTGAATCCCGTCGGATTCACAATTTATGCACAAAAATGCACGAATCTCGCCACCTCAAAAAGTAAACAAAAAATTTCACCACATATTGACCTTTCTAGCACACTTAAAATACTTAATATCAATTGAACAACATGCCGAATATATTCCACACACAATTCGACTGCCCGTGCAACTTTGTTGTTGTGAAATGAATTACTTAAATGAGAGAAAACATTCGTTGAGTTGAACCACGTACCTTACACGAAATTTGTCCGTCGCCATCTTGAAACTCTCCGCCGTTTTCTCCGCCGATCTTGCACCACTGTGTAACATCGCCTAAAATCTGAAGCAAATCGACCGTACCACTCCATAGAAAACATCGTCTGAACTACGCTCAATTGTAAATATTTACTTCTCGATTCGGGATGAAACTATCTGCGATAAACTAACGAAAAGGATTTCGCCATGAAGAGTCATTGTATTTAATTAATATATAAGAATGACTGTGTGTATTGTCAACTTGAATACATTATTTGTAAAAATAACTACTTTGAGCAAGATTATTCTCCATTCTGTATTTGATTTACCAGCCATGTGTATGCATTTTTTCGTCATGCAGACTCCCGTCCCACTGCACTGGGAGGAAGGAATGCAATCGAACGCATGTAAAGCCGCTAGACCTTAAAATATGCAGCGATTAATCGCCAGCGCAATATGAATAGGTGATTTATGAACATCTATAGAGACCGATTAACCCACCAATGCGAAGGTGCCACGAAACATGCAAAACTGCGTTCGACATCAATGTTTAGAATTTAGATTTCTCGATGAATGCGCTAGCAAACAACAAGTATTAGGTCTCAAATGACGCAACTGATATTAACCATGGTCTATTTCGAGAATTGAAAGGCCGCTATTGTGATTTTTTATTAACAACAATACACTGTTGCACGTACGTGCACTCATGCAATAATTTAGATAAAATGTGAAAACTGGCCAGGGATTAACTTTCACGGCTTCAATAACTGGACAACAAGGTAAAGTATTTCATCTGTTTGTATAATATATAACCAACGACCTTCCGAATGGCCTTTTGTATTATTAGAACATACTGTCCGGGGGCTGTCTGCGATTTAGAGGGGAGTATCTGAGATGTCCTAAAAATCCGGAATAAAAAACCTCAAAGATATTCTAGAGCTGTACATCAGGAATGTATGGAAACGTATACACGGACAATCTATATAAAAATATCCTCGTTATTGATAACATTATGCATATTGCCGAACGGGCATACGGGAAAGATAATAATCAAACGGTATGTGTTTTTGGGCACTGTATAGCTGCAGCCAACCAGAGTAGACTCCACACCACACAAAGAACACCAATGGGTTCAACCAAAGTAGACTCCACACCACACAAAGAACACCAATGTGTTCGCAATGTGAATATAATGTTATCTAGATCATGCCATGAATCTCTACTTCGTCTAACGCCCGTAGAGATCATATTCCATCAGTACAAAACCTGGGAACTTTTTGATATTCTGACAGGGAACATTATAACATTGAACAAACAAGGCAGGGAATATATTTCTTTGTTGATACTTATTCCTAAATAATCTACTTCACATTAGGGGGCGGTCCCAGCTCGAAATTGCATGCTTTTCTGTGTTTTGTGAGCCGATGTCGCAATAAACATTGAATTATTTACCCAGGAGAAATTCCATTCTTGTAAGCGACGCAAACCATAATCGCTCACAAAGTCACTAAAATTGGACAATTTCGAGTTGGGACCTTCACCTACAGTGAAGTACATTATTAATGAACCGATAATAACTAAGAAATAAATTTCCCGCATTACTGTTTCGACTTTATTTTAAGGTTACCTGTCAAAACTTCAAAAGGTTCATTGTCTAGTGATTGTCAAAACATTTATGCAAATTGGTCACAAACTGGTCATACTCAGCTTTTTTGTATTTTAGAGTTATTGCTAAATTTGAATTGAAGAATTATTTGTGAAAATAATAAAAAATACCTTCTATTTTTCGACATTCTTATTGGTTAATAATGGTGTAATAGAATGTTGTATTTAACTATAGAATCTACTTTGGTGGACTAGTTTTTATCAATAATTCTGATGCTCGTCACTTTGTCTGAATTGTCTTGAAATTTTGACGTGTCACGTTACATTCTTTACCATGACTTCGCGAAATCAGAACGAAATCCGACAAAAAATAATATGTTTAATCTGATTGAGTGTCAACATTTGCCCTATTAATGTGCAAAGATATTTAATTGGTTCCCATTTGGCGACCGGTTGGTTAGCCAGTAACACTGTTGTCTATTGCCTGTTAACTACTGAACATATATCAGTGTTTGTTTGGGACCCTATGAAGGTTACACTGGTGTAAATAAGGTTCGGAGAGACCTCTAGCGGATGCGGGAGGAATATATAGGAGAGAATAAAATAGACACTGGGCCTGATTGGTCAATATCCTTGTGTGCTTTTTGCATAAAAAAATCATCACACCTCTTCCCTATGGTTTCCCACTGGTAAAATAGCCATTGGCACAGGAATTAACCCTCTGTAGTGAAGTTTGAATTTTTTGGTGTGGTCTAAAATATGACAGTATTTTTTTATGCGGCTCTGACACTAGTTAGGAAAACACAAGATTTAAAGGTGAATTCCCTGCCTGACATACTTGATTTTTTTGTGCAAAAAGTTTCCCAAAATGTCAATTTTTCAGATTTAAAGAACATTTTGGACCCAATGTTTATATTATACACAGTATACGCTAAAACGTTAGCACCGACGCCTATGGAAAACATTTACACCGGTGTAACCTGAAACATAGCAACAAACGAAATTTGTCACCTGGTTCTGCTCGGCGACCTCTGAATTCGATAACTAGAGTAATTTTCTCACAAGAAAATGATGGTCGCACACAATTCCCCGATGTGCGACAGCTACCCACACTCCCCCTGGACCCACACTCCCCCTGGACATTCATTCATTCAATATCATTTATAGTAGAACTTCTCTTTTGAATGTAACATTTTTTTTTGCTCATTGACTGGGGAACAATTGGACAATGTTTAAATACGTGTAACTATATACTGCATATCCACTTATATTCACTATCGGGGTGTTTATACCGAATTTTGTGCTGGCATGACATGTGTGTGCACAGAAATATGCAAACTGAGCACGGTATGCGTATCGTATTGTGCTATATGGATGTGGACATGTGAGTTTTTTTGTGCCGTGTTTGTCATGCTCCACATTACTTTATAGCTGAATTGTTAATAGAAAAAAAAGACTTTACGAAATCTAAGAAATTTCTCAACTGGTTATTTTCGGTACATCTACTTAAAGGCCCACTTAATTTTCGATTCACCGATTATTTTTGTTATAGTGCCTTCATATACGGTTTTAATAACAATCTATGGCATAAAATATGATTAAAATACTATAATTCATCACCATGTGGAATGTCTTTGTCTCAAAAGGTGCCCGTAGAGTAATAGAAAATAGCTGAAATCATAAAATCATTCCCCCTGTTATGACTCCCAGATTGCAATAGAATTCAAACTACAGTCTATTTTCAATGGAAGGGGAATAACCCTATATCTAAATATATAGAGGTATTCCCCTTCGATTGAATATATTATACTTTGTGCAGAAACTTGAGCACAGGACTGACGTCTTTATCTCAACAAAAACAACATGTTCACAATTTATTACATCGAATAATTTGAAAATACAATGTTTTGGAGCTTCCTCTTTCAAATGGTATATAATATGGCCTATATTTTATATAAAGTAATCTGGGGTTTCGAAAAATCTTTAAGCGAGAGAAAGGTTCGTTATTGTTACCATATTAGGTAAGGACTAACAAGTAGGAACTCTCTTGATTGGTCTATATCATGACAATGCTAAAATGTGGGCTATGTTGGTGACTAAAGACTATTCGTTTGGTGTGATTTTCGAGGCCATAAATGTTTCGTATCTTGGCGAAAAATATATTTTTGTCCCAAAAAAGATTCGGGGGACTATAGAAATAACCGGTGTCCACATGTGCGTGCATTCGTCCGTGCGTGCATGCGCATGTCTGTCCTATATATGGTTTCCGGATATATCTTCAGTAATAATTAATAAAATAAAATAATATTTGGTATGTGAGCGTATTGGCTGCTGCAGGTGCACAGGTCAAATTATAATTTTGGTGAGGTCTGCATATTTTACCGGAGTTATGGTCTTTGTCGATTGAGAATTTGCAATCACCATCATTCGTGTCACACATGTGGGCATCGCGAAAATTGACAAAATCATCCATACGAAATAATACGTCGCAAACGACCACAGATGCTCATAATTGAGAATTCTCAATTATCTATCGAGTTTAGGCGACGGGATCATGAACGCTCTTTATTAGAGGCGGTCGTTGGATTTGTTTTCTATAGATAGGCTGACAACAATTCAAAACATGTCAAGCTACCTCTTTTGAAATTCGACATCTTTCCATCTAAACCTCGATCCTATATTAATGGGCTCATGTGTCCGATCTAATAAATTTATGGGATAGAAAAAAAAGCAAATGGTTTTGTGGTGTAATATCGGACGTGCCACCTTCATGTAGCAATACATAATTCCCAGCAAATTTAGCCAACCTGGGAGGGGGTACTGTATACTTCTAATATATAATGCTTAGCCATTATCTTTGGCATAGGTCCCATCAAGCATGTTTTATTTTCGATAGAACTGTTAGGTGTAATCACGTGTCTGTACTTTAGCTTCTTCGTACAAATTGTCAAGAGTTATGTCCCTTGGTTTGCACACACAACACGCTTAATTTTACCCATTTGTTTTTACTCAAATTGACCATTTCAACACAAAAACAGACCATGACAGAGCGAATGTCAGTAAATAAGCTTCTTCCACCTGAGAGATATGTTAGAGCTGAGAAATATTTGAAATAACAAAACAATTGTAGCAATTTAAAAGATAAAATTTTGTCTTGCAAGCGCAGATGACAGAAATCAGAGGAGAGAAATCGGACCATTTTTCTATAACCAAATACAAAAATAAAGTTACGTATCAAATTTTTTCATTTATTTGTGAACTTTCTCAGTTTTGTAAACATAATTAAACCTTCAAACCGGTAATGTTACATTTAACACAGGCTACAATGGCTGCTTTGCCCCTTAATACATTTTGTCTATTTTTTTGACCCCCTATACAGGCTATATATATATATATAACCCGACAAAAATAATGTACTTCTACCTTAATATGACATTCTGGTTATATTTCAGTTGCTATTATTCCAGAGGGTGTAACCCGCATGTTATATAACCGGCATGGCATCCAATGAAGCGCAAAATGTTTTATGGTTTATGGCAATTATGCCAAAGGGGATGTCAGGAATGATAACTTATTGGCAAGGTCCGCAATCACCACACCGACACACCGACACACCGAGCAGGCAGATAAAAACCCGCGTGGTGCATCGACTGGTCACCGGAAGGCGTGAACCCACGGCTATCTAAAAGTCAACAAAAACAGTTAGGATAGTAGAACGGTTGATTATTCATCGGTTATGTGAAGTTTTAATTATGCGATAATAGTATAAGGCATATACATGTATATATTGAGTATACAGAGAAGTTACACACCCATAGTTACACAAATATAGATAAAGGTCATCGTAGCATGCATTGGATGAGTATATATACCTGTAGTTCCCGATAAATATAGTTAAAGGTCATCGTAGTGTGCATTGGATGAGAATATATACATGTAGCTCCCGATAAATATAGTTAAAGGTCATCGTAGTATAATATGATCGTACGTGACACGTAACGGGGCAACCACACGCGGTGCTTCGTCGGATCTAGTTATGCGAAATTTGACCAGATTTGACCTTGAATTTACCGTTTTGAATGTCAATGTCAGGTCGGGGTTACGAGTTTAGCCGTCCAAAACACTGCCCGGACAAAAGTATCCATAGCTATCGAATATCGTCGAAATCCGCCACTATTACCCGATTTGATCTTGAATCGACCATTTTGAAGATCAAGCATCACACTTTGACCCGTCCAAAACACTTCCCGGACAAACGTACACTTAGGTATCAAGTTTCGTCGAAATCCGTCCGGAAGTTTTCCCGGCCATAGCTAACAGACAAAAGTCACAAACTATACATTAGGTTTTAGCTGGGTACCTGTCTGACGGGCATGTGGGTGAGACGAAATTTGTTGGCATCCCCATCTACACCAACACCCCCAAAAAATGGTGGAAATCGGCCCAGTGGATACCCAGATACAGTTCAATGTCATTTAAAATCTCAAGTTCACGCCGCACGGGCATCCGGGTGTGACGAAATTGCTCAGCGCCTGAAACTACCCTCACATACCAAATTTGGTGAAAATCGGCTCAGCGGAGAACGTGAGTTCAAGGTCATTGAAGGTCAAGGTCACGCCGCACGGGCAAACGGATATACCCATGTTAGTCCTCAGGTCAAACTACATACCCGTACCAAGTTTCGTCAAAATCGGTTAGCCGTTTCCGATTCCATCGCGGAAACACACACACACATACACACACACACACCCACACGCACAGACCACAAACTTTCCTCAAATATATAATAGATTCTTTATGGAGGTCAAGTTTAAATTGATATCGTACTCCCATGTTTCTGTTCGTCAGATACAGACTCGAGTATGTAGGAGCCTCGATACCGGTATAATTCTAAAGGATAGCTATAAAAGGCCTCTGAATATTGACATGAGCGCGTACATCGCAACACATATCTAGCAAAATGGCCATTTAAGTGAGATGTCTTTCAACAGAGGTCAAGGTCGTTTTATGGTCAAGGTCAAGGTCATATAAGCCCCCCACATCAACTTGACAACAAATTTGGTTGAGGCTTAATTCCACCTTCTCCAACGAAGGCGACCCATGTTATGATGGACATATAATTTGACTTCCTCGCCGCCACCACTGCTCACAAATGATTTCAAATAATAAGCCGCGTTCCGATGTTGGGTGTGAATACCTGGCAGCCAGCCAATACTATTCGCGCGACATACAACCGTGAAAAAAATCCCCCTTGTTAGGGTAGATTGGTTCAATCATTTATCTCGAAGGAATTGATAAGCCGCTGATATGTCTGTGAGGCCAAATCGTTGCGAGACGGGAACTTATTGAATATGTTGTCCGCCTATTAGGGGGATTTTTCGCTAAGCAATTTGTCCGGAGGAAAATTACACGCAGCTAAGGCGGGATCGTTATTACAAAACACCATAATTAAACATCGGCGCAACACACGATGTCGTGCTATACATTGTTGGAAAGGGTACATCCTTGGCTATTCAACTATGGTAATTTGATTCTGAAGCAGGCACGTTTGCTTGTGCTATTTCCGCATATATCTTTTGCGAAAACGGTTATAAATGCAACCAAGTCTAGTATACTGATGTGAAATCAGTGTTTCCTGCGGAGACCAATTTGTTCTGGATTCTAGCCCACAACACCAAATGACGCAAATGACGTCATGGACCATGTCATGACGTCTTCGCTGATTTTATTCAGCTAACCAACGAAATTGGTCAAACGAAACTAATCTATAGGCCAAAATCACGTAGGAATTGTTCAGAAAAACTAAAGTTGTTAATTTTATAACCATCCCGTTGGTCCACTTCCGATTCTGTGTCACCGTTTCTTTTTGGGATATTATTGTTCCCATGATTCTATGCGAAAGCGAAGCGGAAGTCACGTGATTTTTAACCCATTTTTCTTGTCCGGATTTTCATCGCGTCGAAATGCTGTTTCATGGTATTGTAAAAATTAATGACGTCATTCACGCCTAAACTTGAAAAGCAACAACGCGCCTGCGGCGCGTTGTGGTTGCTATTAGATGTATGGATATTGTTTGCAAATTGCCAAATATATGTTTATGACGTATATTACCACATTTCCATCCATAGTTGTGATGCATAGTAACCCTCCCCATTTATGTATGATGTATACGACGCACATCTTACAGTTATAATGTATATCACTCCTTTCCCATTTCATAGTTAAGTTCTATGCCAACATGTTAACGTGTATGTCAGATATGATAATTTGGGCAAACTATATATAGTTGAAGGTTATCGTCTCTTATTGGACGAGCAGTTACTCATAATATCGTTAAGGGTTATCGTTGCCCATAGGATGAAAATTGTTAGTAAATTCATAAATATATGGATAGAGTTAAATGGTTTCCATAGATGCATACATACAGCAACAGTTTATCGCTGTCAGATATTATATATTTTGATTTTATAAACCTTATTATAAATGGCGCACCTTTTCTGGTGGTATGTTTATGTAAATGTTTATTGTTATGCAGTGTTTGACTATCAGTATATCCTGATGGTTTTGGAGGAAAAATAATTAACCAATTTTGGAAAATGTTTACTAAGACCATGTCCAAAAGATAGCATTTAAAAAGTTGGGATCGAAAAAACTATACCAGCAAAGAGTTCTCAAGAGCATAACTCTGGTATAACAGACATCAAATACAGCCTGTTTGGGTGATAGGTTTCGGCTTCAATAACTGGACAACAAGGTAAAGTATTTCATCTGTTTGTATAATATATAACCAACGACCTTCCGAATGGCCTTTTGTATTATTAGAACATACTGTCCGGGGGCTGTCTGCGATTTAGAGGGGAGTATCTGAGATTTCCTAAAAATCCGGAATAAAAAACCTCAAAGATATTCTAGAGCTGTACATCAGGAATGTATGGAAACGTATACACGGACTATCTATATAAAAATATCCTCGTTATTGATAACATTATGCATATTGCCGAACGGGCATACGGGAAAGATAATAATCAAACGGTATGTGTTTTTGGACACTGTATAGCTGCAGCCAACCAGAGTAGACTCCACACCACACAAAGAACACCAATGGGTTCAACCAAAGTAGACTCCACACCACACAAAGAACACCAATGTGTTCGCAATGTGAATATAATGTTATCTAGATCATGCCATGAATCTCTACTTCGTCTAACGCCCGTAGAGATCATATTCCATCAGTACAAAACCTGGGAACTTTTTGATATTCTGACTTGTTCTGACA
The DNA here is from genome assembly GCA_032622095.1 of Siphonodentalium dalli. Classification (NCBI taxonomy): domain Eukaryota; kingdom Metazoa; phylum Mollusca; class Scaphopoda; order Gadilida; family Siphonodentaliidae; genus Siphonodentalium; species Siphonodentalium dalli. The sequence goes on from CP136065.1 coordinate 32,330,296, forward strand.
GGGAACATTATAACATTGAACAAACTAGGCAGGGAATATATTTCTTTGTTGATACTTATTCCTAAATAATCTACTTCACATTAGGGGGCGGTCCCAGCTCGAAATTGCATGCTTTTCTGTGTTTTGTGAGCCGATGTCGCAATAAACATTGAATTATTTACCCAGGAGAAATTCCATTATTGTAAGCGACGCAAACCAAAATCGCTCACAAAGTCACTAAAATTGGACAATTTCGAGTTGGGACCTTCACCTACAGTGAAGTACATTATTAATGAACCGATAATAACTAAGAAATAAATTTCCCGCATGGTTTCCCACTGGTAAAATAGCCATTGGCACAGGAATTAACCCTCTGTAGTGAAGTTTGAACTTTTTGGTGTGGTCTAAAATATGACAGTATTTTTTTATGCGGCTCTGACACTAGTTAGGAAAACACAAGATTTAAAGGTGAATTCCCTGCCTGACATACTTGATTTTTTTGTGCAAAAAGTTTCCCAAAATGTCAATTTTTCAGATTTAAAGAACATTTTGGACCCAATGTTTATATTGTCAACACTCAACAGTATACGCTAAAACGTTAGCACCGACGCCTATGGAAAACATTTACACCGGTGTAACCTGAAACATAGCAACAAACGAAATTTGTCACCTGGTTCTGCTCGGCGACCTCTGAATTCCCCGATGTGCGACAGCTATCCACACTCCCCCTGGACATTCATTCATTCAATATCATTTATAGTAGAACTTCTCTTTTGAATGTAACATTTTTTTTTGCTCATTGACTGGGGAACAATTGGACAATGTTTAAATACGTGTAACTATATACTGCATATCCATTTATATTCACTATCGGGGTGTTTATACCGAATTTTGTGCTGGCATGACATGTGTGTGCACAGAAATATGCAAACTGAGCACGGTATGCGTATCGTATTGTGCTATATGGATGTGGACATGTGAGTTTTTTTGTGCCGTGTTTGTCATGCTCCACATTACTTTATAGCTGAATTGTTAATAGAAAAAAAAGACTTTACGAAATCTAAGAAATTTCTCAACTGGTTATTTTCGGTACATCTACTTAAAGGCCCACTTAATTTTCGATTCACCGATTATTTTTTATAGTGCCTTCATATACGGTTTTAATAACAATCTATGGCATAAAATATGATTAAAATACTATAATTCATCACCATGTGGAATGTCTTTGTCTCAAAAGGTGCCCGTAGAGTAATAGAAAATAGCTGAAATCATAAAATCATTCCCCCTGTTATGACTCCCAGATTGCAATAGAATTCAAACTACAGTCTATTTTCAATGGAAGGGGAATAACCCTATATCTAAATATATAGAGGTATTCCCCTTATTATATTATACTTTGTGCAGAAACTTGAGCACAGGACTGACGTCTTTATCTCAACAAAAACAACATGTTCACAATTTATTACATCGAATAATTTGAAAATACAATGTTTTGGAGCTTCCTCTTTCAAATGGTATATAATATGGCCTATATTTTATATAAAGTAATCTGGGGTTTCGAAAAATCTTTAAGCGAGAGAAAGGTTCGTTATTGTTACCATATTAGGTAAGGACTAACAAGTAGGAACTCTCTTGATTGGTCTATATCATGACAATGCTAAAATGTGGGCTATGTTGGTGACTAAAGACTATTCGTTTGGTGTGATTTTCGAGGCCATAAATGTTTCGTATCTTGGCGAAAAATATATTTTTGTCCCAAAAAAGATTCGGGGGACTATAGAAATAACCGGTGTCCACATGTGCGTGCATTCGTCCGTGCGTGCATGCGCATGTCTGTCCTATATATGGTTTCCGGATATATCTTCAGTAATAATTAATAAAATAAAATAATATTTGGTATGTGAGCGTATTGGCTGCTGCAGGTGCACAGGTCAAATTAGAATTTTGGTGAGGTCTGCATATTTTACCGGAGTTATGGTCTTTGTCGATTGAGAATTTGCAATCACCATCATTCGTGTCACACATGTGGGCATCGCGAAAATTGACAAAATCATCCATACGAAATAATACGTCGCAAACGACCACAGATGCTCATAATTGAGAATTCTCAATTATCTATCGAGTTTAGGCGACGGGATCATGAACGCTCTTTATTAGAGGCGGTCGTTGGATTTGTTTTCTATAGATAGGCTGACAACAATTCAAAACATGTCAAGCTACCTCTTTTGAAATTCGACATCTTTTGATGATACCCACCCCAGTTGGGGTTATTTCAGGAACGATAACTCTATCCGAAGTACACGACCTATATGCAGTACTCCCGTCGGAGTTTGACCTATATTCTCCGCCCACGCGTCGGTCTATTTGTATACCGGTTGGGCATGTCCAAAAAATTTCGAAAACTTCAAAAATTTCAAAAACTTCAAAAACATCAAATATTTCAAAAAACTTCAAAAACTTCAAAAATTTCGAAAACTTCAAAATGTTAAAAAAATTCAAAAAATTCAAAAATTTCAAAAATTTCAAAAAAATTCAAAAACTTCAAAAATTTCAAAATTTTTCAAAAACTTCAAAAATTTCACAAATTTCAAAAAACTTAAAAAAAAATTCCACATCACGTGATATCGTTATAAGGGTTGTGAATGTACTAAGTTATAATATTTTATTATGGAGAGTGACGGTTCTTCAGAAAAGTGGTATTGGCTCGGCCAGAAAGTACCTAGATCCGAGATTGTATATTTCTGTCAAATTATTATTATTTATACGATAGTAATCACATCTATCGTTAATTTGTCAATAGGTCACGAGGCCTCGACATTATGGACGAGTCTATTGAGTTCGTCTGTTGGGTACCTACTTCCGGCCCCTACTATAAATAGAAGAAGCGTCGTGGTATAAAAGGTAATGTGTATATCATAATGTTGTCACTATGGTACGCGTAACTAATGTAGTATGTTCCAGTCAGTTAGGATGTCCTGTGGATGTGATATATTTGGCTAATGCACTACGTAACGTCGTATGTAAGAGGGGTTTCTTAATTTGGAGGAATCGTTCTATAGGCGGATCATGCTGGCTCTATAAGACGGGTAAACTTATGTGTGCGGGAGCCGCTAGTCACGCGGAAGATGGAATTCGAAGACTGCGAAAGTATGCCAGAATAATTCAAAAGATCGGATACCCAGTATGCCTGTCCAGAGTTCGTATAATTACCATGTCAGCCGTTCATAAATGCAGCCCATTATCATTAAGGTTATTGGTCGAATATCTCGGTGGTAACTATTATCCAGAAATTTTTCCTGCTGTGACATTCTACACTGAGGGTATCCACTTCGCTTGTCTCCTGAGTGGATCTATTTTAATAACGGGTATAAAGAATCAACGACAGATCGTACGTGAGGTGCTACCGAAAATTCTAGAACTCGAAATCTGCAGTAATGGATGAATATCTACATTCTCTGTATTATGACCCGAGTAAACCAGGTAGTTTCGGAGGAGTTGAAAAACTATATCAGGCTGTTAAAGCTGAAGGATCACACGTTATCAGCAGGAAGAAAATTCGAGATTGGCTCAGTTCTCAAGAGACCTATACGCTAATTAAACCATCTAGACACAAATTTCCTAGAAGTAGAGTCGTGGTTGAAGGCTTAGACTCGTTGTGGGACTGTGATTTGGCAGACTTGACTGCTTCAGGAAGTCGTTATAAATACATTTTGGTTATAATCGATGTATTTTCAAGATACGCTTGGTGTCGTGCCTTGATAAAGAAAGATGCGAAACACGTAAGTGAAGCTTTCGAAGATGTGTTTCTTCACGAAACACGTAGACCATCCATACTGAGAACGGACAAGGGGACGGACTTTAATTCAAGACCCGTTCAGAGGTTATTCAAGCGGGAAGGAATCAAATACCTGTCGACCGAAAATGAAACTAAAGCCAATTACGCGGAGAGATTAATAAAGACCCTGAAGACGAGGTTATATAGATATCTCGTTCACAATAGTATTCAAGAATATTCCAGTGTATTGCAGGATATTGTGGAAAGCTACAATAACACGGTACACCGTTCCACCGGTTACACACCGACGTCAGTTAATAAAGGCAACGAATCTGAGGTGCGCTATCAACAGAAACTACTTCTTCGAGAGGGTAGTGTCAAATTAAAAAAGTACGAGTTCAAGGTCGGTGACAGAGTGAGGATATCACACATCAAAGGAGTTTATGACAAAGAATTTTATAAGAAGTGGACGGGTGAAATTTTCACGGTGGTACTGCGATATAGAAGAGGAGGTGTGAACGTTTACAAGTTGAAAGATTGGGACGAGGAAGAAGTCACAGGCTCATTTTACGCGCAAGAATTACAAGCAATTAAAGTGGACCCTGATGCAGTTTACAGAATCGAGAAAATACTAAAAAGGAGCGGGAACACAGTTTTAGTTCGTTGGCTGAATTGGGGTTCTAAATACGACTCTTGGATATCGAGAACTGATCTAGTGAAATACGGAAAGTGATGAGATTATACTTATCTAGCCGTCATAGTGACGCTTCTTTTCCCGGAAATGAAGCGGGTGATTTCACAACGCCACTACCCGCTGATTGGTTACTAGATTCACGATGGACGTGTTGCCTGGAACAATTTTCTATAAAACCCGAGGACCCGCATGACGTTATGTACGTATGTTGTGACGTATGCGAACATTCATTCGTTTATAATAAAATGGCACCCGTACTAAGAGTTATTTATAGAGGCAGTAAATCAACTTATAAGTACGGTAAGAGTCATGACGTGCGCGTTACTAGGACTGACCCGCAGTTTATAAGGGTATACGTCTTGGATGGTAATTTGACGCCTATAAAAATTACTACTTCAGAGTACACGTTGAACTTTAGCCATAATGGGGACTCCGTACTATTATGACTTTGATCTTAAAAAATATGTACCCTACGATGACTCGAAGTACCTACCCGAGACTGAAGCGAAACCTGAAAAACTTATAAGGAAAGCCGCAGCTAAGAAGATAAAAGTTAAAAAGATAAAAGCAGGAAAAGCGAAGAAGACAAACATTGGAAAAGTTAAAAAGGAACCCGCAAACGACATATTCTCCTCACCAAAATGAGTAACTTACCTACATTTTCGAAGGCTACTGAAAGGGCGGAAGTTATGCAAAGGGAATGGATGGGATACAACCCCGTTAACCAGATAGTAGACGGTGCTCCTATAGAGTTCAACGTACCATCGACGTCTCAGAAATATATTGATTTTCGAAACAGTTTTCTAAACTTGACTTTGAAAATTGTGAAAGGTGACGGAAGCGCTTTGAAAAAAACTTCAAAAGTAGGAATTATTAACGCACCAGTCCACTCATTGTTCTCGTCAGTCGACATTGAGCTTCAGCAAACTACGGTATCAACATTAGGACCGTTTTATCCTTACAAGTCTTATCTGGACGCGCTATTGAGCGCGGATGAAAATGCTATCAACAATGGTCTACAACAGCGGATGTGGTACAAAGACACGCCCAACGAATTCGACGATACAACACCCATCGGAGGCAATCTAGGTTTTTATGAAAGAGTGAAGCTCACGGCGGAAAGCAAAGAAATAAAAGTTTCCGGACCGATACTACATGATCTGTGCCAACAGGATAGATATATTATCAACGGTGTGCCCGTCCGCATTAAATTATGGCCCGTGAAGAATGCTTTCGCACTAATGAATGGCGAAGAGAATGAAAATTACAAAGTTAAAATAACCGGTGCTAGTATCAGAGTTTGCTTTTGCAAAATGATTCCTAGTGTTACCAAAGAAATCGAAGAACGTTTGAAAAAATCTGATGCCATTTATCCCTACCTGAGATCCGCAGTGAAGGCTTTCTCTATCGCCAAAGGGTCTTTCAATTTCACAGCCACTGACTTGTTTCAAGGAGATATACCTCGGCGTATCATAGCGGTTATGATTGATGCTGCGGGATTTAATGGAAATTACAAGAAAAATCCACTGAACTTTCAACATTTCAATTGCAGTAGCGTGGCTTTCACAGTGAATGGACAGTCATTACCTAGCCGACCACTGAGCATGAATTACGGGAAGGAAGATTATCTCGAAGCTTACAGTAACTTGGTACGAGCGTATCCCGGAACGTCCATATCACGAGAGGATTTTGACGGTGGTTATGCTATTTACTGTATTGACCCGACTGGATCTATCGAAGACGGACAACCGGTGGTCAAGGGATTGACGCAAATGGATATTAAGTTCACAGAAGCATTGTCGCAGACTATAGTGTTATTGGTATACGGGACTTTTCCATCACACTTCAGCATAAACGAGGCTCGCAATGTGTCATCTCCCAACTAATATTTTTGTGTATATTATTAGTGTTGAAAATAAAAATTTTGAAAATAAAACATAAGTTTCGTCTCGTTATTTCAGGGACCCCCCTCCCCACCGAAGGTATAGAAAAACAACAACAATGAATTATAATACAAATATAAGTTTTATTTTGACATAGTTATCCATTTCTTATTCAATAATCTTTCCCCCGGTGGTTTATCTATCTTCTTCATCATCGATGGTTTCCGAATTGCTGAGGACGTTGTAGGTGATTGAGTCTTTACAGCCGTTTTCTTGATGGTATTTTTCAGTAAACGTTCATATTTGTCATAAGGTATGACCACATTTTTTGAATATGTCGACATTATAAATGTTCAATCGGTACGTCCTTGAGTAACAGAGGCACTGCTTTCAAATTTTTAAGCAAATTTTGTCTCTTCCTAAGCACGCTATATTTCTCGTCAGCCATGAGTCTATAAAACTTCTTGTAAGGCACTAATGTTTGTATATTCGTAACAGTCAAAACACCCTGCAACACATTCAAACATATTTCCGATAATGCGTTTATCTGGTCCGTAGTAGCCGTCTTCAACAGAGATATTAACTGCTTCCTAGAACAGGATGCGAGTAGTGACAAGAACGCTGCATTTCTAGAGATCCTGGCACTCATCCTTATAAAGATTTGTATATTATAGGATATTCACCGGGAAAGGTGTCAGTTCTTACACGAAACTCTGAATCAGTATTAGGCGTAGCGTCGATTATGAGATATCCATAGGGTCTGTCCAACACCGCATCCTTATAACAATCAGTCAGAAAACGTGATTTTCCCGGAAACAGCTGTTGACCTAAATATTTTATTTGATTCGCATCACGCACGCTTTTCAAAAGAATGGTATAGGAAGTATTCAAAGCTATAGTTCTGGCGTGTTTACCTTTTTGGAACAAGTTTTGAGTTAAAAATATAACTGATAAGTTCTTATGATGGCAGCCTTGTGTGAATAAACATTCCATATCGGAATTGTCCAAAACTTTGTGAGCCAAATCATCCAGAATTATCATAGCCGTCGTACCGTCCGCAAATTCACTCAGTAGTTCTTTGGAGGGAAGACCTTCGTGGAAATTTATGTGTGGGATGGCTATTTCCATTTCATCGAATAAGTCCTGATGCACTCCGAAACAGTATAGAAATTTCTGGGGATGAGGGCCGTCTATCATGTCCTCTATATTTTGTAAGAAGCGGAAAGTCCATCTGGTTTTCCCGCTCTTTGTCGCACCCGCGATCACGTAGCTGGAATTCGGTAAGAACGGTATTAATGACATGCCTAAGGCGAACGAACGTGTCACATATTCCTTATAAACTACTCTCAATATCCGAAAGGGATAGTGTCCATATTTTCTAAGATCACTCTCTTCGTGTATACCACTCTGTATACCTTCTTTTGAATTCTGTTGTATAGGATAGGACGGGCACTACCTCTACATATCTTCTTTTCAGTTATGAACACCTTGTCGGGTACGCCGGATTCACCTTCCCGCTCTTTATCTACCAAATGTCGTCTCTTCGGCTCTACAACATCAGGGTCGTCCAATGTCTTTCTCTTTCTATCAATCAGGGTGCTCATAGTCTTGAAATTAATGGCCTCAGAATTGATATAATTTAAACTGAAGCCCCGCACCTTGCACACCTCATCGCAGGCAGTCGTCCTGTAAGCATAATTCTTCGGTCCGGCGCTTCTGAATTGTGTGATAGTGTCCCCCTTTAACTCATCGGTCAGATCCCCGAGAAAATCACCGCAGCTGACGTCGGGGCCTCCCGTCTTTTGTACGTAGATGATGGAATCTAAAACAGAAATGTAAAATATTTTGAGGACCTAATATCAAGCTAGAGCATAATTTGGTACGCAAAAAAAAATTAGTACTCACCAGTGTCAAAATACAGCACATTTTCTCCTAGATGATCCAGTACATCATACAACTTGAGACGAGCCCAGGAGGTAGTGTATATGGCCAGAAATATATTAGTCTTATTTTCATCGGGTAGGAAATGGTCGTCGTGGGTGTAGGATAACTGAATGTGGCTGTCATTGATAATGTGGAAGTCCTTCACGAGCTTCTTTGGGTCGGAAATCAAACTGAAGAATTTCTTCGGTTCACTGTCGTGAATTATCTCCGTCTGCGTCATGTTCTGTCTCTCTCCAAATTTTCCCCTGTAATGGATGAATGAATTAGTAATGCGATATAGTTTATGCGAATAATTAAAATTATTTATCTAAAAAAAAAAATAACTACTTACCAGAGAACGTTCAACATGAGTTTCGAAGTGGCTCTGAGTGCTGGCTGTTTTTTTACATTTTCGGGATCCAAACGAATCCCCTCGACCCTTTCGTAATCATTCAGATATCTGCACTCGTCCTCGGCAGTTTTCACCCAGGCTGGCCAACCGCTAGCTTCTTGTTTGAGTTTGAGAAAGCTGAAAACAAAAAATAAAAATGTTTTTTTTTCATCCCGTACTCAATGATACCCCCGACCAAAAAAGGGAGGGGAGGGGGGCGGCGGCGCTTTTCGTTTAAAAAAATATACTTACGAATTGACGTATTCCGAGAAGAGTCCACCTTTCTTAGTATCCTGATTGTATTGCGTGGTATCTGTCCAGTGATATACTTCGTATATTTTCGTCACCACGTAACCCTTCTCTATGGCCTTCATTATCTCCGGCGTCGTCCACGTCCCTGTTATAGATCTCGCATCGGTTCCGTGATCGCACGTCGTTTGTCTTTGATCTTCCGCGCATGATCGACACAAAGGAAAGGTGAGTTTTCCGTGAGATCTCAATGGCAATACGGGGTGGTACAATTTCCTCGGAGGAGAAACCTTCACCTTAGCCAGCCCGAAATATGCGCTGATATCTTTAAAGTCCTTAGTTATTATTTCAGGATGCCCTACTGGCATTTTGCCCGATTTATTTATATAAGGATACAGGGACGTGAAATCTACGTATTTGATGCTCTCACGGGGGCCCGCGTCTTTGTATAATTTGCAGGCATTTGTCCTACCTAAAAAGATAAAAGAATTTTTTTAGAAATAAATTTTATTTATTTTTATTTTATAAACTTCATTTTTTTTTTTTTTTTTTTTTTTTTTTTTTTTTTTTTTTAAATATGGAAACTTACCTCCGAAGAAAGCATCTCGTGGCATAAGTCGAGGTTGTACATCCAGCTGCGACAAGAAGTCCCGCAGTTTTTCATTATTCTTTTTCTGCTCAGTGAATGTATGCTCCCAAATGCATACATATTTGTAGCCCGCCTTCTTCAAAAATTCACGCTTTTTGATGGTCAGTGTGTACAGTTGATTCAGTGTCTGTTTAGTCAGCGGGTGTTTGGAGATGTGTCTGTTTCGTGGATAACACGTCAAACAAGCGTGATGAAAACAACCTAAAGAAGAAAAAATACCGTTTATTGTATATGATCAATTAGGGGAGGATGGGACAACTGTTTTAAAATGATTATACGTCGTACTGGAGATGTGTCTGTTTCGTGGGTAACGTGTCAAACGAGCGTGATAAAAACGACCTAAAGAATAAAAATACCATTTATTGTATATGAACAATTAAGGGGGGGATGGGATAAATGTTTTAAGATGATTATACGTCGTACTCACCGTGAAATTCGTAGCAGGTGTTGGTCTCCTGACAATATCCATCCACCTTGTACTTTGAATTTGGTACCTTGAATTCACCGCGGTTCAAAGCGTGTTGTATGTCTCTATTTTTATTGTGGGCCAACCAGGACAACCATTGGATGGAGACGTTCGAATATTGGTCCTTGTCACCGTAAAACCCGTTAGGAACTTTGCCTATAGGCGTACTAATGAATTTTTCATCAGTAATTTCAATTCCAGACTCCTCGGCCGTATCCCGTTCTACCCAATCATCACCGAGCAATACTCGCTCTTTATCATTCAATTTCTTCAGCAAACTGGTTTCTGATTGATCAGAGTTAGTGAGAGTTATAGAATAAGTTTCTTCCAAGAACAATATTTTATAGGCCTTCATGCACGCAGAAGATATCGTTATCGACATGAAAGGATCTACCTTATTCTCGGTAACTTTCAAAAACAATGACCGAAACTTCAAACAAGCCTGACGCAAGATATCAACGTCAGAAATGCAGTAAGCCAATAATTCTTTCTCTAAATTGAAGGTTTCACCGGCTTTAGTTTCGTGCCAACGTAGAAACGCCTCCCTGTCTGTCGTCGACATGGTGTCAGCTCCGTAATACGTTGAATCGGGATACGGCCCCTCATACAGTCGGTTCTCCTTCCTATTGAAGAAATGAGGGAAATATCCTGAAATAAAAATTTAATATTTAAAAACAAATGGAAACGATATATATATTATTGAAGAAATGGGGGAAAATATCCTGAAATAAAAATTTTAAGAATGTGTAAATTTAATATTTTAAAAACAAATATAAAAAAGAAATGCGTATACCTTTTTTTAGTTCCTTCAAATCGAAAGCCTTCGGGAGAGCAGCCAATCGCATCGTCAGAAAATTTAGTGAATCTATTATTCGAATCCCATGGTGACCTAGCATGTACATGACCTTCGATCCAGAATAAATAATTTTGCTAGGCCTCATCCCCTGGAAAACCATGTATTCCAGCAACAATATAGCGTCGTAAGCCTTGTTGTTATGAGCCAATACCGTGGCGTTTTTATGGTGTTTAGTAAACAGCCAGGTTCCGAAGTTCAGTAGAGTGTCCGAACCAGACGCTATGTACTGTCTTCTTCCGCACGTGTCGCTACACGGTGTCTTTTTGTAATCGCCTTCTTTATCCAGGCTACCGCAATGATCGCATCGAGTACCGCAAACGTCGCAAGTCGAATCTGAGTTCACCGGCGAGTCCAAACAAGAGTCGCAGGCTGTTTGGGCCACCACCAAATTGGGCTGATGTCGATTTAATCCGCACGCCGGTCGTTTACAGTTTAAGCACCTAAAAAAATGAAACAAATTTTTTTAGATTACTGCGGGTTGGTGAGATGCGGGTACAACAATTAATTTTTTCGTTCAGCATAAAAATAATGTACTTACCGGCGACATTGACTGCATCTTTCCGCTTCACTGCACGTAGAGCAAGGGAGTCCCATTTTGTATCCACCGTCACATAGGTACACCTCATCTTGTGAACATTCAAAGTCGTAGAATATGAACTTGTTGACATCTTTCACTTTCTGTTTCGGAGGTCTCAAATAACAGAGGTGACCCGGAAGTACCCATTCCTTACAAGATGAACAAGACCATTCGCCGCAAATGTGGGGTATTTCTGTCAGATCCCTCTTCGCACGATTCATTACGCTTCCACACTCTTTACACTTCAAATATTTACAACAATTTGATAGTTTATTATCAGGTGCCTCTTTGTGTCTCTGGTAACAGTTCAAAGATCTACAGTCCATATTACAATCGTGGCACGTTAATAACTTGCCCATTAATAAAGGGTCAATCAAACATCCCTCTGTTTTGCATACTATGCAATATGACGTGCAGTTATGTTCATCTTTCTGGTCGAAAGGCTTTAAACAATTTTCACAAAAGTAAGATAGGCCGTAGAATCCTGAAACGCTGACTATCGGTGTGTAGTGGTCTTGATTATGGTACAAATATATATTTCTGTCATAGGTGTTGCTGACTCTGGATACTTTTTTCCCAATTTCGCCGCATATGATTATAATATTCACCTTGAAGAACGATTCATACTTTGGTAGGTCGGCGTATGATCCCGGTCGGTCGGCGGAAATACATAAATCTTTAAGCAGAGTGTTTGCTAACACTTTTTGATAGATTCGTCCTTTTTTCGTTAGGTTCTTATAATAGGCTTTCGTCACTTTACCGTGTTTTAGAAAAATTTCGAGCAGTGATAATCCGGGATAAGCCGATTTAAGATCTTCTGAAACTGTACAAATCTTGGCCATCGCGACGCCTATAGCTCTAGGCAAACAGGAGTTGTCAGTATTGTGGATGAAGACTGTTGATTTTTTGTCCAGAAGTGATTTGTCGCCGTCGATAGGAACTCCACCGCCTGAGCCACTGGGTTGCCTCAGTGACCCTACAGTTAATCGAAATGATCGGTCCAAGGCGATATGTTCGTGCGATGTCAGCACATTAGCTATTTTGTCGATAATCAACTGAGAATTCAGGTCCGACCATGCTGTTAACGGTACTATGATGGGTTTATCCAGCTGATCGGTATGAAGGATAACCCTTCCCAGATCATTGTCTGCCAAATCACCTCTCGTCGTTCTTAGTATATGATCGAACATGTTGGTAAGTCGGTCCGTCAAGTCTGACAACAGTTCACCGCGCCATTGATGGTCAAATTTCACGTCGTATATACTTTCCACAGCCGATGACCTCATGAATGATTTTATTTCACGAAGATTGATCGTGTAGGACTGATTAGCCATCTGCCGAGTTTGCTCATCGTGACTAGTGTCGAGAGTAACATCCTGCGGTTCATTCCGTCCGTTTAAATCTAGAGCGGATGACTGGTGAGCGGCTCGGGATAAGTTCGGCGGTTGAGACGGTGCGGGTGTTGGCCCGTCATTATCGGGCGACTGCTGTCTACCCTCCAGATATATCAATCTGTCATACGTATTTCTGTCTGTCTCGGACATTGAGTCCACTCTCCCGGTGATGCCTCTTAGAAAGTCATCACTACTAAATCCCTTGGCGTGTAATTCATCGATTAACCGCTCCATCTGAAAGCAAATACTTTAATGAGCTAAAGGTTCCATATAACATATTTATAGCAACTCGAAATCACGGTGCTTAATGATTGGTTGCTATTTATAGCGCATGAGTCGTCCATTTATTTAAAACACGTGACGTGTAAGAGCTATATATAGACATTACGAAATTTCATTGACCTATGATCCATATAACATATAGCATCAACTCGAAATCACGGTGCTTAATGATTGGTTTCTATTTATAGCGCATGAGTCATACATTTATTTGAAACCCGTGACGTGTACGAGCTATATTTAGACATTACGAAATTTCATCGTCCTATGATCATTATAGCATATAGCATCAACTCGCTTAATGATTGGTTGCTATTTATAGCGCATGAGTCATCCATTTATTTGAAACCCGTGACGTGTAAGAGCTATATTTAGACATTACGAAATTTCATCGTCCTATGATCAAAAAAAGGGGCGGGCACTAATTATTAATGGCTCCGCCGTAGGCGCTACTCGATTGGTCTATTTCACTTTTTCAACGTCACCCATCATATAAAAAGACGGTGATTCGATGTACTAACTCATTCGCAGCTAAATTTTCATTAAGAAAGGATCATGGATTCTAAGATTCTCGTCAAAAATTTAGGGAGGGACCGATTTCTCACAGTCGGTGAATATGAGGACCGGAAATACGTTGACTTACGAATATGGAAAGAAGGCAAAATCCCTACGACATTCGGGGCTCGTATGAGCTTACAAAGATGGCAATGTCTGACTGAAAATATAAAGTCCATCGGTGAACATTTAGTATCCAGGAGTCCTATGGATAAAGTGCATCTGGGACACAATCTACATGCGGTTTTAGACCATAATAATGGTGTAGTACACTTACGCCAGTATTTCACCCCGAAGGACTCTGAACATTTGCACCCCACGAAGAAAGGCTGTACGATTAACCAACAGGAATTTGATGTATTGTTTCAACACATTGACGCCGTTAATCATGTTTTACCTGAATTAGAGAATGTGAAAGCTTGTTATTTAACGCACGATGGACAGATGGAAGCGTTAGCGTGTACAGAATGCAATCCTGGAGGTTATGGATTTTACACTCAACGTGATTATTGAACTTTGACCGTGTGAGGAATACTTATTTTCATCGTAAATAAAATATTAACTTATACCATGTTATTCTCAATTATTTCGGACATATACCCGCGTTGGGGGAGGGTGTGTGTGTGCGACGATTATTCATGTTTAAATGTTTTGGTGAATTATCGAAAGATCTCTATTTTTATTTATTTTATTGACGGCGACGTCGAACCTTCCTACATGGTGAAAACCGCGTCAAGATCCGACTTCTAGAACTCTAGATAAGGCATATTATGTCCATTGCACGTGCGGCTTTAATGACGTCATAGATATTTCAAAATAGACTATCTCCGAGGCGGAGAGAGGTACGGACGAGCCGTTTTCCGATTATTTTTCAGAAAGAAGGGGACTATCGTTTGTGGTCGGTTAAGATGAGATATTAAGTTTTTTTTAATTTATTTTGCCAATTAGCGGGATCCCTCTATTTTACCCCCAATGGAAATAATGTATATACTCGTGAACACTCTGCCTCATTTTAAAGATTACCCCGAAGAACTGTTTAAACAATTTAGTTCATTTCAGAGCTGAACGAGTACCGTAGGCCATCACTATCATTTACACGATACATCGCCGAAAAAGATTACAAATTCTCCAAATTGTGAATTTATTGGTCGGAAACGTGGGCGACGGAGGAATTTTGCTGACAAATATTCAAAACCGTGTTATATCTGTTTAAAAGTAGACAACTATGTTCGCACACAACTAATGTGTTATTTAATTAAGCATGGCGGATATTTAACCTTTTATAGGACAGGCCGGCAGTATGCTAATAAGCCAATTATACTACATTACAAACTGTACTCGCTGTTAATACACCGCTGCGCACGTGTCGCGGAATGAAAATGACTGCGAGTGTATCGGCTAATTCCAATGAACGGAAATGGGCAGAACGTTGAAACATCTGGTGTAATTATACTGTAACGTGAATTTCGGTCAAGCATAGTGGCGATGATTCGTTACTGGGTATAATATAAGGTGAAATTCTTCACTTGACACAAAACTACAGACATAGAAACACCTAACGCATTTAGTGACGGCGAGACACCCACGATGGAAATGGTATGTATAAATATAACTTTTATTTCATTTTAAATTGAACATGATATTTAGTTAAAGGCAATAGTAGCGTTCGTTTGAGAAATATTCATACTCGTTGAAACCGGGGATTTCTTTGTGTATTGTTTTTGAATTCGAACAATTTATATAGTATACTCGTATTCTGTCAGCGGTGCGATTTTATTGGTTTTTAATTACACAACCCCAAACGCTCTTTATTCATATCGGGAAAACAGTAACTAATAACGCTTTTAATATATCCGAGGGCTAAACGAAAGACGAGTTGCTTGGAACAAGATTTTTATAACATATTCATGTAAAGCCTATATTTTTTACTACTGGCCCTAAAATAGTAAGGAACCATATTGATAACCCGAGATTGACACACCTTCGTTAATCACTCGTATCCGTATAATATTTTTTTTTTAATCCGAACGTCTTTTCTTCTGTTTCCAGCCAAAAGACGAAATGAGCAATTGGGACGATTGGGAGCTGAGCGACGAGGAAAAGACAATGACTTCGTGCACGTGGGACAGCGATGACGTAGAGCCGCCGAAGAAGAAAGGGGACAATAAGGATTAACGCCCCTGACAATTTCTATAATAAACGGATTAATGTTTTATCGGATTTCGTTCCATTCTGTGTAAAAAAGGGTATAGTAAACATATATATTTTATTCACTATAATTTGATCTACGCATTTTATAACTGTGTGCGTGGGGGGTGCGTTCATACACTCGCAAATTTTACGGCAAACACTAAAACATTTCGTATATATTAATTTATGAGGGCGTGGATTATAAATAAAGTTTACCTGGCAAATTTGCGAATTTATCAATGTACCACCATAGACAGAGATATATTTCAAAACAATTTTGTATAGAATATATACTTATACTCACATTATATCAAACGTTCCTCGTCGTATCTATTTTCATTGAGCCATCTATGATATCACATCGAGAAACGACCGTTTATATACCTGAGGGGGGTCGACGAAAAAAGCTATATATAATAAACATGTCCGTACGTGTTTATATATTTATAGATGGGGGATCGAGTCTGAACGTGTTATAGCGAATCGACTGGCCGTCAGAAAGCGGCTGTGTCATGACACGTATTAATAGATAATTTATACAGAAGCACATCGTCGATAGTAAATCGATATTGACTCGTAGTATATGACGTGAGCAGGCGTGGGCGGCGAACGTGTTTGAACATGCCCGGCCAAAAATATCCCTTACGTATAATTATATGCTAATGGGGATCATAGACCGACGCGTGGGCGGAGAATATAGGTCAAACTCCGACGGGAGTACTGCATATAGGTCGTGTACTTCGGATAGAGTTATCGTTCCTGAAATAACCCCAACTGGGGTGGGTATCATCAATCTTTCCATCTAAACCTCGATCCTATATTAATGGGCTCATGTGTCCGATCTAATAAATTTATGGGATAGAAAAAAAAGCAAATGGTTTTGTGGTGTAATATCGGACGTGCCACCTTCATGTAGCAATACATAATTCCCAGCAAATTTAGCCAACCTGGGAGGGGGTACTGTATACTTCTAATATATAATGCTTAGCCATTATCTTTGGCATAGGTCCCATCAAGCATGTTTTATTTTCGATAGAACTGTTAGGTGTAATCACGTGTCTGTACTTTAGCTTCTTCGTACAAATTGTCAAGAGTTATGTCCCTTGGTTTGCACACACAACACGCTTAATTTTACCCATTTGTTTTTACTCAAATTGACCATTTCAACACAAAAACAGACCATGACAGAGCGAATGTCAGTAAATAAGCTTCTTCCACCTGAGAGATATGTTAGAGCTGAGAAATATTTGAAATAACAAAAAATTTGTAGCAATTTAAAAGATAAAATTTTGTCTTGCAAGCGCAGATGACAGAAATCAGAGGAGAGAAATCGGACCATTTTTCTATAACCAAATACAAAAATAAAGTTACGTATCAAATTTTTTCATTTATTTGTGAACTTTCTCAGTTTTGTAAACATAATTAAACCTTCAAACCGGTAATGTTACATTTAACACAGGCTACAATGACTGATTTGCCCCTTAATACATTTTGTCTATTTTTTTGACCCCCTATACAGGCTATAACCCGACAAAAATAATGTACTTCTACCTTAATATGACATTCTGGTTATATTTCAGTTGCTATTATTCCAGAGGGTGTAACCCGCGTGTTATATAACCGGCATGGCATCCAATGAAGCGCAAAATGATGCGCATGACGATGGTCTCTATGACGTTCCATATGATTCGGAGAGACAGAATTTGGTGATTTATGACAGAAAATCGGATTCTGATGTTCAACAGGGCGCCGTTTGCAACGCTGGAGAATCCCTGGAGTGTTCAGCGTCAAATTTTTATTCAGATCCAAATGTCTCAGAAGAAGCCGAGAACGAGATGCCGTCCCAGGACGAGATGCCGTCACTACGTTCTAAATTGGCTAAGTTGCCGGGATTTTCAAACCGCAGAGTAATTTCGCCATATTGCGGCGATATCACCGAAGCACCGACTGAGGCTATCGCCATAGTTTCAGATTTAAGTCTAAACCTTTCCTCAACACTAGTTGGTAATCTTATTGCCGAGAAGGCTGGAAAAAAATTCAAAATTGAATGCAATGAGCTGCGAAAGAGAAGAAAGAAATTCAAGCTTTATGACGTGGTACACACCGGCGCGGGAGGAAAACTGGACCCAAATGTTAAATACATCATACACACGTTCTTACCGGTTTGGTCAGAGAAAGTCGCAGAGAGTTCTATGATAGGCCTCACAGATGTTTACATGTCAATTTTCAGATACGCGAACTTTCTTGGAGTTCAGTCACTAACGATGCCACTGCTAGGCACAGGTAATATGTTATCTCAGAACAGACCATGCTCCACCGTGTTTACACAGCTTAAACAAAACCAACTGCAAAAAAAAAGAAGAAAAAAAGACCAACAGATACACACAAACAGACAAACAAGGTGTTTGTGTTACATATTCTGTCTTTCACTCAAAATGTTTGTTTGACAGCCAATCAAAAATGCTGTAAAGACTAAATGGTAAATTTTTATTTTACCCCCCCCCCCCCAATCAACACACATATGTCGTTCCTGGTGTCTGTTGCCTCAACCATCTCAACCAACGAAAATTACTGTTCATGTTATTCTTGCTGATCATAATTTTACAGACTTAAAGGTACTAAATCCGATTCAATGGTCCCCCTTATCATTAGATTCCAACAACAACAACAACGTTTTTTTAAATGCCGCTCCAGTTATCAGAATCGATTAATCGCCTAAATATAATGCTAACCACAGTCATCTATAGTATAAAATTGCCCAAAACCTGTTATTTATCAACATTGTGTTCAACGAAATTTTGCCGGTTTGTCAAATATCGGTTTGTCAAATATTGTCTCAGTATGTAAGGTGTATGTCACATTTGTTCTGACACAAAAAAGCCACTTGATTTTAAAGTTATCCATCTTCGTCCGCAATTTGGTCGGAGACCGTCTTCTCGTCGACCTTTTACTGGGCCACTAAATATTATCGGTGGTGAAAAATAATAGATTTCAAAAATCGATATCTGATTACTCGGAACTTTGATAGGTGGGTTCCTCGACTCGGATCAAATATTTTTTGACCCCGAAGCCAAGGAAATAGCAATTTGGGAGCGTTATTCGGATTATGCATCTTTATATGATTTCTCAAATCGACCCATTACGAATTCCTTTCGTCTCTTTAAAATATTATTGATCTGAACTCATTTTTCAGACACGAATTTCCAACTACAGTTGTTACATGCTATATCTGTTAGACAATCATGTCCCAGGTTGGAGAGGGACAACTAAGACACCCACACCTTCGACGTTTCACCTATTATACTATGCAGATGTTTTTCTTCCTTACAGGTAAAGTTGGCGTACCTGTAGATATATCTACCGAGGCGTTCATCGGTGGTTTCAAGAAATTTGTGTCGTCTATTGAGAATAATAATCTTCTGGAGATGTATATCTGTAATAATAACTCTGAAGTCATCTCGATGGTACTGGGAATTCTGCATTACGATAAGGAGTTACAGTCAGTAAGTCTTATAACGACACCAACACTGAAATCGTGTTATTTCATACACTATAACCAATTAAAGATTTTCTATCTGTCCCAGCAGCATTTCCAACAACAACCAAATTTAATTTCATGAAATTTACGTTTCAAGGCATGCTTTAATTATCGTTACAAAGAGCCTACAAGAGAAACATCTGGTGTTGAACTTCTTTAAAAGAAAAATTTCCATACACAAAAAAAAACAACAAAAAAACGTTGTGCTGTTCTAAAAATAGACACTTTGTTTTCCGGTTCATACAATATGTTTCATAAATGTTGGCCCGAATCCCATCTTACTACATACACAATCCCCTGCGATTTGACTTCCGCTTGGGTATTGACTGGAAAATATTGGGGGATAATTGAAATTGCTAGAATATAGCGTATTCAATTTATTTATTTCCCTCATACTTTAGCTATTAGAGGTTGACATTTCAACAAATTTCAAGTATCTTATCTATATCTATATTTGCGAATGTCTGTCTGTCTGTCTGTGTTCTATAGAAATTCACAGGGGACCATCTAGATGATGCCAAAGGGGTCTACTAGGAGTAGCTTTTTACGAGAAAGATAATGGTCGGGGTTAGAATTTTCTAAAGTGACGCCGTTGTTGTCAGGGGCAGAAAAGGGGGAGGGGCTGAAAAAAAAAATTGTCGCCGATTGCCACCAAACTTAAATATAATCATCCCCATAATATGAGGAATCTAATGGCGTGGTTTAAATATGGCAAAAGTCGCGCCGTTCGCGTCAGGTGTGCCCGGAAGGGGGGGGGGCAGATTTTGTTTCTGTCGCCGATTGCCACGAAACTTACATATAATCATCCCCATGATATGAAGAATCCAACGGTGTGGTTTATATATGTCAAAAGTGGCGTCGTTTGAGTCAGGGATGAACGGAAGGGGAGAGGGGCACCAAAATTGATAAAACTAATTTTAGCGCCGATTTCCACCAAATTAATATATATTCTTCTTCATGATACAAGGAATCTAATTGTGCGATTTAACAACGCCAAATTGTTGTTTTTGGATGAGAGATTGGGAGGGGTGGGCACTAAATTTGATAATAAGTCGCCGATTGCCACCACACTTATACAAAATCATCCCCATGGTATGAGGAGTCTAATTGTGTGGCTTTTATCTGTCAAATGTGGCCTCATTCGAGCCGGGGTTGTATTGAAAGGGACAGGGGCACCAAAATTGATGACAATTTTTTTTAGCGCCAATTTCCACCAAATTGATACACGTTCTTATCCATGATACTAGGAATCTAATCGTGAATTAAAGGGATTGGCACCAAATTTGATAAAACAATTGTTTAGTCGCCGATTATCACCAAATTTATAAACAATCATCTCCATGATATCAGGAGTGTAATCGTGTGGTTTAAGGATGTCACAAGTGGGGCCATTCGAGTCAGTGGTGTATAGAGATGAGCGGGACACATAAAATTATACCTATATGTTTAGTGCCGATTTCCACCAGATTGGTACATAATCTTCTCCGTGATACGAGGAATCTTATCGTGTGGTTTAGATACACCAAATTGGTGCTCTATGGGTGAGAGATATGGGGACCTTAAATTTGATACGAATTTGTATACTCGCCAATTTTCACCAATTTCATATATATGCATCTCTAATCTATAATGAGTCTTAGTGTGTGCAGCTTGAGTCCGAAATAGGGACGGGAGGGTCACCAAACCTGCTACAAAATATTTTTAGTACCAATTACCATCAAATTCAGACACGTTCTTCTCAAATGATACAAGAAATAAAATCGTGCTGTTTGTCTGTCTTTTTGTCTGTCTGTGTGCGTTCTATATATAACTTCACGCGGTACAATAGAGATGGCACCAAGGCGTTCTACGAGGGGTAACTTTTTACAAGGAAGATAATGGTGCGGGTTAACATTTTCTAAAATTACGCTGTTGGTGCGAGGGGAAATTTAAAAAAGATGGTGAAATAGTTTTGTCGCTGATTTCCACCAAACGAATACATAATCACCTTCGCAATATGGCGTTGTTCGAGTCAGCGTTGCATCAACAATTGATTTAATAAACCAAATTCCACCAAATTCATACACGTTTTTCTCTAATGATATACCATGAATTAAATCACATTTGGTGTCGTTTGCGTCACGGATGGCAAGCGGATATGCACTATCATTGATAAGATTGCTATTCGCCGATATCCACATATAAGTTATATACAGTCACCAGGCCATCTCCATATCATTTTAAGTAGTTGTGCGTTCACATTTCACAATCTCGATATATGGTGACCCACATAAGTCACTTGAACAATTATATCTTCTTAACAGTCATATTTATATGGGAATGGCAATCAAGGCATTCACACAATGAGCTAGCAAAAAGAGATAACTAGAAGAAGCATTAAACGTATATTTATCATTCTACTGAAGAGATACATATATTCGTGCAAACTGAGAGACCTCGAACCGTCAGAGGATTGCGTATATATAATAATTTTTTTTAGTCTGTTCCATTCAATACAGTTTCCACAAAAAGTTACAATTTGTCAAGAGATATGGAAGGCCTGTTCAAAAATAGTGGTCACAGTGTGCAGTCAAATATAGTTTCTTCTGATATACAAGAAAATGCAGTTAGTAGCACAAGACTTTTCAGGATCCTACCAATACTGACATCTGACAAGGGTTTTAGAACAGACTCATCGACTGATATAAACTACTCAAAATCTCGCTCTGTGCCTGGCACATGTAGCTGATATATATGCGCAGCAACATTTCGTTTAAACTAAGAATATTTAGCCAATATATAGCACCATGAACAGAGGAGCACCTGTAAATTTCTTTGAAACATCTGTATCTTCATGGAGATATGATAGCCAGGTGTCCTCGAGATCTTAGTCCAACCCACTAGATTAATTGATACATCTCAATATGTAAAACCCAATTATCATCTTTTATCGAACTAATGGGTTTATGATGTTCATGTGTCATATTATAACGTCTAATGTATACGCAGTTGTAAATAAAATGAATACTTCATTATTGGTGGAACGGATTAATCGCGATAAACAGAATGACAATTGACAAGGTGAGCCACTACTTATATTCCATGACTGTAATAATCATGTTTTGTGATGCTATTTGAATATACAATTTATGAGAAAACGTATAACACTTTAAGCAAGAGCATTCTCTATTCCCAGAAAATATCCACAGCATACATTAACATGGGCAAAGCCGGGTAACCCTGCTAGTAACCTATATTGAGGAGCAATGCACCAAGTATATACATACTGCATTACTATTATTGTCGTTACCTTGTCACGGGACCCGGCGGCTCAGTATGTAAGGTGTATGTCACATTTGGTCAACACAAGCCGTGCAGCAATCTGGTGTATCAGAGTTTGTAAGTTGCCTTCCGGGGGGGGGGGGTATGTGTTTGCATTCCGTGGGTAGGTGGTTTCTGCGTGTAGTCGAGCCATTTCCGATGAAATTAAACATATGTGTGGTCTTTCTTCCACCGTGACAACATTGTGATATGATATATAGCGACTGAAATAAACCCAAATAAACCAAACCATCTCTATATCACAGGTACTAAAGCCCATAAAGGATCACATAAACCAAACGATCTCTATATCACAGGTACTAAAGCCAATAAAGGATCACATAAACAAAACCATCTCTATATCACAGGTACTAAAGCCCAAAAAGGATCACATAAACAAAACCATCTCTATATCACAGGTACTAAAGCCCACAAAGGATCACATAAGCCCACAAGAGAAGAGCAAGACGATGAGCCATTATGGTTCAAGGCGCGAGCCGCTGTCAGATGTTACCATGACCGAAAAGCTAAAGGTTTCATTCCTCAGAATGGATATTTGTCAAAATGAAGTGGATGCCATTGTTCTCATCACAAACGAAGACATCTGCTTAATAAACAAGGTTTCACAGAATATTAAACAACTCGCAGGAAACAAGTTCGAGCAGGATTGTAAAAGGAGGTCACAGAGAGGAAAACTATCTTTAGGAGAAGTTATTCACGTGTCTGCTGGTGATCTTATTCCAAAAATAAAACATATCATCTTGACAGTGCTGCACATTGAAGGTACGCAGAACGTAACTGACGATCAACGCTGGCATCTTGTTGAGACGTATGCACGGATTCTCAGATACGCAAACCACGTGATGAAGATTAGAAGTTTAGCGATGACGCTGATTGGCATAGGTGAGTTAATCCTTTTTTTTACTAAAAAAGTACACATTGGATTGATCTAATATTCATTCGTGAGAAATGAGCAAGACGACAGACAGACTTAATGCTAGTACATGCACACAGTGGCTAAACTGTACAAACATATAATTGGAAGTTGCTATTTTTAGAACATAAATACTACAGCATAATCAAAACAACATCATAAAAACAAGTTTTCAGACCGGGTAGACGGTTTCCCAACAGCAATAAACGTAATTATAAATTGTACATATTCAAGCGGGCTCCAGTGGAGCGAAGGACTCTTTTTTATAGATTAAACCGGTCTTTGATCACGAAAATTCCCTCTTCAAATGTCATTTTAACACATATACATCATATGTCGGAATTCCAACTATATCGCAACGGAAAGGCCGTTATGTGTGCAACATATATTGACATTACCTTGGCTCGGGTGTGTTCACAATCTGAAAGTAGAGACTATATATTTGGACAATCCACTCGTCAGTCTCTGTACGCCTAGTTGTGTACGACGACACTCGTCAGTTGCGACGTTGTACAGGAATCGTACAGTAATGATATGTTCCTTTCGACCCATTTAAACATAACTACATCTTCGAAATCACGCCATTGAACTTATAGACTCTGTCTGAATCAAACAAGGTATTCTTATTAACACTTGTATATATAGCGACTTTTATTCGACTCCGCAAGTAACACACTGTATTTGGGGTGGGGCTGTATGTTATAATCTGTGATGAAATTGTGTATACGTTGGAATTTACTAATAAAGCATACAGTTCGTTTGTGCACCACCGCCTTATATTTACGGTGATGTGACGAAGGGGTCGTGACTGGGAGTGCCTCCTTGGGTATCATTACATGAATATCGACTGGCCAGTCCCGAAAAGTCCTACAAGTGCTAGCTTCGAGTTGCACCTCTTGGGTTGGAATTTTCCGGCAGAGATTCACAGACAAACGATTGGGGAAAATTACCCCAACCCACCCTGCCCATTGGTAGTTCGATTTAGATTCATATTGAAAACCAAAAAAAAAATGGGGGTAGATAGCGCTCGCACATCACAAAGTCCCTGGATACTGGACTATATATGCCCACATTTTACACAAAGTGTCTCCAATAAAACCACAGATGTCCACATAAGTAGATTTGGCTAAGATATGTGTGGATAAGACATATTGTGTCGTAATTGGGTCGACAATATCGCAATTGTCAATGTTCGTTAACTGAAGAGATAGACTGTAGTTTACGGTTCACTGTGCCTTCTGATCATAAAATTGACCTGAAAAAGTGTGTTATGTACGGAAGTACCCCGTTAAGAGAGATGTCATGCGATGTCGAATTTGGTTGTACATGCATATTTCAGTTTCCTGTCGCTTAAATCAACAAATCACTCCAAGTGCTGAGAACGAACATTCAAGACTTGAGGTTTTATGTTTTTCAATAAGTTTAACTCTACATTATTATATTATGTTTACTTAATTTTATTTGAAATGTTTTTGGTACTTATATTGAAAAGATAGAGTTTCATCTCTTGAGTCACCGAAACGAGAAGTAATATGCATGATATGTATACATGTAGAGCAGAAGTATTCAATTACGTACCATGCTTTTCGATGAACTACATCATGTAATTCAATGTCATAATACATTTTAAAATAGATTTCAAATACACTTAAAGATTTCAGCACGGTATCTATTGATACATATAGTTACGTTCGGTGCTTGAATATATAAGAACAAAAGGGAACAGTACCTTCGTCGTGTGTCTGAAGGTTAATAATGACCATCGGGAGGTGGAGCATGTCTAATATAGAAACCAAATTCATGGTTTCGTCTTTGCACACAAATCCCATCATCACAATTTGGACGTACATATTTTTGACAACTAGTGAACCGCAACTTAAACAACTAGGCGCACAGAGACTGACGAGTGGGGTGTCCAAATAAATAGTCTCTACTTTCAGATTGTGAATACACTCGAGCGAAGGTAATGTCAATATATGTTGTACACACAACGGCCTTTCCGTTGCAATATAGTGGGATTTCCGACAGATGCTGGATATGTGTTAAAATGACATTTGAAGAGGGAAATTTTGCGAGAAATTTATTTTCTGAAGTGATCAAAGGCCGTTTTTATCTATAGAAAAGAGCCCTTCGCTCAAATGGAGCCCGCTTGCGATCGGCAAATGTGTATGTACAATTTATACTGACGATTATTGCTGTTGGGAAATTTTTCGTCTTGGCGAAAGCAACTTCCGATTATATGTTTGTACGGTTTAGCCACTGTGGTACAATTTCAGATGGATTTCTATTAATTGGTGGAAAATATTCAGATAATAAGTTCAACAATGATGTTGAACATATTGTACTTTTTATCTGAACATTTCCTAATGGATCTACTTGTCATGAGTGTTTAGCAAAGGAAGGGTTAAGGTTGGTCAAATTAATCACTGCATATCAGCGCCAGGATGAGATTGATGTTGATAGAGATCTGTTGGAGCGAAGGTTTTAAATCTTCCGGCATATCCACCGAGAACAGGCCATCACGGTCGTATCTCTAAATTTGTTCCAGGTGGGGATTGTCCTCGCGAAAATAATATTGCTGAATATTTTTGAATTTATCTCCGAGTCGATTATGTCGAAGTAGTATGAGCTATTGGTATGGAATTGCTCGATGATGTTAGTAAGGTGCATGGTACGTTAAAGGCCAATCTTAATTTTCGAACCGCCAGATCACATATAATATATATGCCACAGTATATACCATTTGAAAGAGGAAGTTCCAAAACATATTTATTCGGTGTAATAAACTGTGAACTTGTTGTTTTTATTGAGGTACCAACGTGCGTTCTGTGCTTAAGTTTCATCTTTTTGTTCTGTAAAGTCTATTATTTTCAATGGAAGGGGAATAACTCTATATCTTAGTTTGAATTCTGTTGCATTCTGGGAGTGAGACGGGGAAATGTTTCTATGATTTCAGCTACTTTCTATTACTCTATGGACACCTTCTGTGTCACAGACGTTCCAAATGGTGATGAATTCTAGTACTTTAATCATATTTTATGTCATAGATTGTTATTAAAATCGTATACCGAGTCACTTTAAAAACATCGGTGACTCGAAAATTATATGGGCCTTTAAGCCGGCGATGGCGAAACTGGTTCAATCCCGATAAGGGATGATTTGTGATCCACTCACATAGAAAGTAACCTGGTTGCAGAGACGTGGCGACAGGGGGGTTTGGGGTGTCTCACCCCCCCAACTTTGGTCAAAATTTTTAACAGTTGGAAAATTCAATATCTGCCAAAACATTAGTTGGAAATTTCATACCAACAATAGGTTGAAAATGTTCTTGTATAGTTTGATTTTCAAACAATTTAATGGGGGGGGGGGGGGGGATTAATTGTTTTTGGACCAATATTTGCATATTTTCCTATTTTTGGTCAAAATTTTGGAATGAAATTGTCATCAGTTGGAAATTTCCAACCTTAGGGGGGGGGGGGTGACAGGTTGGAAATTTCCAACATTTGGAAAGATTGTGTCCTGGTCCCTCCCCCGTGGCCAGTCAAAAACTGCTAGTTAATTTAAGAAAACAATATTGTCATACATTTGGTCAGCATTGTCATTGGAATTGTCATCAGTTGGAAATTTTCCAACCTAAGTGGGGATGTCAGGTTTGAAATTTCCAACTCTAGGAAGGATTGATGCTAGTCTAGATGGTAGGATTTTGCGATTTTCTTGTTCAGATTTCAAAATTTTCGCACACCGGGCCGAACCATGGTCGGCCCGGTGTGTCATTGTCCCCGTGGCCAATAAAAAACTGCTAATTAGTTTAACAAAACAATATTTTACTACATTTGGTCAAATTTGTGGACTGAAATGGTCATCAGTTGGAGAATTTTCCAACATGAGGGGGATAATTAGGTTTGAAATTTCAAACACTATAGGAAAACTTGAGGTTAAAATATCTGAATGTTCTCATACCGGGAATTTAGAACCATGGTTTATGAATATATAGGATATTAGGCATGAGAGCACTGAGGTGCAAGGGGGGGGGGGGGGTGCAAATGGAATTATGCAAAACTTGTGTTTGGTGTAAACAATATTTATTCTACCCTCAATTAATACATGTATACATGAAATAAGACATTGAACAATATGAGTTAAATTAAATGACAGGTTAGAAGAAAAGGAGGGTGAAGAGGATCTAACAACAAGCGGGTCACCGCTTATTTGAAGTTATCTCATCGGAAAAGAAAAGCATGCAGAATAGTATGTAGAAGGAGCGTATGGCAAGAGGCTGAGTTAAAGAGAACAGGTTGGGGGGGGGAATGAAAATAACAAGTTACTAACATTAAGTTGAGGCAGAAGAGATGGAAGGAGTGGGACTAACTTGTGTTTGGTCCGAATCTGATTCAAGGGGGGGGGGTACAGTTGGAATTTCCCAAGGTGGAACCCCCCCCCAACGGAGACCCTCTAGCCACGTCCCTGTCTGGTTGGTGTATCTGGTTTGTAAGTTGCCTTCCGGGGCATCTTATATTTGTTTTTGATGTTATGATGCGCAATTTTGTCTGGCTTTTGTCAAAGAGTCGTCTCTTGGTAGTGATGGTAGTGTTTCGAATATTAGACAGCTTTGGGAGTCGATTTGAGTCGTTTCCGGTCGAAGACCAAGTGATGGTAGAGTCGATTTAGTTCACTGCATTTGTTCTTTATTGTCCAGTTGTCTTGTTGAGTAGAAACGAATCTTACTCGCAATGGTATATTAGTTTCCATGGAATCGTTGTCTACAATATTCTAGACAAGCCATACAAGCTGTTGATTATTTTAATAGGTTTAAATAAATACTTTACATTCACCTTCTCTCTAGTTACAACAACATACACCATCTAATTACTATCACATTTGAATTTGTAAGACCAAATATGGTATATATACTGGATATATAATCAATACAAAACCGTGTCATTTCGATAATTAAATATATATAACGCTGTCCCGATAAATCACCGAAACTAGAGTCCAACGATTATGTTGGGATATAATATTTTAAGAAACGCTTTTGATAAATTTGATTCATAACGAGTCGTAGACGAGTTGTGAATCAAATTTATCAAAGGAGTTTCATAAAAATCTTATATCCAACATAACGAGTTGAAGATCTTGTATATCACATGAAAAAACTAGAGTTTTTTAACAAATCAAAATCTTTAAAAGAAGCTGAAAATTGCCTGTAAAATGCATACATGCATGGCGTTGGCCGAAACGCTTCACAACCATATACAAAAGTATTGCGCGCTCTGCCTTGCGATGAAAAATATAGTCCCCCAATTTGCCTCTTTGCTTTTGTGCCTATTTTCGTTAGTGCAACGAAGTTACACAATAATTTAACTATAATGAACAAAGCATTTTTTGCAATGTCTGGTATTGGTGTCAAGCGCGGCTTTTCTAAATAGTATTAATCCGCGCGGTAATCCCGGGGAGCACGCGGCGATTACCCACTAGTGAGAGATAAGAATTTATCTAATGGATTTTTCAATGATATTATAGCGGTTTCATGTGATATAGCAAAATTCTTCACCAAACCATCACCATTGTTAGACTTCGAACAATGTTGTATTCTCTCAGTATTTTGTTCCAGGGAGAGACGTACATACTCAGTCACCCGATTATTATGTTCTATTTTCCAGGGGCGGGGCATATCCCACTGACGCTCTCATTGGCTGCATTCTACAACGCCATATCAGTGTATGTACTCACGCTTGCAAATTTGCCTGGTAATTTTTGCAGGCAATTCGCCATAGAGCTAGGCTGTAGTGGGTTAGGTCGGTATATGAACGACAAACTAATTATAAGATGCGTATACCCCACCGTGTACTACATGCACATTGATATACAAGAAAACTAAGATGCATGCATCAGGTCGGCCGTGAACTATCTACCATAGAATTGTTGTAGCTATCGATTATACATTTTGGAACACCTGTCTGTATGTATGTGTGTATGCATGAATGCATGTGTGTATGTGTTATAGACTCTAACACTGCTCGACTGATCCGACTCGGATTTGGTATTTAACGTGTCAACTTGACCTCGATCATAGGCATGTTTCTGGACCTTGACCGATCCGACTAAAAATTTGTGTGTAGGACTACTTCGATCCCGGGAGCAATATGGACGGGTCCAATTTCACGTGGGACCATGTTCTCGAACGTGCTGATGTAGGCATGTTTCTGGACTATTTGGACGGGTCAAATCTTGATCCCGACCTGACTTTGACATTCAAAAAGATCAATTCAAGGTCAAATCTGGTAAAACGGAAGTATTTCAACGAAATATAATACCTACTGTTACTTTTGTCCCAGGAGTGTTTCGGGTGGGTCAAATTATGACCCTGACCTGATCTTGACATTCAAAATTGTCAATTCAAGGTCAAATCGGGTAAAGCCGGGCGGATTTCGACGGGTACTTTTGTCGTGACTTTTGTCCGGGGAGTGTTTTGGACGGATCAAATCGTGACCCGACATGACGTTCACCTTTAAAATGGTCAATTCAAGGTTAAATCGCGCAATTCTCCGAAAATCAGAGGGGAACATCCCGGACGAAGTAGGGTCCACCAGCTACTATTATATATTTCTAGATTTAGTTACAAACTAAATACCTGTATATTGTACAAAGAAATGTTTGACAAATATATCTGTATCAATATTACCATACGGGTCATTAAAATAGATACGACGAAACAAATTTTGAAGGGTGCATGGTATCAGGTAAATTTTTATATTTCAAATGATGACAGGAATGCGGAAAGTTGAAGTACCTACGTAATACTGGCTATCCGAATGAAGAGATATACATGTATATAAAAACCAAAATAGAAGATGACTGCTGGCGACAATGTTTTCCAAAAAAATTCAAAGCATTCGATAGCTCCCATCTAGTTGTCAGCCCGAAGATCAATATAAAGTGTGGTGACTATCAGATGAGGGATATGACTGTACAGTTGCTAAACAATTCAGTCACACAAAAGAGGATCAAACAGTAAGATACCAAATTGCTGCCTGTGGTAATGTTTTTTAACGAAATTCGGGAAAATTAGATTACTCTCACCCTGGTTATCCAGAAGATCATTGTGGAATCTGGTGACGATCGGACAAGGGGTGTCGTCTGTAGGATCAACCAAATTATTTAGCCATAAAAATAGTAAAATTCAAGATCACCGCTGGCAGTGATGTCTTCACAAGGACAGCTTGAGAACAAAACATGGCTCACATCTAGCGGTGACCCAAACTATCCACATGAGAAAAAGTTCTCCAATAAAAGCTGGCTGCAGGGTGCGCCAATTGATTCAAATTCGAAATTTAACAGGGTGTACTGGTTGTGGCCATGTTTTCCCCGCAAATTTGATAGACTGATGGACAAAACCACTGAATCCGTTGAATCAATATACATGTATACATGGATTAATTTATATGCATTGTTATACACAGTATTGGTATATAAAGGTACTGAAAATAACAATATTACTAGTATACACAAAATAAACCATATATCATGGCTATGGGTTCTAATATCCGAATATGACAGCTGATAACTTGGTGTGAATTGAAGAGTGGTGGTGTCTCAAGCATATCTAACCCTCCACGTTAGAAACATGCCATTAAATGTCATAAGTATAATCTAGCTTGAGGACAGAAGTTTTCCAAAAAAAACCCCCTTAATTCAACCAGGTCCTCGCGCGATGTATGGTCGATCACATGATGATCTAGGGGGGATTAGAATTGTTGTATAAAAACAGCACTGCATGTAAATATAAAATAAAATAGTGCTATCTTATTACAGATTATTGCCATATATAATCAGTGACTATACAGACAGTCTGACAAAATAAAGTTTCAGTGACACTCTATCCGAAGAGGGGTATAATTCCATCTGTTACAGTCAATGGAGCAATTATGAATCTGGAAAGGTGAAATTTCTAAGTAATACTAGATATCGACATGACGCGATAACATATAACGTAAATGCAATATGGCCGCTGGCGACCATTTTTTCCTATTAAATTAAAAAAATATTTGATAGCTCTCATCTGATAGATGAGTATCAAGATAAATATGAAGTTTAGTGATGATCGGATGAGTGAAGTGGACTGTGCTAAACGGTTTAGTAATGCTTAAAAAGATTTTTACCTTAATATTTTTATGTTCACTTTATAAACTTCACTGAGTCATCTTTGTCATGTATTGAGTTTGATATCTTTTGTTAACAGTTTATAAATCATGTATGTCTCAAGTTTTTATTTTAATTTATGTGTTTATTATCATTAAATAAAGTTGCATTCCTTAAAAAGATTCTTACCTCAATGTTTTTATGTTCACTTTATAAACTCCACTGAGTCATCTTTGTCATATATTGAATTTGATATCTTTTGTTAACAGTTTATAAATTATGTATGTCTCGTGTTCGTTATTATATTACATACACTTTATAGTGTGTTTCAGAACGAAAACAAAATGAATAAAATCAACAAATTTGTAAATTTAAAAACAATTCAAACGTTGTTGTATTCCATGTCCCAGCCCGGACATATACACCAAATTTCAATAATATTCATTGAGAAACAACGGACCAAACGCCATATAACACCCCGTATGCATCTTTTATTCCAAGTTGGCCTTTTATTCCGAGTTGGCACGCGCCATTGGAGCGAGTTAGCCCTGGGGCGAGTACGCCGATTCCGACACCTTTTCTATTTGCAGCAGGTTAAGTTTACGCGTAATTTAATTTACAAAGTTCCCCAATTGGTATCGTAAATAGAGCGACCTTATTTGACAGAGAATGCCTCTGTTATTGATTATAAAGTTGCTATACATTAAAAACGACAATTCACATGCTCGTTCAAGCGCAGTAGTCTATTTTCCCCATGTTAAAGGACATCCACAGATACTAAATAACGCTAACTTACTGCCGAATGTTTTACACGACAACTGTTAACATATTTGGGCTGAATTCATCTGACGCGGTATTATTCCTCAAAATAAACAACAAAACCATCGTTACTTGGAAATGTAGTTGGGGCTAACATTTACATAAATCCTCCATATCATTATTCCGACACACACGTCAGATGGAAAACTCACATGAAGTAACCGGCCAAATTGGCCGAAATAATTCCGTTGTAGAGGATTATTTTACAATAAATCGATCGATCGTTTTGTTATTCAAGAGAATTTAATCCAATATAAAAAGTGGTTTTCTACAACAACGCCTCTATTGGGCGATGGACCAAATTATAAAGTTGTTCGCGATAATAGTTCCCAACATCCGTACGTTTTCATAGAACTGACATTTGCCTGAAATTATAGCCTTCAATTATCACGCCAACAATAAATCGTGTAAAATTTCTCAATACTGTGTATTAAAGATAGCCATCTATGAAGTAGATCATCCAAATTAGCCCGGTAATTTTGCCAGTTGTCCAGAATACACGTATAATTGTATACTAGCCGAGCACGACTGAAGCATTACAGTGGCATCTACGGGCCCACATGCAGTATATCATTTCCTCTCATGAGATCTCTATGGCACAGCAAAAAAACGTCGTTACTTTCTCAAGTTGGGACGTGCAGGTTACAGCAACTGCCTTAAAGGCCCACTTAATTTTCGAACTCCCAGATCATATATATAAAATATATGCCATATTATATACCATTTGAAAGAGGAAGCTCCATACATATTATTATCAACTTATCCGGTGTAATAAACTGTGAACATGTTGTTTTTGTTGAGTTACCATGTTTTTGTTCTTCAACTGGTTTTGCTGTGCAAAGTTTATTATATGGAGGGGGAATAACTATATTTTAAAGACAGAGTTATTCCCCTTCCATTGAAAATACATTTTTAGTTTGAATTCTGTTGCATTCTGGGAGCCATAATGGGGGGGGGGTAAATTTATGTTTACTATTTCTCTATGGACATCTTCTGAGACACAGCACACGTGTTGAAGTTATAGCAATTGATAAGGTGAAATAAATAGCGATCATCTCAACTACATGCATGTGGTACATTTAAAGACGTCAGTATACGTCGTCTAACCGCATATAATGCGCCGGAAATGTAATGTAAGCCGGAAATGGAAATGGTGTGGAATACAGTTGGTATTACTAAGGATTACTCAATTTGAGGTTTGTAAATAATATGTCGCTTTAAGTCTTCTGATAAACTATGTAAATAAGATAAAGAAATGACTTACCGAAATTTACCTTCCAAGCACACCCAAGTGTAAAACAGTCATCATGAGCCAAACTTTATATGAGCCTCGGTATGATATATGGGCTATATTATACCATTGCAAAGACGCCTTAGCGATCAAAGAGCAGGGTGCCCAATTATGAAAGGGAACCAATGAATTTTTTTATGCAACGGAACAGATATTTCGCAAATAATAATGATTCAGCTCTACAAATCTAATTAGACAATAAATACGGATACATTAGAAACAACCATTGCAGTCCAAAACTATTTCTTAAACATCAGAAGTGTTGTTAAAATTCAAATATCGCCAATTCAAACAAATATAAATTTTAACTAAACCAAAATGATTTGACCAAAATCAATGGGTATTAATCAAATCCAGTTAGATACCAATGATTTTAAGAGTGTATCGTCTTCATGAATTTTACATGTTAAATGTGCTAATTATTTCCGGTGTGTATTGAATACTTTCCTATAAATGCATGTCTTGTAATAGCCAAGATATACAGTAATGCCCTAAACAATCGACTCCTTAACCACAGCAGAATTATGGATAATTTTCAGGATTTAGTCGGAAATGTGGCAACAAGCCATATTTCCGACTAAATCCTGAAAAGTTACCCATAATTCTACTGTGTTTAAAGAGTCGATTATTTGGGGCATTACTGTAACATTGGCATTTAAATTGGCGTCGGGCAGATTCTAGTATACTTTTCTCCACGAAAAAACCCTATTCAAGAAAATAATGATTCAAGCATATAACCGGTACCCTGGTGCGAAAGGGGTTGTCTTTTTTTTTGCCACGATTCACTAAAATGAAGGACGTATATACATCGATTAAAATAAGATTTATTACAAGCGATTGTCATTTAGAAAAATAGAAAAACATACATGTGATTAGAATATAAAACAATGTCATGGCTAAATAAAAATCATTAGGATAGAAACACACTTACAACAGAGTTGACTGTTTTGCCAAGATTCAATAACATGAAGGATATGCATGCACATCGATAAATAAAATAAGATTCTTACAAAGGAGTGTCATTTAGAAAAATAGAAAACATGTATGTGAACTATAATATAAAGCGCACAATTGCATGGCTAACAAATTCATTAGGATTGAAACACGCTTAGAGCAGAGTTGCCTGTTTTGCCAAGATATATTCCCTAAAATTAAGGATAGGCACATAGATACAAAAATAAGATTTGTTACAAGTTAAAGTCATTTAGAAATATAGCAAACATACATGTGAATTATAATATAAAGCAATGGCATGGCTAAAAATAATTAGGATATAATAACACACCCTCTACATATACACAATTAGCCCCCGTGGGAATCAGTACATTTCGCCATACGCTTAACATAAACGTTTCCGGTGCTCATAAACCAATAAAGTCCACACTTCAGTTATTGGCTGATGAACGCTCGTTGCATGCGCTTTTGGGAGACTGTGTTGGAATTGAACAATATGTTACTTACAATTGTTTTTGTAGTTTTGGAAAGTTGTTCAAATGATTAATGTTCTGTTAAATTGTACTGGTGTATGATTATAAGAAATGACTTGCAGATCGATTGGGGTCATTGGTTTCGACCGGCAGAGTAATTAAAGGTACTCAATACCGATCAGAGGGTCCTATATTACTATTTCTTTGGCTTTGGGGGTAAAAAATCATTGATTCGAGTCGAGGAACCTACCAATCAACGCTCAGGGTGATCAGATATCGATATTTGAAGTTTCGTTATTTCTATTCTTTCTGTCCCAGAACACTGTCAAAATTGCGTTATTATTACCACTTGATTTTAGAGTTATCCATCCTTGTCTGTTTGAATAGTGTTTTGGTGTACACATCTCGAGCAGATTACGAAGTTAAGGGCAATTATTAGTACTCATCTCGAGAAAATAACAAATTTAAAAAATCAATATCTAATAACTCTGAGCTTTGTTTGATGGGTTCCTCGACTCGAATCAAATATGTTTTACCCCCAAAGCCAAAGAAATAGTAATATAGGACCCTCCGATCGGATTGTTGTTGTTGGAATCTGTTGAGATGGGGACCCTCTGATCGGATTGAGTACCTTTAAACAAAGTTTTGTGAATCCATTCGGGATTCACGCACTTTGTTTAATTACTCTACCGGTCAAAATCCAATGAAACCCCAATCGATGTGAAAGACATTTTCAAAGAAACACGCTTACATTAGTATGCAACTAATGCTTTGTATGTACACTTATATACCACTATATGCAATACACATGGCAGAACCCACGAGGGGCATCTCTGAAAGTGGAGCAGTGAGTCTGATAGACTACGCCTCAAAGCCATGGATTTCTATGTCATATAACAATATGTCCGTTCATAGATACGTATACACGCGAATATGGTGGTGTGGAGTGGATAACACGTCTAAATCAAATCCTGCCTAAACTCAAACCAACGGCAGGTCGTCCATGTTGTCATTAACAATGCAACGATTAACATGCAGTATGCATGTAGCGGTTATACAAATAACGGTTAACATGCAGGTAGCAGGTAGCGGTGCACGAGTATATGAATGTAGCGGTTAATATTATATCTCGATTTCGTCGTCAGTCACCATATTGAGCAGCTTATGCTTCACTTCCACGTGACGTA
The DNA here is from genome assembly GCA_032622095.1 of Siphonodentalium dalli. Lineage (NCBI taxonomy): Eukaryota > Metazoa > Mollusca > Scaphopoda > Gadilida > Siphonodentaliidae > Siphonodentalium > Siphonodentalium dalli. The sequence goes on from CP136065.1 coordinate 32,366,794, forward strand.
GGACTCGATTGGGAGAGCACTGGTGCACGTGACGACATCCGGGTGGCCTAAATTTAACCGTGTTGAACACTTGGTCCGGGCCGTGCTCTATTGCCGCGAGTTTACTCTCCGGAATAAGCTCCTTTGACGACGAAGCGCCTGATGAGTAACTGTTAAATGAGTTCATTCTTGGTGGTAGGTAGTTACATGGAACATACACACAGCTGTCCTGGCACCCATCCAGTTTATAAGCCACATCAAGTTCTCTGGGCACAGCGGATCTAAATGACGTCACCCCTTCTTCTACCACTGATGCAGGACCATGTCCGGAGTTCACATTTCCTTCGGTTCGATTTATTTCTACGGTCTTTTTTCTGTTCCTAATTATTCTGAACACCACAGCGATCAGGGCCAGCCACAGAATGCTGAGAACTGCAAGGAATCCCAGCATGATGTGGATATATGGCAGCCATGTTCTTTTGAAATAGGCCGATTCAGCGTGGTTGGGGCTATTTGCTGAATTCTCTCCGATGTGATCCCCATCTACCCTAAACTTGGTCTCCTCTTCCACGCTGCTGACAACATAGTCACTGACCAGTGACAACTCTACGGTGGTCGTCGCATATCGTCTCATTTCTGTGTCTTCTTCGGCCTGTAATAACAACAAAAGACTCATTATGTGACATATGTTATATATTTTGCAATTTAATTGGTAGATCCGTTCTGGACCACACTTCGAACCCATGTTTAGAATGGTTGTACGCAACTTAACTCGATAAAAGGGTTTTGTTTATGTCTCTGCAGCCGGCGTGGTCCGAGCCGTCTGAGCTAGACAAGAATGACGCGGGTTAGAATCCTGACATGGGCGAAAATCGGGACCCATTTCAAGCTTGATCTGAGTTGAAGGACATGACCATGTCGATCAGAACACAGCATACGGTACCCTTTCTATACTAAATACTCATTGACGTCATATCCCTTATAGGACCATGTAGGTCGTTCGTTGCACTTATTATGTGAACATTTATATAGGACTCCTTCTGCGCTTTTATTATCTGTCGTCTGCTTATTTTTCCTAAAATCTTGTTAAAGAATATATGAAGTTTTTTTTAAAATTGTTATAGAATGTAAGAAAATTTTATAAAATAATTATGAATTTTTTTAAAGAATGTAAGAAGAAATGATAAAAAATGTTTAAAAAATGTAAAAGAAAATTTGATAACAATAGTGGTTGGGCCAATGCATTCTCTGGTGGACTCGCATATATAAGAAAATGCATTGGCACAGGTCTTTAAATGACTTTAATGTTGCGATAGCGCAGCTACCGTCATGCAAGGCTTAAAAAACCAGAATCACGGGTACCAGAAAAAAGCACATGACATTCTCAAACATAAAACAACTATCAGAACTGACCTTAATTGTGATTAATACGCTGCTGTCACCACCCCATCCCATGTCATTGACTCGCGAGAGTAGAGTTATCGAACCTGTACTACTGTTGACCATGAACCAGCTGGTATATCGAAATGGATTCACTGTAAATGAGATATCTATGCGATTGGTTGATTTTTGGAGTTAATCGTCGGTTCAACCACTAGGCCATATCTCGACATTGTCAGCAGATTACCATCTATTTGCGTTGATCACAAATCCGCACCTATCGGGGTTAGAACCAGCTTCACTGCAGATGACGGCCGAATGCACCATGCACATTACCGACTGATCAACCGGGGGCCCCATTGGGAGATATGTTCTATTCAGTTTTTTCAAGTTCGGATTGGCTCATACGCTGTATATCATTATGGCTGAGTAAACGTACATGTAGCTATGTTTGGGAGCTTATATGTGACCCGCCATATCAAATGCAGTCGTAAGTCGGGATTTTTTTTACCATGTGCCAATGCATTCTCTTATATATGCGAGTCGACCATAGGTCCCCTCGCACATATAAGAGAATGCATTGGCCTAACAATTTTTATCATTTTTTTAGAATAAATGTTTCTTACAATTTTTAGGACATAAAATAAAAAACATCCATTACCCTGCAGGCAGCCCCGCACATATATAGAAGCATATAGAAGAGTGTCGTCTGCTCATGTTTGTCTGGGACTCTGTATGGGTGAAATTATAAAATTGTTAAAGAATACAAGAAAAAATTATTAAAATTGTAAAAAAAACCATAGTCAGAAATGGTAACGCCCTCAAGATCATATTATTAGACATATATATAAATGATATATAATTATATTGGTTTCATGAATGCACCACCTCAGAATTCAGTTAACACAACTAATCCTTCAAATTGTACAACTATTCATATTTATTATATACGTAGATAGTCATATTGTATTTTGATTGGATGAAACGCGATCACGTGTCAGAGAGTAGTTTTGATCATTGCCTGACAAGCGAACTATCGCCCGGACTATATTCTTCGATCTAATACACGCCGTATGACTTCATGATTGGCATGATGCGATAATTCTGCCTGCTGACGTCAGCATTGCCGCGAGGCGAGGATTGTGGCAAGCGAACAATCGACCGAGCTATAGTCTTCGACTTATTTATTCCCCGGCTGACGTCATGGCTGGCACGCGGTGAGAATTGTGTCATATATATAGCCTGCATTGCTGTTGAGATAGCTATTTTCCCTAGAGGTTGTGTCCTGAACAGCAAGCAGGAATATTGGCATGGGCCCGTGGCTTCGGTCAATAGTCCTGCATGCTTGATGTTCAAACGACACCACATCTGGTAAAATAGACAATAGTTCTCAGTATTGCACACCAAGGCAGATTATATGTGTGTGATATAAGAGTGTTTGAGGCATACCGTCAATGCTCAGATAATTAACCTACCAGAGTCTAAAGAGAAGAATATCGTAGCATTCAGAGAGTCTCCATCCACGGCTCTTATGGAAGCTGGTTGCAGATCCAGTTCTGTGCCCTATTATATGTAATAAAATATTCCAGCATGCATATGTGTAAATAATTGTGGGATTAATAATCAGATTCCAATAAAAAAAACATTTCTTCCAAAGAAGCTTCAGCTATCAGAATCGATTAATTACCAAAACTAATGCGAGCCACTGTCAATTTTCCAAAACGTGTTACATATCAACATTATGTTCAACTTGGTATCGAGTCGGCTCGTCGAATATTTGCTAGGCCGCCAAATATTCCAGGTGGTGAAAAATAACATATTAAAAAAAAACGATATCTAATAACTCTGAGCTTTGATGGGTTTGTTCCTCGATTCGAACAAATATTGTTTACCCCCGAATCCAAATAAATAGTAATTGACGAGCGTTAACCCTTTACCCAACAAAACGGCCAAATAAAGCTTCAACAGCCTAAAATATCTTCGGTCTGTCTCAATAACACCATACAAATATGGATATCATTGGAACCGGTTCATTGACCACATTGTGATGGTTACAGTCATGCCCTGTGCCAATGCATTCTCTTATATATGCGAGTCGACCATAGGTCGCCTCGCATATATAAGAGAATGCATTGGCCTAAAACAATTCTTTTTTTTAACACTTTTTACCATTTTTTCTTATATTCTTTAACAATTTTGTAATTTTTTCTAACATTTTTTAACAATTTTTATAATATTTTTCTACATTCTTTGACAATTTTATCATTTTTAATATGTTAAGCCAATGCATTCTCTTATATATGCGAGGCGACCTATGGTCGACTCGCATATATAAGATAATGCATTGGCACAGGGCCGTTCTGTTGGGTAAAGGGTTAATTCGGATTATGTATCTTTAAAGACACTCACATTATTCGATATATGAAGAGTAAGTTATTATTCGATATATGAAGAGTAAGTAATTATTCGATATATGAAGAGTAAGTTATTATTCGATATATGAAGAGTAAGTTATTATTCGATATATGAAGAGTAAGTTATTATTCGATATATGAAGAGTAAGTTATTATTCGATATATGAAAAGTAAGTTATTATTCGATATATGAATAGTAAGTTATTATTCGATATATGAAGAGTAAGTTATTATTCGATATATGAAGAGTAAGTAATTATTCGATATATGAAGAGTAAGTTATTATTCGATATATGAAGAGTAAGTTATTATTCGATATATGAAGAGTAAGTTATTATTCGATATATGAAAAGTAAGTTATTATTCGATATATGAAAAGTAAGTTATTATTCGATATATGAAGAGTAAGTTATTATTCGATATATGAAAAGTAAGTTATTATTCGATATATGAAAAGTAAGTTATTATTCGATATATGAAGAGTAAGTTATTATTCGATATATGAAGAGTAAGTTATTATTCGATATATGAAGAGTAAGTTATTATTCGATATATGAAGAGTAAGTTATTATTCGATATATGAAGAGTAAGTTATTATTCGATATGTGAAGAGTAAGTTATTATTCGATATATGAAAAGTAAGTTATTATTCGATATATGAAGAGTAAGTTATTATTCGATATATGAAAAGTAAGTTATTATTAGATATATGAAAAGTAAGTTATTATTCGATATATGAAGAGTAAGTTATTATTCGATATATGAAGAGTAAGTTATTATTCGATATATGAAGAGTAAGTTATTATTCGATATATGAAGAGTAAGTAATTATTCGATATATGAAGAGTAAGTTATTATTCGATATATGAAGAGTAAGTTATTATTCGATATATGAAGAGTAAGTTATTATTCGATATATGAAGAGTAAGTTATTATTCGATATATGAAAAGTAAGTTATTATTCGATATATGAAGAGTAAGTTATTATTCGATATATGAAAAGTAAGTTATTATTCGATATATGAAGAGTAAGTTATTATTCGATATATGAAAAGTAAGTTATTATTCGATATATGAAGAGTAAGTTATTATTCGATATATGAAAAGTAAGTTATTATTCGATATATGAAGAGTAATTTATTATTCGATATATGAAGAGTAAGTTATTATTCGATATATGAAGAGTAAGTTATTATTCGATATATGAAGAGTAAGTTATTCGATATATGAAGAGTAAGTTATTATTCGATATATGAAGAGTAAGTTATTATTCGATATATGAAGAGTAAGTTATTATTCGATATATGAAGAGTGAGTTATTATTCGACATATGAAGAGTAAGTTATTATTCGATATATGAGTAAGTTATTATTCGATATATGAAGAGTAAGTTATTATTCGATATATGAAGAGTAAGTTATTATTCGATATATGAAGAGTAAGTTATTATTTGATATATGAAGAGTAAGTTATTATTCGATATATGAAGAGTAAGTTATTATTCGATATGTGAAGAGTAAGTTATTATTCGATATATGAAGAGTAAGTTATTATTCGATATATGAAGAGTAAGTAATTATTCGATATATGAAGAGTAAGTTATTATTCGATATATGAAGAGTAAGTTATTCGATATATGAAGAGTAAGTTATTATTCGATATGTGAAGAGTAAATTATTATTCGATATGTGCAGAGTAAGTTATTATTCGATATATGAAGAGTAAGTTATTATTCGATATATGAAGAGTAAGTTATTATTCGATATATGAAGAGTAAGTTATTCGATATATGAAGAGTAAGTTATTATTCGATATATGAAGATTAAGTTATTATTCGATATATGAAGAGTAAGTTATTATTCGATATGTGAAGAGTAAGTTATTATTCGATATATGAAGAGTAAGTTATTATTCGATATATGATGAGTAAGTTATTATTCGATATATGAAGAGTAAGTTATTATTCGATATATGAAGAGTAAGTTATTATTCGATATATGAAGAGTAAGTTATTATTCGATATATGAAGAGTAAGTTATTCGATATATGAAGAGTAAGTTATTATTCGATATATGAAGAGTAAGTTATTATTCGATATATGAAGAGTAAGTTATTATTCGATATATGAAGAGTAAGTTATTATTCGATATATGAAGAGTAAGTTATTATTCGATATATGAAGAGTAAGTTATTATTCGATATGTGAAGAGTAAGTTATTATTCGATATATGAAGAGTAAGTTATTATTCGATATATGAAGAATAAGTTATTATTCGATATATGAAGAGTAAGTTATTATTCGATATATGAAGAGTAAGTTATTTAAATCCCGCTAATGAAATGATAAATATCAATAAATGAGAATGGAACCGATTGAGCATTGTTTTCTCCGGGCGTCGACATTTACTCATTATGGTATATATTTGTCAGAACATTATTTAAGCAAATTATTACATGATTTCTTCTGTTTTATTTTGCTGAAGGTGTCACTATCATCACGCGACTTGCGGTTGAGTACCTAGCTTAATAGTTCGTGCAGTCGAGTACCCATCTTAATATTTCGAGCAGTTGAGTACCGATCTTAATATTTCGTGCAGTCGAGTACCCATCTTAATAATTCGTGCAGTCGAGTACCCAGATTAAAATTTCGTGCAGTTGAATACCCAGCTTTATATTTCGTGCAGTTGAGTACCTATTTTAACGAATCAGTGCGGTTGAGTACCTCGCTTTACGAAATATCACAGCTAAACGAGATTCCCGATATAGTCTGCTAAATTGCTTTTATTTTTGGAGAATTCCAATGTCCAAAACAAAATGAAAATGAAAGCTGGTGTAACATAAAGTCTAAAAAATACTTACAAATGTTATCCTTACAATTAAATCGTTCGATGGTATAGGCCTATATAAAATTTCCCTTTGTATCGTGTGATCCCAGTTCGAGATTTCGTAAAGCAATGTACTCAACCGCACTGATTCGTTAAATGCCCACTTAATTTTCGAGTCACCGATTATGTTTTTTTATAGTGCCTTGATATACGGTTTTAATAACAATCTATGCCATAAAATATGATTAAAATACTATAATTCATCACCAGTTGAAACGTCTGAAATTATAAACACACCCCCCGTCATGGCTTCCAGAATGCAACATAATTCAAACTAAAAATGTATTTTTAAAGGAAGTGAATAACTCTATCTTTAAAATATAGAGTTACTCCCCCTCCATTGAATCTAATACACTTTGCATAACACAACCAGATTAAACCTAAGCACACAACACGTCGGTAACTAAACAAAAACAACATGTTCACAGTTTATTACACCATGCAGATAAGTTGATAATACTATGTTTTGGAGCTTCCTCTTTCAAATGGTATATAATACGGCATATATTTTTATATATGTGATCTGGGGGGTCGAAAATTAAGTTGTCCTTTAAGCGAGGTACTCGAACGCACGGAATATTTTTTCTGGGTACTCAACCGCACGTCGCGTGATGATAGTGACCACTGTGACCCCTTCAGCTTTAGGCTGAGCCAATAATGTAGGGCAACGTGAGTGCAACCATTATGCAAATAAGTTAATGTGAAAATATGCAGCCCCCCCCCCCGTATCTCAGCATCCTCAACAGTGTCTGTATTTTATCTTTCATTGGGTTTGTTGACTCTGGTGTTACAGTACATTGCTTCAACATGCCGAATCTCGCCATGCACCAGATTATTGTTAACCCTTTACCCAACAGAAGGGCCCTGTGCCAATGCATTCTCTTATATATGCGAGTCGACCATAGGTCGCCTCGCATATATAAGAGAATGCATTGGCTTAACACATTAAAAATTATAAAATTGTTAAAGAATGTAAGAAAAAATGGTAAAAAAAGATTTTTTTTAGGCCAATGCATTCTCTTATATATGCGAGGTGACCTATGGTCGACTCGCATATATAAGAGAATGCATTGGCACAGGGTATAACTATAACCATCACAATGTGGTCAATGAGCCGGTTCCAATGATATCCATATTTGTATGGTTTTATTGAGACAGACCGAAGATATTTTAGGCTGTTGAAGCTTTATTTGGCCGGTTTTGGCCGGTTTGTTGGGTAAAGGGTTAATGAATGTAAGTAAGGTTCAGAGCACAATAATTGTTCTTTACCAGAATCAATCGAGTCGAATACGAGATTTGTTCTGGTAAAGAACTATTCGCGTGTTCTGACCGACTTAGAGCACAATTGATCCCACATAATGCAATAAACTGGAAATGTGCCGTGCGCTGGCCGCGATTGGACACAATAGCCGGTTAGCCACGCCCAAAAACGTGATTAACATGAACTGAATGTGAATAGATATGTCCGAAACAACACGGACTGTTCCCAATTTGAAGCGCCCGTGCGATTTGTTTGTTATGAGTTGCGGGTGCCTAACAATGGGATAACCATTGAACTATTCCTTCGCCAGCCTTTGGAATTGGTGTGCTTTACCAAAAATTAGGGAACGATTGCAACAATGGGATTGTGCTCTAAGTAAGGTTTAGAGCACAAGAATTGTTCTTTACCAGAATCAATCGAGTCGAATACGAGATTTATTCTGGTAAAGAACTATTCGCGTGTTCTGACGGACTTAAAGCACAATTGATCCCACATAATGCAATCAACTGGAAATGTGCCATTGAGCGTGTTTTGACCACGACGAACAATCCGTGCGCTGGCCGCGATTGGACACAATAGCCGGTTAGCCCCGCCCAGCAACGTGATTAGCATGCACTGATCGCCGTTGAATGTGAATAGATATGTCCAAAACAACACGGACTGGTACCACTTTGAAGCGCCCGTGCGATGTGTCTGTTATGAGTTGCGTGTGCCTAACAATGGGATAATCACTGAACTGTATTCCTTCGCCAGCCTTGGGAATTCGTGTGCTTTACGAAAAATCAGGGAACGATTGTAACAATGGGATTGTGATCTAAGAAAAAATAATAAGTTTTTTTCTCGTGTTCTTCTTTGTCATAATAACAATCGTTGTGGGATTGTTCAGCTCTACCCATCGTCAACGCATTGAGCAGCCAAAAGGGGAACATTTTCAATAAATTCCCGGTATTAACAACGATCTAATATCGATAATATATAGAAAAATAAGTAATTTGAGTCGAAGATGTATTCTGGAAACGTTCAGGTTAATAGGTTATTTTAAATTCAAAGTTAATGCTTTGATATAAATTTAATTTATGACTGGAGCTATACATTCAATTACGAATTTTTTCGTATACAAGACGTAATCAAATTATTTAACGGATACTGGATTGGGCAACGCGTGGCACACATGATCGTGTAATAAATTAGGTTGATACGGGGCGTAAACTCAAGCCACTCACTGACTAGTGATTATACAATAACTTAAATTAGCATATGAGACTAGTATGCATATAATATAACATTTGTCTGATACATCTGCTTGAACACTGCACACAAATTACTGGACAATTAACAACAATTTTTATTTTCGCATTCCGGCTAATCTGCTATCAGTAACATTACTCAACAGACTTTCAAATAATGGAGATCGGGTTACCTCATTCTACGACTCGGAGACTATAGAAACAAACAACAACATTTGAGTACAGCATCCCTTTAATCGAGGTTCACGATTATATAGCGATTGATATTAAATCGCAATAACACGTGGCACGCGAGGTCAGGATTATTGACCAAATAACGGAGACGTTTGAAGAGGTGCTTTTAAAGAGTCCACGCCGACGTACCTGCCTTAAAAGTGATAATTATATTCCACGCCGACGTACCTGCCTTAAAAGTAATAATTATATTCCACGCCGACGTACCTGCCTTAAAAGTAATAATTATATTCCACGCCGACGTACCTGCCTTAAAAGTAATATTTATATTCCACGCCGACGTACCTGCCTTAAAAGTAATATTTATATTCCACACCGGCGTACCTGCCTTAAAAGTAATAATTATTTTTGTGAACTTTACATTCTACGTGTTTTGATATCAGTATTCCAGTTCCAGATGAGCGGCTGCATCCGAAAGAACACAATCTTTGTTCACAGTTCATTGAATTTGAAAGGTTTCGAGCGTCGTATTATTTCGTAAATGTATGTTTGTTGTAGGAATATTGTGATCAAAAATATATTTCAAAATGTGGCGCTTTTTATGGAGGCCCAAGCCATTACAATTAAGAGATGCGATTTTTAACTTATCCATTGAAGAAGGGTGTTGTTTTTCAAAAAATACAGTTGTATAAGTTCTCTGGTAACTGTTATAGGGAATACGGTTATTTCGACTTTAGCAACGTTTATGCCCGGAGATGATGTGCCAAACTATTTAACGGGTATGCGCTATCCAAGAGAGAGACATCGCCACCGACATCATCAATCGATGATCATTAAGTGTATTGCGGAATGTTGAACTTCCAGTGCCTAATTAATCGAAAAACAGTTGCAATTAAGTAATGCACTAATCTTGCAGGCCGCATATCGACCTATTACGCTCACGCAATCGTCTTACGTGATTAAAAGGTAAATTGAATGCAACGTGCTCACGTTGCGTCCAACCTTGGCATGCATATCGAAGAATCTGACCTTAACTGCATCACAAAGTCTTCAGCCGTCGGATTAAACTTAGCAATTAAAACAAATTATCGCTCGCCGTTTTCACGTTTCGGTTATCAAAATAGGTCGATAAATTAAATTAAATCCAACCTTGGCGTATCGACGTGGAAGAATCTGATCTCAATTCCACCATTTTCAGCCTTCAAATTATACCTTGTAATTATCTAGGTTATCAAAATAGGTCGATAAATATACGAAACACGTTATAACTGCGTGTACTATTAATTGAGCTACATATAAGCCATATAATTTCATCAGTTGTTCCAACTTTCCGCATATAAGTAAGAGTGACAGACGCTCTTTACGTTTATCAATAACTTTCTTTTGCAGATTGAGACTTCAATGTTATAATGACCCCGACTCGATGTGAAGCGCTGACCCTCTGGTCGTGCACAGCTAACGTACGTACACCTGACGTAACGTGTAGTTTACAATAGAGTGCGGTTGACAATTTCGAGCGGGTACACTTTTTTTCAGAAACAAATAATATATATCCCTTACTGCTGAGTGTTTGACACGCCAAGAACTATAAACGTATTTATTTATATTCCCTGTGGATGTTTTGAAAAAATAAGTTCCCTATCCTCTGGCGCTCCTTTCTACCATGCATGTCGTTATAAACTTATGAGTATTTAATATGTGGCGTCACCGAATGCTTACATCGTTGCATATAATGGTAGATGCTTAAATAAATAAATAAATTTTTTTTTTATAATTTACATACGCATATGAATTGACAGCCCTTATAATAATCTGACCTTCCGAATATCGGACCTTCGGAGTATCGGACCTACGTAGTATTGGACCTTCGGACTATTGGGCCTTCTGAATATCGGACCTTCTGAATATCGGACCTTCGGGGTATCAAACATTCGGAATATTAGGTCTTCGGAATATAGGATCTTCGGAGTATTGGATCTTCGTAATATGGGACCTTCGGAGTAATGGGACATTCGGAGTATTGGACCATCGGAATATCGGACCTTCAGAATAAAAGGTTGACACCGTATCAACGGCTGTGCATTAGTTGGAATTTAAGCTTCGATATATACACGCATATCGTGCTGTGACTGTCACGATGAGGCATCTCGTATACTGGTGCAATCAAGTCCGACTATAGCATCAAGTATGGCTATATATAGTAGAAATGTGGGTCAAGTTAATTTTAGTTATGTCAAATACCCATTTATGTGGGGCATAACCCATTTGTCTTGAAAATTTAAACTTCTTAGATACTTTGTTCAACTGACAAGTATCAAAAACCTTCCGCCTCTGACGCAGAGGGTCCGAAAATTTGATCCAGTTATAGAGTGAGTAGAACCGTTGGAAATTCATTATAGGCCTAGTTGCCCTTATCAAATGAAAACAAATGATTTGATGACGTTTATATAAATAGGAAAATGTTGTTGAGATCGTCGTGACGATGATGGCGGTTGCTAATGTCATGAGAGGTTGCACATCGACCGATTTGGGTTGGCCTCTTGACTTGATTGTGCCAACCGTATACTGTGCGACAAAAGTTCTCGCATCTCAAAAATATTCGCTCCTCGTATTATGTGAACAAAATTGGTGACGTCACATATCAGAAAGCCTATGTACGAAACAATGCTTTGTTTCGTTAATAATTGGCGATATCATAATATCAGATATAGTCAATATACGACCCAATTATAAAGCGTCCGGAGAGTACTGTTTGATTTTAGATGCGAAAACATGGCGTATCCTTGGTTACTTACGGAAGTCGTGTGTACGTAGAAATCGTAGATGGAAAGATTGTATGGTAGTTAATTACGTGGTTAACGCAATCGTGACACAGTGCATGAACAAACAAGAAAACCATAGTCAGAAATGGTAACGCCACCAATATCATATTATTAGCCATAAATATAAATTATAATATAATTATACTATAAACTAGCTTTCAAATTTTATGTGGGAAATTTGCATACTTCCATATTTCAAGTTTTCCCGTTTCTCGTGTTATACATTATATTCTTCAAACTGTCTTCTGTGTTACACAAGCTGATGGACCCGGCTGTTTCCCATCTGATTTCCGGCGAAAGGCGCGATTTGACCTTGAATTGAATATTTCGAAAGTCAAGGTCAGGTCAGGGTCATGATTTGACCCGTCCAAAACACCCCCACCCCGGAGAAAAATACCCCAAGGTATCAAATTTCGTCGAAATCCGTCCGTTTTACCCCACTTGACCTTTAATTAACAATTTTGAAGGTCAAGGTAAGGTCGGAGTCATGATTTGACCCGTCCAAAACACTCCCCCGACAAAAGTACCCATAGGTATCAAATTTCGTCGAAATCCATCCGTTTTACCCGATTTGACCTTTGATTGACCACATTGAAGGCCAATGTCACGTCGAGGTCATGATTTGACCCGTTCAAAACACTCCCCGGACAAAAGTATCCCTAGGTATCAAATTTCGCCGAAATTCGTCCGTTTTACCCAAATTGACCTTGCATTGACAGTTTTAAAGGTCAAGATCAGGTCGGGGTCACGATTTGACCCGTCCAAAACACTTCCCGGACACAAATATCCTTAAGTATCAAATTAAGTTGAAATCTATGGAAAGCCGAAGAGGACATGTTAGTTGCTAATTGCTAGATATACGACGCACGACTTGTCGCGGGTTTTTAAAGGTGTTTCAAACTAGGAGATAGAAGTATTCTGCGTTTCAAATGGTGATGAATTATAGTATTTTATTAAAATTTTATGGCATAAATTGTTATTAAAACCGTATATACTATAACAAAAATCAATGACTCGAAAATTAAGTAGGCCTTTAAACAAAGTCACAATTGCAGTTAGGCTCATCTCATACTCGTCTATTCCGCGATATTCTGCTGCGCAGTTTGTTATAGTCTCCAGTATTCATTGAGCGTTATAGCCCCACTGTTATCATTCGCCTTTAGCAGGCGTACTCTTGCCTCAGATTATTGAGATATTAGGTCACACGTAATGACATTAAATCGCATGGAAACATAGCAATTGTGTGGGCTGCTTGGCGTGAATATGTAATGAGAAATAAGGTCATACGTAATGACATTAAACTCAAGAAAACCCGCGAAAACAAAACAAAATCACATTTAATGTTTTAAGTTATTTCCTTCATAAAAAGAATCTTCGTGACAATGAACCCTCTCAATACTTTAGAATATAGAATTAACCTTAAAATAACAAAAACCTTCGGAATAGAGACCCTTCGGAATAACGAACCTTCGGATTGGTGAACCTTCGGAATAGCGAACATTCAGAGAAATTTCGGAATAGTGGACCTTCAGGATAGTGAACCTTCGGAATAGAGACATGCCCCCAATATTCATATTATATGCCCAGAGTTCAAAGGTATGGGCCCATAAAATTCTAAATTTGGCCCTTAAAATATTGAACCCCAAATTGGAGCCCGCACAGAACAGCACTTAAGTCAACTGTACCTGTGTCATGTCCCAATGCAGGAGGGTCCATATATACCACAACATTCATATTATATGCCAAGAATTTAAAGGTATGGGCCCACGTGATCACATTAAATCTCAAGAAAACCCGCGAAAACAAAACAAAATCACATTTAATGTTCTAAGTTATTTCCTCCTGTATCTGTATCGGTATGCGCACAGGATCAGTTCGGATGTGAGCGCACACTCCATAAAAAGAATCTTCGTGATAATGAACCCTCTCAATACTTTAGAAAAGAGAATTAACCTAAAAATAACAAAAAACCTTCGGAATAGAGAACCTTCGGAATAGCGAACCTTCGGAATAGTGAACCTTCGAAATAGCAAGTATTCAGAATAGAGAACCTTCGGAATAGTGGACCTTCGGGATAGCGAACCTTCATAATAGAAACATGTCCCCACAATTACACCGGTGACGTAAACACATGTGCTAATATTTGTTGGACTATCGTGACTCTATCGGTACGGTTTATACTCAAATACCTAACCATATAATACTTTCGCCCAGTGGATTATCGATCGTCCGCTCGAACATGAAAAACTGTAATACAGCTTACACCACCTTGTGGCGTAATAAAACTATCCACGATTTTGTTGGGTCCGATTCCTCCACTTATAAGATTGGATTGTGGTCGTCTAAACGTTAACTTAAACAGTATGAAAATGGCTGTGATCATGGGAAATATTTCCAAAACATATGAAGCCGGTATATCAACATTTCGTGTATTAATTTGTCAACCTATCTGATATAAATCCTTCCAAATTGCGTATAAATAGAAGTTGGAAGCCTGAATGATCCATATCTGTTTAACAAATGATAGAAAGGGCATAAATAAATAAGTTTAGAGATCTAAAAGAGCCGTGCCCGTTTAATATACTTAGGTTACCGGCGATGTGTCCATATCCAAAGTTGCCCAGTATGACGTCACAAGGCAAGGCATGGTGGTAGCTGAACAGTGTGGATAAATGAAAGCTGGCCCCAGATCGTCCACATCAACAACCGTTATCAGGAGCGTCGCATGCGCAGTGAGATGCTTCCGGAGTCCATTATCCTAGTGGATATATACATACAATGGTTTATTTTACTCAAACCATAGGAGAATACATGTACATTGTTTCGATAATTTACATGCATGCACCGTGTATGATGAAAACAACGTTATTGTATTTGATTATGTGTAAAGACATGATATAACACGACAGAGGCAATACGAATATAATTAATGATCCAATGTCACACGTAAACTGTTAGAATATTACCCGTGCGGTACATGTGGACAATCACATATTTTGGATATTGTGGTCAACTATAGGTGACATAGATAACACAATTAGGTATATTAGGTACGTTAGGATTTAATGTCTTATAAAGCATCTTACATGTTATACTGCGGATGTACAATGTGATGTATACGTGCATGGAAATGCTACAGCGCAGTTAAACGGTTCAGGTGAATGAAATTAAATTTCTATCTTAAATGTGTGTTGTTGCCGATTACGAAAGATCGGACATCAATCCCGTACTTTAAAGGCCCACTTAATTTTCGAGTCTCTGAGTCTCCGATTATTTGTTTTATAGTAACTTGATATACGGTTTTAATAATAATATATGCCATAAAATATGATTAAAATACTATAATTCATCACTATATGAAACATCTGTGTCTCAGAAGATGCCCACAGAGAAATTGAAAACTGCAGAAATCATAGAAAGACCCCCCCCCCCTCTGGCACCCAGAATGCAACAAAATTCAAACCTTTTCAATGAAAGGGGAAGAACTCTATCTTTTATATATAGAGTTATTCCCCCTGCATTGAAAATAATACTGATTTTTACATTAATCTTGATGACAAATAGCCTTGGCAACTCAACAAATACAACATCTTGACAGTTTATTACACCAGATAAGTTGATAATACAATGTTTTGGGGCTTCCTCTTCAAGTTCAATTGGTATATAATATGGCATATATTTTATATAAAGTAATCTGGGGGTTCGAATATTATGTGGGCCTTTAAAACGAATCACCATTTACATGTGTTTATAAATCTGGAGATCAGATTCAGCTATAATAGTTTCTAAATTTCCATCAGCCCAATCATACGGGAGGCAGAGTCCACTCATACTATTCCTCGCATGATCGGTCGGCTTCTCCCGGAGTCCATTATCCTGGTGGATGTATAGATAAAGCGAATCGACCTGCATGGATGTATTCGATCCTGTGTTCTTATGCGTTTTAGCTGTGAACACAGGTACAATGACGGCCCGCGTTTTGATTATATAATTCCCGCTATACCCATAAAACCTTGGGTGGGGTGGGGGCGGGGCGCAAACATATCGAAGTGACAAAATGGCGCCAATGTGTTTTCTCGTTTCCCGGTCTGCTGTAGGTTCTCGAATCTTGGGACTGCCCCCAAACGCCCCCTCCGGTTGCAGGATCAAGTGAGAGTTAAGACTCTACGAGAATTAGAATTTAAAAAATGCCCGGTAATCATACATGTATCTTGAAGGTTGTTAATGGTCTGTACAACATCAAGAAAGAACAATTCTTCGAATGTGCCCTCTATAGTGCAACACGCGGCCATTCTCTTGAATTCCGGAACAAACGTGTTTCTAAGGACATCCGGAAATACTTCTCGCAGGGAGTTGTATCGTCATGGAATTCTTTACCTTCACATGTTGATGAGGCGAACACATTGATATACTTCAAAGAATAGTTCGGAAATTATCATGTACTACGGTGAACGATATGCATACGACTAACTATACAATAAACGATATTGTTATTAAAGTGATGTGAAACACTCCGGTAGGGTGATACAATATAAATGGAGAATAATCTTGTTCAATGTAGTAATTTTTACAAATATTATATCTAATTTGACAACACACACCTTCGTTCTTATCTATTAATTAAATGCATTGACCCTCGATGGCGAAATCATTTTCGTTAGTTTATCGCCGATAGATGCGTCCCGAATCGAGTAGTAAATATTTACATTTGAGCGCAGTTCAACCGATGTTTTCTGTGGAGTGGAACGGTCAATTTGCTTCAGATTTTCGGCTGGATAGTAACTGAGCAGTTTCACGCACCAGAACAAGTACATAATATGTCTTTAAGGGTAGAAGTAATTTCGATTCATTCCCTAATAGATGATGAAATACTATACATATAGGCTGCATCTAACCGGTGATGTATCCCTAAACACGTTAATTAGTGAAGACTTACAAGTACCTTGCAATTGGCGCTGATGTTGAGGTATAGAAAGGTTGTATAGTTCGTACGTACCTTGGCGCTGATGTTGAGGTATAGAAAGGTTGTATAGTTCGTACGTACCTTGGCGCTGATGTTGAGGTATAGAAAGGTTGTATAGTTCGTAATAAGGGTATCGTAGTCCAGCATCCTCGCCAGTATAACACCCGTTCCATCAGCTGATATATCAAAGTATCTTGACGCATCAGCCTGAAAATGTATGGTCGCGGATTATATCATCCTTGTGAATCAACACCAGCCGTATTCACCGGATGAGAACTTAACCCTTTACCCAACAGAACGGCCCTGTGCCAATGCATTCTCTTATATGTGCGAGTCGACCATAGGTCGCCTCGCATATATAAGATAATGCATTGGCTTAACACATATTAAAAATGATAAAATTGTCAAAGAATGTAGAAAAATATTATAAAAATTGTTAAAAAATGTAAGAACAAATTATAAAATTGTTAAAGAATGTAAGAACAAATGGTAAAAAGTGTTAAAAAAAAGAATTTTTTTAGGCCAATGCATTCTCTTATATATGCGAGGCGACCTATGGTCGACTCGCATACATAAGAGAATGCATTGGCCTAGGGCATAACTGTAACCATCACAATGTGGCCAATGAACCGGTTCCAATGATATCCATATTTGTATGGTGTTATTGAGACAGACCGAAGATATTTTAGGCTGTTGAAGCTTTATTTGGGCGTTTTTGGCCGTTTTGTTGGGTAAAGGGTTAAAGTATAAAGATCCACGGTCCGATTTGACAGCACAAAGCTAATATATATTGAGAACCTTTTCTGTACCAGAAAATAAGTAGAGCGTGGCATTAATTGGCGGTTCTGATAGTCAGATATTGACTTTCAAAAGTGAAAGTTTTATTATTTATTATTTACGACTTTTGTCGGTTACAATTAATTCTGAATTATTCGAGAAAAGAACTGTCTATGTTCATTTGGAAATTGGGTACACCAAGCCAGAATAAATTATAACTGACCAAACACTTAAATAAAAAATTGTTAGATTTAATTACGAAAATATACGCGATGAAGCGGTCCGACCAGCGTAGCGAGGGGATTTAACTCTACCTTACAGCTTGAACAAAGGCACGAACGCTCTTTATGGGAGGTGATTATTGGGAATTTATCAAACGAAAATGTTTTGTTCCAGAAAACAATAAATTAGATATATAGATCGTTTGTTGAACTTCTTATCTGAACATTTCCTTCCAATGTTTATGAATCCTTCTGCTCTTGTATTAGCTTTCATTATCTGAACATCCTTCCAAATGAATAATTGGCCAGTCCAGTGTATATTCTCACAACTGATGGGAGAATCTATTTAGTAAAGGTCAACACAATTTATTTACCTAATGCAGATGAATGGAATGGGCACCGCCTATGCATTACAATGAGGTTCATTGTACTAAACTGTCCTATATCGACACACTATATATGGACGATTTAAGTGTACTAAACATTGGTATATCAGTCTAAAGTTATTAAATATATTGGCAAACCTATTGTGCCCCACTTGGTACCACTAATAGTATTGAGGATATATTGAAAAATCCATGTGCACTACCACACATCCTGAATATTGTATATAGGTATACGAGTGGCCAATTAAACTCTTTTGTCGCTGATAAACTTTATTTAAACATCTATTGGAAAAGTACCAGTCAAACACAATATACAGCAAATTGGACATTCCTCGTGCTACATGCATTTCCAAATGACATGGTACATCGTTTTACGAAATCGCAAGTGGTTCACCGTAAACAAAGATGCTTCTTATCTGGAAGCCATATTATAAGATAGAGTGTCTCCAGTTGTCTCGTATATCGTGGCACCGTGGAACTTGGTACCATGCTATACCAAACAACTGGAGTCAATGTAACATATATACCATGTCGACAATTTTATCAGATATTAGAAACACTCAACCCCCCGCACGATCCTCAATGAAGACTGTACAACAGCAAACAAGAACAAACCCCGCGCACGAGCCTCAATGAAGACTGTACAACAGCAAACAAGAACACACTGAACACTTTGTGCCGGTGTTGACATCTGCTAAAATATTCTGGTTAACTGAGGGGATGTGAGGTATATACCAAAAGTAGACAAAACAACAATCACCACTAAAACATACCAACATGTATCATAAAGTGGAACGCAAAATAAAGATCGTGAATAGCTTGCGGCCAATAGTACAGTCTTGTTGATTTCAGAACGACTCTTCCCCCAATTACCCCATTAAAGTACAGTGATCAAAAGATGAGGTCAAAACTGAATATTTGGCCTCGTACTCTTATGATAGAAATTAGCACACCTGCTGTGAAAAATCATAAGAAAACAAGTCTTCATTGTCGAACAACAAATTATCTATCAATGCCACTCGTTTTGTTTATCATGAATTCTGAATATCCATTTATGTACTTTTGGATCAGAGAATAAAACATATACCAATTAGCTTATATTAACTGTCTTCACTAATACGTGTTTATCGTACGTCTACTTGTATTGGATGATAATCTCCATTTAAAAGCCCACTTAATTTTCGAACCCCGATATTATATAAAATATATGCCATATTATATACCATTTGAAAGAGGAAGCTCCAAAACATTCTATTATCAACTTATCCGGTGTAATAAACTGTGGACATGTTGTTTTTATTGAATTGCCAACGCGTTTTGCCATCAAGATTGAAGTAAATATAAGTATTATTTTCAATGCAGGGGGAATAACTCTATATATTAAAGATAGTGTTTTCCCCCTTCCATTGAACAAGTTTGAATTCTGTTGCATTCTGGGTGCCAGAGGGGGGAAGTCATTCTAGGATTTCAGCAGTTTTATATTTCTCTGTGGGCATCTTCTGAGACACAGATGTTTCAAGTAGTGATGAATTATAGTATTTTAATCATATTTTATGGCATAGATTGTTATTAAAACCGTATATCAAGTCAGGCGTATTTAAATTCTAACCGTTTCATACGGTTTCAAGCATTATCCTAGTGGTTCCCTCAATATTGTTTAGACTCGAGCGGTTTGGACGTTTTTTGTGCGAATTTGGAGTGCTGCAGTTTTCGCAATGGCCAGCACTAATCTTTAGATGAATAGTTTGTTATTCAAATTTCCGATTTTATTATTCATTAAATTTCACATTATACGGTTCGAGGTGGATGGAAAAGTGCATCATTTCAAAATGGTGGTTACTAGCCTGATATTAGGACAACTTCCGGTTTAGTGACCTGGTATATTCTCATACCAGGTGAGTAATTCTGGTCGCTGATTGGTCGGTTTGGATTGGAGACCTGATAAAGGGTGTTACCAGAGTGGTGTAACGTTTACAGAACATTATCAGGACGACGTCTGCAATACGTATATACCGTAGTGACTTGAGTCAGTTTTATGGTATTTTAACGCTCCTATGACTGAAGCTTCCTGAAATTTTGCGAAAACTCTGTACAAATGCATGCTCTTATATATGCGAGTCTCCCATATGGAACATCGCATATTTCAGAGAACGCATTGGCCTAACAATATTTAACTTGAACGCAAATATAAGATAATGGACTGGCGCATGATATTTAATGTTGCACCAGCGAAGCTCCCGTCATGAGAGGGTTAAACTAGCTTGAAATAAATGGATCGGTTCCAGATTCAACGAGCGGTACCCCGTCATACGTACCATGTGTGTAATGTGTGTCTATCAGATCAAAGGATAAGTATAGTCATTTTCCGGGCCACATATAAGTACATATCTCGAGAAATAACAAATTTCAAAAATCGATATCTGATCACTCTGAGCTTTGATGGGTGTGTTCCTCGATTCGAATCCAATATTTTAACCCCCGATGTAAAAGAAATAGTAATTTGCGAGCCTTAAGTCAGATTATGCATCGTTAATCTGCCTTAACTGTGCCAGTGCATTCTCTTATATATGCGAGTCTCCCATAGGGAACCTCCCATATATAAGAGAATACATGGCCTAACAACATTTAACTTTACCTTATATGCCATGCATTCTCTTATATATGCGAGGCTCCCTATGGGTGACTCGCATATATAATAGAATGCATTGCATGGCACAGTGTCTTTATTGCTGCACAAGCGCAGCTCCATTCACGAAAGGGTTAATATTTGCATGTTTAGGCTAGAAGGAACTTCATAATTATAGAAACCTGCTTTATCATGAACGGCCTGAAAATAAGGTGCCTGTCATTTGCAGAATGAGGCCCCCAGAGGGCGAATTTAGTAACGCTATTCCGCATATCGGGCTAGCATCACTAAATCCACTCTCTGGGGACATCATTCTGCTTAGGCCTCATCTTCTCTGGAAAGTTTTTTTATTATAAAATTTCTATAGAAACCTCTTCACATAGATTATATTTCTTTTTAGTGTAGTTTCTCTATATCCCAAGATTGGCAGACGACACATTTGCATAATCGAGGTTCCCAATGGGTGTACATCACAATATTCGCCATTTGGGAACTTCAATCCTAGTGTATTTCTCCCATAGCAGATGAGGTCATGCCCGACATGTCGAATGATGTCACAGAGGGTGAATTTGGTGATGCTATCCAGCTATGCGAGATAGCGTCATTAAATTCACCCCCTGGGGACCTCAATCAGCAAATGGCAGGCACACTAAACTCAGGATTGTGAACACTTGCATTACCTCTGGATTTAGTCTGTAGGGCTCGACTGAATAACTCAGGATCATTCCAGTAACATCCGGATCGCGCGCCTTGTCGTAAACATCGAAAATAGTCGTGTCCGTCGTGGTATCCTACAAATGAAAACAATCAGAGAGGTCCCACTTGTATTAAAGTGATGTGAAACACTCCGATAGGGTGACCAAATAGAAATTAAGAATTATCTTGCTGAAAGTAGTTACGAATATTAATCCAAATTGACTTATACACACGGTAATTCTTATATATTAATTAAATGCAATGACTCTCGATGGCGAAATAATTTGTGTTAAATTATCGCCGATAGTTCCGTCCCGAATCGAGATGTAAATATATACAATTGAGCGTGGTTCAGACGATGTTTTCTATGGAGTGGTATGGTCGATTGTTTTGAAATTTTCGGCGATGTTAGTAGAATTCTACATTCCATAGGTTGGCATAGCGCCTGAGTACTAACTTATCAATTTCATACACCGGAACAAGTCCATAATATGTCTTTCACCCTATCTATACTAAACACTCATTGACGAGTAGTTATTCCTTATGAACTGCTCAGATTATAAGTTCAACAAGCAGGTCGTTTTGTTGAACGTTTTATCTGAACATTTATCTCCAATAACTAGGACTCTATCACGACTTGTATTGTCTGTCGTCTGCATATTTTTCCTGAACACCCCTCCAGATTAATAATATACCATTCCAATGTATACTTGTATAGCTGAGTGGGAGGATCCATTTAGTATAGAATCATTTAATGCATTAATCTGCCATTTCGGAAGTTGTCTAACCTTAAGAAATGAGAATTTGTTCACGCTCACTGCAAATATGAAGCAACGAACACTCATACTGAGTCCGTGCCTCCATAACTCTGACTTATATATTTATTATATGGTTCGTCTTGATTTGGGAGGTAGCTCAGCGTGAGTTATAATATAATCAACTATGATGATTGACCTTTCAAATTTATAAAACCTTGCGGTTATAGCAAGTTTCTTAAAATATGAGCTTATGATAATTTCCCATATCCGCCGTGGCTGTTCATCGTTTCGAAATTATCCCCCGCTAATTAAGTTATATCCATGCACCAGTACACGCTGCAGCCCACATTTATTGGAGAAATGCTTTGACAATATACAGGCATTTTTAGGATCACCTCTATGATTCAATGAATAACATGACCACCGGCGGCCATTTTGGATTTACTCTTTGCTTGACTAATTTCTTCGATACACCATAGGCAGCATCTATCATTCGATCGTCACGACATCTCGCACGTACATATAGTGGATTTATGGTGTCAAATCGTATATGTCGTCTTAAAATTTCAACCTGCGCTCGCCGCTTTCCCCATCCATTCACACACTTTACTATGTTGTCTGTCGTCAATACATTTGTAAAAGCTACACCCTGTCCGACAGAATTATACAAAAGCACTGTACTGCTAGCTAGTACTTACCTCTGATACTTCAACATGGAATATTTCTTCCAGGAAGTATGGCGTATTGTCATTGACATCGATTAGACGTATTTCTTGTTTGTACTAAAATTATAGCAAGATGTGTCATTAGTAAACTAATACATTTCATGAGATTTTCTCTATATACTGAATATTATTCTCTCAATCTTCGTTTGAAACTAAGATAGAAACTTTTCGTGAAAGTACTATAGTGATCACTCGTCTGGATTGGCTCATAAACAGTTTTTGTAAAATGCCTTAAACATATTGTTCTAGATTGATTTATGTATATATGATTAGTGTGTACGTGTACGTGATTAATATTATGTATAATTTTCACGCCATCTTATTAATTATTTATATAGTGATATTTGTTTTGGGGGAAGCAGGAAGACAGCCCGGCAGGGGTATGTTACCCCCAGCAATATACTCATACTCATTATTATATGTTAATTCCATTGTACTATTCATATGTGTATTGTAAATAAAATTATCCTATCCTATCCTTTCCTATCCAGGTTACCTCATAGAAAGCACACAGGATTGAAACGACATAATAAAATTATACAAATTGGTAAACCACCTCATTCCGGAAGGCATTGTCAGTCTTCTAGATGCAAGTAGCTAAAGGTACACACGAAGAAAGTAGTGTTCCCATGGATACCACACTTTTACAAACCAAGCATTGTCCCCACAATGCACACATGGAGTAATGCTACTCTTTATAGTTTGTCAGTCTTAATAGAGATTTTACTGGAGAAACTGATCGATATTGAACATCTATCTCGACCGGTGGCACTGTCTGGAAAAGATGAAGCAGCACCACCCACAATAGATGATACACGTCTATTGGCCGTCGGGTTCTCGTTGTGATGGTCAGGCGGCGACGATGGCGGCGATGACGATGGCCTGTTGATGTTGATATTGATGAGGATGATAATGACGATGATGATGATGAAATGATTATGATAATGGTGAGGATGATGGTGGTAGTGATGCTGTTTGAGTGAATATGGTCACTGGTGTTGACGATGATGGTGGCGATGGTGATGACGACGCTGATGGTGGTGGTGGTGTGATGATGATGATGATGATGACGGTGAGTACATATGATGCTGATGTTGATGATGATGACAACGATGGCGATTGAGATGCTGAGAGTAGTAGACGTGGCAGACTCTGCCATTTCTACTACTCTCAGCATCTCAATCGCCATCGTTGTCATCATCATCAACATCAGCATCAGCATCATCTGTACTCACCGTCATCATCATCATCATCATCACACCACCACCACCATCAGCGTCGTCATCACATCGGATGTGATGATCGGCGAGAATGGCAGTGGTAGAAAATGATAATGCTGCTGATCATGAACACGTGTTTATTATATGATTTAGCGCTATTATTTATATGGTAGCCCACTAATTAGAGATTACTGTGGTCGCTCAAGAGGCAAATATGTTCAACAAACAACAATTTTTTACGAAACTCTTTTTCACAAATCAACGACAAATGAGTTATGTATAAGCAATTTTGATTAACTGGTTGCAAACGCTACGCATAATGTGATTGGACAGCGACCTCTCACGCGTGACGTAACACATATTTTGTTATTAACCTCGTTTCGGGTTAATATCGTGATTAATCTATTGATATAAAAGGTTTGTGGGAAAAAATTAATGATCCTATAATAAACTAATTTAATTACAAAAGCTTTCGGCCATGCTGGTAGCCTTTATCGCTTAAAATTCACGACTAACGGCCAACAGATTAGTCAAAAGCTCGTGTGATTAAATTATTATAGAAAGTCTCACGGCCAACTATCAGAACGGCAACACTATTATGGGTTCTTACATGACACTCCGAATAATTGTAAAGGCAAAAACACACATTGTCCACTTTCCAGGAGCACCGTTCATATTCTTGACACATTAGTGTGTTCTGTTTGGAATATATTCCCTAGCCAACACATATGGATATCATGACGACCAACAAATTCAGCTTTCTCCCACTTCTGACTAAGACCATTCACTTGCGACTTGCGGAGTTCGATAGTCCAGTGGTTAGAGCGTCCGACATTATCAGAAATAACTTGAATTCTATGGGCATGTCATATATCTGGACGACTCAGTCGGTCCACAGTGTGAAGATTTTCTCAGCGGATGTGAAACAAAAGCTGACGGACTTTTATGCACAACAATGGCATGGATCTATGACTAGCTCAAATAAATTTACTTTTTATAGGTGTATTAGAGAAGAGTTTACCCGTCCTAAATTCCTCTGTATTGACAACAACAATATTGTTATGCCATAAACAACAATATTGTTATGCCATAAAGTGAGGTTCAGGTCCAGAAACCACCGGTTGCCGGTGGAGACTGGTTCCTGGACAAACACACCATATAACGAGAGATTATGCTCGTTATGTGGAGAGGGAATCGGAGTTGAATTCCATTTCATATTATTATGCCCAATCTTGAAAGAGCTGAGATCAAGATATATAAAGAAATATTACTATAAAAGACCCAATACATTGAAGTTAACCGACCTATTTAATAGCGGTAACAAACGAACGCTTACTAATCTTAATTTATTAAGAAAGCCCAATCAATAACGAGGATCTCCTAAGGTACACCAAAACAACTACCAAAACCGACCCAAACCCACTGATTACTGACCACATATCCCATATTATATTGTCGTATATTTATTCACTGCACGCATGCACAATTCATAAATATTTTGAAATTTAACACTGGATATGTTCCACTCAATATGTCAAAACGACGACGAGTATATATAAGGATTAACTGTCATGTGGACTGTTTTTATGGAGATGTAACGGTGAGGTAAGTGGACATAACTTGTTATATACATTTAGCGAAAAAGCCGCTTTTGTAAATATATTTAAATCGAAAAGTGTATCGTGACAAGATCAGCCCAAAATACCCAATAGCACCCTTGGCAAAAGTTAATAGGAACAATTTCTCTTCATGTTGAAACCCGATGATGTATTAAGTCAATCCTGCGCGAGTCAAAATGCGCCCAAAGCATTACGCGTTCGTCTTTCCAAACCTAATGACGTATCGATGGTGTTATTAGCTTGGTGTTATGAGGCGTTACGCATTCACCGAGAAATAACTGCAACTAGCCACGTGGGCCGACCAATCAGAATGCTGGATTTAGTGATGACAACACTTAGTGTGTAAATATATACCAATAAATTGAATTGAATTGTGATGCGAGAAAGCACCGGCATGAGTTCACGCCCGCCGGTGGACTATCGTCTCTGCGACAGTGGCTTTGTCGGATTAAGCGATGTGTGTGCTGTTGAGCCGCACGCTGTTGAAACCTCGCACCAGGTTGTGACCCTTGTGTACACTCGTACTAGACGGCTTAGTTGTACCAAGACGCGAACTCGGAACATGTTGTTGGGCAAGCGTATGTTCGTGTGGAGGTGTGAGTATGTATTTGTGCATGTCGGTCGCTCTAGTGCAGCGCCTAGAAGATTACAAGACAGCTCACTAACATAGGAAATTGAAATCCGGAAAATCTACTATATAATTTGAGACTTCCGTATATATATATTTGTCCTCTATAGACTCGAAAACGGCTGCACCGATTGGGCTCAAACTTCCCATCTAAGGATAAAAAACCACGGGAATGGTCGTCGCGGCGTTTGGAGAAGCTCAGAGCACCAGTTCTCCACTCTCAGTCACCAAAACGGCATTTCGGGGTTAATCGCGTTGATAGTTAAAGAGCGTTCCTATTCGCAGTGTCGTTGATAAAGAGCGTATGTGTGTAATGTGATTCTTACGTATGGGTCTGGGCGTGTGCGTGTAAGAATGTATCCAGACATGAGCGTGTTGTGTGACGACATTCCCAACACCTATAGCAGGGACAAATATCTATTAGACAGCATCAAGGCGAGTCTTGTGACGTATTAATTCAAATGCTTTAGATCAAACAATATTCTCTGTCGCACTCATATTTCGTCATCTCTACGAATCCACTGCAATCGACCTATTTTTTAGAACGCAACACATGGTACCAACATTACGTCGCGTTGGTGATGGGGGTGAACGGCGGGATTAATTTAAATATGTCATGTTGGTAAACAATATCTAGCCGAGAATTCCTCAGACCTACAGACGAATGCGACCAGCAACTTTCAAAATTGGTCACTTGACCTCCCCATGAATATCTTCTGGGAAATTCCAGGGAATGCGTGCCCATTATCGGGCCATTGTGTGTGTCGCGGTCGCGCAATTTTAACACTTTCGAGGTAAATACACGTGGTTGTGAATTACGTCACGCCACGTGGATCCCGGCGGAAGTTAACCTGACCCTTCCGATGCCGCGTAGTTTTCGTCGCGCATTTGCGTGTGACTATTGGCGCATTTCACGCGAACTGAACCTTATTTTGTACCTAATTTTCCAACCCCAAGAATGGACATATTTTAATGTTAGTATCTTGTTTAGACCGTGTGTGCATATCAAACTATTTCACACACAAAGAGTATAGTGCATATGTATGGCCTACATACATTGGAGGTTATTAAACATATATACCTATTTTGGTATTCAAAGGGTTGGACTTATTTATAAAACGGCGCGTTTGAGGTTATGTCATCGCTGACCGCGATATCAGCAGGCATGATCCGGTGTCATAAACTCATTATGACTGGACAATCTTAGTGTTTTGTTGTGTTTCTGAGCGACTACAAACCCAAGCTGTTGAGTCGCGCCAAGTATAAACCGCACGGGAGTTACCATAGTTTAAGGACTACACTCTCAAATGATAGAGCGGGGAGTAGTAGCATGCCTTGAAAACTGGCAGCACAAGATTATTTACTGCAAAAGTCACTTATTAAAGAAATGAAAAGTAAAATATTTTATTTTACGATACTTAGTTCATAATAATTGAAGACTTACTGGTAGATTTGACCAAAAATTGCTCAGTAGAAAAACAAATTATGTTAATATAAAATGTTTTCACCTGAGCACATGTTTACCTCAGAGACAGGAGACTGCTAATTAGGGCATACCGTTTAAATTGTTTTTTATAATTTCACCCATACAGAGCCCCAGACAAACATGAGCAGACGACACTCTTCTATATGCTTCTATATATGTGTGGGGCTCCCTGCAGGGTAATGGATGTTTTTTTTATTTTATGTCCTAAAAAATGTAAGAAACATTTATTTAAAAAAAATGATAAAAAATTGTTAGGCCAATGCATTCTCTTATATATGCGAGGCGACCTATGGTCGACTCGCATATATAAGAGAATGCATTGGCACAGGGTAAAAAAATCAGAAAGATTATCTAAATTGATATTATTTAGCTAAAACGCACATATTAAGGATGAATATTTCAATCTATTATCCAATATTTCCCCAAAATGAGTATCCATTGTCCTTAACATTGTGAATATAGCTACTGCTGTTATCAACTCACCACACGTGTTACATCTCCGTACATGCATTCGAGTACGTAGGTCAGAGTATTCCACTTGCCATTCTACAAACAGAATTGTTTTACAATGAATAATTTACCAATCAGTAGTTTACAGCACACATAATAATGCGGTTAAAGGAGAGTTCATTTATATCAAGACTATGGCGACAGGAAATATATAAATTATAGATCCATGGTGGTATGATTGACAAGCTGACATCAAATAATTTTTTTGGTCCTCATAAATATGTTTTTCTGTAAAAAATCACATATTTGGATAAATTAGGTATTTGCGCTTATTGTACTCAATATTGTCTTTTTTTGTAATTACCACCTGTCGATGTTTTATATACTACTAACTCCTGGTAGCAGCCTGAGTTCAGTGATCACAGAATCACTTTAATATGTACTAATATCAGTTTTATGTAATATATCTTTCAATAGGTCGAGCGAGTTGAGATCACGTTGTTTAAAAATGTTAAAAACCGCCAAGCTCGACTATGAGAGTGATAAGTGATCAACATTTTACATGCTTTTACATGAAAACTAGCTGGAATGCGTATTAGAAACGAGAACTCGGCGAAAATTCAGCTTCATATTTTGATTCGGTGATCGGTCATTTAAAAGTAAAACATTCTCAATATATAATGTTCAAAGCCGCCAAGCTCGACTATGAGAGTGATAATTGATAATCATTGAACATGTTTCGAATAAAAACGTGGTACAACTGGTGTTTAAAAAGAGAAATCGGCCAATAATCGACAAGAAATCTGCGTAAAAAGGCGATGTTTTCATTCTGTGACCACGCCCCTATTAACCATTACTACCAATATTATCGATTAACGTATGAAAATTGGCAATATAAGTAATTGGCTGGTGCTATTCCAACAGAATTCACACGAAAAAAAGCGTTTAAAAGGCTTTTAAAATTTTCATACCACCAAAATTGTCTTTTAGTCACCTCCCTCAAAAACCAACCAAGGTCTACGTCAAGCTTGCATTTTAGCCACTCTCTGACGTGTGTAAATCACACCATCGCACACGTGACTAATTAGTAAATGCTTATTCGCTCCACTGACCGTTTCGTTCTGTATCCGTTCTACGTCTGGAGATTCAGCTAAGAAAACCACAACATCGGAGCCATACACAGAAAAGTCGATATACCCGGAAACGTCTCCCTCGTGGAACAGCCATTCTTCTCCGTCAGCCATCACGAACTCAAACACCGACGTTCCTGAGTATAAACGAGAGTTGTGATAGTCAACATCGGAACAAAGGATACCACCAGGAACTTAGACTATATAATGATGGGTCTGCCATATGAAAATATGCCAATGTGTAAGTCGACAAAGGGACAACAATTTATGGTGAACTAACTTCGACAAACCTCACACACGAAGATGCACAGGTTACTGTAATGCTTAGTATATTGAATGGATTCTCCCACCAGTTATAAAATAATACATTGGAATAGTCTATTATTCATTTGAAGGGGGGTCCAGATAATAAAAGCAGACGACAGACAGAAACAAAGATAATATAAGAGCAGAATGATTCCTTTTAATGGGTGGGAAATGTTTAGGTTATAAGTTCAACACGTTTGTTGAAGTTATAATCTGAATATTCGCTGGCAGCCACGTTTTTCAACGAATTTCGGAAAAAAAAGTTTGGCGATGTTGGGACGAGAGGTGTGCTCTGTAGAGCGTGCCAAATGATTTAGTCATGCTGAGTAGAATACAAGATTGTTGCCGGCGGTCATGTTTTTAATCGAAAATCGTTCAAAGTCGATAGCTCTCACCTAGATGTGACCCCAATCATGCCTGTAAATTTACAACACATTTCTTCGATATATGCGGGATGCAGGGTGTGCCGATGGATTCAAATTCATAATCGATAGCGCCCATCTACAGGTTACCCTGAAAATCCGTATGAAGTTTGGTGACGATCGGATAAGGGATGTGGCCTGTATGGCGAACCAAATGATTTAGTCATGCAAAGAGTAAAATCCAAGATTGCCATGTTTTTTAACGAATTTCGGAAATAATCGATGGCTCCCATCTAGAGGTTACCCGAAGATCAAAACGAAGTTTGGTGGCCATTAGATGAGGGATGTCTCTGTAGGGTGTGCACAAGATTAATTAACGTACAAATCACCGTACTGTTCTTCCCGGACGGATAACCATGCATGACGCAACACACGCTAGCATAATTTCAGGCTTTAAACCACCACGTATATTAAACGTACGTGTGAACTATGTATACCCGTAACGTGATTGGTGATGAATACCACACGATATATAATATAGTAGTGTGTTTGCAATTTATTTATTACGCCACCGTAGTGTGGTGTTTATTGCTTTTGGTTTTTTTGTATCGCATGGGCGATCGATAATTCACTGGGTGATTGTACATTCGGCAAACCTCGTCAGATTCCGTCACCGTTTCATCGTACCGATAATTACGAGAGTACAACTAAGATTGGCACATGTGTTTACGTCACCGGTGTAATTGTGGGGACATGCTTCTATTATGAAGGTTTGCTATCCCGAAGGTCCGCTATTCCGAAGGTTCTCTATTCCGAAGGTTTTTGTTATTTTTAGGTTAATTCTATATTTTAAAGTATTGAGACTAATTTGAGAGGGTTCATTTTCACAAAGATTCTTTATATGGAGTGTGCGCTCACATCCGAACTGATCATGCGCGCACACCGATACAGATACAGGAGGAAATAACTTAACTTAGAACATTAAATGTGATTTTGTTTTGTTTTCGCTGGTTTTCTTGAGATTTTATGTCATTACGTGGGCCCATACCTTTGAATTCTTGGCATATACTATGAATGTTGTGGTATATATGGACCCTCCCGCATTGGGACATGACATAGGTTCAGTTGACTTAAGTGGTGTTCTGTGTGTGCTCCAATTTGGAGTTCATTATTTTAAGGGCCAAGTTTAGAATTTTATGGGTCCATACCTTTGAACTCTGGGCATATAATATGAATATTGGGGGGCATGGCTCTATTCCGAAGGTTCACTATCCCGAAGGTCCACTATTCCGAAATTTCTCTGAATGTTCGCTATTCCGAAGGTTCACCAATCCGAAGGTTCGTTATTCCGAAGGTTCTGTGTTCCAAAGATTTTTTTTATTTTAAGGTTAATTCTATATTCTAAAGTAACGAGAGGGTTCATTATCACGAAGATTCTTTTTATGAAGGAAATAACGTAAAACATTAAATGTGATTTTGTTTTGTTTTCGAGGGTTTTCTTGAGTTTAATGTCATTACGTATGACCTTATTTCTCATTACATATTCACGCCAAGGAGCCCACACAATTGCTATGTTACGATGCGATTTAATGTGATTATGTGTGACCTAATATCTCAATAATCTGAGGCAAGAGTACGCCTGCTAAAGGCGAATTATAACAGTTGGGGGTATAACGCTCAATAAATACTGGAGGCTATAACAAACTGCGCAGTAGAATATCGCTGAATGGACGAGTATGAGATGAGCCTAAATGCAATTGTGACTTTGTTTAAAGGCCCACTTAATTTTCGAGTCATTAATTTTTTATAGTATATACGGTTTTAATAACAATTTATGCCATAAAATTTGAATAAACTACTATAATTCATCACCATTTGAAAGGCAGAATACTTCTATCTCCTAGTTTGAAACACCTTCAAAATACCGCGTCGTATATCTAGCAATTAGCAACCAACATGTCCTCCTCGGCTTTCCATAGATTTCAACGTAATTTGATACCTATGGGTATTTGTGTCCGGGAAGTGTTTTGAACGGGTCAAATCGTGACCCCGACCTGACCTTGACCTTTAAAACTGTCAATGCAAGGTCAATTTGGGTAAAACGGACAAATTTCGGCGAAATTTGATACTAGGGATACTTTGGTCTGAGGAGAGTTTTGAACGTGTCAAATCGTGACCTCGGCCTGACCTTGACCTTCAATATGGCCAATCAAAGGTCAACTCGGATAAAACGGATAGATTTCGACGAAATTTGATACCTATGGGTACTTTTGTCGGGGGGGGGGGGGGTGTTTTGGACGGGTCAAATCATGACTCTGACCTTACCTTGACCTTCAAAATTGTTAATTAAAGGTCAAGTTGGGTAAAACGGACGGATTTCGACGAAATTTGATACCTATGGGTAGTTTTCTACGGGTGGGGGTGTTTTGGACTGGACAAATCATGACCCTGACCTGACCTTGATTTTCGAAATAGTCAATTGAAGGTCAAATCGCACCTTTCACCGGAAAGCAGATGTGAAACAGCCCGGGTGAAGTCGGGCCTATCAGCTTGTGTAATAAAGAAGACAGTTTGATGAAAGTAATGTATGCCACGGGAAAACTTGAAATATGGAAGTACGCAAATTTCCCGCATAAAATTTGAAAGCTAGTTTATAGAATAATTGTATTATTATTTATATTTATGGCTAATAATACGATCTTGGTGGCGTTACCATTTCTGACTATGGTTTTCTTGTTTATATTAGCAAGAAGGCATAAGTATTGCTGTAGCCTCGTTCGATATACATAACACACATGAGAATCAAAATATAGGATGATATACCTGACGGGACATCCTCAGGGAAGACCCTCATTGTAGTGTTTAGTTGACAATCTTTGGCTGTGGCTGAAACGAGATATATAATTATGTGAGTTCTCGGTTCGCGAGTTACCCATGGCAACGGACCACACAATCTTCAAGCCACTAATTAAACATAATACATGCAATTTTATTATGGATCAGTTTAGAATGACAAATGCGCACAACCCTTATATATACGAAATCTACA
Organism: Siphonodentalium dalli; assembly: GCA_032622095.1. NCBI lineage: Eukaryota > Metazoa > Mollusca > Scaphopoda > Gadilida > Siphonodentaliidae > Siphonodentalium > Siphonodentalium dalli. Next base: position 32,400,358 of record CP136065.1, read on the forward strand.
TAACACAGAAAGACTTATTGGGGTCATATAATGGAAAATCCTGAAGAACAGTTTTGCCAAATCTAACTGGTTCCCTTTAATAGGTGCAGATTACAACGACAAAATTTAATATACGAACGACGTCCCATCCAATTTGATACCAATGTAGTTACTGTATCCAGAGCCAACTGTCCTCGAAACATGTAAATGAAACATTAAATTAGAATATTTGAAAATCAGCGTCATTTGAAGCACACGGGCTAATGACCACGAAGACACAGACTGAATGATGAACGCGTGATGAAGACCAAACCAAATAAACAAACTAATATGATGAGAACGGGGACCAATCAGCAAAAAGCGTTATGCTCAAAACTCTCTTTAATAAAGGCCGATATTTCACCTCACCCGGAAATTGCGCACTATGATTAGTCGAGAGCTGTATATTATCGTGCTAAGTTTAACATAATACTATACCCGTATATATATTATCGTGCTAAATTTAGCACAATAATATACCAAACTCGCATGCAAAAATCAATGAACGAGATCCCCATCTCGTGAAAATATATACGGAAATGTACCCACCAATTCACCGAGGCGTGTCCAAATGAAATTAAAACGTTACTGTGAACACACAGGAACGACGCCAACTTTCGAAGTGGCAATATTCGGTTGAGTTCATCTTGCGATACAGTTTTGGATTGTCTTACATTCAAAATAAAACTTAAAATACTATACCCGTTTCAGTTTATTGAACTAGAGTTCAAGAAAGTCTTGCGACAACTATGTCCACTCTGAAACTGTTTATCGGTGAGTTGATAATCATACAGTGTATTTGTTCTCAGTAAAACGGGTTGTACGTGATTTTTGTTAACGTCTTATGAAGTGTATTTGAACAGTCCGGCACTTGGTCCATGTTGGTATATATATAGGATATGGTTATGTAGTATGCATGCTAGAAGATCGAATTGTTCGGTGAACTATAATAAATAGAGCATGCACGTGCCTTGTCGTTGACTATGTGGGTATAGTTCCCAGTGGATGGCTATAGTTATCCCCGCTTCTCGTCATTATTAATTATTGTGCAAAGAAATCGCGACAACTCTTTATCATACGTACATTTATTTTGACCCTATGTCTGACCATCAAAATCAGCACGATGGTATCTCCTAATGGTCTGATATGTACCACGTTTATATACAGTGATTTATGTGTCCAATCTGAGGGGCGTCTCTATATAATAAACTACGTCCATGTCGACAAATCGATCAAATGTGAGACAACAAATACCATACTTTTTACGACAATGTATTCACCCTGGTAAAGTGGTCCTGCTGATTTGCTATGATGCCGGTGGGTCCTGATGAATTGTTGTGACGCTGTCAAGGGCAAACGGATGCTGTTAAGAACAAGTACTGTTATTTTATCTAATGTTGTAATTTTCGAGGTAATCCGATAATTTGAACATATGTAGGAAAAGCTGTTTGTCAAACATTCAAAAACTTGCATATTGCGAAATATTTATATATATATATGTGTGTGTTTTTGAATGTTTCATACATACATTGCGTTTTGTCTAATCGCTCGGATTAGCCAAACACCGCGAAAATGACAACTTTAGAAAAAAATAACAGTACTTTTTCGAAAGGGCACCATTTTGCCCTACTAGCATCATATCAATTCAGCAGGGCCCAACATCATAATAGACTAGCAGGACCACCTGAACAGCGGTGGTATTTAACATGTCATTAAATGGCTCATTTGAACTTATAAATCGATAAATACACAAAACATTAGTCTGAAATAAGTTACTGAAACAACAGGGTGTACTAAAACATTACACGAATGTATTTTGATAGTAATGAAATATATCTTATTGCATTGCTGTAGTTTTATACAGACCAACAATACTCGAGACATGACGCGCGATCACGAAAGGGCATGAGTTAATCTGCTAGAACATGTTCCCACACAGGCCATGTGGTGTTATTTAAGGTCGACGCCGCTTATCATGGCACCTCTCAGATTCCAGAGCAGACGGTGTTACAGTAAGACCGAGTGGTATAGGTGCGGAATCATTTATACAGATTACTTCTCAAAGATAGGCTGTTCAGACAAGCTTTTGTTAATACCGTCAGTGCCGTAGACTTGTCCGTCCATCCACCCCACCTCCGCGGTGCGATGTACATATGTACATCTGTTTGGTTTTACAGTTAATATATATTATAACTGTATTTTGTATGAAGAATCACAAACACCAACTTGAAAAATATGACCTCTCGCTCGTGTCCGGACGTGATCTTGTGCTCATAGTCTCATAAACGTAACCTGTCAGATATTATACATTTATGTTGTACTCTGTTTCAGCTTAGTATTATATGTACATGCTTATTAATGACCATATATCTGTAGTTCCACACATCTTATCATATTCTATATTATACTTGTCCGATAGAGAAATTGGGAATGTTCAGTTTGCGAATAATTTAGCCTTATTCAGCTCAGTTTACGGCTAGTTTCAATTAAATTAAATTTACTGGCTTCCTTTTGCTCAGCTGACAAATTCTCAAGTCTAATTTTCAGTCTAGTCAGTTTTTCCTTATATCGGTCGTGGAATCTGGCGGTCATGCTATCACATTCGTGCAGGTTATCACCATCGCATATGCGTTCTCGACTTATTGCTAGCGGTTGTCACCTCTGCCCCATTACAGTCTTCCAAAACGCGCGGACGTCTATGCTTTGGTGAGACCCGCACACGCCGCCTGTGCATTTGCGCGATAGCCTTGTTATGGACGCAATGACTCACACACTCCTCATCGATCACGTATCTTCATCGACTTCGTTGTACCTACCAGTTCAATCATACTGGTACACGTGAACGCTTTTGATGCCTTTATCAGAGAATACGTTGTACCTACTAGAGTCACCGATTCCTAGTAGACGGGAACTGTTCTCTGGGAGGCTTCTGCAGTTAGCTCGATACTGCCATTTGTGTGGTTCAGTGCTCCTAAGGTGTGTAACCATTTGCACTCGTGCGCGACTCTTATCTGGCGTGTAGCCGTTTGAATACGATAGCACAGCTGGGTATCACGCGTGAAAGCCTTCTCATCCAAGGTCTGGCCGGAATCATATGGTAATGACATGACCGTCTGTCCTTGACAACTCTATCATTCACGTATGCGCGAAAGCTCCTTGGATATCTCGATATGCATGATTGTCTGGTTCCACGTTTGGTGGAATTTAGATACTGATATATCCTCCCCAATAAAGCCTGACATGCATTTTCACTCTAACCACCGCGGTAAAACCCGGTGAAGAAACCTAATATTTTCAAAAGAACAATGTTAAACAATCATTGATTTATTACGTCAAACGGTAATATTTGGAATAACCGACGTTCTTGATCTTGAGGCCGACTGAAAGCACTGCTACATATATGGTTGGTCTGTCTTAAAACATTGATTTATTGGCAAAAACATCCCCACGAGGACAGTTAGCTAATGCAATGGATAACAGTTTAGACAAAACGGGTGATAATAGCATAAACAAAACAAAATATTACGTAATACGATAAGATGCACAATGAGTCTCGGGATCATTTATCACAATGGTTAACTAACTCTTTGCTCGTTGCGAGCGCCGGAGAAGCGACGGATCGGTTACAGCGGTTAACTAACTCTTGTTTGCTCGTTGCGAGCGCCGGAGAAGCGACGGATCAGTCACAATGGTTAACTAACTCTTGTTTGCTCGGTGCGAGCGCCGAGAAGCGACGGATCAGTCACAATGGTTAACTAACTCTTGTTTGCTCGTTGCGAGCGCCCGAGAAGCGACGGATCAGTCACAATGGTTAACTAACTCTTGTTTGCTCGTTGCCAGCGCCCGAGAAGCGACGGATCAGTCACAATCGTTAACTAACTCTTGTTTGCTCCTTGCGAGCGCCCGAGAAGCGACGGATCAGTCACAATGGTTAACTAACTCTTGTTTGCTCATTGCGAGCGCCGGAGAAGCGACGGATCAGTTTATCACAATGGTTAACTAACACTTGTTTGCTCGTTGCGAGCGCCCGAGAAGCGACGGATCAGTCACAATGGTTAACTAACTCTTGTTTGCTCGTTGCGAGCGCCCGAGAAGCGACGGATCAGTCACAATGGTTAACTAACTCTTGTTTGCTCGTTGCGAGCGCCCGAGAAGCGACAGATCAGTCACAATGGTTAACTAACTCCTGTTTGCTCGTTGCGAGCGCCCGAGATGCGACGGATCAGTCACAATGGTTAACTAACTCCTGTTTGCTCGTTGCGAGCGCCCGAGAAGCGACGGATCAGTCACAATGGTTATCTAACTCTTGTTTGCTCATTGCGAGCGCCGGAGAAGCGACGGATCAATCACAATGGTTAACTAACTCCTGTTTGCTCGTTGCGAGCGCCGGATCGGTCACAATGGTTAACTAACTCCTGTTTGTTCGTTGCGAGCGCCGGAGAAGCGACGGATCAGTTTATCACAATGGTTAACTAACTCTTGTTTGCTCATTGCGAGCGCCGGAGAAGCGACGGATCAGTCACAATGGTTAACTAACTCTTGTTTGCTCGTTGCGAGCGCCGGATAAGCGACGGATCAGTTTATCACAATGGTTAACTAACTCTTGTTTGCTCATTGCGAGCGCAGGAGAAGCGACGGATCAGTCACAATGGTTAACTAACTCTTGTTTGCTCATTGCGAGCGCCTGAGAAGCGACAGATCAATCACAGTGGTTAACTAACTATTGTTTGCTCGTTGCGAGCGACGGAGAAGCGACGGATCAGTTTATCACAATGGTTAACTAACTCTTGTTTGCTCGTTGCGAGCGCCGGAGAAGCGACGGATCAGTTTATCACCATGGTTAACTAACTCTTGTTTGCTCATTGCGAGCGCCGGATCAGTCACAATGGTTAACTAACTCTTATTTGCTCATTGCGAGCGCCGGAGAAGCGATAGATCAGTTTGTCACCATGTTTAACTAACGCTTGTTTGCTCATTGCGAGCGCCGGAGAAGCAACGGATCAGTCACAATGGTTAACTAACTCTTGTTTGCTCATTGCGAGCGCCGGAGAAGCGACGGAGCAGTCACAATGGTTAACTAACTCTTGTTTGCTCATTGCGAGCGCCGGAGAAGCGACGGATCAGTCACAATGGTTAACTAACTCTTGTTTGCTCATTGCGAGCGCCTGAGGAGCGACGGATCAGTTTATCACAATGGTTAACTAACTCTTGTTTGCTCATTGCGAGCGCCGGAGAAGCGACGGATCAGTCACAATGGTTAACTAACTCATGTTTGCTCATTGCGAGCGCCGGAGAAGCGGCGGATCAGTTTGGATATTGATCGGCCTAGAGCGGAAATGCATTTGTCAATATAGTAATTAAACGGACATGGCTCATTCGAACCTCCATTTGTTTAATCTACTCAATTTGGAGCGATGGATACGATAGGTCGATAAATAAACGAACTATTGGTATATCGGCTTCATACATGTTTGCTCTGAAAAAACACTTGCCAAGGTCACAGCTATTTTTCAACTTTTCGCCAGAAGTCAGACAAACGCTCTTTATTGATACCATATCACGAATAGACTACCACGGAGCGCTCTTTTCTGTTCCATGTCGTGCAAATGGCTGTTTTATGTTTGGGACCCAAACACCATATTCACAGTTGTATTTTTTTCATTACTTCAATGCGTCTTTTTTGGGGTTACATAATGCTCGTAGAAAGGTAGTTCGGGTATTTATCGACCTATTTCGATACTGAGAAAAATTCAAAAGCGAATAATATTGTGTGTATTTTGGACGCAACCCGCCATGTCGCTTTAATTGGTCATTGGTAGTAATGTTTCTAAATTCGGATAATGGATAATCATCAATTCGAAAAGTTCACTTGGTAGTTGTGTGTATGCAGAATATTCCATAAGTAAATGAATTTCATCTAATATGACATCATCACAGCGAAACACACGTTCTATCTTCTACTGTTACTTGTGGTTTTACATACCGGGGTGCTGGGAACCCAACACTGCCAAAACACGTTGTGTGTACGCACTGGTGTAATTCTTTTTAAAATACATCATAAGCTCAGATATAAGGTCTGTGATATTAAACATGTAATTGCTATTAAAACCATATGGAGACATATATGGGGGAGTTATTATTTACCAAATCATGTTGCACATGGGACTGAAAGGTAAGAACACATGTTTCCAAGGTATGCCGAAAGTACCAGTCCGAATTGAACTGTAAACATGATATGCTAAATTACAACTAACTTGTTTCGTACTCTTAAAACTAAGGTGAAATTGAACTAAAAATGTTTCAAAATCACAGGTCACCAACTGTCTGAAAATAATGGTATTTAATTCAACGCCAAACAACATTAGCCAACAACATTGTGCATCATTAAATTTCATAAATCAAGAAAAAATACGTCTCCTCTCATGATCTTCAGATATGATATCATGGATATATGGATTGCACTTTTGAAAAAAATCCATTTTAAGAAGTCATTGGTACCGGAAAACATTGAAATTTTAAATATGTTTCATGTCATAAAACTAAAGTAAATGAGGTTATAATATCCGATGGGATTGATGCTTCTTAAATATTGTCTCACAATTATAGCTTGTACCAAATTTTACAAAGAAATTTCTGACATATTTTGAGAAAATCAATTTGAAATACCAGTAAATTTTGGCAAAACGTGCGTTAAATGGAACTCAGATGAGAAAATTCAGTAATCCTCCAGTTTGTGAAAAATATGCAATGGTGACTGCTTTTTACAAGTTATGAATGTATCACCAACGGAAGATTACAATTGGTATCAGTTGATGCTGATTTGTTGACTGGGTAATCTGGTATGATGTCGGGGTTATGGGGCGATTTGATTAAGGCACACTGATCTCCTGTACCTCCTTGATAACAATTTGTATACATACTTGATTGTTTGATTTTATTTGATATGTGGTGTAGGGACATGTATAGCTGTTAGCGTGCCGGCCAAAATTGTATGTGTGTCGGTTTACCAGAATGAGTAAACGTTGGCCAAAACTGGCTACGCGTCTCGTCCAATATGACTTTTCACCACAACCTGGACATAATATGCTTGATTCTCTAATCAAATTTGACATGAGAAAACGAAATTATATACAATTATGTACAGATTCGTACAAGAAAAACACATACTGTACGCAACATTGTATAACAAGAAAACCATAATCAGAAATGGTAACGCCCCCAAGATATTATTAGCCATAAATATAAATTATAATATAAAATATATTGGTTACATGAATGCACGCACCGCCTCAGAATTCCGTTAAAACAACTAATCCTTCAAATTATTACAAAAAACTACGGCTTATTACTGCAGGTTTCTCATTCACCACACCAGAAAGCTTCTAAATGCGGATCAAAAATCTGAGGCATTGTGTTCCCACCAAGAGTGCATGGCCCAGCCATTGTTCATACATAAACATCGAAAGCAATTAACGCGGTCATAATAGTTACATACTGCAACTATAAGACATCCAGCGATACACACCACACGAAAACCCGAAATGTGTTGTCCTGCGAGAAATCCCATCGCTATAGCTCAATTTGACATGGCCAGATTAGCCTTCCTACAATATCCTAAAACAATAAAGCTTCTCAAATCATCGGCATAGTCAACAGAACTTTCACGAACTTGGACATGGTCAGACCTATCATCGAATAATGTAACTCTGCATGGAGCTCCCATCACAAATATCAAAGCATTGTGTTAGAGGAATACAAAGAAAAGCAACGAAACTAGTTCGTCAAATCAAAACTCTATGCTACCGAGACCGAATGATAAGACTCAATCTGATGTCTTTAAAATATCGAATATTTAGAGGAGATCTAATCGAGGTATATAAACTGTTGAATGGTAATTACAATATCAATGCCTATTAGAAAGACACTCATCAGGAAGAACAAGAGAACATAATAAAAAGCTAACAGATGCCCATTGTTAACAAGGCCATAGGAAAATATTTCTTCACGCAGAGGGTGGTAAATAGCTGGAAATCTCTGCCAGACTTCGCTGTCGAGGCTCCAACACTCGATCAATTCAAAATATACATAGCCTCATTCTTCTATAATATAAAATACGAGTTCGACGACAAGTAATATGTTCAAGTGACTCACAAGTAAAATATCGAATGACGATACATATATTTGTAAACACGCATTGCAAATAATGTTATTGGGACGAAAAGTCGCAAGACTTGTTTCGTATTATGATGATGATGATGATGATTATGATATGATTGATAGAACAAACCAATATTATGATGATCGTATCGTTATTTGTTTAAAATACGTATCAGTTGACATATACGCACCCGTTCCCTCATTAAAATCAACATATTTCGACCATCTTAGGGGAAATCCGCGAATTCGGGGATCTCCGCAAATAGACCTCCGCAAATAGAGACCTACTGCGAATTGTCACAACCGGAAAAACCCATTATTTATAAATAAAACGCCCAGCGAACCATAGCTGTCTAGAATCTCTAGGACAGTATACACCCGAGGGCGTTAATAACTATACGGTATATAATTACAACTACTTTCGCTTTCGTTGCAATGCGGGCATTTGATTGGTCGAGAGGCTAGCGGGCGACTTGATCCATCAGTGCATAGATGCTGCAGTGGACGAGTCACATCGCGTAGTGATGATTTAAGAAACAAATGGCGATTCTAACCGTTGCCCCACATGACTCCAGATGACACGAAAGCTATATATACCTATGTCATTGCGTTACAGCCATATTCAGTTTTTTTCTAATGTTTGACTAAACGCTCAAAATTCGTACCGCGTTTTTCATCTGCCCAATTTTCGGAAAAGCGTCCATGCCAACGTGTATAGTTACTACGAAAACAAATGATCATGAATCAGACTGATCAACATGCTGATGAACACGGATAATTTGATAGGAAATAAATAAAATGTGTTACCCGATTACAACCCTATCAACATTGTTCTGCTTCATACCAATGTTAATGATAATGTCATGGCATGCATGATAATCCTGTTGTGGCAATAACACGTCGTTTTTCGATTGATCTATGAGCTTGTAGATGTCTCAGTGGGCGAACAATATACTTAGTATATTATGCGGTATGTTGTTCGCCCACTGAGACATCTATACGCTCAAAGATCAATCGCAAAACGACGTTGATGGTATAAGTATTATTTAAAGTATTTTCCTGCTTCTTTTGATCATCACGAGCTCACACGAGCTCACACATGCGATATATTACTAGTTTCATAATGATCCTTGATGATTATTCGGGTCTTTGATAATACAATATGCTTGTGTGTAATCTCAGGTAGCGAGACACCGACCTTGGTATCGAAAGCACAGAAGAACAACAAAGACACTAGACATAGAGTTGACAAACATATAGGCCGGATTCGTCATCTCAGGTTTACGTAAACCTCTAGGTTTAAACCGCCGTGAGTCAGCAAAATCCGTGGTTTAAACCCGAGATCGCAAGTCTAAGTGACGCATTCGTCATCTCTGGTTTAAATCTGGTCCAGCCAGACCAGTGGTTTAGCAGTAGTGTCTCTGTATCGTCGAGATAATTAATCGTACTTTCCTAATGCGGACCGTCTCGTTTTATCGATTGCGAAAATCAAAAATTAGGACAGCGAGCATATTTTGATTGGAAATGTATAAGCGAGAAGCACTCACACCTATAAAGCGTGTGGGGATAAGTTTTTGTCAATTACGATATTTTGTTGGCGTTTTATTAGCTTAAACCGGCAACTAAACCATCTAATTCGGCGGTCCAGCTAAATCAGCTTTACCGATGCTAAACTTGAGATGACGAATCCGTCTTTTCTTCGTCGCGGTTTAGAAATGTCAAACAATCAGTCTAAGGGTGGAACTATAAATAATCTCGAGTGAGGGCGTGTCTAAGTGGCGACTGGCGACTGGTGCTATCATGTCACAGTTGATTCATTCGCACGCGAGCTTTGCTCAGATTTTGACATTTTCCTTCATTATTAATTTTACAACTAATTTGTGTGTTTTTTTGTCGCTTGAGGCAACCACAAATACTGGTGTTTTCTACGAATTCACTGAAGGGTTCAACGTTTTAATTTTGACATCAAAACGATGCTACTGCATGACCAGATATGCTATACACATAGTTTGCAATCCTAGACTTATATTGCTATATGAGTCAAATTTGATAACTTATTTTGATGTAGATCATGCCACAAATCTCTACTCTGTCTACGCCCATAAATTCCTATAATAGTCCACCAGTTCAAAACCTGGGAACTTTTTGATTTTCTGCATTTCGGGAAATTTATGAAATTGAAATTCCTGAAATTGAAATGAAATTTCAGGATTGACTCGATTATGAAGCATTTATTCAGCGTCAGAGGACCTGCAGCCCCTTTGTGCGATAGGAGCCTGCGACACATTTGCGCTCATTTGATCCTTTGAACATTTTAATTTAAAAAAAAATTAATTAAATTTAAAACAAACAAATATTAATTTAAATTTTAAATAGATTCAACTCCTTACTCTATTTAAGAACACTAATTTGGTTGAAATCGGTCCAGGGGTATGGGAGAACAGTTGCGAACAGATAAACGGACATACAGATAAACAGCTCCTATACCCTTTAATATATACATATATACATGTAAATACATGCGGGTTAAGCATCTTGCAGAAAATCTATCACAAACAAAGTGACGAACAGCGCGTGAAACTCGTGTTGAGAGACATGCCCTTTGTCAGATTGATTTAAACCCAGAATGAAATAGGATTAATGGTCCGTGAGTCATACTTGTTTCTTAATGAATAAATCTATTGAGCGCGCACACATTCGCGATAATTTATAATGACAGTGTCAATGACCATTATATCGGCCTGTCTTTTGGTCCGATTGGTAAGAGGGTAGTTTGACTGCATGCTCATATCACCGAATCGAGTTGTCAATTAGCTGGCAAACGAACGACAAAAACGCCCCCTTAGACCAGGTTTAGCTGGACTGCCATGCCCGATTCGTCATCTCCGGTTTAAACCTCCGAGTTTAAACCTGGTTTAAACCCCCATTGGCGGTCCAGCCAAACAGGGTCTAAGTGGGCGTTTTTACCGTTTAGTGGCCAGCTGATTGACAACTCCAGTCGGTGATATGAGCATGCAGTCATAATACACTGTTACCAAGCGGAACAAAAGGCAGGCTGATGTAATGCTTACTGAAACGTCCTCAATTATCGCGTGCGAATGAATCAACTGTGACATGATAACAACAGTCGGCAGCCGCCACTTAGACACGCCCCCACTCGAGATAATTTACAGCTTCACCATGTGACTGATTGCTTGACAATTCTAAACCGCGATGAAGAAAAGACGGATTCGTCATCTCAGGTTTAGCCTCGATAAAGATGGTTTAGCTGGACCGCCGAATTAGATGGCTTAGCTGCTGGTTTAAGCTTATAAAACACAAAAACACTATCGAAATTGACAAAAACTTATCCCCACACAATCTATATGTGTGAGTGCTTCTCGCATATAAATTTACAATCAAACTATGCTCGTTGTCGTTATTATTGAATTTCGCAATCAATAAAACGAGGCGGTCCGCATCAGGAAAGTACGATTAATTATCTCGACGATACAGAGACACTACTGCTAAACCGCTGGTCTGGCTGGACCAGGTTTAAACCACAGATGACGAATGCGTCACTTAGACCTGCCGTCTCGGGTTTAAACCACGGATTTAGCTGACTCACGGCGGTTTAAACCTAGAGGTTTACGTAGACCAGGTTTAAACCTGAGATGACGAATCCGGCCTATATGTAGGTTTAAACCAGGTTTAAACTCGGAGGTTTAAACCGGAGATGATGAATCCGGCCCTATAGTGTACACAGAAGAACAGTCGTGTGCATGCTGCTGTCATGGTATCTACAGAATTATCAATGATATGTACTATTTTGTTTTGCATGACAAGCTGCTCGAGGGAGCAAACATTGTATTCTAGAAAATCGAATAGCTTATTTCGGTTTTAACCCACAGATTCCGTTCCGCGTGGAACAAAGCGAGAGTTTCATGTTTGTACAATGAATGTTAATGATATAACAAGAACAAAAAACCTTTGTGTTAAAAGTTGAAAATAGCTGACAAATATCTATGGCTTAGGTGATTTGTTTCGTGGTACTAATAACTAAATTCCATGCATTGCCGTATCAAGTATTTTACAAACATATCCTAACGCAAATATGCACATAATTGACCTATAATGAACTCATTATGAGTCGATAATGTGACTAAAACTTTTCATATTCAGTTCATCATCGACTCGAATGTGCCGATCCTAAGCATATTATCGACCTAAAACATATATATTATAAGCAGATAATGTGCGGGTTTTCGGGAGAACAGGCTGGTTGTCCTATCTCTATTGATCACCATAATCTCACAGATACGATGTATTACTAGGTTTATCGTCAGGCTTCATAAATTATTCGGGAAATATGCCTGTGTACCGGCTTACGTATATTGAGATACTCACCTTGATATCGAAAACACAACAGGACAACGAAACAGGACATTGACTTCACAAACATATTGTACAATGCACAATGGCTAATGGTCCGATGCGTGCATCCTACTGCCATGTCCTACAGAAAATGTCAGCGAAATGTACTATTATGTCAAACAAAACCAGGTTCTAGCGGGGGCGAACGTTGCGTTCTAGATCATCCAGTTTTGACACAGATGTGATTGCACGATCTTGGGTGACCCACCATGGACAGGAGATAATGTTGTCTAATAATCGTAACCGACAAACAAACAAAATTACGAAAATCACAGTGTGTGTAATTCCAGCAAAAGAGAAAGTAAACAGTAAATATTTGGACCTGCGTGTGTATTGAATTCTTGCGTTAATTGCCAATTTCTTGTTTATAAGTGAACACCACTCTGTCTAGTTGGACTCAATGGTCTCTTTGCGGAGACTAACTTATGTTTTGAGAGATTTATCAAGCCAAATATTGGCGGAGAGGTGCGATGTTACGGGGGACCACGTGCGACAACAGGTCCCTGGAACAGACATCGCATGTACATTTACTAAATCCTAAGATGAAACGGCAAGTGTGACCCAGACAGCATGTATATTTACCAAATCTTAAGATGAAATAGCAAGTGTGGCCCATACACCATGTACATTTTCCAAATCTTAAGATGAAACAGCAAGTGTGACCCAGACAAAATGTGCATTTACCAAATTTTAAGATGAAACAGCAAGTGTGACCCATACAGCATGTACATTTACCAATTCTTAAGATGAAACAGCAAGCGTGACCCATAGAGCATGTACATTTACTAAATCTTAAGATGAAACGGCAAGTGTGACACAGACAGCATGTACATTTACCAAATCTTAAGACGAAATAGCAAGTGTGGCCCATACATCATGTACCTTTACCAAATCTTAAGACGAAATAGCAAGTGTGGCCCATACAGCATGTAACATTACCAAATCTTAAGAAGAAGTAGCAAGTGTGGCCCATACAGTATGTGCATTTATCAAATCTTAAGATGAAACAGTAGGGTAATACGGTACGGCACGTAAATGGGACCTCAATATATACGAGCGCCTGGTGGAATGTCATATACCACGCCACGCTAGTTCATCAAACCATGTTACCTCTAAAACACAGTGTACAAACCACCACAACCAGTCCGGGGTCGTTTGATACAAACAACGAACTCACTTTAGAAATGTAGAACCCTCTAGAACCCGGCTTCCTGAAATGCGATTTATATGAAGATCCTTTAAGATCACCACACTCTTGAGCAATTCAGTTGTGTCATATATGTGATAAGCTGGTCATAGTATGTCACGTGCTATCGGTCTGGAAATAACTAAGTCGACGATTGCTAAGCCGGATTACTCAAGTGTGCGGAAAACCCAACTCGCAAGCATTGTTGCTCGCGAGACCGATTGCCAAGCTCGATTGCTCAAAAGTGCAGTGGCATTTTAACTGCTTCGATTATGTCTGGTTTCATGCATGGGCTTGCGGCGTGAGAGAACACGACTACAGAACAGACTGTTGATCAATATTCGCATGCAGTAATGCACAATGTGTTATATACTTATGGAAAGATAAACCAGACCCACCCAACACGTCGAGAATATTGAGTCTCCATCGTGAAGTATTTAAAGTCGTCAGTCTTTGTTGTTCAGATATGACAGCGTCATTAACAGAGGACACTCTTCGCCTACTCAATGAAAACAAAGCAAGCATGGCATTCTTTCACTGGGTGACCCCCGTGTATTAATAAACCTGGACGTAAATACACCCCTCTTGTGAGCCCGGGGAAGAAGATTATGTTCACCGCCCAACTTGGGGGGGGGGGGGGGAGGGGGCAGAACATCATTTATCACATAATTAAACCACAAAACCAGCTTCACAATTATTGGTAAGACACACGTGTAATATTAGCGCGTGCGATGACGTCACGGCATTATTTAAATGACTTGCGATTGCTGAAGTTTATGATTGTTGTTTTCGATGAATACTTCGCGTCGATTCGCGTTTATTTGATCACGTGATAAAAGGTATATCAAACTCGTTCTATGTTATACGTAATTTATCAAACTCGTCCACTAAATTCTATTTGAGCCTCGGTAAACCTCGGCTTCAATCGGTTGATAAATTCCGTATAAAATATAAACTCATGTGAGGTCCTCTATATAGCACACTATGTCTTAGTGGGTATCCCATACTCACTGTCGTTGTGGGGGGGGGGGGGGGGGTTCCGATAGTTGTTTTATGGTGCCCATATTCTACAATTTTATTTACACTATTTTTTATTTTTCTGGCTAAAACTGCTCATACGGCAGACTGTCTGTTCATCATTAGCATAATATAAGCTTCCGGTGAGCAAGGCAGGGTACCTTGTTTGTGGGCCCAGGACACTGTGGCATCACCCATTGCTCATTCTGAATATGGGCACCATAAACAAAATAGAAACTCATGTGAGATCCTCTGTGTAGCACACTATGTCTTAGTGTGTATCACATACTCACTGTCGTTGCGGGGGACATCCCGATAGTTGCGCTGTATGATTGATTATCAGTCGTGCAAGGCAGCCTTACTGCGCTAAGCATCAAAATATGACGCTGAGTAGACCCGGTTTGCTGTGAAATGCTGTCTCTGTTTGAAGTTTATCTTTCCAGCTTTCACAACTATGACGAAGTACCATGAGGCTGCGCTATACAGTAGCTAAATTGTTCACCTCTTCAGATTATTTACCTGTCTTTGGTCCAACCAATTAGTTTAAAGGCACGGGCGGCGTTCTATGCATAAATATTCAATTTGTTCAAATCGCCAACAACGGAAGGAATATTAAACTATATATAGTTTTGTTCATATGCCAAACATCAGTGTGTACATAGTATATTGTCGTCAAGACGTACCATGGTGTACGTAAACAAGAGCCTGCTCCTGTTACAGAAGTTTTGCTTCTGTTTACATAACACAGCGCAATTCTATTGGTTAATCACACACAAATGATATAAACGCTCTTTATTATTTCCATATCAGGAAAACAGTAACAAATAACGCTCTTTATGTTTACCATATCAGGATCTAAACAAAAGCCAGGTATAGCAACGTTTTTTGCTTTTGTCTACATAACAAAGGGGGGAAAATTTACAATAACATACTGTGTATGCCATATTTATGATTGGTATAAGAACAAACTATGTCTATATTTTTCTATTCTTTCTGTTTATGACGGTTTTTGACGGAGGTGAATATTTTAACAGCATACCCACCGCCATCGCCGCCGTATCTTTAAGTCCAGTCCGAGGACGTTGGGATAGCTTGTTACTATACGGCAACTCAATTTAAAACCACATAAGTGCGATGGTTCACTATGTTTCAGTGATGAGTGAGCTATTGGGTGAGCTGGCTCTACACACAGGTCCCCCCCCAAATATCATCACACCTCAGTAATATTCAATAATATCCCCAGAACAAACAAAAAATGGCCCACCACTATTAATTCTTAATTTTATAGGATTAAGGGGGAGGTCAAGTGACTAATTTTGAATGCAAATCTCCGCAGCAAAAGTTACAGAGGTGCAAATTTCTGGGTGTGCGCAATATTAAAAACAGTTGAAAAATGGTTGTGACCATGGAAAGTATTTTTATGATCATACATGTAGCCGGTATATCAATATTTCATGTATTTCTCCACTTATACCTCCTTCCAAATTACGTAGACATAATTTGGAAGCTCGAATGAGCCATGACCGTGCGTACATAATATCAACACCAATTGGTGTTGAACTAGTGGTATTGGACAACTATGTTATAACCTACAACCGGTCTCAATTCTCAAGGGCATGGAAGATTAGATACACATAAAATTACCACTGACTACATGTTCAGTGTACTACCCCGTTGCGGTGTTTTAAATGCCAAAATTATGGTAATGGCCTAGTAAAATGCAAGAGCAACGAAAATGATATGTGCACACCGTTCCGGCACAGGTCACGACCACATTAATTGCTCAGAATCAGAGAAGTGATCCACGTGTATCTATGCCCACTGAGCAATGTGACGTGAGCATCCCATTTGCCACTATTGAAATAAGCCAGGATTGTGCTTATTTTCACGAGAACCGACTTGAATGTGACACAAATAAACCAACTCCCGACCTACCAGAGGTACGCTCTGTATAATATGGCGAAATAACGGGCATAAGTCCACTGTGAACATATGTGAATATTTAGGTCCAATATGAACCTATTTGCAAGAGGATATGTTCTCAATTGTGATCTTTTGTACTCGGTTGCATCGTAAAACTGAATGATAATTTTATGGATTTTCGAGACGCCTGTGCCAAACGAATGATAGTGAGTGCAAGTATAGGTTCAAATTATCTGAAAATGTCGCAGGCAATGTTGACTGCATCATTAAACGGATATGGTTCTATCGACCTTCCCAATTTTGTTTACGTAATTTGGAAGTCGTTTTAAGATAGGTTGACACCTACACGAAATATGGCTATATCGGCTTCATTTAAGTACTTGCCAAGGTCAGCCATTTTCTAGCTGTTTTTGGCACAGAATTGAAACATATGGTCTTATTTCTACCATACAGCTAGGACAGACTAACACAGAACGCTCTTTATTTCTACCATACAGCTAGGATATACTAACACAGAACGCTCTTTATGTCTACCATACAGCTAGGATAGACTAACACGGAACGCTCTTTATTTCTACCTTACAGCTAGGATAGACTAACGCGGAACGCTCTTTATTTCTACCTTGCAGCTAGGATAGACTAACATGTAACGCTCTTTATTTCTACCATACAGCTAGGATAGACTAACACGGAACGCTCTTTCCCGTTCCATGCCATGCACATGGCTGATGTTGGTTTGGTACCCAAATACCGTATTAAAAGTTATATCTTGTGTGACTTCAATGCGTCTTTCTGTGACACATTATGCCCATAGAAAGGTAGATCAAGTATTTATCGACGTATTACGATACCGGGAAAATTTTAAAGCGAATATCATTAGGTGTAGTTTGGCGCGAAAACCGCCATGTGGCTTTAAGGTATGGTTGCTTCAACACTGGACGTTTCGCCTGCCACGTAGTTTCAAACAACATTATTTCCTCACGTTTGTCCTAGATATTATTGTAGTTTTATGGCAATTTCTAAATTATATTGGATCCAGATCGTCGCTTCAAATTAATCCATAATAGTTTTCAGTAACAAAAAGCCGAAGATTATTTATAGCTGACGAAATATACATGTACCAACACCGCCAACTGTGATGATCAATAAGCATTTACAAATGGGTATAAATCTCCATGGGTGACCTCTCGGTAGATATCTCATGGATGACCTCTCCGTATATCTCATGGGTGACCTCTCGGTAGATATCTCATTGGTGACCTCTCCGTATATATCTCATGGGTGACCTCTCGATATATATCTCATGGGTGACCGCTCGATATATATATCCATTGGTGACCTCTCGGTAGATATATCCATGGGTGACCTCTCGGTATATATCTCATGGATGACCTCTCCGTATATATCTCATGGGTGACCTCTCCGTATATATCTCATGGGTGACCTCTCCGTATATATCTCATGGATGACCTCTCCGTATATATCTCATGGGTGACCTCTCCGTATATATCTCATGGGTGACCTCTCCGTATATATCTCATGGGTGACCTCTCCGTATATATCTCATGGGTGACCTCTCCGTATATATCTCATGGGTGACCTCTCGGTATATATCGCATGGATGACCTCTCCGTATATATCTCATGGATGACCTCTCCGTATATATCTCACGGGTGACCTCTCGATATATATATCCATGGGTGACCTCTCGGTAGATATCTCATGGGTGACCACTCGGTAGATATCTCATGGATGACCTCTCCGTATATATCTCATGGATGACCTCTCGGTATATATCTCATGGGTGACCTCTCGATATATATATATCTCTCTCATGGGTGACCTCTCCGTATATATCTCATGGATGACCTCTCCATATATATCTCACGGGTGACCTCTCCGTATATATCTCATGGATGACCTCTCCGTATATATCTCATGGGTGACCTCTCGGTATATATCTCACGGATGACTTCTCCGTATATATCTCATGGGTGACCTCTCCGTATATATCTCATGGGTGACCTCTCGATATATATATCCATGGGTGACCTATCGGTAGATATCTCATGGGTGACCTCTCGGTATATATCTCACGGATGACTTCTCCGTATATATCTCATGGGTTACCTCTCGGTAGATATCTCATGGGTGACCTCTCGATATATATATATCCATGGGTGACCGCTCGTGTCCACAGGACTAGTGACAGGAAGGGCGGATTAAATAAATGATGACCATTGCGGACATTATATTGGTGTCTTCTTTGCTTGTTTGTTTAGTTATGGTTTTACGTCGTTTCAGCCGTTAGCCCATATCACGACCGAGAGAAACTGAATTAAGATTAAGGGAAGCAACTGTGTATAGACGTAACCGTGAATTAGACTAAAACAAAGCAAAAGATATATGTACAAATATAAACACCCAAATCAGAGCGAGATTGTGTAAACACATACAAACATAATATCCAAACAGTTAGAAATACAGCTTTGACAACAGAAAATATATATATATGAATGAAATGTAATCAGCAAATATGAAAAATTTAATTTAACTAGGCTCCATATCGAAATATGTGAAGCAGTTGACAATCTCGCTTCCTGAATGATTGATAAGATATTTATAATATCTGATGAATATAGCGCGATTCTTAATCAATTCATCAAGTCGATTATCAGGTGGTTGACTCAGTATGTGATCCCTCACCAACAGCCAGCCTCCCTCCACTCATATATGGGTGATTCTCCCGTAAACGAGCAAACCCATGTCCTGCGTTATTAGTTCATCCTATGAAAAACAATGGCCACAATACATAAAAGTGATGGCAATGATCTTGTAGCTCACGATACAGGCATTTATTAGAGACATTTCGGGTTTAGTATGGACGTGTGACAACATATATGCCATGTGTATATTACAGGCTACGTACCCCGAAACAGCATGTCCCAAATCAAAGGCATTCAACTTCCCTGATTGTTCCCATTCGCCACCGAACGATTTATCTTTAAACCAATTAATATTCTTGTGCGGAATTTTGCACTGAACGCCATGCAATTCGTATAATTTTTATGAAATTAAATATTTAGTTAGTGGAAAGCATGTGAAGTCTTCCAAAAGCATGTCCCGTTATATAGAATCATTACCCAAACGCACGATAAAGACGGCTGATATTTTAACCAGAAACATAGCTTGTTCATATCTATGGTTGCATCGTGGAGTAAATATCCTTTAATGTCTAGAAAAAATAAACACAGGTTATGTTTCCTTGAATAATTTTTCAAAATCAACCTTAGAAACTAGAAATCGCTAGCGGATGTTTATTCAGCGTCATTACACAAACGCAGACCATTTGAATGTTACATGCTGTAGGCGAACGATTAAAAGTTTTTTTCGAAAGCTCACAGCGGTTGTTTGTTCATAAACTAGTTCATTTTCATAGGTGATGGATATTCAAAATATAAGAGCGCGCTGAAACGAAAATCGTCATTACCCAAATGCGTCATTACCCAAACACTCCTTCTGTTTGGGTAATGACGCAATTTTAATTTTGAAATATCCAGAGACGCAAACACGATCTAACAAATAAAACATGTTAAGGAATGATCTGGGAGTAGATAAAAAGAACAAATATGACATATGGATTAGTTTTAGTGCGTTTATATCAAATCGGGGGGGGGGGGGGTGAGTGAATGAGTGGGGGGGGGGGGGGTGATCAACGGAATCTAACGAATTCTCTAAATGGATTGACGTTTACATCAAACAATCTCAGTGAGAAGCAGATGACAGTTTGAAATTCAATTATAAATTTCCGTACTTTTCAACAATCGTTCTGCCTGCGGGGCGATTTCCGGCTCGTGTGTTATAGCAACGGCGTCAAAATACACATTTTGGACCATCAGAATATCTCACTGACAATTCTATCTGATTGAGCGCACCGAGAAACCACTAAATACCAAATTTCAGTTCAATATCTTGAAACATGTAAGAGAAATCCATCGACAATGTTTTCTACTCTAAATTATCATTGCAATTTGGCGAACCCCTTTGGGAACAGACTTTGATTGACGTATGTTCACGTTATCTACATCAGAGTTCCTCGATCGTTTGGAGTCAAAACAAGTGTACGAGGGACCAGGGCATGCCCGACTTGATAGGAATAGCCTTTTATGCGATCAAAATCTGTTTCCAATTATCATATCTGAACGCTGTATTCGTTGACCTCTTAGAGAGTTTGAACTCTAAGTCACGCCCACAAAGCACATCAATTTCCACCACGTATATTCAAATGGCTGTATCTCATAGACGTCTCAATGTGCGGAGCTACGCAATACGTCG
Source organism: Siphonodentalium dalli (assembly GCA_032622095.1). NCBI lineage: Eukaryota > Metazoa > Mollusca > Scaphopoda > Gadilida > Siphonodentaliidae > Siphonodentalium > Siphonodentalium dalli. The sequence goes on from CP136065.1 coordinate 32,421,407, forward strand.
TTTGGACGGATACATCATCGGCTACTCAAACAATATATACTCATAACGATAATTCAACTATTAAAGGGCACATGTCAACAAGTTGTGGAGAAAGAGCGAATTTGACAATGACGTTGCCCTAATTCAACCCCCAAAAAACGTCATTGGCACATGCTGTAATGAACGACCTTGATTGACCTTGACCTGGCCCTATAATTTTGCGGAATGACATTTTCGTGGTCACCAATATCTGTGCTACATACTCACATAAAATTCATCGGCATGTGACAAACTTTTTTTTCACAGAATTTTCTGGACGAAATTGTTCATTTAATGGAGAATCACCCATATGTTGGTGTTCCCTTACCCCAAAGTTGACAATTTCTCCTGAAGGATCATATTGAACTCAAACATCAACCTGTTTCTGAGAGTCAAAAGACTTGACAGACCGTGGACATGTTTGTTTTATTGTTTCGGAGGAAATGTCTTAACGACAGAAGCTGTATATATTACCTGCGCTACAGGTTCTGGAACAGGAATAATAGCAGTCTCCTAAATTTGTGATGCTAGTGATATACTGACGAGTTTAGTTTGACTCTGTGAGTGCTGGCATCCAAACACTTTTTTTTGTATAAGCATTTGTTGAGTATGTGACTAGTGGAATGGATGGTCTATTTTCTTAGCATCTATATATGACAGAATGATGCTTCTCAGCTTTACATATTTGAATCTTGAATGAATAGTCCCAAAAGGGACATGGCCGGTTCATTGCAGCATGTGAACATTGACAGTTTGAACATTTTTAAAGATTCCTACGATCCATATGATCATGACCAGAAATAGTGCAATCGTGCACATATGGTTTCTTTACTTTTACAATTTCCCTGGCAATTATAACATCGCAATGGGTTTGATCATATGTGCTTAAATCAAACTTCATATACCAACCTTCAATGTCGGTGGATGTTCCCACCGATTGAAGATCAGAAGATAACTCTTCAAATGAACGTTTTGCCCATCAACTGTCTTTGTACATTTACGGACTTCTGTAACTCCATGTGGTGCGAACTCAACCGATATCTGACTCAGAAGAAGCAGCTGTATCGCGAGTTCCCAACACAGCTCTGCTAGTTTTCAATGTCATGTGAGGAGTAATCTACGTTAATTGTACAAGAGTGTCAGTTTGAATTTCTCTTGCACATTCGACAAGAGAGCCACTTAATGGCCCAGTCCTGATCTGTTTGACAAATGTTAATTGTCCAAATATGCTTTGTGGCGTTTTATCAATCACAAATACAGAAGGTATCTTGACATTCGGATCAAAACCAAGTACCAATTACTGAGGATAGACTTCAGTATCAGCGGAACTTAGCAAGTGGTCAACCTTTCATTTTTGTTTGTATCGAGTTGCCACACGAAAAACAGATAATAGACAACTAGCACAGCAGCTGCCTCGGACTACCTTTATAATTATGGTCAAGCCAAAGAATGGTACACAGCTGAAGCGGTTACCCGTTTAGCGACTGCATATAGCAGTCTCCTGAATCAAGCGTGAACATTACAAGATTGAAATATTTAACAGTCATGAAGACGAAATGCAAAGACATATCACGAACGAAACACCATACATGAAAAACAGAACACACAAGTAGACACATAATCAAATTAGAACAGAACTGTAATCTGAAACAATATGGAGAGGCTTGGCTGGCCGATTGATTGAACAGTGTCTACTCAACCACCGTCTGTAAGAGATGTGGGCTCAAAGAGAAACAATAGCTAAGCCGTATCCACATGTCGATGCCTTACGTGATACGGACGTCCTTGTACCACCTCACGGGATGCACCCCACGGCAAACAGGGTGCCACTGTAGGGGTTTCTTACCCCTCTACACTGGGCCCACATATATCACACATTTGTATCTTGTTATATACATGTATTTCTTAATCTATGTATTTTATATATTAAGTTAATGTTCTAGACGAGCCACGTTGACACATGCGTATATGTAAATATTGTACAAATATACTTATCTACATACCTTTATTAAGGGAATGCTAAATAGCTGAATTGAATTGAAAACATTAAGTGAACAGTAAAGATAGTAAGTTTAATTACCATTTATTTTTAGTTTAAAGCAGCAAATTCATTAATCTATATGGTCCGGTTGATTAACTGTACTGACAAATTTAAGTTAATAAATGATTGATTGATTGAGGGTTTAACTTCGTTCTAGCCGCTAGGCCATATCACAACCAAGAATAGAACTAGTACCGAAGGAACTGTGGAGATAAATCAGACAAATAAAAGTGGAATGTTTCCACTTGGAGTCAGTAATATAAATCCAAGAACTGACTAGTGTGCAATCATACTATACAACGTATAAAATAGTACAAGAATACATAATAAATAAAAAAAATAATACGAAACTACCAAGAGTGCTCATCGAAATATGTAAAGCAGTTTTTAACATCAGATTTGCATCGATAAGGTATTTAGAGTATTCGATTAATTGACCTCTATCAATGCGTCAGGCTGACGGTCGGGTGGGCGAGACAGAAGAATGGCATCTTTCACCCAACCGACAGCCTCAATCCACAAATACTGTTTTTTTTCGTTTAGTGTTAATCGTTCCTGGTCAAATGTTGATAGTTCAAATATGAACCTCTCTTTCTGGGAGTCTAAACATTGAAATACTTTTGTTTTGTTTTGCGATTTGTGTTTCGGTGCAGCAGCCGATTTTTGTTGTGGAGTAATAGCATCAACACGAATATACTGTTGCAGTAACTGGTTAAACTTGAGAGTATTATTTGTGAACAACGGGTGCATTTTCAGTAGACGTTTCCATGGCCTGCGATACAGGTTCTGGAACAAGAGTTAAGTCAGATGCGTCAAATTTGATACGCATGTTGTTGGCCTGGCTGGTAGTCGAGCACCAACTGTTGTCTTTACATCGAAATATGATATATGTCTCTCAGCCTTATACCGTTGAATTTTGAATATATATGGGATATGAACGACCCATTGCAGCATGTTAACCTTGACCGTTTGAACACTCTTTTGGTTTAGCAGTATGATTATGATCATGACCAGAAACAGAACAGCGTGCATATTTGGTTTCTTTACTTTTACACTGTTCCTCTCATTTAAAACATCGTAAGGGATATAGAACATATGTAGACAAATATATCTTCATATATCCAACCGTCAATTCCGGCGGATGTTCGATTGAAAATCAAAAGATAACGTAGAAGAGTCTGATATATCGCGGGTTCTCAAAACTGATCTTACTATTGAATGATTTGTGAGTAGCAACCGTGACTGGTGTTTGTGCTCTTTGAACCTTCAATCAGGAGACAGCCAGTCACTGGCCCGGTCCTGATCGGTATGACAGATTCCAATTGTCCGGCAAAACTTTGAAGTGCCTTATCATTGACAGATACAGAAGGTCTTTTAAGTGTCGAGTCGAAAGTAAGAACCATGTACTGAGGGAATACCCCAGCATCATTGAACTTAGCGAGTCATCATTCTTACGATCAGGCCAATAGCCGCGGCGGACTACACTTCGAATTATGGTCTAGCCAAAGACGGGTACATACATGTAGCTGAAGTAGCGACCATTTTAGCCCATGCATCTAGCAGCCTCTCCGTTCTTTCCCACAGTGAGACAGGTGTAAACAATACAGAATTCAAAATTCAACAATCACAGGACGAACACAAAGAGACTGAAGTCGCTAAGTAGGTCATCGCTTCTCTATAAGGAGCCTGTGAATTTTGCGATGTTTTTTGACAAAAACTGCGATAAAATACATTTAAATTTGTTCGGTGGATAAACAGAACATCCACATAGTGTAGCTGAATAGAGAATTTATTTTCGCTCGTATGTGGGCATCTATTAAATAGATGCCCACATACTCGCAAACATAAATTCTTTATTCAGCTGCACTATGCGGATATTCTCTATTTATCTGAACATTTCCTATGTGATAACTAATCATCGATGATGGTTTAGAATAGAAAGTGTTAAATGTTATCCACCTCAGAGTCAACAAAGTCCAAACCATTTGGGGGGGGGGGGTCATTTTCACACTCATGCATTTGCGCTGTGAAATTCAGGACGTTGGTTGGTTGAAATAGGGCCACGTGATGTCGTGAGAGCAACAAGTTGCTTCCATATTGTACGAAAGCAACGTACAACCAGCGACCAGAAGAGCGTTGGAAATGGGAACTAAATGCTCTTTTAATCTGCTAGTTGAGTGTCAATATTAGAAATGGGTACACATTTTGTTGCATTGAATTGTTTATTGCAAAGTCCACATCTAAGTTGCAACATGCTACAACGTATATACATAGATACAAAACAACAAACAATACATAACATGTATATCAATAAATTCTTCCATCATATTGTATGGTATTAATAATGGCAAACAATAATAACATGTATGTACATCAATAAATTCTTCCATCATATTGTATGGTATTAATAATAAAGGCAAATACAGCTAATACATTCAGGAATATGTTTCTTGAATGGTATATAAGTCATATAATATTTATTTTATATATAGTAATATAATACCAGCGTCATGGTAACTGTTTAAATGCCAATTTTAAGAAAATGCTCACTCTTTTCAGTACACTAATATTTAGCAGTGACAACAATCTGTGGAATATATTTTTGTTAGGATTTTCCCAGTAATACTTCGGGATATAGATTTCTCGCAGGGCGTTAAAGGCACGTGAGGCCTTAGTTGTCGAAAATATTCATATTTGTTCCAATCACCGTTAACAGAAAAACATTAAAACGCATAGTTTCGTTCATATATACCATGAGCATCGCGTAAACAGCATGTTATCATAAAGATTTACTATATTTTACCTAAGCAAGGCCTGATTGTGTTACAGAAGACAGCACAATGATACTGGCTAATCACACACAAATGGCACAAACGCTCTTTATTCGTTCCATATCAGGAATTCACCAACAAAGAACGCTCTTTATGTTTACCATCATAATATAAACAAACACCAGAAAAGTAACTTTTTATGCTTTTGTTTACATAACAATGGTAAAAACTATGACAATAACATACTGTTTATGCGATATTTCTTATTTGTATACGGACAATGTCTGTCTACATTTTGTTGTTCTTTCTGTTTGTGGCGGTTTTGGACGGGTGGAAATATTTTCACAGGATACCCACCGCCAAGGCCAACCGTACATTTAAGTTCTGTACACAAAATAACAAAATTGTATTCATCACAGACATTTTGCCACATAACGGGCATTTCGTGTCTTTACTTGTACTTTTATTCCATCTGCATTGTTCCACCGGTAGTCTGTGATTGACTGTTCTAAATTTCAGTAAATGTTGCATTCCATGGTGTAATGATGCAAATTTGTTTGACATTGTTATGTATGAAACGCTATTCGAAAAATGTCAGACTAATCTGCACCCATAATCCACGGAATGATAGACAATCAACATCCATTTCTTAAGGATATGTTGATTTTACGGTCTCTTGGTAATTTCTTATATAAATCCAACTTTCCATTTTCACAAATACCTCTGCGAAGATACGTTGTAACATGTTAATAGTTACACTACTTTTAAAAACACATTTGTAAAAACAAAAATGGTAATAATTGGCATAGAAAGCACTATAATCAATTGGGGACGTACCACGGCCTTACGTTTGTCAAAACGGCCACTTAATTCACAATGACAGACGATCGTCATGGCAATATTCCACTCCCTAAGCATTTGCTATGATTTTGAGATAACAAGAATGTGTTCAAACATACTATCACGTTCATCGAACGTGTGAGATGCGTGGGTTAGTGTTGACAATCACACGAGAGAGCGACTCTTGTTTAAATAGAAGCAGCCGTGGGGTCCATGGTTATTTGACCGCATTCGCGTTAGTGATGGGATGGAAGGTGGATGCATCCAATTCAGGTTATTGTATAACTCGTGGTCAGAATACGACATACGGAGTGAAAATATATATTTAATATAATCTAAATAGGATATTGCATGACATATGAGTTGTATTCATTTAAAAATATAAAGATTCATTCATATTGTACATGTAGATGTATATATTTTGAGTATGCAAAATATAGTTCTTGAATTTGGTGCTGGTTGGGAGGTCGGTGTCAAATCGACCACAGATAGTGGGGATATGTGCTCTCCGATTGATAATATGCGTGAGTTGCTGGGGAAACAACGACTAAAGAAAATAACTGTCCGTATATTTGATCCTTAGATATTTGATCTTATTACATAATGTTAATTAGTCTTCATCTGCCATGACCGGCAGCAGAATTCAACACAATTAGTGTGCGAATAACTGCCTTTGTCTGATATTTTAATGAGTTTCACAGACGCATTCCAATTATCTGGTACAAATCCCTTGTGACTTGATCATTCTGGAGTATCCCGGATATTGAGAGGTCGCTTTTCGGAGCATACCGGATTTTCACCATGCTCACTTATTCGTGTATCTACCATTGTTTGCTGTCACCACTGATGCTTGATATTGCCATGTCACAATTAAAGTCATAACAATTATACTAAAGTCCTACAATCTCGTCGCGAACATCTTTCTTGTATATATCCCTAGCCCATCACGAGGCTCAGGTTGTTATATATACCCCACCATGTAACATGCTGGGCTGGATTATATTTGATATATAAGCGCCACCAACTCCTCCTGATTTCAGTGCTTAACCGTCTACAAAACTACAAAATCTTCCAGCCTGTTCTCCCGAAAACCAGCACATTATATATTATCTGCTTATAACAGAACTTGTTTTAGGTAGATAATCTGCGTAGAATGGCATCATTTCGAGTCGAAAATGAGCTGAAAATGAGAATATTTTAGTCACATTATCGAGTCATAATGAGGCAATTCTAATCAGATTATGGGCGGACAATGACACAAATAAGCCAACTCTTGGCGTTTCAGGTTTCAGGTTGCTAGCTCGTTAACATGTGTGTTCACTTTGGCTCGCGCCATAAAACGAAATGACGGGTAATAGTCCATTACCTGCTTATTCCAGAATCAAATAATCGCATTATATACATATTTCACTTTATAGGTAGATTATATGCGTATTTCTGTGAGGATATGTTGAATCTTCAGCTTTAATCTGGCAATCTGGGCCAGTTTAATGTTACCAGGGATCGTTGGATTCTACGCGTGCATCGACCTAGTTTCACAGGGAAATCAACCCTCTGTGTGATCCATTCCCTAGGAAAAAACTGACAAAGCCGCGATGTGACATAGCGGACAAAATGGTATTAAAGCTCAAACCAACCCTTGGATTGGAATGATCTTTTTGTTTTCATATTTTTGAAAATACTTTTAATCAAATTATTATCCTGATCAATCAACCCTGCCATCCTGAACAATGAAATTAGCTATCTTTATTACTCAACTTACTATTTTTACTATTCAAGTTATATATCTTGATTAATCAACTTATTATCCTGCTTAATCAACCAACATGTAGCTAAGTTGATTCATCAAGTTAGCTATATTGATTAATCAAGTGAGCCATCTTGGTTATGGAAGTGAGCTATCTTGATTAATCAATTTAGTGATCCGCCAATCGCTTCGATCGTTCTATGACACGATACATGTTATGATATATCAAAATATCCTCGCGCAAATACGCACATCATTGACCTATAATGTGGAATAGGTACATAATGTGATTATTTGTGTCTGAAATGAGCAGAGAATGGACTCATACCCGTTATTTCGTTTTATGGTCGGGCCACAGCGAAAACACGTGTTAAAGAGCACACAATAGAGAAGTCCTGAAATGGCTTATTTGTGTCATTTTCCTTCACATAATCTGATTAGAATGAAATCGCCTCATTATGAGTCCATAATGCGACCAACACGCTCTCATTTTCAGCACATTGTCGACTCAAAATGAGGCGATTCTAATCAGATTATCTATTTAAAACAAGTTCTATTATAAGCAGATAATGTGCGGATTTTTGGGAGAACATTATGGATATATGCTATGTGGTCAATGTCCACTGACGTCAATTTTAAGCGCGTACTAGTGAAACTCGTCATTCCAGGATAGCCTAGTGAATAAGAAAACGCGCTTCGCTGTCCTACCGACTTAACGTGAATTTTATTAAATTGAACTCATAACTTTATGTTTTGGTTCATAACTTTATGTTTTGGTGCATACCAATTAGTATCAAACCAGATGGGCTGTTGATGCAGCAACATACCCCCACCCAGCTGTGCATGATTGGGCCGCTCTGGCATTGTCTCACGATATGAATCCAGGTTAGCCCCGTGAACAAAACGTAGCTCCATCGTGATTGCCAATTACGACCATGACAAACTAATGACAACTGCCACCAAGAGGACTGGATATGTCTTCAATACTAAAACAATAAAGCGGAAATCGCATTAGCAAATATTTGTTCAGTTGTTTTTTTCCAATAATGAGATAGCTACCAGAGAACGCCAATACGTCTCTCGTCGGAGACACCATTCCGGAGCCACTCAAGTTTTCACCGTGTCACAAGACTCATGACAAACAGCCCGAGTCTCGTACAAATAATAATAGTGAGACGCCACCCCGAGTGCGTAAGAATATGTCGGGAACACACAATTGATTGCTGCTCGTTGATACCCGTCAACTATCGTTCCGGAATCGATCACTTGCATACCTGTGTGTTGTCCCTTGCTGATCGATCGTCGGCTCTCGTTATAATGACTACGGAGATGGTTCTTTCATTGGTGAATCACGGGTGTGAATAACTTTTATTATCTCTAACTTGTGAGGGATACTTGTTATTGCCGACCATCGTTAGTGTGGTGGTTTGCTGATCCCTTGGCCATAAGGTAAGATAACAATTTGATGTTGAAATGATAACTGTTCATGTACATGTCAGAATCAATTATAGGTGTTGGTACTGTATTTACATGCACTCCTGTATTTGACATGATCTCGCTATGCTATGCTATGCTATGCTATGCTATGCTATGCTTTAATTGTCAAAGCTGCAAATTAATGCAGAACATGGATATATACCATCTTTATAGAGTTTATTTCATTTTTGGAGTGATAACCTCGTTCCGCATTTTCTGCCCGAAATTTTCATCGGCTTTTTCCATGTCTAATCACCAAGAAATAGGTTCATATTGAACCTATTTCGACCGCCACATAGGTTCATATTGAGTTTATTCAAGAGAACAGGCTGAATCGCCAGAAGGAGTGAACAGCCAATGGCATCCATGTTCGTGTCACACATGTTGAATGTATGTGGATGGTCTTCCATTACTACCAGCGCTGCATTCATATACATTACATTGTGTATGTAAACACAACCACTGTTATCACATCGCTTGATTATATCTGTTTGGACAACTCTTATCCGGTCACGATGTTCCAGCAAAATGATACTTGCAAATCGCGGTCGCCCAATTCTTCACTTCTTGCAATTAACATTCGAGCTTTTTCGGGCAATGTATTCGTTATTAATTCAAATCAATCAGTTATTGGTCAAACCAAACAACATAACTATTATACCATGGAGAATACGAATTAAAATATAACTGTTAAAATATAATCGGTGATTTAGAACAATCCAAATAACAAGACTGATATAATTTAATTTAAACAAATACAAAAAAACACGATTATTTCATGTGAAAAAAGTACCGTCTGAATGGAGCCGCCACCCTAATTAAATAGAATACCAAAGCTGACCGTGTTCTTACGCATGCATAATGTTGATTTGTAATGTGATTATTAAATTTGATTAAATTTATTTAACCCACACATGTTTATTCCAGCCTAGTTTGTATAGGACTGTATCTGCCATTCCTAATAACGTTCCTGAAGTTTCATTTCCACTGGTTTCTCCTCGATAACACTATCATTTACAAAACGTTCGTGCTTCGACGCCATACTTCGCGAGACGCTAAATGCTTTAGAATGTCACAAACCAACCTAAACGATCAATACTAGGTAAAGGGTGTGAGACGAAAATGAGTTCGCAACTTGATATAATGAGGAATGTCTTTAATAAATTGTGTTGTTGCTGGAAGTGCAATTATAAGAAATGCTGCCATCTGGAATAAACACCAAAAAGACGAAGGTAATGGCAAGATGCCTATTGCCTATGTATTTTACACACGCGTGATATGCGAAATATACATGAGCAAAACACGCTCCCATGGTTTGTGTCTACATTTGAATGGAATTAAATATTTTTTATTATAGTGCCCTGTATATAAATAGAAAACATATGCGTACACAAGTTATGTTACATGTGCAATACACCCGGCCGTTAAGGCCTATAAGTCACTTTAAGTCCAATATTTACATTAAATTACATTGCGTGGTGTCGAAACTATTGACTGCATCCTCTCGAATGCTTTATGTACAAAATTTTAATGTCTGACGTGGAAAGTTAGTCATTAGATAACCAGCCTGAAACTAAGATTATTTAATCCATTTATACAGAAATTTATCTTGGCGAAGAAGTCAACTCTGATGTCATCGTACGCTCCACATGAAAATATGAAATGGAGTTCATCCTCAACAATGTTCTTATCGCAAAACACACATAACCGTTCATCCAAATCCTCTCTCTCCCACCTGCCGGTTTCAACACGTAATGGTAGTATTCCACATCTTAACTGCGCCATTACAGAACGTTCATGTTTCGAAATGTTAGAAATATTTACATACAGTTCGGTGTTATAACTGCATTTGATATCTTTATACAGTCTGAGCTTACTCGGCTGAATTCCGGTCTCAGGTCTAGACCACCCTAATAATCACGGTGTTTCATGTCAGGACTTGGTTTCGCGAAACCACCTGGTCGCAAGCTGGGATTGGCGCATTGTTGTACAATCAACGACAATCAATGACAATCTATGGACAAAAGCGTGCTGGGCGCTGCATCGAGATTGGTGTGTTGGTGTCTCCAAACCTGAGCACGTGAAAGCAGCTTATATCCGTGTTGTATAGCGATATATGTAATACTATGCCGTCGCCGTTCCACAGGGATCACGGGGCAGGGATGGTGCGGATTTCTCACCCCCTATGCGGATGTCACGACGATGTCAGTTTTACGGGTGGAGGAAAGTCTACGCAGAGAGTAAATTCACCGAGAAACACTCAGCTGTGTGTAGAAATACCGACCCCGGAAAGGGACCGACAAATTTGCCCAGATACACGAATCAGATTATCCTCATTTAGAGTGGATCGCGAATCCGCGCTTGTCGGCATTCGAACCAGCTTCGTTAGCGCCAGATGGAAATTGGCGGCATAATGCCCCGAGCATTCTACCGACGGAACCACCGGCGTCCTTTACAATCAATGTATAGTGTAAAATTATTGTTTGTTCAGACCAAGAGCCAACTATATATTGTTCAACTTTGCGTCAAAATATTACACATAAATTATATTCATCTCTTGAAAACATTTCGAACCATTATTTTGGGGATATCAGGTGGGAATTTCCAACAACTGGAAATAGTGAGGTACTTGTTGGAAATTTTCAGCAATTAATTGGTGTGAGGGGGGTGACATGTGCAATGTAATTTCGCGGACTTGGGAATTTGCAAGAAGTTGAAAATTTTGAAAGATTCTAAATAACTATCGCCGTGATTGAAGTTATTGAAAATAAGTTTCCAGAAAATGTAATGGTCACAACCTGGGGGGGGGGGGGGGGGGGGGGGGGGGGCTAGGTATCGGAAAAAAATCGAGATGGGTGCGTTGTATCACACTCCCGATAGCAGATATTTTCATGGCCATGTAAATTTTCCAAATCCATGTTTAAAGATAAATTATGACAAATAAACCAATTTGAAATGTCAAGGCTTAATAAACTGGACCAATTAAATAATTAATCAAAAGCAGGGGTCCCATGCATTTAATTTAATTTAATTCAATTTAATCGGACATTTCCTTATTTTGAACCACGATTTTTCGTTCTGTCTTAATATAATTTTGAGAGTTTTTGCTGTTATATTGTATATCCAGTCCAGCAATAATTTATTCTCAAATGATGAATTAGTACTATCAAAACTAGCTCCGACCTCAATTCATTTCAGAAACACGGAACGAAAGACACCCACATCCAATGCGGATTACGTTCCGATTGAAAAACTACTATCATTCCCTATTTATCCGTGTCCACCAAACCCATCGATAACATATTATAAATAATTGCACGAAAATCGGACTTAATCCATCTAACGGTAATATGCTTTCAAACACGACAAGGATGTTATAAATAAAACTCCACGGGTAAAGCCAGATAAACGCACGCATGATTTACAATCAAATTACCAATCTGTATCGCTACTGCGAAAACAGAAAAAGGTATTCTCGTCTCAGGTTCAAGTCTCGGTTTATACAAAAATCTCAGACCAGGGGGGTACTAGTTGTAGACTATTACATATAACACACATAATTATCGATCATATTACATTTTGTCCAGTTCATATATAATTATAATCTTTCTTCTACACGGCATATCAATAAAACACAATTCCTATTTGGTTAACATAAGGATAAATGCTTCCAAAAAATACATATGTTTCTGTTACCAGAACTTGTACGTTACCACATGGTTCGAATTATGAACATACCGACACAGGCTTGAATGACAATAAGAAGGCAAACCATGGTTTACGTAAACCTGAGTTTCAAAAAGACGAGAATATGGACCAGTGCTGACCAATAATCCCAGCTTACTCGCATCGAAGCTGGGTAACACATGGCGATCACCGTGGTTTCGGCCTGGTCTAGACTATAGTTTACATGAAACCTTGGTCTAGACCAGGGACCAGAATTCGGCCGACTGAGTCGTTCTACATCACTCAACCATTTATCCTGTTTTTTATCATTGAGGTGTTTCTCACAAATTATTAAATCTGCAGTCAGTTGATTATCATACACGTGGATTTGTTGACAAAGAGAGAATAACTTCCTCATATCACCCGTCCAACTACCAATCTGACCTATTCTCAGTTCCCATTTAAATACTGCTTTTGCAAGTCGTTTTGAGTCCATTCGAATGAGAGTATTCCAAAGTTTAAACATATTCAAGTGGCGCCTGACACTAGAAGGTACCCATCCCATTTCTCCATTCAATGCTGGGATTGGAGCAAACCGATGTACCCCTAGCAAAAAAATCGCTGGGCTCTGTTCTGGACCGTATCGATAGAGTGAAAGTTCCTACAATCCACGCGCTGTGTTTTCTGATGTCGCAATTTAGTTTCATTTGGACACGCCTGAGTAAATCGGTGGAAACATTGTTTTCTGCATGCATGTTTGAATATTATAGTGTGCTGAATTTAGCACAACACTATATCATATAGTGCACGGCTTTCGACCAATCAGAAGTCGCCATTTCTGGGTGAGGTGAAATATTCCAATATAGAGGTTCACATTTGCCTCCACCTAAACACTCCACTATCCACTCGCAACCGTTCCAACCTCTATTTACATCATAATGAAAACAGGAACCTCCTCAATAACGTTAAATATTTGATAGCCGACGTATGAAAAAACAATTAAGCGACAAAGAAAAAATGTCACCGAGAGTCAATTTAAAAAAAGTCGGTGACTAGACTGTTCTCCCTAAAACACGCATATTATCTACTTATAATATAAAATTCATTAAGGTAGATAATATGCTTAGAGTCGCTTCAATTTGAGTATATAGTTTGCTGAAAATGAGAGCATTTTAGTCACAATATCGACTGCTAATGAGGCGATTCTAAGCAGATTATGTACGCACAATGACACAAATAACCCAACTCATGACTTTAAAGGTGAACCCTCTGATCCGAATCGGCATCTCTGGTTTAGACTAGGTTTTATTCTAGACCAGGTTTAACTCCAGTTTAAACTAGGTTTAAGTAGGATTTAAACTTGGTTTTACTGTAGTTAACCTAGGTTTTATTGGAGTGAAACTGTGTTTTAGTGTAGTTAAACCCAGTTTTGTGATAAACTCAGTTTAAGTTTGTGGAATTCGATACCAATTGAAACTAGGTTTTATTGACGTGATAAAGATATGGTAATATTACTAATTGTTAGCGGTGAATTGGCTATATAATCATCAGTATAAGCTTAGGTATATATGATTTATACGTACCATACGTCTCGTCTCGAAAATATACCTTTAAATATACTTTGAAAAAACATCAAACTTAAACCACCCTACCCCAGGTTTTACTAAAACCTAGTTTTTTGGGTTAATTATTCGGCCGATATTTTCCGCCCAGTATTGATGTTGTTTCTTCGCGTATATGGGAGTGTTTACTTTGAATTGGGGGAGGCGTTTATGCGCGGGCGTTTGTCACTCAATGTACATGCAGGAGAGTCTTAGTGGAATTCGGGGAGGCGATGTCGGTACTTATGAGATAAATTCTCACAAAATATGTGCCAGTGTGATGGATGATTTCTTGCTAAATATGTCTGTTTGCAATTCGCTCGTTCGGATGTCGATTTGGCGGCTGAGAGCATGGCGGGATCGGACTGATCAGATTGACACGTTAGACACGAACATGACTTTTGAAACTGATTCCTTATTCACAAAATGGTCTCTTTCGGTCAATTTGACGCATGGGTTGGTGGCCCGCCCAAATACCCATCAGAGACACCCCAGCCTTCACCCGGGGAGGGTAACGGCCACCCTGAGGGGGTGGAGGTATGGACTATTTTGGAGAACTGTAAGGATTTCGGCCAATTTGATGGTATGGGTGGGTGGCTCGCCCCAAATAACCCATAGAAACACCCCACCCCTCACATCCAGGGGGGGGGGTTACCACCCGAGGGGGTGAACGTGGGATATGGACCATTTTCGAGACTGGTAAGGATTTCGGCCAATTGACGGCATGGATGGATGGCCCGCTCAAATGTCCCATAGAAACAGCCCACCCTGAACGCTGGGGGAACCACACCAGGAGGTGAAAATGGGGTATGGACCATTTTCGAGAACGGTAAGGATTTCGGTTAATTTGACGTCAGCAGTGTGGATAGCCCGCTCCAACTACCCCCTAGAAACACCCTCACCCGTGGTACCACCCCGAGGGGGTGAAATGGGGTATGGACCATTTTCGAGAACGGTGGGTGGCACATCCAAAATGCCCCCCCACAGAAACACCCCAACCCCCACCGGACCCCATTTTCACCTGCTCGGGTAGAACCACCCGCAGTGAGGGTGGGGGTATTTCTATGGACTATATTTGAGGGCGGGCCGCCCACAAATGACGTCATATTAGCCGAAATCCTTACCGTTCTCGATAGCGGTCCATACCCCATTCCGACACCCGGGTGAGGGGTGGGGTGTTTCTATGGGGTATTTGGGGCGGGCCACCCACACATGCCGTAATATTGACCAACAGAGGCATGTATTTACGAATAATGAATAAAATGCTCCATACCCCATTTTCACCCCAGCAGGGTGGTACCTTCCAGGGATGAGGGTATGGTGTATATAGGGGATATTTGGAGCAGGCCACACACCCCTGTCGTCAAATTGGCCGAAATCCTTACCGTTCTCGAACATGGTTCATATCCCATCTTCACCCCTCGGTGGTAACCCCCGCCCGGATGTGAGGGGTGGGGTGTTTATATGGGTTATTTGATGTACCCTTCTATGTGATCGTGCCACCCACTCCTGCTGCCAAATTAATTAGCCTAAATCCTTACCGTTATCGAAAATGGTCCATACCCCTGTTATCCCGGGGTGAGGGGTGATGTTTCTATCGGGTATTTTGGGCGAGCCACCCATTCATGCCGTCAAATTCGCCGAAATCCTTCCCGTTCTCAAAAATGGTCCATACCCCATTTTCACCCGTCCGGATGGCACCCCCGGGGTGGTGGTGTTTCTATGGGGTATTTGTGGCGGGCCCCCACCCATGCCCTCAAGAAATATTTTTGAGTTCCAAAAGTCATGTTCGTCCATGATATTAGATAATATCTAACCGCCATACAACAGACCGTGCATTCGTCTTGATTTCTCAAAGCGCACGGGTTATTCCCCTGATTAGGAGATTATATAGCGACAACAGGTCGCGTGACCGGACAATGTATTGACAGGTAGCGATAATAAACAGACAGACCACGCCTCCTATCCTTGCAATTGGACAAGTGTGGCCCACAGGTAACGCAATCGACCAAATCTATGTCGTCCCAGCGGTGGAGAAAAACTTGGTTTTACTACTAAAACCCAGTTTAAACTGGTATTTTAAACTAGGTCTAAACTGGAGATGCCGATTCGGACCTCTTTAACATGTGTTTTCAAGGTAGCCCGCGCCATAAAACGTAATAGTGTGTATGAGTCCATTATCTGCTTATTTCAGAATCAAGTAATCACATTTTGTACCCAATTCACATTATAGGTCGATTATGTGCATATTACGCGTGGATATGTTGAGACGCGATTTGTCCAACCTAGATACTTTATTACCAATTTCAGCGAACTTGATATTCTTTGGTATCCGAGATAAAACATATTTTGGGGGCAAAAGTATTCTTGAATATTTTTTGGTCAGAAGCATGACAGTGCTTTTGGAGCCTACAACACCTATCAATTCTCTAGCCCAAAGCCGTTTTGATTTTAAATTAATTAAAAACATATCTACACTTTTTGTACGACGGAATAAAACTAGAACATGAGCTGTAGAAATTCACATTGTAAATTCAACAATGAATTATCGTCAAAAACACATATTTATAACTGAAATTGACGAGGAGAATAGGTATCGATTTTGGTAAAAACGGTAAAAAAAATTAGGGTCGGTCGATGTGCGGAAACATAGTGGCCCGTTTCGTCATCTCAGGTTTAAACCTGCCCGTAAATCAGCACTAGCCTTCAAATAGTAAATCGATAAAAAGGCCCATAAACTTGACACTGACGTTCCTGAACACATCTGTCACGTGTGCTGAACTGTGAGGCCATACAGAAAGGTTCTTTGCTTTCTTTGTTTATATATTGTCAGGACACGTGCAAAAGCCAAGTGACATTGGAATAATAATTGGATTAAGAGGTTCTAGTAACATTGGAATATTGTCAAATTAGTCAGCAGAACCCATCCCGATGTTAAAAGATACATGCCTTGCTTTTAACTAAAAAGTATATGACAATACGCTTGCGTAGTTAAAGATCCACAGCTAAACCTCACGCTTAATGTGTATATCTGGATGTTTTTTTTATTTTATAAAAAAAATAAGTTCATAGATGCGTAATCCCATCAAGTAATATTTTGGTCTTATTTCGTGTGGTGTTTATTATTAATTACAATCCAACACAAGGGTTTATCGAAATAGTGGGCCATATACAGTAATGCCCTAAGTAATCGACTCCTTAAACACAGCATAATTATGGGTAACTTTTCAGGATTTAGTCGGAAATATGGCTTGTTGCCATTCATCGGAAAGCTCTCCCCCCGGGGAAATTAGGTCAATAACACATCCGGGTATGTGAGAAATCAGAGATTCACAATGCAAACAGACTACGAGTTCACCGCCATTTCCTTTTACAAATTATTATAAAATATAAACTCCTTACATGTACATCAAACTGAAAGTATATATTCAAAAGTGAAGATAGTTGGTTGATGTCCAGACGGTAGTATTTTGCTGAATTTAACCATTCAGTATTCTTGACGTGTCGTGGGATTAATCCGATTAAAATACTATACTACACGGATAAGCTTGTCGATTTCATTCATAAAATGTCATCATGTCGATTTCAAACTCGACGAACAACGTCATCGCGTAGCTTTCCCCATTGGCCGAATTCGCGATAACTTTAATGTTTTGTTCATAATTATGTGTTCCTTGTCGATTCATGAAAATAAAATTATATCTATGGATTATCAGATGCATGTATATACTATGTAATATTATGATAATTTAAACGCGATATGTGTGCACGCATCACGAATTTAGACAACAATAGTTTCTCCCTTCCAGAGTGATTGAGATTTTCCCAGGGTACGCGCTTTTATATTTTAGGTTCAAATCTTAAGACTCGTTCATATGTAAATATGTTCTCAATAAAAGGTAAATCACTGCTACGAATGAACTTGTAATTAAATATGCATAATTCCGATAGTGATTCCCCTCATTTTGGAATACCGGCAATTGAAAGACACAAGCCCACCGATCTACTGTGCAACCTAAGTTGTATCATCGCTTCAAAATATCAGTGACGTCACAAAATCAGATATAGCCTATAAACGTTGGCTTTGGTTCGTTATAATCAGATATAGCTTATAAACGTTGGCTTTGGTTCGTTACCAGCTTTTGTACATTGCCCCAACACTAATATATGGACATTGAGAAATAGAAATGATGGACATAATGAAAGAAAATAAAGCACATACATACAAAATATACGACCGTCCAGTTAACATGCAGCCTGGTGCTGTTCAAACAAATTATAATTATGGGCTGGTTTACTTTAGTACCCCAAGTCCGCGGGATATCGATCAATTACTTGTCATTAATAGCTCAGTCCTGCCATCAATTGTAGACCATATTAAGAACACCTCATGAACCGGTTATTAACTGAAATATTGAATCAATACATCAGCATCAAGAATAATTTAAAAATCAATCCCCATTCTTCAAAGTAATAATTGAGATGGACAAGACCGAATAACATGATTACTATAAGTGGAATATAGACGAATTTTAAGTGCCTTGGAGATTGCCAAAACCCACCCTAACTCGCATCAAGTCCAGAAGCACCTAGGACGACGGCAAAATAGAGCTACGTTCTAACGAACTCACTATTTGTACATGTTTCAGAATGAGATACCACATGCCGTTCGCAGGCCATTCACTCGCGCTCCAAAATTCATTCCTGTAATAATTTATTTATGCATTTGGTGTCTCGGACTTTATTTGGATAGATAATTCATATTATTTATATCAATACAATATGTTAGTATGTGATAATTTAAGTAAATTGATATTCATACAAGTATTGTGTGGAGTGCCGGAGCATATGGCAGCCGTCTAAATAAATAATTTAACTACTTCACTTTCATTTTCAAATTAAATTTATATTTAAATTGGATTTAGATATTGATTCCACCGAATAAATAAATATATATATTTTAGATATATGGATAGAAATGGATACGCAACGGTCAAGTTTCGCAGTAACAAGTTTTGGAGTATGTTTAGGCTTCATTTGATAAGACTTTGGACTCTAGAGATTATTTTGATTTTTAGGGTTTATCCTCGGTTTAGCCACAAAGCCATATCACCACGACTCTAGAGATGGTTCTCAGTGCTGCTTCTCGGCAATGAGCCAATGAAACTATCTGCTGAAATCCAGTGATATAGGACCGGTAATAATTCACGTGCGGGCGTCATTTATGGTTGTGTCACCTGATCAAATGCCGTTATGTGACCAATTACATGATTGTGATAAAGTCACATTATCATGGAATCATTCCCGTTTGCTGTACAGTGTACATATATAATATCATGCGTGTAAATACTATATTCCCACAATGGAGGTATGCAACAAATAATATCAGGTCCAAAAATAACTTATACATTTCGAAACGAAAAATTTATACCAATTGGTTGTGCAATATATAAAATAGGTTGTAGACGGTATGATATAGCCAATTAATGAAGAAAGCAGCGGATAATTGGTGAAAGGGATTTATTTATCTGGTAATAGAAAGGTGATTGCTGAATATAAGCTTGAAACAGTTTGGCCAAAATAAATTTTCATTAGGCCAATTTAAAAAGGAAAATAAATCTGGTCATTGGCCGATTTGTCTCGGAACAGCCTGTTCTCCAGAACATCCGCACATTTTCTGCTTATAATATAACTTGTTTTAGGTAGACTATCTGCTTAGAATCGACTCAATTTGAGTCTATAATGTGCTGAAAATTGGAACGTTTTAGCCACGTTATCGACTAATAATCAAGCGAGTCTAAGCATATTATGTGCGGTCAATGACACAGATAAGCCAAAATCACGACCTTTCAGGAGTACGTTCTTTAACATATGTTTCATTGTGGTCCGCGCCATACAATGAAATAACGGTTATGACTCCATTATCTGGGTATTTCAGAATCAAATAATCACACTATGTACCTATTTCACATTATAGGTCGATTATATGTGTGTATTTGCGCGAGGATATGTTGCACTGGCAGCGCGAACACTGCTGGTTGATGGACTATATACTCGACATATAAAGTGAAATATGTACATAATATGATTATTTATTCTGAAATAAGTAGATAACGAAGTCATATCCGTTATTTCGTTTTATGGCATGGGACACAACGAAAACACATGTTAAAGAGCGTCCATCTGAAAAGTCGTGAGTTGGCTTATTTGTGTCATTTTCTGTATATAATCTGCTTAGAATCGGCTCATTATGAGTCGATAATGTGACTAAAATGCTCTAAATTTCAGCAAATTAAACTGAGGTGATTCTAAGCAGATTATCTACCTAAATTAGTTACATTATAAGCAGATAATGTGCGTTCCAGAACATTCTGATTTTCTGAGCATCTGGATATAAACGTTCTTTCTCAGCCTTAATATTTTGTACTTGGAATTCATAATCCCAAATGGCACATAACATATACGTTGCTAAGTGTGCGCCGAAACAGGTTAAGCACTTATTTTGTTGTGGGCAATTCGTGTTTTTGGATTGAACATATTTCATTGGAACCCCGTTTACATGCCAACATATCCTCGTGCAAATAGCTTCATATTGGACTTAAATATTAACATAGGTTCATATTGGACTTACGTGATTCTGAAATAAGCACATAGGAGATTATACCTTTTATTCCATTGAATGGCGCGGGCCACAAAGAAAAGACAAATGTCCGAATCGGCATCTCCAGTTTAGCCCTGGTTTAAACTACCAGTTTAAACTGGGTTTTAGTAGTAAAACCAAGTTTAACTCGACCGCGGGGACGACACGGATTTGGTCGATTGCGTTACCTGTGGGCCATAAGTGTTCAATTGCAAAGATAGGAAGTGTGGTCTGTCTGTTTATTGTGGTTACGTGTCAATGTATCGTCGGGTCACGCGCCCGATTGTCGCCATCTAATCTCATAATCAGGCGAATAACCCGTGCGCTTTGAGAAATTACGACGAATTCACGAATTCCTAAGTTATTATCCAATATCAAGGACGAACATGACTTGTGGAACTTATTCCCTATCCGTATTCGCAAAGATATCTCTTTCGGTCAATTTGATGGCATGGGTAGGTGGCACGCCCCAAATACCTACAAGAAACATCCCACCCCTCACCCGGGCCGTATACCACCCTGAGGAAGATAAAATGGGGTATGGAGCATTTTCGAGAACGGTAAGTACCGGCGAATTTGACTGCATGGGTGTGTGGCCCGCCCCAAATAGCCCATAGAAACACCACCACCTATCACCCGAGGATACCACCCCGAGAACGGTAAGGATTTAGGCTAATTTGATTTAGGGTGAAAATGGGGTATGGACCATTTTATTCCTTATTCGAAAAAAAAATGTCTCTTTCGGTCAATGTTACGGCATGGATGGGTGGCCCGGTCTCAAATACCCCATAGAAACCCCTCACCCGGGTGGTACGACGCGAGCGGGTGGAAATGGGGTATTGACCCCGGGTGAGGGGTTGGGGTGTTTCTATGGGGGCAGTTGGGATGGGCCATCCACCGTTCTCGAAAATGGTCCATAACCATTTTCACCCACCTCGGGGTGGTACCCCGGGTGAGGGTGTGTCTAGGGGCCCACCCATGCCGTAAAATTGACCGAAATAATTTTTTTGCAAATAAGGAATAAAATGTTCCATACCACATTTTCACCCCATCGGGTGGTACCCCTCCCCATGGATGAGGGTGGGGTGTGTCTGTGTGGTATTTGGAGCGGACCACCACTCCTGTCGACAAATTGGCCGAAATCCTTACCGGTCTCGAAAATGGTCCATATCCCATGATCACCCCTCGGGTGGTACCCCCCGGATGTGAGGGGTGGTGTGTTTCTAGTGGCTATTTGTGGCGGCCACCCATACAATCAAATTGGCCGAAATCCTTACCGTTCTCGAAAATGGTCCATACTCATTTTCACACCCTCAGTGTGGTACCCCCCCCCCCCCGGCGAGGGCTGGTGTTTCTATTGGGTATCTTGGCAGGCCACCAACCCATGCCGTTAAATTGACCGAAAGATACATTTTTGTGAATAAGGAATCAGTTCCCAAAAGTCATGTTCGTGTCGAACGTATCAAACGGATCAGTCCGATCCATCCATGCTCTCTGTCGTCAAAGCGACATCCGAACGAGCAAATCGCAAATAAAACCCTATATATTAGAAGTTATCTCATAAGTACCGAATTCCACTGTACATAAACTGGATATTGAGTGACAAACGCCCGAACAGAAAAGCCTCCGCCAATTCAAAAGAAACCCTCCCATATACGCTTAGAAACATCAATACTGGGCGAAAAAAAATCGACCGAATAATAAAACCCACCAAACTAGGTTTCAGTTAAACATAGGGTAGGGTGGTTTTACATGGATGTTTTTTCTAAGTATATTTATATGTATATTTTCGAGACGACACTTATGGAACGGATAACTCAGATATAGATAATCGTCTCCTGGTCGCCAATTCACCACAACAAGTAGCCATATTATACTAATTTTATCACGCCAATAAAACCTAGTTTTAATTGGGATCGAATTAAAAAAAACTAAAATTGAGTTTATCACAAAGCTAGGTTTAACTACACCAAAAGCTAGTTTTATTCCCGTAAAACCTAGTTTAAACCTGAGATGCCGATTCGGACCATAGGACATGAATCCAACATATCCGCGCGCGCATAATCGACATACAACAAGGTTCCTATTCGATTATTCGATTCTGATATAAGCAGATAATAGACTCATATCCGTTATTCGGTTTTATGACGCGGGCCATTGTGAAAACACATAAAGAGCGTCAACCTGACAAGTCGTGAGTTGGTTTATTTGTGTTATTGTCCGCACATCATGGAGTCATTATGTGTCGATAATGTGACTAAAACGCTCTAATTTTCACTTCATTATCGAATAAAACTTAGGCAATTCTAAGCCGATTATCGACCTAAAACAATTCTGTTATTGATATGGAAAAAGTCCCACATTGGACTGCTTTAAGAACCGCGTTTTGGTTAATATATAGAGCGGTTTCAGATAATGCCGATATGAGTTTATTTGTGTTGTTGAATTAAGTTCAATATGAGATTATTGTCAGTATAGAACAGGCTGTACATTCATACGCTGTATTATTCAACAAACATAGTATAGTAGCATACAAATGAGGTAATCAAAAGGGATGGGACAACTTGTATGTATTATAGTATTGCTCCTCTCCCTTATTATTATTATTATTATTAAACATAATATTTTATAATATATTTTGTGGTGTTATATTTAGACTCAGAAACATAGTTGAGGTGTATTAGTACAACATGGGCGGTCGAAATTTATGGTGAATGCCTAAGATTGTGAGTAAACAAAGTCAGGGATGTGTGTATGTCCTCTGGTGTGTTGAGCCGAAACTTTTGATAGCTATATGGGCTAATACGAGGGGATATAGGAGTTTGGAATTTAAAGATGTTTCTGTCACTGGAATCTACATGGCCGAGCAATGAACTTTTGCGTGATGCTAAGCAATTTATCGTTCATCGTATTGAACAAATTACTCTTTCCCGAAGAGAATATCTTCAACCCTCTCAATAAAGAATCAACAATAGGTGTTGTACACATTGTAAGAAGTTTACTTCAAATAATAGGGATTGATGAAATAATGCAATGCTTATTCTATTTTAATACCCACACTGACAGTGAGCTTTGGTGAATGCATGTAGAAATATAGTTTCTATGTTTGTTGAATGCAGTTATTCCTTAACTTGCAGTGCACTATGTTCCATTTGCGAGAGCATGCACTGAAGTATATATGGAAGAGACACAACAAATCAGGATGTCTGTGTTGGCATGACCATGTGTCAAAATTATTACCACGGTATTTCATTTGGACACCATTTCAGACAGAACAGTAGATTTAAATATAAAATGCTCAGTATTGGTGCAGTTCTGTAAGAATAACAACGTTTGAACTTTCTTTGAAGACTCGACAAAGACAACCTGTGGAGTGTTCTCATCCTCTGTCACCGTGTAGTATCTGTTATCTACTTTCTCACTGTTACTTAACTTCTTGTCAGTGCGGAAGTCTATATAACGACGAGATCATGTTACAATGCCAATCTACTCTTCTTATTCAGCTACGTGACATTTTCTGGAAAAGAGTTATCGACGCACTCGGGATCCATCCGTATGCGTCCCTGCAAGCTACCCCACTAAGAAGCCTAGTTGCTATACTACTAGGAAGCACCAACACTACGACCGTTTGGACGTGATCAATTGTTTTGGCAACTTTCTAATTGCTACATCTGTTTTCTTATTCCACTAATGTAGCGCGACGAAGGGACCCCGTGTCCACAGACACACTACCTGTGCATGTAGCAACGGAAACGGAAACGTAGATTTATTGTGACCCGTATGTACCACTTATGGTACGAATAGAACTAACCGGTCACCAGTGTGCAACTGCATATATTCTGTATATTATCACCAACAATTCACATATGTATAGATATTAGATGTATTTTCTGTATATACGTTGTCTCAAGAATGGAGGAACTAAATCAATCAACATACCTGCTACTATTCAAGAGGATATCACCCCCTCCCCATGAATCCTGAATACCAGTTAATTTTGGGGGGTGAATCCTGAATACCAGTTAATTTGGGGGGGGGGGGGGTGAATCCTGAATACATGTTAAGAAATAATATGCGATAAATGACATACAAATTTGCGCCGGTAACGTTATGGGCGTTATGAGGCCGTTATGATACGATTAATGATACTTTATGATGGCATAGTGGTCAAATATGCCCAAGAAGCTATTCTACCCACTCATTCATACAGATAACTAGCACAAAAATATTATTTTGCGCCATCAAAACCTGCGTCCACGATGTTTTGCTTGAACCTGAATACCAGTTAATTCGGGGGTATGCATCCCGCATACGGCTCCAAAACACCCTGAATCCCGCGTACCGAAAGGGGGTGGGTGATACCCTCGTTCAAGGTTTTTTGTTAATCGGTAACCAACACAGGTGTTTGTGAAAGAGAAGTCAATCGAAGAAGTTTGTCAGATTTGTCACATTTAATGACCCAGTCATGACTCGATTAACCGATTGAGCAGGGACTTACTTTGATTTGCTTTCTGAAAAAACAAAACAAAACAAATAATCAATAACTAGTGACCTTGAGTTATGATATGATCATAGACTGGTGACTAATTTAGCCATCTCCTTGGGAAATATGAGACCACATGAATAAACAGAAAACAGAACTGCAAACATCAGGACAATAATACAGCATATAACAGAGACGTAATAGGAAAGGCTGTAAAGAGGCGTCATTAACAGATTGATTGAGCCGTACGTGTCAACCCAACCACCCGCCTTTAAGCGATGTAGGAACAAAGTGGTCCATTAGCAAAGCCCAAGCCGGCAGGTCGATGCCTCGCATGGTACGACCGCCTTAGTATCACTAGGACTTCTACACCGCAATTCATGGGATACACTCCACGGCAAACAGGGTGCCACGATAGGGGATTCTTATCCCACACAGTGGGGCGGTTGGTCTATCATATGCCCCGGGTCCACACAGGGTGATTTTATGCATTAAGCGGCAATTTTCGGAATATGTGCAATTATATACATGAACATGTTTCATTCTGATTATGAGATAGGCCAGAATACATTATTATAGAATCGACTATCGTGATTTGCCTTTCAGATTTAATTATAATATAATCGACTATGGTAGAATCGACTATGGTGATTACCCCTTCATAGTTCTTTATGGTAGAATCGACTATGGTGATTGACTCTTCAGCGTTCGTAAAGGTAGAATCGACTATGGTGTTTGACACTTCAGAGTTCATTATCATATAATCGACTATGGCGATTGACACTTCAGAGTTCATTATCATAGAATCTACCATGGTGTTTGACACTTCATAGTTCATTATCATATACACGACTATGGTGATTGACACTTCAGAGTTCATTATTATAGTAAGTAACTTTTTATGCTTTTGTTTACATAATAATGGTCAAACATATGACCATAACATACTGTTTATGCGATATTTCTTATTTGTATACGGACAAAGTCTATCTACATTTTGATGTTCTTTCTGTTTGTGGCGGTTTTTGACGGGTGGAGATATTTTCACAGGATACCCACCGCCAAGGCCAACCGTGTCTTTAATCAGGAATAAATCAACCGACTTTGAACTTCAACTTCTAAACAGCTATCCCCTTTTCGACTACGCTCATTATACTGCCAGTGTGGTTCGAAATCGGTGTAGCGATACGTCCCTAACAGCAATTATTACGCCTTATGGGTGTTTTCTGCTTCGCTGATCTGGCCAACGATGCAGGACAACACATTTCGGGTTTTCGCGGATATATCTTCGCGGATGTCTCATTATTGCAGTATGTAATTTTTATGACCGCGTTAATTGCTTTCGATATTTAGGAATGAACATTGGCTGGGCCACTCTTGAAGAATTTATTGCGGGAACACAATGCATAATATAACAGCTAACTTTTCTGATGAAGTATGTCTGGAAGTATGGAATGTAGAATAAATGTCGTATTGCGAAGTATCGGTCGTGTATTTAATCCGATTAGTAGATCTTTGGTCCGGATTTAGAGGCATTCTGGTGTTGTGAATATGAAACCTGCAGTAATAAGCCGCAGTTGTTGTAATAATTTGAAGGATTAGTTGTTTTAACCGAATTCTGAGGTGATGCATTCATTCATAATATATTATTTTATAATTTATATAATATGCCTAATATGATCTTGAGGGCGTTACCATCTCTGACTGTGGTTTTCTTGTTTGTTTGTGTTCTCTTGTGTTCATTGATGCTGGTTACAACCACCCACTTATGTTTGATAGGCGAATGTGTGACGCATAAGTCCAGCCGGCGATGGGTTAAGCCTATTTGAAACTTCAATGGTCACTGCCCCCATAGAACGTCATCTGATGCGCCATTTGGTAACAAACGCGTGCTTTTCGGTAGTTTATGTTTAAACTAAATTCTTTCCACCACTACCCCGCTTACTGCAAAAAAATCAGCAGCATAGAAATACCCAGTCCCCTTCCACAACGTCGGGACCCCACTCTTCATGGCCATCTAAACAAAAAATGATCGCCACATGTACGTAGCATATGTGACCCGTAGCAGGTAGCAGGAAGACAGCCCGATAGGGCTAGGCTACCCCCGACAATATACTGATTTACCTTATTATGTATTTCTGCCATTGTATAATTCATGTATATTGTAAATAAATTATCCTATCCTATCCTACCCTACCCGCCATATCAAATCCAGTCGTAAGTCGGGATTATTTTTACCCTGTGCCAATGCATTCTCTTATATATGCGAGTCGACCATTGGTCGCCTCGCATATATAAGAGAATGCATTGGCCTAACAATTGTTTACAATTTTAATAATTTTTTCTTGTATTCTTTAACAATTTTATAATTTCACCCATACCGAGCCCCAGACAAACATGAGCAGACGACACTCTACTATATGCTTCTATATATGTGTGGGGCTCCATGCAGGGTAATGGATGTTTTTTATTTTATGTCCTAAAAATTGTAAGAAACTATGGTCGACTCGCATATATAAGAGAATGCATTGGCACAGGGTAAAAAAATCCCGACTTACGACTGGCATTGATATGTGTTCCTGTTCAATGAAT
The DNA here is from genome assembly GCA_032622095.1 of Siphonodentalium dalli. Lineage (NCBI taxonomy): Eukaryota > Metazoa > Mollusca > Scaphopoda > Gadilida > Siphonodentaliidae > Siphonodentalium > Siphonodentalium dalli. The sequence goes on from CP136065.1 coordinate 32,449,282, forward strand.
TTTCCATCAAAGACAATCCACCAATCAGCAACCGTAATTTATTTAAATGCGTAGTCTACTACACGCGCATTAAACGGACATGGCTCATGCGAGCCTCAAAATTGTTGTTTACGTAATTTGGAGCGACGGATACGATAGGACGACAAATAAACGAACAATTGATATACCGGCTTCATATGCTCTGAAAAACACTTGCCAAAGTCACAGCCATTTTCAGCCGTTTTCAACTTTTCGCCAGAAGTCAGACAAACGCTATTTATTGCTACCATATCATGAATAGACTACCACGGAACGCTCTTTTCAGTTCCATGTCGTGCAAATGGCTGTTTTGTGTTTGGGACCCAAACACCGTATTCACAGTTGTATTTTTCATGACTTCACTGCGTCTTTTCGGGTTACATAATGTTCGTAGAAAGGTAGTTCAGTTATTTATCGACCTATTTCGATACTGAGAAAAATTCAAAAGCGAATAATATTATGTGTATTTTGGAGCGCAAACCGCCATGTGGCATTAAAGTAGAGTAATTCTATAGAATTAGCTGCTTGTAGCCTATGTTATGTTATGGTATGACTACAAGCTAGAAGTCACGTGCGGAACATTTCTATAAGGTTAATGCACCACGTAATGGGATACTAATGCACCTCGTATAAACAGGATGCGGAAATATAAATATGCAAATGATGTAATTTTGCTTAGATTAATTGATCGTTAGAAGCACGGCGAGAACAAACAAAACATACGCACTATACCGCAGTTATATCAAGGTCATACCATAATCTGAACCGCGTACAGTTCGCATTAAATGTGGAAGAAGAGAAGTGCATATTAGTGGGATGTTTGATGTGTCTAAGTTCAATAAGCATTAATGCACAAATTATGTGTGGGTTGAACAAGAGAAGTGCGTATGGAAATGATGTTTGATGTGTTTAATTTCAAAAAGCATTAATGCACAAATTTTGTGTTGGCTGAACAAGAGAAGTGCATATGAACATGTTTGATTTGTTTAATTTCAACAAACATTAATGCACAAATTATGTGTGGGTTGAACAAGAGAAGTGCATATGAACATGTTTGATTTGTTTAAGTTCAACAGGCATTAATGCACAAATTATGTGTGGGTTGAACAAGAGAAGTGCATATGAACATGATGTGTGATGTGTTTTAAGTTCAACAGGCATTAATGCACAAATTATGTGTGGGTTTTAACAAGAGAAGTGCATATGAACATGTGTGATGTGTTTTAAGTTCAACAGGCATTAATGCACAAATTATGTGTGGGTTGAACAAGAGACGTGCATATGAATATGATGTGTGATGTGTATAATTTCAACAAACATTAATGCACAAATTATGTGTGGGTCGAACAAGAGAAGTGCATATGAACATGATGTGTGATGTGTTTTAAGTTCAACAGGCATTAATGCACAAATTATGTGTGGGTTGAACAAGAGACGTGCATATGAATATGATGTGTGATGTGTTTTAAGTTCAACAAGCATTAATGCACAAATTATGTGTGGGTTGAACAAGAAAAGTGCATATGAACATGATGTTTGAAGTGTTTAATTTCAATAAGCATTAACCTCTTCGCTGCTATGACGTCCGTAACTATTAGCGACGTAAAAGTGCACGCCTTGTGCTATATGTCTACTTTAGCACGCTAACAGCAGTAGGCCATTATACATAACTGGAACTCACATATTGTTGCATCGGAATAACTGTATATCGAAGTTTCAAACAGTGTAAGCTGTTCCAGATTATTTCAGTTTATGGTTCTTATGACATTCCAGTTATATTTTCCCACTGGAAAATGGCAATAGCGTCCACAGCCCAGCACACGACATCATTTAGCTGCGAAGAGGTTAGAGCACAAATTATGTGGGGGTGACCGTGAACCGGGTGTTTCATATATGTGATAAATTCACGTCAGAGTTTTATACCTGGTATATTATTATAACATGAAAACAACAAATACATTCAACATATAACAATCGAGTAACTAAACATGTACAACTATAGGACAGAAACAATTTGTAATGCATTGAGACTTCATACAAAATTGGATTGTTACATCCACATAACTGCTCATGACTAGTTCACAATCCGCTGGAGAGCAATACGAATGTGAGATCCATTGCAAGGCCAAGGAACTCCATTTGAATGTGAGATGCTCACACCACTGAATTGTATCAATGAAATAACATGACACGCATGGGTAAGAACACAAAGAGTTTCTGCAGCATTCTCTTGAATATTTTGCAGCCTATAATTACCAGTCAGTCTAAGCAAAAGCGCCAAGCAAAGTTTCTTGACATCCCAGGGGCGATAACCTGCAGTGAAATTATTGTACACAAATGATCAGTTCATATCAATGTGTCTGGATTCACGCATTCGATGCTGCTTACACGTTGGTGGGATTTAATCGGGTATCAAAAGTTAATCTAACTTTCCAAGGCTCGGAGAAATCCAGTGTCAAATTTGTCCGACATCCAGAAGTTAAGGCGCAAAAATGTCACTATCGAACAATAGATTTAAGATTTCAGTCATTGATATCCGGGAACATTATAAGGTTATGTGAAAATCCGTAGTCAATTAAATACCAACAATACCAACCGTTCGCGTGTAGTTAAGTTAAACTCAAATAGTTCATTACGCGCGCTCCGCGTGTATACTGGTGTAGAGATTCTTGTTTAGCCTGGGCGCATGTGTGTTTTATTTATAGAATGGGAATTTTTGGGAGGATTAAATGTCGAACAGCGACCGGTAAAAGGTGTAGTTGGGAATTTCAATTTCGTTTATTGTCCATTACATTATTATGTCAATAATTTTGTTTTTTGGTTTGCGACAAGCTATGTCAATTACAAATAAAAGAAACGAAAAAGATAATTTGTAAGTCTTATATTTCAACTTTTATAGATATTTTTCGTTCTGCAGCCCACTGGGGGTTGTGGTCGGAGACTGCCGAGTAGACCGCCGGTTCGTTAATTAGGTGCTGGTTGTTATTGTTATTTTAACGGAATTCTGAGTTGGTCATTCGCAAAACAATATAGTTTATATTCTATAATTACAATCATGGGTATATAATATATGATCTTGAGCGCGTTACCATTTCTGACATTGGTTTTCTTGTAATGTACTGGAAAGTAAGCAGAACTTGGTCAATATTATCACCTCGTGATTCACCGGGGAAGATCCACGAAGAGGTATTTCACATGTGGGTGAGGGGCGGACCTGGTTATTAATAACATAGCATAATATGGTTTATTGCAATATACCAAGGCAGGCAGTTCAAAGTAACAGACAATACATGATATGTTATAATTATAGCTTAATATGTTTTGTATGCGTTCATCATAATATAGCTGGAACAAGACTCGGAAATGATACAAAGCATGCTACATTTTATTGCATGAGCTCTTATAAAAGAAGACATTACTTTAAAATTAAACTAGAACATCATAATAACATGTCTCTGGTTCATCAAATCGTCTGTCGGTTTGCGAACTGTAGTGAATAAGCTTGTGTGAGCGCTCTTAAACTTTGGACGCCTTGCCATAACCCCACACCCAGGGCTCACAATGCAAGCTGCCTTTCAATTGTTCAAGAAGTGGTGACACACATAATATGACATTAATACAACTAGTTGATCTGATTGCTTAGTACAACGGGTTGGACAGAGGGATTAAGAATAGTGGTGGCGATTACATTCCTAATCCTCTTTGGTTTGAGGTGCCCTTTTGATGAATCAGCTATTTGTTCAATGATCAACGAGATAAGCGATAAACACCAGAATGAAAGAAACATCAAGCGAGTCGCATTACAAGGTCGCTCAAACTGTTAATATCGAAACAAAAAACTCAAGTTACAAACGGCAACAGAGAGGTAGAGAAATGAGGCTATGGTGCTAATATGTTGCACAGAGCAAGTCGTTCACGACAGGGATAAGATCAGTTTCCGCACCATGTTTTGTCAATGTTTTACCCAACAAACCGGCCAAAAACGCCCAAATAAAGCTTCAACAGCCTAAAATACCCTGTTCTCTTATATATAGAAGAGAATGCATTGGCCTAACAATTTTTTATCATTTATTTTAAATAAATGTTTCTTACAATTTTTAGGACATAAAATAAAAAACATCCATTAACATGCAGGGAGCCCCACACATATATAGAAGCATATAGAAGAGCGTCGTCTGCTCATGTTTGTCTGGGGTTCTGTATGGGTGAAATTATAAAATTGTTAAAGAATACAAGAAAAAATTATTAAAATTGTAAAAAATTGTTAGGCCAATGCATTCTCTTATATATGCGAGGCGACCTATGGTCGACTCGCATATATAAGAGAATGCATTGGCACAGGGCCGTTCTGATGGGAAAGGTTCATTAATATCGTTATCCTCCAGCTATTGTCTGAGTTGATAGAGCACCACGCGCTCGAGAAGTTTGGATATAAAAGGAAGGTTAGAAACAGGTCTATCGTTCTTGACATTGTTCCTGTCCATAATTTGCCTTTTCAGCAATGGTTTAGCAACATGTTTGAAGCAGGTAGGACTATACCATTTCCCGGACGTATACTATATCCTCGTAAGAACAGTTACTAGTTGCTCATTATATTTTTAAAGAGTGAGTGCGGGTACAAGCTGCAAAGAACATGATTTTGACCGCATTGCCACGATGACACGCTTGACCGTCTCTGCTGAAAGAGGTTCAAACTTTACGTATTTAGTTTCATATAATTCCTCAAACGTAGATTGTCCCTCAGACAGTTGTTGTATATTGACACTAATGTTGGTAACTTATAAAAGTTATAAAAGAATGAGGAAATTGTCTCTGGGAATGTATCCATGGGAATGTCACTAGGTAGAGTAGAACATATTTACCTTTGCCCAGCATGGTGCTGGTAATGTTGAATAGCTTCAATGTTGAATTATAATTTGCTATATGTTTATTCTAAAAGTCATTTTTTGCATGCTTTATCAAATCACTTACATGAGTATTCAAACACTGGCATTTGGGGAGCATTTGAGACGATGCAAGATTTCACGTTTGTAGAAGATATGATCGTCGAAGTAACATCTTTTTCATGGTGCTTCCCTTTATAATCACCCAGTCAAGTATATGTGTAGTGGGCGGGGAAACCAAACGTGTCCATAAGTTCTCTTAAACCATTTACATCGTTATCAGATGTGGATTCAAAATGTAGAAGTCACCTATAAGATATTCCATGCTTAAAGTTTTGAAATCTTCACCAAATTTGGGAGTCGTTTGTTTTTTCATTTATTTGTTGGAGGTCTAGAAATACACACATCGATACCAAAGGTAATGCGGGTGTATATCACCGTTAACCCGTTCTATACTAGAGCATCATTGATGAGTAGTTTTCCCATAGGAAATGTTCATATAATAAATTCAACAAACGACCATAATTATTTTTACAAATCCCTCAATGAATATTCAATATGGCTCCTAATTCTACACTTATATGTATCTGTTGACTGCATTTATCACCTTAATTAAAATCCCTCCAAATTAATTATCGACCATTCCGATGTACACTGTTAACTGACTGGGATAATCCATTTTATATAGAAAGGGTGAAGTTGGAGTGTAATATTAATAATATATATTACTTGGGTATCACATACAATGGACGTGTCGAGTAACGAGGAATGGTTTATCTCGACCTGACATTAGGTCGGTAGTAATCCTTATATATAGACACCACTTTCTGCCCAGCAGCCTTCATATTTTTTAAAATCTATTCGCGCATGAATTTTTGGGAGTTTCTTCAGATAAATGATATCATTCGAGTTCATAGAAATAGTCAATGTACCGGGCCAATGATCATTAGGTATAAGTGTTGCGTTGATGTCGGCTAATTTCGGGCAAATTACTTTGAAGTACCAGCCTTACAAGGGGAGTGTATAGTCCTTTTTATTTTTGCCCATCTCGCCACCTCTAGCCACAATAAACGATTACTTGTTCTGATTTTCTGAATGATTATTATGTCCTTAAATGATAATTAAGTGTAAATTATACTACATCGTGCGTATAATTGGGTTAACTTTTAAGTTCTCTGTATAATTCAAACGAAAGGTCGATAAATCTCTATACCAGTCTTCTTTAAACGATAAATCAGAGGTAGGTGCCCGTTATTTATCATCTATGGCTTGATTGGTTACTAGATTTTCAGATTTTTGCAGCTTTCGAACCGGAACCAGTCTATTTAACAAGAGACATTTAGTGTGCGCAAAACAACAAACGACATCCAGATAGCAGTTTTCATTCAATAACCAGTTATATCAACTTTGAGACGAAATATTCCGCTTCGTGGTCTAGTCAAACTGTTGCACTACAATCATGAAATGCGTCGATGAGGTTGCAGCCACCTGTGTTGGTGTGTTGCACAAAGAACAGGTTGCATCAATAACTTGCATCAATGTAATTATGAGAAAGGTCAGTGGTATATGTGTCAGAGTGCAAATTTTTGGACAATTATTAACTTGTTTATCTACATTGATTTTGCCGATATTCGTTTCTATAGTATTCGCGTTAGGTTCGTTTCTTTGTTAGATTAGGCTTTCTCGAAATAACAACATTTCTTTGTATTAATCAGCTGGCTATTCTTATGCAACTTCTTAATTCTTGCCCATGCATGTGCTCATTAATTACCATTCATCGCACGTATCTTTGGTTTACTTTTAATAATAACTTATTTGTCGAACTGTTAATGCCATTGTGGTGATCGGATAATTTATAATGCAAATATGTTAATCTAATCATGCGTCGTTAATTCACACCTGTTCATGCTTTGTATATAAGATTTTGTAAAACTGTGATATGGCACTTTATGTTTTGGAACTCCATCGTTCAGTCATTTCACATATTACAACTGGAGTTCCAACTGTTTCTAATAAAGTCCGAGCAAAATAGGCGAAATGATAGGCCCACACATTATCTGTACCGTACTTACTTTGACCAAGGAACTAGCTAGAAACCTCCAGGTCACACATCCCAAATTGTATCAGCCCGCTTTACCTCTAAACTAAGCGTTTAATGTTGTTTGTATTCGCTGGTTACAAAACGACTCGTGTTTTTCAACCGTCGTATAACTTTGATTTTGACCTGATTCTCAGTCCGCCCCAGATGAGATCGACCTAGTTTCCGGTATTTACTCGTCACGCCATGACAATCAGCTGTACATACCCACCGTTGGACATCGGTCATGTGTTCTGGTACAGTAAGAGCAATCTAGGTGACCCAGTGATCTTCCGTTTACCTTGACCTACCTATGCCACACCACACGCCTTTAGCGTTTTATATATACGGCAAAGAAAGCCAAGGCCATACGTGGTCATGTGTACAGCCAAAGTGTGTCTTTCGATATAGCCGAGAAATGACACGTATCCATGCATACATGTATATAACTTGTTATTTATGTTTTGTTGCCTTTTGATTGTTTTTCTTGGTTTTCTCGGTGGTGTTTCATATTATGCTATGTGTTTATATTGCCTCCTATATATTGATGTATTCTGACTTAAAAACAATATCAACAGCACTCAAAATATTTAGGGGTGGAGAGACCAATCGTGAAGGGATGTCCACTTGAATTGGAGCGCCTCCCAGTTGGATTAAATTCAAATTGGGGAAACTCAGGAACGTATCTAACCTACCTCAATCTTGGCGAAATATCTAACAACGCTCTTCATTATCATTTTGATACATTGACTTAGAGATATTCACATGAATATTCCTTAAATATTTTGTTGCGTAGATATACCTCGCATTAAAATCCCATAAATTAACAACCTAAATCTAAACCTATAATAAATCACTAGGTGGCGAGATGTCACGCATGCATGGATTTCGGTATTAACCGCCATGAATGTTGTCAATTTTGCCAACATTACACAAAATAAGTTATTCTGTCTTTTTATATCATTTCTGATGATACATTGATGTTGGTCCCCCCCCCCATTTGAGTCTGCCTTCACGTAACAGCAGTGCTTAATGTCTGCACGTTACCATTAGGTTACCTGTCCAGAAATACTGAGAACCGCTTTTGTTAACTTTATACATGTTCGCTAGAATGTTTTTCTCTTTACATCGATAAAGGCCATTAAATTGCCCATAGAATTTGCAAAGGCTGACAGTCAAGATAAGATGTCGGGGATCCGATTTTTCGTATTGTTAAACGTGTATATCTTTGTAAATGTGTATTTCTCGATTCCGAGGAAGGAAGTTATTACACAATATGATGATATACAATGTAATCAAAATTACGAAACCAAATTCACATTGACAGTATACAAGTTTATCACCCCCTGTCCATGGTTAGTTGAGCTGATTATTCTGATGTTTGGGATTCCCTTTCCGAAGCACAAATTGGAACTTTACTTTTGTACCATCTCTCATGGGGATTAGTATCCAACAGTATCGTGCTTCCATAGGGCTTTTCACTTACGCTCATTATGGCTTTGATCTCCGAAAGTACTTTGGAAAAAATCAATTTTTTTCCGCCAATCTATCTGGTATAAAAACAGCTTTCCGACTGGTGCCGCTTGTTGCTCTACTCCTGATTATTTGTGGAGATATCCATCCACATTCTGGAACAAATTCGACCTCCTCTTCGGATGAGCTGCATCATATCTCGATATTTCACCTAAACATACGGAGCTTAAGACACAAACTCGCCAAAATTTCCTACTTACTAAACGATTATGATGTGATTTGTTTCACTGAAACACACATTGATGATACGTTTCCATCCGAAAATATATTGATGCAATCCTTTTGTGAACCAATACGAAATAATGGATCAAACTCTGGGGGAGGCATTGCAGTTTATTTTGCAAATCATATAGCATTTTCGCGTATACCGGAATTGGAATTTGATAACTCGGTTATGTGGTTCAGAATTTATATGCCCCAAACTAGCTACTTATTGTGCATATCCTACAGATCTGATCAATTTTGCGATCCTGAATATTGGATTTTTTTAGATGAGTCTATAGACATTGCATTGGATCTTAACTTGCCACTAATACTCACAGGAGATTTCAATTCAAATGCGATCATCCCCGGCTCTAAAATAAACACTATAAAAGATGCCTACCGTTTGAGAAACCTGATTGAGTCTCCCACTAGAGTAACAGAAACTACCCCATTCTAGTCAGTGAAGATGTTGTTTCTTACCATGCTGATGTTTTGGATCTCGGTATATCAGACCACTATGCAGTATATGCATACGTTGCCGTTGAGTATAGTCCACAATAGTCATTTTATCGTACTGTTTGGCAGTACCGAAATGCGGATTTTGAACGAGCTCGGTCACTGATTTTTGAACTAGATTGGAATAACATTCTGAAAGGTACTGAAGACATAAACTCGGCGACTTGTGTACTCTCTAGAAAATTTCTCTCAATAATGAGAGAAACAGTTCCCAGAAAGAAAGTTCTTATCCGAAAAAACGACAAGTGTTGGTTCAATACTGAACTAAGATCTGTCATCCGTAGTAGAAATCGTTTACGCCACATAGCCCAAAAATCGGGGAAACCGAAAGATTGGATCAGGTACAAAAAGAGTCGAAATTCTGTGAATAACATGAAAAAGTATGCAAAAGCTAAATTTGATCAAGATCTCGAGACTTCAATAAAGTCCGATTCATCAGCCAAATTTTTTTGGCACATTGTCAAAGAGCTTCTTGATAATGCACCGAACTCCTGCATTCCACCCCTGCGAAACAGCAGCGGAAATTTGGTGTTTGATGACGATTCCAAAGCCTGTCTTCTTAATGAAAAAATTGTTGCTAATACAGATATCGACAATTCTAAATGCAACCTTCCTATTTTCCGAAAAAAATGTGATAATAATATATCCGATTTACCTGTCACGATCGATGATATAACTGAAGCCATACAATCGACCAAACCAAATAAGGCACACGGTCACGGCGGAATTACCGTTCGCATGTTACTAGGAACGATTGACCGAGTGGTAGTCCCTCTTCGCATTTTATTTTTAATGTCATTTGAATCGGGATGCTTTCCTGATTCTTGGAAACAGGCTAATGTTATTCCAATTCATAAAAAAAGCGACCGATCCGCTACTGACAATTACCGACCAATCTCACTGTTACCCGTTCTTGGAAAGATTTTTGAAAAAGTGGCATTGAAATACCTTTCCAAACATTTCTCTTTAATAACGGATTAATATATGATTATCAGTCCGGTTTCATTCCTGGCCACAGTACACTATACCAGCTGCTGGAAATACAACACTCCTTGTGCCAGGCTCTCGATAAGAAATTGTGCACATGTGCTATTTTTTGCGATATTTCAAAGGCTTTTGAACGAGTCTGGCACGAGGGGCTGTTATTTAAGCTTGAACAATGCGGAGTCAATGGACGACTTCTGGCCTGGATTAAAAATTATTTATCTAACAGGACACAAAGAGTAATAGTTGGACAAACATTTTCGAGTCCCCTGCAACTGAAAGCAGGAGTGCCCAATTTAATATCTTTCATATATGTGTGGTCCAAACAATGGCTGGTACAATTCAACTCTTCCAAGACAAAAATAATAAATTTTTCCTTCTCATCTAATTACAATACCCTAAGTGTCGCAATGGACGGTCAGTTAATAGAGCAGGTGGACACACATCGACACCTTGGTGTGTTTCTTCAGTCTAACCTCAATTGGGACAAGCAAATAGAAAATTTGTGTGGACGCTTAAGATCTCGCCTATCGCAATTGAGACGATTGAAATTCACAGTTAATCGGCGAACCTTGGAATGTATGTACAAAACCTTTATTTTGCCGCTTATGGATTACGGAGATGTAATTTGGGCTCACGCACCGAACACTCTTCTTGTACTGCTTGATCGGATACATTATGATGCCGCTCGAATTGTTAGTGGGTTAAATAAATCTGTTTCGAATGAAAAACTCCTCACTGAAGTAGGATGGCCTACACTTTACACCAGACGCGAACACCATAAATTTAATACTTGGCAGAAAATAATTCTTGGTAAAGCTCCCAATTACCTGAGTACACTTTTGCCGACCTTTGCTAAAGATCAATCTAACTACTCACATCGATACCCATTATTATTTTTACAGAAACGCAACAATACAGAACATTTTAAATCGACCTTTCTGCCTGAGATGGTAATTAAATGGAATGCAGTGGTAATAAATGGTTCATCTGATCGCACCAAAACCGACATATTGAAATTAATGTATGACAAATTGCCTATATTTCCCCAAAACCGCCGCCATACTTCAATTCAGGCACTCGCAAATGGAACATCGTGCACACCAAGCTAAGGAATAACTGCAGCGATTTAAATTTTGATAAACTTGAAAACTATATTTCTATAACAGCTCACTGTCAATGTGGGTTTTATATTGAAGACGCCTCACATTTTTTCTTCCAGTGCCCGTTATTTGAAGAGAGTCGCTTAATATTCATCCAACGCCTTTGGCTAAATGGAATATTCGTTGATAGGATTGAAGATATCCTCTTTGGCCAAAGCAACCTATCCAATACTTTAAATGATAAATTGATTTGCAATACGCAAACTTTCATTGCATCATCGGGTAGATTGCATTGACGGAAAACCTTCAAAATCCAAATAAGCCTATATCTTCATACATTCCCCATATTGCCATCAAAATACTCGGCTCAGCTCGCCATAGGACCTACATCCCATCCTTGATATCTGTCTACTCACTTTATACCTCACCCTCATTCTCGACCCTCCTCGTTTTAGGTACTACATTCCAATTATAAGCTAATATTGAGTCCTACATAATTCCATATATAATTAATAATTTGCTTTCAATATTGTTAAGGGAGAGGAGCAATATTCTAAGTTGAATAACCTGTGCTCCCACCCCTTTTGATTAACTCATATCTTATTTCATATTCTAATTTGTTAAATGTATTATGTAATGAGGGTCAAATAAAATATGTTCAAACAAATCAAAACTGTTTGTGTGCTATACCGGAATGTCCGTATATTCCTATTGTGAAAATAAATGCTAATTCCCCAGAAAGACTCAACCTTGATTCAACCCGAAATCAGCTATATCAAATATGTAACGCTTCAGTTAACCTTTACTATAATAAATACTCATTGGTGAGTTCCCTTAAAACATGTTCAGATAGTAAGTTCAACAAACGACCGTATATAGGTTGCTTGATGAACTTATTATCTGTACATTTCCCACGAACAGTTGTCGAATTTCGCGCTATAGACTGGTCCTTGTCTTTGGTCACCGACAATTTATAACCATAGTAACCTGACCCTTTCTGCTCATAATATGTTGGCGTTGCCACGTACGATGTGCGTGTCCGATTGATCAGTGGTAACTCCCCCGCAGACTATGGGCAATTACCATCTTAACCAACAGACTGAACGATTGTACAATAACATTCAATTATTCACACCGTTTACCCACTTGCTTCATCGGCCATCAATAGTTTATGAATAATATGCGTTAATATGTTATCAGTGTGAATCAATACAATGTGTGAGTGCATGTGAAGGAGCCAATGGCCGCACACCGTAATAACACCGACGATAAAATTCTATGAATATGGGATATACATTTGCGTGACTTCACTCTCTGCTGATGAAAATGCTGACAGTCACATTCTCGTTCGAGGCTGAGCGTTCTGTTCTCGGTGTTTATGCCTATTTTGAGATACTCTTACTGAACGAAGCACAGGATTTTCATACACAAAATTAGTCATAACACTAACAGTGCCTATATATAAGACATCGTTCTTAACTCTTCGAATTGTGAATTTCCACATGTCCCCAAAATGTGGCCAGAAATGCAATAATAGAAATAAAATAAAAATATACTGGTAGAATAATAGTATTCCTATAACAATTCCCTATATATTTTGCTATATTGATAAACCACGTTCGATCAGCGAGAGCGGAAATATCTTTCCTGAAACCACGGAGACCGGTGAAAAAAGTTGTTCGAACAAGACTCTGTCCGGCCCCATTGCCGCGAACAGGACTGAGCAGGCTGTTCTCCCGAAAACCCGCACATTATCTGCTTATAAAGATAGATTATCTGCTTAGAATCGCCTCATTTTGAGCCGATAGTGTGCTGAAATGAGAGTATTTTAGTCACATTATCGACTCACAATGATGCGATTCTAAGCAGATTATGTGCGGCCAATGACACAAATAAGTCAACCCACGACTTTTCAGGTGTACGCTCTTTAACATGTGTTTTCATTGTGGCCCGCGCCATAAAACGAAATAACGGCTGTGGCGCCAGTATCTGCTTATTTCAGAATAAAATAATCACATTATGTACATATGTCACATTGTAGGTCCTTTATGTACATATGTCACATTGTAGGTCCTTTATGTACCGATTTGTGCGAGGATATGTTGGACCGATACTTCTTTGGCCAGTCTCCGATGATTTCGCGGTAGATATCTCCACCAGCGCTAGCTTTGTTTCGTACAAATGCTAATCTGAATTTATGATGTCACAAACTATGTAGATAATGCGAGAACGACAATACCGTTGATGGGAGTAGAACTGTCGCAGAGTTGAACGATACAGTAGTCGAAATCGGAAGAGGTCAACAACAATCAGTCGACGTGTCATGACCATCAGCGACAACCATCATCGAAGCCCCACAACCACAACATGATCTACATGTACATCAATGCTTTATTTTATAATTTATTTATTAAAAAGTGTCTGTTTTGTGGTACTGTAGAAACTACCTTGCGAAACGAAATAAATTAGTTTTAATATGGAATTAATTCTTGGACCCTATCAAAAGACCACATAGTACATACATGCATCTGATACTCCATAGATAGCCTACTATTTTCTTGAATCGAAAAGGAACAGATACCAATGAACAAAGTAGTAGATACATTCAGGTTCAATCGTAGTAAGCTCACTATGGTTCTATATCAGAATCAAATAAGTCCAATATAAACCTATGTGAAGAGCATCTACAGCTGTCTTTGCTCTGACACTTTATGGTATATCATCGGTCGTGCAAAATTGCACCGTTATAAAGTTCCCTGACAGAACATCAGACGGTTGCCATGTACCTGGTTTTAGCAGACACTTGGCTCAGGATGTTTTGTTACTAATTCAGTGTGAAGTCTGATGCGGTATCTTTAACTAGGAATATGTTATGCCATTTCAGCTATGTGCAGACGAAAGGTGACGGAGTTCAGGAAGCTATCTGAAACAGGATGACCACGTGTGTTGTAATCACGTGTTTCATAGTAGCTCTCTGCTTCCCGTGTGTCTCTGGAACAAACTTGAGTGCAGGTTAGTATATTAGACTATATCTAGTGATGTAAACACATAAAACAAGTAATCTGCCCTGATATTTTCGAGGATTGTTTCATATGTCGCGATCAGAATGAGATGAAATTTTGGGAAGATAATCTCTTATATCTGACCATTATACATTTTATTATAACTAATTATATGATGAGTAACATGGGTGGCTATATACATGAACACCAATTGAACGAGTAGAGTCGACTTTTCAAAAAGAGGGACATGTTCACGTATGTTAGACATTTGGTCAAGCTCAAATGTAAGCATTCTCTGTTAACGACAAGTGGACCTCTCCTTGGTGACTTGATATCAAATGAAAGCAGTGTGCAAAAGGGTGGACAATGGCAGTAACCGAAATGGCATTCCTCATCTACGGAAAGATGAATTGGCAGCCTCACAACAGTATTGAATCCAGTGTCTACTCATTACACGGTGCATGCCTCCAAGTCTCGTATTACCATGGGTTATATACATAACTAGGGTGTTTTTCGCACGAGTCTTTCGGCCCTCATAACTCTTGAAGTAAGCACTATATCCACACAAACGGTGCTCACTCAAGCAGGCAATCACTCATTGGGGCGACATTAGCTCACTGCATCAGTCATAATGTTCTGAATATACCGGTAAAATATCCCGACAATCGGCCTCAGAAGTCTGGCGATAATTTTAATATGTCAGAGGTACTTACTTATTTTGAGGTGTTTATTTAAGAATGAATGTAGTGGGTATGTGTGTTATTGTAGGATATACGGGCTGTTGTCGTGTGAAGCGGTTCTCACTAAATGTCCCCCCAACGACCACAGCACCGTATCGCACAATAACACACACACACATACATCTATGTATACACACAAGAGTAGGATATGTCTGTCCGGATGTTTTCCCAGACTGCTGGTCCGATTTCAACGAAATTTGGTGACTCGGGGTACCATGGCGAAGGCTATAACGGCATTTTTTCTTCAAAATTTTAAAATTTCAGAATCAGATAAGTCCAATATGAACCTATGCGAATATTTAGGTCCAATATGAACCTATTTGCAGGAGGACATTTTGCAGGACCAGATGTATGCTCTTTATATATGCGTTTTCATTGCTGCCCGCGCCATCCAACGGAATAGCGGGTATAAGGCCATTATGGGCTTATTCCAGATTCATATAATTCTAATATGAACCAATGTCAATATTTAGGTCCAATGTGAACCTATCTAAATGGGGATATAATGAAGTAGCATAAGAAATATTAGCTCTCTATATAAAATAGGATCTGTCTGCCATGTGCGCCTTTATGCAGGGGCCGAAGGCACATCCGACGCAGAATAAAGGCTCCCGAGGGGGGGGGGGCTGTATTAGCTAGTTGCTTATAAGCATATAGCTGTCGATAATTTGAGACTAGCCCACGCAGCACACTAAGTCAGACCAATTTAAGATTTCCAAGCTCTTAGCAACAATTACCTGATCGATAAAAATAAATGGTTTCATATGCAAGTCGGCCGAACTTTTAAAAGCACACCCAATTATTCTGCTCACCGCTTTTATTGGTTAGGTCAACAATTTGTGACATCGGTTTCGTGTTACGGCCTGTGTTATTTGGGGTATGAAACGGGTGACCCAGTTGGCAGTTGACCAATCACTGAACATTATTTAGTGTAACATAGACGGGCTATGTACGTAGTGGTTGCAACAGTGTAGCTTTGGGACTGAACTCTGCCTTGCCGTTTGGAAAGAGCATTCAATTGTACATTTTCTGACGTTAAAATTAAAGAGCGTTAGTCTCTATGTTATGTGAGACGGTATTATTTGAGTGCAGTATATTTTTCTTAGTCTAGTTCAACCACAGGAGCGAAACGGAAACAATAAGAGAAACACCTAATACATTTTATTTCAAAATAACAAGACTCATTCAGCAAAATATTATGGCCAAAAAGTAATTTTGAACGCTGTTCATTTGTTATAATGTGTTTGGTTGTCTTATGACAATTGATACTTGTGCACCGTTAATTGAGTTGACCACAAATAAACAATACGGGTATTGTCCAATCCCAGTTTATCATGATCTGTATACCGTAATGTGTAGAACGTGGTCCATAGATGGAAACTTAATATTATTAAACGGACATGGCTCATTTTAACTCCTAAATGTTGTATACGTAATTTTGAATGATGTACACGATATCATCGATATGTAAATACACGAACTATTGATGTACCGGCTTCATATGCTCTGAAAAATACTTTCCATGGTCGCAGCTACTTTTCATCTGTTTTAAATATATGACAGAAATGCACTTTATTTCTACCATATCAGGAATAGACTAAAACGGAACGTTCTTTTGTGTTCCGTGCCATGCACGTGGCTGTGTTTTTGGGACTCACACCTCGTAGTAAATGTTGAATTTTTATGACCGCAATGCTACTTTCTGGGACATGTAAGGCTCGTCGAAATATAGTTCAATCATTTATCTATCTATTTCGATACCGGGGAATTCAAAAGCTAATGTATTAGGTGCATTTTTGAGCGCAACCCACCATGTGGCTTTAAATAGCATGCTATATCGCATTATAGTACCTCGTGCATTCTGGTATAAATAATATATGATAGTGTGGGGTGCTGAGGGGTGGGTGGGGTGCGGGTTGGAGTGTCTCACCACGAACTTTGACCAAAACTTTCACCAGCTGGTATTTCATTGGTTTCCGACCACTATTTAGTGTGGAATATGTTTATTTTTATTAGATCAAAAGTCGAACAATTATCTACTTTCGGTCCATTTTTGGCATGAAATGACCATTATTTGAAACAATTGCAATTGAATTGTGCTAGGTTGGACTTTGAAGTACCAGATGGTGATTCAAATGGGAATTCCCGGACTTGGCAATTTCAGTTTGTTTCAAGGGGTGCTGCTGGAAATTCAAAATTGGACACCCCCACCCCAATGTAAACACTGTAGCCACGTCCCTGACCGTGTATTTGTTCTGACCCCCAGTGATATTGGTCGAGGATGGCAGCTGGCTGACGGGACTTACTGACCTCTTACCAAGCCTCGAAGCTGAAGGAAATAATCAGGTCAAGATATCTGTCATTGAGGAGTCTCAATACTTCGAGTTCGTCACGACAGGTAGGTGTATGCAGACGACATGTAGGTGTATGCAGACGAGTTCGTCACGACAGGTAGGTGTATGCAGACGAGTTCGTCACGACAGGTAGGTGTATGCAGACGAGTTCGTCACGATAGGTAGGTGTATGCAGACAAGTTCGTCACGACAGGTAGGTGTATGCAGACGAGTTCGTCACGACAGGTAGGTGTATGCAGACGAGTTCGTCACGACATGTAGGTGTATGCAGACGAGTTCGTCACGACAGGTAGGTGTATGCAGACGAGTTCGTCACGACAGGTAGGTGTATGTAGACGATATGGCTGTAGTTCAATGCTGCTTCAAAATCAATCTCACAATATGCTTTATACATGCATTACTCGTATGGAACCTCCTGAGTTCAAATAATAAATCAAGATTAAAGTATTATAGCTGAATGCTGATATATTGCTATGTCGTGAACTTTATAAAAAGGAAGGCACAATAAAAACCAGACATTGCATACATTATTTGAAATGGTGTTAAATAATTAGTACATGCCTTTTGTGTTTGTGGTGAATTCACATGACAACGAATGCATCCATTCAAACTTATGTTTATGTCGCGATAATGTATTTTAAAATAATTTTATCCACCGCTCACTAACTCTAGAGCCTACATAAAGCCTGCCTAATAAATGTTATGTTTATTACGTCAATGTAGCTTTATTATGTCAACGTAGCTTTATTATGTCAACGTAGCTTTATTATGCTGGTACTACTTTTATGACGTAATTTTATATGCAAATTGCGCAGGTAATTAGGGACGTCCCTAGTACTAAATGACGTCATTGTGATTTTAGAACGTTTTTATCGTCCATTATTCACTGTGATTGGCACAAAAATAGTAAAAAGATATACGTTCTATCTCAAAAAACATTCACAAATCATCAGAACAAGGACGGCTTAGAATAGCTATAAAAAGCCAACGAACTATTTCCTTCCAAGCTACCTTTGATGAATACTAATAAGTTTGCGTGACCTCATAAATGTAATGGCGTCATCGAAGTATCGAATGAGAAATTGAGGAAAACGACAGAATTCCCACACAAAAGGCAAGTTTTGCGCAATGGATAAATAAAATATGTAGCTAATGCTGTCACTTAAACGGTTTATGTCCACTCAGTGAATTTTGCGTCGCATTGGAATTAATGGAAACAATCTACAGCGATGGGCCAATATACTTCCAGATCATTCGTATAATTATACATTAAAGCAACATGAGACAGATATATTCCTGTCGGGAGCCTGTTCCATATGACATGGAGAATACATGGGGATTATCTGGGGGAAATGTCGAATAATCTACTGATACACGGCGACATTCAAACAATGACTTCCATATTTAATAGTTTTGTCCAACGACCGAAATACAAATATTCAAATATTTAGAAAGATGGTTGTAAGCACAGAACTTATATATGATCAATAGAAGGATAATTCCTCCTAAGCGGTGTATTCATGTTTCTCCAACACTTAGTAGTTTCCTTTCAAGAACTACACTTTAAATATGACGATTAACGGTCCGTATACATATGTTCGATAGACCAACTGATGTGGTGATGGGTCTGTAATGGCTCGTATCTCTTTACTTACAGAAAGGGTTATACTACGAGTTCCCGCCCGCTTTAATGACACAATTCCTGTTTTAGTGTCAGTTTGTTGCCAAAATATACGTTTATTTAGAAGTTTGTAAAATGCTTGATATTTAAAAAAACGTTTAAATATTGGAACATGGGTCAAAACCGAAGGTCAACTGTAGTTATCAATTACCTTTCAGTAAAGAAAACTAATTTTTCCCTCTTATGACGTGGGAAAATATGTAAATGTTATTATTTTTAGATGAAAAAAATACCCTTTCAAAAACGGATATGAGTAAAATATATACATGTGTGTAATAGCCTATATCAGCCTATTTCGCCCCGGAAACACCTTGACATTAAAGGCAGAACGTCGCAGTTTATATAGCCATTCAACGAAGGGTTGAATTTCCATGCATTCTGAATGTACATACATCAAACTAAATTATGAACGAACTTTCAGATCGTGCGTCATGGCACATTGTCGTCGACCTATCAGGTACCGAGGACTGTATGACAGACCAGGCCCAGCTGCATGAGTCTGGTCACATCTTCCTAACTCAGTGTTCTGATCGCATTGAACGTGGGAGCAACGACAGTAATGCCAACCTAGTCCTCGGCATAACTCCTATCCTTCCTAACTATGGAAGGGCTTTGTTCGATGTCGTGTTCAAGGACACCCCCGACGCAGAAAAACTGGTTATCTTCTACGAAGAATCCAGTGTCGGTGAGTAAAAAAAACATATCTTTCTTTTCGAAATGGATTCTCACTTACAGTAATACAATATACATTGGAATCGTCTATTATTCATCTGGCGGGATTAGCAGGAAATATAAGTAGGTGACAGGTAATACTAGTACAGATGGATTCACTGGTGGGAAATGTGAAGAAAATATGATTAAACGGCCACTAGCCGGTTGTTGAACTTATTGTCTGAACATTTCCAAAGGGAACTACTCACCAATGCGTATTTACCGAAGAGGGGATTATCTGCAAGTCTCGGAAACGACACACTAATGTTTGTCCAGAAATATGAGCTGATCGCATCATGGAAATTATTAGCAATAGTCGTCCATTTAAATATTTCTGAAAACATTTGAACCAGTTTTTGGGCGAGTTCACATGCTTTAGGCAAAACCATGCACATCTGTCATGGCACATATTTTGTCGAAGCGTCAGATGTAACCAATTACATAAGTTTTATTATCGTTGCCATTTCTTATATTTTGTTTTTTTTTACTGTCAAATCCATATATGTCATATCGTGTCGACGAAACAGAGACACAGCAAAAATTATCACATTCATTTGTAATGGATTTGTTGGTGTTTTTATGAACAGACGGCAATATTTTAATGGCTTTGTTGTGTTTATAAGCAGGCGACATTTTTTGTATGGATATGTTTGGTGTTTACAAGCAGGCGACAATTTGTTATTGGATGTGTTGGCTGTTTATAACTATAGTTTATATGTCACGTAGTTTGGTAATTTATTTCAATGGAGCAAAGGAAGAGACGTTCGATTTGTTATATTATTGTAGCTGAAGGTCTGAAGCCTTGGGTATTTGTTTATCCCTTTCTATACGGAATGGATTCTCCCACTCAGTTGTAAAAGTATAAATTGTGTGGTCTATTATTCATCTGGAGGGAGTTTCTGGAAGAATAAGCAGACGACAGATAATAAAAGTGCAATAGGAGTCACATTTATTGCAGGAAAATAAATAATCCGTTCAACATGGTCGTTTGTTGAACTTAATATCTGAACATTTTCTGTGGGAACTACTAATCAATGAATGTTAACCTCCAAATCCGTTAGCAAGATGAAGGGTTTGTCTAGTTAATTCGTAAAATGGCCAAACCTTGAGCAAACAATGTGGGTGCCAATACTATATGTGACGTGGGTGTTTGTGACGTCAGCAGCTCACCCTGCACCAAAACTCCCATAATATTGGTTTCCAACGTTCAATGCCATTCTCCTAACTGTTGTTAACCTCTAACCAGTTAACTGCTCAGGTAATTACATGCACCCAATCCATTCGTCTGTAACATCGTTCCCTAAATATACGAAATACACCCCTAATGCACAACACCATATACACACAACACGTGTTAGAATACACATGCATCATAGGCTATGCTTGATGTAAACAATATACATTCCATATAATTCCACAATACTCGAAAATATGCTTAGGATTCGTTATATTGTATTCATCCACACATCATGTACAACATTGTTTGTCATTAAGTATTCTTGTAACAATACGCTGTAATAGATATTCTGATTGTGAGGAGCCGAGCTTCGTGTATGTTTCAAGAACATGTCCTCCAATCCCACAATAATTGTACTGTATTATACAAAATATATGTTTAATCGACGACGTGAACTGAGAAGTTTCCCAGAATTGCCACGACGTCATGTTGCTAAGTTTAGACTCTCAGTCGCCGATATCAGGTTTATTATTGGCCAGCGTTCGAGACCCTATATGGGAATTATCCCAAAACCTCACTCAACAAAAAGAATTTCCGACGATCTATATAGATTCCTATTATGTTTACTTAACTAAAAGATGGCGGTATCTCTCCCCTGAATCCATTGTAAAAAATATAATATTATTTTCTTATTATACCCATGGAACTGGAACTGGAACCAAGACTGTCCATATCTTTTAGAAAATCTGAACAGTTCAAATCATTCCTATGGAGAGATAATACATTTTCGATTTTATAGCTCGTCTGGATTGACTCATCACCACACCAATACTTGTTTGTGATATGCCATAAATACTAGGTTCTAGAGAGTTTTATACATGATTATAGTCTGTACGTGCGCGCGGATATGGATATGAAATACATGAGATTGTGATTTGGGGGGGGGGGGGGCTAACCCCGGGATGGTCGAACAGAGCGAGTGGTCTACTCCTTCACCCCTCATTTTCAGAGCTTTATTTATAATAATCATAAAAAAGAAGAACAAAAGATATCAATTTTCAACTCTTTTTGGGTCTTCAATTTCTTCTTTCTGATTTTGGTGGATGCTTCGAACAGGCGACCTGAATCTGTCCCCGTGAAGTTGTGACATTCGCTATTCCAGTTGTTCTTTCATGTTTGTCATGCCCTCTGTAAACCTGGCGATCCCTCAGCACGAAGAATTCTAAGTTGTTGAGAATTCTTCCTGCTGAGGGATCGCCAGGTTTACACCTGGTTTATGACTACCATGATGAGATTGTGATTTCGGGGGCTAACCCCGGGATGGTCGAATAGACCGAGTGGTCTACTCCTCTTCACCCCTCATATGAAATACAAGCCACCTATTCAATTATGTATAATGATATTTGTTTTAGGTGGTAGGAAGAAGACAGCCCAATAGGGCTAGGCCACCCCGACAATATACAGCATTACCTTATTATGTGTTACTGCCATTGTATAATGTGCATTGTAAATAACTTATCCTATCCTCTCCGTCCTGGTGATCTCCACTGTTCAAACAGGGACGCAGAATCGGCCATTTTAATGTGTTTGAGAATGATGTTGACCTTACAGCATACTGGGCGAATTCTCATTTCAGATTTCGCATATGTCTCTCAGACTGTTCTCGGTATGACATCAGTACTTATGATAGAGATAACAGCGAATCCCCAGATAATACGGGCAGCCATATTACACTCTACAACAGAACCTGTCCCCATCGACTTCATAATTATAGCCCCGTTCCGGACAGTTGACGTTGTGTTACAAACGGTGAGTTCGAATTTACTATATTGATACATTCATTCGCGCTGTGGAACGTGAAAGCAGGACGTCGAATGGTTGAAATCGCGTCATGTGACGTCGCGTGTGAGCTGAAACTTGTTTCCATATTGAAACTGCCATTTGCAACTGGCTATCCGAGTATCGTTGAAAATGGGAACTAAAAGCTGTATTAATTTGCTAGTTGAGTGTAAACAAAAGGAATGTATGTTGATGTGTCGAGTTCCATGGAGTATGGATGCAAGTTGGTCTGACAGTTTTATGTTTGGAATGCTTTCGCAAACAAATCAACATGAATTTCTTTTAAAAGATGTATTGAGTGTTCCAGACCAACCGAACGCTTGAGACACGCCATTATATTTTATATTGAATTGTATATCGATTTATTACGTCCTTAACCTTTTGCACTGATTTAGAGTTAAAAATTAATTTAACATTTCAATACATAAACTATATTCTTCGGTATCCATGCACTTGTCGAGTATATAACTCCCACTTGGTTGTCAACATTTTTCCAATAAAACAATAAATAAAAAGCGTTGTAACTTAGGTTTTGTATGATGTTGTTGTAGCTAGGGGTCTGGAAACCCGAATAGACCTTTAAATGAGCTTAAACCAAATTGTGATAATATCCAAATCACTTGTTGGAAAAGAAAGAATATACCGATCATATTCGAATTGGTGGCTTGTCAAATGAAGTTTCAACCCCTTGTGATATTCGAATTTGTTTTAGCCGCCACAAAATCATATACGTGGACAAAAAAAACTACCCCATAAAATACCCCCGATAAACTGTAGTCGAAAAAACATTTAATTCCAAATGAAACGATTTTTAGGTTCGGCTTGGTTATATGTTTTCTTTGGAAACATTTCTAAATATTTTCAATTTATTCTAGGTATCCCAAATGGTCATGTTCCAAGACCACCATAAATGGGTTTTATATGTAACAGATGCTAAAGAACATACATGTGACTACCCTGGAGCCATAAACGTCATAGCTATTGAAAACGTCAACGATGAAACGGGTCAGCCTGAATCGGTGAGATCATTCAATGAAATTAGCACAAACGGTAGCACTAAACACTGAAGGTTGGCGGACAATTGATGGCCGATATACAGGCATCATGAGTGGCTCAATCCCTTTGGCAGGTGAATGAGCAAACACCTCATTTCTAATGGTAACGCCTGCACAAATTGAATATGAAGACCCTTTATAGTTTTCGCGGTGGTGTCAAAACTCAACTATGGGCTCATGCTGAATTATATTGTTTGGAATAACGCATACTACTCGCTGAAGCTAACCCTTTGTTTACTAAATGGATCTCCCATTCATTTATAATAATATACAATATAATAGTATATTATTCACGTGGATGGATGTTAATTATATGCAGCATACAGTATCCAGGCGAAAAGATAATACAAGTGCAGAACAATTCTTATTAATTGGTGGGAAATGTACAGATAATAAGTGCATCAAGCAACCCACGGTCGTTTGTTGAACATATTATCTGACATGTTTTAAGGGAACTCACCAATGAGTATCTATTATAGAAACGGTTAACCGAAGCGTTACATATACCACTGACCTTTCTCATAATTACATTGATGCAAGTTATTGATGCAACCTGTTCTTTGTGCAACACATCTACACAGGTGGCTGCAACCTCATCGACGCATTTCATGATTGTAGTGCAACAGTTTGACTAGACCACAAAGCGGCATATTTGTATGGCAAATATTCAATATATTAGTTGTGGATGGTTATCGATTGCATGTCAACAGACAGAACACAATGAATCGAATGAGGTAACAGAATCCATACACGCAATCATTATCTCAATATAGGACATGGGAGAGCGTAACTCTTCCATGCCCTATCATACTTTCTTACTTGTGACACGTAATTATAAAATAGTTAAAGTCACATGTTGTGTTCGGAATTTTTTTGCAAACACCGCTTAATTGAAAAGAAACTATATATTACCTTGACATATTATTGTCCGAAAATGGGTTTCTTCAGAAGAACTTTAAATTTCTCTTATTAGACAACTAAAGTGGTCAATGGTGTGTAATATTTAAGGTTTGTAAAATCAGTTCGAAACACTATGTGCAGGTTTAATTAATTTACGTTCTTAATTTACCATAAATAATATAATTAGTAAATTTTAATCGTATTGAAACTGTAATTTAAATATTGTAAGCGTGGCATAGAACGTAATAACCACTCGGACCATAGACATCTGTGATGATTCGTCTTAGAAAATTGTAGTCCAACATAACTTCGCTCAAATACGCACACAATCGACCTGTAATGTGAAATAGGTACATAATGTGATTATTTGAAGAAAGAAAAAACAGATAATGGAGTCACAGCCGTTATTTCGTTTATTTCGTGCAAACGCATGTTAGAGAGCGTACACATGGAAAGTCGTGGGTTGGCTTATATGTGTCACTGTCCGCGCATAATCTGCTTAGAATCGCCTCATTATGAGTCGATAATGTTACTAAATGATCTAAAAAATAATTCACCATATAATCGACTCAAAATGTGCCAATTCTAAGCAGATTATCTACCCAAAAAAAACAGATAATGTGCGGGTTTTTGGGAGAACAGGCTGTGTAGTCACATTCGCCAGTGCGTGGAAACATCGTTAGTAATTAAAACCATGCTTTGTTCCAGATAAAACAGACAATAATGAGTGATATCACAACACTTATATCAGGAATTCTTCTCAGCGCCAACAATGGCAGTTCATTTGACGTTCTTCGCACAGGGCTTATGTCAGCCGCGAAATCGGTAGGTATTTACAGAATAGCCTCGATTCGTGTGCGCAAGTTAATATTAGTAGTCGGTTACTGTCCGCGACTGTTTTGAAGTCACACACTTCAACGTTGGTTAACTTATTGGGGATTTAGAAACTAATAAGTAATCATAGTTTTTATTGGTGGCACGTAATTAGTGAGATAGGACTTATGTCGACTTCCAAAAGAGAGTTTATAAAAGATACACGAACAGTCAAAATACTAAATAATATGTATTATAGAGTGTGTATGTTTTTACAATGGCACCTACATAACGTCATTATGGAAAGAAATATTCACTTTAATTGGTCAGTGAGTGGCTTATGGAATCCCGACTGTTTTATTCAACCGGGTTGAACATCTTTAAACACACCAGCCACCAGGGACGTATTGACAAGAGGTAGTGGTGGGTACGTGGACGACTCACCACAACGTTGGTCAAATTGTTCAATAGTTGGACATTTCAGTAGTAGGTTGGATTTGTTTTGACAGTTGATATTCCAACCATTATTTAGTGTGATATTTATTGTTTTTAAACCAAAAGTCTAGTATTGTCTTACTTTCGGTCAAACTTTTGGACTGAAATGACCATCATTTGGAAATTTTCCAGCAATAAGGGGTGTCAGGTTGGAAATTTCCAACATTTGGAAAGATTGATTTACCAATCTGATTCCAATCCAACCGGTGTGAAAATGGAATTGTTCTGACTTGGAATTAGGGGAGTGGTTTGAGGAGGTCCATTTGAAATTGGACACTTCGAACCACAGCAATGCTATCAGCCACCCACATCCATGTCACAACAGCAGCAATGCTATCAGCCAACCACATCCATGTCTCACAGCAGCAGCAATGCTATCATCCAGCCAATCCATGTCTCACAATAGCAGCAATGCTATCGTCCAGCCACATCATTGTGTCACAACAGCCACATCCATGTGTCACAACAGCAGCAATGCTATCGTCCAGCTACATTCATGTGTCACAAGAGCCACATCCAAGTGTCACAACAGCAGCAATGCTATCGTCCAGCCACATACATGTCTCACAACAGCCACATCCATGTCTCACAACAGCCACATCCATGTCTCCTAAAAGCAGCAGTGATATCATCCAGCCACATCCATGTGTCACAACAGCATCAATGCTATCATGCAGCCCCATCCATGTCTCACAACAGAATCAATGCTATCATCCAGCCATGTCCCGCAGCCACTTTGATTTGTGCTTTGATTCGTGCCTTTTGTTAGCAAATTCAAGGATGATCCAGGGTCGATCATGTCCCACAGAGAGACCAACATAAGCTATCCAGGGTACACAGTTTCTCTATGCATTATATGACACTAGAACATCTAAGAACGCGTTTACTGACACGATAAGAAAGCAATTATATATGGGTGGAATATATCTCGAGATTATTGTGGACATATGCACCAACCGTCAATCCTATTGAGCAGAGAATGTTGTCTTGTCCCAATGGAAAATCCATAAATATTGTGCGTGCCAGTGACACTGCACATGTATTTCATTTAAATATTAAAGCACATTGGCAGACTGAAGCGTACATGGGCTCAATGCACTTGCAGTGGGTAAATGTGCAAAATATTTAAAAGTCTGTAAAGCAAATCTCACCAACAAGTACATGAAGATTATATTGACTTTGTTCTTATTTTTATTATTAATAACCCTCATATAATGAGAATTCGCATGTCAAACGCGTTGTTGTGTAAGCATTGCTGTTACAGTATAATTACCTATATATTGATTGATTGGTTGGGGTATAATGTCGCTTTCAGCAACTATTGCCATATCACGACATTGTCAGTTTTAGTGGTCGAGGAAATCCGCACACTTACGGCTAATTCAACAGTGAGTTCAATGGCTGATAAACTCGTCGACCATGAGCGGCAATCCACGATGTGAAAATGTGGATTTGAACCCTTATAGCCCGCACTGGAGGGCGAGACGGCTTGGAGTTGTACCCTTACCCACTGAGCCACCGAGGCCCCTGGATTACCTATAAAAGTCCAATCAGTCCAATAAAATATCACAGTTTAACAACAACTTGGCCGTAAACGGAAAAGGTCAAAACATTGACAAATATTCTGAAAATGTCCAGTTTATATTTAATTTTTAACATTTCTTTCAAATCGACACTTCTCTTTTTCCCCTGCAGTTTGCAAAGTCTTTTGGAAATAATAAACCAATGAGTTTACTAGATCACAATATTAACTTTCAGGTTTTGTGCTTTCCACAATGATTCAATTGCAGTTTGATTTAATTTGTCCGATATATAAACAGTGTAGGCGCCGTAAAATTATGTGACCATACCCGCCAAGTTTATCTCCATAGAATTACAATGGTTATAAACTTTCTCCCGCAAACCCTATAGTAATATATTGGCATGGCCGGCTGATAATATACATTTATTGCAATATTTCGAGGTTGACATTAGGATTTATCAACCCGAGGAAGTTAATATTCATCGAGGCCGCAGGCCGAGGTGAATATTAACTTCCAAGGGTTGATAAATCCTCATTTCAAACTCGAAACAATGCAATAAGTGTTTTATTATATGATCTATCAATGTTATCAAGCCACATTATGCCTGAACCACCATACTGACCCATATATATATATATGGATTCCTATTAATAACGCATGACATCGCGTGACTTTAATTGTTATTAACCCTTCTTGTCTATTTATAGCACAATCCAGTAGATACCGTGATTTATCAAATTCTTTTCCGTATGATTTAGTACAGGACTTTTAGAAGAAAGTTTATTGTCATATAATAAATAGAGGATATGAAATGAGTGTTTCACTCCTATGATATTTATGAAACTCGTCACGAATTTTCAGTTTTCTCGAGCCTCCGGCGAGAGAAAACTGAAATTCGTGACGAGTTTCATAAATATCATATGAGAGAAACGCGAATTACATATTCTATTTATCATATGACACCTATAAATTGATTATGATGTCCAAAACGCACACAAATCACTAAATAGCTATATGACATCGGCAGCAAAAGGTTAATGTGACGTCACTTCATTGCACCGGAAGCCCAATTACACCTGGTGAACTAGCAGAAATAATATGCACGCGAAGATATAGTGCGCTATTCTGTTCTCAGTTTGTGACATATCGTATGTTTATTAGATAAATACGAATTACATATTCTATTTATCGTATAACAATGTCCAAAACTATATATTTCAAGATTATAATTGCGAGAATTTCGCCATCGCGTTGATTGACGCGCACGAATTTGACCTGCATTTAGTCAGAGATGCGGCTCGGCCCCCGGCTGCCATTCAGCCAATCAGGACACACTTTTTGTCAACAAACCAATCAAATTATCGGAAGGTGATATGAATTAGTAATTGATATGAAATTGATTTATGACATAGGTTCCAACATAAATAATGATTGAGTCATATGATAAAGTACGTTATTACACCGGCGCGGGGTTAATAACACAATATTTGTTACGTCACGCATGAGAGGTCGCTGTTCAATCACTTTGCGCGTAGTCTTTGCAACCAGACAATCAAAGTTGCTTATACATATCTCATTTGGCGTTGATGTGCGGAAGAGAGATTCATTAAATTTGTTGAACATATTTGTCTTTTCTGCTCACACATGCAGTAGAGTCTAATGAGCTACTAGATCATATAATAAAACACTTGTTACATGGTTTCGAAATTGACATGAGGAACCCTTGGAAGTTAATATTCATCTCAACCTTCATCTTCGTGAATATTATCTTTATCGGGTTGATAAATCCTCATGTCAACCTCGAAACCATGGAAGAAATGTATATTATAACGACCCCGCTCGGCGCGCTACCGAACCAATTTGTTCGTGAAAAAATCATGTGACTTCCGGCAGTGGTTACATAAAATCGCGGAATCAGCAAGGAAATGAATTTGCTACTTCGCAACTTCCGATATGTGGCAATGGACAACTGAAATATTTATTTATTTATAAACAGAAAATTATTATGCCGGGGTCGTTCTATATATGCCTTGCATATTATATTAAGTTACATATAGGTGCGGATGAACCTGGCTATTTTACCACAGCTTCATTATCAATCACAGTTCTATTAGTTTAACAAAATAGCTTGATCCAATCAAATGTAATGGTAAAATAGGTCAACATTGGAAATGATCAAAGCATCGAAATGTATTCTGAAAATAAAAACAGATTCAGACTTAAATGTTTGAATTGTCTGCGATCAGTATATTGATAAATCGATATGAAAGAAATGTTTACATAACAATGTTTTAACATGCAGCATATCGCTATTGGTTAATTATTCAGAATAAAACAACAATGTCGATATATTTCCACACTCTTCTTTGTGCTGATCGATTAATACTTACATCCTTTTAATGTTCTATAGTATGTTTGCCGTTAGCTCACAAAGATCAAATGTATTAAAGACATATTATGGACTTGTTCGTTCGCGTGAAATTGATCAGTTAGTATGCAGGCTCTATGCTAACCTGGGGGATATAGCATTCTACAAACATCGCCGAAAATTTCAAAGAGATCGACCATACCAATGCATAGAAAATTTCGTCCGAACTACGCTCAATTGTAAATATTTACATCTCGATTCAGGACGCAACTATTGGTGATAAAGTAGCACAAATGATTTTGCCATCGAGAGACATTGCATATAATTAACCTTAACAGAATGATTGTGTGTTTTGTCAATTTGGATTAGTAACTACCTTGAGCAAGATTATTCTCAATTTCTCAACGATACGAAAGTATAAGTTTCACACCACTTTAAATAGGAAAATTACAATAGGGGGCGATAATTCCTATCACTTGGTGGACACTCCTTGACCCTATTCCGGTAGAATATATGTTTTTGGTTCCTCTTCCAAAATTGCATATACTTGTAAGGAATATGTTGTATATGATGTGGGCATTCAAAAATTAAGTGTGTATTTAATGTCTTTATTATCATACACTGGTTGGTGATATTGGGGCTAACTTGGTGGTAAATTATATAGGATGTCTTTGAACTATATCATTTCTCTTTTCATCATAATTACGCAGACGTGCGACGAGATGCCCCGATGTCGAATTACCGAGAACGATACATTGTCGATACAATCCACGGTGAACATCGTAGAAATCTCCAACCATTCGGGTGCCGCTTCATGCAGCGTGGAACAGGTGAGAGCAGTCTATCATGCAAACAGTCTCTATCCGCCTAGTTATCTCTTACTCGCCCCCTCCCGACGTTATTAGTTTCAGTTGAGACAGAGAGGCATACGAGACGATTACATCACAATTGTTTAACCTGATATACGACCACTCGTATCTATTATCAGTACTAGTATTTGTTTATTCCGTCGTTCATCTGAATATATCGAGGCCCATTAATATTTCTAATGGAGTACGTATTGGAATTTCAGTGGGAGCAGCCGGAGAAAAAAATCCCTTGCCTAGAGAAAATCAGAATTTATACCCGTTTGAACAATCTTAGCAGCCAAATGTGAGCCATACATCAATTCATCGTCGTTAAATTAAAACTGTTTTACCAGTCAAAGGTAATAGAAAAATAACGTCCAATGCAAGGATTCTCATAAAATGGTACTTGTGGTTAAAGCTACATACACCATCATGCTACACAGTTCCCAAGGTATAAAATAATTCTTAATTTTTTTATCGTATATTTACTAGATATCGGTAAACATTGCGTTCACAAATCAAGAGTATCTTGACAATCTTCCCAGTGAGCTCTAGAACAGCTACGTATACCGGTGTCGAAACATTCGGTCATATTTCACAACTGACCTTCCTCTCTTACTTTCAGATTGGAAATTGGTCAACAGAAGGTGGTCTGCAGACAAGTAGTCAACTGTTCGAGATATACTCGAACAAAGTCGACATGCGAGTTGTGACGGTGGTCGTAAGTTTGACATAAGAAAATAACTACAGTGGCTATATATATACCCCCCCTATGGTGCCCATCCCTCTGACTACCCGCACTGGAGCATAAACGTTGAAACCGGAATTGTACACGAGCATATATACATTTTTCTAGAATGTACCACACATTGAAGAGCTTATTTCGATTCCGGAAATGGAATAGGAGTGGACACATCTATACTAGTCTTACTATGTTACGATACGGTCCACATACCTAGCACAGATATGGGCGCACAACACTCGCTTGAACCAGATGTTTCCGTGAAATATCACGTCATATAGCATGATCTATTTATATACATTTACACCCATACATGCCATCGCGCTGTATATAGAGCAGTCAACGCACGGCGTCCCAATCAGGTCATGTGTCATCACGTAAGGTCCCAACTTGTTCCATGATATTGCATAGAAGCGACTGGCAACCCGCTACCAAAATAGCATTGAGAATGGGGCTAAATTTGCTCTTGATCTACCATTTGAGTGTAAATGTAAAGAACGTATGTTGATTGTGTTACACTCCATGAAGAGTAGATGCAAGTTTGTGTGGCAATTTTCCGCGTTCCACACATGTCAGACCAACATGTAACCATACATAATATTCAAATCACTGATCTATTAAACTCTCGGTGAAATGGCTTCCTGTGGTCGAGTCGTGGGTAGTGTCATCACCATCTGGGCTAAATATTAGGTCGTGCATGGGTTCGAACCAAGGCGTTTGCGACAACCGAGACCGGCATCTTAGTGTACCATTCAGATCGTGACATAATAGTTTGTTCACATAAGCAATGAATCCATCGCACTGAACCAGTGCCTGATACAACTTGACACATATCATATCTTTTCACCGCCAGGAACCACCGTTCGTCTTTAAAGACGATGGAGGAAACTTCTCTGGATACAGCGTGGAACTTTTGGATCACGTGGCTCATCACCTGAACATGACATACACCATACGGGACTGTACCGGCGGGGTGTATGGCACACTGGGCGACAATGATACCTGGTCAGGGTGTATCGGCATGGTGCACCGAGGGGTAGGTAATCACGAGTTCGTTGTCAAGGAAACCGTATGAGAGCAACACTTGGGTTGATCGATTTAGGATATCTCGTTCAGCCGTCCGGCCAACTGTTTGTACTGGAAACGGTGGTAGTAATGCAATGTTTTTACAATTAAAACACGCAATTGATAAGTATCATCGACCCAGACCCATATTCGAACTTGGCCTGTATTCAAAAGTTATTTGTCCACATTTTATATCTGAAACAATGAAATGACTATAGCTTAATATATCATCCGGACATAAAAATAATCAGCATATTCTATATCGAAAAAGGTCATAACTCCGTCAGAAATGGTTGGACCGCACCCAAATTGGAATTTGACCTGTATTGTCATGTGATAACACTACGCAACAAATTTTAATGATATCGGATTCAATAAATTTAGTTGTCATCCTGATAACAAAAATAAAAATAGTCAGCAAATTCTTAGACGACAAGGTCCATAATTCCGACATAAATTGTGGTGTCGAATCCAAATTCACAGTTGACCTGTGATTAAACCGCATTCCAAATTTGAAATATATCGGATGACTTTAAAGATACATTATCCGAATTAACGCTCATAAATTACTATTTCTTTGGCTTCGGGGGTAAAACATATTTGATTCGAGTCGAGGAATCCACCCGTCAAAGCTCTGAGTGATCAGATATCGATTTTTTTTAGTTTGTTATTTCTCGAGATTTTCCAAATTTTATAAAATTCTGTCAACTAATTTTTAAGTCTTCATCCGAACAACAAACTTTTCGGACGGACACGGACGAAAATTCAGGTTTACAAAAATAGCCAGCTGACATAAAACATATTAGTTACTCCAAATCAATAGAGAAAGTTCGGGAAGAGATAAGCAATGTTTAGGGAGGCGCCCCATTCGTGAATATAAAAACAATATTCAATTTCAAACTATCAATTTGAAGGGGAAATTATTATCATCTATAACCAATGTTTGCTATAATAGTATAACGACACCTTTTCACCCTCACAATATGAGAGATACATTCAGATTATGTAAACAAAAGGGTTTAAATAAAATAAAAACATAAATTTTCAAGCTGGTCATTGGAGATAGAATTTACAGGAAATATTTGCAACAAAATCACTGCATTATCTAGCTTATGAACCCAACTATAGGGTATGCGCTCAGTTTATAATCTGAAATCATGAATGTCTAAGAGAAAATAAATAAAACATTTTTCATTGCATATTTCAATGTTTTTGGTGTCCATTTGCAGAACTTCTCTTTGATTGTTTGAAGGACGAAAAAAAATTATTATTCAGCCACATTTGTAATAATCTGACAGACACAAACACTCAATACTGATTCATCTTTTCAGACATTGTTGTTTTATGGTTTCATTTGATTTCTGCAAATGGCCTCCGAGCAACTAAAATATTTAACGACAAATGGAAATTTAATTTAATTAATCTCGAAGACATTCATTATTTCAGACAGTAAACGCATACCCTAGCTGGGTTCATACGCCAGACAACAGTGCGTTTTTGCAAATATTTCCTGTAAAACTCTCAAATGACCAGCCTTGAAAATTGTTGTTTCGATTTTTATTTAAACCACTTTTGTTTTTACATAATTAGATCGTACTCTCATATTGTGAGGGTGAACGGGTGTTGTTATAGTACATTAGCATACATTGTTTTTAAGGATAATGATTTTTTTCTTCAAATTGAAAGTTTGAATTTGAGGTGTAGTGAAAATTCAGGAATGGAGTGCCTTCTTAATATTTTGGTCAATCACATTTTCGTTACAGGAAGCTGACCTAGTCATAGGTTCGCTGACCGTCACATTGGAACGTGACCTAGTGGTGGATTTTACGTTGCCTTGCTTCGACTTTGCCGGAATACATATACTTATGAGAAAAAAATCTGATGAAGGAGATCTATTCTACTTCACTACAGTTTTTTCGCCAATGGTATGGGTGTGCATAGGTGGCGTTTTGGTCACCGTATCCGTGCTATTGGTGGTGTTTGACAAGGTCAGTCCATGTTCACGACGAGCGAAGGGAGACGATAGTAAAAGAATAACCAGCATTAAGGACAGTCTCTGGTTCGCTATTGGGTCGATCACACTTTCAGGTAATTAATTCCAGCCGACAGCTCACGGTATACCGACACATACTGATTGGTCTAACGATGGTCATCACTCCATGATCTGCAATAACCCTTTACCCAACAAACCGGCCAAAACCGCCCAAATAAAGCTTCAACAGCCCAAAATATCTTCGGTCTGTCTCAATAGAACCATACAAATATGGATATCATTGGAACCGGCTCCTTGACCACATTGTGATAGTTACAGTTATGCCCTGTGCCAATGCATTCTCTTATATATGCGAGTCGACCATAGGTCGCCTCGCATATATAAGAGAATGCATTGGCCTAAAACAATTTTTTTTTTTAACACTTTTTACTATTTTTTCTTACATTCTTTAACAATTTTATAATTTTTAATGTGTTAAGCCAATGCATTCTCTTATATATGCGAGGCGACCTATGGTCGACTCGCATATATAAGAGAATGCATTGGCACAGGGCCCTTCTGTTGGGTAAAGGGATAAAACACTGAACATGCACTAACAGTTGAATGTGATAAATTTGGACCCTGAAAATAAACACATTTTCCTCTTCCGTATTATGCCTAGATGATGCCATGAATCTCTATACGCTATAGCTTCGCCAGTAGTGATCCTACTCCACCAGTTCAAATTCTGGGAACTTTTTCATGTTTTGACATGGAAGTTTATCACATTAAAAAACAGTGCAGGTAATATATTTCTTAGTTAAGACATGTCCCGCAATAATGAATGGCACTGTCAGTGAAGGTTCCAAATCGAAATTTGCACGATTTAGGTAACTTTGTGAGCGATTTTGCTTTGCGTTGCTTACAATCAAGGGAATGTCTCTCTCCCGGGTAATTAATTCAGTGTTTATTGCAATTTCGGCTAACAAAAAAGCATGCAACATTAAGCTTTGACCGCCCCTTACTTCGAAGTAGAATACGGAGGAACAAGTATTAACAAAGAACTATATTTCCTGTCTTTTTTGTTTAATGTTGTAAAGTCCCTCGTCAGAACATCAAAACGCTCCCATGTTTTGTACTAGTGGATTATTATCTATACGCGATTAGCTAGAGTAGTGACTCAAGGCATGGTCTATATTATGCCTAGCAGATATCCGTCGCTTTCTCGTGACATCAACCCATTAATGGGAAATTGTATAAAGTATAGGTTTAAGCCATTGCTATACCGGAGTCAAATTCTTTTAAACTGTGCCACTTACTCTGTAATTAAGTTGAGTCAGTTGGGTACTTATTTATTCTGTCAGTTGATCACGTGACAAATGGTTACCTGTAAAACACATACAACTTTAGGTTGTCCATGCATTTACCGACCAATTATAATGCCCTGAACATGACTGAGGTGAGCAACTATTTGGTTTAATTTTACGACTGAAATTTTTATCAGAATAGCAGGATAGGATAGGATATTTTATTTGCAATACACATACATATTACATAATAATGAGGAAAATAATGAATAATTCTGTCGTATATTGTGGGGGATGGCATAGTCTGGCAAGATTGTCTTCCTGCCATCCCCAGTATGGTAAATATAGAAAGTAATAACTTATAGTAAGATGGCCTCGTGTGAGCCGTGCACATATTGTGTATATGTAATGTATGAGTTTAGGGCTTAGTTCAAGAGTGTGTGAAAATGGATACTACCCGAGGGATGTTCAATATCATGAATATGGTTCAAATTCAGATGATCGGGTAGTATGTTTGGCGGATGAGGTTACAGGGACTACTGATTCGTATTGGTTAAATTAGACCCAACATCTATCGCAGTACTGAGTCTGGATAATTTGCCGGGGGTGGGGGGTGTTTCGGGGGGGGGGGTCCAGTACCAACAGCAAGCATTAGCTCCGTCGCTATAAATGACTTCTGCATCCTATGCATGTAGTAGGATGCCACAGCGCACATATATTTACGAATGACAGAAATATCATGTATAGCCACCGCTCAAAATTGTTAACTGTTGAAATTCTTGGAAATACGTACTTCTGTTCTCTTTCTAGATATTATTTAGACAATTATGGACTCTTCAGTATACCTTTAGAGTTTAATTAGTTGTTGTAATCTCTAATTTTGTGTGAAATTTTCAATGTGACAGGCAATGTTTATAGACCTATTTTTAGCGTTCTGGCTAATCTACTACCGTATAGGCTTTCTGACGATCGCTTGAATGGCTGCATCGCTTTGCCGATAGATTTTATTATTGGCTGATACTGAGATAATGCTTGCTGGTGGTAATAGGAACCCCCCCCCCCCCAAAACAAATTATCCAGACTCAGTACTGAAATAGCTGCGAGTCTGTGTTTTAACCAGAACTGTAAGAATAGTTCCATGTGAACATTTCTCTAGCATATTCGCAAGCTCTGATACACCGTTGCTAACCTCTCTCGTTTATCGACGCTGTCCCATTACCAGTATGTAGAAGATTCTTGTAAATTGGAGAAAATACATGTTCAATAATAATTTTGTCGCCGAAAACACAGACTCGTCACATGCTACCAGAATCGTATTCAAACCTGTCAATAAATTTGCCAAATAAATGCCACATTTGATTGGGACTATTATGTCAACCTGTACCAGTGTATCTGATATTTCTTTGGCGTGTGAATGACACATTTCATGGAGAGAACTGTACTGCATTAATGATATATTTTAATGTTATGCGCAGTAACTCAGTGCTGTTATTAGAATAATTTGATAGCAGACGGAAATTTAATCCGTAACAGAGGTGTTTCGAAAAGAGACACCCATGGTAGAGATTGGCATATTCGTTGATCTACAAGTTTTTACTATTGGTTTTCAGATTGCGGCGACACGCCACGATGTTCATCCTCTCGTATCCTGATTGCTGGATTCTGGTTCTTCTGTTTCATAGTAATGTCGACGTTCACCGCTAACTTAGCTGCATTACTAACCACCGACAGACTTAAAGTTTCCGTAGCGTCGCTAGACGATCTAGCGAAACAAAGCAAAGTAAAATTTTCTGTCGTGAAAGATTCCTCAACAATGATGTACTTCAAATCTATGGCAAAAATCGAGGAGGATTTCCATCAGATATGGAAAGCTATGTCTTTCGAGACTGACAATGAGAACCAGAACTATGAGGTGTGGGAGTATCCTGTGAGTGAGGAGTTTAGTGCTATCTGGGAAAAATTACAGAATAATGGGTTACTTGATAACACTGAGCAGGCGTTTACTCATTTAAAGGATAGCGAATTCGCGTTCATAACGGAATCGCCCATTGTAAAATACTACACAGCTAAGGATTGCAACCTGGCGTCGATTGGCGAGCAGTTCAGTGTCCGGCCGTATGCAATGGCTCTACGCGAGGACTCCTCATACACAGAGAAGATATCAGAAGCGTGAGTATAGGCTTAGGTTAAGTACATACATCTGGAAAAAACTGAATGACAAATTTTCATGAATGGTTATCCATTGCACACTTTTGTGTGGTAAATTTTTGGAATTGAAATATATGTCTCGAGTTTTGAATCGCTTATTCGATAGATGAAATGTCACGAGTTTTTGCACACAGGCCCCTGACACAAAAGTTTTGAAATTATAGGTATATATATGTTTAGTATTATGACTCATTTTGTGCCAGGGACCTATTTTTGCACGTCTGATTCTTGCCAGACATTTGAAGGCTAATTTCGAGCAGATGCAAGTTGTATAATAAATACGACACGGGTGTGTTAATGGGCTTGTTGACACGACATGAGTGCTAGCACGAAAGGATAGAAACAGAGGCGCATTCTTTTATAGTTCCGGTTTCATAGTTGAAGCGAACATTATTTGACGTCAACGAGATGTGTACGGAACGTACGTTCCATACCGATTTGTAAATATGAAACTGCAATGGCACTGTACTTATGTGACCAAGGGTGTAATAACGTAAGGAATTGCATATATCTAACTGCGCCATGTGCATTTATAAAAAGTTGGTCGTTATCCTAGCACGCTGCATCCCTTTACGATGAACTGCCTGCAAATTTCCAGCGTGTGAGCGTACCCAGTCACTTTCCTCACTAGCGCCCAGGCGATTCAAAACGTATGTATATCTTTTAGACAGTATTCAATTGGATTCGACGATTTCGTGACATAATTCACGATGGAATATGTCCTGCATGGTCAAACCCGAGTGCAACCAATTCGTCCGACTCCCCAATTTTATTATGCCACGTAATCGTCGAAACCAAATTGTTATTCTGTTTATTACACACTTTGTACCTGTAAAGGTCCGCATATCATCAAGTTACATTTATTCTTAGTTATCAAAATCGGTTAATTACAGCAAAATAATGCCAACCGCTGTCAACTATGGTATACAAGTTCTCAAAACGTGTTATCAACATGTTGTTCACCGAACTATGGCCGTATTACCACTTGGTTATCATGGAATGTGGCCGTATAACCACTTGATTTTAGAGTGATCCATCTTCATCCGCAATTTTGTCCGAGACCATCGGTTTGACGACTTTTTTTCTGGGCCACAAATAAGCACACATTGCGAGAAATAACAAATTTCAATAATCGATATCTGATCACTATGAGCTTTGATGGGTGGGTTCCTCGACTCGAATCAAATATTTTTTACCCCCGAAGCCAAAGAAATAGTAATATGGGAGCGTTAGTTCGGATTATGCTTCTTTAAACTGCGTTAATTTTAAAGCTACTATGTGATAAAATAGCCCCCGATCAGCTGATTGCTCCGTGCTGAGCCCCAAATGTTTAGTTTAATGGATAAAAACGTCATATGAATATTTCTGACGTAATGACTCCCCTTATCTTCATTTTTCGACGTTGGATCTATCAACACTAGAAATACTATAAAACTTGTCTCGCGCGCTCAGAATTTATAGTTGAAAGCGGTCTATTTGGACACGGAAAATACTATAAATATACGAGGAGATAAGATATGCTGTAGACTAGTCCATATCTGTGCAGTCAGTCATTTTGACATTCGCATACCCATGATAGATAAAACCGAACGCTTCGTGTTGGAGAATGTGAACAGAGATAGTTCCGACATGGGGCGGCGTGCTGTCACCGGGGACGTACCAATTCACATGTGTGACATTACCACTTTTAATTCACCGCGAAAACCTTATAAGTTACCTATATTGGTGTGTAATAACTCGTTAAAATATCCCCCGCACAGCTCGTCATTCAAAATAATGATTTGTTTGTTTTAATTATTGAGTAGTTTAATTAGTGTTGGTGAGTGTATTATGTGTATCCTTGCTCAGCAGATTACATATGGTCTGGTAAATTAATGTTTATCCAATAACTAAAGACCACGGGGCACTCACGCCTACATTGTTTGTGTCTGTTAACTATCTATATTAAGAAGACTTCGTCTGGTAGATCGTGATAATATACGGGTAATGGAGATTTTGGACATAAAATACGATAATAGCTATATAACGTATCATTTCATCACTATTTAAGTGGTCTTGCTAATTTGCTAGGATGTTCTTGGGTCATGCTGAATTGCTATCCTGCTGGTAAACCAAAGCGATATGCTGTATTTGTTCGGATAAGCAAAAACACTGCGAAAATGACTATTTTAAAGGCACGCGCGGCCTTAATTGTCGAAAATATTCATATTTGTTCCAAACACCGTAAACAGAAAAACATTAAAACGCACACAGTTCCGTTCATATATACCATGACCATCGCGTAAACAGCATGTTATCACAAAGACCTACTATATTTTACCTAAGCAAGAGCCTGATTGTGTTACAGAAGACAGCACAATGCTACTGGCTAATCACACACAAATGACATAAACGCTCTTTATTAGTTCCATATCAGGTATTCAACAACAAATAACGCTCTTTATTTTTACCATCATAATATAAACAAAAGCACCAGAAAAGTAACTTTTTTATGCTTTTGTTTACATAACAATGGTCAAACATATTACCATAACATACTGTTTATGCGATATTTCTTATTTGTATATGTACAAAGTCTATCTACATTTTGATGTTCTTTCTGTTTGTGGCGGTTTTTGACGGGTGGATATATTTTCACAGGATACCCACCGCCAAGGCCAACCGTACCTTTAAATAAAGTCTTAACATCATCGGTTTGCCCTACCGACATCATAGCAATTCAATAGGGCCAACCGGCATCATATCAAATTAGTAGGACAACTTAACAGATCAAAAAAGTTGAATTTATTATCTAAACTTCTCCCTCAATATATATGGCTCATTCTGCACTTAAAGGTACACAATCCGATTAGATTTTCTCCATATCAGATTCCAACAACAGCAGCATTTCTT
Organism: Siphonodentalium dalli; assembly: GCA_032622095.1. NCBI lineage: Eukaryota > Metazoa > Mollusca > Scaphopoda > Gadilida > Siphonodentaliidae > Siphonodentalium > Siphonodentalium dalli. Next base: position 32,490,292 of record CP136065.1, read on the forward strand.
GAAATGCCGTGTCAGTTATCATAATTGAGTTATTGCCAATAATTAACAAAGAAGCACCATTTAGCAAACTATTTTGGCAATTTCTTGAACGCTATTTTGATGACTATACATACATTTTTAAAAGCCTCGTGTTTTGAAGTCGACCGTGAAACGTTTCTCTGGTGGATTTTCCCAGCAATATTTGGGGATGTACCTCTGGCGAATTTGTTTAGTTCATTGCAAATATATACAAAATATATTCGTCACCAAAATCTTCTCCACAATATACAAGTCATGCTGGTTTCGTTGTCAGAACGATTTTCGCTACCGTTTATACTCCACTGGAAGTTTGATATTCGATGTTCTAATCTTTAGAAGATATTGACATAAGTGAGCAGGTAAAACCTGTAAATATTTGGACAAACCATATTCAGTTTTAATTCGAGTATCCACTGTGGGCTCAGGGTAGAATATGGCTACCGCCCACTGCGAGTGGTAGGAATCCCCTAATGTGGCACCAATGTCTGTCGTGCGGTGCATCCTGTGATGTGCGGTGTGGGAGTCATGGATGTACCAGGGCGGCCGTATCACATGAGGCATCGACATGTGGATACGGCGTAGCTCATGGTCCTCCATCTCTTCAAGACGGGTGATTTAGTTGACCCTGCTCAATCAGTCGTCTAGCCATGCCTCTCCAGTGTTTCAGATTACATTTCTGTCTACATTCTGTCTTGTTATGTATTCTGTTTTTCAGATGTTATTTTGTTCGTGTCAATGTCTCTTTGCATTTGTTTTCATACTTGTTAAATGTCTCAATGTCGTTCACACCGGTCTCATTGTGGGGAGGTATCGAGAGGCTGCTATATGCTAACCGGGTTACCACTGCAGCTATGTACCAGTCTTTAACCCGACCATAATTCGAAGGGTAGTCAGAGGCGGCTGCTAGGCTCGTTGTCGATTATTTGCTTTTCATATGGAACCCACCCAAACCAAACAAAAATGTATTTATCGTCAGAATGCTAATGACCTTTAATCTATGCGATCATCCACCGAAAATGAAGGTCGGGTACATGAAGGTAGATTTAAGTACATATGTTCCAAATCCATTACGATGTTTTAACTGTCAGGTATATGGTCATGAGCATTGTATAAGCAAAGAAACCATCCCGTGTTCGCAGTTGTCTCTGGACTTGATCATAGAGATTGTACAAGACCAAACGAGTGTTCAAACTGTCAAGGTTCACATGCCGCAATGGATCGATCATGTTCCTTATCGGACTATGAATTCAAAAGTGTAAGACTGTGAAACATCTATCATATTAACGTATACATATACATATATTAATACCATGACAGGCACTCGCAGTGGGTAAATGTGCAAACAATATCAAGGTATGTAAAACATCACCACCAAGAAGAACATGGAGAAATAGATCAACATTGTTCTGATACTAATTATTGATAGTTCTCTAATTACGAAATTTCGCGTGTTGAAACCTTTGTTATGTAAACAAAACTGTTACAGCGATTTGTCAACAAACATAGAGAATCATTTTTTATTAAATTTTAGTATCTCATTGGAGCGAATCAAGTTGTAAAATCAAAGAGTTTAGTTTAAATATGTTTTCAGGTTATTTTTCATTTGACTTTTTACAATGTTTACCGTCAAGTTTTTATTAAATTTTAGTAACTCATTGGACGAATTGGACTTTGACTGTACTGTTTACTGACAATGGTTTCGATATCGGAAATCTCACTAGTGAAGAGTTATTTATAATGAACATAAGACAAAGTCGATCTATTTTGACACGTACTTGTTAATCATAGTTGCCTTACCTCTCCGTCAAGGCTTTATAGTCATTTTAACCAGCAGGGATGTAACAACAGTGATAATAATTTCAGGCTTCAATCAGCAATGAAGTTATAATCGGTTCCCTATTTCAGGTTGCTGAAGTTACAAAGTGAGCGAACGTTCGAGGAACTCAAACGTAAGTGGTGGAATAGCAGTGGTTCGACTTGCGAAGAGGTGGACGTCAACGGTGGGTTGTCGATGGAAAACCTTGCAGGGAATTTCATTGTCGCTGGCATCGGGGTTTTCGCTGGATTTCTGGTACTCTTCATAGAGATTGTTGCTAAGAAGATGAGGAACAAGCCAGCTAATGGGGGATTGTCGACTTCTTGGTCAAACGGCACAGAGACTAAAGGAGAACACAGAAATCATATGAGTGAAAATCAAAGAATCTGAACTATTCTAACACAGTAGAATTTGTTTTTGAGTATACCTCTATGTCTTTCCAATATCCTTCCTTGATATTTCCGTGCGCGTTGAACTCGTCAAGGCTGTCTATTATCGATGTTTAGACCAATGAACGGGCAGTTTTAAACATGCATATATCACTTGAAATGACAATATAGTATATACTTGGTGGGAAAAAAGAAAACCCAGCCGTGAAACAAGGCCGACGCTCTACTTGACACCTTCTGCATAGTGAAACACTCTATAATTACGAATATGGTACTACGTCACTAGAATTTGTGTTCTTTCGATTCATTTTCCCCATTTCGTAGTTATGATTACGGTTTCCGATTTTCAAAACTCACAATTACATCAACTGGTAATAAGCTCGCGATCGTTTCTCGGTTCCTGAATATGGGATGACTCTGAGATTGTGTCCATAAATTGTGATCGCATTGTGGGCTTAATTTGTATATATTTGTAGCAATCAAGTCATTTGTAGTCGTGAAACACGAGACTCTTGTGAAACAGAAACAGCTAACAAAATAATTAAGTATAAAATAATCATGGCACAAAGAACCATAACCCCCTTATAACTGCGAGTGGCACGAACGATTTTCTCCAAAACGGACTCGTATTCGTCAATTATGCCAGAAGACTTTTGGACGGTCCGAAATAATTACGACTACAATTAGCTATTCGTAATTCTTATTTGTTGTAGTTCATTATATGAAAGATGTCCACTTTTTCGAGAATTTTAGTATTATGGGTCGATGATATTTACTAGGAGATAAACATACCCTGTTGAGTTGTACATTCTGGGATTCGAGCATGAAAACAGTTTGTGAACGAGCCGGCTTGCCGGCGAGTTCACAAACTGTTTCCATGCTCGAATCCCAGAATGTACAACGAAGCAGGGTACGTTTATCTCCATTGTAATTCAATCTAGCAAGGAATTTGCAAAAAAAACTGTATAAAAAGTATCATTTAGTCATTTTCATGTCACGAATCGAGACTTTCATTTCGCCGTTGTCACCGTGCACAAATCATTGGGTTTGTTCATTGTGTTACTCGGAACACTGCTCCATAACCATTTCCTGTCGGGCGGGTTGGCTCGTTTCGCTACTCCGTTCTGCGCCGATGAAATTGTACCGTGCCACATTCAGATTTGATGCATGCTGAAGCGGCCGATGAACGGTATCTATAGACAACAACGCGCGGGTGTGCTCGTTTCGCTACTCGTTCTGCGCCGATGAAATTTGACCGTGCTACATTCAGATTTGATGCAAGCTGAAGCGGCCGATGTCGGTGAATCGAAAACGAAAGTTAGCCGCTCTCGGCCAATCAGAATGCTTGTTTTTAGTGACAAATACTCCATTGAATTACAATCGAATATAAACCTAACATGTCCACTCTATCATGTTTGTACTCATACTACACTGTGTCGTGAGCCATATAATACAACCACATATGGGCCCTATATGCTATACACTTACAAATATGGTGATTTGAGCCACAAAGAAGGTGTTGAATACTATGAACTGTTATAATTTAATAGTGTAGGCGACTTCTTGAAAATAATCAAATTTAGGCAAATCGAGTACCATCGACCTCAAACGACGGAACATTGAGGCCCTTCATTCTCCCCATGGCAAATGCAATGTGTTTCCCATTCAAGCTAAAGGCCCACTTAATTTTCAAACCGCCAAACAAATGTATATAAAATATATTCTATATTATATACCATTTCAAAGTAGAAGCTCCAAAACATTGCATTATCAACTTTTTGGTATAATAAACTGTGAACATGTCTTTGTTAAGATACCGACTTGTTTTATGTACTACACAATTTTGTGTTCAATGGAAGGGCTATAACCCTATATCTTAAGATATAGAGTTATTCCCCTTCCATTGAAAATACGTTTTTAGTTTGAATTTTGTTGCACTCTGTGAGCCATAACGGGGGACCTTGATATGATTTCAGCTGTTTTAGATTTCTCTATGGGCATCGTCTGAGACAAGGACGTTTCAAATGGTGATGAATTACAGTATTTTAATTATATTTTATAACATAGATTGTAATTAAAATTATATCAAGTTACTATAACAAATAATCGGTAACTAGAAAATTAAATGGGCCTTTAATGGACGGCTCGTATAAATTATTTCATGTCGATGCATGCTGTTAATTAAAGATACGGGCGGCGTTGGCGGTGGGTATGCTGTTACAATATTATTCTCCGTCAAAAACCGCAGTGAAATATAGACAGACCTTGTTCTTATACCAATCAGAAACATGGCATAAACAGTATGTTATTGTCAATTTCTTTTCCTTTGTTACGTAAACAAAAGCAAAAAACGCTAGGTTACCTGGCTTTTGTTTAGATCCGGATATGGTAAACATAAAGAACTGTTTTCCTGATATGGAAATAATAAAGAGCCTTTATATCATTTGTGTGATTACCCAGTAGAATAGCGCTGTGTTATGTAAACAGAAGCACAACTTCTGTAACACGAGCAGGCTCTTGTTTACGTACACCGTCGTACGTCTTGACGACAATATACTATTTACGCGCTGATTATGTTTGGCATATGAACAAAACTATATATCTTTTAATATTTCTTCTGTTGATGGCGATTTGAACAAATATGAATATTTCTGCAATGAACGCCGCCCGTGCCTTTAAGAGTTATCGACATATGCTGAATTGCAATAAACAGTGGTAGAAATAAATGAATACTATAAAACGTAAATTGTGTATTACAATGTTATTAAATTACAAAGGAACGTTCATATTATACATGAATTGTTTGATAGTAAAGTGCCTGGTTGCCACGCGAATGTTAGCTGCAGATTAATCTGTAACTATGATCTCTGGTCATTTTCCCCGGTCATTCACTTAACATAATCTAATGCTGAAGTTCAAGTCGGGATATGACCCTTCCATGACTGGAGCTTCCTGAACTTTTTGCAAAAACACTGCCAATATGTTCTCTTGTATATGCGAGTCTCCTATATATAGCCTCGCATAATTATATAAGAGATTACATTGACCTAACACAATTTGCGTTGACCTTGTAAGCCAGTGCAATCTCATATATGCGAGGCTCCCTATGGAAGACTCATATAAAATAATGCACTGGCACGGGATATATAATGCTGCACCAGCGAAGCTCCAGTCACGAAAGGGGTAATCATAGAGGGCGATGCTGATATGCTGCAGTGTACTAAACACAGCTACGAAATTGTTCGATGTCCACATTACTTTACCTCATGTACGACATTATATATGTAAATGTATGTATATGCAAATTGCTTAGTCAAATTGAAATCGGAAGAGAATGTACGGAAGCTTTGAAGCGCCGAGTAAAGTTAATACCTCGCTCGAGTTAGCCAATTTGTATAAAAAAAAATTATATGTGAATGTTTGTTTTTTTCTGAATGTATTTCGTGTCAGGGGACCTCAAAACTTTTCTGTAAATATTGCATCTTGTCTGGACATTTGGCTGTATTTTCTCCCAGAATTATGAGCACAATTGACTCTTGTATATATATCTACATTCAGCTGAGAATATATATATTTATTTTGAATATTTCTGTAACATGTGAAATAAAACTCTTGAGGTCATGACTCGTTGTCACTCGTGGTTGTGGGATTTTGTTTGAAGATGGTCTATCTCTTCCCAGCAAGTTGTAAATAGATTTCCGGGTATACAATAATACACAGGAATTGAACACCTGTCCAGAAAAGCTAGTTTCTGTTAATTAATGTAAATGTTTATTCATCGGGCAGTTTTATGGGCTACTTTAGAACAGAAAACTTTCGGAGGGTACCAAGAAGCAGAATTGTATCTTGCTAGCAGCTTCAATCACGGAACATTGCAGATCAGCTAAGGGACTTACCGCGAATTCTGATCGAGATAAATCACTTTGTTATGCATTTGTAGACAAATAATATAACCCATCTTAAGTTTTGTCTGCATTTTATTCACAATATAGCTATTAATAGTCATGAAATCGGAATTTATAAAATGATTATGTTGTAGTTGAGGCCAGGAAGAGATAGACCAAATGTATCCACTATAACCATCAAGCCTCGGTGTGATTTGGCTTTAAAACAAAATATTATAAAAATCAATATGTCGACCAGCCTGTTCTCCCAAATATCCGCACATTATCTGCTTATAATATAACTTATTTTAGGTAGATAGTTTACTGAGATTAGCCTCGTTTTGAGTCGATAATGTGCCGAAATTGAGAGCGTTTTAGTCACATTATCAACTCCTGATGAGGCGATTCTAAGCATATTTTGTGCGTATACAATGACACAAATAAGCCAACTCATGACTTTTCAGGTGTACGCTCTTCAACGTTTGTTTTCACTATGGCCCGCGCCATAAAACGAAATAGCGACATGACTCCATTATCTGCTTATTCCAGAATACAGCCTGTTCTCCCGAAAACCGTACATTATCTGTTTATAATAGAACTTGATGTAGGTAGATAATCTGCTTAGAATGGCCTCAGTTTGAGTCGATAATGTGCTGAAAATGAGAGTGTTTTAGTGATATTATCGACCCATAATGAGACGATTCTAAACAGATTATGTGCGGACAATGACAAATAGCCCAAATCACGACTTTTACCTGTGTTTTAACTGTGGCCCGCGCCATAATACGAAATAACGGATAAGAGTCCATTATATGCTTATTACAGAATAAATAATCACACTATGTACCCATTTCACAGTATAGGTCGATTATGTGCGGATTTTCGTCAGCATATGTTGAACACTGGCATATGCATTGGTCCCGAGTTGAAAGATGTGCACGAGGAAATGCCATCAACATGTTGATTCTGACCCAGTCATTCGAAATAGGGGAAAGCCGATGAGCTTTCTATGTGAGAGCTGCCATTTCTCTTTATTAATTAAAACAGGTAAGACAACAATCATACACAGTGCAGATATTATTGGTGATCATGCTGTAGTGTGGTGCAGACTCTTCACATTTCGGCCTCTGATAGTCCGGGCAGAACTATTTGTAATTGCTGTTGTAATTATTCTTTATTGAATTTTGAGATTGTGAATTGATCTGATGTCTTTTATTTCAACGGGGATGCCTCGTGAATCCTGATGGTGGTGTTTAATTATCTGAAGGGTTATCGGCCCAATGGTTCTGCAGGAACTCGATGCGCCTGATATAGACATCATAAGACATCAAGAAGGCTTTCCAGTCATAAACTACATAGTAACATGACGTTCTTTTCAACAAATTAAGCCTACTGTCCTTGTCAATCTCGTCTTTCGAAGAACAAATTATTTCAAGTTCTCCTGCGACAAATTGGTTGTAAGTCAACTTATTAAATTGAATATCTTTAGTAACAAATTCCATCTATAAATTTGTATGCGGGCATCTGTTTTTTTTTATTTAAGTAGGATTTAGAGTCTAGTCGTCCTGAACGTATCTTTGCGAATAATCTTTTCTGTTTCCAGATCTGCATCACCATTTGAATCACTACTGTCTAACTGACTGAAAAGTTTAAGTCATGCCTTTCTTTATGTCTTTAGTTTTTATTTTACATTTATATTCTTTCTTTGTACACAGTTCACGAAGCATCCGCTTTTCTTCATCAATCTTCTCTTGAAGCTCGCCTAATTCCTATTGTTGTTCGAGAAGTTTCCTTTCCAGAACGAACTGTTCATACATGCTTCAGTCCTGGTATAGATCTCTCTAGGTCTGCCAACATTGCTTGGGACTCGAAAGGCCTTTTCACATCTACTTCACTCTCGTATTCATGAGACATATCTCCTTTTGTCGAAGAATGATCAAAGCCCTTTGAATTGGCACACATCTATAATCAATATATTTCGTATTTCTTGTGGATCGGCTGGATGCCATTATCAAGTTTCAAATCAATTTCGATCGTTGATTTATGTTTCGATTCATTTGACAAATCACGAATAAAATTTCAAAAACCATTCGACAACAATGTCAAAAGTGTCTTTATGAAATATCAAATATGTGTTAGTAATCAAGCTTTCGTCGTTCAAATTCGTTATCGCCAGACTAATATTCCAGAATTTGACATGCGCAGGTAAGTTGTTTTGTCAGCTGCCAATCAGATAGGTAGATCTTGGCATTTGTTCCAAATGCAACGTGCATTGGACGAGCGATATTGAAATAACAATAGAAATACTTAACAAATTCATCTAGGATGTAAACACATGACCCGAATTCGTGTAAGAAACATTTATTTCTTGCTGGTAAGTTTAAATATTTTAAAATTGTACTAATAATAAAAATACCCAATCTTCCCAAACGCAAATAGAACTACATATTAATTTTGATTACGTATTGCCGAAAATGTGTGGAGAAATAACTCCCAAAATTGATATAATGATAATATAGAACAAATTGAAATGTGTAATAAGTCATAATGTGATAGAGATTGAAACATGGCGGTCGATTAATAATTTAAATGAATCAGTCATATTGTCACCCAGTCCAGTATTCCCATATGATAGTACTGTAATTAATATTATATATAATGTCAAAACAAATACATATTTTGGCAATTTCCGCCAATCCGAAGGCCGGCAAAATGGGGAAAGAGGAGAAAAACAATTAAATAGTAAATTATTAAATAAATAAAAATATATATATATATCTTACCCTATATTACGTAATCTGACAGTCACGGCATGCTAGTGTCATACTCCAAGTAGCATGGATTAAACCATAACCAACAACTTTCAGCTCTCATAATTCCAAGAATTAAGAACTCTCTGCCATTTCTGTTCTTAAAATTAACAACATGTTGCATATACAGATTGGTCAGTTGAAATATACAGATATTAAACTAATTGAATTAATTTTAGCCAAATATCCCAGTACCAGTACGAGTAGAACCCCCGAATTTCACCGTCAAGGAATATCTGACACAAGAAGAAAAACTCTGGGAAACTCTTCCACCCCACTGTGAAAGAGACAACACCGGTAAAATGTTTAACTAAAACTCAGTGGCATCACTAGTAAATTAAAATATCCTGAATTAACAATAGTAACACATTGAATGAATCAGATACATATCTATAGGATTGTTATCCCTTGCATGTGCATAATGTCTGACCCGGGAAGAAAAACTATGGGAATGTCTCTCAACCCACTGTGAAAGAGACAACACCGGTAAAGGAATTTAACTAAAACTATAACTGGTAAATTTCAATCATTTTCAACACATTCAGGCATATATACATGAAACTTGTTGACTTCTTGAAACGTCATAGTCACAATCACGAGGACAAAATAGCGGACATAGTGATTTTTACTTTAAATCGTTGGAAAATTCCGATGAGCCATATGAAAATTAAATTTCTCCTAATGTCGAATTTCTAGGGATATTGTAAGTGCCAACATGTACGAGAACAGTCGAATGTTCTAATGTAAGATTGAGATTCAAAATGTAGTGAGATACAGATTCCATAGTTGCACCCCCTGACATCTGGAACGGCTCTGTCTATCCCCTTATATATTTCACAACGGAGTCGCCTATTATGTAGGGGTTTTCTCCAACCTGGAAATGGCATTAACATTTAGAGTTTAATTCACGAAGTGCATATCTTGTGATTTATTTTCCCTCTTTGGCTGAGGAGGTCATTTGTTTTGAAACTAAAATTTGGTTTTCAATTGAAAACTCCAGGTATACCTTGTAAGCAACACTAACACAGTCTCTGTGTTGTTATGTAAGCTCGGAATGTACTTTAGTATGACAGTCACACGTCGCGTCACCCCGTCTGAAAAAATATAATCACTTACCCAGTATTTGTATCAGCTCGGAAGGTACTTTCGTTTGACAGACAGTCACACGTCGCTTCAATCCACCTGAAACAATGCAATGAGTAAAGGGATGGATCTCGACCGGTCAATGATATTAGTGTACGGAGTTTACCAGTACACTCTTTATAAGTAATAGGAAGTATATTAATCTGAACTAATTTAACACACGATTATTTTGTGGAGTAGGTACTTGTTTGATCATGAGATTGAACAAGGTGGGGTTCTTTAACGTGCACATAATGCTTCGGGTGTATATGTGCAGTACACGGGACAAACATTAACGTTGGCACCGAACAAGAGCAATATTTCACATGTTAGGTAAATATTTATTCACAATCTTCATTTTCAGCACAAACCATTTCACAAACACTAAATATGAAAGCGGTTCACCAATCGCCTTCCCCTCTGCGATAGCATGATATATACCCCACTCAATACATATTTTAGTCTCAGATATTGACTGTCTAACAGTATGTGTGCTTTACAGAATGGAATCATCAAATTCACCATAGGATAATATAGGATAATATTTTATTTCACAATACATTATACATTAATACATTATAATATAAGTGAATTTATATGTGTATTGTGTGGAGTGCCGTGGCCTATGATGGCCTCTACCCGGCACCCCTGAATGACAAAATACAATCAATAATGGCTACATAAAGAATTTAAATATTTCACAATAATTTTCAGATTAGATTAATATATAAATTGGATTTAAATATAGATATGAATTCCAGCGAATAAACAAATATATTTCAGTTGTGTGGATATAAATGGATATGAATGAATAGGCAACGGTCAATTTTCTCAATAACAAGTTTTGGAGTATGTTTTGGCTGCATTCACTAAGGAGAATAATTAAGACTTAGCTCACACACTATATGAAGTCTGTTCAACAGTCGTTTAGAACACTAACCATCTGTTATTTAAAAATCGCCAGTGTGTAAACAAACCACAGCGCACTAAGTTATGAATAATTCAATTAAATGTGTTATTTGTTTATAACTGTCACCGTTGAATTCCCTTAGTATATACAGCCAGGCATTGGACGAGATTTAGCAGGACATAAGTATTAGCACTCGGTAATTTAATGTGAGGCAATTTTAGCATTTAAGGTAAGTGGCCTATAGACTATATATATTCGAAATATGTTTTATCATTTGTGTGTGCAATCAGGGCAGAATTTGTTTTTGCATTCAATTTTATTGGAATAATGGTTGATCAATTCTACACTCATTAGTGTTTTGTATAGTTTTCTCGACTCCTAATAGTTTTTTGTTTTTTATTAACTGAGTTCCAAATATTTGAAAAAGAATGTCTCATGTGCATAAAAGGATAGTACATATATAAGTATATAATTTCATATCACGGCACGATGCAGATAGAGAGAAGTCAAAATATTCGTCGTCAACACGTAGCCATTAATGTCGACATGGCTGTTATGGTACAACCAAACTTAATTATTAAAATTAGCAGGGTGACCCGGCGTTGCCAAGCTAAAGTGATGGGGAACAACCGTTAGGGAAATATGAAGGGAATAGAGAGTAGGTATTTTCATAAATTGTATACCCAAATTCTTATACATGCACGGATTATATGCATTGACTCGGGTTGGCAGGGTGCTTGGTGTTTGTCCAACGCGATTAATTCGTCCCTAGTTAAAAAATATATATTTAAGTCTCAGATATTGACTACCTGACACTGCTTTACAGAATGGAATAATCAAATTCACCATAGAAAGTCTCATGTGCATAAAAGGATAGTACATGTATAAGTATATAATTTCTTATCACGGTACGATGCAGATAGAGCATAATCAAAATATTCATCGCCAACACGTAGCCATTAATGTCGACATGGCTGTTATGGTACAACCAAACTTAATTATTAAAATTAGCAGGGTGACCCGGCGTTGCCAAGCTAAAGTGATGCGGAACAACCGTTAGGGAAATATGAAGGGAATAGAGAGTAGGTATTCTCATATAAATTGTATAGCCAAATTCTTATACATGCACGGATTATATGCATTGACTCGGGTTGGCAGGGTGCTTGGTGTTTGTCCAACGCGATTAATTCGTCCCTAGTTAAAAAATATATATTTAAGTCTCAGATATTGACTGCCTGACACTGCTTTACAGAATGGAATAATCAAATTCACCATAGAAAGTCTCATGTGCATAAAAGGATAGTACATGTATAAGTATATAATTTCTTATCACGGCACGATGCAGATAGAGCATAATCAAAATATTCATCGCCAACACGTAGCCATTAATGTCGACATGGCTGTTATGGTACAACCAAACTTAATTATTAAAATTAGCAGGGTGACCCGGCGTTGCCAAGCTAAAGTGATGCGGAACAACCGTTAGGGAAATATGAAGGGAATAGAGATTAGGTATTCTCATATAAATTGTATAGCCAAATTCTTATACATGCACGGATTATATGTATTGACTCGGGTTGGCAGAATGCTTGGTGTTTATCCAACGCGATTAATTCGTCCCTAGTAAAAATATAAATATTTACAGTTGCGCGTACTTCAGATGTTATATATTCTGGAAAAGTTTTTAAAGTAACCAAGCACATAACATCATCTTTCTAATGTTTATTTCTTTGTTTATTCAATGTTGTGCCGCAATCAATATCGAATATCAGATGGTGCCCCATTGGCATCTGTAAACCGCACCCTTAGATTCCTTGTATCATGGGGATTCCTTTAAATATACCTAATATATATTTAAAGGAAATTTCGGAAACACGGTTTTATCGATCAAATCTCGCTCCCAATCCCCACGGCGCCGATCTGCCAACGTTGATGTACTCGCTGACCCCAATCTCTGCCTGACCAACTTTAAACCACACTCTAAGTTCTATATATTATCGTGGATATTTATATATCTATGAAGTGTGGAACACATCGGCGACAAATATTATCAATATTGCTGCCCTCCCTCATCATCCCTGGCCTATCACTATCTACGATCGATGCCAATTGGGCGACTTTAACCAAAACATTAGATCCGGATAATGGAGAAATATAAGTTTGGTGAAAGTCGGCGAGAAACTTTGTTGACATTAGATACCCTCCTCCATTGCTGACTCTTTAAAGGTACGGTTGGCCTTGGCGGTGTGTATCCTGTAAACATATTTCCACCCGTCAAAAACCGCCACAAACAGAAAGAACATCAAAATGTAGACAGACTTTGTCCGTATACAAATAAAAAATATCGCATAAACAGTATGTTATTGTCATTTGTTTGACCATTGTTATGTAAACAAAAGCATAAAAAGTAACTTTTATGGTGTTTGTTTATATTATGATGGTAAACATAAAGAGCGTTCTTTGTTGGTGAATTCCTGATATGGAACAAATAAAGAGCGTTTATGCCATTTGTGTGTGATTAGCCAGTAGCATTGTACTGTCTTCTGTAACACAATCAGGCTCTAGCTTAGGTAAAATATAGTAGGTCTTTATGATAACATGCTGTTTACGCGATAGTCGTGGTATATATGAACGAAACTGTATGTATTTTAATGTTTTCTGTTTACGGTTATTGGAACAAATATGAATATTTTCGACAACTAAGGCCTCACGTGCCTTTAACAGGCCCACTGGTTTCGGATTCCCGTTGTGTTTCTTTGGGTCGAACTTTGTTTGGTCTGGTTTCTGTACTGAGATTTGGCAGGCTGTTTTTATGATGGCAGCCGTTACACGGTTAATGTGTCTGGTGATTATTAGTTCACTATTTACAATTCAGTTCATGTTGTCTCATTAAATATTACACCTCATCAATTATTAACTACTTGCTCATCACATCCAACGGCAGCATGTAATCGATACGGTATCATTCGGTAAGGTGCATGTTACGCTGGGCCGTCCATGTATTTTTGATCCACTTCGGGGAGGGTAATGATTGGTGTATTTGGGTAAGTTGTCTGTTGCTTTCCAATGGGCAATGGTATTTACGTGCAGGTTAAACTAATCAACTGCGCGGTCTTTCCTCCATCCGCAAAACCCGACAACCTCGTGATATGACCTGGCCACTGAAAGGAGACAAATTATAATAAACCAAACTATGTAACTGATACAGATTCCACTCACTGTGGTGATTTCTCTTAGGTTGCAGCATGACCTTCAGCATTATCACCCATTTTCCCATGTGAGATTGACATCTCACCTGACAGGTATCAGGGTCGATTCATGTTCCTATGATATCTCACCTGACATATAACATGGCCGATTCATGTTCCTAGGATATCTCACCTGATATATAGGTATCTGGGCCGATTCACACATCGAACAACGTGTGGGTCAGCAGTATACAATACTGGCGTCCTCCTGACATGGGATTGTTGACCGAGTCTTAATTTCATGGGAAAATCGAAGCAGCCATATGGCATTGTGGCTCCGCGGATAATATAATGAAATCCAAACATTGATGCCATAACACTATATCATTGTTGTCGTCAGGGCATTATCATCTCAGATTCGTAGCGCTCAGAGTCAATACAGAGAGTCCCTTAGGAATGATATCAGATGACAAAATTATTAGACCTTGGACTGTGTCAGGGATTTCCAACAAAAGCTACCTATTCTGACATGGCTCATTCGATCTTCCAAATTATGTCTAAGTAATTTGGATGGAGGTATAAAGCACACGATGCGATATTGTTGCACGATATTTGTCGCAGTCCCTTGCGAGTATGAGATCGGTGTGCGCCCACGGTCCGATTTTAGCTGTACGACTTCTGTTTTTATCACTTACGGTACACCACCGCACACGATGCGATATTTGTTGCACGATATTTGTCGCAGACCCTTGCGATTATGAGAACGGTGTGCGCACACGGTCCGATTTTAGTTGTGAGACTTTTGTTTTTATCACTTACGGTACACAACCGCACACGATGCGATCGGGTCGTGCGATCTGGTTGTATACTTTCTCAATCATGAATGCACCAATTCACAATCAGATATGATAAAGACACCAATTTGCTGATGTCCAGTCCACCTTGTTTTGTTTATTTGTATTCAATTGTAGTTGTATTGTAGAGGCATGAATAGATAACTCCCATGCATCAATCAAAGCATGCATTTTTCGCCGTCCATAATATCCCGCCACTCCGACTGTGCTAATCAACTTGAACTTCAAGGGCACACTGGACGCCATGTTGTTGTGAAATATATCATGTGATCAACACATGATCATATTAATAGTTGAATCTGATTGGCTACTTCGCACAAATCGCACGACTCGATCGTAGACAATCAAAATTATTTGATTCCTTGCGGGGCCGATCGTGCGACAAAATGTCATGCGATTTTCCACCGCACACGCTAAGATTTGACCCGTAACCGGTGCCCGATATTTGTCGTATGATATATATCGCATCGTGTGCGGCGCGCTTAAGAAAGGTTGACAAATGCACGAAATATTGATATACCGGCTTCATGAACTCTGAAAAAACACTTCCCGTGGTCACAGGTATGTTCTAGCCGTTTTCAGTTTTTCGCGCAGAAGTGAAAGAAACGCTCTTTATTTCTACCATATTAGGAGTATTCTTAACACGGAACCCAAACCTCGTGTTCAAATTATAGTTTTTATTACTTCGGTTCGTCTTGCTGCTCATAACAATGTCGTTTAAGTATTTATCGACCTAGTTTTGATACCTGGTTTCAAAAGCGAATATTAATAGGTGTATATTTGGAGCGCAAACCGCCAAGTGGCTTCAAAAACACAAAAACACTTCTCCGCTCTTCCACAAAAAAAACCACTTCTCCGGTATTCGACGCACCCGCGTGGCCGTCCGTACGTTTCGTCCGTCTGATTGTTGTCTGGATGATAACTTGGAACAATATTTAATTTTATGTGCACTTGAAGACAAGATTAATTAAGATGATGAAATTTATTTTAGGCATCAGAAACAACCTTGACGAGACAGACCAATAAATGTAAGAACAAATAAATAATTGAGATTGCAAATTTCTCACTAAAATGTACACTACCTTTAATTCATTCAGTCTTAATAAAATTGAAAATAAAAGGCAAGCAAAAAAACATGTAATGAAAAGAATAATTTAATATGAGCCTGACAAAGACAGGACAATTACCAAAGACAAATATAGACATGCAATATAAAACATGCAGAGACAGCTACATGACCTGTCAAAGTTAACCCTTTACCCAACAGAAGGGCCCTGTGCCAATGCATTCTCTTATATATGCGAGTCGACCATAGGTCGCCTCGCATATATAAGAGAATGCATTGGCTTAACACATTAAAAATTAAAAAATTGTTAAAGAATGTAAGAAAAAATGGTAAAAAGTGTTAAAAAAAGATTTTTTTAGGCCAATGCATTCTCTTATATATGCGAGGCGACCTATGGTCGACTCGCATATATAAGAGAATGCATTGGCACAGGGTATAACTGTAACCATCACAATGTGGTCAATGAGCCGGTTCCAATGATATCCATATTTGTATGGTTCTATTGAGACAGACCGAAGATATTTTAGGCTGTTGAAGCTTTATTTGGCCGGTTTTGGCCGGTTTGTTGGGTAAAGGGTTAAACCAAACACATATATATGCCACGAAGCCCTCACGAAAGAAAGTATTGATTAGGATTAAATTAAGTGAGACCAGAAAGAACCCTGATCCAAGTTATAAATTGCCAAGCGCAACTTGAATAGGGTCACTATGGTGGAAAGAGCTTGGCGTACATTTTGTGATTTGGCTCTGGAAAGGCCTCTGTATATTAACGACAACTCGAATGAGTCAAACATTTCACAATTGAGGGATAAATACAAAATGTAAAAGCGTTATGCCGCTGATCTAATTTATAATGGCTTGAATTGATTAAAAGCTCCTGCCAAGGAATTGAACAAACATAATTATTGAATCTTACGTAGCAGGAATAGTCTTAATGTTATAATGAATACAAAACATAACATATGATTTCCATTGTGCGATTGGTCCTTATTGGTGCCATCAGCAAAGGCTTCGAACTTGGAAATTTGCGCTTCTCTCAATTGTGAAATCTCGTATAAAAAAAAGAGGACGGAATCTGACTACCTGAACTTGAACTAAACTCAGATTGGTTACGAATCATGTGTAAAGAAAAACAACACTCTAGCAACTAAGACCTCGTATATTGGAAGGCTCTGTTTGCTTTGAAATTCTTCAAATTCAGGCCTGTGTTTTTGCCCATAATTCCATCTAGAAAGACTGCGATTCTGTTATCTACACCTGCGACATGATTGCATTTTACTTCAAATTGATTGATTGCAGCTATAGACATTATTTCCCGCAAGCCACAAGACTGCAGAAAAGTATCCCGTGTGGCTCCCCTGTTAAGCACGAACACCGATGGTGCATTGTCACAGTTAATGATTATTCTTTGTCTGCACAGTTTTGAGCCCCATAGTTTGAGACTTTATTGTGAGCATTTCTAGATCGTTGATATGCTTGTTACCGAGGATTCCCCAGGGAACTCTGCATGAAAATATACATTCTTAAAAATACCACCACATGCCGTCATGTTTGCATCGCAGGAAATAAATTTAATATACTGTTGCACAGGAAGTTGGTTTCCTGAGGAAGAATTAAATTTCCTTAGCCACATTAAAATTCTGGACACAAATATGCGGCCGGGTCTTACACACGATGAGATAAAATTCAGCTTACCTAAGAGATTGAACTTCTTTGATGGTAGCTGATGATTTGCCAAATCACTTTTGTACCAATGGAAGGATTTCGAACACACTCTCTTCAGGAATTTCCAAAGTGAGTTTGATAGTGTCTACTGTATCTCCATAAATTTCATATTGGTAGAAGGGGGCATGCTTTTTGTATATATTCTACAAGACCACATCTTTCTCAAAACTTCCTGAGAATCTAATAGGTGTGTTCTGCTTTGTCGGCTTCTGCCTCTGTCAGGTCATCACTATTGTTTACTTTATCACACACGTCATGGCAACTGTAAGCTACTGCATTGAGACCCTATGTATTGGCATAGATAGGCTGCTGAACGAAGTCCCACGCTTGGAACTCTGTAATAAATAATCTTTAGCCGCCCCAGAAATGCGACAAGGTGAATATCACAGGGTTTAAAAATATCTTTTTACCAAGATAAGAATCCTTAGGTATTCCTTTGTTTACGGCATACCCCTTCGGGAAACTTAAATGCATGATTACTCGCCTATTCAAGATTTTTCTTAGCAACTGTATTGAGAGGATTGATTGTTATGTTTAATTGGAAAGTGTTTGAAATAAATGGCCCAATAATTGATTTATGCTCCAATTCTTTCTCAGTGCAATTATCCGCCTGAACTGGAAACTGGCGAGTACCTTTATTATTTAAAACTGCTCTGTGATTTATGTATTGCGGACTTGAGAGCCCAACCGGAACCCCGTATTCAAGGAATTTGCAAAGTTCCTTATCATGATATTGATCAAGCATGCATTTAATATTTTCTATGTTCAAACCACTCTAAACTGGAATTTTCCCAAATTATATTTGCCAGAGACTGCAATAGAATCATGGTCAGCAATCAACCTTGACATATCTTAAGTGTGCCAATTTGGATCAATATTTGAATCAATATGTATACCAGCACATGCTTCAACTTCACAAAAGTTTGGTTCTGAGGAATTAATTACAACATAGTCTTTTAGGTCCAAATTATAACTAGCTTCAGATAGCTCTGATTACATCGGTGTGAACTGAGTTTTTTCCATTATCCAAATTAGCTAATGGATTACAGTTGTTGCAATTTATGCCAGCCCAGCTTGGTTTTTCTATATTAACAACCTCGACTTTGGTTTTAATGCGCTGATTGGTGGCGACTCGTGAACTGGCATTAGAAGTCCCCACACTTTAAATATTCAGGACAGAATCATGCGGCTAGTGGGTCTAGTTTTGTAAATGTCTTTCTAGTCATCTACCGGAACTCGAAGTTTGGAGTAGGCAAGCAGATGAAAATTCAGAGTGGTCGAGTTTAACTTTTTTCAACTTCCAACAAGTCGCACAAATATGTTCGACTAACCTTTCCATACCTTTGATAATTGCTTTATATATAGGGTGCATTCAAGGTGCATCGATATCTTTGAAATACAGAACAAAACAACGATTACATTTGATGCTGTGAATAAAACATTTGCTCATACTCAGAGTTCCTGGAAGGTTGCATTGAAGCTTCTGGAGGATTAAAGGCTTTGCTCTTTGGTTTAATGTTTGCCAATATGGGCATTTCAAATTGGGAAATATGGTATTGTCATGTTTGCTCTCCTATTTCAGTTCTACGAAGCCAGTCAGCATAATAATTTTACAAAGCTTACCATTCGTAAACTGACTGATACTAACTGATCTTTTTCAGCAGATTAAGCCTGCCCTTTCTGATCGATATCTGAAATACCATTCCGACTAATTATTTCCAACTCTCCTGCCGCTAGCTGTTGAACAATTAAATTGTGAAATGTAATTTGAGAGTTGATAAATTCAAACTTGAATGCAACATGCGGGAAATTCTGCTGATTTATGACTGACACTGAGCTTTTTAAATCAATACCTGAAATAATATTCTTTTGTTATAATTTAGATTTATCTTTTACCTTTTTATGTCCAGACTCACTGTTATCGAAATCTCTCTCGTGCTCACTCAGAATTTGACTCACTTTCATCCTCTCATGATCAACCATATTAGGATTTCCCTACAAAATTATTTTATATACTTTTGCGCCTTCTTGTGGAGCACTTCGATTTGTCTTAAATATCGTTGAGATCTACGTCACCTGGTTCTTTTTCGATTTTCATAGCTTCCGGTTTCTTCTTCCGAGATAAGGCCTTTTCTAGCTGCATTTTCTCGTGTTTATCGTGGCAACGTCCGCTCCTCTCCACGTCTGCCATTTCGATATTGAACAGAGAGATGCCTCCATCCAGAAGCGGTTCTTGCTCGAGAAATCGTCCGGAACATCATCATGCAATGTCGACGAAATCGTCCTTCGTTTTTATTGTTTTTTTAAAGTACACATTTTTGTCATGTTGTGCTAGCATGTACTCTACCAGGGTCATCGCTGGCCTGAAATTAACTTTTGCCAAATATTTTGCCAAATGAAAAATAATTTTGGCCAAATGCTGTTAGAAGTTGCCAAATGCTATCAGTTTCTACAACATTGTGTCTTTTATTTTGATTATTAAGACAATCGCTGCTTGAGCGACCTTTGATATCGATAGGAAAGCAGTGATCATTATCCATAAATATGGAGAGGTACCCTTTGTCCCATTGGGACAGTCACACAACTAGTTATCGTTGCGTCTGTTTGTCGCATCAAGTCGTGCTATCAATATATAGACAACTGCGAAACTCAGACTAATCACACTGTCTACTGTTCTTAGATATTTTATTCATGTTTTATGTGAAGCGAGAAAGAAGGTTTGAAAATATTCATAAAACGAATGCGAAGTGTAATTTCTGTTCACAAGACAAGAAACCTGTGCATTGTTCTATATATTTATATGAGAACTAAATAATTCGTTCAAATTATTCCAACCGCGTCGCACCAGTTGAATCAAAAACTACAACATTTAATTTCATCTACGAATTGTACTGGAAGACTAGCACTCACAGTTGCGAACTTACATTAAAGTAGTTTAGAGCACAATCCAATTTTTGCAATCATTCCCTGATTTTTGGTAAAGCACACCAATTCCTAAGGCTAAAGGAATAGTTCAGTGAATATCCCATTGTTAGACACACGAAACTCATAACAGACAAATCGCACGGGCGCTTCAAAGTGGGACCAGTCTGTGTTGTTTCGGACATATCCATTTACATTCAACTGCAATCAGTTCATGTTAATTACGTTGTTGGGCGCGGCTAACCGGCAACTGTGTCCAATCGCGACCAGCGCACGCACTGTGCGTCGTGGTCAAAACACGCTCAACGGCACATTTCCCGTTGATTGCATTATGTGGGATCAATTGTGCTCTAAGTCGGTCAGAGCAGGCGAATAGTTCTTTACCAGAATAAATCTCGTCTCCGACTCGATTGATTCTGGTAAAGAACAATTCTTGTTCTCTAACCCTTACTTAGTTCAGGAAGATTATGTCACTTGTTATCGAACTCAAACCACATTAATTGCTAGCAAAATTGAACTGAGATCAAGTGCAGGATTAACGAGTCTGTAAAGAATTCGCTGGCAAGCTGAATTTACTGTCGGGAACTATGATATATATGCATGAGTGTGACCCTGTAGCAATTATTAACTTTTCACGCCTGACAGTTATTACTGCTCCACATCGTCAAGCAGTTGATTGGTGGACACATCAACATTACATTGGCTCCAGCTACCCTGTTCGATTTGTGCGAATACTGATTCAAGAATATCATTATGGAACTGGATGTGACATTAACAGTTTCAGTCTTAATGCTGGCATCTTCATTCCCGAAGAGATGTGGAGCTAGCTACTCGTTACTGGATTATAAGATGTTCTATAATGATCCGGACACTACAAGTTAGAAAACTTACCTGCACGAGTTGAGCACCATTGCTACTGGTTGGCTCTTCATACATCTACATTAACACTTGAACGTGACAAGCGCAATTTAGTAACAACTCTTGAACAAGATTTGTTCCGCATCAGTGCCAAGTTTGACATTGATTTGCACATAAGAAATTACTTACGAGGGTTCTTCAGGAATTTACAAATCGATAACTATAATGGAGGAGCACATAATTATTGTTGGTTACGCATCAGTCGCACAGCGGAAGTGACAACTGTCTGATAATTGTCATCTAATGCAACGAGTATACCCATGGAAAATAGAGATTTATACAGACTATGGCGAGGAGAACAGTCCGTGGAACCGCATTGTCTTCGAACCCAGGAATAGAAATGTACTGGTCAATGAAACTTTGCAGATGGTACTCGTCTATGTCGATGAACTGCCATATACTTTTAAGTATTAACCCTTTTAGCGGAGCGGTCTTGGCCCCAATGGGGCTTATTTTTCGAGTTTAATTTTTTTTTTACACACGGAAAAATTATATATCATATGAAAGTAGAAGATGTCAGCTTCATGGTTCTGCCCTGCTGTAAACTTTGAAAGTTGTGCCGTTGCCATGGAAACGGCGTGTAAACAATGTAGACACATTTTGAGATAAACCCTTCAGCAGATGGTATATTTATACTGATTGGATTATCCCACCATTTATACAAGTGTACATTGGCATTGTCTATTATTCATTTGGAAGCATGTTCAGGTTGTAAAAGCTTACGGCATCCAGACGAAAAGATAATACAAGTGCAGATGGATTCGTACTTATTGGTTGGAAATGTTCAGGTAATAAGATCAATGGTCGTTTGTCAAACTTATCTGAACATTTCATAAGGGCAATACTCGTCAATGAGTATTTAGTATAGAAAGGGTTAACCCTTTCATTGTGGGAGCTGCGCTGGTGGAGGATTAAATATCATGTGCCAGTGCATTATTATATATGTGAGTCTCACATTGGGAGCCTCGCATATATAACAGAATGCACTGGCTTACAAGGTCAATGTAAATATTGTTAGGCCAATGAATTCTCGTATACATGCGAGGCTCCCCATGGAGACTCGCATATATACGAGAATGTATTGGCACATGGTTTTCGCAACAATTCAGGACGCTACACTCACGTGATGGTTAACTTTGGCAGATTTAGACTTTGGTAGATTTAAAGATGGCCTGTCCAAGTTGATACTCCAAAACCAACTTGTTCGTTTTCGATACCTGAAAATAATTGGATCGGATCCATGAGCTCATTAACACAATGACCTGATATCAACTTGCAAAAGATTAAGTTTGTACACGTTTCGAATTTTTGTCAGACTTGTTTATTAGTTAAAAGTATTTCTTTAGGAAGGAAAATCTGCTTTGTCTTGAACCCGGAGAAGTGTCATTTTAAAGAAGTGTGGCACATTTGCAAAAAAACGGCATTTTGTCTGACAAAATAAACAAAAACCTGTTATAGATAAATTATCTAGCTTTGCAGTGAACGATATTGTACGAAGATGTAACATTGTTTGTGGAGTATTAATTTTTGATAATTTTGCCAGGATTAGCAATCCTCATCTAATCCATCTCTGCGAGTTGAAGTTTTATTCAAAGTGTAAGGTATGTAACATAACAGCGATGTCATAGACGGTTATTATTCAAAGTGTAAGGTATGTAACTTAACAGCGATGTCATAGACGGTTATTATTCAAAGTGTAAGGTATGTAACATAACAGCGATGTCATAGACGGTTATTATTCAAAGTGTAAGGTATGTAACTTAACAGCGATGTCATAGACGGTTATTATTCAAAGTGTAAGGTATGTAACATAACAGCGATGTCATAGACGGTTATTATTCAAAGTGTAAGGTATGTAACTTAACAGCGATGTCATAGACGGTTATTATTCAAAGTGTAATGTATGTAACATAACAGCGATGTCATAGACGGTTATTATTCAAAGTGTAAGGTATGTAACTTAGTGTAAGGTATGTAACATAACAGCGATGTCATAGACGGTTATTGTTCAAACTATCATATTTGGTATACGTAAGTTTGAGGTTGAAATAAAACATGCAAACGTTTGTCCGTTAAAACGAATTTTAAATGTATTTATTGTAAACATACCCCGCGGTGGATATAGGATTTGGCTCCGTCCATCACAACTTTGACGCTCTATATCTTGGTCATCGTCAATCGGATTTTAATGATATGCGGTATGCCGATGAACCAACATGGGGGGGGGGGGGTATTAACAGCGGGTTTCGTCCATTTATTTTTTAAGAGTTACGGCCCTTATTGAGTAAAGGGACTTAGTGTGAAAATGGATTTTACTCTTTACATGACTAAATCCTTCGCCACACCCTATTTAATGGTCACATCACTCATCCGATTTACACCAACTTCATATTGATCTTTGGATAGCTTCGAGATGTCAACTTATTTCCCAAATTAGGTTTTGTCCGTCCGTGCATATATCAGCATATATTCAGCAGCACGAATGATTTAAAAGAGGGGCAAATGACGTTGTTTTCGTTTTCCATTTTAGAGTTATCCTTCTTTGTTTACCTGGAAATTATTTCTTTTTGTCCGTTCGTGCAGATATCTCAGTCATGGGTTATCGGATATGAATTCAATTTGATATAAAGGTTTGCCATTCAAAACAATGCCGAATGACGTTTGCATTTTCATTTTGTCTGAGTTATCAACCTTAGTTTGTCAATGTTCGTGATTTTAGTTTGTCCGGCTTGATAATTCAAACAGATATGAACCGATTTCAATAATTTGTTTTAGGTTTTATTCAGTCATCACAGGTCAAAATAAGACATCTTTCGAAATTATGCCACATCAGAAAATGAATAAACCTCAGCGGAAAGCCACCTTGGTGGGGAATACTCTGGGGTGGGGCGCACTTGTTTATTTTGTATCCCAGATTAATACAATAATTTAAAAGATTATGTACATGTATTTAGCTATAGATTTGACATCAGGTGCTTATATGGAGCCATATACGCGATTAAAAAAAAAATCCGATCCACGGAACGGGACCAGTATATAACACAAGCGAGTAATACAAGCTATACTTTGAGGCTTTAAAAAAAATCATGGGTTTTACGAAACACTGAAAATTTCTAACAATAAAGTGATGATACGCGGATACGCCTATTAAAGAACAACGTTTAGCACACAGATCTTAGTTTGAGGCGGCATTCTACCTGTAATATGCTGAGATTGATTTGCGAATAATATCTTGGGAACAACGAGTACTGGAACATGACGCGCCCAATGTTTGCATTCATTGATTGGGATGGTGTGTCGCGATGAACAGAATTAATAAAAACACGACTGTGTTATTACGGGATCGCTGATGACTTTATAGATTGGGACAATGTTATGAGATATCTTTATGGCTATCAGTTCTACCTGTGTCTGCGTGCTATAGTGTTCAATCGTGAACGATGCCTGTTGATCGTGTACTTCCGGTTGTTCTTGCGTGTATATTCCTCCACGATAGTTACAGTTTTGGGGACTACACACTCAAAATCGGTAAGATTATATGAATGAATAATTTTTATACGCCCTTTTTGAAAAAAGGTCGTATTATGTTATCAGTCTGTCTCCGTCTGTCCGTCCGTCTGTCCGTCCGTCCGTCCATTAACATTTTTGGTTTCCGATCGATAACTCCAGTTTGGATTAATTGATCTGAACCAAAGTTGGTATGTGTATTTCCCAGCTAAAGATAAAGGCCAAGTTCGAAAATGGGTTCAGACCAGTTATTTTTACATGAGTTACGGCCCTTTTTCAACTTAGAATTTGACCAATTTCATAACATTTTGGTTTCCGACCGATAACTCCAGTTTTGATTACTTGAACTGAACCAAAGCTGGTATGTGTAATTCCCAGCTAAAACTACAGGCCAAGTTTGAATATAGGTTCTGTCTAATTATTTTTACATGAGTTATGGCCATTTTTCGACTTAGAATTTGACCACATTTTGGAATTGAAATTAGGGGTATATCAGATTTTCTTCAAATGTCAGCTCAAAGTATTATCTTATTTTGCGATAGTACAATTCGAAATGGCTAAAGGGCGTACTTTGCCACGCCCTAGCGATGCTCTTGTTTATAGTGACATGCATAGCTATCATACAACAAAAAAGGTGACCCTAACATAACTTTACAATATACATCTATACTCCCGAACCTCATGGCCTATATGTCACTTTAAAGGTAATATATTAAAGGTACTCAATCCGATTCGATGGTCCCCATATAATCATATTCCAACAACATTTTTAGAAATGCCACTTGAGTCATCAGAATCGACTAATTGCCCAAAAATAATCCTAACCACTGTCAACTATAGTATAAAACTGCCCGAAACGTGTTATTTATCAACATGTTGTTCGGCGAATTTTGGCTTTGTTGTCAACAGAAAGCCTCTTTATTTTAGAGTTATCCATCTTCATTCGGAATTTGGCCCGAGACCGTCAGCTCGTCGACTGTTTACTGGGCCACTATATAATTCTCGATGGTGAAAAATAATAGATTTCAAAAATCGATATCTAATAACTCTGAACTTTGATAGGTGGGTTCCTCGACTGGAATCAAATATTTTTTACCCCCGGGGCACTTAATCGGATTATGCATCTTTAAATATAAACGTAAGTACAGTGTGGTTAATATTGATCTACAGTTCTACTAAGGAGAGTTTGTCTGTCTGTTGGTAAGAGTTATACAACTAATACCTGTATCGGATACTGATTCATACACATATCAGTTAATACATCATCATTGTCATTTAGTACAATGTTTGGTAATTTGCAAGAGCTTAATAGCATGGATCTGATGCCTATTGGCATAGCAGCATAACAAATCGTGTTTTGTTATCCTCCACTTTGGGCATCAGACATATCACAAAACCATTCATTAGAGTCTTCCGTTAACAATACATGGAAACACTAACATATCCGTCTTCAGCAAAACGACAATATGGAGTTTTAGATTAACCCTTTCTATACAAATGGATTATCCAATTAGTCAAAAGTATACAGCGGACAGGCTTGCGGCAATAACTTGTCAATGTAATTAATTACAATTACTTCAACATTTTTCAATTACAATTACAATTCCCATTACATTTATTTCACAATGTAATTAATTATATTACATATTATATATATTTCAATTACAGTTCCAATTACATTTCAGTACATAATTGAAGTAGGAACACTATTTATATGAACTTTATTTGATAACGAAACATAAATTTAATACAATCGAGATAACATACAGGAAGAAGCACAATAACGAAGCACACTTAGTACAAAGCAGCCAATGTACTGAGTCCATGATATGTGTTCATATAACTGAGTCCATGATAGGTGTTCATAGAACTGAGTCCATGATAGGTGTTCATAGAACTGAGTCCATGATAGGTGTTCGTAGAACTGAGTCCATGATAGGTGTTCGTAGAACTGAGTCCATGATAGGTGTTCATAGAACTGAGTCCATGATAGGTGTTCGTAGAATCATGATTTATAGCAACCAATGTACTGAGTCCATGATAGGTGTTCATAGAACTGAGTCCATGATAGGTGTTCGTAGAACTGAGTCCAGGATAGGTGTTCGTAGAACTGAGCGAATCATGATTTGTAGCCAGCAATTCACCAGTCTTACACTTCGAAGTTTGGAAAAAACCACGTGAAGAAACCATCATTGGATGAATCATGAAAGAGAACTTTGAGAAGAAACAAATACCTGTGATTTTGAAGTAATTGAAATTAGACCATAATTACAATTACAACCTAACCAATTACAATTGCAATTACATGTAATTGAGATTGTAATACGACCCTGCCTAACTATGCTTAAAAGCCATGTTCTGATTGGCCAGTGGCCCGAGTTACCATGGCTATCTCGTTCCAGTTTTGTGGTACAATTCTACTTTTTCCGATTGTACCACGAAAACAATCGGTTTATTCAGATCGCCGCACGCGACTTTTCCCGTCTTTTCCCGTCTTTTCTAACTCCGCGCAAATGGGGCATCAACGGAGTACACCCGCACCCGTAACCCTTTGAATTTTGCTACATCTTGACAATCTTGCGAATTTTCTAGCGATTTGTCGCTTGAAACCAGTTTGGTTGCCAATGAATATGGTCCAAATGATGTTATGGTATATTGATATATGTTACGACCAAAGAAAGTTACTTAATAAGTATATTAAATGACAAAATAAATCCATGGGGCCGGGCTGTGCATTCGTCGATTCGAATCTCGATCATATTCGATATTTCGGAATCAAGTTGAAAATGAAAGCGTTTGTTCACCAGTACAGAAGGGGGGTAAGATTAGTTTAGTAAACTAGATCATTTAGATCGCTTTGTGTAAGGAAAATGGTCCATAGTCGATGATCATATTCATGTTGTCCCAACAACGTTCAACACAGAAAATGAGAAATGACCGCAATCGTATTTCCTGTACAATTTAAATGAAAGGCACGGGCGCCGCTGAAAACACATCGTTTTTTAGCCAATCACAACGATTATTTTCTAGAAGAGGTGCCTCGAAAAGTCAACGGGGGAATTTCATAACAAGACAAGATTACCGGAGTACTCCATGCAAAGAAATCGAGTACGCCCAATACGAATTACACCACGAAATGTTTTCTCACCTGACACCGAAAAAGCGCAGTATTTCGTTGACTATTCAGTCGAATTGTGACCATAAACTTTCAGTCGTATTACAAAAGAAATAAATACACGGTGTATCGGTGTGTATGGTCAAGTTGTACCACAAAAAACTGATTGTAGGACTCCGCTCTACACCGTGTATTTATTTCTTAAATAAACTCAATTACTAATTTACATACAATTACTTGAAAAATGTAATTAATTACAGTCAATTACAAATTACAATTACCACATCCCTGGAGTAGTCTATTATTCATCTGAAGGTGTTTCAGAAAACAAATAAGCAGACGACAAATAATAAAAGAGTCCAATGTTTTCGAGGAAATTTTCATATAAAACGTTAAACAAACGGTCATTTGTTGAACTTATTATCTGAACATTTCCTTTGGGATAATTACTCGACAAAAAAGGTTAAACACTTTTTATTCCAACAACATTGTAATACGGAACACGAATCAACAACATAATATTATCCGGGGGAAACAGCACGGCGATCAGCGGCGAATCATACTTAGTTATGAACATATACTGTGTGTGTGGGGTGGGGGCAACACGGCGATCAGCGGCGAATCATACTTAGTTATAAACATTCAAGGATGTATTCAGGTTTTCGGATCTCCTCTTACAAGTTTGATAATATCACTCAACGCTATTCCGCTGACAAACATGGTGACAGCCAAGAAGTAATATGAAACTTAATCGATATCTATATATCTAACATATCCTCGTGCAAATAGGTTCACATTAGACCTAATATTCACATTGGTTCATACTAGACTTATGTGTATCTGAAATAAGCCCATAATGGACTTATAACCGTTATCCGTTTTATGGCGCGGGCCACAGTGAAGGCACACTATAAATAACGTACATCTGGTTAGTCGATTTAGGTTCATATAGTGCGTAATTCAGTTTGAAATACCGATATCGGCTTATTTGATTTTTTGAAATAAGTTCAATAAGTTCTTATTTTCAGGAGAACAGGTGACGTGATTTTCTTACAGGAAATATAAATAATAAAAATAATAATATTTTGTTCTGACCCTGTATATTGTACATACATTATAGGAAGTTTAATGTCAATTGATATGTGTTTATCTTGTTCCAAACGCGTTATTTTATAAACTATAGACACTTTTAAAATAATGTCTGGAACCCTTAATACAGCCTTAACATTTAGTGACATATTATGTACTTGTTCGGGTGCGTGAAACTAATAAGTTAGTATTCAGGCGCTATGATAACTGGAGGAATGTAACATTCTACTAACATCGCCGAAAATTCGAAGTAAATCGACCGTACCAGACCATAGAAAACATCGTCAGAACTACGCTCAATTGTAAATATGTACTACTCAATTCGGGACGCATCTATCGGCGATGAACTAGCGAAAACGATTTAAACTAGCGAAAACGATTTCGCCATCGAGAGTCACTTCATTTAATTAATATATAAGAATGACGATGTGTGTTGTCAATTTGAATATACTATTTGTAAAAAATACTACTTTGAACAAGATTATTCTCCATTTGTATTTTATCACCATACCGGAGTGTTTCACATTACTTTAATAACATCATTTAAATTTTAAGGATTCCATAATCGTTACCGTCCATATCACTATGTATATAAGGGCCGTCACAAATATCAGTCTATGCTATCCGTCGGGGTGTGGCGGGACATCGTGGCCGATCGAAGAACAACTATAGTATGTTGATATACTCCATAATACCCAGTGTGAATTGTCACATTGGCAACTAACGAAATCGCTTTTATGTTGCACGGACTTCATTTTGGAAATATAACTATTATAGACATTTATCTGGCGGATGGGTTTGGTATACGTTTTATTAAACAACATAGCATCGTGCAAATAGGTTCATATCGATTCTGAAATAAGCCCATAGTGATCTTCTATCCGTTATGTTTTATATTAAAAAGTGCCAATATGATATTCGTATAGAAATACGTCCCACATTGGACTGTTTTATAAACCGCGTTTAGGTCAATATAGAGCGTATGTTGCTCAAGGTTAAATACTGCTAATATGAGCTTATTTCGATCATTAAAATAAGCCTCTTATGTACTTATTTTCTCTGAAAAAGGCTGCATTAAAATTTCCTTATATATTTTATTAGTTAGTTTTTGTTTTGGAAAGTAGTTCAACAATTCCTATACTAAATACTCATTGATGAGTAGTTCCCTTTAGGAAATGTTCAGATTATATTTGGTCGTTTGTTGAAATTATTATCAGAACATTTCCCACCAGATAATATTAATAATACGTCTGCTTATATTACCCAAATGACTATTACAGTGTAATCTCTTATAACTGAATAGCTAGGATAATCCATTTAGCATAGAAATGTTAAAGGCACGGACGGCGTTCGTTGCAGAAATATTCATATTTGTTCAAATCGTCATCAACAGAAGGAATATTAAATTATAGATAGTTTTGTTCATATGCCGAACAATAATCAGCGTGTAATAGTATATTGTCGTCAAGACGTACGGTGGTGTACGCAAACAAGAGCCTGATCGTGTTAAAGAAGTGTTGCTTCTGTTCACATAACACGGCGCAATTTTATTGGTTAATCACACAAATGATATAAACGCACTTTATTATTTCCATATCAGGAAAACAGTAACAAATTAACGCTCTTTATGTTTACCATATCCGGATCTAAACAAAAGCCAGGTTCTGTAACGTTTTTTGCTTTTGTTTACACAACAAAGGAAAAACATTTGACGATAACGTACTGTTTATGCCTTATTTATGATCGGCATAAGAACAAAGTATGTCTATATTTTACTATTCTGTCTGTTTATGGCGGTTTTTGACGGAGTTGAATATTTTACAGCATACCCACCGCCAACGTCGCCCGTATCTTTAGGAGTTTTAATAAGCAAATATACCATTCTTTAAAAGTCACTCTAGCGAACACAATCATGTTTCTTTGCCAATCGCCAGTTGAAAGATATGACTGTAGAGTTTCTTTAGTTGCTGGACAGGTAGGTACTTCATATATGTACATGTCTGTTACTCCCCTTAATTACTTTCGACAATTGGTCTGTATGTGTCGTTCATATGCGTAAACAATCCGTATATAATTATTTAATGTATTTATTATATAATATATGACAAAGCCATGCAAACACCAGGCTGTAATTTGATTTATACTGGACTCACAGCTCAAGTATGTGCACCAAGTTTGCTGTTCATCTTAGTTAGATTGGTGTAGGGACATGTCGATTCAGTGTTAGTACCTTACCGGAAGCATGCATTCAATTGTGGAGGTATATTTAATGAAGCAGCTCATGTTCTCGAAACAATACGGGTTTATAATATAATTGGGCGACATAAGCCCAAATTCCAGCCGGATCTCGTTAAAAAGGAACACTTCGAGCTTATTTCCATGAGCGAAATAAGCTCATATTGGCATTATTTAAAGGCACGTGTGGCCTTAGTTGTCGAAAATATTCACATTTGTTCCAATCACCGTAAACAGAAAAACATTAAAAGCATACAGTTTCGTTCATATATACCATGACCATCGCGTAAGCAGCATGTTACCATAAAGATTTACTATATTTTACCTAAGCAATAGCCTGATTGTGTTTCAGAAGACAACACAATGCTGCTGGCTAATCACACACAAATGGCATAAACGCTCTTTATTCGTTTCATATCAGGAATTCACACACAAAGAACGCTCTTTATGTTTACCATCATAATATAAACAAACACCAGAAAAGTAACTTTTTATGCTTTTGTTTACATAACAATGGTCAAAAATATGACAATAACATACGGTTTATGCGATATTTCTCATTTGTATACGGACAAAGTCTGTCTACATTTTGTTGTTCTTTCTGGTTGTGGCTGTTTTTGACGGGTGGAAATATTTTCACAGGATACCCACCGCCAAGGCCAACCGTACCTTTAACCTCAATATACGCTCTATGTGGACCTAAAACGCGGCACGAAATAAGCCCTTGTTGGCATTATTTAATCTACCTTTTATCATCGACACAACATATCATATTCGCGCTATTTTATATAATGTGTTTCATTATGAGTTTATTTAGGTCCAACATTAACCTAGGTGGTTATTTTGGCCCAATATAAACCGATTTGCACAAGGATATTTTGATGAAAGATTCAAGCGTATTATTGGAAGCGTGTTGGAATTTGATGAGCATCGCGTGACTTTACAGCAGAAACTAGACATTTTAAAATTTAAAGATGTCATGGCTCCAAACCCTGAGTTTACAACAATAACATACACATTATAATTTAACACCACTATCAACTTTATTCCACTGAGATCAGTGTTAAAACTCAAAGGTGCCACATCACCTAGACGATATAATTGGATAGAAAATTATTAAGATAGTGTGTTTTTCCCCGATGGCAATTCTTGTCAAAATGTTATTTAAAACAATATAATCTAGACAAATATCAAAATAGGTTTATTATAAATTTATTGGAATGTTTTACCTTGGGTGTAGTGTAATTAGAGTAGTGTGAGGTTTCCCAAAAAAGTGTACATTCATTAAAATCTGACGAGGATGTGATGAACATCTTTGCCACAATGTTACATGTATTTATCCTGGTCGTTCAAATAGCTCGATCGAATAAAGATATAAGCGATATGTTTCAACATGTTTTTGAAACATATCCTCTCGGCTCAACACTTAATCACACCATCCATCATCAATTAAAGGGAAAAAGTACGCCAATTTCAATAAATTCTCGGTAATAACAACGATCTAATATCGATAATATATATTAAACAAAAATTTTATTTGGTCGAAGTTTCCTTCTGTAAACGTTCAGGTTATCTTAAAATCAAATATAAATTTACTTTATGACTCCAGCCTAAGTGTAAATTAAATTTGCTGTAATATTGTATTTCTAATATCATTCCATCGACCAGATGAGTACTTCTACAAGCCAAATAAATTATAATTACGGTAATTATGTACGATGATGTTAGATGCGAACAAGTAGCACTATGAGTGTTTCGCTACCAACGTATACACAACAGTTAATAGTACCATTAGTTTTCCTTGCTTATGATCAGTAAATTTAGCTATTGTTGGATTTAGATGAACACTATCCTTGAATTGTGGTGTTGATACATTGATATGAGTGGTGGAATCGGTTATTCTTGACTAATGGTTTTATGTCTCCAATAGTGTATGGGGCTGTCCGCATTATGAATATAAGTTATGCGTACTCCTTATCATTCCTCTGTAGCATGTTCTCCAGTTTAATTAATGAGAAATAGTCTCTCCTTAAGTGGGACAGGTAGGGTGCTTCGTGAAATAAGTAATTACCATGAACTGAGTGCAGTTGTAACAAATCTCAAAAAAATATATAATTCAGATCAGTAAATGGGATGTCATGATTTTCACCTTTAATTTCACAGTCTTTTGTTGATATGGGTCAATGCCTTATAGAATACCAGACTGATTCCATCAATTATTATGCAATTCACATTATCCATTTCCACCGTAACATGCCAAGCTTCTCCCCGTAAAGGCACGTACTTTGCAATGTTTCGATGTTGTATTGGAAGACAGTGCACTATGAATAGTGCTGCTTCGTTCTTAAAGTGATGTGAAACACCCCGGTAGGGTGATCAAATAGAAACGGAGAATAATCTTGTTTATGGTGGCTATTTTTACAAATATTATATCCAAATTGACAACTCACACCGTCATACTTATATATTAATTAAATGCAGCAACTGTCGATGGCAAAATGGTTTTCGTTAGATTATCACCGATAGATGCGTCCCGAATCGAGTAGTAAATATTTACAATTTAGCGTAGTTCTGACGATGTTTTCCTTGGAGTGATACGGTCGATTTGCTTAAAATTTTCGGCAATGTTAGTAGAATGTTACATTCCTTCAGTTTGCATAGCGCCTGAACACTAACTCATCAGTTTCACGCACCATAACGAGTACATAATATGTCTTTTATGTGTCGTTATTGGGTGCAACAAAGTGTGCAATGGAATCACCCATGACATTTATATCTAAGGCTTGCTCAATTTGACTGGGGAAATACCCAATCTCTTTTGTAACGATGAATATGTTGGTAGCAGTGATACGTCCTCTAATACGTTCTTCTTCACTTCGTCGGATTCGGGCTTACCAATGTGACTACACATATAGTTCGCTGCTCTGTAAACACTGTCCACAAGTTGAAATGCATGTTCACATCCCAGATTTTCAATACGTGTCCATTTTATCGGTTTATGCTAATAGACTCTCGAATCTCGTTGTCACATAACCTTCGGACGATTGTCGTGAGTTCTCATTATTCTGGGAACCCAACTTAACAACCATGATCCACATTCGAATTTTGACTACTTCTTTCATGTTCTGATGTGATTGTGCGTTTGTATAGCTAACATCCGTCTACGTATTGACTTGTCCGTTGGGATTTCTGTTCTAATATATTGATAAATAAAGTTTGGAGCACCCCTTTGTCCTCTTTGTTGGTGTCCAAGGCGGGTGCATTTGCCATCCACCATAGAGAATGTATAT
Source organism: Siphonodentalium dalli (assembly GCA_032622095.1). NCBI lineage: Eukaryota > Metazoa > Mollusca > Scaphopoda > Gadilida > Siphonodentaliidae > Siphonodentalium > Siphonodentalium dalli. Next base: position 32,525,150 of record CP136065.1, read on the forward strand.
GAGGGCTACATCTAAGTTGAATTTCTAGTCTCCACATTTAATGAAATACTTATCCCAGAGGTTGCTCATCAAGCACAATGTATGGATGGATTAACGTGTGCACTGTGCAAGAAAAGTATGTCTCAGTTATTGAATGTTTTATCATAAGGTTGCGTCTTTCTCCGGTATTATTTTTGCTAAATCTGCTTCGGAATAAGATAAACATGAAAGCTTACGCAGAACTATCATTAAGTCATGCCCTCCCAATGCATATCATTCGCATTTAAAGTCAAGAAGAATGTTGTTGAACCGCAGTGTCTTATCGCCATTACAGTATGCCTCCGATCGACTCATATTCTTTATGAAACCCATCCAAGTTGGCCAGATAGTCTGGATTTCTTTTAAAATCCGATCGAACATCGCCGGCTGTTAGGGTCTTAGGTCTACATCTGCATACACCTTGGGAAATCCTTGTGTAATTGATATACCATTAATAAGATACACTTTGTCACTGAGACTAGTTGCCAAAAACATGTTAAAAAAGTTTGCGAAGAGAGGAGTTTGCGAAGAGAGGAGTTTGCGAAGAGAGGCGACTCTGGAAATATTGCAGAACAGTTAGTGAGATATATCTATATTTATTGGATATTTGTAATCCTTGCAACGACATAAGCTGGTAACTGATTTCTCAAGAAATTTGCCATAGTCTATATATGAAACAAGTTGATGGGTTAGATGGATGTCAGCTTGTATGAATACTTGTCTATCGTTGGAGGGTATATCATTTGTTGCAACTGATATGCTACGATGTTCTGATTCATTCGTATTAAGGCGTTTATTAAAAGAAATCTTAATTTCTAGCTGAATGTTAAGGGGAAATTCATCCTTTATAACCAATGTATGTTATAGTACAATAACACCTGTTCACCCTCACAGTATCAGATATACGTTATAATTGTGCGAAAAGTGGTTTAAACAACATGAAAACAACAATTGTCAACGCTTGTTGAGAGTTTGATAAGAACTATGTTCAACAAATGCACTAGCTTATGAACCCAACTAGGGTATGCACTCCGTTTACTATCTGAAGTCCTGAATGTCTGCGAGAAAATTAGATATTTCAGTTTCTCGGCGGCCATTTGTTTGTAGGAAAAGTCACCATAAACAAATTACACAATGTCTGAAAAGATGAATCATCATTGAGTGTTTATGTCTGTCAGATTATTACAAACGTGGTTGAATAATATTTATGTTATTGTCCTTAAAATAAAAATAGTTCTGCAAATGGCTACCATTAATATACATATGCAATGAAAAATGTTTTATTTATTTTCTCGCAGACATTCACGATTTCTGATTGTAAACATCGTATACCCTAGTTGGGTTCAAAAGCTAGATAATGCAATCAGTTGGTTGCAAATATTTCCTGTCAAACTCTAAAATGACCAGCCTTGAAAATTGTTTTCATTTTGTTTAAACTACTTTTTACATAATTAGAATGTATCTATCATATTGTGATGATGAACATGTGTAGCTAGAGTGCTATATCATACATTGCTTACAGAGGTTAATAATTTTCCCCTTCAAAATGATAGCTTGAAACTGAGATTTTTTGAAAATCCACAAATGGGTGCCTCCTTAATGATACGGGCGGCGTTGGCGGTGGGTATGGTGTTAAAATATTCACCTCCGTCAGAGACCGCCATAAACAGAAATAATAGTAAAATATAGACAGACTTTGTTCTTACCAATTAGAAATATGGCATAAACAGTATGGTATTGTCAAATGTTTTCCTTTCTTATGTAAACACAAGCAAACATTGCTAACTAATTGCCGCAAGTATCTATACGGGTCTGAAACGGGAACGTTCTATGGAATGGAGCCACATACACTGGACAATTATCTCGGAAATCAACAGAGAAATGTGAATGAAAGACATTTTAATTGAAGTTTAATGTTTTGGAATTAAATTCATCAGTAAATCCGTAAGCTTTTCGTCCCTGCTGTTCCTGGCTTCGACTTCCGCCTTTTGTATCGCCAATCTCTCCCTTTCTAGCTCCAACTCCTTTTCCCGTATCTCGAATTCTTTGTCACTCTTCTCGCGTAGATATGCAACATAGTCCTGTTGCACACGCCTCTTCAGATGTTTGGAAGTCGATGGTCCCTCGTCGTTCCTCTCTGAAAGAAAATCAGCAAAATGTAAAAGTTTACACTGTCAAAAATTATATCTTCTGTTAAGAGAAAAAAATCTTCTCTCGCTTCTTGGAATCTCTCGCTTCTTGGAAATAACTTAAAATAATAAAAATATTGTGATATGTTTAAGAAATACTCGGAAATATTCTCTTTCATCAGAAATATATTCTTGTTTCCGCAAGAACGTATTTATCAGTAGTTATTTACAAACACAAATCCGAGTATATCCACTTCGTGCAGTTGTGCGAGTTGTGTGTTCATGTGCCCAATTTCAACAGCACACCGAGGTCGTGGCTCAATATAACTGCATGGTGTATATGATATAAATATACAGTCTCGAAAGGAGTAAAGTGATATATTGCAGAACTTAATTTCAGGGGTTATTTGAGCTTATTAGAACATATGAAATCGTAACCGTTCTTACGGATAGTAAAATACAACAACGATTAGAAAGTACACAGATGTTGGTGACGTAGTATTCTATCCGTAATCGTAAACGTGAGTTTTGCGAAAGGTCTCTAATGGTGTTCATTCACCGCCAGTACAAACTTACTAATTAGACTCTGTTCCTTATGTAATAACCAACATCTCGGAGATGAACTGCATTACCTATTAGAATGTGAATGTTTGAGCGAGGAAATAAATGGTCTAATTCCTAGTAAATATACCAGCATAGAGCATTTGACTAATGATATTTTAGATGAGATGCTGAATTTGGAAGATATGACCTGTCAGGGTAGATAATGATATTTCATCCAATTGATAAACCAAGTTTTAAACACATGAAGAATATGCATTGTTATTGTTGTTGGAGTCTCAGAGGAGGATGACGACGATGGTGACGGTGATGTTATAATGACGATGTGTTACGACGATGATGATACTGATGATGTTTATACATAAGGAAGGCGTTGACTAGATTTGTTCCAGGACGTTCGTGTATATATTGTATATCTGCTGTTACATTCTCATTACTCTGTATATATTTTCTCTTTGTACTACTCAATATCTGTTTTTGATCAGAGAATAAACATTAGAATTAGTTGGCGGTTTATTTATTCCTGATCACTTGTATGTACACGATTGATTCCAATTTGTCAGCGTTCAGCGGTGAATTTCAATAGACTAATGCACTAATTGAGTAGCGATGATTTAATTCTACGATAGAGCGATTATTCGTGACGGTATGCCGTTAATGTCTTCTGTAAATGGACCGCGATTTGTTGATAAGCAACTTTCATCGATTATTTCCAGTTCCTGTCTATTATCAGAGACATTATTAAAAATCGAAGATACTCTTATCTTCGCCCTGCATTATAATCGCCGAGCACTTAATTCATTTGTCAATGAAAGTTCATTATACTAATAATATTGTGCATGGTTCTGAAGTTTTGGCTGCGAACATCTGACCTGTTTCTCAAATCTTGTTTTTTTTTTTAATTTGTTTATTGAGAATAGAGAATAACACAGGAAGAAGAGAAAAAATGCATGTACGCAATCATTCTCTCAATCCAGGACATGGGGGAATGTAACTCTTCCATGTCCTGGCCTACTTTCTCACTTGTGACACGTAATTATAAAATTGTTAAAGGCACATTTTGTGTTCGGGAATTTGTTGCATACATCTCTCAACTTAAAAGAAAGACGGAGCAGCGATACCAGATATTACCTTGACATATTATTGTCCGAAATGGGCTTACTGTAGCAACAACAATGGTGATAAAGAACAATAAATTAATATTTCTTTAGAAGAACTTTAAATTTCTCTTAATAGACAGCTAAAGTGGTCGATGGTGTGTAATATTTGAGTTTTTCAAAATCAGAGTTCCAAACACTATATACGTGCAGCTTTAATTAATTTACGTTCTGAACTAACCATCAATACTATAATTAGTAATTTTTAACCATATTGAAAATGTATTTTAAATATTGTAAATATTGGTTCGACAGCAATCGGGATAATACACAACGCTCGTTTCGTTTGCATTTCGGACTGTGACTGAAAACTGTTGTGATGTGGTCAAGAAAACACCTGTATCAATTGACGTTCCCGAAGTATAGTCTACCATTAAACAAAAAACAATGCTCAGTGTATTGAAATTAGATAAATCTGTCGCTCGAATACCGGGTAATTGATTTATTTTCTGTGTTGATCAGGGTCACTTTTAAGGTCATGCGTACTTTGGGCCTGAACAATCGGGTTTTCAATATATAATACTATTATTTTATTTTTAAGGCATTTCGAAGTGTCAGCCACTGGTTATCGAAGTCATGATTCATATTACATTTTGCGTTGTATCTCTCGCATTCATAGCTAAATTTGAGATCGCAAAGGAACAAGCGAGACGACAACTGCGTGGGCGTGAATTTTGTCCTATATATATATTGTTTCAAAATCACTGAGTAGGAACAGACTATTTTTTAAATTTCTGTGTTCACGATCTATACCGATAATGATATTCTTTTTTGTTAGATCAACGGGGAATTGGTTGTTTCTTGGCCATGTTGAAATTTCGTTTATAAAAGTTTGGACATGGGGACAATCCCAGAAAATATGAGAAATTGTTTCTTGTACGTTTTGACAGCGATTACAAACATCGTCGACTCGAAGGTTAGCCACCTTCAGAAATGTATTGGTACTAATAATTCGTGTATTTATTCTGAACTGGAGCCACTGTAATTTGGTATCGGTTGTGGCTTTAAAGGGAATGCTCAAATAATCTTCCCAATTTTCTATCTTCTCGCCTATTTCGGATTCCCATTTTTGGCATGCTTTCGGCATAGTTTTCACACTTGCTAAAATTTTGTAAAATAATTGCCCGCCTTTTAAGTCAAGGAGTATCGGAGCAAGATTATTGGGTAGGCATGGGCAGGGTACACGGATTAAGGGTTGATTAAGAGAACTTGCCAATGACAGTATCTGACGTTTTATGTTGCTGATTGTTATAAAATCGACGCGGATGTTGAAAGTTGAATATAATGTATATTGGGTATGGAATTTATTATCTGATGGGAATAGATTATTTATAAAATATATCCCTGCGTCTCTAGGAGTAAGTAATGCTTTATTCTCAGCCAGTATACATGACAAAACGTATATACACTATATACAAATTAGAACTTTCCAGGGTTTGTTCCGAATATTGGAACGTATTGTAATTACAAGTAGACATAGATAAAAAACAATGCAGACAATAATCAGTTACGATCCAATTTTGCATTATCATGCATGTCCGGAATAGAAAAATCAAATTTCCACAGACCAATCTAAAGATTCTAATCGAACCAAAAACAAAAACAAAATCACATGAGGTATTACATCATGATCAATATATAGTGCTGTGTTGTCATTGTTTTTGAAACCAAGATGTTATGAATAACGATTTACCAATATCACGCACATGATTATTATCTGTAATGAAATTGAGTTATATAATATATATATACGCACTTGCATATTTAACATCCACGATTTAAAGTTGATCGACGAACCTCCGATGTTTATGTTCGGATTATTCCAGATAGTTGAGGCCATAATATTATTATTTGAATTATTTAATCGCATAAAGTTACACCATGCGCCGAAAACATCTCTCCAGAATGGATTTGCGAACTTGTTTGTTTGCTTCACAATACACTTTGCATGGTAAGTGAGAAATAGTGGGTCGTTTAAGAAAGGGGTGATATTGCACAGTGAAGCCCATTTCGATTGTTTGCAAATCAAGCGTCGTATCCAGGTAATTTTCATGGCGCTATCAAAGTTTTCAACAATAATCATCTTCAAACCTCCGTGCACATGGTCGGCACATAATTATTTTCTTTTTATTCTATCGCGTTTGGAATTCCAAATGAAATTATATAAACAGGTATTTAGGGGTTTAAAAAAAGCTGTATCTGGACTTGGAAGAGTTATAAATAAGTGTGTAAATTTTGGTAAGATGAGGGATTTGACAACTGTTATTCTACCTAAAGGGGTCAGGAGTCTGTGTCTCCAATTTTTTTTGATCTTTTCTATATCTTCGAGTTTATAATTGTAGTTTATATTCATGTTTATTAAAGACACGGTTGGCCTTGGCGGTGGGTATCCTGTGAAAATATCTCCACCCGTCAAAAACCGCCACAAACAGAAAGAACATCAAAATGTAGATAGACTTTGTCCGTATACAAATAAGAAATATCGCATAAACAGTATGGTGTGGTCATTTGTTTGACCATTGTTATGTAAACAAAAGCATAAAAAGTTACTTTTCTGGTGTTTGTTTATATTATGATGGTAAACATAAAGAGCTTTCTTTGTTGGTGAATACCTGATATGGAACTAATAAAGAGCGTTTATGCAATTTGTGTGTGATTAGCCAGTAGCATTGTGCTGTCTTCTGTAACACAATCAGGCTCTTGCTTAGCTAAAATATAGTAGGTCTTTATGATAACATGCTGTTTACGCGATGGTCATGGTATATATGAACGGAACTGTATGCGTTTTACTGTTTTTCTGTTTACGGTGTTTGGAACAAATATGAATATTTTCGACAATTAAGGCCGCACGTGCCTTTAAATCAATGTCGAAATGTATCCCTAGAAAATTGAAAGTGTTTACAGTAGACAGGTTTAATGCCGTAATAGCTTGTCGTATTTTATTTTGTGACCTTATCCCTATCCATGCCGCTTGACATTGTTCAGGATTTATGCGCAGACCCGATACCCGAGCAAATTCATCCAGTGTTAAGTACGATTCGTGTAGACTATTTTCAGAACCATCAAGTACGAGCGTCGTGTCGTCCGTATTTTGTTATTTTGTATTCTGAACTGCCGAGGACAATCCCTTTAATTGTATTGTTTTGGCGTATCATCAGACCCAAAACCTCGGCACAGAGGAAGAAAATATATGGGGATATTGGGTCACCCTGGCGACAGCCTCTCCCTAACATAAAGCTCTGAGAAATATGACCATTAATCAGAATAGATGAGCTGGCCTGCTCGTACAAAATTGATAACCATTTTTTTATGGCATCTCCAAAATTGAAAAGGTCAAGACATTTTCTTAGAAATGACCAGGAAACAGTGTCAAACGTTTTTTCAAAATCAATAAGGAGTAGTAGGCCGATTTTATTTTTCGTGTTTTGTCCTGTGAATTATGTCATATATTAGTCGGGTGTTGTCACCTATATATCTACCCGATAAAAACCCAGTTTGATCAGGGTTGATTATAGATGGGAGCACACGTTTTAGTCTGTCCGCTATGCATGACCAGGCTAGTTTGTCAGATGTGTTCAAAAGGGAGATGGGTCGCCAGTTTTTTTAGCATCTGTTTATCCTTTTTTGGAATCAGAGTTATAATACTTTGATTTTGTGTGATTGGTAGCTCTCCCATTGAACATGATTCATTGGGAGACTGTTAGAAGGGGGCCAATGTCAGACCAATTTAAACAAAAAAAAATTCGTATGTATATCCGGATGGCCCTGGGCTTTTATTATTTTTGGTGTTCTTAAGTGCGTCTGTTAATTCTTGCAAGGTTAGAGTTTTCTCAAATCTTGAATTTAGTTTCGCAAGTACGGCGGTTAACCTCGTTTGCAACGAAACATAATGGTTTAGATTACAGCATCCGGCTTCTCTGCGAATTATGCGACAGATTTTCAAGCTTCAAACAATGCCATTCCCAGGTTATAAGTTACAGGGCGAGTTGTTGCCGGATACGGTGTCATATGGGCGAAGTGAGATTAATCTCGCTGAGCCTAATATGTCACCATAGCCGGCAACAACGAGCCCTGTAACGATTTTATCATGTCACCCACATATCATGTTTTCCGTGTGAGAATTTGAATTACTTATACGAAGTTCATTACCTGCAAGTAAGTAAATTTGTTGTCTATGGCTATTAACTTATCGTCGGTGTAATTCTAAATGGTCGTATGGCATAAACATCAACTTTACAGGAGAGACAAAAAACTGAATAAAATTAGCAAAAGATAGTATTGTCGAGAAATTTTGTCACGAAATCGCGGACAATTTATCAACTGATTGGCAGTTATCTTAGCAAACGTTGTTCATAGTCCAATAGTGGGGAAAAATACTTTAAAAGCAATGTACGACATTTTGGAATTAAGACTTTGTCCGTATTTCACGATATTCGCGTCATACGATATATTTTAATTACAGATAGAAAATAAATTTATCCTATACGAGTTTTTAGTTGTATATACCAACTTAATACACCCGGAATATCGGCGAAGACAACACATTCTATATAGCTCCATATATAGCGGAGTTCACATGAGTTTCTATTCTATACGGAATGTATCAACCGAGTTCACTAAATTAAATTTGAGCCGAGGTTTATACAGAGACTCGAATATAATTCAGTGTACGAGGTTGACAAATTAGGTATAAAATAGCACACGTCTGAGACACTTTTTTTTTTTTATCACAGGATCAAATAAACGTGAAGCAACGTGAGATATTCAACGAAAACAGCAACCATTAACTGCAGCGGTCGAAAGTTATTTAAAGAATGGCGTGAAGTCATGGCACGTGCTGATATTACACGTGTGTCTGACCAATTATGTGATAAATGAACATGAGAGAGCAAGCGAGCCAGAGGGGATATCTATAGTGTTAGCGATAGAGAGAGGGGGCGAAAGCGAGAGAGACATTCATAAGGAGACAGGGGGGGCAGCGATAGAGAGACCGAGGGACATACGTGATTGTCAGGTGTGAGCCTGTGTATGGTTACATGAGTGTGGTTAGAAATGAGTAAGAGATGGGTTATTGGTTGTTGGTAATGTAATGTGTTATTATTGTTATAGCTTAATCTGTGGTAGCGTGTGACTGGGAAACTTTTAATAATGAAAACAAGAACAAAGTCTATCTGTTTCTTCATGTTCTTTTCGATTATACTGGTTGTGATACCTTTTATAATTTTTCATCCGTACCCACCACGAAGTCATCTAGTATGGGGCGTCGTTCTTCTATTTAATACCTATTTGTGATATCAATAACTCGATTTTGTGATATCACAAAATGAATATATGATATCAAAAAATCGAATATATGATTTTAAAAAATAGTAAGCATTTTGTGATCGAATTTGTGATATCATATATTCGGATACAAAGACTATTTATTGATATCATAAAATGCATTTAGTGACATCATAAAATATTAATGATATCATTAAATGAATTTGTGATATCACAAAATTCTCTCTATTTTGTTATATCATATATTCGATTTTCTGATATCATAATATTATTTTATGATATCACAAATTCGAATTAATTTTCTCATATATTAATTTTGGGATATCACACAATGTTAAATGAATAGTGGCACAGCTATGCCATTTCCTATTTATTGATATCTCAAAATGAACTGGTAATAGCATAAATTCGATATTATGATATCACAAATAGAATTTATGATATCACAAATTCGAATTTGTGATATCATAAATTCATGTTATGATATCACAAAATGTTGAATGAATATTGGTACAGCTATGTCATTTCCTATTTATTGATATCTCAAAATGAATTTGATATCACAAATTCGATTTTATGATATCACAAACCCAGGACTCCAAACCCAGGACATGAAAGTGCATAGTAAATGAAATAATAAACTGAAACACATACTTTTCACAACTTTGAGGAATCACAAAAACATATATACAGAGTAACACCGAACAATGGAAATATAATTTTGAAGTTTACGCCATGGTATTTAGCATACACTAGTCTAGTCATTGTATATCACCATATTGTCTAGTAAAAGCCATCCAACCGATGTCGCCAAGCACAACAACCTGACTTCATCATTCATCTCAATTGTGGCTGAGACTGTCATAGAACGTGTGATAATCCTTTGGAATTACAGACTTTAAGTCTTGCAGATCCTTAAACTTTGAAGATTTTATTGGCAACTTTCCGTCGTGTAATTGAGGTAGTTGGACATTGTGATAATCTGTGCTAGATCTGGAAATTTGGCGTCTAGCTCGTTTCGGTATATCTCTAAACTCGGAGGAGTAATCGAGTTTATACTCAATTCGCCCATCGGGCATGTATTTCATGCATCTTATGTCCACGACAACAGGATCTCCAACAGCTACTCCAGGTCGAATTGACTTATAAAAGTCTAAAACTTTGAAATTCCTAAAGAAATCATACCTCAAATATTTTACGGTATACGGTTGGCTACGCCTTGCATTGGCAATCACGTCCACGTAATTATGTGGAATATAAATAAGCCTGTTCCGTTTGCTCTTTTCAATGGTGCTATGCACGGAATCAGCCTCCATCTGAGTATGCCCTTTTTCGAGGTATTTCTGTTGTATTATAATTTTTTTATCCATGACGATCTTAAGTAAAGCATTTGACAGCACTGCATTCCTATTTTGGTTTGTACATCCATCTGTGAATATAACTATTTCTTCTACAAAACTTGGCAAGTTCAATATATAATCTGTTAGGCAAGATGCGTAGGAGTCAGCGGACAGATCACCCTCTGCCTCGTGCCACAAATAACATGTAGCATCTCTGCTCTGCAGATTGTAAACAGTGTAGTTATGGCAAGTCAACTTCATCTTATAGTACATAGCACTGGCTTGTAAAGCTGGTGACAGCAGGGCTGACTCCATGTCAGCTGTTAATACAACAAACGTTTTGTCAATCAAGGCTCTATCTTTGTCTTTAGTTTTTTCATCTCTCGCTTCCCGCTTTTTTCTTTGATGATTTTCATACACATCCTTAGTTATATTTCCAGCGTTGAATGAACAGCACACGTCACACTGGTCCTTCTTAGGTTTAAATATTCCTATGTTCATTGTTTTGCATGCTTGCATAAGTGTGCCCTTAGAATTTTTTTCTGTTGTAACTTTTGTTTTCAAATATTCTCTATATAGCTCGGGAAATGAACGGAATGTCGGCTCTAAATATACCTTTGATGTAGAAGCGCGACAATAATGCGATTCAAGTTTTGGTAACGACTCGAGAAACCGTATAGCGCGACTCAATTCAGGCCCTGGTGAATCCGGCTCGGGCGAGCTTTAACTGATCTGGGAGGGTTGGGAACACCGCAATCATTAGCCGATTTTATCCATCCATACACCATCTTTTCTCCAACTCCTAAAGTCGAAAGAAACATAGATTTACATACAGTTTTCAAACTTTGATCCTCGCGTTTTCGTAACTGGTAAGAGAATGAGTGACCTTTACGTGATCCTCTTTTATTACTTTGACACGGAGTTTGGAAGACCAATCCACACACGAATGTCTTTTTCGCGTTCCAGTCCATATCAGTCCAGAAGGAAGAAAACATTGCGTTCCTGTCATCGTCATCAAAATAAGAACATTCCTTTGTCTGTTTACATCTGTCCGTACACCCGCGGGGTCCTAAAGACCTTTTAGGACGCTCATTTGTAAACTTCCATCCTTCCGAGCATCGTTTTGTTCCATTATATTCTTCTCCCAACATTCGCATCTGTTTGTTCGTATTCTTTTTCCATGATTGCGGTTTAGGTATTTTGTTTCGTCTTTTTCTTTTTCCATCCCTCCGTGGACTGTCGCTCCCGCTACCAGATGAACTCTGATTATCATATACATTGACACCAGATGTCCGGTATGTATGGTCTGTAGCTGGTTGTTTGTCTTCATCTGGGGACCAGTCTGGATCATTATCACTATCATCCGGTATGGAATCTGCACTACTACATGTATATAGACGCTCTTCGTCCTCCAGGCAAGCTAAATTCGCGTTATCAACTAGCTCGTTAGCTAGTGTTATTGTTTTACCCTGAATTAAATATCGAACTGGAATAGCTGGTGGTGGCTGATATGGCACTGTGTCGGGATGCTCAGGCGAATCGCTCACATGTGCCATGTGTCCAAGTAGCGTGGAGTGCTCAGGGTCATCGGTGCGAACTACCTCTTCACATACTTGCTCTCCATCCGGGAATACAGTTATTATGGTATCTACTTGACGGTCGAGTGTCCAGGTAGGTTCTGATTTTTCATTTGATTCTGCCATACATTTGTCACTACACGATGCACTGGCAGACGGGGTTTGTTGACGGGACATTTCCACAAGCCGCTTCCCTCTGAATAGTTGGAAGTCAGCATTAACAGCCATTCTTGCAGTTCGGGTGGAATTTCCACTCCAATTGGGAATAGTCGTCTCCTCGTCTTTCCACCACAATGTAGCGAAGGGTTGTTTGGCTGAATATAGAATAATAGATTGTCTCTATGAAGGAAAAACTCTGTCTCGAAAAGTCCCCACGTTCCCTGGAGGCAATTTGTCTGAGAACCGGCTGTATCGGCACTATCCTGGTATCAGATCGACTGCGCTTCCATTGGGATGCCATATAATCCTGCGGGAGAGAACAAAATAACACATTTCAGTTTACCTGAATGCATTGCTGTTTATGGAAATGGGGACATATGTATAGCTATAGCAAATGAAAGCCAGTTCAGGGTGTTCGCATGCAATTCAAGTGTTGTAAGTGCATCGAATTTATTTATGAAAGGCATTTAGCCACAAGACTGATCGCGAATTACATACATTTATCCAGAAAAGGAATTTGTTTTATTTGCAGAATAGTATTATTTTTTTTCAGTAAAACGATGAATTAAATATATTTGATTCAAAGGGACTAGAGGACTTTGTGGTGAGTACATGTGAAAATTAGAATAAATATCAAGCAGTACCATCGAAAAATCATGATAAAATATATAGATTTCATTCATATTTCCATTAATAAATGTCAACAATAACTAGATATTGCCTGTCGACATCTATGTTATGTGAACAAAACAGTGTCTGTTCACCACACTGTTAGCCTGCAGTACAATTACGTAACAATTACAATTACGTAACACTGATTTCAGCCTGCGATATTTCATGACTGGAGTATTTTAATAGATAATAAGAACAAAGTCTATCTGATTTACCTTGTTCTTTTCGATAATACTTGGTTTGATACTATGTATATGTTTTCACGAGTAACTACCACGATATCATCTAGACCCTTTAACTCTTCTTACATGTTTGTAATTTTTAAGATATATGATATACAGTTGCAAATGCCAACAGTTATACATCACAGTCACAAACCAGTGTCCAGGTAAAGAACGGTTAATCGTTTATTTAAGTAATGAGTCCTAAATGAATGTCGTATGAGTGTGTGCTATTGGGGGATACGGCGATGTGGTTGTTCGGGGTTCAATAAATGTACCCCGAAAGACCACATTGCCGTATATCCCCCAATAACACACACATAAAACACACCCACGACATTCATATCTTATATTTATTTATTCCCATAATATATGAGTGAATTATTATTTAGTTTCCGAATAATGGCCGATAATTTAAGATTAGCCAACTTATCACATAAAATAAGCCAAATAACAGATTTCAGAACATGTCGCGGCAATATCATGATGATACAAATATCTGTATTCCGATGTAATTCGGCTGAATTTTGAAAGCACGTCCAATTATTCTTACCGCGTTTAGTACATTGATCAGTTCAGATTATATCAGCAGAGTGTTGCTGTTACACAGTGTAACACACACGGGCACTCTACATTATACGTATGTAACTCCCGTTGCCCAAAATCAGTTGACCAACCACACAACAGTATTTAATGTATCGCAGATGGGCTATGTAAATATAATTATTGCAATGACAGAAATACGTGACATAACAAATATTTCTTAAATAACAGTAAACGTTATGAGATTAGCAATGTCTCATATCTGTTATCTGACGTTAAATTGAATGACCAATGCCCTGTTTGGCTACAATAACTGACGTGTCGCTCATCATGATAAGTGCTAAAATGTCGTATGTGTATACTTGACTGCGTGCATTGGGCAAACCTTAATTCTAAAATATCGTACCCCGTTCTGGAAGGAAGAAACCAATGTCACTTACCTCAAATTCCACACAGCGCTATTGGGTAAGGTGACTAGTTGTTCATTTGAAATGGGCGTGACAATTAGTCAGCCAAATAAATCAATTTAGGGGTGATTTGACGACATTTGTTTGCGGGCATCCATGTCGAATAAAATGCCTACTTCAAACAACTCGATATCGAACTATAGTTTCAAGAAAATGAATTACTGTGGCTTCCAGAATGACACATGAGCCATACAACTTACCAATTTGACAGAAGTTTTCTTTAAAAACCAATAAATGTTGACAAAAGTCGCTATGTGGACGTATCAGCTACTCAAACTTTTCGCGGTCATAAACTCTTTAATTCTAAAATGTCGTATGTATCGATACGATGTTTTAGAATCGAAAGTTCCGCCAATAGTTATTCGACGTTTTGGCACGTGGCCAAAAATCTCATTTCTAATTGGTTGATCCGGCTGGCAACAACAGAGTCCGTGTAATCGAGCCTGTAGATTCCGATAAAGCAAACATCGTTTTCGCGCCAAAACGCGTATACGACCTTTTAGAATTACACCGACGTTATGTAACGTCACAGTGACGCGTCATGGGCGTTGAACGTCAACGCATTGAGTCAATGGCTAATCACCAGAAGCAGGACAACAAACTTGAGTTTGATAGTTAATTTATGAGTGTTTATAATTTCTCAAATATATCACATGCAGGTTTTGGTACATGGTACTATGTCTTTAAATTAACAGAACTTGATTTCCGACAGATATCCCTTTTCTTGTCGCCAAAATACACCGAAAATATACCTGAGGCATAGAGTTCCATGAAAAACAAAATGGCGGACATCGACCCCATATGGGAACCCTGAGGGGGGATATGGATTCCATATGGGACGGGCTACAAAGATGACGACCCGATGTCTCCTGATATGCCTCTACCAACGGAGCGTCCACATTGGTCGATCCAACCAGGTGACATGATAAATCAAAATATGATGCTGGACATTTGCAAAATGAGGTCCGCAGTGGGTGAATTTAGTGACGATACCCACACAGCGGGCTAACAACGTAAACAAATTCATCATCTAGGAACATCATTATGCATGGCCTCATCTGCTGTGGGAGACATAGGCACATATTTAAGTTCCCAGATGGTGATGTGCACCCACTGGCCACCTCGATTATTGATTGTGTCGTTTGCCAATTTGGGGATACAGAGAAACTAAAGTAATAAAGGAAAAGAAACTTTCTAATTTGGTGATGCTAGCCCACTGTGCAGGATAGCGTCACTAAATTCACCTTTTGCGGTCCTCATTCTGCGAATGTCCAGTACCATATTTTGAGGCCTGACCATTCCGATCGTGATATTGTCATTTGGCGAAATGTTAATTTGTTCACGCACATACATCTGTAATGAACCAGCCTGAAAACCCGCACATTATCTGCTTACAAAGAACTTGTTTTAGGTAGATAATCTGCTTAGAATCGCCTCATTTTGAGTCGATTATAAGCAGAAAATGAGCATTTTAGTCACATTTTTTTTATCGACTCATAGTGAGGCAATTCTAAGCAGTTTATGTGTGGACAATGACACAGATAAGCCAACACACGACTGTTCAGGTTTACGCTCTTTAACATGTGTTTCCACTGTGGCCCGCGCCATGAAACGATTATAGGCCGATTATGTGCGTATTTGCGAGAGGATCGTGAATACATCGTACTCGGTCAGTTCCTCCTGGCGTATCGTATATGACTACGACTGCTGAATAACAATTACCAAGTCGTAATCATTTTATTGCAGGTATTGTTATCGAACAGAATATTTGGAACGATGAGACAGAAGACATTGTACGTGCATCATTTAACCACACCAAAGAGTTCTATGGCTGTTCTGTTGATGACGAATATCGATTAGTGGAGACTTCCAGCCCATTAAACTCCTCCCAAGCAGGTATGTGTAACAGTTCAATCAGATGATTTCGAACCAAATTATGGAAGCGTGAGGTGCATACCATATAGACAATCGTTGTTTTCTATGTCTGCACGAAGTGCGTATACACAATATGTTGCAGACACAATTACCAGGGAGTTCACGGAGGCTTAGTTCCCGTAATGTTAAATCATTGAGTCATGATAATTCTACACATTGTATCCTGATGTATAACTAACGTATCGGTCAAATACGACGGATCGTTTAGGAATAACAAGATGGCCTTCACGCTGCCTGGTTAAAATTTGAAACGACCCGACATAAAAGCAATACGATATTTATATTCCCGATCAGGTGATTCTCTTTCAACAATAATGATTCTACAAAATACGCCGACGTAACAATAGGTTAATCGGATAAATAGACAGAACACAACGCGCATCTTAATTCGAGACTCTTTTATCGAATGAGTTGCGGATGGCGCAATGATATATTTCGCGAGAGCGGAGCTTGAGCGAAATATAACTTAGCGCCGTCCGCAACGAGTTCGATAAAAGATTCGAGATTATGATGCAAGTTGTGTTCTGTATTTATTGTACACCGTTCAGTCAGATAAGTTAAATCCATGAATGTCACGTTCATTGTTACTATAGCTACCTTGATTGTGATTTAAGATCGTCTGAATGTCGTGTTATTTTGTATTTTAGTGATCGGTTTATTGGGAACTGTATATCCTGGGTAATGTTATATTTCATTGTGCCAGTTATTTGTATTACATTGTACAGTTTATTGAATTCTGAATGTCGGGTTATTTATATTACAGTGTACAGTTTATTGAAGTCTGAATGTCGGGTTATTTATATTACAGTGAACAGTTTTTTGCAGTCGAAATATCGGGTTTTTATTTGTATTTCAGTGTGCAGCCTATTGGAGTCTGAATGTCGGGTCATTGTGGCTTTTGTTGGTTGCGATACATCTCGGTATCTGGACTCTCAATCGAGATATATGAAGTTCCCACTATTTCTCTTCACGAACGAGACCTGTCGCCTGCACCCTCTCGGTGACCAGACATTTAGTTTATTATCTACATACTTCACGCTGGGACACATTGCCTCGGCGATATTCGAGCACAACAAATGGACGGATGTTGCTCTGCTTTACGACAACACAACAGGTAGGTTCCACTGCAATGCATGTATGATCGCAGTATCAGAGGCGAAATCGACTAAAGCGATGATGGTGAGGAGGCTTAACTCTTTCATGACGGGAGCTTCGCTGGTGCAGCATTAAATATCATGTACCAGTGCATTGCCATGTATATGCGAGGCTCCCTATCTGGCTTACTCAGTCAAGGTAAATATAGGCCATGCGATGTATTCTCTTATATATATGAGGCTCCCATAGGGAGCCTCACATATATAAAAGAATGCATTGGCACAGGGTTTTCGAAAAGTCCAGCAAGCTCCAGTCATGGATTAAATAGTATATTCTTCATCCCTCGTCTTACCTTCAATTTCTATACTAAATGGATTCTCCCATTCAGTTATAACAGTATACACTGGAATGGTCTATTATTCATCTGGAGGGCTGTTCAGGAATGAGTCCTATTTATTGGAGGGAAATGTTCAGATAAGTTGAACAAACAGGTCGTTTGTTCAACTTATTATCTGAACATTTCCGATGGGTTAACTACTCGTCAATGAGTATTTAGTATATAAAGGGTTAAATGGACATGACTCAATCCAGCTTCTACATTTTGTTTACGTAATTTGGCAGTAGGTATACGATAGGTTAACAATTACACGAAATATTGATATACTGGATTTCATATGCTCTGAAAATACTGTCCACAGCCATTTTCCATGTGTTTAAATTTTTCATTAATTAATTTTAAAAAGCTCTTTATTTATACCATATCAGGAATAGACTAACACGCGGAACGCTCTTTTCTGTACCATGTCTTGCAAATGCTGTTTTTACCACAAACGATACAAACGCACTTTATTTTGCACGATCAGAAAATGATTAACGCAGAACGATATTTAATTTCTCATAAGCAAAATGTTCCAATGTTTTAGAGATACATCCCGATGATATATAATGAAATAGCTATATCGTTGCACCAACATGCTGATGAATAGATCATTGTTATATTGTTTCAGATTCGTTAGAACGACAACAGTTCATTATAGCCGTGTCCAAGAAATACATACGCACACTGCCACTCGGAGTGGAACATGGTAGCAGCGATGACCACAAGGCGGTTATACATCAACTGTTAGGACGGGTTGTTGTATCACAAATGCACCAAATCGTAGTCTGCGCCAGACAAGAGAACCAAAACAGAATTCTCGAGGCGGTAAGTCAACCCAGGTTAATAGCAATCTCATAGTATGTTTCAAGATATAAGTTCTATTGCAATAAAAGGTCGGCCGACCACAGCGTCTCCCGAAAACGTGGCAAGTCGATGCCGCTTTGTTAAAGGAATTAAACAAAATGTCGAAAAGGGTTAATAACTCCGTAAACAATTTTTTATTTCCATCATCTATATACATGTTGCATATCTCCAATATGTGGGTAACAATACTCTGAAGTTTCAATATCTACGATCAAAACTGTAGGAGGAGTTGTTTACACCATGAAGGTACCCTCATACAGACAATTATAAAAAATGTTGAAATTTTCTAAGTCGAAAAGGGTTAATAACTCCGTAAAAAAAAAATATTTCCATCATATATATACATGTTGCATATCTCCAATATGTGGGTAACAATACTCTGAAGTTTCAATATCTACGATCAAAACTGTAGGAGGAGTTGTTTACACCATGAAGGTACCCTCATACAGACAATTATAAAAAATGTTGAAATTTTCTAAGTCGAAAAGGGTTAATAACTCTGTCAACAAATTTGTTTTCCCTCATCTATATACATGTTGCACATCTTCAATATATGGGCAATAATATTCTGAAGTTTCAAATCTCTAGGATGAAAACTGTAGGAGGAGTTGATTACACCATGAAGGTACCCTCATACTGAACATTATAAAACATGTCGAAAAGGATTAATAACAATATTCTGAAGTTTCAAATCTGCGATGAAATCTGTAGGAGGAGATGATTACACCGTGAAGGTACTCAAAAGTGTGACGGACGGACGTCCGGACGGACGAACGGACGGATGGAGCCCGTTTCTATTGTCCCCCAAAAATAAAAATTTTGGGGGACAATAACACCTCAATTGGACAGTAGCAAACTTTCACATAAATATAAAACATACCGTAATATGAATTAAACCATAACCAAACTCAGTCAAAATTTATGTTCTGAACTCAATCATAAGTTATTCATATAAGTATTATACAATGAAATTTATTATCTTCTGTCATTCAATAGAAGTCGGCTACTTACTCGCCTATTGGTGCGAAACAACTAATGCGAATATTTTCGTTCATAGTTCGAGTGACCTCTTTTGTCCACAGTAATGGGCTATATAGAGATGGACGCGAGTCATTGTCAGACCACATCCGTGTTGGTGTGACTATGTAAATTCATGGCATGCGTTGTTGTTTTTTCTCCGGTCATATTGATTTTATATTGGACTGCGTGTGTCTGATGACTGTTTGTATGTGTATGTTCAAATATTTGGAACAAACCATCGGAGCGTTCTCATTTGTAAATAGTGTATATGCGTTTTACCATGTACCATGCATATAGTCTGATAATAAAGAATTACTACTACTACTTTTTCACACACAGGCGGCATCCAGAGGTATGTTGTCCTCAAATTATTTCTGGGTATTCATTGTGGACGAACTGGATGATCAATACGTCAACACAACCCTCGGGAAGGACGGGAATGTCGTGGTGGTTCGGCGTAGTTCGAGGAGTAATGAGAACACTGACCCATTGTGTGGTCACCGGGACCATTCAGACGAAGTCGGGGATCAAACCCAGGACCACACGGTATGTACGTCTGTAAATGTGAACGTGTGATGGTCGATCTGGGATTGAACCCAGGATCACACGTTATGCACGTCTGTAAATGTGAACGTAAGATATTAGATCTCCAACAGGGGAGACTCGAATCAATTTAATTTAATTAATTTCTTTTAATCGGTATGTAGATATTACAGACAAGACATCAAAATATTCAATTATGACGTATAATAACAATAAATTTCACACGAGGAATACATGATGATTGGATTTGTGGCAAGATTCAGATCGGGTAACGATTTCAGGTACGGGTTGGGAAGTTATATGTTCAGGGATGTAGATATTTAAAAAAAATAGGGGTGGATACATGGAATATCTGTTTTATAGCCTCAAGTGGAATAGCCGACAATATCCTGGACTTTCCTTATGGAAGTTGACAGATTCCTAATTGTCTTGTTATTTCTAGTCTTGGATAGTTTTGAGAGTTTGTGGCCATTCGGTCTTCTATAGAAATATGGTTTCAAATAGGTCGAACTGAGTTCCTTTATTTCTCGATTAGCCATACTGCACCAATACTATAATGTATAGGCTCTCTATTGAGTTTATAGAAACTATTGACACATACTGGATGGTTGTAAGATCTTAACCCCCTCCGAACACTATACAACACTGCACACATTGGATGGTGTGTCGCCACACTGGTATCGGAGTGAATGCAAACTGGTATGACAATACTGTTCATGAAGTTGCTGAACATGAGACGGTTACGGTCTTGCGGTACGGTCAGAACTATAAAGGAAAATACACAAGACATCGCGCTGAAAATAAGGTCATACCCCAATGTCAAGATCAACATGATGTTTCAACATACCAGTCTTAAATCGCGCACAAGGTTTAGCCAGTAAAATCATTCTAAAACACCTTGAAATATTCCTGGTAAAATTATTCCAGAGGATATCCAGAATTTAAGGTGTTAATATACAAAACATGTACATGTAATGTCAGATGCTCTTTTTCAGCTCTCTGATATAATGTTAGATGTAGTTAATGTTATTGCCGTCGCCACGCAGACCAATGACACGAGCAATAACTGGGCAGGTGGGGGAGCTACCATGTGCTCTGACAGGACACACCCGGAATCTCCTCATGGAAGAACGATAGCCAACCAGATTCGAAAGGTCTGTGTTTCAGCCTTTGAAGGCCTTTATGTACGTTTATGTCTCGATATATATATATATGGCTTCAGTGGTGTCATAACACATCAAAAGTAGCATTAAAGTAATTATAAATCGTTTAAAGATCCAAGCTCCGATATGACACTAAATAATTAAGAATGTATTGAGCCTCCGTTCTGCTTACCAAGAAACAGAAAGGGTGACAAAACTACTTGCAACACAATCACTCTCATCACAGGCATCGCGAAAATCCACAAAATCATCCATAAGTAATGGATCGAAAACGAAAAAAGATAATAATTAATAACGCTCTTTATTATCTTCCTCTTTTGTGAGGCGGATGCATGGACACTCTTTAAAAGAGGCGATCATTCGAATTTATGCTTGGTTGAATAATTCTAATTTTGTTAAAATGCCATGTTTCGAAAGCCAATATATGGACACTAAAACATCATATTGATGTGTTCAATCTAATTATTCGCTGGCATATAACATGTACAGACTGTTGTTTTATGGCGTCAAAATGGAGAGGGCATCTTTAAGAGGAAAACCCCGATTACAGGTTTGGTTTTACTGTCGAATTTTACAACGGCTATCGTTACAAAATTCACACTATGGGTACCTCATTCTGCTTGGGCCTCATCTACTCTGGAAAATATTTTTCAAATTAAAGTTTTTTTTTAGTTTCTTTAGAAACTTCTTTGGAAAGATTTTTTTCTTTTTTTTTCTTTCAAAAAAGTAGTTTAGATTCTCTATATCGCCAAATTGGCATAAGTTTAGTTCTCTATGTCGCCAAATTGGCAGAAAACACAATGCATAATCGAGGTGCCCAATGGGTGCATATCACCATCTTCACTATCCGCAAATATTTATGTCTCCCACAGCAGATGAGGCCATGCAAAATGAGGTCGCCGGGGAAGTAAGTATGTATAGAAGTAGGAAGGTACTCCGCATTCGTGAACTAAGTATATAAGAAGTAGGGAGGTCCCCTGAATTCTAGAACTAAGTATATATAGAAGTAGGGAGGTCCCATGTATTCGTGTGCGGGGTAGCGTCACTAATTTCACCATCTTGAGGACCTCATAATGTAAATGTCCAGCACCATAATTATGTTGAGACTTGAGTAGCATCATGCGCGTCACATTTCTTCTTTGTTCAGGTTGACTTTCAAGGTCTCTCAAGTCACATCAAGTTCAGCACGGACAATCGACTGGGCGGCATTTCGTATGAGATCTGCAGTACGTACGGGAGTTCAAAAACCGAGTTGTATTTCACTGGAAAATGGAACAGTAAGGACGGCCTAAAACTATATGATGATCATATGTTCAAAAACACTTTCAAAGACTTCCGCGGTCAACATCTACTCATAGCCGCTAAGAAAGTAAGTAAAACACACACAGACACACTTAAAATAAACAAGTCCCACCGACATATTACATTATATCTGAAGAATCGTGAGTCCGATTGTCGGGACAGTTTTCAGTATATTATAACATATACTGTGACAAATAGTGCCGTTGTGAGGATAGAAGACTCAATCAATTAACCTTTTGTATACCAAATGGATTCACACAGACAGTTAAAAGTGTACATCGGAATGGTTAATTGTACATTTGGAGGGATGTGCAGGTTATACTAGCAGACAGCAGATAACTAAAAGTACAGAAGGAGCCCTATTGTTATAGCTGGAAAAGTTTAGATAATAAGTTCAACAAAAATGACTATGGGATAACAACTCATCAATGATGCTTTAGTATAGAATGGGTTAAACTTATTATCTGAACATTTTATATGGGATAACTACTCATCAATGATGCTTTAGTATAGAAAGGGTTAAACTTATTATCTGAACATTTCCTATTTGATAACTACTTATCAATGGTGCTTTAGTATAGAAAGGGTTGAACTTATTATCTGAACATTTTCCTATTTGATAACTACTTATCAATGATGCTTTAGTATAGAAAGGGTTGAACTTATTACCTGAACATTTCCTATTTGATAACTACTTATCAATGATGCTTTAGTATAGAAAGGGTTGAACTTTTTAACTGAACATTTCCTATGGGATAACTAATCATCAATGATGCTTTAGTATAGAAAGGGTTGAACTTATTACCTGAACATTTCCTATTTGATAACTACTTATCAATGATGCTTTAGTATAGAAAGGGTTGAACTTATTATCTGAACATTTCCTATGGGATAACTACTCGCCAATGATGCTTTAGTATATAAAGGGTTAAACTTAGTATCTGAACATTTCCTATGGGATAACTACTCATCAATGATGCTTTAGTATAGAAAGGGTTGAACTTATTATCTGAACATTTCATATTGTATAACAACTCATTAATGATGCTTTAGTATAGAAAGGGTTAAACTTATTATCTGAACATTTCCTATGGGATAACTACTCATCATGATGATTTAGTATAGAAAGGTTTCAACTTATTATCTGAACATTTCCTATGGGATAACTACTCATCATGATGATTTAGTATAGAAAGGTTTCAACTTATTATCTGGAAATTTCCTATGGGATAACTACTCATCAATGATACTTTAGTATAGAAAGGGTTGAACTTGTTATCTGAACATTTCCTATTTGATAACTACTCATCAATGATGCTTTAGTATAGAAAGGATAAATCTTATTATCTGAACATTTCTTATGGGATAACTACTCATCAATGATGCTTTAGTATATAAAGGGTTAAACTTATTATCTGAACATTTCATATGGGATAACTACTCATCAATGATGCTTTATTATATAAAGGGTTGAACTTATTATCTGAACATTTCCTATGGGATAACAACTCATCAATGATGCTTTAGCATAGAAAGGGTTGAACTTCTTATCTGAACATTTCCTATGGTATAACAACTTATCAATGATGCTTTAGTATAGAAAGGTTAAACTTATTATCTGAACATTTCCTATGGGATAACTACTCATCAATGATGCTTTAGTATAGAACGGGTTAAACTTATTACCTGAACATTTCCTATGTTATAACAACTCACCAATGATGCTTTAGTATAGAAAGGGTTAAACTTATTATCTGAACATTTCCTTTGGGATAATACTCATCAATGATGCTTTAGTATAGAAAGGGTTAAACTTATTATCTGAACATTTTCTATGGTATAACAACTCGTCAATGATGCTTTAGTATAGAAAGGGTTGAACTTCTTATGTGAACATTTCCTATGGTATAAAAATTCACCACTGATGCTTTAGTATAGAAAGGTTAAACTTAGTATCTGAACATTGCATATGGTATAACTACTCATCAATGATGCTTTAGTATAGAAAGGGTTGAACTTATTATCTGAACATTTCCTATGGGATAACAACTCATCAATGATGTTTTAGTATAGAAGGGTTGAACTATAAAAAGGGTTAAACTTATTATCTGAACATTTTCTATGGGATAACTACTAATCAATGATGCTTTAGTATAGAAAGGGTTAAACATATTATCTGAACTTTTCCTATGTTATAACTCATCAATGATGCTTTAGTATAGAAAGGTTTCAACTTATTATCTGAACATTTCCTATGGGATAACTACTCATCAATGATGCTTTAGTATAGAAGTGGTTAAACTTATTATCCGAACATTTCCTATGGGATAACTACTCATTAATGATGCTTTAGTATAGAAAGGGTTAAACTTATTATCTGAACATTTCCTATGCTATAGCAACTCATCAATGATGCTTTAGTATAGAAAGGGTTAAACTTATTATCTGAACATTTCCTATGGGATAACTACTCATCAATGATGCTTTAGTATTGAAAGGGTTAAACTTATTATCTGAACATTTCCTATGGTATAACAACTCATCAATGATGCTTTAGGATAGAA
The DNA here is from genome assembly GCA_032622095.1 of Siphonodentalium dalli. Lineage (NCBI taxonomy): Eukaryota > Metazoa > Mollusca > Scaphopoda > Gadilida > Siphonodentaliidae > Siphonodentalium > Siphonodentalium dalli. The sequence continues at coordinate 32,550,142 of CP136065.1, forward strand.
AGGGTCGAACTTCTTATCTGAACATTTCCTATGGTATAACAACTCATCAATGATGCTTTAGTATAGAAAGGTTAAACTTATTATCTGAACATTTCCTATGGTATAACTACTCATCAATGATGCTTTAGTATAGAAAGGGTTAACCTTCCTATGGCTGGAGTTTCCTGAAATTTTGCGAAAATCCTTTGCCAATGCATTTTCTTATATATGCGAGTCGTCCATAGGGCGTCTCACATATATGCGAGAATGCATTGGCCGAATAATATTTACCTTGACTCAGTGAACCCAGTAATGTTGACTCTTTCCGCCCAATGGGTGTTCATTCAAGCATGTAGCCACTTACCATACCATACAAGGGGGTGGCAGTAAGACAGTCTAGCCTGACTATGCCACCCCCTCGACTATACAATATAATATTTGTCAAATGTATTATGCATTAATATGTGTATATTGAAATAAAATATCCTATCCTTATAAGATATGTTGGCCACATATAAGAGATTATGTTTCCGAAGTTTCATCGCATTCTAATTGCCACATCTGAAGATATCCCCAAAATATCGGAGGGGAACTTACTATTTTAGGTGTCTAGTTTGTTACCAATACACCCCTTGAATACACCCCTTTTAAAAAGGTGGAAGCTGTTTTACATATGTCTAGCCGTGCGTGCGTTTATACATTTGAAACTTAATGGGGTTCTTTACATTGGTGTAGATCTGTATACAGATCTATGTAAAGTCACGTGTCGCGGATTACTGTAATCACAACATGATTACTGATAGTGAACGCGCGCTCATCAGTACTCTGGTAATATTAACAATTCACTATGAGTCGTGTCAGTTTAGGCCAGACACAAAAATGAATCAACACACCAAAGTGATTTGATCTGTCCCGCGTCAGCATCAGTCGAGTCTAATAGAAGCAGGAGATGGTGGGCCCGGTCGTGGGCTAATGCCACAGAAAGAGAGCGCACCGGATTTTCGGACAATTGTCTCAATGCTCGTTGTATTCCATATGAAATACATGGGTTGAGATGACAAAGAAATAATAAGCACATTAGCCAAGCCCGGGTAACAAGTAATCAAATCAGATTTGCCTGTCGTAATGCCTGGGTGTTGACCGTGACTTATAACGGTGCTCACATGAACGAATATACAGTTTTCTTTCTGTGTGCATTTCTATATCAACCCGTTTACACTAGTATGCGTGTAGAACTGTATACAGATTTACAGCAATGTAAAGATACACTAAGTGGTCAAGGGAGGAGCCTAAGACAAAGAGAGTTTAACAGTATGACAAAAGAATACCAACTAACTCAGGAGTTAGGTGGTCGTTATTTCGTTTTAAGTGATCTTAACTGTCAAACAGAACATAGGAAAGACCACTTAAGGCTCCGATGTCCGATGTCCGCTCAGGTCATAACATAAAATTTGATATGGACATATTACTCTGAATGGTAAACAATACAGGAACATACTTATGTCTGTTCAGTTATGTATAGCCTCGGACTTTAATAATACACGTAATTCTCATACCTCTGCTTCACAATATTATTGTTTCTCAATACATAAATTTAATAATATTGTAACTATAAGAAATGACAATGCATCTGAGCAACAACCAACTGATATTAACCACCCCAACCCCGCACCAATAAGTTGAGAATTAGAAACTGCCGAGCAATACTTACTCCACTGTCCAATATTAGAGCCTGACAAAGTCCGTTGTTTAGCTAATCTAAATGCGAACTTGGCTGTCAAAATATTACTGTATGGGTCCATAGATATATATCTTATACCAAAATTGCCGACATATTCATCGCCGTACAAACGTTCATCGGCGATACCAAACGATTTAACTGACATAATATGGATATGAAATGTAAGGCGTGAACCAAAAGCCTAAATAAAATTGTGCTCTCGTACACTCATGCCAGAGATGTGATTGTGTGTGCACATGTGTGTGGGGGGGGGGGGGCGTGCAGTAGTTTGCCACGGGATAGGTTGCGGGTGCTTGTGGAACAGGACATTCATCATTGAGACGCAGTCAAACCATGATGTAATATATATATACCAAGGAAATGGCCGCATATAAGCCTTTGGCTTGCTGCCAATTCCTTTTCTCTAATGTTGAATTGTTATTGTCATTATATTATGCCTTATATGTGCTAGTTCTTGAGAATAAAATATTGTTTACACTAAAAGACAGCATTGTTGTAAGCGACCTATTGCCCGGGATATATCAGCAAGCTGACGTCATAGCTGGACCGCGGAGAGAACTGTATCATGTGTAATACAACACTATTTCCCCTTGGTGGCTTCTTTTGGGCAGCAAGAAGGACTATATATGACATCGGCCGCATATACAGTATTGTCCTGCTTGCTGTTCAAAAGACACCACATCGGGGACATAGTTCTCGCTATTACGACCCATGCAAGGCAGGTAATAAGTCAATGTTGTACATAGAACCATGTTTTTGCATGTAACATTGAAGCGCGTTTCTTCTAGCTATTTCCCGATATCGTAAAATGAACAACGAATTCAACAGATACTAATTCGAAATCTTAAATAGCTACCTGTGATATCCCTTCACTACACCACAGTGTTATTCAGTGGCATGGGCGCTCGTGCATATATGTATCGATCTTTGTCCCTGCCAAGTGGCAGGTTACGCTCGAAGCCAGAGAATTATATACTAATATTCGAGCGCGTCAATTATATATGGTACTTCCACGCATTTTTCTTGTTGCTTTAATCATATTGACAAAAGACTCTGTGATTGTATATGCCGTATTTATGCACGGGCTTACTTCACAGGTCCCCTGGTGCGATACCACCCCTACAAGTATATATACTATATATACTTGTAGGGGTGGTATCGCACCAGGGGACCTGTGGATTACTTTGGTAATGGGATAAATTATTGGAAGAAAAACACATTACCAGCAAGCAATTCATAATACAGTACATTGAAGTTTCATATCGCTATTGTAACCCTCCAATGTATTCCATTAGTGAAGTCACCGTGACGTTAGAATACATGCAACCGTTCGCAATGTGTGGAAGTTGCTATACGGTCAACGTTTGGGTGGGATGCCCAACTTCTAAGTGCTCCTATTTGAACCAGAACGAATTTCCAAAGTACCATATAGGGAATTTAATTCGCACCCTCTCGGCTGGAATTTTCTAAATGGTACATCAAGCTTTCCAACTGCTGGAAATTTTCAACCTAAAGGCTGCTATAATTTGACCTTTTCCAATTAATTCTTTCAGTCCAAAGATTTGACACAAGGTAGGAAATTGTTCGACTGTGATTTAAAACACTAAAATCGGTCAATTATATACTATAGCCTTGGTCTGATGATTGCTTAAACGGACCTGGCTCGTTCCAACCTCTAAATTATGCATACATATATTGGTAACTTGTACATGTATCTCAAAATGTACAGACGCGGAAGAATTCCGAACAAACTCGTCGATATATCGCTGAAAATGCGAGTTTTGTTTCTTAAATTGTTCATTTGTGCCTGTTCAATTTTTAAAGAAGCGGTTGCGTGAAGTTCCACATGTAGATCATGAGAAGAAAGTCTCGAGCTGCCGTCACTCTGAAACCTTTAAGGTATTACATAATTTTGATGATTAAATTGAATAGAAATCAGTGCGTGAAGATTTAAAATAATTTCATGTTACAATAACGCAATAAACCTTTCCCGAACAGACTGGACAGTCGCGCATTATTCTGTGCGCAACATATGTAAGTTCCTTCTCTTAATGAACCGTACATTAAACGAGACATGTTCCTAATTACTCATATAATTATACTGAGCCCCCCCCCCCCCCCGAGCCCCCACCATCATGACCAAGTTCTGACCAAATTGTCGGACGAGGACTACTCCCTTTAGTTACTCGCTGTAATAGTTGGGGACGATTCTCCCCCATAATTAGTCATTTTTTCCACAATTTTTCTGTTGAAAATTATCAAACAGGCGCATGCGTTGTGATCATATCGGCGGACCGATCTCCTTCCAATCACAAATATGTACCTTTATGTTATAAAATATTTTGCATTGTCATATATCATCGTGTTTAATGTAATGCGTGAGCTGTATATTATGTATGTTGTATACTGTGTTGGGAGAAGACCGGCCCAACGTTACGTTTTGTATTTCTTAACACTGTATGTTATACAGTTTATAAGAATAAACAATTCAATTCGATTCCACTATTTCAATGAATACGCATGCGACAACAATACGCCTTGTAACTGAGTCGCGGTCATATTGGATCCATCCAGCCCCGTGTCGTGTTTAGTGCTACATGTCAAATTCTGGTGTAGCATTCCATATATGGAGCTTTTGAATATATTATGGAAAGCTACTCTAGAACTTTGACCTTTTGCACTGAAAAAAACACGGAACGGGCATGTGTGGATACAACATGGCTGGGACTCGGTGAAAAGGCGTATGACCCGGGCCGGATTATCTTTTTGGAAATTGTATTTTTATGACTTAAATGCGTCTTGCTGTGGCATACATGTACATTGCCTGGATATATGATTCTAATCGGATGTCCGAGATAAGATTATATTGACCAACGTCTGTCATGTTCTACTGGGTTAATTATTGGTTGTCTTATTGGCTTGATAGTGGACGTCCGCCCCCACCCCTGGAGGATGTCGGGGATTGAGGCCATCCCTGTGCCTACCTGACTGAACTGCTAATCACGTTAACGACTGTGCAGCTGGGTAATGTGTGAGAAAATTGAGTGAGTGAACTGTGTATGACTATGTATTGTGTGTAATTGACTTGGAGTTGTAAATATGCTTCGCTGGAGTAAAGTTGTGTCATATGTCAACTGTATAACTGTAGAATAGTAAACTGTTGGGTATGTGTATTTTACAATTAGTTTGTCGTTCGTGTCCCATCCCATACGACTTGTCTGGAAAAGTTTCCAGCATTTTAACATACCCTTTATTTGCATCTTTTTGTTTTCAGTCTGAACCATTTATCATCATGGGTTCACCGTATAGTGGCTTCTGTATTGATCTTCTCAATGAATTGGCTCGGAAGTTCAAATTTAAGTGAGTGCATACATGTACAGCTATGTCTATGATTTAAATTATCGTAAAGGCTAAATCAAAAACTTTAAACTATTTGAAAATGTAACTCTATTTAGTCCTTCATTACGCTCAAATTCACCCCAGAAATCGACATACAAAAGAGGCAGTTTAAATCATTTGTTTTTATTTTGGTAAGCATAAGGCGCCAACCAAGAAAACCCCTTAACCCTTTACCCAACATAAGGGCCCTGTGCCAATGCATTCTCTTATATATGCGAGTCGACCATAGGTCGCCTCGCATATATAAGAGAATGCATTGGCTTAATACATTAAAAATTATAAAATTGTTAAAGAATGTAAGAAAAAATGGTAAAAAGTGTTAAAAACAGATTTTTTTTAGGCCACTGCATTCTCTTATATATGCGAGGCGACCTATGGTCGACTCGCATATATAAGAGAATGCATTGGCACAGGGCATAACTGTAACCATCACAATGTGGTCAATGAGCCGGTTCCAATGATATCCATATTTGTATGGTTTTATTGAGACAGACCCAATATATTTTAGGCTGTTGAAGCTTTATTTGGCCGGTTTTGGCCGGTTTGTTGGGTAAAGGGTTAACTCTTTGGTTTAGTATTCTTCCGATGTGTTTTCACCCTGTTTCCCAATTTTCCTACATACGTCTAATCTAACAAGAAACATTCTTTATTGCTCATATATGATATCATTTTAAAGTTCCACTTTAGTGTCAACGTCACCTATCCAATGGTACACCTCGTTTCAATTTACCCCTGTGTACCTATTTCCAGCGACAAAGGTCCAACCATTGTGGGTATACCATTAATTATTTAATTATAATTGTTTCGTTGTGCCCCTTTAAGTCGTCTGGTGTCAACGACACCTGTCCCAATGTGAAATTGTGAATCAATTTTCAACGACCAGATTCCAACTATTTTGGGTACATAATTATTTATTTTGTTACATTAATTACTAGTGGCCTTTAAGGGTCAGACGCACGTTTTGCCAAACTTTCCTGGTATTTCAAAATGTATTTTCTCTAAATCTATCAGAATCTATCAGGCATATCTTTGTGAAATTTTGTACAAGAGATTATTGTGGTACCATATATAAGAACCATTGGACATTTGGTTATTATAATCTCATTTACTTTACTTTTATGGCATGAAAAATCTTTAAAATTTCACTGTGTTCAGGTACCGAGAACTACTGTAAAACAGATTTTTTTCGAAAGTGAATTTCATATATATTGAATATTTGAATATTTGTTTATTATAGTGACATTGTGTTACATATATAAATGCGTATACACACACAACAATAATCGACAATTACACCCGGCCCATAGGGCCTATAAGTCACTCTATTTCAAAATAAATATAATTATAATATATAATATATAATATACATGATATCATATCTGAAGATCATGAGAGGAGACTTAATTTTTCTTGATTCATGAAATTAAATGATTATTTTCATTCAGAAAGACAACTACCATAAATATTTTTTTATTATTGAGAATTTTCATGCCATCTTTGTTGGTCATTGAAAAATTGGGCTCAGTTGAGTTCTGGGTCATGGGTTCATAACCAAGTGAAATCTGACCACCATATCTCTTAACACTGTGGCCTAATTTATGTTGATTGCTCCCTGCTTGAGTGGACAGCACCACATTTGAACATTTGTTTTCATTGGGCTGGCATATTTGTGACTGCTTTATTCTTCATTATAATACTTGGGGTATGATGCTATAATATGCAATTAAAAAGCTAACTCAACATTATGATACAAATGAAGCCTCCTCTCATGGAGTCAAGACAATAAGCTATTTGATGGTTGACATTTTGTTTGAATTTATAAATTTTTCTGGCAGTTCTCGGTACCTAAAGGGACAGAAACGGAACAAATATTTTCAACCTCTCAAATGTATTAAAATCCATTATTGTTATTGTCTCTTTATAATTGCTCTGATTCTATATATAATGAAAATTATCATATGTAAAATTCAAGATTGTTCACCAGATAGATCCAGAGAAATTCTTTGTTGAAATTCACTTGCCATTTCTGGCTGGATTTACTGTGATTTATGCAAAACGTGCGTCTCCCCCTTAAGACATCTCATATCAACGGCACCTATTTCACGACACTCCCGGGTCAATTAACCCATGTGTAAAAATGTTCAGCTCCGATGGTCCAGTCGTTTGGTCGCCCATAGGCCGCCAGACAAACAAACAAACACAAATGAGTTTTATTAGTAAAAATAAATGAATATGTGTTTTGTTCTGACAAGCGGGCAGTTGGTATATATAAACAGAGAGAGAGAGAATGGATATATATGGATTTAGAAATTTGTCTTGTAACCCAGTTTCTTGCCAACTTGGGGGCAAGTGTGATATAGAAAACTACATCACATATTCACACGTACTCCCAAGTGGGTGCAATTGTCCCTGCAGTGGACATAGCCATGAAAAAGAAATAGTCCCAGACAAATAAAGACTCTTTGGTGTTTTGAATGGCGATTACATTTAATGACACAACTTTTCAAACTATTCATTCATTATAGTTTGTTGGAAAAAATATTGGAAGCCATAGTATTTTGAGAATTTAAACAGACGACAAACCGGAAGTCAAAGGTCACCTGGCACTATTTCCTGTTATGCAATGAACGTTAAATGTCGAATGTAGTTAAATGTAGAATGGGTTTATTGAATGGAATTAGGGTATAATCGAACGGTGGATCTGTCAGAAATTTTGATTAGCGTAGCGTCAATTCCGATGGTGTGCATGTATTTTCCAAAATATGAAACTTTTTAAAGGAGAAAGCAGGTGTCATATATATAACCCCGAGAGCTTTCCGATGAATGGCAACAAGCCATATTTCCGACTAAATCCTGAAAAGTTACCCATAATTCTGCTGTGGTTAAAGGAGTCGATTATATGCACCACGGAGTCGTACCTACTTCCGAATCATCAGACGCGTTTGCTTCGATTGAAGTTCTCTATTCTGACATGTAATAACATTTCATCCACGCTTACAGCTACACGATCGTCCCGCCACCAGACGACATGTTCGGCGCACCAAATAGCGACGGAGTCACGTGGAACGGAATGGTCGGAATGGTTGTCAGAGGGGTGAGCTCATTGCACGAAACATTTTCATCTTAATCACTTGACTCAGTTCTCAAATTATACATTAGAACTGTATATTCGTTGACGGCAGCGAGGAATGTTTAGATGCCATTATACCCAATTAATCGATTCAAATATTAAGTTCAACGTAAAGCATTAGTTCGATTGTTGAATAGTTTAGCTGGGCATCACTAAAATTCACGAATCAATGTAAATCAAGTATATATCCATCCACACGTTCTCAAGTATAGAAGGATTACCTGCTACCAAGACTGCGATTTCCTGGGCCCCAGTTGTACAGTTAACGGAGAAATTCCATAATAATGTTCATGCCACGCACTAACCCAAATAAAGGCTTTCTTTCGCCACTATCACGGGATCAAAATGGGTTCAAAAAAATATCAACAGCCATCAGTTTTCCCATTTTGCCCTTGGTATTATCGTGTCTGAATTATTAAAGATGTTCAGTCCGATTTGACGCCATAAAACCATCACCAGTACGTTTTAACCCTTCCATGACTGGAGCTTCCTAAAAAATGGCGAAAACCCTGTGCGAATGCATTATCTTATATATGCGAGTCTCCCATAGGGAGCCTAGCATATATAAGAAAATGCATTGGCCTATATAACAATATTTACCTTGACCTTGTAAGCCAGCGCGTTCTCTTATATATGGGAGACTCGCATAAGAGAATGTACTGGCTCGGGATCTTTAATGCTACACCAGTGCATATATCGACTTTAAAAAGAGGAGGTTTCAACGCGTTTTGAATGTTTGCCAGCCCAGGAAAACCGTGCACCTTAGAAGCTGAACGTAGAATGAGCACTAAAAAATCTTCGTTTGCGTTCAAGCACTCTTTGGAACAACCTAGAAACCCTTGCTGAATCTGTTCAATAGCAATCAACGTTTATCACGCGTGAACCACTGTCCCCAATCATCCAGATATGCCCCATTGATTTAACCCACATCGATCTAATACTGTCCATTAACACCATTATCTCCAAATAATTCTTCGTTGAACTTCAATAAAGTAATTTATCAAAAACTTTTGTATTCGTTTTCGACGTATTATTGATGGATGATTTTGTGGATTTTCGTGATGCCAGTATTTTTCATTTTCTTTTGCCCCGCAAGTGGATCGACACTTGGTTAAGGACTGCGAACATCCCATTTCAGCACTACCTCAATTGTTCCATAATCTATATATCGGCATACACACATGTCCTGTTAAGATTTCGCATAGGCTTTGGTTTATGTAAGATTATATACATGCATATATAAACGTGTATAATCATATATATAATATATATGTATGGGGGCAGTATGCATGCATATATATGTCGTGAATATACGCATTCTTATTTGCACTAAAATGTGTTCGTGTTTGTCTCTTATATAGCCAAATTCCTGAAACAGTTATGTTCTCAATTTTATTTTTAATGAATATATATATATACTCTTCGTTATATGGAGGAATAAAGATATATATTAAAGGAAAGATTAACATAAATCATGCCATGTTCAACTTGCAATTTAATGAAAATCAAACAAGGTTAAACGTGTATTTCCAGGATGTTACGATCGCAGTTGGACCTTTTACGATCACCGCAATACGCGAGACTGTAATTGATTTCACCCGGCCATACATCGAAGATGGCATCGGTATCCTGACCTTGACCTCGGATGAAAATTCGGGGAAAATGTTCAAGATGTTCCAACCGTTCGGGAAGGAGGTCTGGGGATGCATCGTCGGCGCCGTAATCGTCGTCGGGTCGACGCTGTTTGCTGTGGCACGAATCAGTCCATACACTCATTTCAATAGAAATAAACCAGAATCTACACACGATGAAATCAGCTTGAGGGAAAATCTCTGGCTTGTTTATGGCTCATACATGGAACAGGGTGAGCTGATTACAGGCCTGAGTTTAGTGTGCCTGTCATTTGCAGAATGAGGTCCCCAGAGGGTTAATTTAGTGATGCTACCCCGAATAGCGGGCTAGAATCACCAAACTCACCCCCTGGGGACCTCATTCTGCTTACACCTCAGCAGAATGAGGTTCCCAGAGGGTGAATTTTGTGATGCTAGCCCGCTATGCGGGGTAGCATCACTAAATTCACCCTCTGGGAACCTCATTCTGCAAATGACAGACACGCAATTTCAAGGCTAGCGGGCTAGCATAACGAAATTCAACCTATGTGGGCCTAATCTGCTATTGGCGATATAGACTCAGAGCGAATTTCCAAGTGGTGAACATTGTGCTGACGTGTACGCATTTGAAACCTCGATTACACAATGTGTCGTCTGCAAATTTGGGGATATAGAGAAACTAAACTAAAATAGAAATAGATGTGAAGTTTTTATAGAAATTTGATAATAAAGAAACTATCCAGAGAAGATGAGGCCTAAGAATGACAGGTACCTTATTGTCAAGCCTGTCTGCATATTGTTATATTGTTAAGAACTTGGCTATTTTGTTTTCAAAGAACGAACACCTACCATTAAAACACCAAAATTAACCCAGTACACTCATGTATTTAAAGCCAGTTTAAAACTAGAAAATAAACTCGTCATTTAACTAGTTAAGTTCTTTAGTTTTCAGATGAATTTACATGTGAATAATTCTGAAAAAATTTACTTCTTTCTGTTCAGTTTTTATATACAATTCTATTTTCCTCATTATCCAGATAGTTATATCTAGACGATAGAATAAACCGACGATAAAGTGTGCTATATAGGGGAATGTGATAGAACTTCCTTCTCAAACGTTCTTAGCATCAATCAATTTTCAATTCGTTTAATCTTGTTGACCCATAATACATAGGTATTAAGACAACATATAATACATTTTATGTACATGACTTACATAATAGATATACAAATGATATACATTATAATATATGAAAAGTATTTACAATTTATAAATAATATACCTGTTTGCCATAGCTGCTGACGCTATATACTATGGTGCCATATATGACTGATCCACACAAAGTGCATAGACACCCTCAATTATATTACCAGCGAGGTAATATAATTAAGTGTATGTATCCATTCTGGTTTAGTCGCTTGCACATGTTATTTCGTGTTAGGTTCGTAGGAATACAGTGTTATTTACTATCGTTTTCGGTATCTACCCAAGCTTATCCGAATTTATAAGTTTACGATTGATTATTTTAATAAAGTCGCACAATTTCCGTATGTCTGTTGAATTGTTCTGGTTAAGTATTTCACTCATTGTGATAGTATTTTGTTTTTTGTTAGTAAATCGCAACAGACCGGGGTCACTGGCTAGCAATTACGAGGGGACCTTAATCCAGAATGAATGCGTCACTTATTCTTGATTTTTTACAGGGAGCGCTAGTTCATAACATGTATTTACGCATTTCACAGGTGGAGAACCGAGACCGACAGCCATATCTAGCAGAATAATCTTAGGATTTTGGTGGCTCTTCACTATTTTAATGGCGTCAACTTACACCGCGAACCTGGCAGCTTTCTTGACTGTGTCCATATCGGAGATGCCCATCAACAGCTTGATGGAGCTGGCGAATCAGAACGAGATCAAACCACTCGCAAAATCTGGGTCCAACCTGTACACTCTACTTGGAGTAAGTGTAATGAACGTCTTTATCTGAGAAACCGCATACTCCCAACCCGATTCGTGGCATCTCCACGCAAGTGGAGGCCTCTCAGTATTCCACACAAGCCTCTCGTGTGGGTTTTGGCTAACCAACGCAGGGGAGGGGTCAAGTTTTCCTAATATGTCCATTCTGATAGATTGTGTGCAACTTCTGGGCATAAAAAGTCGAAATTTTCCTAGGACAAATTTCGCATAATGAACTACATGTACTACTGGTAAGAATTACGAATAGCTCATAGTAGTCGCACAATACTACTAATAAGAATTACGAATAGCTAATATTAGTCGCATAATGTATAACTACCGAAAAGAATTACGAAAAGCTACTGTTATATAAATGTTTTCGGACGCTCCAATTTTTTATCTCGCAGAATTGATGACTATATACCAGTCCGTTTGTGAGAAACTAGTGCCAATCAAACTGCTTGTCACTCGTGGTAATGTGATATGGTTCTGTTTGTCGTGATTATTGTGTACTTAATTATGTTGTTATCAGGTTTTAGCCAGTGTTTGGCTCGATGATTTCATGCAAAACATGCTTGGCTTCTCGAAAATCGTAACTATGGATATGATAAAACGATAACTGATAGAAATAACACCAATATTGGTGACGTAGTACACTATTCGTAATTCTTATCAGTAGTAGTTCATGTGCGAAAGGTGTTCCTTGAAGTTCTGGGTGCAGAATATCTCACATCAAAATTAAACAAAACAGATTTTCCCTGCGAGTTCACGCTATGTTCTGCTTTACATGCAAGTCACATTGCTCATGGCGAATTTTTTTTACCCTGTGCCAATGCATTCTCTTATATATGCGAGTCGACCATAGGTCGCCTCGCATATATAAGAGAATGCATTGGCCTAACATTTTTTTTACAATTTTAATATTTTTTTCTTGTATTCTTTAACAATTTTATAATTTCACCCATACAGATCCAACATCATAGCAGACGACAAAACATGAGCAGACGACACTCTTCTATATGCTTCTATATATGTGTGGGGCTCCCTGCAGGGTAATGGATGTTTTTTGTTTTATGTCCTAAAAATTGTAAGAAACATTTGTTTTAAAAAAATGATAAAAAATTGTTAGGCCAATGCATTCTCTTATATATGCGAGGCGACCTATGGTCGACTCGCATATATAAGAGAATGCATTGGCACAGGGTAAAAAAAATGATCCCACTAACTGATACATGCAAACGTATTGATCTATTGCGTCAAGCCTTGTTTCATTGTTACAATATGAAATGCATAAATTTGCATTAAGGAGGTTTCGCAAAACTCACGGATATAGTTACGACTACGCTTAGGGCACTACATGTATGTAATCAAGTTATGGCAATGTACCATTACGAACACATCAGAATGGGGTTCTTGGGTTGGAAGAAAAAATGATCTATCATTACCTGGGATGTGGGCATGGAGAAATCTCGCCATCGGGGCCAGTTATTTTGTCCAGAAACTCGACAAGACTCGTGTCCTCGGTGAGATTTTTCCATGCCACATGCCAGGTCATGATGGATAATATTAATCTTTCCAATATGGTCAATTGTGCAATAAACTAATTGATTGTTTGCGTGTGCCTCTTCCAGCGAGCAAAGAGTTCCACTTACCAGACCGTCTTTAAGCAAATGGACGATGACTTGAATTTAAAATCTAACGAGGAAGCGATACGACTGGTTCGGAACACAGGCGGGAAATATGCGTTCATGACTGATCGAACGCAGCTGGAATATATCATGCAGCAGAACTGTGATGAGTTCTCCCTGGCCGAAGAAACGTTCAACACGGCAGGACTAGGATTGGTGCTCCCCGAGAACGCACCATTCAAAGCAGCATTTGATTATAAGTGAGTGGTTCATATATCCATATGAAAGGCACGGGCGCGTTCGTTGCAGAAATATTCATATTTGCTCAAATCGCCATCAACAGAAGGAATATTAAAATATATATAGTTTTGATCATATGTGACCCGCCATATCAAATCCAGTCGTAAGTCGGGATTTTTTTTTACCCTGTGCCAATGCATTCTCTTATATATGCGAGTCGACCATATGTCGCCTCGCATATATACGAGAATGCATTGGCCTAACAATTTTTTACAATTTTAATAATTGTTTTTTGTATTCTTTAACAATTTTATAATTTCACCCATACAGAGCCCCAGACAAACATGAGCAGACTACACTCTTATATATGCTTCTATATATGTGTGGGGCTCCCTGCAGGGTAATGGATGTTTTTTATTTTATGTCCTAAAAATTGTAAGAAACATTTATTTAAAAAAAATGATAAAAAATTGTTAGGCCAATGCATTCTCTTATATATGCGAGGCGACCTATAGTCGACTCGCATATATAAGAGAATGCATTGGCACAGGGTAAAACAATCCCGACTTACGACTGGATTTGATATGGCGGGTCACATATGCCTCTTATGGCGTGTATTTTCAAGGATATCTGGCCCTACCGTTTGAGGTGATGGACAAAATGTGATTAAAACATACTCGGTATTTGCGTATTTTGATGGATTAAATGCACATACAAAAAATATTACATATAACCAACTACATAATCGTTGCCTATATACACATACAATATATGCCTAATATGATCTTGATGGTGTTACTATGGTTTTCTTGTCTGTGCGGATCCTGCATATATAGCGATGATTGTGGGCCATGGTGATCAGTGATCTAGTTATGACGTTGGTGGGTTCTACTGATTCAGTTCGATCTTGACAGGTGCAGTCGAGTTATCTATGATTGCGGTGGGTCCTGCTGATTTAACTCCATGATTGGGTGGTTCCTACTAATTTAGTTATGGTGCTGGTGAGTCCTTCGGATTAAGCTATGATGTTGATGGATCGTACTGATTAAGCTGTGGTTCTGTTGGATCTTAATATAGCTATGATGTCGGTGGATCCTACTGATTAAGCTGTGGTGTTGTTGGATCTTAATTTAGCTATGATGTAGGTGGATGCTACTTATTTAGCTATGGTGTTGGTGGATCCTACTGATTAAGCTGTGGTGTTGTTGGATCCTAATTTAGCTATGATGTTGGTGGATCATACTTATATAGCCATGATGTAGGTGGATGCTACTTATATAGCTATGATGTTGGTGGATCATACTTATATAGATATGATGTTGGTGGATCATACTCATATAGCTACGGTGTCGGTGAATCATACTTATATAGCTACGGTGTCGGTGAATCATACTTATATAGCTATGGTGTTGGTGGATCATACTTATATAGCTACGGTGTTGGTGGATCATACTTATATAGCTACGGTGTCGGTGGGTCATACTTATATAACTATGGTGTTGGTGGATCATACTTATATAGCTACGGTGTTGGTGAATCATACTTATATAGCTACGGTGTCGGTGGATCATACTTATATAGCTATGATGTTGGTGGATCATACTTATATAGCTATGATGTTGGTGGATCATACTTATATAGCTATGGTGTTGGTGGATCATACTTATATAGCTACGGTGTTGGTGGATCAAACTTATATAGCTATGGTGTTGGTGGATCATACTTATATAGCTATGGTGTCGGTGGATCATACTTATATAGCTACGGTGTTGGTGGATCAAACTTATATAGCTATGGTGTTGGTGGATCATACTTATATAGCTATGGTGTTGGTGGATCATACTTATATAGCTACGGTGTTGGTGGATCATACTTATATAGCTATGGTGTCGGTGGATCATACTTATATAGCTATGATGTTGGTGGATCATACTTATATAGCTATGGTGTCGGTGGATCATAATTATATAGCTACGGTGTTGGTGGGTCATACTTATATAGCTATGGTGTTGGTGGATCATACTTATATAGCTATGGTGTTGGTGGATCATAATTATATAGCTATGGTGTCGGTGGATCATACTTATATAGCTACGGTGTTGGTGGATCATACTTATATAGCTACGGTGTTGGTGGATCATACTTATATAGCTACGGTGTTGGTGGATCATACTTATATAGCTACGGTGTTGGTGGATCATACTTATATAGCTATGGTGTTGGTGGATCATACTTATATAGCTATGGTGTTGGTGGATCATACTTATATAGCTACGGTGTTGGTGGATCATACTTATATAGCTATGGTGTCGATGGGTCATACTTATATAGCTATGGTGTCGGTGGATCATAATTATATAGCTACGGTGTTGGTGGGTCATACTTATATAGCTATGGTGTCGGTGGGTCATACTTATATAGCTATGGTGTTGGTGGATCATACTTATATAGCTACGGTGTTGGTGGATCATAATTATATAGCTACGGTGTTGGTGGGTCATACTTATATAGCTATGGTGTCGGTGGGTCATACTTATATAGCTATGGTGTTGGTGGATCATACTTATATAGCTACGGTATTGGTGGATCATACTTATATAGCTATGGTGTTGGTGGGTCATACTTATATAGCTATGGTGTCGGTGGATCATACTTATATAGCTACGGTGTTGGTGGATCATAATAATATAGCTACGGTGTTGGTGGATCATACTTATATAGCTATGGTGTTGGTGGATCATACTCATATAGCTATGGTGTTGGTGGATCATAATTATATAGCTATGGTGTTGGTGGATCATAATTATATAGCTACGGTGTTGGTGGATCATAATTATATAGCTATGGTGTTGGTGGATCATACTCATATAGCTATGGTGTTGGTGGATCATAATTATATAGCTACGGTGTTGGTGGATCATAATTATATAGCTACGGTGTTGGTGGATCATACTTATATAGCTATGGTGTTGGTGGATCATACTCATATAGCTATGGTGTTGGTGGATCATAATTATATAGCTACGGTGTTGGTGGATCATACTTATATAGCTATGGTGTTGGTGGATCATACTCATATAGCTATGGTGTTGGTGGATCATAATTATATAGCTACGGTGTTGGTGGATCATAATTATATAGCCACGGCGTTGGTGGGTCATACTTATTTAGCTATGGTGTTTGTGGATCATACTTATATAGCTATGGTGTCGGTGGATCATAATTATATAGCTACGGTGTTGGTGGGTCATACTTATATAGCTATGGTGTCGGTGGGTCATACTTATATAGCTATGGTGTTGGTGGGTCATACTTATATAGCTATGGTGTTGGTGGATCATACTTATATAGCTACGGTATTGGTGGATCATAATTATATAGCTACGGTGTTGGTGGGTCATACTTATATAGCTATGGTGTTGGTGGATCATACTCATATAGCTATGATGTTGGTGGATCATACTTATATAGCTATGGTGTTGGTGGATCATACTTATATAGCTATGGTGTTGGTGGATCATACGTATATAGCTACGGTATTGGTGGGTCATACTTATATAGCTATGATGTTGGTGGATCATACTTATATAGCTATGGTGTTGGTGGATCATACTTATATAGCTACGGTGTTGGTGGATCATACTTATATAGCTACGGTGTCGGTGGATCATACTTATATAGCTATGATGTTGGTGGATCATACTTATATAGCTACGGTGTCGGTGGATCATACTTATATAGCTACGGTGTCGGTGGATCATACTTATATAGCTACGGTGTTGGTGGATCATACTTATATAGCTACGGTGTCGGTGGATCATACTTATATAGCTACGGTATTGTTGGGTCATACTTATATAGCTATGGTGTTGGTGGGTCATACTTATATAGCTATGGTGTTGGTGGGTCATACTTATATAGCTACGGTGTCGGTGGATCATACTCCTATAGCTATGGTGTTGGTGGATCATACTCATATAGCTACGGTGTTGGTGGATCATACTCATATAGCTATGGTGTCGGTGGGTCATACTTATATAGCTATGGTGTCGGTGGATCATACTTATATAGCTATGGTGTCGGTGGGTCATACTCATATAGCTATGGTGTCGGTGGGTCATACTTATATAGCTATGGTGTCGGTGGATCATACTTATATAGCTATGGTGTCGGTGGGTCATACTTATATAGCTATGGTGTTGGTGGGTCATACTTATATAGCTATGGTGTCGGTGGGTCATACTTATATAGCTATGGTGTTGGTGGATCATACTCATATAGCTATGGTGTTGGTGGGTCATACTTATATAGCTATGGTGTCGGTGGGTCATACTTATATAGCTATGGTGTTGGTGGGTCATACTTATATAGCTATGGTGTCGGTGGATTATACTTATATAGCTATGGTGTTGGTGGATCATACTTATATAGCTATGGTGTCGGTGGGTCATACTTATATAGCTCTGGTGTCGGTGGATCATACTTATATAGCTATGGTGTCGGTGGGTCATACTCATATAGCTATGGTGTCGGTGGGTCATACTTATATAGCTATGGTGTCGGTGGATCATACTTATATAGCTATGGTGTCGGTGGGTCATACTTATATAGCTATGGTGTCGGTGGGTCATACTCATATAGCTATGGTGTTGGTGGGTCATACTTATATAGCTATGGTGTTGGTGGATCATACTTATATAGCTACGGTGTCGGTGGATCATACTTATATAGCTATGGTGTCGGTGGATCATACTCATATAGCTACGGTGTCGGTGGGTCATACTTATATAGCTATGGTGTCGGTGGGTCATACTCATATAGCTATGGTGTTGGTGGGTCATACTTATATAGCTATGGTGTTGGTGGATCATACTTATATAGCTACGGTGTCGGTGGATCATACTTATATAGCTATGGTGTTGGTGGGTCATACTTATATAGCTACGGTGTCGGTGGATAATACTTATATAGCTACGGTGTTGGTGGGTCATACTTATATAGCTATGGTGTTGGTGGGTCATACTTATATAGCTATGGTGTTGGTGGGTCATACTTATATAGCTATGGTGTTGGTGGATCATACTTATATAGCTACGGTGTTGGTGGATCAAACTTATATAGCTATGGTGTTGGTGGATCATACTTATATAGCTATGTTGTCGGTGGATCATACTTATATAGCTATGGTGTTGGTGGATCATAATTATATAGCTACGGTGTTGGTGGATCATACTTATATAGCTATGGTGTTGGTGGATCATACTCATATAGCTATGGTGTCGGTGGATCATACTTATTTAGCTACGGTGTTGGTGGATCATACTTATTTAGCTACGGTGTTAGTGGATCCTATTGATTTAGCTATGATGTAGGTGGATGCTACATATTTAGCAATGATGTTGGATCCTACTAATTTAGCTATGATGTTAGATCCTACTGATCTGGCTATGGTGTAGGTGGATGCTACTACTTTAGCTATACTTTTGGTCGATCCTACTCATTTAGCTATGATGTTGGATCCTACTCATTTAGTTATGATGTTGGATCCTACTAATTTAGCTATGATGTTGGATCCTACTAATTTTGTTTTGTTGGATCCTACTAATTTAGCTATGATGTTGGATCCTACTAATTTAGTTATGTTGGATCCTACTAATTTAGCTATGATGTTGGATCCTACTAATTTAGTTATGATGTTGGATCCTACTAATTTAGCTATGTTGTTGTATCCTACTCATTTAGCTATGATGTTGGATCCTACTAATTTAGCTATGATGTTGGATCCTACTAATGTAGCTATGATGTTGGATCCTATTAATTTAGCTATGTTGTTGGATCCTACTCATTTAGCTATGATGTTGGATCCCACTAATTTAGTTATGATGTTGGATCCTACTATTTTAGCTATGGTGTTGGATCCTACTAATTTAGCTATGATGTTGGATCCCACTAATTTAGCTATGATCCAATCCTACAATAAAACAAACAATCTTTCTTGTAATTGATCCGATTTACTGAATACTGTACAGATTTCAATTTGAGATAAATATCGCCTCTGTCACCCTGCTTAATACTACATCAGAATGACCCACCAACATTATAGCAATAAAGCGAGACGTAGTCACCACAGTGAAGCCTATAATGACTATACGATCGTCCAATCGAATTGAAGAGAAGCTTGATATTTAAAGATGTCCTGCCAGATTTGACTCCGTAAAAACACCATGTGTATGTTTTCTATACCTGAAAATAATTAGTTCAGACCCATGGGAGCATTCATTGGTGGAGTTGATATCGATTTTGAAAAGAGGAAGTTTTGCCTGTCTGATAATGAGGGCGATTGCAAGTATTTTTCATTTTCTTTTGCCTGTTAAGCGGAAAATTGGCTTAGACGTTTATTCTGTGTCAAATTGGACCGTGTATCTTTAAGGACATATATGTCTATATATGTAATTGTATGTTTGATTTCCATATATGGGCATACCTTGCCTGAAATAAACAATAATAATAATATAAGCAGCTAGTGTAACGGTGGCACTATGCTGTGGATATACCTGGAAAATGACAATAATATTTATTTAAAGATGTATTGATGGTTCCAGGGTTATAATTTTGTTAATCTTTCAATTACAAAATGATATTATTTGGTGTATCATGGGTCTAGTTTATATGTCATAATTGGTTTTCAACATTTTCTCAGCAGAACGAAGCAGAGCATGACGTTAAACTAGATGTTTTATGTTGTTGCTGTTGTTGTTGTAACTGGGGGTCTGGAATCCTGAATGTATCTTTAAGAGCTCGTAACACTTCTAGCATTGACAACTATTATATCTCGTGATATCTTCTTTGTCAATATTGTAGCATAATGAAGATGCAGGAATCAGGACTGATCAATAAATGGCGGAAGAAATGGTGGCAGACTTCTGATAACTGTTCAGTGTCCGACAGGATGGGTACTGCACACACGTTAGGACTCCAGAGCTTGGCTGGTCCATTCCTGGTGTACGCGGGCGTGTCCGTGCTCGCTATCCTCACCCTGGCGACTGAAATAATCTTCAAACTATTTATGTTACCACGGAAACGAGATCTGTCGAATTCATCGCAGATGAATGGTTCTACTGTCGAGCAATAGAATCGGTTGTCAACCAGCTTCAAGCAGGAGACTCACACTGGCGATATGACTGTGATGGAGAATGTGCTTATATTGAAAACATGGAAAATAGTTTGTCACTGTTTCTACAGACAACCAGAACTGTTTGAATTACAGCTATCATTAAATCGTTCAACTTTGGATGTAAAATAGTTCGATAAATATTAATAATAATAATGTATAGCATTTGTAAAGCACCTTTCCCATGAGGCCCAAGGCGCTCAATTTATTACAGTTATTACCCCGATGAGCCTAAGTAATCAGTAACCATATACTGCTCCCCGGGGACAGGGGGAGCTACAGCCGAGAGTATGCCGGGATACCATATGGCTAGTGTACTGACAAGATCTTTCACTGCTCATTATCAGGTACCCGTATAACGCATGGGTTGTGCAAAGCAGACACAGTACGAGCCACCTTGCTCAAGACACAACTTTGCGCGAGATTCAAACAGTGTACAATCCAACAATTGCACATCGCTCAAAGGGGCCAAGCCACTGTTGTGTGAAAACTCACAACAGACCACCAGTCGGCTCGCTTTGTTGACAATGAAGACAAGTCCAACGCGCCACTGCACCACGGGGCTCCTCAAATATTACGTCAAATACAGGGGGCGGGGGGGGGGGGGATGAAAAAAAAATTCCGGCACGTATGCCGGGGTGGGTGGGTGGTCAAAGCCACCAACAAGCAATTTTTTCCACAACTAAAATAAAAAATTCCTGCTTGTTTTTTTAGGGGGGGGGGGGTGTCAAAAAATGGTCGGAAAAACTGCCGAAGACGGACACAAAATTGGCGGTGGGCGTGGGTGGGTACAAAAAATGTTCGAAAGGGAAAAAATGCCATACGTGCCTGACTTTATTTTCCGACCCCCCCCCTGTCAAATACAGACATAATATAGTCACACCTCATCTATAATATTCAATACTTTACTTTTAAACATACCTTATTTTAAATTATGTACATTCTGTAAATCTATCTCCCCCCTCTCTCTCTCTCTCTCTCTCTCTCTCTATCTCTCTCTCTCTCTCTCTCTCTCTCCCTCCCCGCTCTCTCTCTGTCTCTCTCTCGGTCTCTCTCTCTCTCACTCTCTCGGTGGTCGGGTATAACGTGAAGGGTCTATAATTTGGTGTGTTCGTTGAAAGTTATTCCGGTTCAAAACGCTTCTTTTGCAGCTATACATTCATACCTGTACGATGTGGAACAATTTTTATTTCTCGATTAACTTTCACTTGGAAATCTCTAAAAAAAATGCTTGAAATAACTAATATTAAAGTTGTGGTCAGCCAATTTACAGTATAGTTCTAGTCTTTGTGCATTATAGAGTGTGATATTATGGAAAAAGTGCATACTGCTTTCATATTCATTTTAATCATATCCGCATCTACATTTTGTGGTACCGGCTGGTATCGGCTGGTAATCGGCTGGTATCGGTTGGTATCGCAAAATTATCATATATCCAAGCGGAGATCACTGCAAGAGTTTCGTATCATACAATGGAATATACTACATTTTCCTGATTCAAAATATTTAGATGGCTTTCTGGTGGGATCTATCATATTTAGGTTCTCCTTGAAATCTATAAAGTTCTCAGCTGCCGTTATTTACTAGGGTAGTTTGGTCCATGAGGTTACAGCG
This sequence comes from Siphonodentalium dalli, assembly GCA_032622095.1. NCBI lineage: Eukaryota > Metazoa > Mollusca > Scaphopoda > Gadilida > Siphonodentaliidae > Siphonodentalium > Siphonodentalium dalli. The sequence continues at coordinate 32,572,611 of CP136065.1, forward strand.
AAAGGGAAGAGAGAGAGAGATGTGTTTATTCCTCCAAATATGGAGACCATTATGGTACAATATATATATATATATATATATACAAAAGTTAACTGAAGACATATATACACATGCAATATAATTTAACTTGAGAAGGCTCATTTGAATGTAGTTGTTTATTAACTTAGATAAGCTCGTCCACCAAAGTGCGGAAAGGCCGATCTAATTCTTTAAGTGATAATCAAAATAACGGGAGAACTGATGACTTCCCAGTCACCATACCTTAGACCGAAGAATAGATCATTAATCACTATAAATAAATTGTGGGAATAATATACTGCAAGACATATTTAGGTTCACCTTGAAATCTATAAAGTTCTCAGCGGCCGTTATTTACTATAGGGTAGTTTGATCCATGAGGTTACAGCGCAATTGAAGAATGATTGCTTGAAATATTCAACACGATTCGATGTGAACGCTTATTCAAACCAATCAGAGCACTTAGCCTCATAATCCGGGTCGGATCATGTTGAATATGAATTACCAAATAATATGTCATCGTTATAAAATTTATAAATTACGATGTGGTGGTTTATATGTGTAGATAAATTATCACCCCGATACTTATGAATTGAGGGTTTAATGAAACTCTATAAGTAGTAATGGGGGGCACTATGGCCCAGTACCCCCCAGTGGGGGGCACTATGGCCCAGTACCCCCCAGTGGGGGGCACTATGGCCCAGTACCCCCCAGTGGGGGGCACTATGGCCCAGTACCCCCCAGTGGGGGGCACTATGGCCCAGTATCGAATACTGGACCATAGATCGTCCAGTATTCGATACTGGGCCATAGTGCCCCCCACTGGGGGGTACTGGGCCATAGTGCCCCCCACTGGGGGGTACTGGGCCATAGTGCCCCCACTGGGGGGTACTGGGCCATAGTGCCCCCCCACTGGGGGGTACTGGGCCATAGTTCCCCCCTGAGGATAGATATTCCTGTCATTGATGTGATATTTCTGATCGGAAAAAATGAAAATGGACTTAGACATTTTTTCATTACTAATTTTAAAGTTTGTATAATTCTGACCAGAGATGACACATCGACACGAACAGAATCAATTGGTGGGGATCCTACAGTGAAAACGATTTTGTTGAAATTTATCATTTATTTTTCAAAAACAAGAACAAGAACAATGAACAATAATATATTATTATACATCAATAATATTAACAAAGAACAATAATTTATGTACAAAACAAGGTCTCAGATTTGAAGAAACTTAATTGAACATCCTACAACATCCTACAACATCCTACGCTGAATCAATAACAAAAGAGTCTATTTTGTGGAGTTGTTGACACATTCGTTGTTATCTGGTCGTCGTCTTCTTTGCGTTGTATGTATATCAGCCGTCGATGTCCTGGTGAAGTTTAATTCAACAGCAAATTTGCTTTTCTGTATAATCGACCATAGTGCTTTCCAAACCATCGAACTATTGTTCTGTCATTCTTGAAGAAATCCCGAGAATTGAATAATATTTTCATCCTCTTTCCTTTCATCATGTGGTGGAGTGCGAATATACAATATAATCCACACACATTTGTCGCACGATGTTGATATCGTGTTGTATTCATAGTCCATGCTGATGAGTTCCTTTTTATGAATGGTAACATATATCGTCTCGGTGGTGGTAGTCCAAATGAGTCGAAGTATACAGCTGATCTTCCCTTGAATAACATCAATGTCCAGTGTTCTCCTGGCTGATCCGATGAGTGCGTGTTCACAATATATGCTTGAATATGCTGTGGTTTCTTCTCTGGTAACAGATCTCTAGCACAAACATGTGTGTTAAGTTTACACAACCAGGAATTGTCCAGAATATATTGAAGTTCAGCTGTCTGCATCGTTGTAATTCTCTTTGACTCGCTGTGACCACATCAGAGTCCACTCTGCGTCGAATTTTTTGCGGTTGAGCTCCAAATTGTTTCTCAGATGATCATACATGATGAATGCTTCGAACTTCTCCTTGATGTGTGGGTTTAACCACATCAGCTTCGGGAACCATCTTTCCATAACATTGTATATGTCAATTTTAATCAGCGCTAAGTCGATAAACTGGTTTGTCCAATCATCAGTTGTAGAGAACAAACACAGAACATGTTCACGTTGACTAAGATGTTCTATTTTACATCCTTCACAGTTTGCTGACACTTCCTTGCGAATAAGTTCTTGTAGTTCTTCAATCATAGAGTTGTTGAGTGTGTCCAAGATCAGGCTCCATCTCGGAGCAAAGTTTTGTGAACGTTGGTATTCTTCATAGTAGTTCCATAGCTGTGTTGTGAGCTCCATCCTAATAGTCAGTAAGCACTTCTCTCAAAGCTGTGATCTCTATTTCACTGTCGAATTCAGCATACACCAAAACGTTGACGGCTGTAGTGAGAGCTGTCAAGAACTGAAGCTCCAAACGCAGGTTCCCTGTCTTTATAGGATGTAGATGTCCCTCGTCACTTCCTTGGTCCGGTGTCAAGTCGAAACCCCACAAACAATATCCATTCATATATTCTTTTAAATTAATGCCAATTGATTTGTTAACACCAAACATTCCTAAAGATTGATACAAAGATAAATATGATCTGAGACATTGTTTTGTTGCGAAGTTTGGTTCAAATGGACGGTTATGTATTGTATGACCGTCTTGACTAACTTCCAATTTATTCAAACTGAAATGTTTGAAGTGGAATGGATTGGTACCCAAATCTCCATTCATATCTTTATTTTCGACCAACGCAATAAAAAGTCTCTTTGGTAATTGTCCTTGAAATAAGTGGTCTTCAATTTTTGATCTAAGTCCAGTACTAATTGTGAAAGTTTTTATTTCTACTCGTCTGATAGGTAGTTTCATTTTTGACTGGGCAATTTCTTGATTTAATTTATTTGAGACCGCTGGAAAGAGACTAACTGTTCTGACATGGAACACTGCTGATTCGAAAACAATTTGTCCATCCTCGGAGCCAATGAGGCAAAATTTTGATGGTGATCTGTTTAATCTGATACGAATTTCAATTCCATTTGGTAAATATTTTTCTTGAAGAAACAGATCGGTGTGTAAGCGTCCGCATAGTTCAACAAATTTACTACCAGTGATCAAACTTTCTCTAGAAGTTAATCCAGCATTAGCACCACCTTTGGTGCTCTCTTCAAATTGTTCTGCTGTATCGCCATACCACATTTCTAAATTTGCTAATTGATTATCTTTATATTCTTGAGAGTATCCCAACAGATTTTCGAAATATGCTCGGTATGGGTAAGTGTCAGAATTCGAAGTTATCAATTTGTTGTTCAAGTAAACATCGATACTGCTGAACATGCTATGAAAGAAATTGTTAACAGGTGCTAATTCCGTAGCAGCTACCAAATTAGTTCCATCTTTTTTTGTAATTTTGAATTTCACATAAAGATAAGATTGATTAATATCTGTCCACTTTTCGGTTTGAGATGGTATGACAAACTCTATCGGAGCAGAATTATTCAGCGGTGCAATAGGATGATTTTCGATCCACTGCGATTCTGACATTGTAGCCACCGTTGGTGGAACATGTGTTATATCAAGTTCCGATTTATTGCATTCGCATGATCCATTTACCATTTGTGCCATGATTAATCAAAAATATCAAGAGCTCGACTGCTAGGATGATTTTTCGACTGACTTTTTCGGCGTTTGACAGCTGAATGATTCATTTTTGAAGTCGCTACTCTTTTTCTAGGTTTTTTTCTCGAGTTCAAAATTTGATTTTTAGCTTGTGTGCCAAAAGATTTTAAAGCTTTTTTACCTTCAGACATCAACGCTTCTTTCGGACTTTTACCTTGATTAATAATTTCATCTGCAACACCAAAAGTGTGTTTTTTCGCAAGTTGTAAAGCTGTCCGACCAAGCGGTTTTAGAAATGGTATAGCAGATCTCATAACTGATTTGAAAATTGAACCAATACCATTACCATATTGCCGTGGTACGCCTCTATACACGGGGAACATTGTTTTTAGAACTCCTCTCGTTTTCTGAAATGTAGCTTCACCAAAGACTTACCACCGATAAACTGAATTGATTTTCCTGTGTCGCCACTTATATTTACACTAATTTTGTCAAAGTATGACTTTGAAACTGGAACATAATGTAAATTTAAAAATTCATGTTTTACATGTAATCCGTCGATATCTCTTTTACTTCTGAAAGAAACAACTCGTAAAATTTGTACTTCAACATTTCCAACAAATGTGTAATCGGCAATATCAGAATAAACAAACATTAGATTATGACCAACATTCAAATCTACACCAAACGGAAATCTATTATTTGAATAAAAATCTTCAGAAGCGTTTTCAGTTTTGTAACCCAACTTGTGCAAAAGACATTGTGGTAATTCAATTCCTAGTTTTGTGTTACTTAAACTCTTGCGAATAATTTTCACACGTTTTGTACCTTTTGAGTACCCGATGTGAAATCCGTATTCGTTTTGCATTGCTTCTCCAAGTGTTTTATCAATTACATCTTGCATTGTATCAACTAAATCTGTCGCAGAGGTATACGAACCATTTTGTATCTGTATTTCAAGTGCATGAACGCCATCGGGTCTCTTAAATATCTTTTCTTCAAAACGATTTTGAAGAACAGACAGTAATATTGCATCAGTTGTAATCAAATTGAATTTACACGAATCCCCTGTAACATTGTATGTTTCTGAAGGTGTTATCAGTTCGGCTAATGCAACTTCCCATTTTTCTTTATCAATTTGAACTGGTTTTGGTAATTGTACAGTAAAACAACATTGAGTATTGTTTGGATACATTACCATCGAACTGTCGCTCGGAATTGTAATGTAGAAAGGATTCATACTTTCAAAATTTCTGCCGACTGATTTTTCAAATATTTCAAACGCGGTGTTGGTAAAATGTACCCCAAAGAACTACTGAGTAAAATTAACCACAGTTCGTTATTTTCACTTTGTAAACTTAAATGAACAATTGCTGTAGCGATTATACCAACAATTATAATAATTTGTGTAAAATATGTTACTTGATTTTTTGCAATTTTTTCTCCACAGATTTGAAATTGTGATGGAGCATCGAGACCAACTGAACCATTTTGAGACATGTTAAAAGTTTTATACCAAATTTGTGGCAGGTATCCAACTGTCAAATTTTTTAGGATAACCAGCCCAATGAACTTTAATTTCTCTAACTGATTTACCAGCAACTTTTCTTGAACGTTTACCAACAACTGATTCAATTTCGTAAACTTTATTATCTTTTATATGTTGAATTTCTTTACCATAAAATGATCCTGCGATGTTTTCACCATCTAAATCTACTAATTTGTAAGTTAATGGTGTACTTTTACAAACTCTACTAATTTTGAAAATTTCTTTTGTCCAATTTGGAAGATATCCTTTATCAAAAGTTCTCTTTGTTTTATTTATTCTAACAAAATCTCCAACTTTCAACATCTTATCTTTTTTCGTTTTTAACTTTCCATAAAGATTTCTGGAAACTTCAATTTCATTTTCTCGAGTTACTAAAACTGGTGCCATCTTAATACTTCTATGAAAACTTTTGTTGTAAGAATTCACAAAATCGTGCAAAACATCAACGTATTTCAAAGTTTGATTATGTGTAAAATATTTCCACATCTTTGTTTTCAATGTCCGTTGAAAACGTTCAACTATACTTGCTTTTGTCTCTGGATTCTCTGTTGTGAAAAAATGAATTTTCTTAGATTTCAAAAATTGTAAAAATAATTTATTTTTGAATTCTGAACCTTTGTCAGATTGAAATGAAGCTGGTTTTCGTTTTGATGATTTTAGAATTTTCTGAAATGTTTTAACTAAAGTTTTACCAGTTTTATCTTTAATTTTTTCAACCCATGCAAATTTTGAGAACACATCAATAACACAAAGTAAATATCTGTAATTGTCATTGTGCTTTTGCAAAGTTTGCAAATCTGCCAGATCAGCTTGCCACTGAATATCAATTCCTGCAACAATAGTTTTACGTCTGCGAAATTTCCGAACAATTGGTTTGTGCAAAGTATATGTTTTTTGCCATTGTAACCATTTTTTAACATCTGAAAGTTTAATTTTGTTATTTGTTTCTTTTGCATTTTTAAAAAGTTGATTTGCTCCACTGAAACCACCAACTTCTTTTGGATTGTAGTAAATTTCAGTTAGAAGTTTGTCAAATTTTATGTAAGTGAGGACCATCCTTTCAAAATAGTTTTTCTGGTTTCTGGTGTTAAAATATCAACTGAACGTTTTCTTGACTTGCCACTGATAGGAGTTGCATGAGGTGTATGAAACTCATCACCAGTGTGACCTTTTAAATGTCTTTGCATCCACAGCCATCGATCCCTGTTACCTACATAATCTTGTGGTATATTAAGTTCCCCCAATCCACGTAGGAATGTTTCATAACCAACTGGGTTAAAACCTTTTCGGTGACGAACAACATCGTTTATCAAATCAATTATATTTGATCCAGTAACTGTTTCTGTTCCATAAATTAATTGTCCACGATCATCCCATCTAAGTTTAGGATTAGTTGACAACAATGATAAAATTTGTTGTGCTTTACCACGAAATTTAGATGGCACACTTTCCAATATATGGTCACTCATTTTCCCAAAGTTTTCAGATAACTTTTGTTCAGGTAATCTGAATTTTGAATTTAAAGATTTTTGTGAAGTTTTCAATTTGTACAAATTTTCTCCAAATAACTGTGACTTTTCTGATTCAGAAATATTTTTATCATAAACTGATTTCAATTCTTTGTAAGAATCTGAAACATTTGAAATTGCAGGATCAGGAGGTAATTGAGGTTTATTCATTTCTGACATTTCCCATTGTTTGAAATCTTCCAACATTCTGAATGGTACAATAACCATTTTCTTCATATTTATTTGAGATTTAGTTTTTACAAAATATTTTTAACAACTGCACCTAATGTTTTGCTAATCAATGGAGCAAGAAATAATAATGGTAAAAAGCCACCTTTTTGATTCAAAATTTTCTTCTTTTGTTGCAAAGGTTTGTTCTTGTCTGCAAGATATCTGATATGTTTACGCTTCGAATGTAACTTGCGGTTCTGAGCTTCATTCAGTTTTACATTACCTTTTAAAAGATTTTGACAACATTCTGAAATGCAATCCATCACTTGTTTCGGAGCATCGTTGATCATTTTCTTTTTATATGCAGATGGAACTTTACTCATTGCAACAATCAACTCACCATATTTTTTTATCAGCGGTGCTTTCCGGCTCTTAGTTTTTGAAGGCATCTTCACAGTCTAAGTAGTTGTCTCAAAATGAGCAGAAAAATTATATGTTTCATCTTTTATCTTTTCGGATTGAACCATTCTAAAGCTTCGAATGCAGATTTCGATGCATCAGACAACGGCATAAATTTTGAAAATTCAAGATCAATAACTGTTTTTTTTTGTAACGGTTGATGTTGAGGGTTCTGCTGAGAAGGTATAGGTGTAAATTTAGAATGTTGATTTTGTTGAGTTTGCATCGGTGTAAACTTTGAATGATTTAGAGAAAGCTTTGTTTTACGTTTAGATTCTTTTTGATTACCTCTTTGTTGTGTTTGCTTCCGAGTAATCTTTGAACGTTTTGGAGAAACCTTTGATTTACTTTTAGATTGTCTACCAGTTTGTTCAAATGAATTTTTCAAAAGACTTCTAATTAAAACTCCTCCAAGAAACCCACTACCACCTCGTTGTGAAATTAATTTGCGTTTTGTTTCCATATCAGTTGATCGATCAGAGATTTTTTTAAGAACATTTTTATTTCTCTGAAAAAACTTTTTTGTCTGTGATGGTAATTTCCAATCATTTTCAAGAAATAATTCAGCTGCAAAAGTGAAGAAATTTATAATTTGTGACAGTTCATCACGACTAAACATCTCGGTGGACGACATGGTTCTAAAATGAAAAAAATAACAACAACTGAATTTATACTTTTGAATATATGACAGGACCTCGGTCATTAGCTGTCAACCATTTATGGAAAATATCAGTTCTAATTCGCAAATAATTTTCTGTTCTAGGATGAAAATCTACTAAAATATATCCATGATTTATTGAAGTTGCATCTTCGTATGCTTGTTTCAAATGATTGGTTTGCATTTGATGAGCCAAAACTTTTATTTGATTTTTATCTCGAACGCTTTGAAATAAAACCATGTAGTGTGCATTCAAACTTATAGTTCTGCTACTTTTTGATTTTTGGAACATGTTTTGAGTAATGTAAATTATTGAAGCATTTCGATGATGACCTTTTCTAGTAAACCAAAGCATTATTTTGTCTTCATCTTGTTCCCCCATCATGTCATCGAAAACAACAAGATGAGGAAATGATTTATCTGATACAATTTCCTCATCATCGTCTGGAATACCATCGATAAACTTAATGTTATCAATTTCTTTTATACGATTGTATGTGTCTTGCCATTCTTTGTAACACCAAACTATTTTCTTTGGTGGTGTTTGGAATAAATCGTGTTTAAATTCAATAACTTTTTTAACAAATTCTGTTTTACCTGATCCACTAGGTCCGCTGATAAAGAAATTACACGGATGTTGGAAAAGTAAAGATTCTTCCATGTTGTCACTTTGATGTCTAATCAGAGAGTGAACTTAACGACGTGTGAATTTAGTTCTTAAAGAGAAATCTCCAAAGCTGTAAATATTTCCATACATTTCAATAATCCAATCATCATAGTCTTCTATTCTTCTGTGCTTTGTTCTGTAAATAAAAAAATCATCCCCCAAAATGTTTTTAATTTTTGCATATGTTGACATTTTTTTTGTTAACAAATACCCATAGATCCTAGGAACTGATTCAAAAGTTCCCCCATCAAGAGGTAAATGATCTTCATACTTTGTATAATGAATATAGTCATGTTCATCAAAAGTTCCTAAATCTATATCTAAATGGTGTTGATCACCACCAAATGTCCAAAAATCAGATATTTTTTCAATGAGAAAAAATGTTTTGAATTTAATAAATGATTCAATATATTTTTGAGAGAAATGAGAAGATATACTTGACTCAAGATAGGCCAATCTCTGTAAACATTCGCCGACATCACAGCATCGTAGTATTGCTTTCTTTTCTCTTTCAAACCAGACTTCTTGTAATTCCTTCTTTATCTCTGGAATAAGCGTTGACTGTGCCACCAAATATCCATAAATCTTCTCAGCAATTTCTGGAGGTACTACTCCTGCCAACATCTTGACATGAAATGACTCAACATCTCCATCCGTATGGATATGTATGAATACCATTGACGAGTTTTCGTTTTGTGTACACCGATCTGAAAGTTTTGGTTTGACACTCACTAATCAATTGATGGTTCTTTTGTCTTTTAATTCTGGAAGGATACTCAACAACAGTTTTGAAATTTTCACGATCATTAACACATTGTACCATTGTTTCAAAATTAACTTTTTGACTTGTGCTGTAATCAAGAGTGATACCTTTTACCTTACATTTGGTGTATCTTCTCCCATCTTTGATGTATTCATATCCGTAGTTCTTTGGCCCAAGTCCAACAAATTTGACAATCTTTGCATCTGGATGTTCGTCGCTCCATTTCCCCAATCTTCCTTCGATAGTTTTGATGTTCTTCTTTGATGGATCACTGACATACATACAGCTGTCTGTATCAAAATACAGCACTCTATCTCCAAGTTTTTCTAAAACTTTATACAATTGTAATCTTGCATACGCTGTAACAAAAGAAGCAACAACAACATTTGCTGAATGATGAGGTTCAATATTATCTAAGATGTCAACATAATTTACCAGAATGAATTTGTCACCATCAAGAAGTGTAACATTTTGAACAATTATATTGTTACTAGTAAGCAATTCAAAATAACGTGATGGTTTATCCACATACTCTGTTTTTGACATAAGATTTCTTTGTGCATTCTTACCCCATATACAATTAATCATAATTTTAGATATTTGACGTTTTCCTGGATTCTTCTCGATGTTCTCCAATTTTATACCCTCAGCTGCATAATAATCCTGTACAAACTTTTGTTTCTGTTCTTCTGTCTCAACACCAAATGGATAACCACTACATTCCTGTTTGATCTTTAGATGTTTATCGATATAGGATTTGTATATTTCATCTGTCCAATCTGTCCAATGCCAAATTTGGTACACATCAAGTATTTTGTAGCCAACATCCATTGCTTTGAATAATTCTGGCGTGGTCCACACTCCGGTTATAGCTCGATCTTCTTCTGAATGGTTACATGCCTCGTTCTCATTGATGGCACAAGTGTTGCACAGAGTAAAAACCATTTTCTTGTTACAATGAATCGGTAGAACTGGAATATACAATTTCGATGGTGGTAAAATTGTACATTTAACAAGCCCCGCATAGTCTCTAATGTGTTCTTGATCGATCTGCTCTTGGCTCAAAATTTCTGGATGTCCAACAGGGTAGAATTTATATTTGTTGCAAAATGGATACAACGAACACACATCGATGAACTTGATTTCTTTTGTGGAATCTTGATCAATTTCCTCGTACAATTTGATGGCATTTGTACGTCCACCAAACAATGCTTCTCTTGGCAAAATGGGGTCTCGATGTTTGTAGAAAGATTCCATTTGTTGTTTGAATTTCACATCCGATTTCATTCTTTCGTCGATCTGATGCTCCCAAATTGATTCAACTCTGTAACCAAGACTTTCCAGTTCATCTTTCTTCTGTTGGGTTCTTGTATATAATTCTTCCATGGTGAGCATCGTATAGGGATTCTTGTATTGTCTGTTGTTGTAACATTTTGGACATCCATGAAACAGACATCCATTCATCTCAAAAACTGTTCTTGTGGCTTCCTCATATCCATCGACGTAGTGTCCACCAATCTTGATTTCTCCTCCATTCAAAGCATGCTTGATTGTTATCATACGTGACAATGATATATGTTGAAGCCAACGTATCGCTTTCATGGAATAGTTTTTAGCACATGGGTATCCACCATCTGGAATGATTCCAATTGTTTTCTCTGGCTTTGAATTCTTCCTCCATGCCAAATTGCAAACTTGTGCCAATGTTATTGACTCAATGAACGGGTCAATCTGTTCTGTTTCCAATATGTATTTCCTGAATTTTCCACATCCACGGCGAAGAATATCCACGTCTGATTTGCAGTACTTCTCTATCTCTTCTTGGAAGTTGAATATCGCATAATTTTCTATTTTCTCATTGTACCATTCAAAGAATTTCTCTCGATTTTCCACGCTCATCATATCTGGTTTGTAGTAATCACAAGCCAAGTAAGGTCCAATGTAATTTTGAAACTTTGGTGAATTCGCCCAATGTGGAAAGTGTCCTTTTGCCATCTCATTCAGCTGAAAAGTTTGTGGAAATTTTGAAAGCGGCATCATCAGAAAACTCAGAGAATCAATAACTTTCACGCTGTTGCATTTTAAACTGAGAATTTTGTTTCCATTCATGATCAGTTCTGGTTTATGAATTCCACTTTGTATGAGTGCTTGAAGTAGAAACTGTGCATCGTATCCCTGAGCATTATGTGCTATTGCAACACATCCTTTGTGATCTTGATGGAATAACCAGTTTGTGAAGTCTGTTAAAACGTTGTCACCCTTGAATACAAATTCTCTGGAATCCGGTCCGCATGTTTCACATTTTTCTTCGATTGGTTTGCACATGCAATCTCCACAAGCGGTATGTGCAACACAGAAGTTTGGAATATGAACACCTGTGTCTTGTCTGCATTCAAAGTCAAAGAATACATATGGAATCTTTGCAGGTTTCTTTTCCGGTGATTCATATTTTGGAATGTAGCACCTGTGATCTGCTTCAACGATTTCTTTGCAATGTTTGCATTTCTTCAACCCCGCACATATATGTCTGTTTGATTTATTGATGAGAAATTCTTCATCACAAATGTTGCATAGTTGAACCAAATCACATATTTTTCTTTTCTGTTTTCCTTCCGTCTTCAAATGGTTGTCGAAACAAGATTTACTTCTGAATGATCGTCGACACGTTCTACACTTCACCAAATTTGTGAAATTACACTGTGTCAATGACCAGCATGCACAAACAAATCTGCATCGATGATCGCCACGACTTTTGAATCCAATGTCACAGAATTCGCAGTAGTAGCTGGTGCCTAGAAATCCTTTGATTGATGTTATGGTGTCGAAGTGATTGTTGTTGTAGTAGATGTGTACACATTTGCTCTCCGAACACATTTCTGCAGGTTCAAATAGAAATCCAGCGCCAGCAAATTCATTGTGAATTTTCACAACATATTCTGGATACAATATTTCTTGAATCTTGTGGAACTCATTGATACTGCAAACTGTATCGTGTGGAATACCAGCACGGTTGAGTAGATTTTTTGCTGCATCTGTTTGTGCTGTGTATATTGATTGTCTTATTCTTTTCCATTTCTTTGACCAGCACGCAGATCCATCACTATCTGCCTTACACATTCCGACGACAATAGATCTTGCCATACACATAACATCATCAGCATTTTCAATCCGGACAATACTTCTTTTCACTTTTGTAAGCTTGTTCTTGTCTGCAAATGGTCCATAATGTAGTGAGTGTCGTGTACCACCTTCCGGAATATCTGTAACGAAGATTTCGAAATTGAGTGCACCGTCATGAATTGTAAAGTCTGCATTTGATTGAACCACATTTTGAATATTATCCATGAGTGTCTCACCATTCAATTCACTGGCTTTTGTGAATGGAATGAAAATGTTCATATCAAGTCCTGGATGATTTATCGTAACTCTGATTCTTGTCTTCTCATTTGCTGAACATTTCTGTTTCAATTCTTCTGTCAACTTCTCAAATATCTCTGGAATGTTTTCGATTGGATCTGTAAATTTCTCGAATTTCACACCAAATTGTCGTGATGCTGATTTAAATTTTCTGGAAAATTTCTCCGAGTTCAGCTCCAATTTGAAATATTTTGTTGGATTGAACACAACACGCTCTCTAGCCAGACTTCTCTTTCTCTTCCCACCAATTTCTCTATTCTGTCTTCGACCGCGTCCAATCTGACCATCACTAGAACTTTCTTCACTTTCGCCTCCATCAGTTTCCATATCGCGCTCTTCACTTTCTGCCTCATCAGTTTCCATATCGCTCTCTTCACTTTCTGCCTCATCAGTTTCCATATCGCTCTCTTCACTTTCTGCCTCATCAGTTTCCATTTCGCTCTCTTCAATAACTGCAGGCCTTGGTCTTTTTCTAACAATATCTTCTTCGCTGGCGGAGTCGTCTGAAACAGGTCTTTTGATTCTCTTAAACATTTTTGTCTTGAGTTTTTGTCAGCAAAAAATATTGCGACTGGCTTCTTCGGAGTTGAAGTGTAAAGTGTATAATTACACAATTTTACACTTGCTTTTATAGCATTTTTCATCGTGACTGCTATAAAAGCAGGTGTTAAAATTGTGTAATTATACACTTTACACTTCAACTCCGAAGAAGCCAGTCGCAATATTTTTTGCTGACAAAAACTCAAGACAAAAATGTTTAAGAGAATCAAAAGACCTGTTTCAGACGACTCCGCCAGCGAAGAAGATATTGTTAGAAAAAGACCAAGGCCTGCAGTTATTGAAGAGAGCTATATTGAGCTGCATAAAGAAGAATCTACACTACTACAGACTAGAAAAATTCAAGATAATCTTGTCGAATTGAGACAGATCTCTACTGATTTGTTTAAATTTTGTAACAAAATGCAATGGCAAGAGAAAAAAGAGAAAAACAAAGCTGATAAAAATTGGAAACCACCATATGGTTACTGTTACAAATGCGGACAAGACTCCCATTGGTCCTTCCAATGTAAAACAGATTTCGACGACAAAAAAAATGTGAAAACTATACAAAAAAGTCTACAAGCAGTAACAATACAAGAACAAAATGCAGTTATCAAAACTGAAGAGATGTCTACAACATCAGATGTTTTCAAACAACCCCGACCTGTTGATCCTACGAATGATTCACAGAACAAATCTGAAGATAAGCATCCAGATTTTGAAAATTCCAAGAAAACTTCCAAGAAAAAGAAGCTGAGACAATTCTACATTCCAAAAACAGATAAATGAATCGATACAAACATTTGAAAATTATATTGTGAATAAATTATGAATTGAACAATCGTGTTTTGTTTTGTTTTTTTCAGCTATGAAAGAGTAACCTTTTTGGGGAATGTGGGTGGCCCTGAAAAGGGCCGTTTTTCTTTTCCAGAATTCATAAAAATTCTGCCAAATCAGGATATATCCCGTTGGGATTAATTGTCACAGACCAAGTAGGGTTTGATCTGTGCGCCGCAGCAGCCTGAGCGAAGCTGTCAATTGCTGCATTGCACAGATCTTTCTTCGAGATCTGTGACAAGATCTCCACGAGATCAAGATTGCTTGGTTCTTGATCACATACTTCAGCCGATGGTCGTCGCCGAGCCAGAAAATCTGTTAACATCTGTTTCTGCACCACCTTTTGTTCAGGAGAATCCTGCCATTTCCTATAGGTTCTGATTTTCGTCTCCTCTGACGAATCTCTCTTCCTCCATAGCTTCTTGAAAAATTTCTTTAGAGACGGCATAATGAATGAAGTTCACTGAAAAAGTGAAAATATTTTTATACATTTGACACGGGCGGTAGAGAAATCACATGTCGCATTGACGTTAAAATTGACAAATGTTTCCTGGCGTTGTGTTTTTTCAGAGACGGATCAGCATTCATATTTTTCTTGATCATTATTGCATAGCGATCAAACAAATGTTTTTTATTTCGTTAGATCATTATCTATTATTTGGTACACATGATTGATATATTTGTTACCTCGTTAGGAAAATATGGAATGTTTTTCTAGTTTTGTTTTTGGAGATGTACATATTTTATACATAAAACTGAACACAAGAAAACATACTGAACATTTTTCTTCATCATTACAATCGATAACTTTACTTGGTCATCGTTTATGAACGAAGATGAATTCATATGTTAAAACATCTTAATTAATTGCATATACTATCATGAATTTAATCTATAACATATCGAAATAGTGAAAACTACAGATAATGCACTGTAAAGAAACACAACGTCAGGAAGCATTTGTCATTTTTAACGTCAATGCGACATGTGCTTTCTCTACCGCCCGCGCAATCGTAATATATGTTCAAACACGGCCGTGAACAATTTTTATTCTGCATTCAAAGATGTCCGAAACCCCCGAACCGTTGATGTCTATACTAAGAGGAACGATAGGGCTAACACCCCAGATAATGCGGGGCGAACACGCAAAAGAAGTAACCGCCAGTGCAAAACTGGTTATGCAAATATGCAAAAAACAACAGCGTTGGAACAAAAGCAAAAGTCTCAAAAGAAAATCGTGGCGTGAACTTTGATGCCATACAAAACGGCCCTTTTCAGGGCCAAAAACAAAAACGGTCCTTTTCAGGACCAACCAATTTTTTCAAAAAGAAAAACTTTTAGCATTGCTTAATAACTAATAATGTTCTTTGTACCCTATGTTTTGTTTTGAAAAAATCACGCCACGAATAATTTAAAACAAAATATACTTGCAAATATTTGTTGTTGAATAAAATATAAATTGAACAATCGTGTTTTTGATTTTTTCAGCAATGAAAGAGTAACCTTTTGGGAAATGTGTGTGGCCCTGAAAAGGGCCGTTTTAAAATTATCATCTGACTTTAACATCGTTTTGTGTTTTTCTTATATCTTGACATATCTTTCCCATGAGAACCAATAGCTTTTGCGAATTCATCACTTTTCTCTGTATCTTTAGATTCTTTACAAGGAAGACGAAATCTGACTTTTGTCTCAGTAGAAGGCTTCATGATACTTTTAGGTTCTTTTTCTTTCGCCGATAATATTTTTTCTTTTTTG
This sequence comes from Siphonodentalium dalli, assembly GCA_032622095.1. Lineage (NCBI taxonomy): Eukaryota > Metazoa > Mollusca > Scaphopoda > Gadilida > Siphonodentaliidae > Siphonodentalium > Siphonodentalium dalli. The sequence goes on from CP136065.1 coordinate 32,588,563, forward strand.
ATCTGTTTCTGTTCTTTCGATCTCTGAACATCATGAACCCTGATTGGTATATCTATCTCTTCTGCAACGAAACGAAGATTCACTTTTACTTCTTGATGCGTTACTTGTGTTTTCACGTCAATATCCCTGCGAAGACATCTCAGTTCATCTAAAATCGCTTTTAAAATGAGTGTATCTCCACCTATAGTCATTGTCGTATTAGCTTGGCCTGTTGACTGTGGTGCCGCATATGTATTCTGTACAACAGGATTACTGTATATCTCACTCTGAAGAAATTCTGTTAACGGATCCATCTTTGATAGCAATGCAATGTAACGTTGATCAAATTCGAAAATATTTTTATACATTTGACACGGGCGTCAATGAAATCACATGTCGCATTGACGTTAAAATTGACAAATGTTTCCTGGCATTGTGTTTTTTCAGAGACGGATCAGCATTCATATTTTTCTTGATCATTATTGCATAGCGATCAATCAAATGTTTTTTATTTCGTTAGATCATTATCTATTATTTGGTACACATGATTGATATATTTGTTACCTCGTTAGGAAAATATGGAATGTTTTTCTAGTTTTGTTTTTGGAGATGTACATATTTTATACATAAAACTGAACACAAGAAAACATACTGAACATTTTTCTTCATCATTACAATCGATAACTTTACTTGGTCATCGTTTATGAACGAAGATGAATTCATATGTTAAAACATCTTAATTAATTGCATATACTATCATGAATTTAATCTATAACATATCGAAATAGTGAAAACTACAGATAATGCACTGTAAAGAAACACAACGTCAGGAAGCATTTGTCATTTTTAACGTCAAAGTATTATGTGCTTTCTCTACCGCCCGCACAATCGTAATATATGTTCAAGACGGATCTTCAGACTTATTCTACATTCAAAGATGACTGCTGTAAACATAACAGATCTTGACGAGATAATGGTACAGGGGGTATACTGTAAAGCAGTGTGCGGCGGCGAAGAAATATCTCTGTTTTGGAGGGCACTCAGCGTTGCGGTTTACGGGACGACCGATGGATGGATGGTTCTGAGAGATGCGGCAGTTGACCTGTACTACGCAGAGAGTGACGAACTTGGTGCGTCGGCACAAGATTTACGGCGCACACCACTTTTGGCTGAATCAAGATTGATGGTTGAATTAGCGGCGACTGTTATACAGCGACCTATCGTCATGTTTGATGCTACCAAAGGCGGCTACAAATCAACACCAAGATTCAAGTCATCAATAACTCTAGTGTGGATCCCACACGTTTGCCACGAGCATTATTGTGAATGCGAAATATGGATGAGACGAGGAGACAAATCAATTGAAGTTTTGGCGAACAAAGAAGTTCAATGTGGCGGATTCTAAACTATAACAAAAATAAAACGGCCCTTTTCAGGGCCACCAAATATTCGAAAAGAAAAACTCTTGATTGCTAATTGATATTTTCCAAAGTGAGATTTTCCTTTTGAAAAAAAATAATTCTAAGTCCATTTTATTTTTTCCGATCAGAAATATCACATCAATGACAGGAATATCTATCCTCAGGGGGGAACTATGGCCCAGTACCCATCAGTGGGGGGCACTATGGCCCAGTACCCCCCAGTGGGGGCACTATGGCCCAGTACCCCCCAGTGGGGGGCACTATGGCCCAGTACCCCCCAGTGGGGGGCACTATGGCCCAGTATCGAATACTGGACCATAGATCGTCCAGTATTCGATACTGGGCCATAGTGCCCCCCAGTGGGGGGCACTATGGCCCAGTATCGAATACTGGACGATCTATGGTCCAGTATTCGATACTGGGCCATAGTGCCCCCCACTGGGGGGTACTGGGCCATAGTGCCCCCCACTGGGGGGTACTGGGCCATAGTGCCCCCCACTGGGGGGTACTGGGCCATAGTGCCCCCCATTACTACTTCTATAGTGTTATATCTATTTTTTATTTGAAAGGACTCGAGTGTGTGAATATTCTGTAAAATCGCGTCCATATTCGATGTTCAAAAATAAAATAATTCCTACGCCTGTTCTCGTGAAAATAAGCACACTACGGGCTTATTTTAAATGTCGCGTTTAACGGCGTTTTAAGCCCATATAGTCTATATATGTGCGTACGGATAGGAATGGAATCGAGTGGCGTTTGGTGGTATTATTTGAAAGAGGAAACATTCGCCGATCCATCACTGCCGACTTCGCAAAATATCATCATACAAATAGGTTCATATGGACCTAAATATTATCATAGGTTCGCATTGGACTTAATTGATCTGAAATAACCCCACAGTGAACTTTAATATACCCGTTATTCCGTTCTATGCCGCGGTCCACAATGAAAACACATTATAAAGAGCATGCATCTAGTAAGCCGATTTTGGTTCATATAGAACGTAAAAAAATTATACCGATATGGGCTTATTTGTGTTTTTGAAGTCAGTTCAATGTGATCTTATTTTCAGAAGAACAGGCTGGACTTCGATACCATTTCTCGGATATAAAATTTAGTAATTTTTCCCCGATTTCGGAACGAAATCGGGCGAAATTCTATTGTTCTGTTGTCTCCTGTATACTACCATGACGTAAACCAGACTCGTATATAGGGACGGTGCAAATTAGCGGTGAGGGAGTGGGGGTGCTACAAGAAACTGCACTTAAATTTGTTGTCACATTATAATATATAGTTTTATGACACCCATTTCAATGTATACGTATGTGTGTGTTGGTGTTCGTTCAACTCCGCTGTGCATATTCGCACTTTATAAAGAGCTTTTCTTTTAAGTTGCTCTCTGATAAATTAGCAGTAAAGAGCGTTCGTCTAATTTATGTGGGGACAGTTGACAGAACACCTGACGGAGAAAATCACCCATGTGTGTGCGATTGTGCTGCGGCGGAAGAAATAATATTTATATCGACATGCAGTACTGTGTCAAAGAGTTCACATAACCCCACGTCATACATAATTTTTATTGATTCAAGACATTGATTTGGTGGCCACAAACGTGGAATAACATTGACATCGTGTCAATGATTTATGACATGTGCGTTTGTTTTCCATTACGCAAGGAGTGCTCAGTATTTAAGGACAAACATATACCGAGAACAGACTAGAATAGACCAGTTTTTGTACTTGGAACTATGATCTCGACCACTCACGTGTCTATTGTGTACATTGTCTGGTGACCTTATTACGTATTTAATTAGCTGTTCGATGATGAACAGCATGCCATAGGAAATTATGTCTCTACGTCTTGAGTGAAAAAGAATTGGCCAGCTAGGCACATATCTACACGGCATTGAAGACCCGTGGTCCTATTTGACACAAAATAAGTCATATAATAATTTCACCTTGAAATCTATAAAGTTCTCAGCTGCCGTTATTTACTATAGGGTAGTTTGATCCATGAGGTTACAGCGAAATTGAAGAATGACTTTATAATGAGATGTGAAAAACATAACCATTTGCGGAAGAGATTTTTCACTGAAATAGGAGTTCACCAACCAATTTTCGTAAACTTTGATGAAATAGAAAAGTTCATATTCCTCATGAAGGCTGAACACCCGAGCATATGCAATCTGATCTGTAACATGGTTCGGCAGTTTTCCGCAAATAATTCAGTGAATAATTGAGAATATAGTGTTGAGTTACAAATACATGTTACATATATATTTTATATGAAATTGTCTTGACTTGTGTTTAAATTATCTGTATTATGACAACTGCCCCGCGTGGGTGTATTATGTCAATAAAAATGTTATGTTATGTTATGTTATGTTATGTTATGTTATAAAGTTGTGTGGAACACTCCAGTAGGGTGATCAAATAGAGATGGAGAGTAAACTTGCTCAAAGTTGTTATTTTTACGAATATGAATCCAAAATGACAGCACACTGCCATTCTAATACATTAATTAAATACAATGACACTCGATGGCGAAATCATTTGTTTTAGTTTATCGCCGATAGTTGCGTCCCGAATCTAGATGTAAATATTTACGATTGAGCGTAATTCAGATGTTTTCTATGGAGTGGTATGGTTGTTTTTTCTTCTTTTTTTCGACGATGTTAGTAGGATGATACATTCCTCAGGTTGGCATAATGCCAGAGTACTAACTTATCAGTTCCACGCACTCGAAAAAAGTCATAATATATCTCTAAGTCAATTTTTCGCTTATCAGCTATATGAAAATGAAAAATATTTGCAATCATTCGTGCCACACAGCGTGCACTAAATTCCCCAAACCGTCCATGCCAGTAATGCGCCAAAAACTATCACAATAGCTCTTTATCTTCTACCGCTTTTTGGGCGACCGACCCATGTGCAATGTATGCTCTCCATAACAGATATAGACGACCCTTGGAAGTTTTGCCTGGCTGACAACACCTCGAAACGTGTTAATCTTTTTAAATTCGATATCCGGCCATCAAAATCTCATATTAATGCGATCATCGGTCCGATCTAATTATTATCTGCTATAGAAAAAATCTTCGATGATTCTTCCGCTAATAAGACAAACGAAAATGAAAAAATAGTTGCAACTACCATCATTTGTATCACACAGGCATCGCGAAAATCATCAAAAGCATCCATACACAATACGTCAAAACGAACATAAATACTCTTAATCGAAAACGCTCTTTATTATCTACCGTTTTTGGGCAACAGAAGCATGGACGTTTTATACCTTAAAATAACTAGATGGTGCCAATACAATGTTATGATAGGTCTGATATAGACTTTCGAATGGCAAAGTTTAACACGCTTTAAAGTTTTTAGTTTTGTCAGCATTGCTAGCAAAATATAAAATGGACGCCTCTGGTAATGAGCGTCCGTCCATACTTTCGTTTCACTAAAAGCAGTGTATAATAAAGAGTGTATCAATGATGGTTGTATATACTCTTTTACTCAGCGTAAATCTGATGCTTTTGTGAATTTTAGCGCTGCTTTTTCCGTACAAATAATTGTGACTTCAAGTATATTTATTTTGCCTGGAAAGCTGAAAATTATCTTTAGTGTCACGTGGCCGTGGATCTTCAAAACCAATTCGCCGTACGCCTCATTTAGCAAACATGTTTAAATCGGTTCTAGCGCACTATATCGGCATAATATGTCTGACATTTTCGACTTCATTGGAAATTAAATTTAAATTTTCTAGATATGCTGACTGCTTTGTTCGTGGATAAATGCAGGTTAATCTGCTGCCACCCAAATCCAGATAAACAGAGAACATGTACGGACTTTTTACCCTTTATTTGGTGACAGAGGTCAGAACAGCTTAACGTTGTATATTAGTGTATGTATATAAGTCAAACTGGATCTGCATGCCCTAAGAGGTTTTCTGGCGTACACCAAAATTATTTTTCCTTAATGGTTAGTATAGGTCCTTATTTCCAGTATTTTGGGTTTATTTTTGAAATATCGCCGTACACCGGCATACGGATACATATTATCACTATAGTGAATTGCCTTGGTCGTGTTATCACGTCCAGTGGAAGAGTTTGCCGGAACCAAAGAGCAATCGCGGTCGACACAACGAGCAGACCTCTCCGACAACATAGCACGATTCGTGGAAATAGATTGTAGCCATAACCATTTGAATGAACAGAAGACAAGGAGCCTACTATTCTGAACGCGGAACGTCATTTGATAAGGTTCTAGCAGGCGATTTGCTTGAATCAAGACCAAGTAGTTCAATGATTCCAACTGCGACATTCATCGCCCATCGTCACAATAATTTCTTGATTAAATGAGAGTTTAACGTCGTTTCAGCCGATACGCCATGTTAAGATTATTCCATGCACATGAATTCCAAACCAGCCACCGGGTTGACGTAAAGAATAAATAAATAGAGAGAGAGAGAGAGAAAGAGAGAGAGAGAGGGCGTGAGAGAGAGTGCGAGAGAGAGAGAGAGAGAGAGAGAGAGAGAGAGAGAGAGAGAGAGAGAGAGAGAGAGAGAGAGAGAGAGAGAGAGAGAGAGAGAGAGAGAGAGAGAGAGTAAAGGGCAACACTCGATCACCTCGCATCGGCAACTTCGAGTAACATGCGCTATATGAATATGAGAGATAGAAATATTGCACACATGCATGTATAGGTATTATTTTCATTGCGGCCACTTTCGGGACCCATCGCCTCTGTTTGGTTAACCCTTTCGTGATGGGAGCTGCGCTGGCGCAGCATTAAAGACCATATGCCAATGCATTATCTTATATATGCTACCATAGGTCGCCTCGCATATATAAGATAATGCAATAGCCTTACACGATAAAGGTAAATATTGTTAGGCCGGTGCATTCTCTTATATATGCGAGGCTACCTATAGGCGACTCGCATATATAAGAGAATGCATTGGCACAGGGTTTTCGTAAAAATCAGGACGCTCCAGTCATCAAATGTTAAAGCCACTTGGGTGACGGAAAAAATAAATGAATGGCGATTTATTTGATACTACCAACCCGAGAATAACTTGAAAGTTCATTAAGCAACCATAGACCGAAGGGGGTTCGTACATATGTGTGCCACAAACAAGTGGATGTGTGTTGCTGTTCCTCTTTCGTCTTGTGGGCGTTCGATTTTCGGCACACCAGCATAATCACCCTTGGTTCAGTAGCCCTGATAATTTACTATGATGCTGGTGAGGCCTGCCGAATTGAACAAATGGAGGCAAAACAATTTTGTGCATAAACTTTCAAAACATACACATTGTAAATATCCGAATAATGTCACTTTTGGTATTTGTTGCACCAGGGCAGTCATGGCTAAATATTTTGTGTATACTGTTCTCCAAATTCTAGATAGCTGTGGTCCGCTTGGCATTTTACTTCGTTTATTGTCCTTTACAGTATTATGTAAATAATGTTGATTTTTGGTTTGTGACAAGCTATATGTCAATTATCAATAAAAGAAATTTAAAAGATAATTTGTAAGTCTTATATTTCAACTTTTATAGATATTTTTCGTTCTGCAGCCCACTGATGGTTGTGGTCGGAGACGACCGAGGCGGCCGCCGGTTCGTTAATTAGGTGCTGGTTGTTATTGTTATTTTAACGGAGTTCTGAGTTGGTTATTCGCGAAACCAATATATTTTATATTCTATAATTACAATCATGCTGGGTCTATAATATATGTCCTTGAGCGCGTTACCATTTCTGACTATGGTGTTCTTGTAATATATGTTGTGCAAACATCACGCGTGTTCTCTGTCGATAACAGGCCTCGGAATATGGTGCAGAACATTTGCAGAAGGGGGCTATCACTAAATTAACCATACGGGGAGCACATTCTGCTTATGCCTGATCTTCTCTGGAAATGATCTGTATTATCAAATTAACAATTTCTTATGTTTCGTTAGAAAATTCTTCACAAAGATTATATTTCTTTTTTGGTTTAGTTTCTCTATAAATATCCCCAATGGGCAAAGTCGAGGTACCCAATGGGTGACATCACAATATTCACCATCTGGGGCTTAAATCTGAGTCTATAGGTCTCCCATAGCAGATGAGACCATGCCGAATGAGGTCCACATAAGATTAATTTAGTGACACTAGCCTGATGTACTGGGTAGCGTGACCCTCTGGATACCTCATTCTGCAAATGTCCGACACCATATCGTCAGGGAGGGTACCAGACATGAGTTATTTCTGGTGTGATTGCTCGATCGCGCGAACGTACTTATAAAATGTATGTAACAGGAGACATAAACCCAGAGAATATGACATGTTTGAACTGTCTATGCGGAAGTAATTTTGCTTATACGAACAAATCCTTGTTCAAGAATTGCGCATATTTGTCTGCTTGGCGACGGGCATGAATAAAACAGATTTAATTGGAATCTCTTTGAAAAATAAAGACATCAGCAGAGACCAAATCACGCAATGTCTCCGTCTTGTTTGAACAAAAGCCAAAGGTGTTGGAAAACAATTGATTTCCGTTGGGGATAGAAAATAGATATGAGTACTTGTTGGCAGAAGGTAATCTGACTTCGTCGAGACAAGCTTTAATTGTTTATTCTTGTCTTGGAGAACATACGATGCCAATCCCCGAGGCTCCGAAGGATCGCGTAAGTGTTTGCTTTAGCGTCCTGCAATATATGACCAACGTGGAACTACCACGACCGCCATCAACTTGGATCAATTGCTAGGATAGAAACTGATTTTCGAATCATATGGGAAAACATGAGACAAGGGTATCATTTGGCACATAACTGGTGCCATGCGACACAACATTTGCTTGGGTATCTATGCACGATGGAGCCGAGAATGAACTTTGCAGCTCGAGTAATTGTGATACTAAGTGTGTATACAACTGTTCTATTGAGTGCAACAAAAATAGGTAAGTTTAGCATGTATGTTACTGCTGCAATTGTTAGCGAAATTTCTATACATGTAGTTCATGCCGATCAAAGTTAAACTCTGGTTTCCACTTCGTTGAAATGGGAGCTCAATTTAGGAAATGTTCGTCTTCAAAGATTTATGAGGTACGTGCGTACTTTAAATTGCACAATTTATACACTGTCAGATTATCATTTGATTATTAGAAACGATGCACACATGTAACATGTTGGTGCTAGATTAGATTATATTAGATTGTTTATTTGTATATTTAGTTTTGCTCATATGCCAAACATAATCAGCGCGTAAATAGTATATTGTCGTCAAGACGTACGACGGTGTACGTAAACAAGAGCCTGCTCGTGTTACAGAAGTTTTGCTTCTGTTTACATAACACAGCGCAATTCTATTGGTTAATCACACACAAATGATATAAACGTTCTTTATTTTTTGCATATCAGGAAAACAGTAACAAATAACGCTCTTTATGTTTACCATATCCGGATCTAAACAAAGCCAGGTTCTGTAACGTTTTTTTGCTATTGTTTACACAACTAAGGAAAAACACTTGACAATATGCCCTATTTCTGTATAAGAACAAGGTCTGTCAATATTTTACTATTATTTCTGTTTATGGCGGTTTTTGGCGGAGGTGAATATTTTAACAGCATACCCACCGCCGCCCGTATCTTTAACACACCCACCGCCAACGCCGTCCGTATTTTTAACATGCCCACTGCCAACGCCGCCCGTATCTTTAACATACCCACCGCCAACACCGCCCGTATCTTTAACATACACACCGCCAACGCCGCCCGTATCTTTAGCATACCCACCACCAACGCCGCCCGTATCTTTAACATATTCACCGCCAACACCGCCCGTATCTTTAACATACCCACCGCCAACGACACCCGTATCTTTAAAATACCCACCGCCAACGCCGCCCGTATCTTTAAGTCACGGATATGCTGGTGTATATCCTCAGTAATTGGTTCTCAGTATTACTCGATTGAGACTTAAATATTTGCTGAGCTGGGAATCAGGGAATCACAAATTTTCATAAAATGTGAAAACAATTGGTGGTAAGAGAATACCATTGAACAGCTATGTCCTGAGCTCCAATCGGTATCAGCACCGAGTTGAAGTTTGTATACAAGAAACTTCCAGTGACTACTTTTGTACCATCACCTATGTGGTGCTTTAAGTGTAAAAACTATGACCACGGCCACGATAATTGTACGAACTAAGACACCGTATATGCACGGTCTTCTATCTCAGGCTCACAGACCCAAAATAAGAGTGTTCAAACTGTCACGGTGCATACTCCGCAATGGATCCTTCATGTCCCATTTGGCACTATTAATTTATAGTATAGAAAATTAAAGATACGGGCGGCGTTGGCGGCGGGTATGCTGTTAAAATACTCACCTCTGTCAAAAACCCCATAAACAGAAAGAATAGTAAAATATAGACAGACCTTGTTCTTATACCAATCAGAAATATGGCATAAACATTATGTTATCGTCAAATGTTTTTCCTTTGTTATGTAAACAAAAGCAAAAAACGTTACAGAACCTAGTTTTTGTTTAGATCCGGATATGGTAAACATAAAGAGCGTTCTTTGTTACTGTTTTCCTGATATGGAAATAATAAAGAGCGTTTATATCATTTGTGTGTTAGTAACCAATAGAATTGCGCTGTGTTAAGTAAACTGAAGCAACACGTCTGTAACACGAGCAGGCTCTTGTTTACGTACACCACCATACGTCTTGATGACAATATACTATTTACGCGCTGATTATGTTTGGCATATGAACACAACTATATATATTTTAATATTCCTTCTGATGATGGCGATTTGAACAAATATGAATATTTATGCAACAAACGACCACCTTTGTTCTATGCCGTGTCATTCATCAAAATCGTTCTATGTATTTCATTTACGAGTACTAACGTGGTTGCATTTACCTTTTATACTAAATCATCATTGGTGAGTAGTTTGTTGAACTTATTATCTGAACATTTCCCTCCAATAAACATGACTCCTTCTGTACTTATATTAACTGTCGTCTGCCTGTATTACTTGTTCATCTCTCCAGATTAATAATAGACCATTCCAATGTATATGTTTAGGACTGAGTGGGGTAATCCAGTATAGAAAGTGTTAATTAAATTGCATTTTCTGCAGGTATCGTTGTTGAATACCCATTTGGGGAGGACACCGAGACCACAATTAATTCGGCCATTGCTGATTTCGTACACAGAACCAATGTAACTCTAGATTTTCAGCTCGTCCGTGTCGAAGGGCCGGACGCATTCAAGTCATCGCAAATAGGTGAGTTTATCTAGATACTGGTCCTCGAGTGTCCAGACCGCTCAGCCGAATCAAAATAATAGCAATGTGTCAATTTAGCCAGACATTAGTTTATGCGTATACATGCTATGCTATGTTTGCTGTTATATAAATTTTGATCAGGAAAAACGAGGGAATTTATTTTCTATACATTTTGTAGATACAATTCCCGCGACAATGTGGCAGGTGAAATGTGTCGAAGTATTAACGACACACACGCGGTGCTGATCTGCAATGCCCACGGCATTGAGATACAAGAAAACCATAATCAGAAATGGTAACGACCTCAAGATCATATTATTAGCCATAAATATAAATTATAATATAAAATATATTGGTTACATGAATGCACCGCCTCAGAATTCCGTTAAAACAACTAATCCTTCAAATTATTAAAATAAACTACGGCTTATTACTGCAGGTTTCTCATTCACCACACCAGAAAGCTTCTAAATTCGGATAACAAATCGGAGGCATTTATCAAACTCTTCCTATTTCAATGATGCAATCACTGAGAATTAAATTCTTATGGCGATTAGAAAACTGCGTGACAATAAGGCCCTGGGTTTTGACAGAGTGTCAAACGAATACATTAAAGTATCTGCGGAATACATGCTACCAATCTATACAATTTATTTCAATGCCATACTTGACAGTGGATACTACCCATCGGGTTGGGCAATTGGCATGATACAGCCAATCTATAAAAAATAAGGTGATGTTCATAAGCCTGATTCTTATCGAGGCATAACTCTTTTGAGCTGTATGTCTAAAGTTTTCACATCTATCTTAAACACAAGGTTGACATCTTTCTCTGAAGATAATGAAATCATAAGCATATTTCAAACTGGTTTCAGGAAAGCGCACTCCACAATTGACAACATCTTTATATTGCAAAGTATTATCAATTTATATTCGTCAAATGGAAAGAAATTGTATTGTGCATTCGTTGATTTCCGTAAGGCATTTGACACCGTGTGGAGAGACGCGTTATGGTTGAAGATGCTAGATTGTGGAATTAACGGCAAGATAGTTATGATTATTAAGGACATGTATAGATAGTAAAATTAAAATGTGTGTTAAAGAGGGCGGAACAAAATCCGAGTTCTTTTCTAGCAATGTTGGCCTATTTCAAGGTGAATTAATGTCACCATTTATATTGTCTTTGTATATTAACGACCTCACAACCTTTCTGTCAAATTGTGCAATAAATAACCTCCAATTTCTAGACAATATGTACATGGAATATATTGGAATTTATATCAAATTACTTTGTATATTTTATGCAGACGACACGGTCCTGATTACCGAGAACGAGGAAAATATGCACCGCGCTTTGCGGGCATTTTCAGACTATACTGATGCATGGAAGCTCCACGTTAATACCAGAAAAACTAAAATTGTGATTTTCTGTAAAAAAAAACTACCGAAAAACCTGTCGATATTCATGTACAGGGGTGTAGAATTGGAAATTGTTAAAGAATGCAAATATCTTGGGATTAATTTCTTTTATAATGGGAGATTTTGCAACGCATTGAAACAAATTCATAACACAGCAACGAAAGCCATGTATGGCTTGTTCAATAAAGTGCACAAACTCCACCTTCCAGTGACTTTTAATGCTGAAACTCTTCGATAGTATGGTAACTCCAATAGCTCTTTATGGTAGTGAAGTTTGGTGCTTCGAAAAATGTGATATTATAGAGAAATTGCATATGAAATTTTGTAAAATCCTTTTGCGCATGAAATCTAGCACACCTAATTATATGGTATACGGAGAGCTTGGTAGACATCCACTGATAATTGATATAAAATGCAGGGTGTTGACATATTGGTCAAAACTAAACTCCCCCGACGGATCTGAATTAGCAAAGAATATTTATCTAGTGATGAAGGAGATCCATAACAATGATAGCACATATTCTGAAAAACTTAAATGGTTTGAGTTTATAAAAACGACCCTGAGTGAGATCGGCTTGATGTCCCGATGGGATACTCAAACTGGACTCGCGGGGACGGAGATCAGGAATATTAAATCTCGTCTTATTCAAGAACACTGGATTAAAATGTTTCGTGATCTTAAGGAATCTAAATCATCAAGGGGAACTTTATATAGTAATATAAAGCGTCATTCTAGTATTAGTCGATACCTTATTTATCTACCACAACATCTCATACCAGCATTGGTGAAATTTAGGACAGCAAACCATAGACTGCCAAACGAGCTTTCAAGATGGCGAAAACACGAGAGTTTACTGTGCAAAATGTGCGGTTCCGAAACATGTGACGAGTATCATATTATCTTGATCTGCGATAATTTGGTCACAATCAGGAGAAAATACATTCCTGACTAGAAAAGTTTTATGGACTCCTTGCGATTGAAAATATATCAATATTGAAGAACGTAAGCATTTATTTGAAACATGTTTTTAAAGAATACAACTAAGATAGTACACTGATCTATAGAGTTATCCATGTGAATTTATATACACGTATTTCCGTATACATAGATATATGCTTGTGTGCAAATATATGTATACAGTGTGCATATGACATATTTATATAAGTATTACATACAATTATGTATGGACATGAAATTCTGATGAAAATGTTATTCATACCAATGTACATAGTGTATATATGTTATTATGCATGTTCCACATTAATTTGTGGCTTTTCGCATTAAACTCATTCATTTTTCCGGCCAAGAGTGCATGGCCCAGCCATTGTTCATACCTAAACATCGAAAGCAATTAACACGGTCATAATAGTTACATACTGCAACTATAAGACACCCAGCGAATACACACCCCACGAAAACCCGAAATGTGTTGTCCCGAGAGAAATCCCATCGCTATAGCTCAATTTGACGCGGCCAGATTAGCCTTCCTACAATATCCTAAAACAATAAAGCGAATTCGGGGAGCTCCGCAGATTGTCCGCAAATAGCGACCTACTGCGAATTGTCACAACTGGAAAAAACCCATTATCTATTTATAAAATGCCCATCGGACCACAGATTTCTAAAATTTGTAGAACAGTATACACCGGGGGCATTAGTGAAATATCAAATTATTCCTCTGTCCTCTGCCTACTGTAGCTTCTGTCGATACAGGGAGACATGGTGTATATAATACATTTTCGTCATTGTCATAAAACGTCTTTTGAGAATCATGTGTGTTTGAAACAACTTGAGGAGCAGCTCGATATTTTCCAATCGCCGCATTTTATGTTGAATACTGATGTTTCGTTCGGTTGTGCATTCATGTTCATGAATATGATATCCAAACTTACCAACAATAATAATATAATATTTCCCAACATGTTCCTAGATATTACCATTCCAGTTTGCCAAATGGTCGAAAATGGAAGTCTTGCTATGATATCATTTGTCACCTGTACCACAGCGAAGTTCCTGGATTCTCAAGCCAGATATCTCAGCATTCCAAATGTACTTTTTATCGATCGTCCGTGTAAAGTTGACAACTCAGGTAAATTCACTGTGATGTTTCAACCGGACTACGACGTCATCGGTCGGATAGCTTCGTCCATCGCGTCTCACATGTCATGGGCAGAAACCGGGCTACTATTTGACGGGACTATGCGTAAGTATATTTCTGTCTCTTTTATCAGTAACACCTATGTGAATGCTATCCTGAAAATTATTGCTACAATAAGTTACAGGGCGAGTTGTCGGACACGGTGTCATGTGAGGCGAAGTGAGATTAACATCGAGCGAGGCGCTAGTCAGCTGTACCACAGCGAAGTTCCTGGATTCTCAAGCCAGATACCTCAGCATTCCAAATGTACTTTTTTTATCGATCGTCCGTGTAAAGTTGACAACTCGCTGGGTCTCACATATCACCGTAGCCGACTACAGAGTCCTGTATTCAAGTGAGAATTTGAATTACTTTTACGAAGTTAACTGGGCGTTGAACGTCAACGAATTGAGTCAATGGCCAATCACCCGAAGTAGGACAACAAATTGAGTATGATAGTTAATGTGTGGGTCTATATTATTCCTCAAATATATCACATGCGGGTTTTTGGTACATGGTACTATGCCTTTAAATTCGCAAAAATAAAAATGCTTTCCGACAGTTACCACTTTTCTTGTCGCCAAACTACACCGAAAATATCCCCGAGGCGGATAACTTCCAAGAAAAACAAGATGGAGTCTATCATCGACCCCATATTATACATGTAAGTCACATGGCGAGTTGTCGCCGTATACGGTGTCATATGAGCCGAAGAGAGATTAGTATCGGGCGAGGCGCTAGCTGGCAAATAAGAGTCCTGTAACACTTTGATCATGCTTTCCAGGTGAGAATTTGAATTTATATTCTAGTAAGTTAAATGTGTCGTCTATGGCCATTAACTGATGTAACGTCACAGTGATGGTAGAGGGGTAATGTCGCAAGAGCTATACTCGACCTTCACCTCATAATTTGCAGTCACGTTAGTTTCAACTAATTAACGGGTCTTTTTCGGGTGGTTTCTTCAACACCAAAGTGGGTGGAACATCTTGATATATATAAGTCAACTTGCACATGCGGGTGGAATTGGGTCGATTTGAGATTATAGATGCGCGCCCTACGAGTATACCATTTATTAAGGTCAAGGACGAGTATAGCTCTTGCGACATTACCCCGCTACACACAGTGACGCGGCATGGGCGTTGAACGTCAATGCATTGAGTCAATGGCTAATCACCAATTTGGACAACAAATTGAGTTTGATAGTTAATATATGAGTCTTTAGAATTCCTCAAATATGTTACATGTTTTGGCATATTGTACTCAAGCTCCATGCAGAGATCAGTCACCTGCTACGCAAGACTTACCGCTGCCAGCACCTACACATAATGCATGTGAAGAAATAACTCATTTATTTATTTATTTGATACTTTTGTAGGTTACAATTCATTCTGCATTATTCCGATAAACTGAACTGTCCATATTCATTTGAAGTTTCTAGATCAAACCAGAATGAATTGTATCGGACAAAATTCTTCAATAACAAATGTTTGATTAATTAAGAAAATAGACATGCCGGCAGCGGTAGCGAGGGGAATTAACTTTGTTTTGCAGCTTGCATTGTACTATGTCTTTAAATTCACCGAACATATCTCCGAGGCGGCAGAATTCCAAGAAAAACTAGATGGCGTCTATCGACCCCATATAAAACCGTATAGCCCTTGTGGCTTTCAATATGGGGGTCGGTGTCAATCAAGGTGAACATTACATGTCCTCATCTCCTGTCAGCAGATCTCATATTTCATTGGTCAATCTACTAGGCTAGCATGATAATAAAATATACGGCGACGTTTATGACATGATGTTGTGGTAGTTATATGTAGATATCTAAACATAATATTACCCTTTGTGGTAAGTGATTTAGACGTGAAGAATTGAATATTCTGGAAATGATAACAAATATCGGTTCGTTGTTTATTTTTATACGCGCTGTTATGTACATAGCTACACCGGTTTTGGCACATACTGGCCTTTTCAATAGTTTAGCATGCTAACTATCATGCTTATTTATTGAAAACTCTGGCTGCCAAGATGTATCGAAACCAGTATATAGAGGATATCTATACTTTTTGGATGGATATGGCGATTATCTCATGAGTGATGACACAAATGAAAATTCACGAATGAGATAATTCCCATATCTAACCAAAAAGTGTATATGTTCTGTTCAGTATATGCTCCGCTCAGTTGGCCCATGGCTCAACTCTAAAGAAGAGTAATAAGTGCAAATGTGTATACCCAAGCACAGCCATGGAAATGAATTTGTGCATACCGTAAAACGGGGCTACTTTGCCACCTTTTTGGCATATCTTTGTGGAACATTCAGGCAGTTCTTCAATTCAGGAAACAGTTTGGCTGTTAGTTGTTTTACGCACATGCCTTCTATCCATCAGCTGCTTGGTTAAAGCTCATATAGTATTGGCATGATAGCATGAGGTCAAAAGGTTGGGTGGCAAAGTAGCCCCATGGGTTGGGGTTACTTTGCCACATTTCGTATTATTACCCCAAGTTCTCTTCGTTGTTTAAAAATTTGCATGGTAAATCAGTTAAAATTGGTATTATGGATAAATATGATACTCATTCACACAGGGGATGAAATAATGTAATATGAATGCATGATGTAACTTTTGTAGGGGTGATGTTCCCTGTCAGTTGATTTTTTAGACAAAAATGGGCGCTGCATGAACATATTCAGTGGCCGCGGTATTGTCCATAGAAATTATAGTTAAGTAGACTTTCTTAGTATATAATTTCTCAATGAAGATATGACTGCAATTATTGACTTGTGATATATAAGTTTGATTTGGTCGTTTTACACTTACTGTCAGTGAAAACATGTGCAGCTTTGGTCCCTTGGATTTGTAAAATTTTGATATGGGACGACTCAAATGTACACCATATGGCAAAGTAGCCCCGACGTTTGTCATATGCCACATGAATAATTACTTTTTACAGAAAAACTCACAAACATTCAAATATTTTCCAGAACTTAACATGAGCATGGAAACAAGAACAGATAGCCAAGTAATTATACTGCTATCAAAACTTGGATATCATAATACATGACTCGTAGAACCTGAATATTAGGAGTCATATGTGAAATTTTAGAAATCTGTTAATCAAGTTTAAGCAGTGACCTTGACCTTCATAGCCCAAGGTCAACCAGATTTTGGCATTTGTTTGGTAACCCTGAACCAAATGCAATAAGAATTATCTATGATGAATGATTTTATTTAACTATTTATGCAAAAAATAACCTTGGTATATTTTTTCACAGAGGGTGGCAAAGTAGCCCGCATATGGCAAAGTAGCCCCGTTTTACGGTACACAAATAGTTCAATTTTTAAGATAGATTATTTGAAGGATGAATGGGCTAACATCATAGTTAATATAACAAAACAATTAGTTGATCAAATATTAAAATTGTTGAGTTAGCTGGAAGTAGCTCTAGTTCAATGTTGCGAAGCGATGTTAACTCATCTAGTATCGAATTACTTTAAATTTTAGCGGGGTTGGATACGAGGGCGATATCGATATCTCACTAGACGGATAACTGTTTTTATCTTATGCAAAAATACTACTATTTCATAGCTTAGCATACAATAAATCTCTATATTATTGCGTATATAAAATAAAAAATGAACGTATACCGTTTATTATTTCTAAAATATCTAAGCATATTCATACTACTGATACTTAACAATATTTAGTTTCAAAAGTAAAAATTGTCGAAAGCAGCCAGACGATCATGAATGCAACATTGCATTGCGTATTATTACAAGCATTGACAGTCATAAGTAATGCCGATGTGACTCTCTCGGTGGCTCAATCGGTTAGGGGTACAACTCCAAGCCGTTTCGCCCTCCAGCGCTGGCGATTAGGGTTCAAATCCACATGTTTCCATCGTGGAATTTGTAACTCGAAATCGTTATCTGGTGGAGTTACCAGTTACTCGCCGATGGCCGGTGGTTTGCCGCACATGGTTGTCGAGTTTATCAGCCATTGAAATCACTGTTAGATTAGTCGCAAGTGTGCGGATTTCCTCCACCACTAAAACTGGCAATGTCGTGATATGGCCTTAGTGGCTAAAGCGACAATAAACCCCAATCAATCAATCAATCTCTAGGAAATACCCAATAGCTAGTGACACTTGAAAATAGGATTGAAAATATCACCAAAACAATAGTCAAATAATCCGCAGAGAAAAGTGGTTCTAAGAATTTAACTTAGTCTCAAAAACTGACCCCTTTCCATTCAGACTGCATGTATACACAACGTTCTAACTATAGTGACCAGTGTTCACGATATCATGTGCCAAATGGGCCAATCGCAAATATTTTCGAAAATGGCCAAAACAAATTTCATTTGTCCAAACTTGTTTTTACCGCTGAATGGTAGATGGTGGCAAGTGGTATATTATTAAGTAACAATGGTGGGGTTAACCCTTTACCCAACAGAACGGCCCTGTGCCAATGCATTCTCTTATATATGCGAGTCGACCATAGGTCGCCTCGCATATATAAGAGAATGCATTGGCTTAACACATTAAAATGATAAAATTGTTAAAGAATGTAAGAAAAAATGGTAAAAAGTGTTAACAAAAGATTTTTGTTAGGCCAATGCATTCTCTTATATATGCGAGGCGACCTATGGTCGACTCGCATATATAAGAGAATGCATTGGCACAGGGCATAACTGTAACTATCACAATGTGGTCAAGGAGCCGGTTCCAATGATATCCATATTTGTATGGTTCTATTGAGACAGACCGAAGATATTTTAGGCTGTTGAAGCTTTATTTGGCCGGTTTTGGCCGGTTTGTTGGGTAAAGGGTTAAAGAAGCTTAGACAAGGTATGTACATAATTATATTGAAAGCTAGATGTTAAATAAAACAATATATTCATTATTTATAAGACCAACAAATGAGGGTTTAATTTGGCCAAACAAAATCAGAATTGGCCAAAAGATTTTTCGACCCAGCGTGAACACTGGAAGCAACTCTGTTCAGCGATTCAGTTAGCTGCACGTTGGGACTGAACGCATGCCCCCAGCCATGAACCATTCCATTCAGTTGACATATAAATTCAATGGCCATTGTTTACGATCATATCTCGACCTTGATATAATTATACAGATTGGCATTGAGAAATATCATTCCTCGATTATTACAGACGTCCTCGAACTCCAAGGATTCATCAAACAGATGTCCGGTTCTTTCACGAGAACGAGGCTTCTTCGAGTTCCGCCCGAAAAAAACCAAACTGCACAGATCACTGACCATTTAGCAGTAGTGAAAAAGCTTCGTATTCCAGTGTTTGTTTATATGACGACGG
This sequence comes from Siphonodentalium dalli, assembly GCA_032622095.1. NCBI lineage: Eukaryota > Metazoa > Mollusca > Scaphopoda > Gadilida > Siphonodentaliidae > Siphonodentalium > Siphonodentalium dalli. The sequence goes on from CP136065.1 coordinate 32,608,130, forward strand.
ACAATGTGGATAATCTGATAGGGACGGTAAGCTAGCACACACCGCACGATACATTCTATTTTGTCATATATTACCAGGGGCCAATAAAAAGTGCATACACAAGGTTGATTCCCCCCCCCCGAATTTTGGGACCGACCCACCCTTCTGTGTATTTGTTTTTTTATCAATGTTTGACACCCACCCCTATCCATCTCCAAATTCGGCCCATTTTAAGCGTCCGCCTCCTATTCCAACCAGTTATTTTATTAACCGCAATTATTGTTACCTCCTGTTTAATTTCAAACATAGAATTGCTAAGAATAGCAAATTGAATCACTGTTTCAATGACGATTTATCTGCTCAATTTACAGAAAATTATAGTTCTAAATAATTGACTAGCTGATATAAAAATAGTTCCCGAGACCCCCCCCCCCCCCCAAGTATTTTAATTAATGCAAACATTCACTAAATGTAAGTTTATGTAACCCAATTTAGAATTCGTTGTGGTTGAAATGATTTGAACTGGGACAACTTACAAAATCACATTTAGTACCACTCATGCGGTTATGAAATTGAAACACCATGTTTTTCTCCGTCTCCCCATCTTATAATGAGCATTGTACAGAACTCTTTAACAAATTATAAAAATTAAGAAACATAGCGAACTCTTTAACAAATTATCAAAATTAAGAAACATAACACTCGACCACTTAGTGTTTGGTAAGGCCACCCTGCATGATGCCGAAAACGAATTCATATTCCTAGCTGTCCACAGATTCGTTTCCACAGCAAACCGCCTTAGTTAAACATTGAGCTCACCATTAATTTACGAAACTTTGCGCATTGTGTACTTGCGACGTCGTTTTGGTTCCACCCTCCCGCCCCCCTTATCTGGTGTATATGCATGGGTTATATCTTCCCCGATGTTTTATTCCAGACATCTGGAAATCAGTGTTGGTACTCGGATACAGCCTGCAAGAAGTTTTGTTTTCCAGAACAATATATGTGAACTCTGGACAGTGAAAGTTACAGTTACAAGATAAATCTTGAATTTTCTGAACTTATGAACCTGTCTTTAAATAGATTATATGTCTATCGAATGATTGCACCTCTGTTTCTTTCTGGTATAACATTACAAAAAAGTAGTCAAAAGTTTTATAGGAATACTGATATTGACGAAACAATTACTTCCGGGAAGAGATAAATCACCTTTTAGTTATTTGTACATCTGCAATTACAACCACTCTATTTTATTATCTGCATATCCAATTGTTAATCATTGTCATTTATTGCCGTGTAATAATTCGTGTTACATGTCGGAGCAAGTCAAGCCTGAATGACCAGCAGTTGTGCCGTAATTCTTATTGTCTAACCATAATTTGCCACCGAATCCCAACCCACGCAGATTCTCTAATTTTAACATAAGTTTTCGGACTACAGTCCATTTTATTTGAAATAGAGAAAGTTCTCAGCCGATACATCATCAGTGGAAAATTTCACAGCATAATTTGATTAAATAAATTGAGCCTTTTTCGCGAGGTGGTGAATCGAGTAGAATTGTAAAATATGTGATTTTTTTATTTTCACCATATTGTAACCCAGGAGTGTAGACAGGGATAGCGGGGGCACTGAACATGAGGTCGGCAGACGATCGGCGATATTATCGTCACGAATCTACACTATGTTTCAGGCATACCGGAATAACATGTGGAGCGCCAAGTATTTCTGGATTCTACTCATGAATGGCAGTAAACACGATGCACATAAGTTGCTTGAGAAATGCAGCAACACGATATTGATATATCGGGCTTCATCACTCAACAACTCAGAGGTAAGCGCTGCACCGATAGTGGATCTAGTTAACACTGCTATGTATTTACTAAATATATTCTCAGGCCCAGTTATACAAGTATGGATTGGATTGGTATATTATTTATCTGTATGTGTGTTTACGAAAAATATGCACCTGACGAAAATGCAATACAACTGCAGACGGTTTGCTATTCGATGAGGTGAAATGTTCCGATAATAAGTTTGTGTAAATCGTATTTATTCCATATTATTTACATATTACAAAACAAGTATTAACATTAATGATATGAAAGGGATTCCACAACAAGCTTTTAGCTTTTGGGAGTCGTTATCGGTTGATATGTAACCTGGCCCATACTGTAAGAGTGACCTAAACATATGCTCACATGGTTGATCTGTTTGATAGGCGTCTCAAAATAAAGTAGTTTCAAGTGGAATGATTTGGGTTATGTGAGAGTATTGTGGTAGATTAAGGTGGTTGTCAGATATTATGAAAAGAGAAGAGAGAAGTGATAGTAAGATGATGATATATCTGGTTGTCTGTAGAGGGGATTTTGATCGAGTGTGGATAATCTGATTTTGTGTTATATTATACGCCAACATATCCTCGCATAATCGACATTTAATGTGAAATAGGTACATAATGTGATTATCGTATTCTGAAATAAGTAGATAATGGAGTCATAGCCGTTATTTCAGCCTGTTCTCCCGCACCCCACACATCTGCTTATAATATAACTTTTTATAGGTAGATAATCTGCTTAGAATAGCCTCATTTTGAGTCGATAATGTGCTGATAATGAGAACATTTTAATCACATTATCGACTTATGTTGAGGCGATTCTAAGCAGAATGTGTGCGGACAATGACACAAATGAGTCACCTCACGAATTTTCAGTTGTACGCTCTTTAACATGTGTTTTCGCTGTGCCCCGCGACTAAAACGAAATAACGGGTAAGAGTCCAATACCTGGTCTGTCAGAATAAAATAATCACATTATGTACCTACCTCAGTAACTTTACTCGCCATTGAATACAGTAAAGTAATGGCTAGGCACCAACACTATACAATGTCTGGTAATATTACCTGATCATCCCGCCGAATGAATAGCCAATCCCAGTGTATGCTTAATGGCATAATTGAATGCGTAAATAACCGACCACAGCAGTGAGAGGAATAAACGACAACACTAAGTTGAAATTGTTTGGTCGTCCTTCCTTTTATTTTCGAAGACACGAGGTTATCAATAGCGAATCGATTCTCTGAGATTTTATATTATTTCAGATAAAATCGTCTATGATCGCAGAGGCAACAGAAACGGTGTATAATGCGATTCAGGAGACTGAGAAGGAGCATGGTTTGATCAATGGTTCCACGTGCGATGTCAAAACTGAACGGGCCCTGAATTTCAGTCGAAGTATAGCTCGTAACATCAAACAGGTATATTTACCGGTATCGTTGTCAGGGCAAACAATGATAGCGCTTAAAACTTCATGACATTATCGGCAAATTGCATGGTACCACTCGCTGAACCGAACCAACCGCCTAATTTCCTCCGGGTGTTTAACAATAATAATCATTGACCCATGTGTATATGGCGCTTTATACAGTGAACTAGTTTCAATGCGTTTTCGGTCGATTGTTACCTCAGTCATATGGCACGTGACACCGTTGTCACTCCAACCTTCCAACCAGAAAGCAACATCAGCTGCGGTGAAACCGTGCGCTTATCAAGGTTAGCATACTGACAATATTCAACGACAACCTAACCGAGTACCCACTAAACGCATTTTATCATCATTTGTTTTTCTTACATTCTTTATCAATTTTTTTATATTTTTTCTTACATTATTTGACAACTTTTTTTTTATAATTTTTCTTATATTCTTGAATTTAAAAAAAAATAATATTAAATTTGTTAGGCCAATTCATTCTGTTATATATGTGACGCGACCAGTGGTCGACTCGCATATACATGTATAAGAGAATGCATTGGCACAGGGTTTTCGCAAAAAATCAGGAAGCTCCAGTCATGAAAGGGTTAAGCTGCACGCTGTAGTCACTCCGCCTTTCTCGAAAGCCAGCCGCTATTGTGAAACTCATATTGACAATAACTACAACCCGAACACTCTAACCGTCGGGCTACCAAGCTCCACGTTGTTATACCAGGTTTGTGGGTGTTACCTTTTGTTTGTTAGTTTGTTGTGTCTATTACATCATTGTTTAATCCTCATTATGGAAAGATCCAGAGCATCATAATCTAAATAGCAACGTGGTTCTTATAGTTATTATAGTTATTAAGGTGTACTGGCGATTGTCTTAATGTCCAGACATACACAAGTAACATTTAAATTTTTAAACACCAACAATTATATTCCTTACCACAAAGCACGAATTGACATTCTCGAGGCTTCATTTTAAACTATCACAATACACGAAAAACATGATGGGTCGGAATATTTTGGGTGAATTGTCCGTTTTCAGCAGGAATTAAAGACTTGAAACTTTAGACATATGTTCATTAGGCTTATAATTAGACTCGTTGACTATACGCAGACTGAATTCCTTTGTCGTAAATGCTCTCTGTGGCTATGACTATTATTATGTATGCATAACTCATAACAAAGTATTGAAACATAATTATTTTATACATTTAATGAGTTATTGGAGACGGCATAACCAGAAAAGGCTGTCTCCCCCAAACAAAGTTATAAACAAAGCATAGCATTTTTCAAACTATTAAACAAATATATAAATTGAACATTTTTGCTTCGAAAAGAAAATATATATTATTCGCCCATCGCTCAGTTATAATAACGTAGCATGTATAATATATGTATAATGTTAGTAGGGATGAGTTCATAGGTCAGCCATGATTGATTGATGTTCTCAATGCGATGAAATAGGAGATGGTAACACTAGATATAGTCTGGTCGATAAAAGGTTTGACCTAGAATAGATTTGGACTACGTTGGTTTTTATTCCAATTTATTACAACATATCCAAATTTATTACAACATATCCAAAATCCGCTAAAATCCGCTTTGAGCAAACTGTTTTTACAGAGATTTTAAAAAATGCCCATTTTCGACCTTGTGAAGTACGTTTTTCTACAATATCCTTCATCGGCGACACCAGAACGCATTAATCCTCCATCCGATATATACCAGTGTGAAATTAGAGTATAGAGGGCGAATAGAGTGACAAGGACAGAAAATAATGCATTCGCGGCGATTAAATGGCTGCCAAAATGGCCGCAACTCCAATCCATGCTACGACGAAAGCAACATATCGGATAACCACCTATAAGTGAAAATACACATAGGTAATTTACAAGTTTGTTGTTATATATCTTTAAAGATACACATATTATTAAAACAGATCTAACTGAATGATTTATCGATCACTGCAACGCACGTTAACCCAATGATTTATGTTCGGGTTTTCTGCTTAGAGTGCATCCAAACAGTCGGGCCAAAACAGTTATTTCGGGCATGCAACACACGAAGTATTATTTCGTCACACAATGCGTGTTAGTTTCATTTGGAATGATGATTAATTATTGAATGTAACGCAGAAACTGAAGTCCACACCCTGCTGTGTAAATACTAGTTATATTTCCGGAATTTTCAACACCCTCCGTGATAATAAACCATACACGTATGTCGTAATGCTGACTATACTGTAAAGAAACACTCACCTCTTCAACAGAATAGTACCCTATCTCACTAGATCGAAGAGACTGTTCATCGTACATTTTATTTAATACTAATGTTCATACTGCTTCCAAACCGGTTTCTTAGTAGACAATTTTGTTCAAATTACTTCAATCGGCACTTTACAACGGGAATGTGTACCACGCAATGCACGATATTAGTTTTCAGTATCTTGTTGTTTGAAATAATATTACCATTGCCACCCACCTACTTGCGCTAAATATCAGGTCATCGGCGTTTAAAGTTATTAGTTCTGCGTTTACCATTCACTCAATGTTGCTATTTATGGTTTTGTATGCAGCAGATATGTGTTACATTAGGGAGAATGGGCGATGCGGTTGCAGAATAGGTATAGTACGTTTCCAGGTATAAATACAGTCTCTGCCACAGAGTTTGTAGGCAAATTTGGATATGTTGAGAATTTATTGAAGATAGTTTATTGTACTCCTTTGTATTTTGATAAATTGAGTTCATGGTATACCACCATGCATTTGTGTGATAAAAGCGAAATATTCGTTTTTAATCACTTGACCGGAGGCAACTATGACTACTATTTTAAGACACGGACAATAGGTCTACACATTTTGCCAAGTACCATATGAATAGCTCTGATACTGTTATATAGTAGTGAAATTTGACATATTTGGCGTTGTAGATTTAAAATAAATGATTATCGGTCACATTCGTGAGACTGTTTTCATTACATACATTTCTGCTTCTAGAAAAGGTCACATAGTCAACACATCCCTATTAGATCACATTTAACTGTTTAATTACACATATATTACGCGATAAACAGTACAGATAAAACTGCGTTATTCTTCTGTTTCTTGGCGCCCAAAACGTCCATATTTAATTGTTGTATGAGACCTGGCTTTCGTTTGCTCTCTCGCGAGATACATCAAGAGAATTCTTACATCTATTATTAAAAGCTCCCCGTATACTCTGAAATCATTCTTCATCGTATAATTCGAGGGCTTGTTCGTTCTTGTATGACTAGCTATTCAATTTTCCACAAATTTTAAATTTCATATGATTTTGTCCATTTTGGCGGCCATATTGGGACAGGCATTCTACCGATATGGCTTACGACTAAGCATTGTTTGTGTGTATTTTATTTTATCTTACAATATAGCTATATTTCATCAAATACACGCGAAAACGCCTAGGCGGTTTCCGATCTTGTATCCTGGATGGCAATAAGGATATCTTCGATGGCAACAGCTGGTGCACGTGCGTTTCGACAACTGGCTTGTTTTCAAAACAAAACGTCTAAATAACCAACTAAAAGTCGTAAAATAATATACTCGTGTGCTACGAATGTAAAATAATCAATAATTAGTTCAATCAAGTTGACAAAATGTGGAGACAGGGCCCAAAAAGCTCAAAATAACCACCCCAAAATATTTGGAAAAGTAACGAAGTTTACACATTGTTAACAGCGCGCACGAATACGGACTATTTTGACAATTTCTATTTTAGCGAAGTAGGGAATTCCCCGTAATTCAGTACGGTCTTGATCAAAAGCTACTGAACGCATTTTTTATTCGATAAAATACAGAATGGAAAATCAAATTAATTTTATCTTATGTTAAGGATATAAAACACAATACTTACGAAAAGTCCGTGATTTAGTGCATTTCCTCTAAATGAAGTTTAATGGGTTATTTTAGTGCGAGTCAGAACTCGATTGTCGAAGTGTCGGAAAGTTCAAAATTCACCAAAACTCTGAATGGACAGTCATCTCCGGCAATGCCTCTCGCCAACACTATCACTATCCAAGGAGATTGCACCATAAAATAATACAATTATCCTGTTAAAAGTGACAATTATGTCGAACATATGAAACGAAAATATCGTCGCCTCTTCATTGAATCGGATTCCAGCCAAAGTGAATTTGAATAGTGACGTGAATTTCTCAGAATTTGACTGATCACAACGTCGCGTGCTGAGAATATTGTGTACGTTGTGTGTTGCGCGTAATAAAATAGTTCCTGTTTTAAATTGAGTTTTATTGCATTTTTTATGGGACGAATTGTAAGATAAATTGGTTATCATCACCCTGTGTGTTTCCGAGATCCGTATTCAAGTCTCGCTGCCTTCTCTGGGCTGTCTATCGACTCGTCCTACGGACTCGTCGATAGACTGCCCAGAGAAGGCAGCTCGACTTGAATACGGATCTCAGAAACACACATGGTGGTGATAACCTATATTTATTACTAATTTGATATTAATCGGCGCCCCCACCACCGAAATTCAGAATTTTCGATACGCCATCTTGGATTACAGAAAATTCTCAAAGCGGATTTTAGCCGATTTTGGATATGTTATAGAGGATACATTCCTCTTCAAAATAGAATAGAAACCAACTTAGTCCAAATTTATTCTAGGTTGACCATAAAATTTTAGTTTATCGACCAGACTAATAATCTGATTATAGTTATTAGACAATTGTTTCAATAACGATGAATTAATCCATATTCAATTGATAACTCTCTTATTTTAAGACAAACCGTTATGGAGAAGTTGGGATGATATCATTCAACACAGCCAACTATCTGGCAGACGTGCGATTTACTATCAGCGGCTCTTATACGAGAGGTTCCAACAACACGTTAGTTGAAGTCGGCACATGGAGCAGTCTAACTGGTCTACATCTAACTGACACGAGCTTGTTCCCAAATTTGTTCAAAAGCTTTGAAAACAGGACACTGATAGTGGGCTCCCTTGAGGTTAGTATTATTTTCTTTTGTTATTAACCCTTTATCCAACAGAAGGGCCCTGTGCCAATGCATTCTCTTATATATGCGAGTCGACCATAGGTCGCCTCGCATATATAAGAGAATGCATTGGCTTAACACATTAAAAATTATAAAATTGTTAAAGAATGTAAGAAAAAATGGTAAAAAGTGTTAAAAAAAGATTTCTTTTAGGCCAATGCATTCTCTTATATATGCGAGGCGACCTATGGTCGACTCGCATATATAAGAGAATGCATTGGCACAGGGCATAACTGTAACTATCACAATGTGGTCAAGGAGACGGTTCCAATGATATCCATATTTGTATGGTTCTATTGAGACAGACCGAAGATATTTTAGGCTGTTGAAGCTTTATTTGGGCGGTTTTGGCCGGTTTGTTGGGTAAAGGGTTAATACTAACTATATAGTTTAATCATAAACATAATCTGGTAACAACATTGGTAACACTATATACAACAAACACACACAAAAATATTTGTATAGTTTGATTTAACGTATCATACGACCAACCGAAATAGATATTCTCCTAAAATATCACCTTCGCCAGAAAAATATTGGGTTATATTGCGGAGCGTGAGAATATTTGTATTTTCGTACCTGTATGTGGATTTTTGCTGATGGGCACAGCTCGTAATACGTCATAAAAGTTGCATATTAAAACAGTGTTGTTTTCATTAAATGTGCTGAGGCAATCTCGTTTTAACCCTCGGTATTAGTTATCCAGGTTGGACAATTAGTAATTTATTGATGATTCAGATGCGCGGAAAGTATCATAAAGTACCCAGATTGGGCAAATGGTAGTTTGCTATCGCGAACGTAATCTTTTAGGTTCGGCTGCCAAGCTCCGTGTTGTTGTACCTGATTTTGTGTGGGGGTGCCTTTTGTTTGTTAATGTGTTGTGTCTATTATATCTTTGTTTAATCCTGATTATGGAAAGATCCAGTGCGTCGTAATCTATATATATGCCAACGTGGTTCTTATAGGTATTAAGGTGTACTGGCGGGTTCCGTGGGTGGTACCATGCAATATGCCGATAATTTTGAAACTTTCATATTCTCACGAGTTCATTTATAATCTCACGCTCTTCTTATTTTTCAGTATGGGAATCGAACAATTCTATAGAATTGATCCTTTATCGCGAGCGACCATACTTGTTTTGTCAGATACCTTTACGCGTGTCGATCCCGTATCATGCACACTTTAGCACCATTGCCATAATGCATGGTGTATAGTCTAAATTGTCTAAGTGTATTCGTTTCCTAACGTGGCTCTTTGCATTCAAAATAAACTTTCTGAGACTTGAAACAGATAAGTGCTCCAGATTGTCGATGAATCCATAAATTCTAGGGTGTGGCTTCAATTCTGGAAGATTCAATTTCTGACAATTGTTCCATGACCATTAATGTTGATATTAACCACCTCTGCGCTATTAACCACCCCTGCGCTATTAACCACATATGTAATGTACCATCCGAGTACACCCTGTATTAACCATCTCTGCGCTATAATACCCTAAAACTGACGTGCAATGTATAATCCGACGACGCCCTGTATTAAACACCTCTGAATCACCCTAAAACTGCCGCGCAATGTATCATCCGACGACACCCCGTATTAACCACATCTTAGTCACTGACGTGCAATGTATCATCCGATTATACCCTGTATTAACCACCTCGGCGCTACCCTAAAACTGACGTGCAATGTATCATGCGATGACCTGTATTCAAATAAGCTGAAGTAGGAAAGACAAATCGTAAGAAACATGCATCAACGTGTGATGCGGAGAATTATGAAGGGTAGAAACCATGATATATAATTACATGACAGTGGCATTCTGAAGGGTAGATACCATGATATATAATTACATGACAGTGGCATTCTAGTCCAGGAGATATTGGTCGACCTCTGCACCCCCAGGACTTAACTTCACCCCACTAATTTTCTTCCTTAAGGTCTCCTCTAATTTTTTTCACTTGTTAACAAGAACAAAAAGTGGCCGCAGAGACTCCAGACAAGATGGCGTCCATCATGGCGGCCATTTTTATTAAATGCACCAGGTCTCTTTGATCGCCATTATAGTAAAGATAATAGCACATGCGGTCCTGTTTTCTGCTCGATTCGTTATGCTAATATACAACCCTTACAAATTAACCAAAATTCCGACACCAGAATCCAATATGGCGGCCAAGATGCCCGCCGAAATGTGAAAATATGCTATTTTTCTGTCATGTTACCGCCTTTCGCTTGTCTCTGTTGGAAAATGTTAGAATTTTTGCGTCATGTTATACATTTATCTTATAGAGGAGTCATTGGCGAACACATGGGGACCATAATATGCATTCATTGCGGGATATTTTTGTCCGATATCACGTTTTCCCAAATGCCGTTATCATAGGTCAAAGCCGAATCTCCCTTAATAACGCGATGTTATGTTTCGAATCAATGAATGTTATTGCTATTATAACAACACCCATGCATATATATTTGCAGGAGATACTCGAGCTAGGATTCCTCTTATACCTGAGTTGAGGAATATTTACCCAAGTTCAAGATGGCGGCCAAAATGGCCACCAGAAATACAAAATCGCCGAAAATCGCTGATTTTAACATCAGTGAGCATTATTGTCATGGCAACTCCACACCTGCTTACTATTGTAAGTTGGGAACACTTAGGCGAAGAACTTTCCTTGTACCATATCCAAATAAAAGTCCCCCAAATCCAAAATGGCGCCCACAATGGCGGACAGATTTTTAAAAATCACAGAAATTCCCTCATATTCACATCATTGGGCATTATTGTCGAAAAACCCCATCCATGCGTCCAGTTGAGTTGGAAATAATGAGGTGAAGTAATTACCTTACATCTCATGCAAGAAATGGTTTTCCAAATCGAAGATGGCGACCAAAATGGCGACCGAAATTTGAATACACGCCTACATTCCTTTACTTTCTTAGGATGGGCGTTATTGTTTCGCGATTTCTACCCACCATTACATGTTGATATGTATGAATTATTCATTAGGGTTTGGCAAGTGATACTCACAGTCAATATGGCGGCCAAACTGGCGGCAGAAATTTAAAAGAAGCCGATATTATCACATACTAATTTCAACTTTTTGTCATAATATTGATTTGTATAAACGAAACGGTACACAATATAAGCCATCTATTAGTTCCAATGTAAGTCGTAGCCTTTTGGAAGGATGAAAACCCACAATCGCGATGTGGCATTTCAAAATCCATTCTCCACTAAGGGCTCATATTGGCCGTAACCGTATAATAATATGGGTGCGCCGAATAGTCATATTATGACTTCCAAGAATCAAAACAACAGTACCTGAGCTTATTCTGAATTGCCACATTCAGCATTATCTAGACCCGTTTCCGTCTCTTCGTCAGATTAATCTATCTCACTCACAACAACAGTTCACTACTCTTCTTTGTAGAAGGGTGCCACTAATCGGAATGTTTCAAACAATACATATGCCGGTGTCCAGCTCACGTGTTTGTTTCGAAAGCTTGGAATTCTTAGCGAGCTTCATTCGTGGTATAGCTTATGGTATAATTCAGATGCTACATATGGGGTATATGCGTCATCTTGTGCGATACACTATAAAGGTATTCGGTCGATGCGTATACTAGCTTTCAGAAGGATCTATCTATCTGCGTATTGTCAGCTTTGGTGACCTAATGGGGATAACAACGTGTACACCTTGTGATTTTCCCAAACAGCCACTTCTCAATATATGGTTCATCAATTCACATACTCATCTAATGCACTGACGAACCCGGACAACTTCTGTATATGGCTTCGAATGTTGAAAGCCCGACATTTGGCGGATGCATTTCTGCTAAGGCGTAGAAGACAATAATGCATAATATACCCAAACCCCTTGAACATGATCATAAGAACAAGCTTGTTGGCGTCCAGCAATCGTCCCACCGAACAGATCCAAGCAGATGAAAACAATACACACGGTGCTAGTTTGTGGGTATTTGTCATGATAGTGGAAATGAAATTGGACCATGACTGCACCGCCCCTTATTTTGTTATGTTTTAGATTCAGACAGGATATCATGTGTGGCTTTGCTTTCCTTGTATGCTAAGATGGTATGTTCCCATCCGTTTGGAAGCCGTTCTTAAACAACTGGACCAGGAGTATGCCATTGGCTACTGCTGTATAAGCCCCACCAAGACTGGGGTGTAGTCTTAACGGCGATACCTTTGATAGTTGGTTGATATGTCATACTCACGCTGGGTGGTATGGTTCAAGAAAGTACAAATGCCATCAACAAAAGGGTGAAATGTTCAACGCGAAGAACATCCAGAGGAATGTTACGTTGATGAGCTCTTGCATTCAGTTCAACAGACGTTTTCTTGGTAACATCACAATTGCGACCATTTTCCTACATGAGACATTAACTACTATATTCTAAAGTTATATATATAAAGCTATATGATCATAAAGGTCGCGTTCCCCAACGTCCACAGCCATTGCCATCGAGACTGTAAATTGTTCTTTAAATACATAGTGAAATAAATGCACCGCAGTTCCTGACATTTTCTAGAATAATACCGCCCACATACTGACACTAACCCAGAGAGAGGATAACAAAACACACATACATTCATGCTATAAAGACATTATCCTTTAGTCCATCCGACTGTTTTGAGGGAGGCTAGCATAGTATTATCCAGACCAAAGTGTACGTAGTTGAATCAAAAAGGCTTCGAAACGGATGTGGAAATACAATCTTACCACACCAAATAAAACCGACACGCATGACATTCGATATCTTAAACATGCACCAGGTGTAGGGGTGGTTTACAGTGGCCCATTTCATTCCCACTATCATGGCGCATGTCCACAAACTAGCACCGCGAGCATTGTTCTTCTCTGCTGGGAGATATTCGACGAGACAACTGCGGGGCGTCACACAGTTTGCTTCGGATAATGGTTAAGAAGTGTGGGTAGTCTGTACACAAGGGTCTTCTCCTTAGCAGATAGGCATCTGTCCAAGGGAATGAGACAGCTAGCAACCTTCGAAACACTGTCGAAGTTGTCCACATATGCCAATGCGTTCGCTGAGTTTGTGAGTTGACAAACCATCTATTGTGAAGTGACTAGCTAACTGGTTCGCCAGGTGTACATGTCGTTATCCCATGGGGTATGAGACACATACATAGAGATGACCTTCTGTAAGCTTGTATACTCATCGGCCATATGCCTTCCTAGTTCAATATGACGCACAAATATCATAGTTAGCAAATATTTAAAATCGTAAGCTAGACACCGGAAAATTAATTGTTTGAAACGTTATGATTAGAGGGACCCTACTCACAGGAAGTGGTGAATAGTTTGTCGGTGTGAGCGACCTAGATTTATCAGACAAAGAAATGGAAGCTGGTCCAGATAATTATGGACGTGACGTGGCAAATCAGAATCTGTTATCAGGTAATTGTTCTGATATAACTATTCGGCGCACCTAAGCTTACGGCCATTATCGGCGCTAAGTGGAGACTGTATTTCGAAATGCCACATCGCGATATTAATTGTGGTTTTTCATCTTTCCAGAAGAATACGAGCTATGTTATGTGTTTTGATACCTTAAAGTTGAACTAGTAGATGGTTTATGTACAGTTTCGTCCATACATACCTATATTATGACAAAAAGTTGAAATTAATATGTGAAAATATCGATTTCTTATCAATTTATAGCCGCCAATTTAGCAGCGATCTTGGCTGTGAGTATCAATTGCCAAACTCTAATGAATACTTCATGTCACTATTCCATATCAACATGTAATGGTGGATAGAAATCGCGAAACAATAACGCCCATCGTAAGAAAGTAAAGGAATGTAGACTTGTTTTCAAATTTCGGTCGCCATTTTGGCCGCCATCTTCGATTTGGAAAACAATTTCTTGCATGAGATGTAATGTAATTACTTCATCTCAGTATTTCCAACTCAATTGTAAGCATGGGTGGAGTTGTCTCGACAATAATGCCCAATGATGTGAATATGAGGGAATTTCGGTGATTTTTCAAAATCTGTCCGCCATTGTGGGCGCCATTTTGGATTTGGGGGACTTTTATTTGGATACGGTACAAGAAAAGTTCTTCGCCTAAGTGTTCCCAACTCACAATAGTAAGCAGGTGTGGAGTTGTCATGACAATAATGTTCACTGATGTTAAAATCGGCGATTTTCGGCGATTTTTTATTTCTGGTGGCCATTTTGGCCGCCATCTTAGATTTGGGTAAATATTCCTCAACTTAGGTATAAGAGGAATCCTAGCTTGAGTATATCCTGCACATATATATGCATGCGTGTTGTTATAATAGCAATAACATTCATTGATTGGAAACATTACATCGCTTTATTAACATAGATTCGGCTTTGACCTATTATACCGGAATTTGGGAAAACGTGATATCGGACAAAAATATCCCGCAATGAATGTATATTATGGACCCCATGTGGTCGCCAATGACTCCTCTATATGATAAATGTATAACATGACGCAAAGATGCCAACATTTTCCCACAGAGACAAACGAAAGGTGGTAACATGTCAGAAAAATAGCATATTTTCACATTTCGGCGGGCATCTTGGCCGCCATATTGGATTCTGGTGTCGGATTTTTGACTAATTTGTAAGGGTTGTATATTAGCATAACGAATCGAGCGGAAAACAAGACGGCATGTGATATCAACTTTACTATAACGGCGATCAAAGAGACCTGGTGCATTAAAAAAAAATGGCCGCCATGATGGACGCCATCTTGTCTGGATTCTCTGCGGCCACTTTGTTTTCTTGTTAACAAGTGAATAAATTTAGAGGAGACCTTAAGGAAGAAAATTAGTGGGGTGAAGTTAAGTCCTGGGGGGTGCAGAAGTCGACCAATATCTCCTGGACTATCCATGACCACATATTTTCCTATTTGATAGTCTTTGCCGTTTTCTGAGAAGAAAGTAACAGAAAATGGAACGATCTGGCGCGGATTCGTCTTTGACATCCTTGATGAGCTCCAAGTGACTCTTAACTTCACGTGAGTGAATAACAAACAAACCGGCCACTGTACGCATCATATAGTAACGCAGAACAATGCCCATAACAGGTTAAATTATGTAACGCAAGAATAGAAGTAAAAGAAAGATGATATACCCAATATCAAAGTCACATACAATAATCACGCTACAGTTAGTGGTCAGGAATGTTAAATATATATACTGTAACATTAGAATGGCTGTGGGCAATTTTGGAGAAAGACATCAAATGCAAAATATACATTGTATTTCGATATACTACATGTAGGTGTGAACACTACTTTCACTGTATATAGGATCGACATATATCGTGTCCATGTCTCACTATATTAGTACATATACGTGTATAATCATGTCTACACAAATAATTCGGGAGTGAGTTTTATGGTTGAATTCACCATGATGGATGTAAATACGGACTCGGTCAAAACGGATGAAAATTAATAGTGGCCTCTCAGGGTGTGAAATATCGTTGATAAATCGTGTTACATTAACGCAGACCAATACAGCTCAATGCACAATACATATGTAGTAGTACATGACCCTGTAACAATATTTAGGTTTGTTGCAGCTTATTGTGCATCGTTATAGGTACGTAGTAAGAGAACCAGCTGATGGAAACTGGGGTGGCAAGAATCCTGATGGGAGCTGGAACGGAGTAGTTAAAGAAGCCATGGATGGGGTAAGATGTACATCTATTGTTCTCCTCTCTATAATATTCGGGTATTATACATACATGTATTTGTACACGTTGTGAAAAGCTGCCGGAACTTATCATGTACTGTCCTTCGGCCTTGTTGGTGCATGCAAGTCAAAACACGAACGTGCTTGTATTTTAAGACGTATACACACGTGAATATAATTTAACAATATAAGCTGTAAATCAACGGAATACTATAAAACAATTGGTTGTCACAAGATCGTGGTTAATTTCCACAAAAGACTCAACCAATTAACCCATAAATCGATAGAAGCATCAAATTTTGATTTTGGTACTTGATAACCACCAGATTTGGCATTGGTTGAAACGGCCTCAAATACAAATTCCCTTCGAACAAGAGAATTGTCCGATGATTATTTTCATCAGAGTTATGCGACTCTGTATCTAGACATTTGTGTTTGTCGTTCTTTCTCGGTTTCCTGGTGGTAACTTCGGATAGGTTTGTTTTATCGTCGCCTGATTTGATTTGGAATGGAATGGCCGAGAATGCAGACTATTTGTTGGAATTATAAAAGACGACAACGAGCGTATAACATGCCAGTATTCTGGTCAGGGTCCGCGCTGGAACAAAATTTACTTTAGCCAAATAATTTGTCAAATGCTATCACTGATAATATAATTTTCTGCAAATTTGAGTCTTATTTTGTGATTTATCATACAACAATATTTACACTCAAACATGCATTCGCGTTGTGGAACATGAATGCAGGATGTTGGTTGGTCGAAATTACGTCACATGACTCGCGCGCTGACCCCAACTTGCATCCATTTTAATGTAGACGCAACTTGCTCCGAGCCACGATAATAACGTTGGAAATAGACACTTAAAGGGGTACTGTACACAAAGATAGGCGATTTTTTTATTTACTCCCATTGAAATAACTTTCAAGTTAGATTGTGTTCGTGTTATATGAGTTTCGTATAAACCTAATTTAGCGAAGAAAATATTGATCTTGGAAACAAAAATATTACGATTTCAAATTACGCGCCATGTTTTTGACCTTCACCGGAGAAGACGCAGGTTGCAGGAAGAACCGGAAGTTCATTGCTCACAGCTTCGATTGATGGATTCAATCTCTTCCATCCAACAATCTCACTCCGTATAAAATACTTGACGCTTTATGACTCTGGTTTCTTTCTCCTTTTTTTCCGAATCGGTTATAACGGGCCTTCTTTTGCAGGTAACATATTTTGTTTGCAACTCAATAATGTTCGCGAACGGCCGTCGATAAAAGACACGCAACATATGCGCTTTCAAGAACGGTAACTCGTAATGGCATAATTCTCCATTTTATGACTCCAGCCATAAATGAATTTATATTAAATAATTCAATTTTACTTTTACGATAGCCTGTTAACCGGAACGTTTTCAGTAGACATCGTCGACTCAAACGAGTTATTTTATAATATAATATTCATATTAGATCGCTATTGTCACCGGGAATTTATTGAAATTGGGGTACAGTACCCCTTTAAAACTCTTTTAATCTGCCAGCTTTCGCGTCCCACACAAAATATCAGACCAACTTGCATCCATAATCTATGGAACGCAACAAAATCAACATCCATTTCTTAAAAAAAACAATCACCGAACAATACAATTGTAGAAAGGATGCTTCCCCGGAAGGGCACATTACAAGAGGATTAGATATGTAAACACCACCACCACACTAAATACGGTTAATCCCACCACTCATCAATACTAATTCCATCAGATAACTTTTCCTAGACCTTACAAACCACCACTAATATAATTATATTGCAAGAGTTTCCAGAAATGAATGGTATTGATTGAACAATATTGTTCAACTTTCTTGGGGAATTAAAAAGTGACTTGTCATAACTTTTGCCAAATGAAAATATCTTTTGCCAAATGTGAATTATTTTTGACAAATGTGAATTATTTTTGCCATTGGCAAATTTGGCAAGTGGCAGCGCGAACCCTGATTGTGGTCATTTCAGGACATCCATATTGGCGCCAGTGCCTTCTCGATCACAGCAATGAGGGAGGATGTGATCGATTTCACGAAGCCGTTTCTTGAAGACGGGGCGGGAATACTCACGCTGCGAATGACAGACTCAAGCAGCCTCTTGTACAAAGTGTTCCAGCCTTTCACAAAGGAAGTGTGGATGTGTACGGCCACCCTCATCATCGGCGTAGGACTGGCTATGTATATCACAACCAGATTCGGTCCACACACACCCTACAACATAGGGGAAGAAGGTGCCTCACAAAACGAAGTAAAGATAATGAACAGCATGTGGTTGGTGTTCGGGACATATATGGAACAAGGTGGGTGTTCGGGACATATATGGAACAAGGTGGGTGTTCGGGACATATATGGAACAAGGTGGGTGTTCGGGACATATATGGAACAAGGTGGGTGTTCGGGACATATATGGAACAAGGTGGGTGTTCGGGACATATATGGAACAAGGTGGGTGTTCGGGGCATATATGGAACAAGGTGGGTGTAATTGAACGTTCTCACTTTCTGTGGTATCGGTAGCTCTATAAGTTTTAACAGTGGATACGTGGTTGCAATTCTCCAGTCTAAGTCATAAGCCAGCTTGTTCTCCAGAAAATCAGAACATTATCTGCTTAAATAGAACTTGTTTTATGTAGATAATCTGCTTATAATCGCCTGATGTTGATACTATGTGCTAAAAATGAGAGCATTCTAGTCACATTATCGACTCATAAAGAGGCAATTCTAAGCAGATTATGTGCGGACAATTGCACAAATAAGCCAACTCTCGACTGTTCGGACGCACGCTCTTTATCATGTGTTTTCACTGTGCCCCGCGCCAAAAAATTGATATAACGGATATGACTCCGATATCTGCTTCTTTCAGAATCAAATAATAACATTATATACCTATTTCACATTATAGTATCGAGTATGTGCGTATTTGCGAGGATATGTTGCATAAGCAAGTTGAGTCACTGTATATGCTCCAGCACAAAAAGTTACACGAAACGCCGTCGTTGTGTGTTTCTGGAAAATATGTCAAATCTTCTTACATCTCCTTCAGGGCACTTAAGGGTTTTTATTTTAAGCTGAAATTGTTTTTCAAGTGTCATTTTGTATATTGTTTAACCCTTTTAATACTAAATCATCATTGGCGAGTAGTTATCCCATAGGAAATGTTCATATAATAAGTTTAACCCTTTCTATACTAAATCATCATTGATGAGTAGTTATCCCATTAGAAATGTTCAGATAATAAGATTAACCCTTTCTATAATAAAGCATCATTGATGAGTAGTTATCCCATAGGAAATGTTCAGATAATAGGTTTAAACCTTTCTATACTAAATCATCATTGATGAGTCTTTATCCCATTAGAAATGTTCAGATAATAAGTTTAACCCTTTCTATACTAAATCATCATTGATGAGTAGTTATCCCATTAGAAATGTTCAGATAATAAGATTAACCCTTTCTATAATAAAGCATCATTGATAAGAAGTTATCCCATAGGAAATGTTCAGATAATAGGTTTAACCCTTTCTATACTAACTCATCATTGGTGAGTAGTTATCCTATTCGAAATGTTCAGATAATAAGTTTAACCCTTTCTATACTAAAGCATTATTGATGAGTAGTTATTCCATAGGAAATGTTCAGATAATATGTTAACCCTTTCTATACCGAAGCATCATTGGTGAGTCGTGATCTCATAGGAAATGTTCAGATAATAAGTTTAACCATTTCTATACTAAAGCAACTTTGGTGAGTAGTTATCCCATATGAAATGTTCAGATAATAAGTTTAACCTTTTCTATACTAAATCATCATTGACGAGTAGTTATCCCATGGGACATATTCAGATAATAAGTTTAACCATTTCTATACTAAAGCATCATTGATGAGTAGTTATCCAATAGGAAATGTTCAGATAATAAGCTCAACCCTTTCTATATTAAATCATCATTGATGAGTAATTATCCGATAGAAAATGTCCAGATAATAAGTTCAACCCTTTATATACTAACACATCTTTGATTAGTAGTTATCCCATAGGAAATGTTCAGATAATAAGTCTAACGCTTTCTATACTAAAGCATCACTGATGAGTAGTTATCCAATAGGAAATGTTCATATAATATAAGTTCAACCCTTTCTATACTAAATCATCATTGATGGGTAGCTATCCCATAGGAAATGATCAGATGATAAGTTAACCCTCTCTATACTAAAGCATCACTGATGAGTAGCTATCCCATAGGAAATGTTCAGATAACAAGTTTAACCATTTCTATAATAAAGCATCATTGATGAGTTGCTATCCCATTTGAAATGTTCAGATAATAAGTGTAACCCTTTCTATACTAAATAATCATTGATGAGTAGCTATCCCACAGGAAATGTTAAGATAATAAATATAACCCTTTCTATACTAAAGGATCATTGTACATATCGCACAGTGAAATCCTCGTTTATTCTAGAATCATATCTCACAGCAATTAGTCGACCCCAACAACGAGAAGTATTAACACGACTAAGAATAAGTAACCATTCATTACAAATAGAAAAGGGCCGACACCAAAGGCCAATAGTTTCACTCGAAGACAGACGTTGTACACAATGCAACTTAAACCAAATCGAAAGTGAATTTCATTTCCTCACTGAATGTCAACTTTACGCACTAGAAAGAACGCAATTATACAATAAAATAGCATGCACTAATCACAATTTTATAGCAATGACTAATCAGGAAAAATTCTCATTCCTACTAAAAGCGGATAAATCGGATATCGCAAATATCTTAAGTAAGGCAATTTTATCATTCTTTGAAATGAGGAGACTGGCACTCGTATAAAGGCTAGTATTATATATATACAAAACAATATCACATGCCCTTAACTAAACTACGATGTTATAGAACACTATTACTGGCCCCTAATTATACAATTGTGCTACTATAGTGTACATATATTGTTTTTATGCCATAGTTACATATATATAGGCCGAACTTTTGAATATTATTACTTGATACGGTTATTTCTGTTTCGCATACCACTATGTTCTTTGTGTTTGTGACATCTACCTATCACTATGGTGTTTTATGTCAATACATATATCTTATCTTATCTATTTTATCTTGATGAGTAGTTATCCCATTGGAAATGTTAAGAAAATAAGTTTAACCCTTTCTATCCTAAATCATCATTGATGAGTAGCTATCCCATAGGAAATGTTCAGGAAATAAGTTCAAACCTTTCTATACTAAAGCACCATTGATGAGTAGCTATCCCATAGAAAATGTTCAGATATTAAGTTCAACCCTTTCTATACTAAAGCATCATCGATGAGTAGTTATCCCATAGGAAATGTTCAGATAATAAGTGTAACCCTTTATATACTAAATAATCATTGATGGGTAGCTATCCCATAGGAAATGTTCAGGTAATAAGTTCAAACATTTCTATACTAAAGCATCATTGATGAGTAGCTATCCCATATGAAATGTTCAGATAATAAGTTTAACCCTTTCTATACTAAATAATCATTGATGAGTAGCTATCCCATAGGAAATGTTAAGATAATAAATATAACCCTTTCTATACTAAATCATCATTGATGAGTAGTTATCCCATATGAAATGTTCAGGTAATAAGTTCAAACCTTTCTATACTAAAGAATCATTGATGAGTAGTTATCCCATGGAAAATGTTCAGATATTAAGTTAAACCCTTTCTGTGCTAAAGCATCATTGATGAGTAGTTATCCCATAGGAAATGTTCAGATAATAAGTGCAACAAAGATCGTTTATTGAACTTATTATCTAAATATTTCCCTTAATAAATAGGGCTCCTGCTACACTTTTATTTATCTGTCCATTGTGTCCTCACCTTAACCTACCTCCAAATCAATAATAGACCATTCCGATAAGCACTTTTTAACTGACTATGAGAATCCATTTAGTATAGAAATGGTTAAAATGGAGGTTTGAGAGTCGATCGCAAACTATTTTTAGAGCGGTTCCTACTTTTCATATACTGACCATTTTTGATCAGTAAAGCTTATATGGAAGTGACTGAAACTATTACTTCAAACTTAAATATTTAAAGGGTATTTTACAGTATGAATATATACGATGTGGAACTGTTCCTGAAGTGGTAAATATAAAAGTGTGTGTTGGAAATTGAACTATTCCCTGACATGGTAAATATATTGTGTGTGCTGGAAGTTGAACTAATCCTGACATGGTAAATATACACGTGAGCTGGAAGTTGGAAGTATTTAAAGACGGTGTATCTCTTCCCAAAACGTTCTGCAAATCACAGGAGTATAAAATAGTAACTTGTCACAAGGAGCTTATTGTAGGAAATTTAATTGTTCTGATATTATTTTCTGTTAATTGGGACAGAAAGTGTGGCTATTTGTATAAGTTGACAACATATTTTATTAGAAATATAACGTTGAAGCCCTTTTAAGTTACATACATTCAACATCTTTTGTTTGATTCGGTACTACCATTGAAATTCGTATTGAAAATGATGTTCATAGCAATTTTGTTTTATTGCTGTGGCAGCGCTGCCGGATAGTAATAGAGCATATTAAATGCATTGATTGTCCTACCTTTGCCCCCCACCCATCGAGCGCGTTAGATGTAAACAGTTACACGGTCTAACCCTGTATATACCAAATGGATTCTCCCACTCAGTTATATTAGTACAGACATTCTATTATTCATTTGCACCGTTGTCCTTCTTTGTTGGGGGGGGGGGGGGGGTAGTGTGCCTGTCATTTGTAGAATGAGGTCCCCAAAGGGTGAATTTAGTTATGCTATCCCGCAGCCGTCTAACATCATCAAATTCACCGTATGGGAGACATAAACTCAGGGTGAATATTGTGATGTACACCCATTAGGAACCTCGAGTATGCACTAAGTCGTCTGCCAGTTTGGGGATATAGGTGGTTTCTCGTGTTATTCTTTCTTTATATTTTTGTCCTGCTTTCAGGAGGGCAACCTCGTACAACATCTATATCAAGTCGATTGGTGCTCGGATTCTGGTGGCTCTTTACTTTAATCATGGCATCCACATACACAGCCAACCTCGCAGCTTTCCTCACCGTGTCCATATCTCCGTCGCAAATCAACAGTCTGGATGACTTAGCCAGCCAATCAGAAATCAAACCGTCTGTGATTCTCTCATCCAACCTATGGACAGCTTTCAAGGTGATATATATTATTAGTTATCTTCGGCAACATCGGGGGGTACATGGATATTTAATACATGGATGTCGATTTTGAACCCCGATGTCTCCACAACATTAGACATGTCTCCTTAATTTAAGTGTGTTTTTTAAAGATTCTTCCATTAATTCACATCAATAAGAATAATTCAGTATCCGACCTAAGGGGCTTGTTACATGAGCCGGGACAACTCGGTTAGCCGGGACAACCCGGTCTGCCGAGACAACTTGATCACGCTGTTATATGAGCCGGGACAACCCGGTTAGCCGGGACAACTCGGTTGGCGTTCACGCAACTAGCTATCCATCTAGCTGTCAATCACGCGTCACGACGTCGGTCCATAATGTCGACACGCCCATAACTGAGTGGCTTGGGTTGTCACTAAACGTCACCCACACGACGCGAGCATTTTATTGGCTAACGTCATGTCAAGTTACAACGAATGGTGTTATATTCCAGACTTTCATCCCGGCTAGCCGGGATGACTCGCTGTTACATGAGTCGAGCTGTTCCGGCTAACCGAGTTGTCCCCGTTAGGCGGGGTGGGACAACTCGGTTTGCCGAGTTGACCCGACTCATGTAACAGCACACCATTATTTTAGTGAGAAAGCACAGAAGACCGAGGCACCCGGCAGACCGGGTTGTCCCGGTTAACCGAGTTGTCCCGGCTCATGTAACAAGCCCCTAATGATCTGGCGTCAGGTGACGTCAAACTCGGCGTCCGAGAGCAATGTCACGATTGGTGGAAACTGCCAGTTCAATGGTCATTCATATACCCCCGATGTTTCACGTTTCACGTTTTCTTATACCCCGCTGTCAATGGTGACGGGGGACATGGTGATTTAAACATGGCTAGACTATACAACCGGATGCGGGGACAAGGTGCCATATCCGCACATAGACAGAAGCTGTTTTTCCTTGGAACTGAGGTTATCATGGTCAGGTACATATAACGTAAGAACGTCCGAGATGTATGCTGGAGCAGAGGAATGAAAGTAACGATAGCAGAACGTTGCTAACTTGAAATCAATTCGCGCGCGCACCGGGAGCCAATGTAGGTTTTTCAAAATTGGAAAAACGTGGGTGGATTTCGGAACACGCGCTACAATCCTCGCGGCTGAGTTCTTTAGACATTGCAGACGACTTAATTGTTCCTGTGAACTTCCCACGAAAAGCTCATTGCAATAGTTCAATCTTGACATAATATTACAAGAAGGAACCTTTTTTGCCGCAGGCATTGTTAAGTATGGGCGAAGATGACTAAGGCGCATAAGTATGCGTACGGAAAATGTGTTGTACTTGAGCGTCCATGGATAACGAATTAGAAATGTTGACACCGAGATTTTTCGCAGCTCAATTTCACAGCCACCGATGTTCAAACTTCTAATTGTGAATGGGTCGTGCTTACCTGCTGGGGGACACACAATTACTTCAGTTTTGTCATCATTTAATTTAAGCTTATTAGACAACATCCACCTCTTGACGTCAGAGACACAAACTTCCACTTTTCTTATTAAAGACGACAGGCCATATGGAGGGACAGAACCGTAAAATTGCGTGTCATCCGCGTACATATGTACGTTGAGTCCATGTTTCCGAATCAAGTTTCCCAGAGGTAGAGTGTACAATGTGTAGAGAACCGGTCCTAATACGGGGCCTTGGGGAACTCCGAACTGAAAGAGACTTTCTGTCAGAAAATAAATCTTTGATTCGTACCATCTGAACACGTCCAGTAAGGTAAGACTGGAAACAGGACAGTGCTTTTGATGTATCCTCGTGGATTCATATACCTGTCATGGGTATATGCAAGAGTATTACAGATAAAATTGCGTTCGGCCTCCAGTAAGAACCAGCGTCACCGATTGGTCGGAAAGCCTCCAAATAAATCACATGATTACGTCTCAAGCCGCAAAACACGGGAAACCAGGACAACCGATTCATCGTCTCTTGTCGGACTGCTTCTTAGAGACGTCATTTACTTTGAATAACGTTTAAAGTGAAAAAATTGCTTTAGATGACCAGGATAGGTCGGCAGAACATATACCATATACGGGACTAATTGTTTGGCTAATCACCTGCTTGAGTGGACGAATTAAAAACAACTTACAATTTTAAGGGAGGAATACATTCCATGTAGGTTAATAGTTTCTATAGTTAATGTCATGAAATTGCTCCTTTTGTCACAATACACTACTCCCCATGCATTAGTACAGCTATCTACTCCCCATGCATTAGTACAGCTATCTACTCCCCATGCATTAGTACAGCTATCTACTCCCCATGCATTAGTACAGCTATCTACTCCCCATGCATTAGTACAGCTATCTACTCCCCATGCATTAGTACAGCTATCTACTCCCCATGCATTAGTACAGCTATCTACTCCCCATGCATTAGTACAGCTATCTACTCCCCATGCATTAGTACAGCTATCTACTCCCCATGCATTAGTACAGCTATCTACTCCCCATGCATTAGTACAGCTATCTACTCCCCATGCATTAGTACAGCTATCTACTCCCCATGCATTAGTACAGCTACAAGGAGGTGATGAAGGAGTTACCATTTATCCTCGTCACAATAATTGTCACGCACTCAATACTGGCTTTATATATATATATATATATATATCTATTATATATTTTGGAAGATCTGTGTGTGTGTGTGTGTGTGTGTGTGTGTGTCTGTGTGTCTGTGTGTTCGCGATGAACTCGAAAACGGCCCACCCGATTTCGATTAAACTTGGTATGTGGCGGTATTTTCGGCCGGGGACGAACATAGGCATATTAATTTGTCCGTGCGACATGACCTTGACTTTGAAATCGGGTCATTTCAAGGTCAAACGCCCGAATATCACGGGATTTCGATGAAACTTGGTATGTGGGGGTACTTTCTTATGGCGAGTCTCATAAGCATATTCATTTGCCCGTGCGACGTGATCTTGACCTTGAAATCGGGTAACTTCAAGGTCAAATCGCCAATTTTGATGGGATTTCGACGAAATTTGATACGTGGGGTTACTTTTGTCCACTGATTGTTTTGGACGGGTCCAATCGTGACCCCGACCAGACCTTGACCTTCAAAATGATCAATTCAAGGTCAAATCGGGTAAAACCGGATGGATTTCGACGGGCACGTTTGTCGGGTACTTTTGTCCGGGCAGTGTTTTTGGACTGGTCAAATCGTGACCCCACTTGACCTTGACCTTCAAAATGTAGTTATCTAGTGTATTTATATATATATATATATATATATATATATATATTATATATATATATATATATATATATATATATATCTCTATTATATATTTTGGAAGATCTGTGTGTGTGTGTGTGTGTGCGTGTGTGTGTGTGTGTGTGTGTGTGTGTTCGCGATGGACTCGAACACGGCTGGACCGATTTCGACCAAACTTGGTACGGACACGTAATTCGACCCGGGAACGAACATGGGCCCGTCCATTTTTCCGTGCGGCGTGACTTTGACCTTCAAAACTCATATCTCGGGATCCGCAGTGCTAATCACGCCGAAATTTAGCACTGCGATGCAGGGAGGATAACTCTATATTCATACGTCGACGAACGTAGGCAATTTGCAGGCAATTACGCATCGTGTATTTATCCCAAAATTATAACATTTACAATATATATTGTCAATTTGCAGGCTATTAAGAATCGTTTATCTATCCCAAAATATATCATTTACAATTTCTGATATATATAAAATTTTGTTACAGCTGATATTCTTAGGTCTATTGTCGATAGATTTATTTTTTGTATATTCACACCACGTATAGGCTCAAGTCGTTTACAGTTACCCCGCGGGTCTGGAATCTCATCCAAGAATTCATTTAGCTGAAATGCTATTTCGCTCTTGCGAAATGGAATCTACCGAAATGGAAGCCGTCAATTGCAACAACATCGACATTGTTCAACTTTGACGACGAGAAAATAATTTGTTATAATTAGTCAAAATAATTTACAACACAATGCTAATTTATCTTTACGTTGAAGCTTGATAATTAATGAGCGTGTGTATACGAGGCGCGTTTATATACTTTAGTGGAAATCAAATCGTGTAAAACTGGCGGATTTTTACGGACGAAATTTGATACATAGGGTATCTCGGTATCCGCTGGGCCGATTTCCCGGTATCCGCTGGGCCAATTTCCACCATTTTTGGGGTGTTGGTGTTGGTGTTGCAAAACTGCCAATTTGATACTTAGTGGTAATTGTTTCCAGGGAGTGTTTTGGACGGGTCAAAATCGTGACCCACCTGACCTTGACCTTCAAAATGGTCAATTCAATGTCAAAGCCCGGACGAAGTCGGGTCACCTTGTAGTATATATATATATATATATATATATATATATAGGTGGGTGTCCAACACTCCATCGAGTGATTGTCAGCGTGGTGTACGGTGGAATAAACAACTTTATAACGTATTAAAATAATTCATTGTCAAAGCACTGTTAACGTCATGAAGCCGTCAATATTAAACCACGATAGCGTCATTCTTCCACAATAACCTGTACTATTTAATCAATAGAGTAGGCCTTGGAGTTGATTGCGCAAATTTAGAGCTCCGAGGGAGGGATGTATATATAGTTCTCGACGTTGTTCCATAAAATTTCAGAAAATAAGCAAAGTATTGCCCAACTAAGTCCTAGTTTCATTTACGAATCGCGCAATTCGAATATAATAAGTTTATTTACAACGTGTTCAAGATCAAATTGACAAGTTGTAGAACGTTTTTAATTAAACGGCTGGAAGGATTCAGAATACCATTTTCTCCGCGAACGGAACGGAAAAACAAAACACAAAACGGACAATGTGATGAAATCAGGTAACACCGTATAGCAATATCGTACTTTCAAATACTTGAGCACGAAACACAAGTGTTCAACGGCAACGCAAAGCCATGACGTCACATGCCCAATATGGCCGGGACTACTTGTGTGTTGTGCCAGGGTGAAGTGTCGACCTTCTCACGGTTGAACACTACACGAAATAGGGATCCAGCTCTCAGCCAATCAGAAGGTGGGGAAATCACGTGAGATACAATATTCATTTTTATATATGTGTGTTGATAAGCGATTCACAGTATGGCAAATGTAAACTAAACAGCATACAATTTCATTGGAAGATAGACACCTACCACTAGAATAACATAACTATTTATTGCGATTGCAGGTATCCAAAGATCCACTTTTCACAAATATATGGTCCAAGATGGAAGGTGGCCCGATGTACACAAACACGGTTGACCAAATGAAGTTGGTGAACACCGGGAGATATGCCTTCATTGATGACCGACTTGCACTCGAATATACTTACCTTTTGGACTGTAATAAATACGCCCTGGCACCGGAGAGTTTCAACACGGCGGGGTACGGATTCATACTGCCTGCCGACGCACCGTATAAGAACGCCTTCAATTACAAGTGAGCACGACGCCCTAACACAGTTGGAATGTATATGGCATAATTTCAGACTCTTGTTTCCCTTTCTATACTAAATTGATTCCCCCATTCAGTCATAAAAGTATACACTGGAATTGTCTATTATTAATCGATAGAAATATTCATGTAATACAAGCAGAACAGAAGACGGACAGATAATACAAGTGCCGAACTTATTATTGTTGAACTCATTATCTGAACATTTCATAGGGTAACTACTCAATAAGCCGAGGAAGGGTTAAACCCTGTGTATATTATTGTGGAATTGCGTCAAATAGAAGACTAGAAAAACAAATTAGGAGAAGATATTGAACGAATCTTTCTTCCCCATACCTCACCCACCCATTTTCTTTCTTTTCTCGTCTGACTTTTTTCAGATGTTAACTCTTTCTATACCAAATGGATTCTCCCACCCAGTTATAACAGTAAACGTTGGATTGGTATATTATGTATTTGGATTGTGTTATGTATATATCGGCGGACGACCTCCAGACGATAAGATAACACAAATGCAGAAGAAATCGTATCAATTAGATATGACATTTTTGCTCAGAACGGCCTGTTATCGAACCATGCGAACTATAAGACATCGCCAATCCGAGTAATATCGTTTTCGACACCACCAAGTGTCGTAACTACTTCACTGCTAAATAATGTGCAGATATCGATTTTGTGACGTCACTCGTTTGAAAGAGTTGTCTTATACTGTTACTAAGATGTGATCTCATTGACAAATAGGGTATTACTTGGTTAGTTTGATAGTATAGGCCTGCTATCAGCCCTAGGTAACTTCATGTATCATATGAGGTTATCTCGGGCTGATATCGGGCCTAATACCAAGCCGACCAAGTAATATCATCTAAATATTCATTGGTGGGAAATGTGTTGATAAAATAATTTTAACGAACGACCAATCAGAATATTTCCTCTGGGTTCATCAAAGAGTATTTAGAAAAGAAAGGGTTAACAACCAAAATCGGTAGACATGCAACTATCAGTGTGTTAAGTTCTACGTCTATATATTACATGTGTGTGACGTTCGTTTGAAAACACAAATGTAGTGTTACCGGCTATGTAACAGGCCAGCCTGCTCTCCCGAAAATCCGCGCATAATCTGCTTAAAATATGACTCGTTTTATGGAGATACTCTGCTTATAGAAGAATAGCCTCAATTTGAGTCGATAACGTGCTGAAAACGAGAGCGTTTTAGTCACATTTTACGACTCACAGTGAGTCTAAGCAGATTATGTGGCCCGTGACATGAAACGAAATAACGATATGATCCATTTATCTGCTTATTTCACAATCAAATAATCACATTATAGGTCAATTATGTGTGTATTTGCGCGAGGATATGTGGAACAGGCGTTTGTATAATGCCAGCCTCCCGACTTGGTAACAACACAATGGGCAACACAAAAACGTTTTAGGTTCTTATTCCGCATAAACATTTTGACTTTTATCCATTAATTGTATTCATTCATCATGATAAACACATTTTATACATCTAATCGTTAACCTTCTTTCCATGCAGTATAATCAAGATGCAAGAGTCAGGGCTGATGTCCAAATGGAAGAAGAAATGGTGGCCCAGCACCGATAAATGTACGAGCAGCGCCAAAACACATGGTGCGACCGTTCTTGATCTCAGTAGTGTTGGGGGACTGTTCCTGATATACGGCGCTGTTACCTTGTTTTCTGTCGCTTGCTTGTTGGTTGAGAAATGTTATTTTTCATCGTGTAGAATTGAACTCAAGAAAATCAAGCAATTTAGGCTGAAGAAGACAGCAGTAGTTCCACTTACTCCAGAGGACTAATAACTGGTCTCACATGCATTCCGGGTCGGTCGTGTCTTTATCACTGAAGTTTTTTAGACCCACTTTTCAAAGGAAAATGGGAGATATACTGGATTGACTTTGTTCGTTTGTATGTCGTCCGTCCGTCCGTCCATGCATATATCTCTTTTGGGCGTTATCCAATCTTAATGAAATTCGTATTATTAAAAACAGAGGGCCCGTTTCAGAGTTATCCTGTTTTGTTCATCTGAAATAGTGATTTACCGTTCAACTAGGCATATACATTTATGATCAGCCCTGGATTATCGGATCTGAGTTCGTATGGAGGTTCTACATCGGGAGTACGTTCAAACGAGTGAATTTTGAACTGTAATAAATACGCCCTGGCACCGGAGAGTTTCAACACGGCGGGGTACGGCTTCATTCTGCCTGTATTTTTCCTGTATTATTAAGTATTTATAAAAACAGAGGGTCCATTATCAGTTTCAGGGTTATCCTGCGTTGTTCATCTGGAAATAGTGATTTACCGTCCGTCCGGGCATATATATTGCATATCCGCCATGGGTTATCGGATGTGAGTTGGTATGGAGGTTCTACATCGGCTGTATGTTCAAACGTGTGCCTATATAAGACGTTGCTTGCATTTTCTTTTCTAGAATTATCATTCTTTGTTCATATTCAAACTCAGTATGTGTTAATCATTGATTCGAATATAAATGTATTTGCTTGAGCAAATTCTTATTTCATACCATGTCGCAGAGGCAACCACGTGGTTGACATTGCAGTTTGGTTTGTACTCTTATTGTCCCACCTCGGCTTTCGACAAACTATTTCAGCGAATCTGAGTACTAAATGTCAATGTTCAGCCAGGTGTGCGCTGGTATCACAACAGTGGTTTACGAATTATTAGAAGGTTTCGCAAACTTTCGGATATAGTTACGACTACGTATTCGTACTACTATTCGTAGTCCTAAAATTCATGTAGGCCCAAACATTCGGGTAAACCATGGTAAAACATGGTGAATACACCGTGGTATTTACCGTGGTGATTGGAACAGTTAACATGATGTAATTTTACCAGAGTGTAACTCTGATAAAACTAAACTTGTCCAGTGAATCGTCACCAACCCACCCATGTATTTACTATAGTGTAATGGACCCACCCATGTATCTCACCTAGTATGTACCGGGATGTAAGTATGTATGTGGCGATTCTATACTGTCGTAATTCTACCAGGGTAATTTACCTCGATATTATGGTAATTTACCACGGTAGGACCGGGTACGGATTTAGAAGCCTTAATATTTGAGACAACATATTGGATGTCATATGATTGCACATATTATTATATAAGGTGTTAAACTCTTCTGGGCTTAGCTCACTATTTATAAGAAATTTCTTGCTCCATGCTGGGCAATTGTTTTCCACTGATTAACGAACAAAATAGGATTTAATTCTCACAAAATAGACAGAAAACACCTCAGCCGCGTAATATGTGCTATTGTCAAATATAGTTATCGCTCATGCCCGTGTAAAAACACTCTTGGAATTTACAAGGGTATGTCCGCTTTACACGATCTTTACGTGGCTTTTACCAGAGTATATAATTGTTTACCAGGGTTTTACCAGAGTATTATATGTTACACTATAACCCCATCAAGAATTAACTAGCGTATGTCTTGTTTCACCAGCATTTTACGAGAGTAAAATATGGTACACAATGCCTTTACTTGCAATTTACAAGGGTATCTCCTTTTGAAATGGACTTTGCATGGCTTTTGCTAGAGTATATCATTGTTTACCTGAGTATTTCCATGTAAACCATGATTTACCTGACTTTTGTTAGAGTGTTCTTTTTTTTTTGTATAAGAGGGTCCTTATCCGTACTGATATCCGTGCCATTTGTGAAACCTCTCTATTACTTTCGAAGAGTGTGCTCATACCGACATCACTAATTGATCGCGATTAAATATATTGATTTTGCTAAAACCCTTGTCGCACTCAGGCCGGCGCTTGCACTGCGCTGCAAAAATACCAAAATATGAGTAACACGCAGGAGGAGCGCCGAAAACTGTCCAAAATTGTCAAACTTTTAAAACAAAGTATGCTCCTATTGCGTTCCTACTTTGTCAAGTCTCACGCTCTTATTGCGTTCAAGTCGCTGTCATTGTGGTGCTAGTACGTTCTCAATACGTTTACAAAACGCTCTCTGCGCGGGCGCGGAGAGTATAAATAGCGTCTCCTGCGTTTTCCAGTCATAGTCAGTTTTTGGTTTGTGGGGAATATACCCAACAATCCGCAATAGATTACCTGTCCGATTAAATCACTGTCACACTCCGCTGCGATCAGGCCGGGGCTTGCATTGCGCTGTAAAATTATCAAAGCGCCGAGAATAGCGCACTAAGGTATCCAAGAACCGATTGGTGACGCAGTAACGTCGCAGTTGACACTGGCTAGGACGTGAGAGGGTCCCCGTGATCGCCTCTGAGCGCCAGAGCGCAGCGTTTGTTTTGTGCATGCACAAAACAAGCGCAGAGGTTCGGCGTTCTGACAAGACGCAGTACCGTCGCCACGACAGCGCAACGCGAACGACATGAGCGCCCCGTTGACGTAGCAAGGACGGATACAAGCTACTCATGGTCGCAGCAAGAATTCCTCTGCAACTGCAGTAAGCTTACTACGCCTTGGTCAGAACGCCGAGCCTCTGCGCTTGTTTTGTGCATGCACAAAACAAGCGCGGTGCTCTGGTGCCTATGGGCGACCATGGAGACCCTCGCCCGTCGTAGCCAGTGTCCACTGCGTCACCAATCGGTTCTTGGAGACCTTAGTGCGTTTAGGTGTGCGCTTTGATACTTTTGCAGCGCAATGCAAGCGCCGACCTGAGTGTGACAGGGGCTTAATTAAGTTACATCCATTTTATTAATATTAGATAAGTGACAGCTTATGATTAAATTATTACCACACAGACTGACCTTAACGCGTTTGATACATTCTGGGAATAAAGCGTAGGATTACATTTTCAAAAATACTGAACAGACTTTCTTCTGATATTGATTCCGCATTCGGGAATCTGCCGCGTATTTTTGCGTATGTCTTCTAGGTGAACGTGGTCGGGAGAATGCGCTCACGATCTAGTCACCCCTGGCGGGTAGTTATACTTCAAGATGTATAGACTATGCATCGTAGTAGTCAATGCGTGGCATGGAAAAGGGAACACAGTAAAGGCAAAAGCTAGCTAGAGTACATTTCGAATTCGAACGACGAATTGTTAGACAACAAAGATTCTCAAAGATCACTAAAAATCAGAGGGACATACACAGTGCTTGTGTCACAGTCTGAGTATGAACATGGGTCAATAGGAACACGGAGTACTTATACGGCCTCCATTAAAGGGGTACTATACACTAAATATGGTCATTTATGGGACTACATGTATCTCCTTTTATCATCAACAAAATATAAATATATGCACCAAATGAATGAATTTGACCCGCTCTATGAACGATATAAACAACATGGTAATCATAATTATGATTGTATCGTTCATAGAGCCCATGTGTGTATTTTAGCAAATTAATTCATTTGTTGCATATATTCTCTTGAGTCCTCATTGAGAGTATAGTAGCCCTGACATCTATGAAGACATACCGAAATGAGCCGTTTTCAACTTTCCGCATAAACGCTCTTCATATCCGTGTCAGGATAAATAGAGGATATCCACACCTTTTCAGTGGATATGGGTTATATCTCATGAGTGATGACAAAACAATGAATTTCCACGAGTGGAAATTCAAATGTTTTGTCATCACGAATGAGATTTAACCCATATCCACTGAAAAGGTGTGGATATTCTGTTTATTATATACTTTAGTTACTTGCCTACGGCCCCCAATGAATGTCAATACATCAGAAATTTCAAGCTGATATCACTCACTAGTGGGATATAACTTATATCTCACTGCTAAAACCTTATAATTCATGGGCAAGTATATAATAAATGTAACTACTATCGCTCTGTAATCACCACTCACTACATCTATTGCCAACATAAAATCTGCAACGTTTATTTGGTCAAAGTACAACTTTCATCACGTAATAATATGCAAATTGCGAAGGTAACCAAGGTAACCAAGGACATCAAGCGGCACAAATGACGTAATTGTGATTTTGGGACGTTTGTTCGCTAGTAATTCGCCGTATTTTACAAAAAATGTGTAAAAAGGATATGCGTTTTCACCCTGGCATCTAAAAACATTAGAATAAGGCCGCGCAGCTTGGAATAACTCTATTACTAATTACTTTGCCTGATCTCACAAACGCAAATGGGTCATCGAAATTAAAAACGTAGGAAAATGACAGATTTCCCCACCACAGTAGCGATGGCATAGTAGGTGTGACAATTTATTATGGTGGAGTTTGGTGACAATTGGTTGTCATATTTAATATGCCAACATATTTGAGCGATGGATATATATACAGCAAGTAAATAATACCATCGCTTAAACTGTTCATAAATGCCCGCTAGGGGGATTTGGCATCGATTTGACTTATGCATACATAGCCTCGCCCAAATGGATGCTCAAATCTCCCCCACGGACATAAACAGTTTAAGCGACGACACTATAGCTACATATTCTACATTTATTATCACATTGCTCTAAAGATAAAAGACTAGTTCTTATGCATTGATGTCCTCCATTACGCCCTCTATAGGGTGTATTTTATAGGAATCACTGAACTAAATGGTTTCCCATAGGCGACAGTGTTAACGTTTCGGACAAATTCACTGAATTGAAGCCTGCAGGCCATACCAGTGATATTTAACCAGCTAGATTGACGCCAGTTGATCACGAAAATGCAAGAAAAAGCATAGGCATGTGTTTACTTTTTAAAATAAATCCCCAAGTGTACGACGGGGCTATCCCACAGCCAAATTTGATCTGGAAAAACCCAGAACTACAGCAGCTATTTAAATAAATTTCCCGCTCACAAAAATCCATTCTCCCATTCACTCACCAGTTTAAATTATTTAGATATGATGTACAAATCAAATAAACGCGATGTCATCCTTTAATAACGTGTCGCATGTATCAGGTCACATTCAGGTGAAGGTCATTCTTCAGTTACCTTCACCTTTAGTATTCCACGGTGTACTCGCTCCCCGACTCTAGAACGCATTTAGCTCCCTGATTCCTATAAGGCTTTTATTGGACTGACACTGGAGCTATGGAGTGAATGGGACTAAATACGTACTTTGTTTTTTGCGGACTTGTTTCTATTTCAGAGGAGCATCTCGTCGCGATGTATATTCACGTATCGCTGTGTGGTTATCTCGCATTCTCGGTATGCGTCTCGACATGCTTTATTGAACCATTGAGCCGAGTTAACCCTTAAGCTCTGCGTGTTTCTATTGTTTAACCTGCTTTGT
Source organism: Siphonodentalium dalli (assembly GCA_032622095.1). NCBI lineage: Eukaryota > Metazoa > Mollusca > Scaphopoda > Gadilida > Siphonodentaliidae > Siphonodentalium > Siphonodentalium dalli. The sequence goes on from CP136065.1 coordinate 32,644,067, forward strand.
TGCATTGTTATTAGAACACTTCATTTATTTTCACGTGGCGTAAATCTGAATGCTATCTACTATTATATTTCGTGATGATGTGAGGATGGAATACAAATTTAATTCACACGCACATGAACCATTCGAGCTGTTTGTTTATATCGGTTAAATAATAACATGCTATTTAATATCGTTTAGTGAACTTTTTCATTTATTTATACGCGACACATATAGGCAAGTCATATTCTAAATTAATGGGAATGGTAATATTAGTAACGTTACTCCTTAGTGCTATTTGGAAATATTGACGTTTAGTGAACTTTAATCTTGATCTGTAAACCTGTTTTTTTCCATTTCTTTGTGTGTGGAATATATCTGAGTCCCTCATAGGAAAATATTGTTATTAACACTGATCAGTTATGGGACTATAATTTATTTAACAATCATGGTACCATTTTAATTAACCATCATGGCACCATATTTTTATTAACCCTCATTGGATCATATCTCAATTAACCCACATGGGACCATGTTTTATTTAACTCTCATGTTTAATTTGCCACATCGGACCATATTTTACTTAACCCTCTCTGGATGTAACCATATTTTAATTAACCCTCATGGGACCATACATGTGCTCACGTTTGTCGTATTTCGGGGATCGCAGTGGTGAGATAACATTTAAGAAAATAGTTCATGCCAATTTTAACCACAGATGAAAGTTTACGTGATTGTCCTTATTATAGACAACACACACAAACCCCCTAAATACTATTTTACCGGATTCAAACAAATTCATAGTAAATTGAGAAATAAATGCAACGACTTACTTCACGATGAATTCCTAAACCATAATAGTCCAGTGCATTTATGAGAAAAAATGCCAAACCCGGAACTAATTGAAACAGAATATTTTTTTGCTGGAATAAGTACATAAACCCTCCATAAACAACATACTAAAAATCGGCAAAAATCGGAAAAAGGGAAATTGGTGAATTTAGTGAAATAAATTTGGGAAAATTTGGCCAAATCATCAATTTATGGATTTTCATGGATGTATATAAAAACAATCAAATTCACAAATCATACAAATAGCATGTGTATTGTGTCGTCCACAATTTCCTGAACCCAGAACTGAAAACCAGTCCCAGATTCATTACGTATTTTTCGAGTTGTGTGCCTTCAAAAACGCGAGTTTACCTGATGTCGGAGCCTTAATTTCGGAGAATGAGCCAAATGCCGTATTATATGGTTAATTATTTAAAAAACTAGAGCAAAATTAATTAATTTTTCACTGTTTTAGTAATTTCCTCACTAGATTAAACACAAAATATGATTAATATGTGCATCTATAATTAAGAAGAAGATTATATTCTCAAACAAAATGTGTGTTCCATTGTATGGACTTAGCAATTTTACCTCTGACACTGAACGTGTGTGATGAAATGCAATATTTGAGGTCATGTAACTCAATAATTTAATACCCATATGCCATGCTTTTCTTATATCCTTTTAAGTATGTTGGATTGAACAAATTGTAAAGGTATTAACAGGACATTATTTAAGAAAATCAACTTATGGCCCTTTGAATACTTAGTCTTAGCTTGTTTCCAAAGATGCCAGTTTGAGGCATTTTTGTCCAGTCTAAAAGGTTTTGGGCCATAAAAAAAAAAAATGGTTGTTTTAATGTGTAAAATTATTTGAACTTTCCTCCCACAACACGTTAGTGATAAAAAAATTAGCCTTACATTGGTTATGCCATATTATGTCACTTGATATCTTTCATTTTTCAGGAAACTGACTCCAATTTTAACGTTGGTATAGGGGTAGGAAAAATCACAAAATGCAATCTTATCACCAAATTACAGCCATTTCAGACACAATGTTGTTTTCTTCCAGTTTGTGTACATTCCTGTTGCATTATAAAACTGCTTAATACGTTATCGGACGTTGATTTAGAATTTTATGGTTATGTTGTATAAAAACAATCTCAACTGCCAATTTGACATTTCACTGCCAAATTATGACAAAAAAATATTATAGCTCTGTCAATAAACATAAACAAAGGAAATATGAAATTATATATGAAAGAACAATGTAAGCAGAAGCTGTTGATATAAAGTTTTATGCTTCAAGATGCATAATTTTGAAGTTTTTGTTGATATGCTTTCCCCTACCCCATTTTTCTACCGTTCAAATTTGGAGTAAGTTTCCACAATGATGAGTGAAATCCAGTGACATTCATTGGTATAACCATTGAAATGCTATTTTATCAACAAAAAAATGATTTAAGACGACAGATCACATAATTTTACACAATAAACTTTCGTTAATTTTTCTGAATATGCCTAAAATCCTTTTAAAATTGATAAAAACGCCCCACAATAGCATTTTCGGAAAAGAGGCTAGACTAAGAGTTCATAGGACCATAATTTTATTTTCTTCACCAATGTATTTGAAAATTCCTTCACAATTTGTTCAATCTAGTATTCTCAAAATGTTATGAGAAAAACAGAGCATATGGGTATTAATTTATTGAGTTACATGACCTCAAATATGGCATTTCATCACACGAGTTTTGTGTCAAAGCAATACTCCATACAATGGAACACACATTTTGTTTGAGAATATTTTATTCTCCTTATTCATAGATGCACATATTAATAATATTTTGTGTTTCATCTAGTGAGGAAATTACTAAAACAGTGAAAAGGTAATTAATTTTGCTCTAGTTTTTTAAATAATTAACCATATAATACGGCATTTGGCTCATTCTGCGAAATTACGGCTCCGAAATCAGTTAAACTCGCGTTTTTGAAGGCACACAACTCGAAAAATACTTAAGGAATCTAGGAATGGTTTCCAGTTCTGGATTCACGAAAATGTGGACGACAAAATAGGCATGATATTTGTAGGACTTGTAAATTTGAATTTTTTATATACATTCATGAAAATCCATAAATTGATGATTTGACCAAATTTTCCCAATTTGTTTTCACGAAATTCACTAATTTCCCTTTTTCCGATTTTTGCTGATTTTTAGTATGTTGTTTATGGAGGGTATATGTACCAATTCCAGCAAAAAAAAATTCTGTTGCAATTAGTTCTGGGTAAAACCATAAATGCACTGGACTATAAAGCGGGCAGCCCATCGTGTGATTGTGGAAATCGAAATCGAAGACGTTCAGCACTTAGTCTTCAAAAAAAACTTTTGCACCAAGAAGTCCACATATAAATAATTAAAGTTACTTGTGGAACTATTGATACTCCTGGAACATAACACATGCTAATTGTAACTTACCATGTTTAATTTCATGTCGAAGTGTTTGACAATACATGTTACGTCGGCCACGCCCGCTGATACTACATGTAGGTCTTCTGTGTTAGATCCGCTATCTTCAGCGGCGTGTGCACTGGAAGATGGATAACTCTATACTCACAGGAATGTCACTGTTATACACAGACGCACGTTTTGCATAAATCCAGAGACGAACTTCAAAACATGTTTAAAGAAATGTTCTGTATCTACCCATTGGAATGTCATGAAGTTCAAGTATACTCACCATCACTCCGCATAGAATCCGAACGGTAAATGAACAAAAGACAACAAAAAAATGGATGTCATAGATTCCAGATGTTAACATTATTTTCGTGTTTGTTTCTGTATGTACCAAGAACTGCTAGATTACACAATAATTTCACACAATAAACAAATCTGAAAACAGCTTGTGTTGACTATGAGAGGGATCTTAATTTGTATCTCAATAATTTTGAGTTATTTGTTTAACTACAAGGTATAACATCATACCACATGCATTACACCGGAGAATGAAGCAGCCACGAACACAATGAACACAATTGGTTATGGTCGACTAAAGGAGAGAGAAAATAACAGGAAATAGAAAACATCAGATATATGGTCAACTGCGTGAATTTGATAATAGACCAGTCTATTGTGCACAATAACTGCTCGAAATAAATTCAATTATTTGAAAACTCAAATAGGCTCTATATGGGCCTGAACGGTGCTTATAAAAACAGCCATATATGGGTCTATTTAAATATGACATAAGCCCGGAGGACACCCAATGGTTGGTTGAGGACACTACCTGATTGGTTAGGAACATTCGATAGAAAGTGTGGGACACTGGTTGTGTGGTTTCAGAGACCCGTTAGACTGTTTTGGGACACTACATGTGTGGTATGGAACAGCCATATGCTGGTTTGGGTCAACCGTTGATTGTTTTTTGAATACTATGTGTGTGGTTTGTGACACCCATTGTGTGGTTTGGAGTATGCGTCGGATGGCATGGAACACTTATTGTGTGGATTAGGACGCCATTTGGGTTGTTGGGGACACTACCTGTGTGTTTTGGGACACTCAATGGGTGGTTTTGCAATCATGGCATGGATTGGGCCATTTGGAACATTGGTTATGTGACACCCTTTAAGACACGAGTTGGGTGAATATGAACATACATTTTGGGTGGTTTGGCACACTCACTTGATGACCTTGACACTTGTGTGGTTTGGAAGACTCGGCGTGCGGATTGCCCCTCGTTGGATGGTTCTGAACACTACGCGTATGACCCCAATAAAAGCTCATGAAGTTGGTTGTGACATCAAACATTCTGAATCTGATGCCGATTTGCTGATCGCACAATCTGCCTTGGTGCCTCGTTAACGAATGAGAGGATACATATATCATAGTTCTTATCTGATATTATGCTGAAACTGATGGTCACATCATGTTCTATACCAAAGGCGAATTTCAAGAAACAGCCAAACATTTGGGACATTGGTCGAGTTAAGAAGCAGCTGTCGGTACCCATATGCGACGCTATCTTATTTATCAACGCGGTTTATGTTGCGGCAAAACATCGAGACTATTTGGAATTGGAAAATTGGCTTCCTTGAACAGATTTATGCACAATAATGATTTCCGCTAATATGCCGCCGTATTCAACAAAATAAATGTCACCAGTGATGAAATCATAGATGCAGGCGAAAAGGCCCTGGTAGTTCTCTGAAACGATGATGCTGACATTAATCTCAATGATCTCCAATTTCATGTGTTCTGCAAAAGGAATGGAACGGGGTCTTCGCCCATTGAGCCGCAACAATTTCCACCAACTTCTGGAGCTGCAAAAAACCACAGCCTCAGAGTATATTGCCAGATCCAGCATTGTAAGGGTGTATCCAATGATTTAGAAATTCGGGATTGGGGTTGGACTATTGCAGATGATATCGTGTCACCAATTATAATGGACATGCCACCTGCCACTGAACATCTGTTGACGATCATTATCTCTAATTGTATTAAGGATTGCATTAACAAGCGTTGTTCTCGTAAGAAGAATGAATTGAAATGTTCTGGTATGTGTGGTCACTGCAAAGGATGTATGTACACATTCCGCATCAAATATAGACAGTGATGATAATCATTGGAGTATACAGGTTAGCTGAGTTCTCATTCATTTTTCACAAGTTTAAGCCACTCTTGTATTAACAAATAGCATGTGATGTGCTTAAAACCTTTATATAAACAATCTCAATAGTAGCCAACACAAAATGTGAGAGATGTTATCAACGCAAAAGCGAAACGCTCTCTATATCAAAAACTAGTGCAAAAACCAGTTTGGCGACCTCATTTTTTGGGGGGACTTTTTGTATATTGTTGTCTTGTAACTACTCTAAATAAAAATGAAGAGAAATCTTCTGTTGCAATTAGTGTGAGGTTGGCCTATTTTTTTAGTCAGATTGACTGGACTATCCAGACTCGATTCTTAATATCAAGACTGTTTGGCAAAATGTTCGTCAACGCCTTACGTATGATTAACCATAACTGTTTGTATTCACGCTGCTTCGAACGTCTCGCGTCAAAAATATTTGTCAGAAACGACAGATACATTAGCTATTTATTAAAGCAATCACTTGCAAACTGCGGGCAGTTAGGTTGATGTAGCTCGAGTAACGACCTTGGGGACGGCTGTCTATTCGACACACTGCATGCGCACAGCGAGCACACATGTACTAAGATGAATATCAATCCAGCCACCATATAATGTGACATTGTAGAAGTTTACAAAATGATTTCCGATCAAATACCGCGACCGGGAAATGTTTGTAAACGGTATTGCGAGAAAAATAGCAATATGTTTCTTCCATCACACATTTAGCGTTGCCCGTTCGCTAAACTGGATATCGGGACACACGTCACGCTTGGTATTGCTAATCTTTACGCTGGAAAGAATTTCAAAAGTCTTGAAAGTTATTCAATTGTTTTAAAAGTGTTCTTAAATAAGTGATAACGATATAGTGCATGTTCTTTCGTTTTGCATATCTGGTTTCCGGAAAATACTAACACGAAGCGCTGTTGCTTTCACTTTGAATAAATCAGGTACATGTACCTCGTTTTCGCTAAATTCTGCGATTCTTTGCTAGATATATAGAGTACCTATATTCATTTTTCATGTATATTTACCGAGCTATTTTGAACAGAGAAACGCGGGGAAAGGCGATATAAAATTACTAGAGTTTATCTGAAATATTTAGCAGCTGGTAAATATTTAAATAACGATTTTGCTTCTCTGGTGTGTCGGCATGGTGTTCTTAACCCTTTACCCAACAAACCGGCCAAAACCGGCCAAATAAAGCTTCAACAGCCTAAAATATCTTCGGTCTGTCTCAATAGAACCATACACATATGGATATCATTGGAACCGGCTCCTTGACCACATTGTGATAGTTACAGTTATGCCCTGTGCCAATGCATTCTCTTATATATGCGAGTCGACCATAGGTCGCCTCGCATATATAAGAGAATGCATTGGCCTAAAAACAATCTTTTTTTAACACTTTTTACCATTTTTTCTTACATTCCTTAACAATTTTATAATTTTTAATGTGTTAAGCCAATGCATTCTCTTATATATGCGAGGCGACCTATGGTCGACTCGCATATATAAGAGAATGCATTGGCACAGGGCCCTTCTGTTGGGTAAAGGGTTAATGCACCTCATACTGCACGTTTCATCGATCATTCCTTCGCGGCACTAAAAGCTAACACCAAGGTACATGTCGATACAATGCGACGAGCGTTGCTCTAAGATGCTCGGAGCTGCAAATTATATCCAAATATTTGATTGATTATAATGACGCAGTGTTCATACACGTTTGTTAGACCTCTTTATTTGCTGGAATATAAAGGAGCACATATATTGTAATAGTAGTTTTATTGTGTAACATCTTACGAAGAAACTGTAATCCAAATAACAGTGATGTATTTATTAAATATGGTCACTGGGTCGAACAATACGGACCACGATTGAGGTCTTTTATCATCCGGGAGAGTAATCTACTGTTTCGTGTGACCCATGTGACCATATATGCATTATCATCTGGAACAGTACTCTACTGTGCCACGTGACAATGATATTGTATTCCATTATCATTAGGTGCATTATTCAACAGAGGGTGAATTTGGTGATGCTAGCCCGCTATGAGGGGTAGCATCACTAAATTCACCCTCTGGGGACCTCATTCTGCAAATGTCAGACACCCTATTTCAAGGCTTGAATTCAAACAAATTCTAATTATCCTTTCTCTTTTATTACTGGAAGTGGCAAATTATATTATACTGATGTTTTTAAATTAAATATTCAGTAGTTTAATAGTACACTTATTACTCAATAAATCAGAAATTTAAAGATACGGGTGGCGTTGGCGATGGGTATGCTGTTAAAATATTCATCTCCGTCAAAAACCGCCATAAACAGAAAGAATAGTAAAATATAGACATACTTTGTTCTTTTTCAATCAGAAATATGGTATAAACAGTATGTTATCGTCAAATGCTTTTCCTTTGTTATGTAAACAAAAGCAAAAAACGTTACTTTTCCTGGCTTTTGTTTAGATCCGGATATGGTAAACATAAAGAGCGTTTTTTATTACTGTTTTCCTGATATGGAAATAATAAAGAGCGTTTATATCATTTGTGTGTGATTAACCAATATAATTGCGCTGTGTTATGTAAACAGAGGCAGCACTTCTGTAACACGATCAAGCTCATGTTTAGGTACAGCATCGTACGTCTTGACGACAATATACTATTTACGTGCTGATTATGTTTCTGCATATGAACAAAACTATATATTTTTTAATATTCCTTCTGTTGGTGGAGATTTGAACAAATATGAACATTTCTGCAACGAACTCCGCCCGTGCCTTTAACGGTTTAATTATTTTAACTAGGATAACTTATTTTTGTATAATGTTTATTACCTCCGACTTTTAAATAAAATGTATCTTATCTTTTCTAATCTTAACAAGTTTTAAAAGTACATATTTACAAAACAATGTGGAATACATAAACAGGAGTTTATGCACTGAGAGTGACACAGGAAACAAGCTAAGACCCTTGACAGAAATGATAACCAGCAAAAACGGATTTAAAAATACTACAAATGTACTAGTGACAATACCATTATCTATCCGCAGAATTTGCATCTAAATAATTGTAGAGCTTCCTGCTTTCATGCCACCCAAAAGCCTATTTCAGAGTGCAGCAAATGCGGATCCGAAACTATGGAATCCAGAATAGGTTTGTTGACACTTGATATATACACAATTTTCACATTGAAAGATGTGGTTGTCTTTGAGGGGAGACCAGCTTTTGTAGCATTGGTGTTGCTTGTTGGTGTAGAGTTTTAACGGTTAAAAGAGTGACACTTCTGATTGTACGTGTCCGATCGAGACTGGACAATCCTGCACGAGCCATAATACCCCACAAGAATGCGATTCTCTAGTCGTTATGAAATGATTCGAAGAGCTCGCTCCATTAGCTGGATCTCCTGCCCCATCCCGAAATGCCACACCACACAGCCTGTTCCCTCATAAACCAGAATATTATCTGCTTATAATATAACTTGTTTTAGGTATATATTCTGCTTATAATCCGTCAATTTGAGTCGATAATGTGCTGAAAATGAGAACTTTTTAGTCACATCATGGACTCACAATGAGTCGATTCTAAACAGATTATGTGCGGACAATGAAACAAATTAGCCAACTCACGTCTTTTTAGATGTACGCTCTTTAACAGTTGTTTTCACTGTGGTCCGCTCCATAAAACGAAATAACGGGTAAGTGTCCATTATCTGCTTATTTCAGAGTAAAATAATCACATTATGTACCTATTTCACATTATAGGCGATTATGTGCGTATTTCTGCGAGGATATGTTGAAGCACCAGACTGTAATTAAATTTGAATAAAATGAAAGAAAGTAAAATATAGATTGTTAACATTTTTCATGTACGTTTCAGAATATTGAATTTTTACAACACAAAGCGGGAACGTGATTGTCAAAATTTAGTCTAAAATCAAGATAACTTCCAAGTTGTTTTACAGAATGTTCATTACAGATTTTCTAAGTTCTCAGTTTGGAAAGTGGGATTGCGGGCATGTGATCCGACGGCGATGCCTGAGATTTATCATGATATCCATTCACGATATTGGCAGCAACCCATCAGCGCATAGTCATACTTTATTTCCCAGTGGTTTTCTTCATAAGAGACTGTTGTGATCAGCATAAGTACAGACCGTGCACTCCTACATAATAAAATGTCATTTGAAATTATGTTAAAAAGTAGTGGACCGAGAATACATTAATGTGGAACTCCCTTTTCTAGTATGTCCAATGTACTAATCTCATCACCAAACTTTGTACACAGTTTACGATTTTCGAAGAAACTTTTGACAGTGAGAGGCTGCACGGATATCCAACTCCATATGCTTTCGATTTGGCCACGATTACTTCATAAGGTAGATAGTCAAAAGTTGTAGAAATACCATGACTTTCAGAACACAGTGCTCGTTGGCATCGAGGGATTCTTCGGGTCTTCGACGATGCGATGCAGTGTGGTCTGACACCGATACCTCTTTCTAAATGGTGCCACACGAGGGTGGAACATATTTTCCAAATATGCCGACAACTGGTTTACTAATGTTTTTTCCCTAAGAGTTTTGAGACGGTGTTCAAAACCCTGACAGGTCTATAACTTTCTTTCTTGATGGAACTTTTTTTTTTATATAATGGCTTGTTCTGCCAAAGTGTGCGGGAATGATTTATGGCTGATGGTGTTATTGACGAGATTCTTGATCGGGCAGCCATTGTTTTCGAACAATTTTTTTTAATCTTGTGGTGTGTCTTATATACAGTTCCGGCTGACCATGGCCGCATATCTTTGGGGCAGTAATCCCCATGCACTGTTCATGTTGACCATACCGCATTCGATTATTTTTGGGGCCAGTAATCCCCACTGATCGGGTACGATAATCCTTATGATCAGTAATATACTATCCAGTTGACAATGGTCGCAATCGATAGTACTCTACTGTTCCAGATGCCAATGCATGCATTCGATTATCAACAGGAGCAGTGTGGTCCACTGTTCCGGAGCGTCATTCCGATGACATTCAAGAAACATTACGGATGTTTCGGATGCATTGATTAGTGGACCGGGAATAACTTCATTAATAATCCCAAGCATTCAAGGTAAACTATTATTGATGCCACTAGAGAAATTGGAGCAATTATGACTGACATTCGATAAACTAACCGGGTGACCTACTAAGATATCAACTCCGGGTATTACAGCGGATCACGATAACCATAACCTCGATAGATATATAACCCGGGTATTACTACGGATCACGATAATAACCATATCCTCGGACTTGTTAGTCCCAAGAGTGTCGTTGTGTATTTATGCGACAGATTGGATTTGACGTACAAATCAATGTCACCTTGACTCCAACAAAGCATCTGCCTCCTGTGTTTGCGTCTGGAATTCGTTGAGTACTAACAGCGGCGAGGTTCGATTTTTACTCCGATGGAGTCACTCGAGCGGGTGATGGAGTCGTGATCTATTGTTCCATTGCGCTTTTGTCATCTGGGAACAACACTGAACCGGAACAGTTGGTTCTGGGATGATTATTGAACGACAGGTAAGTTTATTTTAAATGGCTCTGCCCATTCTGAATTTCGTATGGTGTTTATCTCACCCCAGGCCAAGTTATCCTGATAATTTACTATGATATTGGAGGCCCCTGATAATTTACTATGATCTTGGAGGGTCCTGATAATTTACTATGATCTTGGAAGGTCCTGATAATTTACTATGATCTTGGAGGGTCCTGCAGATTTAGATATTACGCTGGTGTGGCAAAATGATGCCATTTTAGAGGGATTTTGCTAACCCGAACGGTTAAAAGAAAAACAGTTGTCTGTAACACATCCAATAACAAATATATTGAAAAATATTTTAATAAGTGTCTGCATTCGTTGTCACAAAGTGATCATAGTCAAGATGGCGCTTGCAATAGTACTGGAAGGGTCTGCGCTGAACCGAAATTTACATTTGCCAAATTAAATCTGTTTTGCCAAATTCTTTTAGAAATTTGCCATAGTATCATTTGCTGAAACTAATGCTATCCGATTAACTGCATCTTAATAGAGGTCCTAACTTTTCCTTAACCATATAAAACACCATTAATATAATTATATTGTAAGAGTTTACTGAAATTAATGGCATTCATTGACCAATATTTGTTCAACTTTCTTGAGGAATTAAAAAGTGACTTGCCAAAACTTTTGCCAAATGAAAATATTTTTTTGCCAGGTGTGAATTATTTTTGACTTTGGCAAATTTGGCAAGTGGCAGTGCGAACCCTGAATATCAGCAATTCTAAAACTATTTTTGAATATATATGGTCCTGGGTGCTTAATGCAGCCACTGGTAGAAAATCAACAGAACCCACCAACATCATAGTAAATTAGTAGGACCACTTAACCGGGGTTTATCTGTATAACTTACGGCCTAAGATGTCAACAAAACCAGGTCCATAAGTCGTATTATATTTCTAGGGTTGTGTATTTAAGAAATAAATACATGGCGTATCGTCGTATATACACATGTAGTATAATTTGACCCCACTCATATTATAGTATGACCACGCGACGAAGAGTCCTACAATCATCGAGAACTGTTTGTTTCCTTTACAATCTAACTACATATGATATCGTTCAAATTATTGTGACCAATGAACATAATTTGGTTCTGAAAACACACTATAATAGTCCAGTTGTGTGCTAAACATTTCCACCAGAAAGTTTCTTCTAACGGTAACATCAAAATGACGTCATTATTAAACACCGACTAGTTTCTTGGTCCCTCAAAGCTTTTCAGTAGCCATTCCATTTATCTATAGGATGCGCCATAGTAGCCGAGAGTACCAAGTTTTCATCAAAAGTGGAATTGTGGTTTAAAAAAAAATGTACACTCGGCTACTAGGTGTATTTTATTTATTCCATAATTATTTATTTGTTTTATTTGTTCCGCGAAATCAGCTACTCCGTGTTTAGTTTTAATGCATATCCTCACCGAGAGACACAAACACAATCAATCAAGTTTATTGTCTATGTAAATCAATAAATGACATTTAGACATCAATTAACATATATACATATAATTTACAGGTTACACGCGTGCGTTGTAATATGTTTCCCCACAGCAACAGGCAGCCTTGAGCATATTAAAGCCGCACACATTTCTTGGAAGTCCAAAAAATGCAAGCAGCTCCAATCTACCCACGACTACCAACCACTGTGGTAACACCCTCATTCATACGACGCTATAAGTAATGTGCGTCACGCGTTGTGATGCATACAGTTACGCCATGACGTCAGTCGATTTCTGAGCCATCAGTTACTTGATATTACCATTCAAATGTTCCCTAGTTCATATAACAATAGAAAGCTACATTGATTGAAATGCAGGCAATAATTTTCTTCATATTTAATTGATATGACAATCTCCAATTTTAAATGAGGTAACATAAAATCTATTTTGCTGACTACGACGTTGTTCTACTATGGGTATAAACGTTTATCACACTAAATTACGTTTGAACATTTACACCACAGTAGAAATTTATACCCACAGTAGGAAGCTGTATACACACAGTAGGGTGTAAAAATTAAATTTAGTGATACACACAATAGCATAGGCGATTATGGTATATAAATAAAATACACCCATAGTAGCCGAGAATACAAAATTTTCACCACGAGTGGAATTGTGATTTTAACCACGAGCCTGTTGGCGAGTGGTTAAAACCACAATACCACGAGTGGTGGAAATGTTGTATTCTCGGCTACTATGCGTGTATTTTATTTATGCCATAATTATTATTTCTTATTTGTTCCGCTAATTCAGCTACTCTGATGTTTACTTTGAATGTGTATCCACACCGGGAGACACAAACACGACGCTATATAAGGAATGCGCGTCACGCGTAGTGATGCATACATTTACGTCATGACGTAACCTATTTCTGGGCGATATGTCACTTGCAATTACTACTCATATGTTTCCTATAGGTCATATAATACTAGCAAGCTAAAATGCTACATTTGATTGAAATTCAGGCAATTTTCCTCAATGTTCCTCGTATTACCGATAACTATACGACTGTCTTTTGAGAAATATGCATACTCCGAGAATAATTGGCGGTGGATTTAATGACGCCTCTAATGACATATAAACGCTTTTATGTTTGTGCCACCAAATCCACATTATCAAAACTACAGACTCTAAATTTAGCTAAAATGCTGAAACAAAGTATCTCAGACAAGAACACCAGATAAACTTTTGGCCGTCCGGAACGTGTGCGCCAATCACATGAATGCATAAATGTAAGTTTGCTTGATTGCCACCCCCCCCCCCCCCACATTTTGTCAAATGTGATATCGTACTTGGATTGATGTTGGCAGTTATTGGTTATAAACTAAGTTTGATAACTAAATCGGCTTTTCATTAAATATTGTTGTTGTAACTGACCCACAGGCATACGGGGACCCTCGATTCGGAGTCGTTCTAACAAGGATTGGCGGTGCGGCATTGTGATTAAACTGAGCTGATCAGAAAGCATACATATCTGCAATTATATAGATTTGATAGGCTACCTTTATACAAAAAAATGCCCATGTTTTACTATAGTAAAACACCATGGTTAAACCATAGTATTTACAACTGTCTTTTGGGTGGTAAATTTACTATGGTAAAAAAAAACATTGTTTAACCATGATGTTTTTACCATTGTAAATTTACCACACAGAAGACCTTTGTAAATATTATGGTTCAAACATGTTTTTTTGCATAATTAATTTACCACAAAAAAGAATGAAATATCATATTGAATACGTATTGCTGTTTTCTTGATGGACGATAAATTGTGTCTGGTTGCATATCATTAGAATTTTAATAATCCGCTCCCGCCCGGGGAGAGATGATCACGGTATTTTTGTTTATTGTCATCGTGGTCGACCATTGTTTTTTGCATTATACGCCGAGTTTCATACTGTCAATTATTTATCATTAGAGCGACTAATGATATAACAAGAGAAGGCCACCCTGATGACCCGATGGCCACAACTAATGATATAACATTAGAAGGCCACCCTGGTCCGGCACTGCGCATTCAAAAGCTTACAATGAATTGAGAGTTAGCCTCCTTCTTTTTCGGTATATACCCTGTCAGATAGAGGGTTTTTAGCCACCTGCTCTACGGTCTGACCATTTTAATCACAACATGAAACAGAACGAATAATGGTCGTCTGCCACAAATGTAGATCGCAGTTTTTCGTGCTATCGAAATTGTTCAAATGTTACACACTGGTTTACAATCAATTATTGGTCAACAAATGTTCAAGTTAGCGCTTTAACAATGGCTATTTGGCGGCAATATTTGATAACATAGACATTTTCCGCATGTGAAAATCACAAACTTGGCACACCATGCTAAATACGACGTTAGTGGCTTTTATAGCCAAGATTTGGTGGTTCTTGCGCCATTAACGCTATTTTCGCGTGAATTATGTTGGAGTACAATCAGACAGTTACTTTTGTAACCAATTTGTGTACATTAATCGTCACGTTTTTGGCATTTACGTTGTCGATTTAGCTCGTCTAAATGGTTACGCTTGCCGAATGACTATCGTGGTAAAACCATAATTTAAATTAAACTATTGTTCTAAATATGGTTTAGAGAATCCATGGTAAAATTGGTCATGGTAAAACAAAACCATGGTTATGTAGTTAAAACATGGTTTTAAAAGGTTGTAGTTGTGAGATTGCTAACTTTTACCATATTTGAACACAACAAGCTATAGTTTACTACAATAAACCCAAACATGGTACGCGAATACCACAAAATT
This sequence comes from Siphonodentalium dalli, assembly GCA_032622095.1. NCBI lineage: Eukaryota > Metazoa > Mollusca > Scaphopoda > Gadilida > Siphonodentaliidae > Siphonodentalium > Siphonodentalium dalli. Next base: position 32,659,325 of record CP136065.1, read on the forward strand.
ACTATGGTAAAACCATGGTTACTATAGATTTACTATAGCACACCATGGCATTTGTCTTATAAGGGTAAGTTTCCATGGCTGCCACGTTACATCCTTTCTGCGTGTACCAATTCTACGAAGAAATTGTGGTATGGAAATTTTATTAGATGTACATGTACATCGACTTGCAGGTACTATACAGAACTGTCTGACTGAGAGGAATATCTTCGTACCAAGCCACGCGAGGAGAAAACTTTTGACATTGTGGCATGGAGTTCGGTGTTATGTGGAGTTCATTCTGGCTGCTGGCTATAATGTGTAACTGCGCGTCCAGCTTCATGGGAGATGTCGGTACGTACCCGAATATACCACCCTGGTTAAGTGGTCCTGCTAATCTGAAATGATGCCTGTGGGTCCTACTGACTTGCTATAATGTTGGTGGGTCCTAGTGACTTGTTTGGAGTTGTTGATGGACACCGTAGACTTGCTATGATGCTGGTGGGTCCAGCTGAATTGCTATGGTGTTGTTATGGAAAACTGTAAAAAATGTTCTGTTATTTTACTAACGATGTCATTTCCGCGCTGTTTGGATAATCTGACCATATCAAAGAAGAGCCACTATGTGTAAAACACATTCAAAAACATATATACATGAATAGTAAAATATTTTAACAATGGCTGTATTGGTTGTTACATAGTGACCATACTCGAGATGTCTATTCCAGTCGTTTTGCAGACACCAGCACATATGTTCTTGTATGTTTTATACAGACAGGCTTTTTCTCAAACCGATCGGATTAGCCAAATACCGTGAAAATGACAACTTTAGAATAAAATAAATCTATTTTTGTTCCTGAACAGTATCATTGTTACGTATCAATATCATATCAATTCAGCAGGACCCACCAACATCACAGAAAATTAGCCGGGCAACCAACCAGGGTTGTACAAGATAATACTTCGACTACTTTTTTAAAGCTACCCATACCTGCGATACTTAAAGATTCCCCATTCGATTTAATACAATACAACAAGCATGTGTGTATTTCTATACCAGAAAATAATGATTTCGTGCGAATGGACACCATGATGAGATTTTGATAGACAGATGTCGACCTTCAAAAGCCGAAGTTTTAATACATTTTTAGTTTTTGTCATGCTAGAATACTCTAAGCAGAGCCTAAGACACACCATGTAAAGTGTCCTAACCTTGGTTAAAATCAAAATCAAAATGTTAAATTTAAAATGTTAAATAAATGCGAAATGAGAGATACTATTAACCAGCTAACAGTTATTTGGACGCCTCGAAAATAGTTTTGACAGACTGACAGTCGAAAAAGCAGACAATCAATAATCGTATGGATACTAATTGCGCCACGTATTTTTATGTAACGTGTTTTTCGTTAAATGCATTATAACACCGTGGAAATATTGATTTCAAATAAAACATGAAAATAAACTGGAACTGGAAGCTTTATATATTCCCAACAATGTCCCGAAGCCATATAAGTTTTCCAGCTGTTTTCAATGTTCGCATATCAATAATATACTATAAAACGGAATGCTCTTTATATACTGTTCCATGCTGACGGAAAATCGGGGCCCTACTTTCAAATAAGTATTTTGGTTGCACATAAAATCCGTTCAAAAGTATTTCACGTAGAGTTGTCGGCCTGTTTTGTTTCCCGGAAGCGGATCAGGGTGTAACAAAATTAAAGCAATCATAATTTCAGGCTTTAAATCGCATCGAGCGGTCGGGCTGGGTGTTGCGCAAATTATGAGTCACTTAATTGGTAAATTAAAATGTTGAAGTAGAACAAGGACAAGTCAAGGACAAGACCCTCCAGGAGTGTAACGATCCAACGGACAAGACGTGATTTTAATTGGCGTAATCCATAGATTTACTGCACAGATGTGCGCGCGTCCTCGTGAACAGTCGCACGTGCACGCGTAAACACATTCATCTATATAAATAAATATATATCCATTGAAATATACCTATATATTATATATATTATTTGATTATAACAAGTACATATGTGTACGCTATTATGACAAGTATATATTAGATAACTTATTATGTATAATAGACATTAGCTATGTATGTACCGGTGATACGTGTACGAATTATATAATATATTATCTCTAATGTCTTTCGATAACCGGAGTTATTATTAAATTTAATTTAATTGAATAAACTTCATTACAATATGTGAAATTTTTTAATTAATTGTCGTATCGATCTGCACTTAGAGATATACAAATATAATTTTTTTCATTATTTCCCACTTTCGTGACAATTTGTGCAAAGGACACTATATGAAATGATGGCTCATGCTATCATACTGACTTGTTCCTCAATAATCTATTTCACATTACGTGGTGATCCCAGCTCGAGATTGCATGCTTTTCCGACTTTTTATATCGCAATAAACATTGAATTAATTACCACGGAGAAATTCCATTATTATAAACGACGCATGCAAAGCATAGTCGCTCATAAAGTCAAGCAATCAAATCAATATCAGTCACTTGTAAACTCTGGTGAACTCTGGTGAACTCGCAACAATTTTGCAGACCTGAGTGCCAGAAATCAAAGAATAAAATTGAAAAAAACCCAGCAATTTTTCATAAAAGTTTTCATGAGATTGGCAAAAAGGTGACACAATGCTTTATATGACAAATTGATTTGTGTGTTATTGTGTATATAATGTGTTGTGCCATTTTGAACATATATATAAGTTTAATGAAATAGAGCCTATATTGTTATGTAAAATTTAAGCAACGTGTAGTTAAATATTTCAGTGATGGTTGTTGACAAGCGTCACGTTGGAGAAGCGGAAGCCATGAAACGTCAGCTTGACAAAGAAGCGTGTGACGTAGCCCTCCATTCGCTTGTGATTGAGGATTCGACGCAGAATGATCTGTACGCACTCCTACAAGGTGAGTCACTTCTGTACGCACTCCTACAAGGTGAGTCTGTACGCACTCCTACAAGGTGAGTCTGTACGCACTCCTACAAGGTGAGTCTGTACGCACTCCTACAAGGTGAGTCTGTACGCACTCATAGAAGGTGAGTCTGTACGCACTCCTACAAGGTGAGTCTGTACGCACTCCTACAAGGTGAGTATGTACGCACTCCTACAATGTGAGTCTGTACGCACTCCTACAAGGTGAGTCATTTATCAACAGATTCGCGTCCTCTTACAACTATCAACATACAGGTCATTACGTGTTGCAATACAATTATTATGGGAACGAATACTATTAGCGTGTTTTTCGTGTCTCTTTTATGGGGGTTGGGGTGGGCGTGTAAAAATAGAATCCAAAATGTCTTATAATGTATTGTACTGAGATGTCTTCATTTTCAAAATTAAGCTACTCGTAATGTACACAAACTAAACACAGCAATTTCTTGTCTTTTTTTTGTCACATTGTGTGGATGCTCTATTTACTCTTAAAAGCGACGTGCTGAAATGGCAGCGATTCAGCAGCAACTTTCGCAAAAACAAAAAACGCTCTTTATTATTTCCATGTCGGGAAGCATGCTTAAAAATCAAACCTTCTTATTTCTATGTTGTCGAAATGAGGTATCCTTTGTTATCCCCGAATTTGTTCGGGTGGGGACTATTAAAATAGCGGGTGCCCGTCTAGTCGTCAGTCGATACGTTCGGAAAGCTTCCGGATGAGAGTTTTATTGTTGGGCTATCGGATCGAAACCAAATTTGGTATGTGCGTTTAGCAGCTCAAAACACAGGTCAAATTCGAATATGGATTCGTCTGCCAATTTCTCCGGAGCTATGGCTCCTTTTCGACTTAGAGTATGACTGTCCGTCCGTCCGTCCGGAAAGTTTCCGGATGATAACTTTATTTTGGGTTATGGAATAGAAACCACATTTGGTATGTTAGTTTATGAGCGCAAAATACAGGTCAAGTTCAATTATGGGTTCGATCCGCGCATTTTTGCCGGAGTTATGGCCCCTTTTCGACCTAAAATGTTGTCATTTTGAGGTTTCCGGATGATAACTTTAGTTATGTGATCGGATCTGAATCAAATTTGGTATGTGATATTATCAGCTCCAAATACAGGTGACGTTCGAATATGGGTTTGATCCACCGATTTTGTAGAAGTGATGGTCCTTATCGACTTAGAATTTGCCGATTATTTTGGTTTCCGGATGATAACTTTAGTTGTTGTAATCTGATTAACCATATGAAAATACAGGTCAAATTCGAATTCGGGTTTGGTTTTGTTATCTGATTGTTTTTAAATCCAACTGAATATTTGATACGTAATTCAATATTTCAGAAGGCAATGGCCAAGTTTGAATTTGGCCAAGGTCCGATGAATTTTGACAGAGTTAAAAAAAAGCTGTCCTTAGAAAATCCACCATTTCGTGGGACACGTGGTCGGCGTCCTTTATTCTCTTCAGAAGTCACTTCAATAAGTTCCGAAGCATATATTTATATATTTATAAATTCAGAAAACACAACAGATAAAGATTTCTCATGTTAGAAATATTTTCTTATCGAATAGAAATTATTTCTGGTTTTTATCATAGTGCACGTTTCTTTAATCTTTTATCTTCGTAAGAAAAAAATGTTCTATGTTTAGAAAAACATTCTTGGTGTATAGAAATAAATTCTTTATATAAGATATTTTTTACTTGTTTCAAGAAATAATTTCTTATTTAGAAAATCGTTTATGACAATGTGCTCAGTTCATACATGCGTCGCGTATTTATCGAACTCCTTTGCTAATAGGAACATGAACAATCCAAGTAATTGCCAGGGGTAATCGAAGGCTTAAGTAATTACACGTGGCGCCGATGATTAAATGGTAATGCTTTAACCCATTCAGTGCCAGGTATGATTTTTGTATCAACCCATATACCCTGTGCCAATGCATTCTCTTATATATGCGAGTCGACCATAGGTCGCCTCGCATATATAAGAGAATGCATTGGCCTAACAATTTTTCATCATTTGTTATTATTGTTTACAATTTTTTACAATTTTAATAATTTTTTCTTATATTCTTTAACAGACTTATTTTGTAGGTTTAGTGCCAGGGAATCTTACGTTTTTCATGGGCATCAAAATTATTACTATGAATACTTGGTGATAGTTTTGAGTTATAACATGCCCCTAAGGTTTTAACAAGTTTGTTTTTAAATTCGCTATAGCATGCTTAAGCATACCCAAAATATTCAACCCAAAACAACAAAAAAACAATCTAAAAATAAATAAATTGTTTTTTAATTTGTTTAGGGCCGATTTTACAGACCGTAAATTATGGCCGATAAGATCGGCCTCTGTCACTGAAAGGGTTAATCCTTGCAATCTTGTCCTTATCCCAGTCGTGGAGTACACCAATATCAATGATCGAAATTCAACGGAATAAGACACACATCGTAGCTAAATCAATGGCAACACCAGACGTGCATTCGCGCCTTCTGAAGTGCTCACCATCCTTAAGTGGTTTCCATGTATCTAGAGCATATCTCTTAATGTGGAATGTATTTAGAGACATACACAGAAAACTACTTAACTGTTAACATAGTACACCACCTGAAGGAATATATGCCATCTGAAGTCCACATCGTGCATATTATATCACAATACAAATACCAGATAGAACACTTTGATAAACATCATTTAAAGGGAATTTCTAAGAATATCGTCCTCACCAAGTATACACATTGATTGGAAATTAATAACTGCCATAAAAATAAATGATTTAACCAATGAAAGAGTCGAATGACTATTATATTGAGGGCGACATGAATGCACTGCTTCAAATTTGTTAACAGAATGTTAGTTGTTAGCTTATGCCACCATATGTAGTAACTGGACGCAGACTCGTGCCTCTTTGTCCAGATCCATGTGTTTGTAGTCTGAGGGGGAGAGAGAAACAGAGCTCTTTTGCTCCTGTTTTCTATTTTGTCGGTCCGATTCGGTGTGTTTAGATCGTCATTTGACATGCCATCTTTAAGGGAGACAGATCAATCTCCTTTTCCCCTAGATGTTTTTATATGATCATTTGATCTGCTTTATATATGGAAGACAGAGCTAGATCTTTTTCCCTTGATGTTTTTATATGATCATTTGATATGCTTTCTATAAGAGGACAGAGCCATCTCATTTTCCCTAGATGTGTTCTTATCGTCATTTGATGTGTCGTCTACAATGGGGGCATAGCAATCTCTTTTATATTCTTATTTATCGTATTTGATGTGTCGAGTTCTTCCATGTAATCATACATCATTGCTTGGTTCTTATAATGCATGGCTATCCAGGCTGTTTTAAAATGTATATACACTTTCTTCCATGATCACCTCTGATGGAAGATGGTTCCATATCTATGGTGTGTGATGGAAAATAGTGAGCAGCCATTTGCAAGAAATATTTCTGAAATATATGGAGGACTGAATGGCCAATAACTCAGATTGAAATATATGGAGGACGGAATGGCCAGTAACTCAGACTGAACATTGGGGAGGGATATCACAGTTAATACACCATAACATGCGCTAGTATAGTTTGTTATATTTAATTGTTGAACATGAATTATGAGGAAATGATGCACAGAAGCAATGGGAGCTTGTGTTCTTGATACTGTAAATTATATAAGTCTAAATAACTTGTGTCCTAGTGCACAACATTCAGAACCAAAATCAGACGATCTCACAAGTTTTACTATCGCTTATGCATTTCTGATGTAAGTGTGTAATGTGTAATGTGTAATGTGTAAGTGTGTAATGTCTGCTAAAGATGTCTCTTACTCATTACGTGTTTCAATGCACTTGAGTGATAAGTCTTAAACATTTTGCAACGTTCAGTTTAGTTTTCATAGTTTAGTTTTGCTTATTCTGTGAAACATCTCTGTATAGATTGAAAGGCTAGCACACACTTCGGGTTTTTAAATTGAATTAGACATTATATTTATGATACGTTTACCAAAAATAAAAAACATATAAACTATTCTTAATCACACATTATATGTACATCCTCAATCTAAACCTGCTGTATACTCGATGGAGACAATGTTGACCAATCAACATTGCATGAACTGATTGAAATCACTGCCCCCACCACAAAGCTTCTATACAGGTTTGGTATCTTACAAGAAACTTCTTGACAGTCATTATGAATCAAAGCATTGTTATAGAGTTGCATGTAATTGCCTGATTGTGGCGTACATGTGTGTCGCAGTTGTTGGATAGGATGTCGGACATTACACGTCTATTACAGAGCTTCCTAAAGTTTAATACTTAGTCATAGTCTCCAATTGCTGTGTCAATAGTGTACGTCATGACTATGTATCCAACATATCCTCGCGGAAATACGCACATAATCGGCCTATAATGTGAAATTGATACATAATGTGGTTATTTGATTCTGATATATATAAGCAGATAATGGAGTCATAGCCGTTATTTCGTTTTATGGTGCGGGCCACTTTTAAACACATGTTAAAGAGCGTACACCTGAAAAGTCGTGGGTTGGCTTATTTGCCTCATTGTCCGCACATAATCTGCTTATAATCGCCACATTATAAGTCGATAATGGGACTACAATGCGCTCATATTCAGCCCATTAACGACTCAAAATGATACGATTCTAAGCAGATAATCTACTTAACAAAAGTTCTTTATAAGCAGATAATGTGCGGGTTTTGGGGAGAACAGGCCGATGTATCACAAAGAGTGGTGGTACCAGTGCTGAGTGTATCTGTCTAACCTCCTACACTGTTGACCATTTAATATTCCATGAACTCGCTGCTCTCACTAACAAAGTTTCTAAACAGGTTTGGCACTCTGACAAATATCTTGTCAATCATGAACCAAATAATTGTTATGGATTTACATATGGAGTTACAACTTACATGGGATGAACTGATTATGATGTACATGTGTATCGCAGTTTGAAATGGTGACCGAGGTTGACCACCACCATGGTTGGGGTTGTCCGGATGTTACACGGTTATTATAAAACATGCTAAAGTTTAATATTTGAGCCATATTGTCCAAAAGTGTATGTGTATAGTGTCAAATGTTTACGCCATGACTATGTTATTTGTGATTCGACTCAAATTAGTCTAATTTAAGTGTTTCGCACAATAAACCCACGATGGGTACTGTTATTCATTTATATTTATACCATTCATTCATAATAGCATTGCACCATATATACTGACTCCCACATAACCACGATATAATTAACTAGATATGGTGAGTTTCATGCTGAAACAAATTTCCCCAAAGATCTGAAACAATTTATGTGACACCAGAGTAAACTTATCAATAAAGGGCCATACAGTCAGAGCAACATTCAGTCTGAGCACCTGACGACTGTATTCATTTTATGATCATATCTTATTGGTTTTATCAATTGGAATATTACAATTTCCATGTAAACAAATGTGCATGATTAGCAACAATTCCCCTGTTTCTACAGAACTCTGGTCTCGCAGTGGAAAGCTTTGTCCTAATTGTCTCACGAACCGTGGTGATAATGTTAACATTATCTAATCCTATTATCCATTGGAATAATTATAGTACACATGTACCCTGTGTTTATCTTTTTTGAACGACTTGTTTGAATGTAAAAACTCATTAACATCACCTGAATAACCCGGCCTCTGCCATCTGAATGAAAACCTGTCCATTCACGATGTACACCACATGTGCTTTTTGACACGCTTAATAAAAAATGTATACACAACCTCCGGGGTGTGTTTCTCAATGGCCAAACGTTTTTGAAATACTATTTTGGTCAATACTCAATATTTAAATATTCATGATCACGTGTCCCCATCTGTTACGCGCAAATTCCCTGACCTTTTCGAATAGCCAATCGCACAAGAATCTTAAATATTGCATAGGCAAAGAGGTCGTGCAACGCCAGCTATATTAATTAAAGGTACCGTAGTGCCGCTTGAGACAAAGTAATTATAATGGCCACTCGTTGCACGTGGCATGATATATAGTCTAAATCACCCCATAGGTCATTAAGATACGTACCATCAACACAATTCCACACTTCACACATAATGTATAATTAAAGATACGGGCGGCGTTGGCGTTGGGTATGCTGTTAACATATTCAGCTCCGTCAAAAACCACCATAAACAGAAAGAATAGTAAAATATAGACAGACCTTGTTCTTATACCAATCAGAAATATGGCATAAACAGTATGTTATTGTCAAATGTTTTTCCTTTGTTATGTAAACAAAAGCAAAAAACGTGACAGAACCTGGCTTTGATTAGATCCGGATATGGTAAACATAAAGAGCGTTATTTGTTACTGTTTTCCTGATATGGAAATAATAAAGAGCGTTTATATCATTTGTGTGTAATTAACCAATAGAATTGCGCTGTGTTATGTAAACAGAAGTAAAACTTCTGCAACACGAGCAGGCTCGTGTTTAAATACACCATCGTACGTCTTGATGACAATGTACTAGTTACACGCTTAATATGTTTGGCATATGAGCAAAACTACATATATTTTAATATTCCTTCTGTTGATGGAGATTTGAACAAATATGAATATTTCTGCAACGAACGCCGCCCGTGCCTTTAAATCAAAAACACAGTGATGTATATTCCATTATTAACGAACATCACTCCCGTTGGTGTTTTCAAATCGTGATAAGACTACCCTTTACTCTTTAATTGCTTTATCTTTCTTGTAATTATGTTATATTTTGTTATTTATCAGATTGGTTCGGGAAAACGATATATATCTATTTTTGCATCTCATGGACTGTGTGACTTCCTGTGCCTAATGGAATCCCTCACTAAAGATGTGTGTTGATCTATATCTGTACAGTCAATCGGCCTATATGATGCAACCAAGCGAGGTACATGTAAACCCGTGACTGAAATTTCAGATTTGATATAGATATCAAACGTCAGTATTCATGCATGACTGGGCTTATAATAGACTGACAGGGACCTTCAAAAACTCATTCGGAATTAAACTAGGAACCAACAATAGACAGGCAGCCGCAGGAAACATTAGACCAAAAGCAACACCAAGAACAACATTTTCAGAAATTCTCCCAGAACATTCTTTTTCGAATATTTGGAACTCAGTTAATAAAAAACCAAAAACTAATAGGAATCGAGAAAACTATAAAAAACTAATGAGTGTAGAATTGATCAAACATTATTCCAATAAAATTGAATGCAAAAACAAATTCTGCCCTGATTGCAAACACAAATGATAAAACATATTTCGAATATATATAGTCTATAGGCCACTTACCTTAAAGGCACGGTTGGCCTTAATTGTCGAAAATATTCATATTTGTTCCAAACACCGTAAACAGACAAACATTAAAACGCATACAGTTTCGTTCATATATACCATGATCATCGCGTAAACAGCATGCTATCATAAAGACTTACTATATTTTACATAAGCAAGAGCCTGATTGTGTTACAGAAGACAGCACAGTGTCACTGGCTAATCACACACAAATGATATAAACGCTCTTTATTAGTTCCATATCAGGAATTCAGCAACAATAACGCTCTTTATGTTTACCATCATAATATAAACAAACACCAGAAAAGTAACTTTTTATGCTTTTGTTTACATAACAATGGTCAAACAGATGACAATAACATACTGTTTATGCGATATTTCTTATTTGTATACGGACAAAGTCTGTCTACATTTTGATGTTCTTTCTGTTTGTGGTGGTTTTTGATGGGTGGAAATATTTTCACAGGATACCCACCGCCAAGGCCAACAGTACCTTTAAATGATAAAATTGCCTCACATTAATTACCCGAGTGCTAATACTTACGTCCTGCTAAATCTCGTCCAATGCCTGGCTGTATATACTAAGGGAATTCAACAGTGACAGTTATATAAGGATTAACTGTCATGTGGACTGTTTTTATGGAGATGTGACGGTGAGGTAAGTGGACATAACTTGTGTAAAACCCGAAGGGTTTTACATACAAGTTATGTCCACTTACCTCACCGTTACATCTCCATAAAAATAGTCCACATGACAGTTAATCCTTATATTTATATACATTTAGTGAAAAAGCCGCTTTTGTAAATATATTTAAATCGAAAAGTGTATCGTGACAAGATCAGCCCAAAATACCCAATAGCACCCTTGGCAAAAGTTAATAGGAACAATTTCTCTTCATGTTGAAACCCGATGATGTATTAAGTCAATCCTGCGCGAGTCAAAATGCGCCCAAAGCATTACGCCTTCGTCTTTCCAAACCTAATGACGTATCGATGGTGTTATTAGCTTGGTGTTATGAGGCGTTACGCATTCACCGAGAAATAACTGCAACTAGCCACGTGGGCGCCGACCAATCAGAATGCTGGATTTAGTGATGACAACACTTAGTGTGTAAATATATAAGGATTAACTGTCATGTGGACTGTTTTTATGGAGATGTAACGGTGAGGTAAGTGGACATAACTTGTGTAAAACCCGAAGGGTTTTACATACAAGTTATGTCCACTTACCTCACCGTTACATCTCCATAAAAATAGTCCACATGACAGTTAATCCTTATATTTATATACATTTAGCGAAAAAGCCACTTTTGTAAATATATTTAAATCGAAAAGTGTATCGTGACAAGATCAGCCCAAAATACCCAATAGCACCCTTGGCAAAAGTTAATAGGAACAATTTCTCTTCATGTTGAAACCCGATGATGTATTAAGTCAATCCTGCTCGAGTCAAAATGCGCCCAAAGCACTACGCGTTCGTCTTTCCAAACCTAATGACGTATCGATGGTGTTATTAGCTTGGTGTTATTAGGCGTTGCGCATTCACCGATAAATAACTGCAACTAGCCACTTGGGCGCCGACCAACCAGAATGCTGGATTTAGTGATGACAACACTTAGTGTGTAAATATATCCATTTATATCCACACAACTGAAACCTATTTGTTTATTCACTGGAATCCAGATAAATATTTAAATCCAATTTATATATTAATCTAATCTAATTATAGTGAAATATTTAAATTCTTTATGTAGCCATTATTGATTGTATTTTGTCATTCAGGGGTGCCGGGTAGACGGCCATCATAGGCCACGGCACTCCACACAATACACATATAAATTAACTTATATTATATTGTATTAATGTATTGTGAAATAAAATATTATCCTATCAAAGGTTGTCTGAATTTAAGAATTCCAAATCTCAAGTTTATTTTTTATGTATGGAGATGTTCATCCTCTACCACACACACACACACTGATAAAACAATGTTTCGGAACACTCCCTATCCACCTTCTATCTCAACATAAGGAATCTCCGCAATAAACTTGATAATATTGCACATCTAATTAATAAATATCATATTATTTATTTCTCCGAAACTCATTTAGATCCCGGATTTAATTAAGAGCACCTTATAATTCCAAACTTCAGTGGGCCAATTTGAAAAGACCGCGACAAACACGGAGGAGGTATATGTGTGTACTTTGATAACCATACTGTTTTAAACGAAACCAGGAACTTGAGTTTGATAACAGTATACTGTGTTTCCAATTTTGTCAGAAATCCATGACAAAAGGAATTTGAAAGAGTGTGACATATCGGACTGATACATAAACTGAAACAATATGGTATTCAAGGTGACCTTGATTCGATTCGTGATTATATAACTAACAGAAACAACGTGTTGTAGATGGAAATGTAGTGTCTCAATCTGTTTTCCCGAAAACCCGCAAATTATCTGCTTATAATAGAACTTGCTCAGAATCGCCTCATTTTGAGTCGATAATATGCTGAAAATGAGAGCGTTTTCGTCACATTATCGAATCACGACGAGGCGATTCTAAGCAGATTATGTGCGGACAATGACATAAATAAGCCAGCTCACGACTTTTCAGTTGTACGATCTTTAACATGTGTTTTCACTGTGGTCCGCGCCATAGCACGAACTAACGGATATTACTCCAATATCTGATCGTTTCATAATCAAATAATCACATGTAAACCTATTTCACATTATAGGTCGATTATGTGCGTCCCTCAATGGTGAATATTAGGGCCTTTTCCATATATAAGCGATTTCAATTCTTTTACGCGTATGTACGCTGATGTCACAATGCCTGTCTGCTGACCTTAGACGTATTGCCAACTGGTCTGACCAGTACGTGGCTAGTCAATTTCAACCCATCAAAGACAAAGACTATTATTTTCTCTTATATTGGTAACGATAAGAACTGACACCTCACTAAATCTTACATTTAACGATACTGATAACGACACTGTTTCCTCACATAGCCGCCATGGTATAACTTTACAGTCTAACCTTTGTTGGGACAACCAAATCAATAATACGTGTAGTATAGAGTAGCCACTGGGTTATCACAACTTAGAAAACTAAAACTTATTTTAACAGATGTACGTTCGACCTTATGTGTAACGTTTTTATATTACCAATAATGGATTATTGTGATGTAGTATGGGATAATGCCCCTGCCTACCTCCTCCATAAGTTGACCTGTTGCATCATGACACATCGCCAATCGTTAGTCGCATTATTAAATCAGCTTCGATCAAGAAAATGCTATTCGAACTTGGATGGTCGACTTTACAACAAAGAAGAGAGCGGCATAAAATGAGAATCACATACAATGTGATGACAAAAAAAAGCATCGGGAGCTTCACTGTCAACATACACGAATTTATCTTCCATAAGCTGGGAAAGGAAGTATTACTATTTTCAGAAAATAAGACTGTATTTTCAAATTTATATATATTTATATATATATATATATATATATATATATATATATATAGCTATATATATATATATATATATATATATATATATATATATATATGATTTATATATAATAAATTTATATATATATAAATTATATATATATATGATCAATTATATATGATCAATTTATAAAGTTTAGATATATGATCACTTAGTAAAATATTTGAGTTAAACATAACTTACATAAGATGTTTTAATTATTTTTAAATACTATCTTCGCGTGTCAATTTACTCACACATCTTCTGAACTAATAATAAACGCTCTCATTTGATCATCTATGTTGGTATAATTTATTAGTGCCATTTTTGTAAGTCATCTGAGGTCAAAGGCGCCTATCCCATTATATCCCCCTGATCAGGTGACTCCTGTTTATAAATTTTCCTACGTATCGTCTAAGCTGATAAGGAACGCACTTTGTTGCTCATATATTAGTCCCCGTTTAAGTCATCTAATGTAAACGGCGCCTATCCCATGACATTCCCCTGGCCAGATGACCCATGTGTACCACTGTTCCTAAATATCGTCTAAGCTGATAACGAGCGCTCTTTGTTGCTCATATACGGTCAACGACACGTACCTAATGGTACTCTCCTGCAAACCACGTTCAGAAACCACGGTCCAACCATTCGTTTATGTTGCCCATTTAAGACGTGAGAGGTCAACGGCACCTATCACATGACACTCATCGCGTCAAGTTGTGAATCATGTATCAACGACCAGAATCCAACTATTTTGGATATATAATTAATAATTCAGTTAAACTAATTATAAGTACAATTTTAAAACACCTGATGTCAACGGTACAACTCCCACGACACTCCCCGTGTCAATTGAGCCATGTGTACAATTTTCTCTTTATTGGTATAGATAAATAAATAAACTCGAAACATTCTTGGCAGGTCGAGGTCAAACGAACCATAATAACTTAGGATCATATCAATTGTGGTTTTACATTGCCCTTTTAAGACATCTGATGTCAAATGTACCTATAACATGACACTCACCGGGTCAATTCGACTCAATTGACCCCTGTGTACATTTATTTTTAGCTCCGATCGTCCAGCGGTTTGGTCGCCCATAGCCCAAGAGACTAACAGACTGAATTTATTGTGATTATATATTAAGGCATTGAGATAGTAGGAGATGTAAGCTAAATTGTATTTTCGCAAGTGAACAAACGTTAACAACTTATTTGAAATTTCAAAAATCGACAACATGTGCCAACGTTTAGCATAGCCCAAACAAAAAGTTAAAGATAATGGATACATACAAAGAACTAACAGCAACAACAACAGAAATCTAAATGAAAGAAGAGCAGTGTTCTTAAAATTTAAACTGAAAAGCCTCGGAAGCCAGGAATTAATATGTGTATTGGGAGCTCGTACACGACAGATATGCACCAATGCCCATACACAATACAGACATGTCACTAATTCAGTGTTCCAAATTTGTCATGAAACAATATGCATTTCGAATTTTTCAGATTTCAATACCACCGGATTTACACTGGCGGTTGACATATCCACTCGGACTTGTGAAGTGGCAGACTGGGCAGAGAATAACAAGCTGATGTTTGTGTCCACTTCATCTTGTCCCTGCCCAAACTCGAACTCGTCCTACTTTTTTCGACCTGACTACAAGTTCTACATCGAAGCATCCGTGGACATTCTCCGTCATGGCTTCAACAACAGAATCGAGAAAGTGATCATATTCATAGAAACCGAATGCGGTACGTGTGTGGTAAAGTTTAACCCTTTACCCAACAGAAGGGCCATGTGCCAATGCATTCTCTTATATATGCGAGTCGACCATAGGTCGCCTCGCATATATAAGAGATTGCATTGGCTTAACACATTAAAAATTATAAAATTGTTAAAGAATGTAAGAAAAAATGGTAAAAAGTGTTAAAAAAAGAGTTTGTTTAGGCCAATGCATTCTCTTATATATGCGAGGCGACCTATGGTCGACTCGCATATATAAGAGAATGCATTGGCACAGGGCACAGGGTGTAACTATCACAATGTGGTCAAGGAGCCGGTTCCAATGATATCCATATTTGTATGGTTCTATTGAGACAGACCGAAGATATTTTAGGCTGTTGAAGCTTTATTTGGCCGGTTTTGGCCGGTTTGTTGTGGTAAAGTTTAATACCATGGGGTCAATACTATATAACTTCTACGCGTGTAATTTACAAGACAGTAACATTTCGAGTATTATAGTCGGCAATACTACTCGTATCATGTGCTATCGTATGACGAGTTCTAATTGGTAATTATTTATCTTCGCACAATGTTAACTCTTCCATGACTGCAGCTTCCTGAAATTTTGCGAAAACCCTATATAAGAGAATACATTGGCCTAACAATATTTAACCTGACCATGTGAGCAACGCATTCTCTTATATATGAGAGGCTCTCTATGGGACCTTTGACGTGATATTTAATGCTGCACCAGCACAGCTACCGTCACGAAAGGGTTAATATGAGCGGCCAATGCGTAAAAACCTCTGACTTATTTTTGTCACCTTGACATTTACACACATAGAAGTGTTATAATATTGATCCCAGTTTGAGGCGTAGATACCACGTCTCCACCTCCACATCGGGTGGTCGAAATACCATTTGCACCGAAACCCCTTCTGGTGACTTGAACATACGTATATTTAAATTCTGATCCATTCCAATGGATGGTATAATCGGAATCATGTATCTTGGTATGTTTGTCAGTTGCTTTCTTGTTGTCGGCCATTTCTACGCACAATGGAATGATTTCTTGTAGAAATAAAATGTTTGGTCTTTCCTCCAGTCCTTCTGTTCTGTCTGAACTCCATTGAACCAGACCAATCTATTTGCCCCCCCCCCCCTTTGGGTTGGAACTTTCCAACTATACTCCCAGCTTTTTCCAATTTCAAATTGTGTCCAAAAGTAGAACAAATATGCTATTGTTGGACTAATAAGAAAAAAATTCCCTACTAACCAGGGGGGGGGGGGGTCGGAAAACATTTCCAGGCACGTATGATCATTTTAATTTTTTCCGGCCACAGGGGACCCACCCACCCAATTTCTTCCGTTTTCGGCCTTTTTTTTCCAGGCAATTTTGGACACCCACCCTTTTTTTTCCGTTTCAGGAAGTTTTTTTCCGGTCAGTTTTGGACACCCACCCCCCTTAAATTTGAGATAAATTATCAATTGAGCAACCAAATAGCTGATTATCGTGCATTATCATAATTTATTGCGCGATATTTTAATAGAACAGTGTATAATGAGATAACTATACTATTTGAATTTATCATATAAGTGTCATTAATCAAGAAATGTGTCAACATAATCACATTTCTAGGGATATATAGGCAGAGTGCCAAGGTTTTTATTAACATTCATTTTCATAATATATAGTCACATGATCTAGTCACATAATCACATTTGAGTATTCTACAGAATACATGGTACCGGTACAACAAATTTCAGATTATTTGATATTTTGATATTTGCTATGTGATATACAGTAATGCCCTAATTAATCGACTCCATAGCCACAGCAGAATAATGGGTAATTTAATTTTAATTTCCGACTAAATCCTGAAAAATTTCCCATTATTCTGCTGTGGTTATGGAGTCGTTTAATTAGGGCATTATACTGTATTGCTGGAATCAAATTGTTTATCAAAACATGTGGAAATACAACTGTTCATCCCAGTTCATCCCAGTTTGAAGAATAATGCTAATACCAATCATAACCATGATATACATGCGTGACTCTTCTTGGAACATCTCAGAAACCAGAACTGAGGAAACATGTTATAATAGCGTGTAATGGCAGGCTGGTAGCCACTGCCTGAAGTAATAGGCTTCGTAATAATTGGGAATAATATGGATGGATAACCCAATTTCACTTCTTTTTTGCTCACGATATCAGTGACGATAAAATCTTCGTTACTGTGATTAACACTACAAGCTGATCCACATTAACATGGAAAACAATGTGAAATTGTTCAAGCTGGCCCGGCTGGCCTTCAATTTATGTGTTAAGATTTTATGTTTTACGTAGTCAAAAGTCTATTTTATTCCATTATTTATTATATCTTTATTTCCATGTCACATATGGTCAAGTGTGCTTTCATTTTATTGCTTATTTTCAGCTGAGCGCAGTGTCTAGTTCTATCAAGTTGAATTTGGGTCATTGGCCATTGTGCAACTGATCCAACTTCTGAAAACCTCTATATGTAGTATAGCATTAGTATTAACTATATATGACCTGTTTCTGTTCAAAACACATCAAAATAAGACTCAATAGCAGGAATGGAAAAATAATTTGGCAGATGGAAAAAACTTTTTTTTGGACCAAAGAGACACCCACCCACCCCATCATACGTGCCTGGATTTTTTTTTCGACCCCCCCCCCCCCTGTACTAACTGCTGGTTGTAATATCAAGCAATGAGAACAATTCCAACTTATAATATATGTGGTGTAAAATTCCAACTTATGTTGTGCCAGGCATGCAATTTCCAAATGTTGAAGATTTTGAACAAATTTTGGTTGAGAAACGCAAATCCCCTCCGTCGGCACGTCTCTGTATAAGCCATTGTATAATCTGAAGGTTAGACTTGATATGATTCAACGATATTTTAGTTAGAACATTGCGACGATGTGACACGCGCTCACATGCTTTATATATATTCCACATATTATCGTGAACATAGGTTCATATTGGGGGCCTAAATATTCACATATGTTTATATTGGACTTATTTTATTCTGAAAAAAATCCCATGGTGGACTTACCAGTTATTCCGTTGGATGGCGCGGGCCATATTTAAAACACATTATAAAGGGCGTGAGTTGGTTATTTTCGTATTATTTTCCAGCCTGTTCTCGAGCAAATAAGCACAATACGGGCTTATTTCATATTGATATAGTCCCACATACACGTTTGGGCTGTTGAGTTTTAATATTTTCAAATAATGCCCTTGAGAGCTTATTTCGCACAATTATAAAATAAACCCGTATTGTGTTTATTTTCGCGTGAATAGTCTGGTGTATTGGCTGTAATCGATTCGTATTCAACAATTCCACGTTGTTCGTCTAGATATTGGCTTGGGAGTTATAGAGAAGTTTAATAACACGGAGATATATATTCAGCGTGTAGACGAGACGACTTCTGAGAGTAGCATCGCATCGTTGGTTCACCGAACTCATGTGTATGACTGTGTCGTGCTCGCTTCATCACCTACAACCAGCTGGTTGCTTGCAATCGTAAGTACACGTAGAACGCTTAAATGGGATTTCTCTCCACCCGACGCTTCCTAAATATATTGTGAGTTTAACGGACATGGCTCTTTCGAACCTCCAATTTTTTTTCTAAGTAATTTGGAACGACGGATACAATAGGTCGATAAATGAACGAACTTTACATATATCTGCTTCATATGCTCTGAAAAAACTTGCCAAAGTCACAGCCATTTTTCCCGCCAGAATTAAGACGAACGCTCTTTATTACTACCATATCAGAATAGACTACCACGGAACGCTCTTTTCTGTTCCATGTCACCCAATGGCTGTTTAGTATTTGGGACCCAAACACCGTATTCACAGTTGTATTTGTCATTACTTCAATGCGTCTTTTTGGGTTACACAATGCTCGTAGAGAGGTGGTTCAGATATTTATCGACCTACTTCGATACTGAGAAAAATTCAAAAGAGAATAATATCATGTGTATTTTGGAGCACAAACCGCCATGTGGCTTTAAATAATAATTAAGAGTCCTGCAGTGGAAAGAAGGCGCTGTCACTAGAAATCCATTTATCCTTTAATTTCGCCCCACGCTGTAAAGAAGACTATGGCACAGCTAATGTTACTATTGTAATACACAATTAAAGCTGCTGCGAGTGCCAATACAAGATTGGGCTACTTCGATTGTAAACAATAACATCTGTAGAGCGAAGATACACTATCTTGAAATTTCCATCTATAGTCCGGGCAATACAAAATAGTCAGGATTCGAACACTGGAAGCCAATATGCAATCCGATTACTGTATGTATACGCTAACAACCTGCAACGAGACACAACCAGTACTGGACACAACTATGTTAGAATACTTCTAATTGGGAGACATATAGTGAAAAAGGTGTCGCAACGCCTTCATTTCGGTATACGGGCATATCTTATATACTTTATCTCAATTTAAAAAGATAAAATGAATCCACAAAATAGCGAACCATTTCCAAATATTATCCTAAGTTTTACTTACAATAGATGCATAAACATATTGAGAACAGTATACGCTTGGCCTCGACAGAGAATGTGACTGTCAGCATAACATTGGCTCGGTTAAGCGGGCTCGGTTAAGCGGGCCAGTCGGCCTGGCTCGGACTCTCTATCTATAACCGAGTTGGCTGGGTTTGCCGGCCCACCTCGTCCATATAAACACCCCCTAATGCTTTCTATCTAAACTTCAGCTCAGTAAACTAGATTCAAAGCACAGACTGAGGGTCGTAGCTACCCGATTCGACTCGGGAGAAATAGAGTGTTCCAGTTGCAATCTGACAGTGGTGATCGCCGAACACCAGAGTCATCTGTGGGAACATATACCGCAGTACTGTCACGACGAGGCCTACGTCCTGGAGGTAAGTATAATGACGATTGCCCTATGTGGTCTGACATGCAGTGGTTATTATTGAACACATAGCTTAGTACTGTCACAACGAGGCCTTCGTCCTGGGTCCTGTACTATGTACTCACTTATTGTAATCGCATGCTTATTCGAGGCGCACATAACGTGTCGAGTACTATAGACCACTGCAGTATATTGTAGTTTACTTTTTATACATCGCAAATAAAAGGTCAACATATAGTAATAGTATTCAATGTCCCTTGTCTTGTGATTTACAAGAAGTCGTCTACACTATTAGAATACAGAGGTATATATAGTACCCCACCTGCAATTACAAGAATTGTGTTCTATAGCATAGGCCCCTGGCCCATGGGGGTAAGCCTAATGACAGAGCAACATACAATGGTCATCATCGAACATATAAGCATGCTGCGGGAACGCATACCTCGGTATATTGTCACAACGAGTCACATGTCCTATATGAGTAATACTTATTATGGCGGAGCAACACTGTTACGGTATTGGTTGTTAATTTGAATATCTAGCATATATTTGAAATTTGCATGTAACAAACATTTGTATTGGGACTGAATTTGTCATTGTCGCATGGTATCGTGAAAAAAAAAGACACCACGATCTCTTAAACGTGCAATGGGTGCGCAGGTGATCTCCCAAGTGTGCAAAAAGTCACCCAACTGCTCAAAGCCTTGTTCGTCTGTGACAGCCAAACTCAAAGCGTGTTGAATACCCATTTAAATTCCATAGTAATTTCACAAACTAAATTGTTCTCTACACACTAAAAATGAAAGACATTACGTGCATGTATCAATGACACTGTTTCGGGACACTATACGCTATTCACTATACTGGTCAACGTGAGGTTTTATATTGGCAGCACCACTTTAACCGTTTTAATTCGATAATGTGTGCATGCTACATAATAATGCGTATCATCAAAACTAATCGTATAAAATATAGTGTTGGCGGACGTGTAGAAGTAAAAGATATGGGATCGACAGAGTGAGACCTAACTTACCAAGGTTCTGAAAGTCAAATCGACATCTAATTTAAATAGCCGTTATCACTTTGTTACCAAATAGCAGTAAATATAAAGGGCATTCCCAGTCATATGTTTTATAATTATTCTGATCGTGCTTTTTAAAATTTCGTTGGATGTCTTCATGGCACCCGAAAAACAGACTCTGGGGAAGAATTAGTAGCCTGTCATTTGTAAAAAAAATTGTTTCGTAAAAAAAATTGGGGATTTTCGGCAACATACTTTTTCGTAAAGCCCATATACTGGAGACATTGTAAACCAATGTTGACAAGCTTCATATCGCTTATTTGCCTAAAATGGTGTTATCTGTGATTTCTGATAATGCTGGAAGATGATATGAAGTATATTGGTGATAGCGATGGACTTATTGGTGGATGAAGTTATATAATAATATTTATATGTATATATTCTCCATAAAGGACCGCCAGTACTCATCTCAAGGGTCAAGTTCATCGCGAAAGGTCAAAGTCATTGTCAAATATTGCACAGACATCTGGGGAAAATAACAGACGTACCAATATATACTATACCAGTCACTTGTTTTAAAAATAGTATGTATTGGTATATCTTGTACTTTCCCGGGAGGTCTGTGACTCTGTGTCCGTGTAGCGTGCGCTGCGAATGGTTTTTGGAAGTATTATTTTGTTGTCAAGTGAGACGGAAACTGTTTGAAGGATGACATTTGAAGGAAGATTAAATGCTTTGTTCCAACAATAACGGTTATATTTGTTTTGCGTTGTAGAATTTCTTCCGTAAAAACAGCTTCAGAGATGATTATCATTCCCTCAATATATTGAATGCATACTATGGTCCAGGATCGTCAACAGCAGTAGTTAAGGAGGTAAGCTTATCACGCAGCGGTGTTGCAAAAATGTCTCTGTTGTGGGTGTAGAACTTTTACCCTTTCATGGCTGGAGCTGGGCTGGTGCAGCATTAATGATTCTGTGTTAGTACATTCTCTTATATACTTGAATCTCCCATAGGGAGCCTCACACATATAAGGGAATGCACTGGCTTACACGTCAAGGTAAATATTGTTATACCAATGAATTTTCGTATACATGCGAGGCTCCCTATGGCAGACTCGCATAAATAAGAGAATGTATTGGTACATGATTTTCGCAAAATGTAAGGAAGCTCCAGTCATGGAATGGTTTATTGCCATAAATTCCATGACCTGTAATTAAAGCCTCCTTTAATTATTTATATACATTCAACAATACTTTGAACTTATTATCTGAACATTTCCCACCAATGAATATGAATCATTCTGCTCTTGTATTATCTGTTTGTCTGTCTGGCATCTGCTTTTATTACCCGAACACCCCTCTAAATGAATAATAGACAGTTCCGTTGTATACTTTTATAACTAACTGAATGCGTGGGATAATTCATTCAGTATAGAAAGGGTAAGAGATTCGGAATGGACACACCAATAGTACTGTCAACAAGCGATTTTCATGCGGTTATCATAATATGGAAACATCGTATGAGATCAGGGGATTTAATTCAGTCTCCTCTCATGAAACCTTCCGTCGAACACAACTTGCAATGTCCTACGCCGTCGGCAACTATCCAACCGTTTCAATAATTTATGTTATTGTTAATATTACAGGACTATACCCATTCTACTCGTGCCTAAAACCATATACTTCTATTTACTTGCAATATAAAATCATAGTGTCAGAATATCCCAACCTAGTTGTCTATATCAAAAAGATCCAACTGCTAAATTGTTAGATTAAAATTTCTCTACAGGAAGGCATGTTTTCTCAACAAGAAATGTAGAATCCTGTTAGTATCTGCATTAATTCAATGCCATTTTGATTATTCATGCGGCTTCTGGTTTTCTAGTCTCACAGTCAAAACTAAGAAACGTCTGCAGGCAACACAAAACAGGCTGGCGAGATATATTTTATCCCTCCATTACCGTACCACGACTGGGTACATGGAATGCAAGGCACTAAATTGGTTACCAACTAGCGAAAGGGTCAATTTATTGAAAATGAATATGGTCCTAAAGATCTCTGAAAACAAAGTACCAGAATATATGAAGGAACATTTCTCATATGCTCGTGCTCATTCGCCTTACGACAGTCGATCTGGTCCTCTTAGATTTTCACTTCCCTCAGTGGGAACTTATGGAAAGAAATCCTTTTATTACACAGGTATTAGACTTTGGAACAGCCTCGACAAAGCCTTTCACAATAGCTTTGACTATAAACACTGGAAGAAATGTGTAAAAGATCACCTTCTCAACAGTTTGAAAATACGCGATGAAAATCCCTTTGTATACTTTTAAGCCATTTGAGGAAAATTTCTTATATACATCACAAACCAACAAAGGTATTTGTCTGAGGTCTCTGGATTGTGCAATGAAGTAAGTGTTCACTTAATTGTGATAAGTTGGTGCCGCCATACCATCCTCAATAGGCTGCTGAACCGGTCGCAGAACCCAGAGACTCCTGCCAGTGTCTTTATAACATCTTAACTTTTCCATATTTTACCATCCCATCACTCACCCCTTTTTTGCACTAAACAAACGATGACACCCCCCCCCCCCTTCCCCGTCTCCGTTATAAACATCTGGGTATATCCTCCCCAGAATTTTTAGTTACTTTCAATCATCAATTGAAAGGGTTAATGAAGTAATTTTATACCAATATTTTAAACCCAATTCCTGTCATAGAGTAGTCTCATACTATTTTTAAATAATACAAAACTCAACTGACCAATTGACTACAGTGGAATTATTTCAACACTCTCGTATCACTGGGAGCTTCCTAAGGACCACAATGGAAATAAGTACCTTCTGGGACTTTTTGTGTCATCCTTGATAGCCCTCAGCATTCATCTTCCTATGTTCGATTGGTCTGCCCTCCTACTCTCCTCTCTAACATCTCTTTTTTTTACAGCCTCTTATAAGCCAACATAAATACCTTCTCATTCAAATTTTCAGCTCTGTCAATTTTTTATTACTTTTATCAATGTATGTGACTTGTAATTTATATAGTGTAAAAATGCTGATTGTATTTATCTAAATAAAAATCAATCAGTCGTATATAATTTATAACAATACTGTTGAAACGTTTGCCAAAAATTGGTGGGTTTGTCTGAACAAAATGCAGAATCTCACATACTATGCCCTATCACATGTCAATCAGAAAACTACATTAATAGCGTAAACATGTTATTTCCAGCATGGAGCCTATACATACACAGGAGAAACAACATTCAAAAACGACCCATTTGATCTCACGAATAACACGAAACTGACAATACTCACAGTTGCGGTAAGTTCGAATTAACTTGCACCAGGAAATTAGTTATAACTTGCAACTAAAGTTATTGCATTTGCTAGTTGTCATCGAGTTATCAGTTTCGAATTATTTTCTTGTAGGTATATGCATGATAAATTGATCATTCAATCGTGTATCACAATTGTTTATATGTTCTCATTTAACTCTTATAGATATACTAGTATACACATGCACTCAATTTATCTCTTAAGAGTTTTTGGACATTAATTGAAATTGGCCTCTGTATTCTGTTATAAGTATGCCCAAATGCAACATACATACATGTGTGTATGACTACTGACCAGTATGGAAATGACTGTACTGCATGTTTGCCTCAGATGAAATAACACATTTAAAGATTGAATTAATCAAGCAACATTCAACAAAGATCAAACACCTATAATTAATAACCTGCATAATTGTCACATTTTCGTGAGCTTTTTAATGGTGTGTATCATCAATTTGACCAATGTACAATTGCATGCATGTGTAAACAGATTATCCATCAATTGGGAATTTTTTTATTTTTTTTTTATTTTTTTAAAATAATATTTATTTGAACAAAGACAAATACATTATGACAATAGTATATTACAGTTTATGTTTGGTAATCAAAGCAGTTTTTTTTTTGTCTCGTTTTTGTTTGTTGAGACTGTAGAAAGGTAGAAGAGAAAAAAGAGTGTGAAGTGAATGGTTTTATGAATGTTGTGTTATTTAGTAATATTAAATATCCATTAGTTATAATAATAGATCTAGATATCATGAAAATGAAATATTGGGTATATGTATTATTTATAAATGTATAGAAATTTGTGTCAATGTATATTAATCTGTTTATTTCCGACGAGGGGATTTGTCATCTATTGGGTTCGACAGAACATCGCCCATTATATCTTCAAATCCCCATCACGGACAAAAACAGTTTAATGCATTTTATGAGACATTAAATAATTTAACCTCAACCACAATGATGGGGATTCTGATATTCACAGAAAATTTAAATTTTAACAGAAATACCGCTATTGCATACAAGGGATTATGCCGAAATAGCTTTACTGCGAAATAATACAATCAACGGATTTTGCCGTACAATTATATAAACAAAATTTACCGTATAGTTTACGGCTGATTCCAACGGTATCTTAGCTGCCGGTACTTATTGTCGTAAAATTGTACGGGATTTGTTCACAGTGTATAACAACACCTATTCGCCCTCACAATATGAGCGATACGTTCTAATTATGTAAGAACAAAATATGGTTTAATCAAAATAAAACAAAAATCAATGCTGGTCATTGGAGAGTTTGACAGGAAATATTTGCTACAAACACAATGCATTATCTAGCTTATAAACCCAACTATAGGGTATACGTGTATATCAGGGTCCGCGCTGGACCAAAATTTACTTTAGCCAAATAATTTGTCAAATGAGAATATTTTTTACCAAATTCTTTAAGAATTTGCCAAATGCTATCACTGATAATATAATTTTCTGCAAATTTGAGTCTTATTTTGTGATTTATCATACAACAATAAACCAATCACCGAACAATACAATTGTAGAAAGGTAACTTCCCCAGAAGGGCACATTACAAGAGGATTAGCTATGTAAACACCACCACCACACTAAATACGGTTAATCCCACCACTCATCAATACTAATTCCATCAGATAACTTTTCCTAGACCTTACAAACCACCATAATATAATTATATTGTAAGAGTTTCCAGAAATGAATGGTATTGATTGAACAATATTGTTCAACTTTCTTGGGGAATTAAAAAGTGACTTGCCAAAAATTTTGCCAAATGAAAATATCTTTTGCCAAATGTTAATTATTTTTGCCATTGGCAAATTTGGCAAGTGGCAGCGCGAACCCTGGTGTATATGCTACCATCTGAAATCATGAATGTCTGCGATAAAATAAATTAAAAAAAATTCATTGCATATTTTAGTTTTGTTTTGATAAAATCTCGAGATCTCGACATATAGCATGCATATCGGGATTATTGTTCTGACTAGTTTCCTTATTCGTGGTTAGGGTCAGGATTATGGTTATGGTCTCGACCAGTCCTGTCACAATTAGCGTTAGGGCCAAGGGTGGGGTTGGTGGAACACCCCGCCCCTTCACCCCGTATCAGTTCCCATACCGTCCCGGTCACGGTTATGGTTTTGGTCCTGTCCTTACTCTTCTCGTCGTAGTTGAGTCGATTAGAGACATGGTTATGTCTATAGGATTATAGTCTCGACCCGTACCCCGTCGTGGTTATCAGGTCAGGCACATCCTGAATTCCACTATTATAGCGATATGCTACTATTATAGTGATATTTGACTTTAACATATTCATGTTTCCTTTATTTGCGTCGGGAATAGAAGACGGCGCATACCAGTGCACAGCCAAATGTCACTCATAACAATATCGCAGCGAATGAACAGTCTTCCGACAAAATTCGTTGTGCAATCTTTTGCGCCAGCTTTGATATTCAATAATATTATACTATTACTAATATATCCCGTTCTAAATGACAATAGCAGGATAACTCAATCGCTCCTTCATAACAATATTTCAACTAATTACATGCTAATTGAGTTGCTTATCGTGTGCCATCATGATTAATAATTCTCCTGGACAAACTATATGCATGGTATCGAGTTAGTGCGATCTGATTTTGAATAATATTTGTGGGAAATATGATTTTGGATTATCCCTCTTTTATCAAATTAACAAAACGGTAATGGTCAAATACCACTATAATAGTGGAATATCGCTATAATAGTGCATGGAATTCAGGATGTGCCTGACCTGGTTATAGGGTCAGGTTACGGTTATGGGTTATAGTGTTAGGGATAATGTAGCTTCCCTCATGTTCTTTCCCATCCCGTCCCGGTCAATGTTAGGGTTAGGATCACGTCCCTATCCGTCATGCTCCAGTTAGCATCAGGGTCAAATATGGTCAGGGTTAGAAAGTTAGGGTTATATAATGTTCTGTCTCGACTTATCCCGCCCGATCCCTGTTAAGATAAAATGAATCCATAAAATAGCGAACCACTTCAAAAGATTATCTAAAGTTTTACTTACTTGTGTTTTGTCAGTTAAAATTAATTCTAGCTTGATCTAGCCAATACATATAGACAGTTCGGTTTCTCGGAATAATGCAGAATGATATTGCAACTGACAGAAGTCTTAATCTGTTTGCGAGAGGGAAATGTTCAGTCCAGCGTAGCAGGGAACTGAACTCTACTTTGCAGTGTGAATGTTGAGTAATTTACTTTTTAGAGTGCCTCGAAACTGAACGAATACTAAAAATATCGTTGCATCGGGTATTACCGCGAAAACAATTTGTGTAATCGCACTCCGATATCATAAGGACACACTCAATATGAAGCCCTTGTCTATTTACAAAGGGCATTCGGCACACAAGGAAGATAACATTCAAAGAGACATATATGTTGTGCGTAATACAACTCAAAAACTGAACACACTGAACACGGGCAGGAAACAAGTCCCACACACAAACCTTCGAAAAATACATGATGCGTTTCGTATTTATATTGCTTATTCTCTGTGCAACTGGAAATATATGCACATGTGATGGCCAAGGTAGCCACGACAGTTCACTTATGGTTCAAGATAGGAGTCTGTTCCAACGCGGTTTATGCTTTATATGCAAAGAATTGGTGGATTACGCATCCGACTTCATCATAGGAACTTTAACGGGTGGATACGGTCACATTGCTCACGTTCAGAAAAGGATTTGCTCAGTACTATACTTTGACAAACTTTATAAAGGATGTTCTTTCCTGGTGGATATTGGCAGATTTCCGGGCCCCACGGAAATAATGGAAATGATAACTGGTTACAACTTTAGAAATGATCTGTGTGTGCGTCTAAAGGCCTGTTAATGTTGAATTTAACTCACGGGCGATAACTATTGAGTACATAATACGCAACGCAGATCGGAAGTCGTGCGAGGATTTCCAACATTTAGCTTCATGACTTCATTGACAAAATACCGATATACATGTACATGTATGTTTTGGATAATAAAACACAGTGGTCAATATAATAAATATATTTTAACATAGCCTTTATTAATTGGCTGTATATACCATATCAAATCTTTGAAATAACAAATGTTGACTGGGATAAGTTATAACATGCCGTGTAAGACTAATGGAAAAACTTTTGTTTTGTCCCGGACCATATCACACGAGCATTCACTTGCTGACGATTTGGACCCGGCTATTTCACACGAGCATTCACATGTTGACGATTTGGACCCCGCTATTTCACACGAGCATTCACTTACTGACGATTTGGACCCCGACTATTTCACACGGGCATTCACATGTTGATGATTTGGTCCCCGACTGTCACAATTTGGTCCACCTCACGAGCGGGACTAATTGTTTTTAATTTGGTCGGGGATCAAATAATTTAGTCCCTGACAATGAGTTTAGATCCCCGGACACATTATATATAGTTGGGTATCAAATGCCGTCAAATGAATGAGAAGATCATGTTACGAATCACTATACTCTTTAGCTATAACGCATATTGCATCAGTACAAAACCTGGGAACTTTTTGAAGTTTTGACAGAGAACCTTACAAAGTCGAAAAATAACGCGGATAATGTATTTCTTATACCCCATTCACATCATGCGATTTGGTCCCCGACTATACTGTGTCCATGGACCAAATAGATAGTCGGGGACCTAAAAATCATCATGTAAATTAAATTGGTCGCGGGGACTATATTATTTGATCCCGGACCAAATTTTTAAATTTGGTCCTGCTCGGGAGGTGGACCAAATCGTGATAGTCGATGACCAAACGCGCCAAATGTGTTCATGAGAATGCTCGCGTGAAATGGTCCGGGACCAACAAAATTTCCATTAATTTTACACGGTATAATACAATTTAACCCAGTTGTCCGGGCTATTCAAAAACCAAATTTCGTCTGCGCATGCGCGAAGCTGGCGTCGCACGGGCTCGGCGACCCGATAAAATTCGTATCCGGGGCAAGATACATTCACATAGCAAATTTCAAGTCGATAGCTCCACCCGTTTCCGAGATCTCGTCTGCGCATGCGCGAAGCAGGCGTCGCACGGGCTCGACGACCCGATAAAATTCGTATCCGGAGCAAGATACATGTACATTCACATACCAAATTTCAAGTCGATAGCTCCACCCGTTTCCGAGATCTCGTCTGCGCATGCGCGAAGCTGGTGTCGCACGGGCTCGGCGACCCGATAAAATTCGTATTCGGGGCAAGATACATTCACATACCAAATTTCAAGTCGATAGCTCCACCCGTTTCCGAGATCTCGTCTGCGCATGCGCTGCACGGGCGTCGCACGGGCTCGCCAATACGACAACGACCACCGCCTGGTCAAACTACACACACGTACCAAGTTTCGTCCCGATCGGTTGAGAATCGTAGATTTGTATTAAGGACAAACAGACAGACAGACAGACAAACAGACAGACATAGGTCTTCAAAAATATATATGAGACTAGCCGATGAGCCCGACGTTGTTCGGGCTATTCAAAAACCAAATTTCAAGTCGATAGCTCTACCCGTTTCCGAGATCTGGTCTGCGCATGCGCGAAGCTGGCGTCGCACGGGCTCGGCGACCCGATAAAATTCGTATCCGGGGCAAGATACATTCACATAGCAAATTTCAAGTCGATAGCTCCACCCGTTTCCGAGATCTCGTCTGCGCATGCGCGAAGCGGGCGCCGCACGGGCTCGCCAATACGACAACGTTCACCGCCCGGTCAAACTACACACACGTACCAAGTTTCGTCCCGATCGGTCGAGAATCGTAGATTTGTATAAATGACAGACAGACAGACAAACAAACATACATACAGACAGAGGTCTTCAAAATATATATGAGACTAGCCGATGAGCCCGACGTTGTCCGGGCTATTCAAAAACCAAATTTCAAGTCGATAGCTATTCAAAAACCAAATTTCAAGTCGATAGCTCCACCCGTTTCCGAGATCTGGTCTGCGCATGCGCGAAGCTGGCGTCGCACGGGCTCGGCGACCCGATAAAATTCGTATCCGGGGCAAGATACATTCACATACCAAATTTCAAGTCGATAGCTCTACCCGTTTCCGAGATCTCGTCTGCGCATGCGCGAAGCTGGCGTCGCACGGGTTCGGCGACCCGATAAAATTCGTATCCGGGGCAAGATACATTCACATACCAAATTTAAAAGTCGATAGCTCCACCCGTTTCCGAGATCTCGTCTGCGCATTCGCTGCACGGGCGTCGCACGGGGTCGCCAATACGACAACGACCGTGTCCGTGGGATTTTACCCCTAGATAGGAAGTTTGGTCTCGATCGGTGGAGAATCGTAGATTTGTATGAATGACAGACAGACAAACAGATAGAGATATGTAAATTAGATAGATTGTATCAAAATATATAGGAGAGATATGTAAATTATCTACACACCATTACTGGTGTTTGTCAAAGTTTAGTGGGGTATATCAATACTCATTCACGATCATATTATTGAGGTCCTGAGGATGTGGGTTATCTCTCGAATACAGATTGAATCAAAATATATAGGAGAGATTAGTCACAAGCATTTGGAATCACTTCGACTAACCCACACATTTCAGCGAGTCACTATGATTAACTCTGGTCTTAGTCATAGTGACTTCATGGCGAAATATAACTTTTTTGTAATGAAATTCACATCAGACCGTAATTGTGTTATCCCCGTTCTTAAGGTTTCCATTTTTTGGTATTCTAGAAACCATATTTGTGTGTAACTTCAGAAGTGTGTTAGGTATATGTAGCCCTCAGATAGTTAACATTCACATACTCGCTTGCCCTTGCCACTGAATTATCCATGAAACATTGGGTTTGATAACTAATTGCTATTGCTTCCGCCATAAACAATAAATATACGAAATTTAAATGCAGGTTTGGACCATTAATAAAATAATTTAAAGAATCTCCATTCTTTTTGTAAATAATTGACTAAATGTGATAACAAAAACAAAGGCGGTCAAATAATCAACTATCGTTTCATCGGTTTGCACCAACTGACTGATTTTGTGATTAGTTTTCAGCCTCAGGATAAAATTTTCTAGCCATTGCACAAAAGTGATAAACACGTGAAGCGCAGTGAACTGGCGGCTAAATGAGTCCAGTGAATTGGTCAGTGAAGGAAAAGAATAACACATCTCGTTCTGTCTGCGAGACACCCTCCGTCAGATCAGCAATTGCATCAAGTCTGAGTTTATTGTGCCTGTCATTTGCAGAATGAGGTCCACAGAGGTTGAATTTAGCGATGCTATCCCACTTAGCGGGCTAGTATCCCCAAATTCACCCTCTGGGGACCTCATTCTGCATAGCCTCATATGCTATGGGAGACATAGACTCAGACTGAAGTTCCCAAATGGTGAATATTGTGATGTACACCCATTGGGAACCTCGATTATGCAATGTATGTGTCGTCTGCCAATTTAGGGATATAGAGAAAACTAAAAAAAAAATAGAATCTACGTGAAGAAGTTTCTATAAAAATTAGATTACAAAGAAACTTTCCAGAGAAGATGAGGCCAAAACAGAATGAGGTCCCCAGAGGGTGATTTTAGTGATGCTAGCCCGCTATGCGGGATAGCGTCACTAAATTCACCCTCTGGGGACCTCATTCTGCAAATGACATGCACACTATAAACTCAGGCTTGAACGGTATAATATTTTTGTGATGTATCTGGTCTCCAGGAACCACCGTTCGTGTTCCGGAACGAGGACGAGAATGGTGTGAGATTTACCGGATTTACGATAGATCTGCTGGACATTCTCTCGGAAAAGTTGGGATTCGAATATGTGCTGGTGGAACCCGAGGATGGAGAATTTGGTGACCTCAAACAGGATGGAGAATGGAGTGGCGCGGTGGGAGAACTTTACCGAGGTGTAAGTACATAAACGAGTTATGAAGTAGCCGTCATAGCCATGTTTTGGCAACTGATACGGACGACCGATCGTCTAAATACCAGACACGAGTAATGTCTTGTCGTTACAAAAGAACGAACGAGTTCTTCTTGTGTACATCCCCCTGGATACACATGTGTGTATATATAGTACACACGCGTACGGTACATCTCGCCGTATATATATAGGCCTTGGCTGTTAACACAAAACATGTAGCAATGGTGGCATGATCACAGCCATTCAGCTTGTCGCTTCCGAAACACTCAGACTGATGGACCATCGGACTGTCGAACATTCACACTGTTCACTAATATGACACGAGTACATAGTATTAGTATAATTTAGCTTAACTCTTCCATGACTGAAGCTTCCTATAATTGTGTGCAAACGAGGGAACCTCGCCCCATTTAAAAGAATGCATTGGCCTAATAATTAACAATATTCACCTTGACCTTGTAAGCCAATGCATTCTCTTATATATGCGATGCCCACTGTGGTCCCGGTCGGAGATTCGCATATATAAGCGAATGCACTTGCTTGCAGGATATGTAATGCTGCACCACCGCAGCTACCGTCATTAAAGGGTTACAGTGATGTGAAACACTCGGTAGGATGATCAAATAGAAATGGAGGATAATCATGATCAAAGTAGTTATTGTTGCCAATCTTAAATCCAAACTCACAACACTCACCGCCATTATTATACATTTATTAAATTCAGTTATCGCCGATAGTTGCGTCCCGAATCGAGAAGTAAATATTTACAATTGAGCGTAGTTCAGATGATATTTTCTATGTAGTGGTACGGTAGATTTGCTTGAGAGTTTCGGCGATTTAGTAGAATGCAACATTCCTCCAGTTGGCATACTGCCTGAATACTATCTTGGCAGTTCAACACACCCGAACAAGTTCATAATATGTCTTTAATTGAAGAAAACGGGGTTTCATTGTTTTTTCCAGAAAGGGGAGCTGATAGCAGCATCCCTATCCGTCATCTCATCGAGGGAAAATGTGGTCTCCTTCTCCGCACCATATCACAAATATGTCGAAACGTTGTGTGACATGCGATTAGCATGGCATATAGTCAGCAATCTGCAACTGATGATGATCTTATCAAAACTCGACTCACTAGGAGTAATTTCCAAAAATGTATAAATTCTACTTTTGGCATAAAATGAAATCTTGTTTTTGTGGGGTACGTTCTAAAACTATTTTCAAAATGCCAATAAACCGCTCCAGGATCCAGCTTCCACCTCAAAAGTCATGCCATCAGAACGAGGAGCAATTTGTCTGCGAGAAATTGGGACCTTGGTCATCATCATATTTAGCCTCGATTCTTCTTTAATATGCCTAGCAGACAACTTCCCCTTTCTTTTGACATCCACACATTTATGCACCACCTTCATTATGTGGGGAAATTATATGACGGATAGGTTGTAAGCCATTATTTCTTTCACTATACTTGTGTTGACAAACGGAAAGGCAGCAAGGTCCGTCAGCCAGTGCTCCATTCTGACTTGTTATTGTCTTTCAGGAGGGCTAGGTGTGATTTCCGTTGACCCCGGCAGATGTGTTACCTTGTCAGGGACCCACTAACCTGTACCGGTTAACCCATAAAACGGGGTTTCATTTTTTTTCAGAAAGGGGAGCTGATAGCTGCATCCCTGTCCGTCACCTCATCGAGGGAAACTGTGGTTTCCTTCTCGGCACCATATTACAAATATGTCGGCATTCAAGCTGTTATCAGGTAAGAACAAATTAGGCGTTAGATTCTGTGCTAATGGGTCATTGAGAAAAGCACAAAATGAAGTAAGCAGCAAGGGTATGAAGGCACTCTATTCGCTTGTTAGGTCACTACAACAACACGATATATTCTCAATTAATTTGTGGATCAAACTGTATGATAAACTCATTAAACCCATTACACTATATGGTTGCGAAATATGGGCATCTGATATCAACCTCAACAATATAGATACTGCGCCATGTGAATCGTCTCATCTCAATTTTTGCAAACGAGCACTTGGAGTAAACAGGAAAGCATCAAATCGCGCGGTACGTGCTGAGCTTGGTAGATACCCAGTTGTTTATGAAGCATTATCTCGTGCTACTAAATATGCGTTAAAAATATCGACTGTAGACACACATTCCCTCCTGCATAAATCAGCCACAATGTCCGATGACCGCATAATCCCAAATAAGTGGTCCTTTAGCTTTGACATTCCAAAACTCACGGAAATTATTGATAAAACTGACCGGTATTTGAAGAAAATTCAACACACAATTTGTGATAGTTCAAGGTTGACCATGTATCGTGTTTCAGAAGATATAACGATGAAAAACCATCAGGTAAGAACAAATTGAGGGTGTATAGAGAAATAATAAGTGATTACCGATTGGAGCCATATTTGGATATAGTGAAAAATATCGAAGTAAGAAAGATCTTCAGCAAATTGCGGATTAGCAATCATACTCTAGAAATTGAAAAAGGGCGCCATAAACAACCGAAGATTACTGTAGACAAGAGAATATGCAGAAAGTTTGGATTGGAAACGGAAACAGATGAACATTTTATTTTAAAATGTACTGTTTACAAAAGCATTCGTCTCCGTTTCTTTGACGAAATAAATAAAGTAAATCACAAGTTTACTAATATGACTGATACGCCAAACATTAATTTTTCTTACTGCGAAATGATAAAACAGAAACGTGCAATATCATCTGTAACATGGTCCGTCTCTTTTTCCACAAAAGGATTTAAACACCAGATTTTCAACAACAAACATGATAAATTTTTCATTTTAATTCTGATTACAATTGTGTAAACTTATTGTATCATATATATATATATATTTATTCTTATTTATGTTGTTTGTGACATCGGCCCCGTGCGGGTGTAACTGTCAATAAACTTATCTTATCTTATCTTATCAGGGGCACCAACTTCCACCCGTCGACGTCGATTTTCATAAAAGTTTTCAATGATGAAGTTTGGATTTGCTACGTGTCAGTGCTGGTCGGAACCGTGTTATTCTTATTGTTTATTGAACAGCTGATTGCATATAAAAAGAAGCCACATGATCAGTCGGGAACGAAATTCGGTCTGGCTGAAACAATATGGTTCGTTGTCGCCTCGGTTACAAGATCAGGTTAGTAATGCAGATGAGTTTGTTAATATTGTGGACATCTCGACCCTTGACCTTTAGGTAACCGTAAGATTCTCGAGACGCACCGTGATAACACAAGAATCTCGATTAGACAATCTGCATGTAAAGGTGTAACTGCAGCTAAGGTTTCAATTTTATTCCCGACCACAAACCTTGCAAAAATGGATGGCGTCCAATGGGGCCGTCATTAAACCCACCAACATAATACCCGCATCAAACGAACCGACATGCAGATCTTTGAATATTATATCCGCGCACTTTAATGTCTTGTGTACATATATAGGTTTGGAGGTAGCCATAAATAGGCCGGTCAATAAGTCATACAAATATGAATATAGCAAATGGTTCGTAATTCTGGAGTTAATTGACATTTTCATCCAGCAAGTATATACTTGTAGAATATATCGATGTGTGTTACAGGTCCAAACCTCTTGCCGAAGACGATCGCCGCTCGCGTGCTCACGGCTGGCTTCTGGTTCTTCAGTACAATAATGTTCGCCACCTACACAGCAAATCTCGCAGCAGCGTTGACGTCAAACAGACTGACGGTGACCATAAGTAAGACATACGACCTCGCCAAGCAGACGAAATTTAGTTACTCCGTCATTGGCGGGAGCTCTATTGCTGCGTTTTTCAAAAAGATGGCGGGCATTGAACTCGGATTCTACGATTTGTGGAAAAACCTCAGCTACCGTTCAGAAATTTCGTCTGGGATTGCAAAAAAGTATACAGTCTGGGACTATCCACTGAAAGAGAACTACATTGCCCTGTGGGAGGGAATACAGGAAAACGAGTTTGTTTCGACGCCATCCAACGGGATTAAGAGGGTTCTCGATGGGGACTTTGCATTCATACACGAATCGCCGTCCATCCGGTATGAGATGACACAGAATTGTGATCTCACTCTGATCGGAGAACCCATCAGTGCGAAGCCGTACGCCTTTGCAGGCGAGCTGGGGTCACCTTTGGTGGAATCGATATCCGAAGTGTAAGTCGAGTTAAACTATCTACTGTTGGGTCTGAAACAACCACCAATATTAATGTTGAGTTGTGTTTAATATTTTACTGGACCTCAGGAAGTAAAAACCGAACGACCGACTTAAGGGGAAGGTGAAGTGACCAATTTTGAATGGGGATTTCCATGCAAATCTCCGGGGCTAAAGTTACAATGTATGTATGAATCAGTTGCCTGGGAACAAAAGCAGGTACATGTATATCAATGCACAGTCACAACATGCAACTGGCAAGTGAGCTAGGTAAATTATACACAAACAATTATAATAACATTATTTTTGAGAATTTTATTTCTAGAAATACACTTGACCTGGCTACTTTTGAAAAATCAATATAAAATTCAAAAATATATGCATCAACATTAAAATGGAACACATTCCAAGAGGACCCGCCAGATAAATTGTTATCATCACCACATCAAAGTCACACTCGGAAGTATTTGCAACTCTGTAACTTTTATTCTGAAGATGTGCATTGATATCCCCACTCACCATTGACCTACCCCTTAAAAAAGTATTTATATCGGTGTTCTCCCCCATCATCACACATGTAACACAAATAATAAAACTCTACATACATGTGCATAGTCACATTCAGTTATTCTATAACCAAAGTTAATCGAGAAGTCGTACCACATAATATATACTACTATAAAATAATTGCCATATTATCACGGGAACAAGTAACGTTTAAGTAACATTGTAAACAAAATAACGTGTCATGTACCACATAATATATACTACTATATAATAATTGCCATATTATCACGGGAACAAGCAACGTTTAAATAACATTGTCAACAAAATAACGTGTCATGTAGCACAGAAGTTGTCACTGTCGCGTGGGTCCCAGCATATAATTATACCCAGGATCTTCAGAAAGGAGGCCCCAAAATCACGTGACCTCACAGACAACAAAACATATCCATCAGTTTCAGTTTGTTTAAGCTTCAGGCCGTTCGTTCAGTAGATGTAAATAATAAAGCCGAGGACAACGCACGTTCCCGTTCTGGCCACTTTTGATATCCGGCGGCAATTTCAAGTTAAAGTGTCAACGACACTGTAGCTCAACATGGAGAGGGGATAATGGCATATATTACAGTAAATGGAGCGATAAGAAATGCTGAAATGTTTAAGTAATACCAGAGGTCAACCAGGAGAGCCATATGCTTGGGATCAATTGGATGAACAATGTTTGCTGTTGGTCATGCCAAACTATTAAGTCATGCAAAGAATAAATTTAAATCCAAGACGGCTGCTGGCAGCCATGTTTTTCGTCGAAAATTCGACGGCTAGAAGTGATCCTATACATGCCTGTAAATTTTCCAATAGGTGTGGGCTGAGATCGGATGAGAGATATGTAGGGTTTGCCCAAGAATTTTGTCAAGTAAAGACTAAAACGCAAGCTGGCTGCTGGCAGTCATGTTTTTCGTCGAAAATCGCTCAACAACATCTCCCATCTAGAAGTGGCCCAAAACATGCCTGTAAATTTTCAAACAAATAAATGTGGGCTGTAGGGTGTGCCGATGAATTCAAATGTGAAGTCCA